>CM044313.1:81105000-82355000 GCA_024291935.2 Okapia johnstoni | reverse complement strand
AACATCTACTATGTAATAGACACTTAAGAGGAACTCATCATTAATCCTCCAAAGCTCCAATAAGATGGGTTCTGTGAATGCTGCCATTTTACTGAGAGGGAGGTAAGTCAGCCAAGCCCCACAGTTCGTAGTTGTCAATCAGGGGTTCAGATTCAGGTAGTTTGGTTCTAGAGAGGCCACCCCTTAACTATCACAATCCTCAGCCCCTGATGGGAGCCGCTGTCAGTCAGTGTAGAAGAACACACAAATGTGACATTCCTAATATGATGAAACTTGAGAATTTGACAAAGATGACTGCCTCCCAATTAACAAGCAGTGAGCAGCTGGCATCTGTGCTGGGCAGGCAAGCACGCAGCACACTCAGAACTGGTGGGAGTGGCCCAGTGAAGACCCCGCCCCACAGCTGGCTGGCCCAGACTCTCCACCCTGGATCTGGAATGGGACCGAGATTCCAATTCAATCTGACTGGTCTCTTGAAAACAGTTGCTGTGGAAGTTTCATCCCACTTCATCAACTTGGAAGACAAGAAAGCTGGTGTGCAGACCCAAGAGCAGCAAAGAATGCTCAGAATAGAATACATGGGCTTCAGGGAGAATTCCCTGGTCATCCCATGGCTAAGATTCCACGCTTCCAAAGCAGGAGCAGGTTCGGTCCCTGATCAGGGAACTAGATCCCACATTTTGCAACTAAAGATCCCATATGCTGCAATGAACTCACTTGCTGCAACTAAGACCCAGAGCAGCCAAAAAAAAAAAAAAATAGACTACATGGGCTTCAGGGACAGAGACCCAACAGTATCTCTGACCTCCACCTTCAAACTCACAGTCTCTTTTTGGTTTAAGATACTGTAATCCAGAGTTCTAATGAATGCATCCATCACATGTTTTCAAGTCAAAAAGAAGAAAAAAAGAATCACATGACTACTTTAGGAAGATTCACTGGCAACATGAGAGAAGGGACCAAAAGCAGAGAGAAAGGAGTTTAGAATGATGATCCAGGCAACAGAAAATGATGGTGCAGAGATGATGGAAACGGGGGCTCTGGGTGATGGGGGAGGGAGAACATGAACATTCAGGTTCCTTCTCTGAGTTTCATTATACCTTCCTGGTAGTTTTATAAGGATAGGGTTTCTCTTCTCTCATAAAAGACTGATAAAGTCCTAGGCACCTTTCTCCCCTCTGTTTAGAATTAATTCTTGAAGGGTTTATTTTAAAAATTTTCCACGGAATTCCCTGGTCCAGTGGTTAAGACGTTACACTCCCACTGCAGGGGGCACAGAGTCAGTCTCTGGCTGGAGAAATAGGCTCCTGAGTGCTGGAGGCGTGGCCTCCTCCAAAACAATCCAACCTTTCTTTTTCACCTTTTGGCCACGCTGCATGGCATGTGAAACCTTAGTTTCCTGACCAGGGATTGAACCCATGGGCCCTGAATTGGAAGCAAAGAGTCTTAATCACTGGACTGCTGGGGAAGTCCCCAAAATCCAACATTTTATTACGAAAACTTCCAAACACAGTCAGTTTTAAAGAATTTTGTGGATGCTCGTACTCCCACACACCCAGCTCGAGACCACATCACTGTCATTTTACCTACCATCTATTATTTACTTTATCACATATCCAGCCACGTCCATCCCTCTACCCAGCCATTAATCCCTCATAGTGCTGGTGCCATTGAAAGTAAAATGTAGACAACAGAGCATTTCCCCATAAATAATTTGCTGGCAGTATTATTAACTAGAGTTCAAGATTTGCTTAATATGCGCTTAATGCAAAATTTAAATACAGTGAAACACACCGCTTAAATGTAATTTCACCGAGATTTGTCACACACCTGTATAAGCCAAATGCTTATCAAGATGTAGAATGCTGTATACCCTGAAGAAACCAAAATTGAAAAAGACACATGTACCCCAACATTCACTGTAGCACTATTTATAATAGATAGAACACGTAAGCAACCTAGATGTCCATCGACAGATGAATGGATAAAGAAGCTGTGGTACATATACACAATGCAATATTGTTCAGCCATAAAAAGAAAGGCATTTGAATCAGTTCTAATGAGGTGGATGAACCTAGAGCCTATTATACAGAGTGAAGTAAGTCAGAAAGAGAAAGATAAATATCGTATACTAACGCATATATACGGAATCTGGAAAGATTCCAAAGCATTTATTTGCACGGCAGCAATGGAGAAACAGACATAGAGAACAGACTCATGGACATGGGGAGAGGGGAGGAGAGGGTGAGATGTATGGAGAGAGTAACATGGAAACTTATAATACCATACGTAAAATAGATAGCCAATGAGAATTTGCTATATGTCTCAGGGAACTCCAACAGGGGCTCTGTATCAACCTAGAGGAGTGGGGTGGGGAAGGAGATGGGAGGGAGGTTCAAGAGGGAGGGGACATATGTATACCTATGGCTGACTCATGTTGAGGCTTGACAGAAAACAACACAATTCTGTAATTATCCTTCAATTTTAAAAATTAATTAATTAAAAAACGTGTAGAATGCTGGACTTCCCTGGTGGTCCAGTTAAGAATCTGCCTGCTAATGCAGGCGACCCAGGTTCGATCCCGGCTCTGGGACGATTCCCCAGGCCCCGAAGCAACTAAACCTGTGTGGTACGACTGAGCCTGCACACCCTAGAGCCCATGCTCTGAAACAAGAGAAGCCATTGTAATCAGTTAAGTACCCCCCGCTCACCACAACTAGAGAGAGCCCACTTGCAGCAATGAAGACCCAGTGCGGCTAAGAACAAAAACAATAAAATAAAGATACAGAATGCTGCCATCATTCTGGAACAGGTCCTCCCGCCCTTTTCCCAGCCCATCCCTGCCCCTACATCTCTACCCTCCCCCCAGTCTACTGTTCTCCACTCCAGGTATAGTTTGGGTTGGGCTGTGTTCAGCTCTCCCTGCGGCAGTGCATTCCAGGCCAAGGTCCTCAGGTCAGTCTGAGGGATGAAATGTCGCCCCTCCGCATTCCTTCCCAGCCCAAGAATGGCACGCGCTGTGCCCTTTCAGTGCTGGGGATTAGCAGGGCACTCACCTGCCCCAAACCTCTGTGAAGACGATTATTTGAAAAGTCCTCCATTCAAGACTAAAACAAACAAAAGCCACATAGCTTTTCGCAAACGGAATATTCAAACTTAACTTTTTTTTTTAAAGTTAGCAAAAACTGGACTGACCAGCAAAACTAGATTTTTTTTTTTTTTTTGAGTTTTTGCCGTGAAGTTGTTATTTAGTTGCTAAATTGTGTCTGACTCTGCAATCCCATGGACTATAGCTCACCAGGCTCCTCTGTCCACAGAAATTCCCAGGCAAGAATACTGGAGTGGATGGCCATTTCCTTCTCCAAAAACTAGATTTTTTAAAAAGAAAGTCAAGGACTTCTCTGGAGGTCCACTGGTTAGGACTGTGTATATCTCCATATGATTACATATCTTCATATCCTTAAACTGCTAAAGGCAGAGGGTATCATGGGAGGATTAAAGACCAAAGAATTTAAAAGAACCTGGGCCTGAACCACAAAATAGACCAAGTTGTCTGTTTTTAAAGATACAGAACCATCATTCTAACAAATAACTTCCCTGTTCAATACATAAATGACCCTTAACCAGTTATTTTATTACCCATGATTGTCCATACATTCCTGTATAAGCCCTTGCACAATACCTGGTTACACTGGAGCACACGGCACAAACACCATCTAATATTTTTATTAGATGAACCACCCCCATCTAGTATTTTTAAGAGCGAGTGTGTTGCTAGAAGGCTCTGTGTGGAAGGACCTGTCACTGAAGGCCCTGTCCCCTGGCCCTGCAGTGGTCCTGCCCCGGGGTGGGCTTCACAAATGCCCTAGGGCCCAGCAGGGCACAGGCACAGCTGAGACTCTCCTCCTGTTGAGAAACAGTGAGCACAACCACAGGAGGGGCTCAGGAAACAAGCGAGAGGCCAGGTTCCCTCTGCCCGTCCACTCACCTTCCAGGACAGGAGGTGACATGAAGGCACAGGAGCCAGGTAGTCTGTTCTCAGCTGGAGCCACCTCTCCCCACTGTCCTGTTTCACACTGGATGGGAAATGAAATGCTCCCTCTTCCTCTCCCTGCTCTGTTTTCCCTCAGTCCCCCCACGGCCCTCACTTGGAAATCCAGGAACAAGCAAGACCTGGAGAGAGGGAGTCCTCCCAAGTCCAAGAGCCAGTTAACAAATGTGGAAAACAGGACTGGAGTCAGCTAACCTCAGGGTTTCCCAGGTGGCACAGGTGGTAAAGAACCTGCTGCCAATACAGGAGACGTAAGAGATGTGGGTTGGATCCCTGGGTTGGAAAGATCCCCTGGACAAGTGAAGGGCAACCCACTCCAGTATTCTTGCCTGGAGAATCCTACGGACAGCGGAGCCTGGCGGGCTATAGTCCATAGGGTCACAGTTGGACACAACCGAAGTGACTTAGCATGCATGCACTGCTAACTTGTAGGGGCCAGAACTTCTAACGGGAGTTTAACACAAATGTCAAGTACCTGACACACGTGAGGGCGATGTGGCAGCAGTGGGAGCATACGGAGTTCCAGGGATGGCTAGGAACCAGCCCTGTGATGGGCCCGGTCCACAGCAACAGAGGCGTGAGCAGAGCCGGGGGAGAGGGCCACTGGCAGGAGAGGGCAGAGAACAGAGCTTCTCAACCAACAGCGATAGGTCTCAATCTTGCAGACAAACACTGAACAAATGAATGAGGAAAAAGTCCTCCTTGTACACACCATCCCACCCAGGCCAGCCTGCTTACTCTCTGAGGCAGGAAACGAAGCCTTTTCTCTTGCATCAAACCCCTTCCATCGACCAAGTTATTCTCATTTTATATATCCCCACAAAAGCAAAGAGGCAGTGATATTTAATTTCAGGGGTTAAAAAACTCTCTCCCTTCACCTACCCTATAGGCACGCGTGCATGCTAAGTCACCTCAGTTGTGTCCAACCCTGTGAGACCCTATGGACCGTAGCCCGCCAGGCTTCTCTGTCCATGGGGATTCTCCAGGCAAGAATACTGGAGTGGGTTGCCATGCCCTCCTCCAGGGGATGGAGCTTCCAACCTGAGTCTCCTACGTCTCCTGCACTGGCAGGCGGATTCTTTACCACTAGCGCCACCTCCTTACCCTATAGGGTCCTACCCTATTTTTTTTTTTGTCATAGTATTTTATCACCTCCTGAAATTTTAAATCTCTGTTTTGTTATTGGTTTTCCATTCACCCACTAACCAATCAACCACCTCCCTCCGCGACACACATGGTGACTAAGTGAAAATAATTATTCCATGTGATACCAGCCACACCAAATATGTAAACTGTGCTTTAATTTCTGCAATCAGATATGATGCAGTAAAATCCAAGTATAAACTTTCATTGTACATCCAGAAAATAAAAAGCACATTTATACAGATTTAGCCCAACAGCTTATTCCCTTAAAAAAAAAAAGTTTCTAATGTAATTAAAGCTAATTTATCTTCAGTGTAAAAACTTGGAGGTATAAACAAACTCAAGATATTATATACAGGAAATTAACATACATTTCCAATCGCGCACAGTGCAGCATTTTAGACAAAGTAAATGATCTCATTTTAGTTTTTACTGTTAACCATAATCCATCTCAATCTTGAATAAAAATGTCACAATATATAAATCCACTGAGAATCCTGTACACAAATACAAGTTTATAGAAATCTCATTTCAGATATAAATACATAAACTGTCATGACCTTACATGTTAAAACAGCTTATTTTTCTATTGTAATTTTATTTTAAAAAAATCATAGAAAAATATTTCAATGCACATTCAACTGTTATATGACAGGGGCCATGACCTTGTGCCTTTAAACCATACTTTATGGAGTGTAAAGCATCACACCGGGCATTTTTGGAGTGAAAATTACTAAGATCTTAAGACTGAAGAGGCTACTGTATAAATATTCCCATTATAATATGGTAACAAAACTAGTTAACTCCATAGTGTATCTGGGAGGCAGTGGGGCAGTGAAAGGAGGTTAGTGCTAATTTAAAAAGGCCTACAGAACATAGCCAATGAATTAGGGTCATTTTAAAGTCCCCACTGCAAGCCTACACTGACCTTACTAGTGAGACTCTTAAGGCAACCAAGACTGGGCATGTGTTTGGCCCCAGATGCATAAACCTCGCCCTCCCCTCGATCTCCGTCGTCTTAACAGACCAACAAGGCTTGAGCATCAACATGGCGTGGGGAGGACCGCAAAGCAATTTCTTGTGGTGTACAAGAGACGATTCAGTGCAAACCGAGAAACTCCTCTTTGTCAACAGTTTCAAATTTTCTTATTGCCCTTCAGCAACTGAGAGTTTTTCTAAACAGGTAATGTTCAAAATGGAATCCATACTGGAGAGCAAACGGACACAAAAGGCAAACTTCTGATAGGGAACATTCTGACGTGAGATCATTTTTCCCACTTCCTTTTGTGGAACTGAACAGGTTTCCACGGAGAATGAAAAAAACGGGTCCTCACTAAGTGTGCTTTTCTGGCACTTAAAAATTATAAATCATTTAGACAGCAGATCCAGGAAGGTTACCAGGCATAGTCAAGTTTCTTCTATGGCTTTTTAACTTGCTGAGGTACTATGTGGTCACCATCACTTCTGAGACTTATGCTTGACCGCTTCCCTATGATAGCCGCGTTCAACAGTGATCTTCTTCACTGGTCTGTAAGGTAGCAGAAACTAGGGAAACCGCCTCAGGATGGCGGTCACAGATGCTCTGAAGCCTCGGCATCCTGCTGGAAAAAGGCGAAGCAACCTCTTTCAAACACTGCATGCCTCCGGGAGAATGGAAGCTCCTCTGGGCAAACCTAAAAGATTCCCCCAGTTTGACCCACAGGCTTAGCAGCAAGATCCCAGGACGAGGTACACCAAGGCAGGGAGTGTGAAAGGATGGTGGAAAGCGGTGCAGAGCCGGTGGCGGAGCGGGGTGGGGGTGGGGGACCTGGAGCTGTCAGCCGATGAGCCAGCCCCCCGTCCCGACATAAAGTGACACAGTCTGAGGATGGTTGGAAACGTCAGGATGGTGACACGCATGGCAAGAGGACATAGGAAAACTGCTACGGTTTGGAAATGAAGGCCACACATCTTAACACCACTATCTGAATCTCTTAATCCAACACATGTACACACACACACACACACACACATCATGTAAAGCTGAACTTGCTCTGAACCAGGATGGGCTAGAGAGACGCTACTCCTGACGACTGGATAAAAGCACGTTGGCACAGGAAAGATGTGAGGACCATATAGCGTCCAAGCACAGCTTACCAAAGCCCTTTCTAAGTAGTAAAGTAGCTACCGTGGGGTCTGAGTGATACTAACGCAGCGGACACTGGCCACAGCTGTATTACAGGTCACACACTAACTCCTTTCAATAATACTCGAGATACGGGTTTCGACTGCATAGTCTTTCAGAACTGGGGGGGTGGGGGTGGGTAGAAATGAGAACCAGCTCTTTTCCAGAAGACCCAGGCTTTCCCTGGCAGTTGGGTTTAGCGCAACACGACGACGTGGAGAGCAGAAGTGTCCAATTTCCTGTCCCAGCCTGCGAGGGTCCTCTCTCACTGCCACCCAGCAGGCCAGTTACACGTCCCCTAGGTCCACAAACTCGTCTTCTCGCTTGGCCAAGTCGATGGTGAAGAACAAGCTGAAGTTACGACAGGTGGATGAGGACCTCTCTGGTAGTCCAGGGGTGAGGAGCTCGCCTGCCAATGCAGGGGACATGGGTTCGATCCCTGGTCCAGAAGGATTCCACATGCAAAGAGGCAAGTAAGACTGTGCACAACTACCGAGCCACGGCTCTAGAGCTCCGCAACTCGAGAAGCCATCGCAACGAGAGGCCCGAGCACTGCAACCAAGATTAGTCCCAACTCACCGCGACTAGAGAAGAGCCAGACTGGAGCAACAAAGACCCAGCACAGCCGGTAAATAGGCGGATAAAAAGAGAGGCAGATGACGCGTTAGGGGAGTTTGGAGATGAGGCCTATTCATTTGTGAAGGGAGCAGAATGTTTCTTCTTTGAGAAACTTAGGGGGCTCGCTTCCACAGTATTCTGAACACCTGTGAAGAAGCAGTGCCAACAACCTGAAGAGCCTGTTGCTCCAACGAAATAACTTACAGGCTTAACTTGTGGGAGGTCAGGCATCCAGTGGGAGGTCAAGCCTAAGTCACAAAGGTTCTTTTGGACAGAAACAGATGGGAGCAAAAGGAACTTGAGGACTGTCTAACTGGGCCAGATATTCTTGTTGACGAGCTGCACAGGGTGGAAGATGTTGAGAGCGTCTATACGCTTGTCCTCCTCAGGAATTCGACCTGAAGCCAAAGCTAGGTGCTGTATTTAGGGATGCACTGGGAGAGGGTTGTGAGGATGGTCAGGACAGTTGCAACAGATCCTTGGTGCCCAAAGATAAAGGTAAAAATCTGAGGAGGAGCTGTTTCTCCCCATCTCTTTTACTCCTGACGTGTCATGTGAAGTAAGAAGAGACAGCAGTTTTATTTGGGGGCTAGGCACCTAACTCTGTAACATGTTCCTACCAGTGGTTCATCCTTACTATGGAGTGTAGAACAAACAATAAAAATACAACGTAGAAAGCAAAACCATTCACAACACCCCAAGTCAGAGACGACCAGGATTTCTGACTTTCCATCTGGGGGCAGGAGAGTTGGGGGCCGGCCTCTTCTGCCCAGTGACCCAGGTGAGTCAGGGATAGGGAAGCAGGTGGGACCTTCACTGCCTGCCGGGTTCCATGCTCAGTGCCTAACATGCAATCACTCACCCAGTTCTCAGAGTCACCATTACTGCCCCATTTTACACATGAGAAAACTAAGGCGCAGTGGTTAAGTCAAACGCAAAGGCCCCAGCTACCAAGTGCCAGGTGTGGTTTCACACCGTCTGGCTCCGGAGGGAGCCCGGACTCTTAACAGAGGCCCCCGTGTCTTGGAAGCCCTTCTCTCAAGCCCAAAGTGAATGGAGTGTGCTGGTCAGGCCAGGTGGGGGCAGCACTGTGTCCCTGTAGCCTAGTCAAGGCCTGGGGCTGAGGCTGGGACCCTACACCTCAGCAGACCCCATGGTCTCGAGGGGTAATTCCCGGGGCAGCGCATTGGACATTCCCAGGGCAGCCGTAGTTGGCCATGGCTCTTTGGTCTCTACAGAACATCTCCTAAGGCTGCCTGTCCCCCAACAAGAGGCCCCAAGCCTGACGCCAGGACTCCTCACCCAACGGCCTAAATGGTTCTCGTCAGCCCAGCACTGGCCCTGCATGAGCTAATACAACCTCAGATGCCCTGACCTGCAGCTCAAGCCTCTCCCACGGGCCAGCTCCTGGAACCTGGGCCCTTAGGTTCTCTACTCCCACCTACGAGAAGGGACTCTCAGAAAAACGGGGCCTGGGCAGAGAAATGGACTTACGGGTAGAGCTTTCATTCCTCCCTCAGGGCCCTCTGGTAGGGGCAGCTGGGCCATCCTGACCCGGAGGGAGGCGTGTGTGCAGCCACCAGGGGGCACAGCACACTGACAAAACTGACCTCTGGCCTAGCTGTGCTGGAACACAGGGCGGTTCTGGCCCAGCAGACAGGACAGAGGTTGAACCAGGAGTGCTAACACCCAGCCTGGGCCTGAGGACCCTTGAAGGGGTGAAGCGGCAGCCAGCAGAGGCACCTTCTGTGAGTGCTGGCACTGACTCATGGGTCCCCCAGCCCCTTTAGAATGGAGCCATCTCCCACACCAGAACTGGCCAGGCTAATAGGAGCCCCGCAGGACTTCTGAACCAAAAGATGGTGGTGGAGAAGGCAGTGACATGCTCTGACTTGCAAGTGACCACCACTGACCACTCTGCTCTCCTCTTTGTGGGGGGCTCCCAAGTCAGGAGACAGAACAAGAAATGCCATGTACATCATACATCATCTAGGGAATGTCGGAGTTTTAATAACTAGTAAAATCAGGAACAAATATCTAAAGGGAAACCCAAATAATTTGATGTTTGTCATTTAAGCCCAGGTCCGCAAATAACAGCCCATGGGACCAATCTGACCCATGCCAGCCTCTGTAAATACTGGAACACAGCCAGGCCCATCTGCTTACATGGTGCCCATGGCTGTCTTCCAGCTCCAACAGAATGGGTGGGGAGGTGGTTGTGCCAGAGCTCTGTGGCCCCTGACAGAACATGTCAGTCACAAACACCATTTTTAGCATGAAGAGAGGCCTTGCTAGTGAAGACTTAACTGGTACAGATGACATAAAACCCACACTGTGATCAGCGTTCCCTCTGCTCTATCAATCACACTTGGGCAGGGCTGAGACCCTCTATTCCCAGCAGCATCCCCAGTGACACTCAGGACAAGCATGCATCTGCCGAAGACAAGGATTTCTCAGGGGCCCTGACAACCTGCCCGTCACAGTCTCGACTGTGTGACTGTGCTCAGAATCCACAGGTTAAATGTAATCCTTCCAGACAAGGAGATCTCTGCACAGACGAGGGGGTTAGACACACACAACTCTTACTTTGAAATGCGTTCCTTTCCGCTGGACTTTCTCCAGTTTTGGCTTCTCCACGTAAAGAGGGTTTGTGAGCAACATCTGGGCTTTGGGTTCAAACTGCACAGACCAATCCCACACGGTGAGCAGATTCAAAGGCTGGCTTTGTGAGTCCTGGCTCTCCCTGCCCTGCCAAAACAAGCACAGGTCACGGTGTTTGCAGGGAGGCCCGAGGAAAGCAGACAGTGCGGACAGACAGGCTCCAGGACGGCGCACCCGGCCGGCCCTGAGACCTGGCCTCCGCGGCACCGCACGTGAAGGCTGTGGCCGTCGGTGGTCGCAAACCAATGGGTTTAGGTGGGGAGGAGGCAGGACACACTACTCCCAGCAGAACTTGTGCTGGCCACTGTGCTGAACACACTCACCACACCCTCATGAGGTCGCTCCTATTTTTCCAATTTACCTTTGGGGAAATGGAGGCTGGGAAAACGGAAGTGAACCACCTGAGGCCATGAGGCTGGTGAGCAGCAGGGCTGTGTGACTGGAGGCCCGGGCTGTTTCCCACTCCCTGGGAGATGTGGTAAGATCCACCTGGAGGGTAGCTCCAGCAAACCCCAGGCCCCCAAAGGGCTAGACGGAGCCCTGATAGTGCAGAGTTGAAGCCCCGGGAGCAGGGCCTCAAGGGAGACTGTAAAGATGTTTAAGGTGGAGAGCGAAAGCCGAGCTCTCCTGGTCAGCCTCCACTCTCTTCTGAGTCACTCCAGGCATCCATCAAGTGGAAGAGAAGGCATCTGAGCTGTTCACAAAGACTACTTTTAATGTGCTTAATCCCTAGCCCTCACACTGGCTCCCAGCCCCGATATTTACCCTGTGACCCAGGGCGACTGCCTCACTGTCTCAGTGACTCACTCTCAGAGATAATAATTCGGACTTGAGGATTACATATCAATACCTGGAGAGCACTCAGAACAGGGGCCTCTGTATAATCAGTTATAAAGAAAATATCATTTTCATCATCGCTCTTCTTACATCTTACTTGTTAGACACGGCTTCTTTAATACACAGGTTCCTAAGAGCGACTCTTACCACGTTCGTATCTTTTTGATGAGGCGAATTGAAGAAGAAGGTGCTAAAAATAGGTATGTACAGGCTGTCCGACAAAACGGTCAGGTACGTCTCCGTGAACTCGAATGCCGGGGGATGCTGGTGCACCAGCTGCCACACGCAGTCCAAGAAGAGCAGGAACACAGGAGCCTATGTGAAGACAAGACGCACGTGATGAAGGGGTGCCAACGGTCCAAAGTCAGCGGTCCTGGGTACAGGGCAGCCACCTGGGCAGCTGTGGAGTGGCCTCTCCTGGGCACTGCATGCTCTGGGAAGCACATTCCAGGTGACTGCCATTCCCAACTGCATCCCAACCCCAGAGATAAACATGCTTGACTGAAAAACCACACGCCCATGGATTCACCTCAGGGCTCGGCAGTAGCTCTCTATGTGAAAGACATGCCCGAGATGAAGAAGGAAAATCTCCTTGCCCATCAACACTGGCAGAGGAGCAGTTGCAACTGAGCCTGAGCACAAGGAATGCTAACTCTGAACCTCAACAACTGGAATGCTATTCCCCACCAAAGAATGCCACTCTCCTCACTAGTAGCACTGTATTACCAAAAAAAAAAAAAAAAAAAAAACCTACTTGGTTTCTTCAAATTTTGTGAATACTCCCTTCTCCGCCCTGACAATGGGCTTCCCTGATAGCTCAGGTGATAAAGAATCCGCCTGCAATGTGGGAGACCTGGGTTCGATCCCTGGGTCGGGAAGATCCCCTGGAGAAGTGGAAAGGCTACCCACTCCAGTATTCTTGCCTGGAGAATCCCCATGGACAGAGGAGCCTGGCGGGCTATAGTCCATGGGCTCACAAAGACTGAGCGACTATACACAGCGCCCTGACAATGAGGGCTCAGAAAAGAAAGAGGATGGGAGAGAAAGCAGAAGGGCAAAAATGAGTTTCTAACATTTTTCACAAATGCATTTTTTTCATCGATGGCCTCTTTTATTATTCAGAGGCAAGCTCTTTCTTAGTAGAGCTTCTGAGGGCACCTTGTCATTCCCAGTGCTCCTCGAGTCACCAGTGACCCTGTCAGGTAGACAAGGCTGGCTGTGTCATGGTCTCTCCATTCCCAAGCCCGGCTGAGGTCTCACACACAGCTCCTGAGAGGCGGGAGCTGGCAGTCCAGCTCTCGACTCAGTCCAGCGCTGCGTCAATTGCATCACAAACTGGACCACCCACTTTTCCATCAAAACTCCAGGGTGTCAATGTTGAGATGTGAAGAAAGGTCTACGTGGCAACTTTATCTCACACCTCATTTTACGTTCAGTGGCATTAGATAAGAGTGGAAAATATCTGAATCTCACAGCACAGTCAGGGAAAAGGGCTCAGAAAGTACAGGCGACTCCTCCCAGCCCTGGGTGAGCAGGTGGATCTGCTCTGGGGCTCCTTCCCCTTTAGACACGGTGCCCGTCCATCCCCCTGCTCTCAAAATAGACAGACTACACAAGATGTGCAAAAACACCCTCTTCCCGACACAGTACCAAGTCTCTGTTTGAGTGCCATCAATCTTTCGAATTAGTTTCTCAGAAAGGCAAGTCCCTTCTAAGACTGAAAGATGGTGATGCATATTTACCATCAGCCTGACAAGACACGGATGAGCATAGGCCAGGCCTCAGAGAAATCTGCAGGTTCAGCAAGAGCAGCCTGGTCTCCCAGGACACACCGAGCCCTTATGGGCAGAAGCCTCAGCTCTGTTTCCAGAGCTGCTTTGTCAAGCTGTCCAGCACCGCAGACAGACATGCCTATTATCTGGGGGAAGAAAAACCACCAGTCGCCCTGCTAGCATATGTTAGCTCTGCAGGTGATTTAATTACAGTTCACATGTTTTCATTTTTTTCTCCCATGGTTGTTAATAATGCAGCCAAAGCAGTTGGCACAGCTGTAACCGAGACAAGTACATCCCAGTTTGGGAGAGGGGGGCTCGTTTTCACTAACTGAACTGTCTCGCTATCTCTCCAGTGCTTGAATTCAGAAGCCCAGGCCTGCAGCTATCATGGCAAAGGCCCGGGTAATGGATAGCATTTACATAACCCTGGGCTTTATTTTGAAAGAGTTTATTGCAAAGGAAATTTACTTTGTGTTATTATGTATTTTATCATTATGTGTTGTTATGTATTTTGTATGTATTATTATGTATTTTCTTGTTATTATGTATGTACAAGGAAACTTGTACCCTATTTATTTTTTTGCAAAGACTAACTTTTCAGAAATTGTGGGAGTCCCACCGAGTTCATTTTTATTTAAGTTTTACAAGTCAACATCACTTCCACCATGAACAATAATACACCCTTGGGACACACAATTTAGAAGGCTCCAAACACACTTGCTAATAAATACCTTTTTCCCTGGGAAGGGTTTCCAGTGTTTAAATCACTCAGAGTCACCCACCAGTGCCCTGTCCTCGCGTTCCTGACAAGCTGCTAAGGTGTGCGCTGCGCAGGTATTAAAGGAGAGACAGGGCTCCGCGTCCCCGAGGCTGCCCAGGTCTGCGCCGAGGACACTCACCTCCTCCTTGTCACTCTGACGGAGATGGTTGCAGCGGTCCAGGAAGCAGTGCCCACCCATGATCCACTCCTTTTGGACAAGGCTCTGGAAACCAAAAATGGTTCGACAGTGGGGGTCCATCATCACTTGCACCAGAGAAGAGACGAGGCAGCAGAGGTCGGAGGCGTTGTCCTCTGTGGGGGGTGCGGCGGGGGGTTGCCGGGCAACAGCGCAGAGAGGGAAGAGGGGACCAAGTGTTAAAAGAGCTGCGGAGGGCACAGGTAAAAGCAGGGCCCCCACACCAACATCTATCCCAACAGTCAAGTTCTAATTCCGAAAAAAGGCTGGGCCGTTGGTGGCAAAAGGTAACATGTTCAGCTTGAGAGACAAATGCTTCTAGCCTGGTTGGCACCAGCTCCAACAGACACTGGCATTAATGACGGACTCCTTACTGGTGAATAGATGCAATGCGGCAAACCCAGTGTCAGCACGGGGGGGGTCAGATGCACCACACAATGAGGGCACAGGTATGGAGGCTTGCTGGGTGCCACAGACCAAGTTTAAAACCCTTCCAGCTGGGGCGTCCGGATCACCATCCCTGAGCTCACTGTTTCACAGCTCAGCTGCTTCTCAGCTGCCTTTCCTCCACTACCTCTGCTTCAGAGAAAGGGTAACATTCCTGGATTGCACCAAAATGCTGATTGTCAGCTCCATGGCTCTTTCCATTTCTGTCTGTCTGAGAGCACGGCGGGGCCTGCCTAGCCTAGAGGCAAAACTCTCCCTGGTAAGTACAAGCCACATGTCCACCCCTCGGGCAATGGTACAAAACTCACATGATGAAAACTCCGCTCACATCCTTGTTCACCATCCATCACTCATAGCAAATAACAACATAGGTCTACATCTGGGCATTTGTCTTAAGAATTTTACAGTCCTGAAAGTCAAGGTCTACATCCTCATAGTTTCTACTTTACGAAAAGAAGTGCCACTCAAGTTGCTATTTTAAAACGTTCATGAGGACGATGGTTCTTATAGTCACAAGGTTAGAGAAACTTCAGAATGAATCGTTAAGTAGGGAAGTGTTTGCACTGTTAACCTTTCCTGTGACCCCGGGGCCAGGAAGCACTCCAGGGCCAGGCTTACTGTGCTCCTTATCTCCTCCAGGAAAATAAGTCTAAACTATGGGAACACAAGGGTTCAGAAGAAACAGATTTTTATATTCGTCTTTCTTTTGAAACAAGTTTCGGTTTTCAAGAGAATCTTCCTTCTTGCGTATGATGTATGTTATCAGTACACCTACAAGTTCAGGAAGAGTGGCCAGAGAGTAAGATTTCAGAGAAGACACAGCTCCGCCGTCTGTCAGGGAGTGAGGCGCAGCTCAGCCTCATCCGCTGACCATTCTCACTTCATCTGGGGTTGGTGCAGTCTGGCCTGGGTACTTGTACTTCTCAGCCCCCCCCCGTCTTTATCCCTCCTTTTCACCAGTTACTCAGTACTCTGTTTGCCCGCTGTTAACCAGATCTTTTTCAGTAACATCCTTATGCCAGCTCTCTCTCAAACTCAATAGGGTGTCAACTTCTAGAAGGCAGAAGCATAGAGTTCTGTACATGGGAGGTGCTCAGTCTGCGTGTTAAAATTTAAGTCAGAGGGTACAGAAGCCACAGGCTGACACATTTCCGGTCTGCTCACAGAAGCTAAGTCCTAGGAGTCTGACACTCTCTGGGAGAGTGTCAGAAAAATGATAAAAGCCTGAGGATATGGAAGCACGAGACACTGCTTAAAGCATGGGGCCACAAGAAACTTTAAATGGCAGGTAATAATTTAGCTCAGATCTAACCAATCCCAGCAACAATCTTTGTTGCACAAGGCTTATACATTCTGGGTGTGTATGTCCAATCCACATGTACAGCAACTTTAGTCCACTGAGGAAAAGGCAATCATGGACCACACAGTTTCTACAACAACTGCACCGAGTTGTCAGACACAAAGATGTAGAAATAACAACTAAACCATCCATGGGTCTCTTCATACAAAAAAGGTCATCTAAACTTTAACTGAGTTAGTATAAAACAAAACCCCAAAATATCTGGAAATGTGAGCTTTGGTAAAGATACCAAACAATTCCTTCTTGGGCTGTGAATACGTCTGCCAAGTTCCAAGTGAAGGAATTTATTTTTAAACTATAACAATGATATCTAAGGCAAGGATTCCAAGGTCAGGGTAAAAAGTATGGGAAGGATTTCTACACTAGCTCACTCCTTTTATAAGACAATTCCACTTACATAAATCTCTATATACAGAAACAGAACCCCAAGTAAAGGAAAAAGGAAACCACCCTTTGTGCTTTAAATGTATTACCTAAAAGAAGAACGTTCATGTTTTGGGCTTCTAGACATTCTATAATTTCTACTGCTTTTTTCAGGCAGCGCCTATATAGGAGAGAGACAAGTAAAACAGATATTAGATCTTGAGCTTGGTATCATGAACAAGAAATTTAAAGGCAGTCTAACTTGATCTTCAGTTTTCCATCTCACTTACTGTCTCACACTAAAATTATCCAGAAAAGAAACAAATTACCGTTTACACTATTCAGGTACTGCAAGACATTCATCTGGTTATTAGAAACTTACAATTTTCAGAAGGGAATTTCAAAGTCGGATGTAAAAATGCTTAGGCGATTCCTAAACTGGGAATTCTTACTGCAGATTTGTACCTGAGTGTGGCAGTGAGTCCTAGTAAGACCCCAAAATGTCTATATCTGGAGGCTATGCTACAGGCCCATTTTGTTTAATTTAAGATCATTGGCTAAATGTATCCACCTGTCTGGAAAGGCCCACTGTGCCCCGAAATCCCTTTGTCTCTCTAGACACACTATTCCCTTTGAGACTGTTGCCACCATCAGCAGCTCCACCTTCTGGATTGATATGGATTGATAACCCTGCTACGAGGATGCCTCCTCCAGGCTCTTCACCCGGTTAGGGACGCACACCTTCTCTACAAGCCCCACAGAAAGAAAGGGCCTCTTATTTTATAACATCTATCACAATACTTGCAATTATATATTCAAATTATGGGACATGCAGCAGGCTCTTCAAAACCTATTTGCTAAGAAAGGTTTGGAGGCCTGCGGCTCCTCCGTACAAACCAGGCAGGTCTGAGGGAGAAAGCAGAGTGAAGGGAGAGAGAGGGGCCTGTCCTTTCCTCAGAGGTGCCCTGGGGCTGCAGCCATTCTCCCACTGGCTCTCATCTCTGGGTCGTACCTGTTCTGTGCCTCCCTCTGCCCTCACCTCTGTTTAAGGGCAACGGAGAGAAGCTATTCAAAATAGGAAGTAGGACAGGGAATAAAATTTTGTTCTCTCAGAATCTCGATTTAATTCCCAAAATGAAAAAGACTAATTGGCATTCATTACAGTAAAAAAATACTTAATATGTAAGAGACATAAAAGATAGAGAATTCTTCTAAAAAAGTATTCAATAAAAACTAAGCATCTGGGAATTCCCTCGCCGTCTAGTGGTTAGGATTCCGTACTTTTACTGCAAGGGTACAGGTTAAATTCCTAATTGTCACCAAACCGCCTCCCTCCCCAAATAAAAACAAAACCGGAAAACTCAGCATCCTCCCAGTTTCCCAACCCCCAGCCTCCTCCCTGGAGGTAAGCGCTGCAGCTCAATTAGAATGCTGGGGTCCCACACCCCCTTTTCTGCAGCCTTCCCATCCCCAGTCCATAGTCTCAGGAGCAGACCTGTATGGACAGGTAGCATATTCACAAATTCTGATCAGACGTGTACAAAAATAATAAATAACAAATGCAAAATCCAGCTGAGCCCTGAACAGAACACGTAACCTAAGAATATTTAACTGTGAAACAGAAAACAGTTAAATTATTTATCAGTTTGCTTTAACACTTTGGCTTACGGAACTGTGAAATTTATGAGCAAAACAACGCCTTGCAATACCTGATTATGTCCAGCCAGCTGCTACTTTCCAGCAGGGAAAACCATTTGATGTCTGTGTCCCAAAATTCGGTACTATTATCTGAAAAAAAGGAAACAGAGTAAAGAAGTCAGGCACTGTTTGCTGACACACCGCTGTAGAACCTGTGCTGTTCAGTGGTGTGGCCCTACACTAGGCTGAGAATCCAGCACAAGGCTTTGTTTAAGTAAAGCGCGTTTCAAGCCTTTAGCTGAAGTGGTTTTTGAACTGTAAACCACTGGAAGGGTGTGGTAGTCAAAAACAGACTTTTTTTTTGCACAAGTAAAAAAGTGCCCTACAATCTACCAAGCCACGGTCACCCTGTAACTCGAAAGGAGAAAAATATGCTTTAGGCAGACACAGTCGACATTCAGCCTGCTGCTCTTAGAAGCGGAAGATGCAACAGGCCATGTCCTGATGCCATGGAAACCTGAGGGGAGAGCTAGCTTCCACTGGAGTCTTAAACACACACACATTTATCTTGCACACTGGACACAACCTCCCAACCCAACTGGAGACAGAAGCGCTGCATTTTATAGAAGTCTACTGCATGTGAAAGTTGCAAACTCAAATCAGTGAGAAGGCAGATACCCCTGCCAGTACTGGATGGTGACAAAAGAAGTGGAGAATCACAGTACGGGATCAACCAGTGCAATTTCTTACTTCTCCTCCACATGCCAGCTTTTTGTCAATGTGTTCTAGTTAGAGGTGTACACTGGTTTCCCTTGGTGGCATAGTCATCTTTGTCTCCAATGCCTGGCATAGTGGGTGTGTATAATGGAAATGCAACACATGTCAGCTGAATAACTGAGTAAATCCTAAGTCAGACCACTAGGCTAAAAAGTAAAAGCTGGAAAACTCCCAATAAGCGTGACAAATCTCAGAGGGTGAACACGCGTTCAAGAGTAAAGAGGGAGGGGGACATACGTGTGTCAATGGCTGATCCATGTTAATGTATGAAAGAAACTAACGCAATTTTGTAAAGGAATTTTCCTTTAATTAAAAATAAATACATTTGAAAAAATGAGTGAAGGGAGGGGACTTCCCCGGTGGTCCAGCGGCTAAGACTCATCCTTCCCAATAAAGGGGGCCTGGGTTCGATCCCTGGTCAGGGAACTAGATCCCACATGTTGCAACTACAGAGTCTGCATGCCTCAATTAAAAGTTTGCATGCCACAACTAAAAGACTTCACATGCTACAAAGAATATCGGAGATCCTGTGTGCTACAACTAAGATCCAGTGCAGCTAGACACATAAAGCAATGAATAAAATATCTAAAAAAAAAAAAAGTGAAGAGAATAGGGAATTCCCTGGTAGTACAGTGGTTAGGACTCAGTGCTTTCACTGTTGAGGGCCTGGGTTCAATCCCTGGTTGGGGAACCAGATCCCACAAGCCACGTGGTGCCGCCAGAAAAAAGGAGTGAAAAGAATCAATAGGCGACCGACCTTGATTGAATGTGATCCAAGGTCTGAACTTTTCACCCTAGGCAGCCTGGGCAGGGAAGGAGGCGTGGCAAGGATGGACATATTTAATTTTCTATTTTGTACATTTCTGACGAACTGGAGTTTTTTACACTGTAATATATATATATATATGCTCAATCAGAAAAATAAAATAAAATACTTCCACTCGGTGGGGAGGAGTCCATTAAATAAGTAACTAAGAAAAACAAATAGATTCTTGACCTTACAAAACAGCTGGGGAATACAGGTACTGCATAGTTCTACAGCTTCTAAAGGGAGAAGCCCAATGCTCGCTGCTGGGGAAGGATGAGAGGAGAGGGTGGCTCTGTGTTCCCCGCTCCAAGAAGGGGCAATGGGACAAGAGCCCAGGGGAAAATGGTGGGAGGAAGTGTGGCGAGGGCCGCCAACCCCACGGTAACCAGCCCCTCTGCTCCATGACCCCTGCCCCCACAGCCGTGTCCGACCACGAGGAGCCCAGGGACAAGGCACCGCCTTTCACCTGAGCCAGGCAGCACGTCTTTTTCCAGGTGACAGCGAGTTTTGGCTCAGGGTTCTTCTCACCTATCAGAAACAGCTGTTTGAACTTAGAGTATGCCATCTGGATTTCCTGCAGGGACAGGAAGTTGCTTGAGAGGTCTTCAGTTTTAGCAGTCTCATAGGGGGGCCTGTGGATGGTCTTGTAAATCCTAGGTATCAGAAAGGAACGAGACATTAGAAGAGCAGGCCTGAGTCAGAAACAGTGTGTTTCTCCTGAGCATTTCCTAGGCACCAGGTGTGCAGGGCTCCTACTGGCGCCTCCCCAGTGAGGTAACTGCTGCCCAGCGGCCACCCCTGGTCAGCCGGCGGCCAGGAGCTCAGGAACAAGGAGCAGAACCACCAAGTTTATAAACTGAAAGAGCCAGGATGTGAACCAAGGCAATTTAACTCCTAAGTCTACTCCTTTTCTTGTTTTTAAATTCATCCAGTTTAGGCATGAATAAAAACCTTTAACTTTTTTATTTTGAAAATTTTCAAACATGCCAGAAAAGAATAGCACAGTGACATCTATACCTTGACCCAAATTTGACAACCGTCAATTTTAAAGCCATCAGACTACATCCCCCTAAATGCTTCAGCCGTGTATCTCTCAACACAATGCAGTTGATGCACTTCAGGACCATGTCATCTTGACTCTTTTCAAATTAAAAACGACTTCACTGAGCTGTATTCCCGGCACTAGAGGGCTTTATCAGTAGGTAAACTGAAATGGACTTACTCCCAAGAAATGCTCCCAGCTTCCTGGAAAACAATAACCAAGCCAACTAAATGATAGCAAGATGTGCAACAGTGTTCACCTGTCCGAGAAGTTCTTCTGGATCTGCAATATGCTGTCATCCTGTTCTTTGGGCAGGGCTGACATTTTCAAGAGGGCACATCCATTGTGGCAGGACCAACACCATATCTGCAGAAGAGAAGGAAGGTTTTCCAGACATGATGTAAACCACTGACAGAGGACAGGTGAGCCTAGCCATGAAATTCATACAGGGAAATTATACCTTCAATACGAAAGACCTGAATATAGTCAACACTGTTATGCCAAGGAACCACTGTGTTATCAGTTCAGTCGCTCAGTTGTGTCCGACTCTTTGCGACCCCATGAATCGCAGCACACCAGGCCTCCCTGTCCATCACCAACTCTTGGAGTCCACCCAAACCCATGTCCATTGAGTCGATGATGCCATCCAACCATCTCATCCTCTGTCATCCCTTTCTCTTCCTGCCCTCAATCTTTCCCAGCATCAGGGACTTTTCAAATGAGTCAGCTCTTCGTATCAGGTGGCCAAAGTATTGGAGTTTCAGCTTCAACATCAGACCTTCCAATGAACACTCAGGACTGATTTCCTTTAGGATGGACTGGTTGGATCTCCTTGCAGTCCAAGGGACTCTCAAGAGTCTTCTCCAACACCACAGTTCAAAAGCATCAATTCTTCGGTGCTCAGCTTTCATTATAGTCCAACTGTCACATCCATACATGACTACTGGAAAAACCATAGCCTTGACTAGACAGAACTTTGTTGGCAAAGTAATATCTCTGCTTTTTAATATGCTGTCTAGGTTGGTCATAACTTTCCTTCCAAGGAGTAAGTGTCTTTTAATTTCATGGCTGCAGTCACCATCTGCAGTGATTTTGGAGCCCCCCAAAATAAAGTCAGCCACTGTTTCCACTGTTTGCCCATCTATCTGCTATGAAGTGATGGGACTGGATGCCATGATCTTAGTTTTCTGAATGTTGAGCTTTAAGCCAACTTTTTCACTCTCCTCTTTCACTTTCATCAAGAGGCTCTTTAGTTCTTCTTCACTTTCTGCCTTAAGGGTGGTGTCATCTGCATATCTGAGGTTATTGATATATCTCTCGGCAATCTTGATTCCAGCTTGTGCTTCCTCCAGCCCAGCGTTTCTCATGATGTACTCTGCATATAAGTTAAATAAGCAGGGTGACAATATACAGCCTTGACATACTCCTTTTCCAATTCGGAACCAGTCTGTTGTTTCATGTCCAGTTCTAACTGTTGCTTCCTGACCTGCATACAGGTTTCTCAAGAGGCAGGTCAGGTGGTCTGGTATGCCCATCTCTTTCAGAATTTTCCACAGTTTATTGTGATCTACATAGTCAAAGGCTTTGGCATAGTCAATAAAGCAGAGGTAGATGTTTTTCTGGAACTCTTTTGCTTTTTCAATGATCCAGCGGATGTTGGCAATTTGATCTCTGGTTCCTCTGCCTTTTCCAAAGCCAGCTTGAACATTTGGAAGTTCCTGGTTCACATATTGCTGAAGGCTGGCTTGGAGAATTTTAAGCATTATTTTACTAGCATGTGAGATGAGTGCTACTGTGCAGTAGCTTGAGCATTCTTTGGCATTGTCTTTCTTTGGGATTGGAATGAAAACTGACCTTTTCCAGTCCTGTAGCCACTGCTGAGTTTTCCATATTTGCTGGCATACTGAGTGCAGCACATTCACAGCGTCACCTTTCATGATTTGAAACAGCTCAAGTGGAATTCCATCACCTCCACTAGCTTTGTTCGTAGTGATGCTTCCTAAGGCCCACTTGACTTCAAATTACAGGATGTCTGGTTCTAGGTGAGTTATCACACCATCGTGATTATCTGGGTCATGAAGATCTTTTTTGTATAGTTCTTCTGTGTATTCTTGCCACCTCTTTTTAATATCTTCTGCTTCTGTTAGGTCCCTACCATTTCTGTCCTTTATTGAGCCCATCTTTGCATGAAATGTTCCCTTGGTATCTCTAGTTTTCTTGAAGAGATCTCTAGTTTTTCCCATTCTATTGTTTGCCTCAATTTCTTTGCATTGATCGCTGAGGAAGGCTTTCTTATTTCTCCTTGCTATTCTTTGGAACTCTGCATTCAAATGGGTATATCTTTCCTTCTCTCCTTTGCTTTTTGCTTCAAGTCTTTTCACAGCTATTTGTAAGGCCTCCTCAGACAGCCATTTCGCTTTTTTGCATTTCTTTCCCTTGGGGATGGTCTTGATTCCTATCTTCTGTAGAATGTCACGAACCTCCATCCATAGTTCATCAGGCACTCTGTCTATCAGATCTAGTCCCTTAAATCTATTTCTCACTTCCACTGTGTAGTCATAAGGGATATGATTTAGGTCATACCTGAATGGTCTAGTGGTTTTCTCCACTTTCTTCAATTTCAGTCTGAATTTGGCAATAAGGAGTTCATGATCCAAGCCACAGTCAACAAAAAAGACTGATTTAGTCTTAACACCACCACCACCACCTCAGGTCTAAACAGTGACATTCAGACTCACTGATGGTCTAACATATACCTTATGACTTGGCTTTAGTGCTGGGAACCTGGAGGATGATAATAACATCATCATTACTGTTACTGTTATTACTATTATAATAGAGGCTATTATTACTATAATCATAGAGGCTATCACTGGGGTAAAGCTCATTATTTCAGGATTTTACATGAATTAAAAATCATGATTCTCACAACCACACTCAGACAGGTATGAGTACTAGCCCCACTAACAATAAGAAACAGGTTTGGAGAGACTGAGAAACCTCCCCAAGTTGCACACAGTACAGCAATGCCTCTGAAGGCCCTGCTCTACAGGGATGGTCAAAAGGGGGCAGCTCCCATCATTACAGAAAGTTCAAACTAGAAAGAATGGACATTTGGTTATTCAACATACACTGACTTGCACATGTAAGACACTGAATTCGGTTGTGAGAGGCTGGAAAGAAGGCTAAGATACTCTGTCTACCTTCAAAGAGCTTTATACTCCAAAAAGGGAAATAAATTTGCAAATCTAATAGGAAGCAGAATGTGGTAAACCACAGAAGGGAATTTCAATGAACAACAAAGGGCAGGCAACAGAGGAAGAAAGCACATGACTGCCCCTAAGTGACAAAGTCAAGTGTTTTAAGCATTTTTCTAGAGACAGGGGGAGTTTCATTTGTTTGTTCTGTTGTACAGGACCAGAAGGAGATTAGAACTGATTTGGGGGCAAAGTAATGTAACCTACCAGTAGAACCTGGAATGGAGGAGAAGGAAGGCTGGTTGGAGCAGCTGTGGATTTTGTGCCTGTGTAAAGGTCTGGTTAAAGGTTCGACAATGGCTAAAGCCCAGCCCTGCTCTGCTGACCAAGCCTTTAGGCCCGAGGTCAAAGGTCAACCGAGAGGATTTCAGCTGTCCAGAGAGGGCATCCTCTTGTGAGTCACCTGCAACGTAAATATCAACCATACACGGGAATGCCAGCAGCAGCCTGGGCTGGAGATGAGCAGGCAGTCCAGGTGATACTCCGCACTACACTCAGAAAGGGGAACTGGTTTGGGGTTTCAGAGGAGGGTGGTAGATTAGTACTGGGTGTGTTGGGTGTCTAGTGCCCACAGGACATCTGTGTGGAGAGACTGAGGAAGCGCCAATGTGAGAGGAAGGCAGGACTGCCACTGCGGTCACAGGAGCTGACTGCCAGCTGTGGAGGGAGCGCTGTTGAGGGTCACAGGACTGCCTCAGGAGCTGCCAAAGCGAGCGCAGACCCAGTAAGGTTCCTGGCGAGGCGGAAGTGTTCCAACACAGATGAACGAAAGGCCCTTCGCTGCCCTCTTACTCTCCTCTCCAGGGTCACCCTCCGCCCTCAGCCCAGGCGCTCCTGCTCGCTGGGGGGCGCGGCTCACTCTGAGAAAGGGGGACCCTCTTGGCCATGGCTGGTGACAGGTTCTAGGAACTCTCGTGTTCTCATCCTCTTTATCTCCTCTCCCGGGGCAGAAAGAATCTGCTCTTGGTGACAGCCAGCCATAGCTCATTTGCCCACTGGGGCTCAACTGTAACCGTTTCCTCTCAGCTCAGGCACGGAAGGGCCTTACATTCTCTATTTGAAACAGTAAACAGAAAGCAAGCAACATTCTTGGTCAGAGAGAGACTTCTCACAGGAATGCAGCAGCAGACACATGAGTTCCCCTATTATTCTGTCTGGGAAAGGGCCACAGGTTCTTCATATGAAGGACTTGACAACAGATAAGAATCAGTTTGATGATCCTGTTTACTTTAAAAAGGGGATAAATCCTCCCATTATTTGCTAAGTCTCCTTTGTTTTTGGTCTTTTAAATTGAAGTCTAACTGATGTCCCATATTAAGTTACAGATGTACAATACAGAGAGACAATTTTTAAAGGTTATACTTCATTTATAGTTACTATAAAATTTTGGCTATATTCCCCATGGTGTACAATACATTTAATACTAATATCTTTTATACTCTGTGTGATGGAGTGGAAACCAAGCTTGGAAGTGTCTGTCTCAGGGAAAAGCACCTATGAGACTGACTTGAGAGCTGAGCTAGGTGCTATCTTCATGGAACTGAAAGAGTGAACGACAGACAAACTAGGGACTTTGGTATCTGGCAGACATTCATTTTTAGGGAAAAAAAAAAAAAAAAAACAAAGTAACAACTTTAAGGAAAACATCTGCTCCTTTTTCTTGGAAGAAAAGCTATGAGAAACCTAGACAGCGTATTAAAAAGCAGAGACATCACTGCCGACAAAGTTCTGGATAGTCAAAGCTATAGTTTTTCCAGTAGTCATATATGGATGTGAGAGTTGGACCACAAAGGCTGAGCATTGAAGAATTGATGCTTTCGAACTGTGTGCTGGAGAAGACTCTTGAGAGTCACTTGGACAGCAAGGAGATCAAACCAGTCAATCCTAAAGGAAGTCAACCCTGAATATTTATTGGAAGTACTGATGCTGAAGCTGAAGCTATAATACTTTGGCCACCTGATGCGAAGAGCTGACTCAACGGAAAAGACCCTGATCTGGGAAAGATTGAGGGCAGCAGGAGAAGGGGGCGACAGAGGATGAGATGGTTGGATGGCATCACTGACTCAAAGGACTTGAGTTTGAGCAAGCTCTGAGAGATAGTGAAGGACAGGGAAGCCTGGTGTGCTACAGTCCATGGGATCGCAGTCAGACACGACTGAGTGACTGAACAACAACAAGGAAAACAACTGACAATTTGTTGCCAATGATAAAAGCTGAACTTTCAAGCAAAAATTAGAATTTTGGAAGACTAGTCTCTGCCTTTTTAGCTGAACAAATTCCCAATATTCAAAGACTTTTCTAATGAGACAGGGATGATATTAACAAATGTGATTTGTATCTAAGAAAGCACGTCAATATTTGAACATAACCTAGTGAGTTAATCCTAAAGGAGATCAGTCTTGGGTGTTCATTGGAAGGACTAATGCTGAAGCTGAAACTCCAATACTTTGGCCACTTGATGCTAAGAGCTGACTCATTTGAAAAGAACCTGATGCTGGGAAAGATTGAAGGCAGGAGGAGAAGGGGACGACAGAGGATGAGATGGCTGGATGGCATCACCGACTCAACGGACATGGGTTTGGGTGGACTCTGGGAGTTGATGACAGACAGGGAGGCCTGGCATGCTGTGGTTCATGGGGTTGCAAAGAGTCGGACACGACTGAGTGACTGAATTGAACTAGTGAGTTAATATTTTCTAAATGACCAATGTATTACGCTTTTTAAATCAGGCATGTTTTAAGATCCATTCAGAGTACAAGACAGACCAATGGATTTTAATGCAGTGAACGAAAAGTTCATTGATTATGTTTTCAGGTTCTTTATTGCAATTAACCTTTACAAAACCACCATTTATCAATTTTTTGTGTATCATCATATTATCTGACAAGACTATTAAATACTCCTTCCTTTCCCAAATACACATCTATGTGAGGCTGAATTCTCTTCATACACTTCAACCACACCCAACACACAACAGACTGAATGAAAGACAGGGGATAAAAGAAGGCAGTTGTCTATTTTCAAAAATGTGCAACAGTACTATCCTACTTTTTTGTTTTGGACAATATAGTTATTTATTCTAGAAATACTTATGTTAACATCTAATGAGTTTATTACCAAAATAAACATTAAGCAATTTTCTAGTTTTAGTTTCTAATATGGCAAATATCAACAGATACAACCACATAAATAAAAACTCGAGATCCTCAATGATTTTGCAAGAGTGTAAGAGTCCTGAAACCAGAGAGTTTGAAAACAGCTGCATACATTTAGAAATAGGGAAAACTCACATAAAAACCCATTATCTCTGATTTCTCCTGAGAAGTCCAGGCAACTGGCAAGATCAGGCCCATGCTCCCACATGGCACAAACAGGCTGGCACAGAAGAGAAGGCAGCCCTTCATGCAGGCAGAGGGTCTCCGGCTCATCGCAAGGACCACACTCATTGCCTGCCCAGCCTGCACGCACTGCTGGGACTGGGACTGCTGCTGAGACACCTCCCCTCCCATTACAAGAGTGACCTCTGTGAGGCACCAGCCGTGTGCACGGCCCAGCATTTATCTGTGATTCTCATTCTGTACTCAATTCCCTGCAGGCTTGGCAACTCCCAACCACCAATTAGAAACCGAAATAACTGCCAGAGTCTTGCTTTCTTTGATCAGCAACACGTGAAATATGGCTCCCATCCCAGTCTGTTCTGTGAAAACTAAGTAAGTCTCCACACTGTCTCTGGGTGGGAATTCGGCCATGCCCATTCAAGATTAATGGCAAGGCCGAAAAGGATCTGAAACCCTACAACCCTTGGAGGGGACAGTTCAGCCTCGAAACAATTTAGGTGTTAAATTAGGCTGGCTTTCAACACCAGCTGGGCCTGGAATCCTCCTAAAGCTCTTTAAAGATGTCTCTGCTAAGAGCCCCAGGGCCTCTGGGAAAACTTCAGAACTCTGTCCCCTGGGAGCCTCCAGTCGCAGGGGCTCCTGTGGGGAGTCCTGAAGGTATTTTTAGATTGCCCTCGGGCTGAGGACAAACTCTTTAATACCAAAGCCAAGGGCTTTAAGTAGGATAATCTGCCAGAACGGGCCAATGAGTAACCCGTGCTTTCAGGGTTTCCAGGTGCACTTACTGGTATGCCACGACCCTGGAAGAACACTATGTCCTCTTCAAGAAGAGGGGCGGGGACGACAAAGTATGCTGGCAACCTAGAGGAAAGAGATGTTATTGGTTTTAGTACTGGAGTTAATTCATTAAATATGAACGCTTGCTGTTGATGAACACAGGAAGTTGAGCAGACTATCTTGACATGGACCGTATCTCCCTGTTAAGAACTAGTGCAGATGAACCGTCTCTGTCCACATCAGTCAGGAATCGGAATCTGAGTTCAAATCCCAGCTCTGCCTCTGATTCTGTGTAACTCTTGGTAAGTTACCCCACCTCCCTGGGTCTGTTTCCTCATGTATAAAATGAAGGGAGTTGGACATCTGATATCTGACAGTATATGAACTCTGAAAAAAAACTTTTTTTTAATTGGAGAGAAATTGTTTTACAATATTCCCTCCCTCTTGAGCTTCCCTCCCTTCCCCCCATCCCACCCCTCTAGGTCATCACAGAGCGCCAGGCTGGGCTTCCTGCGTTACACAGCAACCTCTCACTAGCTACCTATTTTACACATGGTCGTGTACACACGCCGACGCTTCTTTCTCCATTTGTCCCTCTCTCCTTCCCCTACTGTGTCCACAAGTCCATTCTCTATACATCTGTGTCTCCATTCCTGCCCTGCAAATAGGTTCATCCATACCAATTTTCTAGATTCCTGAGTATAAGAATTCTGAAACTTGGAGGGATCTTTCTCATCATACAGAGACAATATAAGTACCTGTGTTGATCTGAGTCAGACTAACATGCAAACCAATAATTATGATGACTACTGCCCAGACATTTTATCAAGTGCTCGGACAACGTTTAACTGCTTACTGTATGTCAGACTGTTCTAATTACTTAACGTGAATTATTCATTTAATCCTCCCACCAGCACTACGAGGTATGTGTACTATTATTCATCCCCATTTCACAGATAAAGAAACAGAGCTCTACTCAGGCCCTTCCCAGGTTATACAACTAGTAAGAATTAGTGGAGCTGGAAGCGGGCCCCAAGCAGTATGACTTTAGTGTCTAAAGAATAAAATAAATTGAGGTTCTAAAAATAACAAACCTGTTAAGTAGCAGGATGTAGGAGAGTTAGGTTTTCAGAGCTGCAGAGGTCAGAGACATACAGGGACACTATCTCTTCCTCTAATTAGGAGATGTAGGCTTCTATTAAAAAGACCTCCTGAGTTCTACCACTGTGGAGCTATAAACAGCTTTCACTCAAAAAGCCTGAAGGAAGGATGAGAAGGAAGAAGGTGCCTATGGTGTAAAAACTACAATGGCAAACAATACGATGGTGTTTGTGTGCACACCCCTAGTGTGAAGTAAGTTTCTTAAGTACCAGGTCATGGGAAAGATGGATTTTCCGAGTTGAGGAGATCAGAATTTGAATGGGATCAAGTCATTAGATCTAATCAATTCATAGGGGATGAAGCAACAGTTTAAACATCACCATGGTGATGTAGTCATCAAATCCATACTGTAGGAAACGATCAGACAAATGGCCTGGTTTCTTCAAGTAAACAAGCAAGAAAAAGATAACAGTGTGAGAGTCTATAGATTATTTGAAAGTTGTGCTAATGGTTTTATGATTATGTTTATCAAAAGTCCTTAATTCTTAGAGATGTAAAACTGAAATATTTACAAATGAAATATGATGAGCTCTAGGATTTATTTCAAAATAGTCAGGGTGGGGCAGGGGGTTAGGAGTAGGTAGAGGCACAGAGACTAGCCATGAGTTAGTAACTGTTGAAGTTGGGTGATGAGTAAGAGGAATTCATCAAATTCTCTTTTATACTGTTTGAAATTTTCCATAAAAAAAAAAACAAAAAACCCACAACTCTTAACGGTAATTAAAAAGAACAAAGCTTCCATAATATGTGATGCAAAATCAAGTTGAGAACCACAGGTCAAGGCTAAGATATTAACACATCAAACCATTAAAACTTAGAAGAATTATTTGACTTTTTGAGATTTTGAAGCGTTCGGGGTATTTCCTTCAGGTCCGCTTGAGCGTATGGGCTTCTTCAGGTGCTGTTACTGACTCAAAAACCTCTTCACAGATCAACAGCTTTCAAACTCAAGCTGCCCATTAAAGTCACATGGGAAGACCGAAAGACTCCCAGTGTCCATGATGCACTCAGCACTACTAAATAGCAGAGATGTAAAAGCTCTCCAGGTGTGCACACAGGATGAAAGCTGTTGTTCTAGAAGCTTCTGCACATCAGGGGTGCACAGGGGATGAGAGCTGCTGTTCTAGAAGCTCCTGCACAGCAGGTGTACACACAGGATGAAAGCTGTTGTTCTAGAAGCTCCTGCTCAGCAGGTGTGCACACAGGATGAAAGCTGCTGTTCTAGAAGCTCCTGCACAGCAGGTGTGCACACAGGATGAAAGCTGCTGTTCTAGAAGCTCCTGCACAGCAGGTGTGCACACAGGATGAAAACTGCTGTTCTAGAAGCTCCTGCACAGCAGGTGTGCACACAAGATGAAAGCTGCTGTTCTAGAAGCTCCTGCACAGCAGGTGTGCAAACAGGATGAAAGCTGTTGTTCTAGAAGCTCCTGTACATCAGGGGTGCACAGGGGATGAGAGCTGTTGTTCTAGAAGCTCCTGCATGTCAGGGGTGCACGGGGATTAGGGTGCTTAGAAGGAAGCAGATTCTCCAGCTTTACCTGGACCTCTAGAATCAGAAGCTCTGCTTTCACCAGCTCCCAGGTGATGGGGCCGCACAGTCAACCATGAGAACCATGGCCCTAGATGGCAACTTACAAACAGACTGCTGTTCCCCAACCCTTTCAGGAGAATCACTTATGTGCTTCATTTATGAGCAGGTTCTCAGCTCCTTCCCCAGGGGGCCATGAGGTGGGGCCACACTGCTTTAAAAATCTACATGCCCTCCCCTACTATGGTGAGGGTGAATATTTTACAATGCTGGTGAACCAGTTAATATTTTCTTATAAAGTCTATCACCACAGTGGGGGAAAATGTCAGAACCCAGTGTATCAGCATGTTTACATGCAGTCACTGGGGATTCCCAGGTGGCGCTAGTGATAAAGAACCTGCCTGCCAACACAGGACATGTAAGAGATGCGGGTCTGATTCCTGGGTCAGGAAGATTCCCTGGAGGAGGAAATGGCAACCCACTCCAGTATTCTTGCCTGGAGAATCCCATGGACAGAGGAGACTGGTGGGCTACAGTCCATGGGGTCTCAAGGAGTCAGACATGACTGAAACAACTTAGCATGGAGTCACCGAGAAAAGGGGCTATACAAATGGGCAGCTCTGCACCACGGGGGGTCTGTGCCATCCCCTCCTGTCCCAGTGAACTGGAGGTGGCTCTATGGAGGCTCTGCTGTGAGACTGCCAGCGTTTACAAGCAACTCACCCTCCTCCTTGGAGAGTGCTCATTTTGTCATTAGGATGAGTTCTGAAGACAAAGTAAACAGTCTCTCCAAACACAAGCTGATTTCCTCAAGGAAAGCTGTATGGTCCTCTCAGGTACCACCTCCAGCAGGGTGAGGGAACCCCCAGAGCAACACCCCCAGGGCAGCAGTGCTTTCCTTGGCTGAGTCAACTTCTCAGCTCCTCTGTGTCACAGATTCACATAGTGTCCCTTCAGGGCTGGGGACCTTCTGCCTTCTCAGGGAGGTGGGAGGAGGAAGGCTTTTCAGGAGAAGGCGAAGTAGACACTCAGTTCCTGATTCTTATCCAAGATGATTGGGGTCTCTCCTCTAACCACTGGGGCTTTTGTTAATTTATTCATTCTGGCCCCTATCTACTGAGTGGGTCTTATGAGACAGGCACTATACGTGGTAATGAGGATAGAAAGATGAATAAAGACAGTGTCCTTGATTCCCCAGAACTGCCGGGCTGCAGAAACAAACACGAACCAAATGGTGATAGGTGCTTAGTCATGTTCAACTCTTTGTGACCCCACGGACTGCAGCTCGCCAGCCTCCTATAGATAAAAATAAACTCCAAACCAGAGGAGTTGCAGGGAGACAGGCATATGGTGCAAGGAAAGCCCTCCTAGAAGGCCTCGCCTAGTCCTGGGAAGACTCCCTAAAAGAGACACCTGAGCAGAGATCTGATGACGACGTGGAGGTAACTCACTTGTGCGGCCTGAAGTGAAAGGAGCGTCTCAGACAGGAGACCACACGGGCAAGGCCCAAGGGAGGGGTCAGGATGACTGGAGGGGTGGTGCACGGAAAGCTGAGAGCTAGGCAGGAATCCAAGCACAAAGAGCCTTGGAGGGCCTGTCAGAAGTTTTATCTTCTCTATCATGCAGAGTGAGGAGCACTGATGCAGGGGAGAGGACGGTGAGAAGCTGGCTGGATCCACCTGCTCAACCTACTCCACGGAGCACGGATGCTGGGGCCAGAGTGGCTGGGGGAGACCATGCAGGCAGCTACTGCGTGGTCCAGGTGCGAACCAAAGCACAGCTTCTCCTGTATTGTTCCCATGGGGCAGAAAAGGGGGTGGTGCTGAGTGCGTGTGTTGGGGAGGGGAGCCTGGCTGGTGCAGTTTGGGGGAGTGTGTTTGCACTGAGTGCTCTGAACACCAAACTTTGCTGAGGCTCCATCCTCCCCGCTGACCACTAATTAGAACCCCCCACCCCAACCCCAACACGATGCGCTGCCCACCTTCTCTACCTGGTGTATTTCTGCTGTGCTGACACCTATGCAAACACCAGTGACTCTAATCAGTCAGCGGTAGGATTTTAAAAAACAACCCTGGGAGCGGGGCTGCCTTCTCTCAGTGTCAACATCACATTACAAAACATCACTTCCGAGGAGCAGGGGTTTCTGACCTCCTTCTAACTAGCTTTCCCTTTACACGGTTTGTGACTATAAAGAGAGGAAGAGGGGCAAGAAGGTGTGAGGGGGGTGTGTGTGATCCCACACCTGTCCTGCAGGTCCCACCCCTGTGTCACCCTGGTGTGTGCCGTAACAAGAGGGCTAACCATATAAATGTCTAAGACTGGCCAAAGTCAAAACAAAACACCAATACAGTATATTAACGCATATATATGGAATTAAGAAAGATGGTAACGATGATCCTAAATGCGAGACAGCAAAAGAGACAGATGTAAAGAACAGACTTTTGGACTCTGTGGGAGAAGGCGAGGGTGGGATGATTTGAAACATGTACATTATCATATGTGAAACAGATCGCCAGTCCAGGTTCAATGCATGAGACAGGGCAGTCAGGGCTGGTGCACTGGGATGACCCTGAGGGATGGGATGGGGAGGGAAGGGGGAGGGGGTTCAGGATGGGGAACACATGTACATCCATGGCTGATTCATGTCAATGTATGGCAAAAACCACTACAATACTGTAAAGTAACTAGCCTCCAATTAAAATTAATTAATTAATTAAAAAAAAAAAACTGATCTGCTGACGAGGCCCCTCAGAAACACGAATACGAAATGCTCTAGAAAAATAGGGATTTTTGGAAACTGTTAGCAGGGTGTTGAGGAGTGTGTTCCAAAATGATAAGATTCAAGTTTCCAAAAATAGGGTGACGCGGAGTCATCCTTTAAAAATGTAGGTCAGACCACATCACGCCTCTCTGCTCAAGCTCCTCCGCTCTGCGCTCTAAATTCCGGAAACCTCCCCAGCCGTCAGCACCCCGCTGGCTCTCTCCTCCCTGATCGCAGCCCCTACTGCTCTGCCCCCTGCTCAGTCCTCTCCAGCCCCTGGGCCCCTCACTGCTCCTCAAAGCACCAGACTCAGTCCTACCTCAGGGCCTCTGCCCATGCTGTCCCCTCTGCCTAACCCACCCTCCCACCGATGCCTCCAGCGCGCCCCAGCCCCTCGCCTGATCTACTTTTCTCTCCACAGCGCTTGAAGTGAAAATGAAAGCATTAGCCACTCAGTCGTGTCCGACTCTTTGTGACCCCATGGACTGTAGCCCATCAGGCTCCTCTGTCCATGGGATTCTCCAGGCAAGAATACTGGGGTGGGTTGCCATTCCCTTCTCCAGAGGATCTTCCCGACCCAGGGATGAAACCCGGGTCTCCTACACTGCAGGCAGATTCTTTACCATCTGAGCCACCAGGGAAGCACTTATTACCTTTTAATACACTGTCATTATTCATTTATTTTATCATTGTTTTCCTCCCTCTAGGGAAGGGATTTTTAGGCTCTATCTCCAGTAGCTGAGACACTGTCTGGCACACAGTAGGCCCTCAAAAATGTTTACTGAATGAATAAAGTGCTTGATAAAAGGAAAGCAAATACATAACATAAATTCAGAAATGCCTCTAAAAGTTTTATACTTATATTACAGATATAATAACAGAAAGAAAAAGACACAGATTCCCTTCTGAATGTTTTAAGGGATACCTTAAGGGTTTCTTAAAAAAGCACAGTATCGATGTGGAGAAAGTGGAACCCTCAATTGCTGTGGACGGAAGTGTAAAAATGGTACAGTGGCTGTGGAAAATAGCCTGGCAGTTCCTCTAAAGGTTAAATGCAGAGTTACTATATGACCCAGCAATTCCACCCCTAGGAATACACCCAAGAGAACTGAAAATATGTCCATATGAAACCTTGTACACTCATTTTCACAGCAGTATATTCATAATAGCCAAAAAGTGAAAACAACTCAATGTCCCTCAATATGAATGGATAAATGGATATGTGAAGCACTAAAGACTGGCTTGGCACAAATGCTAAAATAAATGAATGATGAATGGATAAATAAAATACGGCATATCCATACCATGGGATATTATCCAGCAGTAATAAAAGAATGAAATTCTGATATCTGCTATGACATGGATGAGCCTTGATAACATTATGTTAAGTGAAAGAAGCCAGGCACAAGGGCCACATATTACATGGTTCCATTTACGTGAACTGCCAAGGACAGGCAAATCTACAGAAACAGAGAGGAGATGAGCGGTGGTCTAGGGCTGGGGCAGGCAGGATGGGGAGTGACTACTAAGAGGTATGGGGATACTTGGGGGATGATGAAAATGTTCTAAAATCGACCAGGGTGATGGTTGCAGGAGATGCAAGAAACACAGGTTGGATCCCTGGGTCGAGAAGATCCGCTGGAGAAGGGCATGGCAACCCACTCCAGTATTCTTGCCTGGACAATCCCATGGACAGAGGGGTCTGGTGGGCTACAGTCCAGGGGGTCACATGGAGTCAGACACAACTGACTGAGCGACTGAGCACACACGGTTGCACAACCCTGTGAATGTACTCAACACCACGCTACACTTCACGTGGATGAACTGGTACGGCACGTGAATTAAATCGCAACCCATCTGTCAAAAAGAAAAGCGCGGTGCTGAGAGCTCACCTTTCACAGATTCTGTAGCCGTCATTGACACTCACTGCCTTGTACTTCACGTTGCCTTTGGTCCGCTCCAGCTCCCGACACCAGTCCTGAAGCGTGTCAAACATGACGGCGTGCTTCTTGGGGTCCGCAGCTAACAAAACAAATGGAAAAAGACAGTAAAATCTTGTCGTGAAGCCCTGGTATTCTAATGCTGTGAAAGGGGCTCCTTGGGCCCCAACTTCCTCCACAAAGCCCATTTTTATCCCTGCAGAATGAACTCACTGCTTCATCCTAACCTTGTTCCTTTCTTTCTGTCATTCATCCAAAATTGTGAGCGAGGCTCTGTCTTTTTGTACCAGGGGAAAGGAGCTGTTCTCGTTCCATTCCTTGCAAAAGTAATTTATAGCTCCATTTGCAGTCATCTGACCATGAGATAATTTATATAACATAAAAAGATCCCGTGAAGCACTGAAAGACTGGCTTGGCACAAATGCTAAAATAATAAAATATTTTTAGCCCTACCCATGTGTGCATAAGATGGCAAACTCATTTGAACAGCATGTCAGATTCCTGAGTCTGAAGCCTCCTTGCCAAGAAGAGGAGTCCTCAGTGTGACACCTAGCTTCTGAAGGCCACAGACAAAGGAGATGGCCACGTTGAGGGTCGGGGCTCATAGGCCAGGGGCCACATCCTGGTGATGGGGACTTCTGCCCCTCACCCTGCCACTCCCTGCAGGGAGGAAGGGCTCAGGAGTGCTGCTCACGCAGCCCAGCTGGTGTGCCCGTGGTCCTCCCCACAGCACTGCCCAATGCGGGTGATGTGTACCAAAACACCCTTGGGGGGTCACACGGATTTAGTTCGTTCCAACCTGTGCACATCTTTAAAAAGCAAGCCTTCTGGGGAAAACAAAGTGTTAAATTAAATGCCCACCTGCTCCTTTTAATAAAACCACATCATGGTACGAAGGATGATAATACAAATAATGATTTTTAAAAAACAACAACAGTAGTGAAGCTTATATAGCACTTAGGATGCCAGGCACTATTCTGAGCACCACATGTAATAACTCCATCCTCACAACCCTACAGGGTAGGCAATATTATTTCCTTCATTCAGACGTGGCACAGAAAGGTCGATTAACTTGTCCAAGGTCACATAGGCTAGGCAATGGCAGAACTGGAATCCAAACCCAGCAGCATAAATTTTCCATAAAGTTAATAAATGCAAATAAACTTCCCCACAGACATAAGTAATACCAATATTCCTATTCAAGCATACTAGGTCATTTTCTTAGCAACACAGACAAGTTCTTCCCTAAAATGCCACGTCACAAACATTTAGGACCTTTCAGCCAAAGCACATTTGTGAATTATTAAACCTGAGAAAAATGAAAGATGTTCCGATTGCAAAGCCCCCATTTCTACAAACCCCTACACAATAAAAAAACTAACTGGTCCACTTGCACCTCTCAGTTATAACCTTTACTTTATCAAAAAAAGGAGGCTGGAAGGAGAAGAGAAGGATGCTGGAATTTGGATACAATACAAGATGCTACACAGCCTGGACATTCTGGCACAAAAAACCCTCCATAAGGTAATGAAACTGCCAGGGTCCGTCAAGGTAAGGGTTTTGGCACACAGACCGAAACCTGCTGGGGAGCAGGGAAACCGTCCTGTGCTGGTCCAGACCGAGAGTCAGGATACAAGGGAGAGGCAGGGCTCCTAAAAACAGTGCGATTTTCACATGCAGACCCAACAAACGTTCATACACAGCACAGCAATCAACAAAGAGGCTGTATTTTGTACAGCTCATACTGCAACGCGCTGTTGTCAGCCAGCGCCCAGCTAATCAGCACGTACATGTATCGCTACCGTGAAAAGATCGTTCACAGACAGGAACTTACTACATGAAGGCACAAGTTTTAGGCTCAGACTACTAGTAGTGCTAAGTACATTTTCATGTCAGTGTAATTCTCTGGGCAGAATCTGCCCTGAATAAGCAGTTACACTCTCAGTTAACCCTCACCCAATGACTGCACCCTATGTGCCGTGCATTTAACAATCTATAGTCTTTAAAAACATTCACGGGAAGCATTAACAATACTGTTTTTTAAATGAGAAAACAGAGGCCCCAGGAGTTAAGTGCCATCCCCAGGGTCTAGGCTACTAGGCAGCTGGACAAAGCTTTGAACTCCGGAGGGACAGACCTGGAAATCCACACCTTTTCTGTAGGATCACCACAGTTCCCCAAATGCAGCCCGCTCTCCCAGGTATCTTCACTGCTGCACACGCCAGTCCCACTGCCTCAAACACTCCTGTGTGCCTTTCGGATACTCCACAATCTCCACCAGCAGCTCAGGCCCGGCCTTCGCCCTTTGACAGCCCTCCCTTCCAAGCGTGGCCGGTCCCTCCCACCAGAGCACACAACACTCTGACTGGTTGTTTTAATTTTTTTTTCTAGCTGCGCCATGTGGCTTGCAGGATCCTAGTTCCCCAACCAGGGATTAAACCTGGGCCCCCGGCAGCGGAAGCACAGTGTCCTAACTACTGGACCGCTGGGGAATTCTCTGACTCGATGCTCTTAAGAGGGCAGAGATTTAGTCCTGTTCGTATTCCCAGGGTGCCTGACCCATAGCAAGCATTTGAGAAACATTTACCAAGGGAGCAGTTGGTGACAAAGCAACTCTGCATTCCACAAAGCGCGATATGTACAGGTAGAACATGTCATGTCCCTGAAGAAAGGTTCATGGCACACGGGATCGGTCAACACCAACTTCATGTTCAGAGTGATGGTAAGATAGGGACGTAATGTACAACATGACAAATACAATTAACACCATTGTGGGTTTATGTATGGAAGCTGTTAAAGAGAGTAAATCCTAAGGGTTCTCACCATAAGGAAAAAAATTTTCTGTTTCTTTAATATCATGTCTATGTACGATGATGGATGTTCACTAAAATTACTGTGGGCATCATGTCATGATATACGTAAATCAAACTGTTATGCTGTGCACCTTAAACTTCTAGATGCTGTGTCAATTATATCTCAGTAAAACTGGAAGAAAAAAAAATTAAAATACTAATTTAGAATTAAAAAAAAAAAAAGGAATGGGAAGAGCAAGTGAACAGACAGAGGGGAGAGATCCAGAGAAGGATGAAGACAAACATCTGTGGAAACACTGTACAACACTGGGCATTATTAATAGCTAATTCAGATGACCACAGTTTGATTGCTCTCTTTTTCAGGGAACCGAATGGAAAACATTTGGAATTTCAAGTTTTCTAACCAAACTGGTTTTCGGATGTGCTCTCTTCTGTACAAGTGTTCCATTCCCCATCCCCAAATATTTGCTATAAAGCATGTTCTGGCTGTTTAAAAACTTTCTAGAATGCAAGACATTTTTTAGGGTCTTATGAAACGAAACCAAGTGCATTAAAGTGGAAAAAAGAACCCAGGGACAGAAAGGGTGATTTTAAACTTGTCTCAATTTTCTTTCTCTATAGTTTCACATTTCCAATGACAATCTATTGATTTTAATCTTTAATAAGAACCCATCAAATAATCCCTCACAGAAAGCAAACAAACCTAGAAGAAAAGTTAAAGCAACAAAGATCACTGGAAAGAAACAGAAACCTTTTTTTAAAAAAGAAATTTGCATCAATCACCCAAGTAAGAGGTGACCCACTGCTAGAGAAGACGGGGAAAAAAAAACCCCATGGATGGGTTTTCTCCCACGAGCTGCAGGTAGGAGCTGGGAGGGTCCCGCCTACCTGCGGATGATAGCCTCCCTGGACTGTCCCGTGCTGCAGTCGCGTAGGAAAACAGGAACAATCGCTTCAGCAGTTTAGGGGCCTGGGTATGATGAATTATGCCACTGACAATCTAGAAGAGAACCGAGTAACGGATACAGTCATGCTTCTGGCAAGTGAACACCGAGAGACAAGACCCAAGCCGTCTAGGTCTTTACTAATGCCCGTGGGCTCCGCTGAACAACATGCTAACTCTCACTGAGGTCTGTATCTGTGATATTATCTCTTGGAATAATGCCACACAAACAAAATGCCAACTATTTTGTCAGTTTTTTTAAGAGCTTTGAATTTCTAGGGCAATTTTTAAGACATAATCTAATTTATCAAAGACAAAGTGCTAAAAAAAACTTAGGTGTCATATTCAGACACTCCAAAAATCTGACATGTCAAAGACATAAAGTAAAAGAAAGTGAAGTAGCTCAGTCATGTACAACTCTTTGCAACCCCATGGACTGTAGCTCGCCAGGTTACTCCGTCCATGGAATTCTCCAGGCAAGAATACTGGAGTGTGTTGCCATTTCCTTCTCCAGGGGATACTCCTGACCCAGGGATTCAACCCAGGTCTCCTGCATTGCAGGTAGACTCCTTACCGTCTGAGTTACCAGGGAAGTCTTTCTAAAGATGTAAAGCTGATATCAGATAATAATCAAGACACTTAGCTATTCCGATCTATGTGTTGTGGCCTCAAGGATCTTCTAGGAGACAGACTTCCCCTGGTGACTCAGACGGTAAGGAGTCTGTCTGCAATGCAGGAGACCCAGGTTCAATTCCTAGGTCAAGAAGATTCCCCTGGAAAAGGGAATGGCAACTCATTCCAGTATTCTTGCCTGGAAAACCCCATGGGCGGAGGAGCCTGGCAGGCTACAGTCTACGAGGTCGCAAAAAGTTGGACATGATTGAGTGACTTCACTTTCTTTCTTTCTAGAAGATAAGGAACTCAATCTACCATGCTTTTTGTTTGAAGTTCCAAACAAAAGTATATTTGGACAGATGATGAAAATCATCATTCATATTGAAGTTTCTTGCTTCTCAGGGAATTTTCCATATCTGTACCACTCTTTTTCCTGCTCAGAACAGATACTGGAGTCATATTTATTATTCTAACCAAACTCCCGCATTACCTGAAAGAAGATGAAGGGGATATCTAAAAAGAATGCCTAACTCACTGCAGCCAAACCCAACAGATAAACTGGCTTCTCGCTAAAAGTTTCCCCTGATGCATCTACCATGACAGTGGCAAGTCTGAGACCTTCAATATCTTAAGAGAAACCTTGGAATTTACAGTAATCACTGTAACAAGTTCACCCGGTTACACATCTCAATTTGCTGCAGCAAACAGATTAAGTAAGTGACCAAAAGCACAGGCTCATTTGGTGACTCATTTTGCCCATGACTATGTACCTCCACCTCCCTCCATGTGCAACCACGACCTTCCAGATGTCAACTCCTTCATTCGGAAGTTGGGGGTCACTGCTGCTGCTTTTGCAAAGGCTGTCAGGGTGGGGGAAGGGGACTGCTTCTAGTTGCTCCATCCATCTTCCCTTCCCTGACTGCCTTCTGACCCTGGTTTCCCACCTCCCACCCTCTGAAGGCTCTGGGGACAAACACGGTATGAATCGAAGGACTAAACATAGTATGTGCCATGATAACACAGTCCTGGTCTACCGAGTTATCTCTCAATTCTAATCAAAGCACATGAAGTTATAACTAATTGCAACTTTACAGAGTGAAAGGCTCCCTTCAACCTTCGTGCTGATGCTGCTGCTAAGTTGCTTCAGTCGTGTCCAACTCTGTGCGACCCCATAGACGGCAGCCCACCAGGCTCCCCCGTCTCTGGGATTCTCCAGGCAAGAACACTGGAGTGGGTTGCCATTTCCTTCTCCAATGCATGAAAGGAAAAGTGAAAGTGAAGTCACTCAGTCGTGTCCGACTCTTAGCTGGGATTTTCCAGGCAAGAGTACTGGAGTGGGGTGCCATTGCCTTCTCTGCAACCTTTGTGCAGTGGAAGCAAGAACTGAGTAAATGGGGAAAACCTGATGGGAAATAAAACCTAAAAACACATGCAACTAGTTACCCTTTTGACTTCCTCTTCTTTTGTGTACCTCAGACAGAAGTGGAATACCCGGAGGTCTTTGCAGTGGATGACGAGCTTCTCAGGGTACTTCTTCAGCTGTCCAAAGAGAGTCTTTTTTTTCTCATCAAACACTACACAACAACAATGAAGTCAAGAAGGGAAATTATGTTATAAGACAGGTTAATGCTAAAGAAATAAGGTAAACTGTTAACTTCCAAGGAGGCCTCTCAAAAGTGAGAGGAAAGGCGTCACCTTCTCAGTAACCATTAATAGGGCCCCATCCTATGCAGCTGGGGCCTGTCCCACCCAGCAGGCCCCCTACCCTATCCCACCCAGCAGGGGCCCAGGACTCTGCAACAGCCAGGCAGGGCTCCTAACTCCTCCCGAGGAAGTACAAGACTAAAATGGACTTGCCACTGTCAGCGGACTCAACTCCTGCAGAAAACCCAGCTCTGAAAGCTGAGATTACGAAAGATGGGAGATCATTAGGGACCTGACCTAGAACAGCCAACTCCCCTGTTTATGGTGAGGGCCCCTCCTGACCCTGACCCTGAGTTTGGACATCCTGGTGCCAGGAACTACATAAATGGCTACTGAATAATTGCTCACAAAGCTCTGACTACCAAAATAGAGAAGTGATGCCCAAGAGAGGCTTTGTGTAATCAGCAGAAGAGACAGCTGCGTGTGGTACAACAGACTTTTATAGGTTAGCCTCTAAAGTAAGACCTGCACAGCTAACACTGACATATGACCAACACCTAGCCTGTAATGGCACTGTGGAGTATTAGAAAAAACAGGTTCACATTCAAGTCCAAGCTTCTCCAGCTAATAAGCTCCTCCCCAAATAAGCCACTTCACATCTCAGTTTTATCATCCATAAAACTGATTCAGATAAATGGGTGGAGAAATTTTAGTAAACTATAAAAGGCCCAAAACAAATAACAAAACCAACCCATAATTATCAGCTGTACCTTCAAAGGCCTGGGGAATACAGATACTCACCTCCATAAATGTGATCAACACAGTGGAGGGTAATGTCATTTTCTCCTATGACCTTATTCTTAAACTGCGTTTCCTGAAAAATTCAAAAGGAAACAACTGTGATTCCTTGCTAAGCACTGTTAGACATTTACAGGCACAATGAATTACTATCCCCAACTTGCATACTAAGAAAACTGAGGAGTGGGTGGGGGAAATGGGTGAAGGTGGTCAAAAGGTACAAACTTAGGTTATATTATAAAATAAGTAAGTCCTGGAGATGTAACATGCGGCATGGTGACTATGGTTAGTAACACTGCATCGTACATTAGAAAGTTGCTGACAGGGTAGACCTTAAAAGTTCTCACCACAAGAAAAAAGTTGTACAACTATGTGAGGAGATGGATGTTAACTAAACGTATTATGATGATCATTTCACAACATATACATATTCCAAATTCATCATGTTGTACATCCGAAACTACTACAGTGTTATATGTCAATTATATCTCAATAAAACTAAAGAAAAAAATAAGTGAAAAGGTATACGCCCTAAACAAACAGGGAAATGTTGTCACATCCCGAGGAAAAGGACAATGAAGTAGCAAAGTGTGTGAGAAATGTTGTGAACACTCGTTTTCAAACCCAGGCAGGACATGTCAGTTCTGGGCTGCTCCCAGGCCAACAGGCCAGGCAGCCGCGCAGGCACTCTGAGAGGTGCTGGGAGGTGGCACGCAGGTTCGGATTTTTCTACCCAAATGCAGATGAGTGACAGGTGAGTGACACAGCTACGAGAGGGCAGGAAGAAAACCCCAGGAGACTCACATTTCTGCGAATGCTCTCTGTATAGGACTAGGAACCAGGCTGTTACCCTAGTGGCGGCACAGAGGCCCACAGTGTGAGGCAGCAAGATGCTGCCGTGGCCGGGCCGACCGGCTTCCATGGCTGCACAGTGTGCTCTGAGGGGAGTAGGCATTCCCTTCTCCCTCCTCTGCTCGCTCTTCATAAGGGGGACAAGCCTTACACAAGAACACTGCTGCTCGGTGCAGAGCAAACACAAACCCCAACTCAAGTGCTGAATTCAGCACCAGTCTCATAACTGAACTTAGTTCCTAAATTTGAGGAAGGGTTTAGTACAGAGAAAACATGGGGAACTAGTGTATTTGGGGAGCTGTGATTCCCGAGTGACATGTACCATGCTGAAATACAGAAGAAAATAAAAAGTCGACGGTGTCAACCTATGAGGTGCAGTGCAGGCCAGCACGACATGAGGCACTGGTGGAGCCGCAGAGTGGTCCTCCCACCGATGGGAGATCCCCAAGCAGGGACAGCAGGTCAGTGGTGAGAAGGACTCTGGCCTTTGTGTTTACATGCATTAAGGGCAAGTTACTGAGAAGCTGGGAAAAAAGACAATGGGGTCACAGAGGCAGTGCTACCCCAAACTCAGCCAAGTCCAGCTTTATCATTACACGCACATCATTATCCAGGACAGATTCATCGTCGCCCAAGAAAGCAATCTTGAAGTCTGTGCAGACAAGCCTTCCATAGATTCCACGCTGACAGGAATCTTCCTGGACACACTTCAGTACTGTGTTGGCTTCACACAGCAGCTGTTCACCTGATGGAAACCAAAACAAGGTGTCCTGAGAGTCCTCAGGCAACATACAGAAGGCAAGCAGTACAAGCTTCCCCGGTTCGATTCCAGTAAAGACAAACACATGCCACAACACAGCACAGGGGAGCTGCAAAATCTAGGTGGGGAGACAAAGCAGAGTGGGGCCACGGAGAAGTGAAATCACAGTGACTCAGATACACCTTCATGTGGGGCACTTCTGTCTTCTCACTGCGGATAATGGACGTGTCTGAAGAGGTAGAAACGACCTAGGCTATACCGGCAGGCACAGATCTTAGTGCTTTTATTACTCGACCCCGAACAGACGTTGTGTACCCGAGCAGAAGCGGTACCCGAGCGAGCAAAGCCAGAAGGGCTGGCCAGCAAGCTGTGGGACGCAGCTCTCGGGCTCCTTCCTGCGAGAGTGGCCACTCCTCACCCCGGAAAGAGGATGAGGCGTGCGCCTGGTCCGGGGCTCTCAGGCAGCTTCCTCAGGCCCAGGGGGCACAGCATGACCGCACTTGGTCTGGCTCTGCAGACAAGGCTGGGAGGAAAAGGGAGGTCAGAGGTTTGTGGGAAAGAAAGCCTGTTTCCTCTCTTTCTTCGCTGACCGTGCTTCCTCTCACTGTGTCACCTTTCCTGCTCTCTCTGCAGACGCCCAGCGGCACGAGAGCTCTATTTCCTGGTGACAGAGAGAGACAACTTCCGTCTCCAGTCAGAGATGAGGGTTTAGGGATGGGCAGGAAGCGGAGAGGCTCATGAGGGCTGGATGGTAAGGGCAGAAAAATAAAAGAAGGATACAGGGGAAATGAAAAACTAAGTATAAAATTAAAAAAAAACAAAACACCTAAGTGTGAATACTTTGCGACAAGAAAAAACAGAATTTTCTCCTCATCCAACAGACAACCATCTTCTTAAAATCTCCTCTGGATTTTTCCTTCAATGTCTTTAAATTTACCATTTGCCTCAAAATTCATCTAACTTTCAATATGAAAACAAAGAAGAATTTCAGATACTAAGACTATCAAGGGACACATAAAACGTTTCACCTTGTTTTTTTTTTCTCTCTCAAGCGGTTAAATACAATAGAAATACAGGAAGACGGCTCCGTCACCAGGTCAGCCTCTACAGAGAGGTCAGCCTCTACAGGTCAGCGTCTTCAAACCACCAGGCTTGAAGAAAACAATAAGTGATGAGGTCCTCACCCGGGTTTAAAACTGTCTCAGAAAAAGTGCCTTAGCTGAGTCCAAGGTAGAAGGCACATGGGCAAGGCTTTCTGTGCTTTCAGCCCCTGGTGTAAAACAGCTTTAAAAATAAATAAATAAAACAGCTTTAATAGTGAACCTCTCCCAAGGCCAGGCAAGCCATATGGGTCCATGGTCAGGCATTGGAGACCTCGCCACACTTGTCAGCCAGTACAGACAGTCTCGGGTCATATGAGGCACGAGCTGGGAAAGATCTCAGTCTAGTCTAGGAAACCTGGGCTGCACACCGAGACGAGACGTCAGGAATCCAGGGAATGCGAGAATGTACGTAACACTAAGCTGAAGACAAAAGTAAACTTCCGAATCTGTAACCCAAGAAGAGGAAACAGAATAGGATATATGGATTGAGGTTTAGGCCATTTTTATAGGGAAGAGCCTCTGACACTTAAAAACATTTTTTTTAAAGTTAGACATTCTGATGTTTACCAAATAAGGTGGATCAGTCAGAAACTTGGGCATATTCATATTGTCCCAATAAAAGAAAACAAAATTAAAAGAACCAGAATGAGAATGAGGCCTCAATTGTTTGGGGAAATGTACCTAAAAATACTCATGAAAAAAGCTGGAAAAAAAGAAAGCAGAAAAACTGAATGCACAACTCACAGGATAGCCCCATATATGGAGAGGCTACACCACCACGTAGTTTGTTTCTGAATTCAGAAATGATTAAAACTGGACTTACGCTATAGACAGTCACTCTTCTCCATCTCAAAAAAAAAAAAAAAAATCCAACCAATCCAGTTTCCTTGATGATGACAAAGAACAAGCCCTGGCAGCCCAGGGTTGGGGAGTTGGTTAAGCCCCACCAGGGTGGGATGTAAGGATCTAGAAGGGACCAGGATCTTCTGGATGGGGACCAGAATAGTTGATAGGGCCAAGTAGAGCAACCTGAAAAAAGACCTCATTTGCTTACAAAGAGGTGAGAATTTCCCACCTCTATTTTCATCCGCTATGGGGAGGGGGAAACAAAAATTCTTTGCAGATGTTGTAACACTCAGTCCCAGGTGTGCAGTAACTGAACTAAAGACCTTGATATTCTGGTCCAACTCATTATTGTCACACACTGTCTGGATGAAAACAAAGGAGTTTATATATAGTGCTACTAGAAATGACATAACTTATCTCTGGCTTTGAATTGCACACGAGGAAGTACGATGCTAACATGACTGTTACCTGGCAACAAGTGAAGAGTTACTTCCTTCTCGGTTGCTTCCTTTTCGTTTGTGTGAATTTCCTAAAAGAGAAGAGCAAAAGGTAATATATTTAAGGGCTCAAGTGAATAACACAAAGCCATACTTTCAGAATACATGCTAAAACATCACGTTCAGCAGTTTTTTGTTTATTTGACAAGCTAGGTGCTTTTTTTTAATTGAAATATAACTGATTTCTCAAATGGTAAAGATTTCTCAAGTCACCAAAGACAGAGGAGCCTGGCGGGCTACAGTCCATGGGGTCGCAAAGAGTCGGACACAACTGAGCAACTAAGCACACACAGCTGATTTACAATGTTGTGTTAATAGCTTTTTAAAAGTAATTTAAAGAAAACTTTTAAGAAAATAGGTACATTTGGTTTATTATTTTTTTTGACAGCACAGCATGTAAGATCTTAGTTCCCCAACCAGGGACTGAACCCCAGCCACCTGCAGGAAAAACAGTCTTAACCACTGAATCACTAGGGAAGTACCTAAAGTATCTATAACTAAAGAAGTCAGAAAATTTCAACAGGTCAGTTCAATGGATTACACTAACGGTTCAGAAGTGACAATGATCGGGAGGGGCAGGGATGGGCACTCCCCACATACAGGAACAGATGTCACTCAGCAAGGCCAGGCAGCTCGAGCAGAGCCAAAAAATGGAAGACAGCCCAAGAAGGATCCCCTTCTTCCTCCAGTGAGAATCAAGGACCAAAAACTAAAGAAGACGGCTGTGTTTCTGAGAGAAAATGGACCTGTGTAAAGGGCTTGAAGGTTAAGAACAGGAAGCTATGAACGTATCAAGTCAATACTGATCCATCCACTCTGCAGCATGTGCGTGCGTGCTAAGTCGCTACAGGCATGTCTGACTCTTCGATCCTATGAATTGTAGCCCATCAGGCTTCTCTGTCCATGGGATTCTCCAGGCAAGAATACTGGAGTGGGCTGCCATGCCCTCCTCCAGGGGATCTTCTAGACCCCAGGGATTGAACCCGTGTCTCTTATGTCTCCTGCATTGGAAGGTGTGTTCTTTACCACTAGTGCCACCTGGGAAGCCCTGCAGCATACTAGGGCTCAGACAAGGTGGCTGGGAACATGTTTGCTCATTCTAAGTTACCTAAAACCACACGACAGTGCCCCAGGATGCAATCATTTCTAGTCAAGAATCAAGGCCAGGTTCTTTTCTTTTTTTAAATTTATTTATTTTTGGCTGCACTGGGTCTTCATTGCTGCGCGCAGGCTCTCTCTAGTTGTTGAGCAGGGGCTACTCTTTGCTGTGCTGCACAGGCTTCTCACTGGGCTGGCTTCTCTTGTTGCACTGGCAGGAAGACGTTTATCCACTGGACCACCAAGGGAAGTCCAAGGCGAGGTTCTGTGTCACTGTTTCTCAATTAACAATGTCTTCAAAGGCTTCTGTCCAGGATTCAGTGTTTACCAGAGATTTAAAGATAACTAGCAATCCTTAATGGATGAATGGACCAAAACAACAATCATAAATGGCTGTTAACTTTAAGACTCAATGGGGGTTACTTCTTTATATAGATTTTCACTCCCTTTAAAAACAATTTATCCCCATACTAGAATATTCATGTTAGACATTCTTCTACTGGCATCTATAATATCACCTTTTAAGTATCCAAGTGCATGCTTATCTCCCTCTCTATAACAGTATTTTTCTAACTAGGGCTTGCATCTATCAATGGGTTGTAAATCAACTTAGTGGGTCAAAATCAAATTTTTCCACAAAAAGAAAGAATAAAAAAATATCATATAGTAAAACACTGGGGAAAAACAAAAACTGTTAAAAAGAGAGGCGTGTTGTTGGGTCCCCTCATCAACCTACAACATCACCTATGAAGAATTCTTGCCAAAATATCTAACTTCCATCTGCTTGAGCTGCTAACTACCAGTTTATAAGAACACTGGGACAGGGAAACATGTTAAATGACACCATGGGAATGCAAACAATCAAATCCTGACTGCAGGAAATTCTACAAAACACAACCCGTTCTGTCAATGTATAAAAATGAAATATTTTTGCTTTGTTTTGGGTAGAAGTTTCTGGGTTGTATGAGTTTCTGGAATCTGTGGATTCAGATTGAAGCCCCCCAGTACTAGAAGAAACCACGGTACCGCTGAGGCCAGGAGAGGCCAGACAGCCCTTCTTGAGGCTGAAGAATGAAATTGTGGTGTCTTCAGAGAACCTGCTTTGTGCCTGGTCTGTTTTGGAGATGACTATGATTTCCATCCCAGGAGACGCCAATAAATGAAGCCTCCCTGACGCAGGGCCTCTCAAAGCTGTGGAGCATCAGGTCATCTGGGGAGCTTGTTCTTCACCCCCACAGACGCTCAGGCCCCACCGCAAGCCTGAGGAATCAGTGTGGGGGCCGAAGATGAGTCTCTCGTCTGTAAACGCTCCCCAGATGACTCTGACACACTGCTCAAGGTTATGCAAGAGAAACTGTTTTTTGCATATGTAAATGCTAGGAGTGGATTTGGTAATTTAGAAATTCTCATTGAGAGTTCTCATCATCTGTCATTGACAAAGAACTAAATTAAAGCACAATTATTTTTGACAGGTTTATCATCTTTGTCTGAGGAAAACAAAGCTAAGCATTAAATCTAGTCAGCTGTTAGAAAACTAGCAATTATCTTTAGTGCTTGGAATTCAGTTGAAAAACTGAAGCCAGGACAGAGAAGACTACCTTATTGTTACGCTGTCCACAGAAGTATCATCTTCCCACTTAAAGATTTTATACTATCCCAAATTACCTATGTACATCAATTCTTGAAATGGTTCATGAAATTCTTTGTTTACATCCCATCAACAAGGCAATCAGGAGACATCTTTCAGGATGGTCCCACCCAAAACTCCCTTGTCCTGGACAACTGTTCCCTGCTCCCCTAACCTCCTTCCTGGAGAGAACCACCTCCTCCCCACCACCCGCATGAGGTAACAGACAGACATTGTTGCAAATGGCTAATCATTTTATCTCCCCCATTAATTTGGCTGAAGAGCGAAGAGAAGCTAATCAAGCTGGCTACTTCAACTACAGGCTTTGTAGCATGTGTGCTAAGTCACTTCAGTGGTGTCGGACTCTTGGCGACCCTATGGACAGTAGCCCACCAGGCTTCTCCGTCCATCAGATTCACCAGGTGAGTCTGGTGGCATGGACTGCTGTGCCCTCCTCCAGGGGATCTTCCCAACCCAGGGATCAAACCTGCATCTCTCATGTCTCCTGCATTGGCAGGCGAGTTCTTTACCACTAGCACCACCTGGGAAGCCCACAGACTTTGTAGATTTGGCTACAAATACGTGGCAGCAGAGAAAGCTGTTCTGTAGAGAATGAGACACATGAAGAAGATAGGTGGAGACAAAAGACCATCCCCCAAACAAACAAGCAGTCCTGGTCTGGTCTCCACGGATTTCCAGGCTCTGGTGATGCCCATCCACACCTCTGGCCCACAGTTCCAAACATCACACCTGTATTTTTATAACAGATTCCCTTGTGAGCCAAAGCTAGCTTCAGTGATTCTGCTGACCGTCACCAACGGTACTGACTCCGGTCAACGGCACCAAAAACAGAGAAACCAGAGATAACGGAATCATGTCATGCAACATGTCAGTGTGCAGGATGTCCAGGACTACAGGATTAGGAACCGACATCAGAGACACCATCTCACAAGACTGGTGGGAATCACATGCCAGACCTAGCATCTGGCACTTCAACTGTGTGGATTTTAGGTGAGGACGTATGAAGCCTCCAGGCTGTAAAGCCTCACAGGGCTTCACCATTATTCAAGTGGAGAGAGCCCCGCCTGAATGGCGTGCCTTGGCTGCTACCCCCACAATCCCTGCATGACCTCTCAGGGTGTAGGGGTGCATACTACTCCCTGCTCTACCCCTTCCCACATACCAGGTAAAGCAGAAACTGCCTTAAAAACAAAACACCCCAGGGACTTCAAGTGGTTAAGACTCCCGCTTCCACTACAGGGGGTGCAGGTTTGGTCCCCAGTCAGGGAACTAAGATCCTGCGTGCTGCACGACGTGCCAAAAAAAAAAAAATTCCATAATGTTCTTAGCCTTGTCATTTCCAAACTAAGTTGTACAGTGTATGTATTTGTGCACATACACACACAAATATATATGTATATGTATTGCTGTTTAGTTGCTCAGTTGTGTCCGACTCTTTTCAACACCATGGACTATACCAGGCTCCTCTGTCCATAGGATTGTCCAGGCAAGAATGCTGGAGTGGGTTGCCATCTCCTTCTCCAGGGGATCTTCCTGATTCAAGGATTGAACCCACGTCTCCTGCATTGGCAGGGGGGTTCTTTACCACTGAGCCACTTGAGAAGCCTATATATATATGTGTGTGTGTACAGATGTATACAAAAGCAGAGGATGCTAGGCTTCTAAAGATAATTGAGGTTTGTACATGAAAAAGGAGGAGATTTATAAGAAACAAAGGTAATTGAATGAATCTCTACCAAGTGCTAGGTAAATAGGAGCTCACAGCCCAGCAGAGAGATGAGAAAATACTAACACACTGTACCACCATAAGCGATAGGATGATGCTTTAACGAAGGCTCTGACGGGGGCTCCAGGAACACAAAAGCGGGGCCCTGACTCAGTAGAGGGACCAACAGAGGGCAGGGGGAAGGGCAGACTATTCAAGCACGTGCTTCCTGGAAGTGGCTCACAAGGAGCGTGCAGGAGTTCAACAGACAGACCAGCAGAGGGAGGAGGAAAGGAAAGAGAAGGTGCAGACATGGTGACAGGAAGGCCGTTTTAAGGAGTCTGGGCTTTATCCAGTGGGCTGTGAAGAGCAAGGAGTTTAAGCAGAGGAGTGCACTAAACACATGGTGTTCAGTATCCGCAATAAATGCCTTTCAGGTAACAGGGACTAAGTCAGAAACCTGGGTGGGTTCTGGCCTACAGAGCAAGCGGGACCATCTGGGCAAATGTCCTGGCCTCTGGGTGCCCACCGAAGAGAATGGAATCAAGAGCCGCACTGCCTGCCTTATGATCACATCACGAAAGCGCAGTTAGCCTCACTACCTGTGCTCTCAAAGGAGGCAGGGTCCATGGTGGCTCACCCTCACTAGAATGGCAAAGGAAGACTCCTGCAGACCAGCCCACCACTCTAAAACATGGGCACGACAGGGCACCACGATCTCAGAGGGGCGAAGATAAATCTACCAGAAGCATTTCCTCGGAGAAAAAAGGAAAGGACTGGAGACCTTTTCCCCTCGTGGAAAAAGGGAAACTGGAGACTCACCCTTGTCTTTCTCAAATGCCCCAGAAGCTTATTACACATTTTTCACTTTAAGAGTAGGGACTCCTTGGTACTTCCCTGGTGATCCAGAGGCTAAGACCCAGTGCAGCCAAATAAATAAATAAAAATAAATATATTTTTTAAAGAGTAGGGACTTCTCCTCTTCTCTGGAATAATGTTAAATACATTCTGATGCTGGCAACAAGTTGCTGACCAGAAACTGATCTGAGAAAAAGGAAAACCCACTAAGCAGCTAGGTCATGGAGGAGCCACGTATCTCATGAAGTGTGTGGGAAACTGCAGCATAAGAGGCAGTGGCAGAAAAACTACCAAGATTCCTAACAGTGCTTGACTTCCTACTAAAGCTGCCACTATTCATCAGACTTCCTTCAGCTGCAGACGGGGAAAGGAGAGGTCAGAATAATGCAGTAAGATACACACTGGTGCCGATAAGCTAGTGTTCAACAAAAAGGAGTCTAACCACCCAATGCATGTGAGCCCTTGCCTCGAATGCCACTAAACAACTTTGTGTGAGTGTGTTGTCAGCCATTCAGTTGTGTCCGACTCTTTGTGACCCCATGGACTAGGGCCCGCTAGGCTCCTCCATCCATGGGATTTTCCAGGCAAGAATACTGGAGTGGGTTGTCACTCCCTTCTCCAGGGGATCTTCCCAACCCAGGGATCGAATCTGGGTCTCCTGCATTGCAGGCAGACTCTTTACCATCTGAGCCACTAGGGAAGACTAAACAAGTAAACAGCTTTACTTGTCCAAAACACAGATCATACAGCAACCTCAGCTATTTGAAACACTGCTGAAAATCCCAAAGTGAAAAAAGACTTCTGAGCGGTAAAGACAGGTGTGTCCAAGTTTGTACACAGCAATCAAGGCCCTCCACAAGCTGTCAGTCTCAGCTTCCACTTCAACTGCACATGTTTAACTATAATAAGTCACACTTATTAAGCTCTATGATGTGCCAGATAAGTACTCGTCATAAGTATCTCATTAATCCACACAACACCAGAATTGGTATTGCTTCCATTTTACAGATGAAGAAACTGAGGCTTAAAGAGGTTCAGGAACTTCCCTTGAATAGGAAAACAAGTCACTAACCAAGGGTTCGGCCCAAGCCCTGACTAACTCCAGAGCCCACATTCCTTGTTGTTGTGTTCCAACAAACATCGTCTCTAGTTTCCTACCACAAAAGAAAAAACACAGTCACATCCATTGTATGCAACAGAAAACCAGTCTCCTGTTACAAAACTCATTAGAACAAATTAGAAAAATTCCCTTAAGAGAACTGTACTCCACTGTACAAGGCTTTGCCTCGTACAAGACAAAAGCACGTGAAAGCAAATGTCAGCTGCACTCCTGAGAATCTGCTGAGAGACTGCAAAGCAGCCTGGTTGTTTTCACTCCATTGGTTCTCAGAGAGTGTTTTCTCTAGTGTCTTACCAAGTTCATATTCAGGATGCACACATCTCAAAAGTGTGATGGACCTAGAATCTTGGCAAAGGCAGAAAAAGGGAAGGCTATGCAGGTTGACCACTGATCTTGAAAAGAATGGGGCGGGGGTCTCTACCATGAAGCTCTCCTAGGCCAGATGCTTGTAAATGTTCACGTCAACCCTTCACTGCTTACAAGGGCTCTGAGTCAAAAACCAAAGTTGTTATTCTCAGTTTAATTTCATCCAGGCAGAAGGGCAAATTCCAAGAGGCAACATAACATCCCTAAAGGTTCCAAAACACAATTTCTTTCGATCACATCTGGCACCAAGTGCTAAAAAGACATAATACAAACATTTTTATTTCTTCCAAGTCGCTCCACTGCTCTAAAATGGACACTTAATACTCAGTTCTCTCCGCTAAAACAGAAAATCTGAGGGGGAAGATGCATTTGTGGCTACATATTAGGTGGGAATCCATGTGTATCTCAGAACAAAATTTACTCTTTTTTTTTAAAGCAGAGTTGTATTTTTAAAACAGCATAGTACTAAGAATTTAAGTTTTGTCTTTCCCCAAAACACTAGCTTTTCTAGTTTCTCCAAACTTCTCTCTGTGCATGTACTGAAAACAAATAATATGGACTTGAGGCAACAGTCCAAACCCAGCTCTGGTACCTACAGACGTCAACTTGGGCTTGCCGTTTAACCTGACTGAGCTTGGTTTCCTCTTGTGTGAATGGAAACAATACTACCTAGTATGAAGATATGAACAGAAATGGGTGTAAACATCTGGCATACATATTCAGTAAACGAGATCTGTTTCAACTACTGGACTGAGCAGAATCTGTCCTTCTTGATTCCTTTCTTTTTCTCTTCCTTTCCTCTGATGATTAAATAAAGATTTCAGCATACTAAAGAGCTGCAATTATTTAAGATTCTGCATGAGCAGAATAATTTCAGCTTCTCTTGTCAATCCTGTTTCCCACATTAAATGAAACTGACTCCACTCAGGAGACTTCTCAATTCTTTTTTTCTGTGGATCAGAAAACTCCTGCAATTAGCAACACCCAGATTGGTCCTAATTCCATTAGAGTTTGACTACCCAGGACTATCTGAAGTCATGGAAAAAGAAATGGCCTTTTTCTATTAATAGGACTTGTTTTCTACAATGAGTTAGGTCTGGCCATTTGGTGTCTTTTCTTCTGCAATAGAAAGTACTCTGAACCCACTTACAAGCCCCAAAGAGTAAACTAACAGCTCCCTTAAGAGAACACCACATCCGAGGAAGAGACTGCTCAGGCATAGCGACAAAAGGAAAGTTTTCTCAACTGCTGAGTTTATTCAAAGTAGGTTAAACTGAGAATTCCCTGGTGGTCCAGTGGTTGAGACTTGATACTTTCACTGTCGTGGGCCTGGGTTCGATCCCTGATAAGGGAACTAAGATCACACACACACACACACACACACAAAGTAGATTAAGCTACTCAAAGTTGGTGACAAACTGAGAATGAAAACTTATATAAGCACCTTCACACTGGAATTTAAAGAGCCATACTGCAGGCTAATACCACTAATATCTAATATCTACATCACTAATATCTAACGTGTCCCTGTTTGTCACTTCAAAAACAGTATAAATAAGCACCATCACCATCAGCCACCCCTGCACCCCTGAAATCAAAATATACACCAGTCCTGAGAAATTACCTAGGGGACTCCAGGAAATCAGGGTGTGTAAACAGGAATGAAAAGGAAACCCTCCCCTCAGAAAAAAAGTGAAATTCTCCCTTTTCTCTGGGAAGCCACATGTACAGGTGGGGGAGAAGGCAGGGAACAAAGAATGGAGAGTTCTTACATCTTATAGCTCCTTTGCCTACATATTTTTATAGTATTTTTTTGAACTCCATAAGAAAAACACAGAAAGAACTAACAAATATGGAGATAATATGTTAATATTTCAAAGCGGTTTCTCTTTTTTTGAGAAACAAGAGTTGTAACATCCGCTGTTGCTGATCCTGGGGGAATGAGCACAGCTGAATGGAGAAGAGGGGAAGTGGTTAACAATAAGGCACAGCCCACATCTGGATGCGCCGATTACAGGACACGATGAAATTCCCACATGTACATCCTCCTCCTGATCAAGCTGAGTTCTCAGCGTAATAAGCTGCTGTCTTCATGGGCAAATTTACTGGGCGAGTGATTAAAGGCTATCCAACTTGACCTTTACAACTGGATGAGAAAATACAATCTCTTCCTTACTGACATCACAAATTACTCCATCGTGACTCAGGGGTTGCTGGTGGACTGCAGAAATCACAAGTGTCCACTCTGTGAACGTCAAAGCGGCTACTCTTGAGGGCCAGCCCTTACTGAGGGCTACTCTTGAGGGCCAGCCCTTACTGAGGCTGAGAGGTGAATAACAGTAACAAACATTTCTAGAGCCTTACGTGCCAGGCACTGTTGAAAGGGCTTTATACTTATTAACTCATTTAATCCTCACAGCAAGCCTTGAGGGAGGGCTCTTACACCCACTCTTCCCTCCACTCTGCAGGTGAAGACACTCAGCTATCATGTGGTGGAGATGGAAGTCAAACCTGACGGCTGGCTCAACCTGTGTTCTTACACGAGGCCACGTGACCTCTTCTGTGGAATGAAGGAAAAAAAGGAAAACAGCACAGGAAGATCAGTGAATGTATCTGCTAGACAAGCATCACTGAAAGAACCCGAAGTGTTCCTTGTTCAGTCGTGTCTGATTCTTTGCGACCCCATGGACTGTAGCCTCTGTCCGTGGGATTTTCCAGGCAAGGATATTGGAGTGGGTAGCCGTCCCCTTCTCCAGGGGATCTTCCGACCCAGGGATAGAAGCCGGGTCTTCCACATTGCAGGCAGATTCTTTACCGTCTGAGCCACCTGGGAAGCCCCAGGAAAAGCCTCAAATTGTTGTGGAGAGGGAAAGAGGCTGAAAGAGAAAAAAAAAAAAAACATCTACCCCCAGGAGTAATGGCTGCTGCGTGGGGAAGAACTCGGGGGCTTCCTCAACGTCAGCTGAGAGCTCACCTCTTACGACTTACTCCACTCCATCCTCCAAGGCCTAGGTCTTTCAGTGTCACCCCAACCAACCCTCAAGAGTTCCATGAGAACCCTGTGAGGTCCCACACCCCAGGAACGGCCCCAAGGCAAATAACACAGGCAAATAACACCGTATGGTCTGGGCTACCCTGTGCTTCCCTTCAAGAGCATGTCGTCTAGGAGTCCCCTTTACACCTCCTTCCCCTTCACCCTTAGTATCCAGTCTTTGACCAAATCCTATCAGTCTTGCCTATTACAGACACCAGAGCCCATGCTCCTCTCTCACCTCCACCAGGACCAGCCTAGTCCAGGCTCTCGTCGTCTCCCACCTGGACCAGTGCAGCAGCTTTCCAACTGCTCAGCCTGCATCTGTCCCTTTGGCACCCACTGCCCACCCTGGAGGGGCAGTGACCCTTCAGGACACAGCCTGCTCTGGGTGACTGGTGGGAGGAGGACAATGACCTGACAAAGCCCGCCAGGTTCTGCAGTCTGGTCCCTCCTCCCTGCCCAGCCCGGTCCCCCACAGCCCCCTCCTCAGTCTATATGTCGGCCATACCGGCCTTCCGTCAGCCTCTCATACCTGCCAAGCTCCTTTCTGCCTTGAGTCCAAGCCCCTGCTTAGAATGTTTCTCCTCTCTGCCCTGTGAGTTTCTGTGTACCCATAAGACCTCAGGACAAGGGAAGCCTTCTCTGCCATCAGGTTCTTTAAGCCCTGTGTCTCTCGCCCTCTTAGCACTTGTCACAATTGCAGTATCACATTTGTTTATGTAATTATTTAAGTCTATCTTCCCCTCAGTTTATAAACTCTTTTGAGGGCAGGCTCTCTGTTTTTCTGTTCACCATATTCCCCCAGAATCTAGTGTGTGCACATGCGTGCTAAGTTGCTTCAGCTGTGTGTGACTCCTTGCAACCCCGTGGACTGTAGCCCACCAGACCCCTTTGTCCATGGGATTCTCCAGGCAAGAATACTGGAGAGGGTTGCCGTGCCCTCTTCCAGCAGATCTTCCTTACCCAGAGATCAAACCCATGGCTCTTATGTCTCCTGCACTGGCAGGTGGGTTTGTTACCACTAGCGCTGCCTGGGAAGCCCCAGCACAGGCCTTGAAAACAGTAAGTGCTCAAAAGATTTCACTGAGTAATTTAGTTAATAATGACTTTAAGTAATGAGAGGTTTTTAAACCACTCCAGCAGGGGCCAGAGAAACATTTGGAAGATTAAGAGACAATATCTAGGCTTGAGCATTAACATGGGCAGCATCACCAAATGCTCTCATGTTACTGGGAAAGAACATTCCATTGAAGACTGTCACACATATGATATTCATCCAGAAAGACTGGAAGTCGTGAAGCCTGTCCAGTGAGAGAGGCAGGGCAGCAGCCACCATGGATGGACTTGGCGTCCTCCCAGGATCTCACAGGCAATTCAACCAGCGTCCAGGGACGGCTGCTTCTACCCCCTCCCTGTTCTCTGGAGCAGTGGGAGCTTCTTAACTGTCACCTGGTTTCAGCAAAGGGCCCTGGGCTCCCCCTTAGCCCTCCGCTCCTTCTAGCCCAGAACCCTTCAACTGTGACACTCCCTGCCCAGCTGCCTAATCAGCAAATGGCCACAGTCTTATTTCCGGAGCTGGACACGTGGGATAAAATCACTTACTGACCCCAATTGCGTATCATGTTCAATGCATAAGAAAAGGTGGTTAGGAAAGTACAGTTTTTTTAACAATCAAGCAGAACTGGATCTACTAGTTATGCTGACAGACTTTTTTCTCTGCCACAGGCCCGAAAAGGAACTCAATTGGAAAGTGATACAAATTTTCATCAAATGGGGTGTTAACCAAGGCCCCTGTGGTTTGTGCAGCACCTCTCTGAGTTGGGACAGAGCTTGCTATCAGACACAAGAGAGTGGCAGAGACTGCCAGCTGGCGCTGGTCACAGAACGTCTAAGTCTTCAAACCCGGGAATCCTAGAGGCCTGAATTCAGTCAGAACAGCGGCCTGAAATAAATGGAGGGCAGTTATGCCAGAGGGGTGGGATCAAGGTTGGGGTTTTTTGGCTAATCGCTTATTTCAATATTTACCCCAATGCTATGGCTACCTTTGTTTGTTTTAAAAGGGGATAAGGGCATAAACAGCAGGTCTTCCAGTTTCCGTACATTTTACCCCACAAATCAAAAGGAGCTACCCCTGCTCCTGCTGTGCTTGGACAATCAACAGTTCCCAGGACTTGCTGCCCTGACATGGCCTAGGAACCCTGCCCAGCACTAAGCCAGAGGCACTCCCATCTGGCCACTTGTGTGCCAGACAAGATGTGAGAACTGCCACCCATTCTCCAGCAAGCGTGCGGCCCAAAGGAGACACACCCACTGGGACCCACCTCACACAGCTGGCTCAGCTTGGATTTCTTTTCCATTTGTTTTTAAATTGTGGCAACAGTCACATAATATAAAACATACTATTTTAACTATATTCAACTGCACTGTTCAGTGGCACTAAGTACATCCTCCTTGTTGTGCAACTGGTCCAGCATTTAAAAGGCGTCCACCTGATCTCTCAGACTTTCGTCTCTGAGGAGTGGCAGAGAGCACAGGGCTGCAGTGAGCCTGTGGAGCGAAACCAGTGAGTCAACACTCAAGCTGCGTGTCTGGTTCCTCAGACCTGAAAGGTGGACCTGCCTCCAATGGATACTGACTGATTTCAACAAACAGCTTCCAGGTAGGCTAACCACCAAACGCCCGGGATAGAAGATGGAGAATTGACTTCAGCATTCAAGACATTTAGATAGACACATAAAAAAAATAACTGGAAAACTGGGGAATCAGTGCTATAAATATTCATTCATTATGCTAAGTCACTTCCGTCATGTCTGACTCTTTGTAACCCCATGGACTGTGGCCCGCCAGGCTCCTCTGTCCATGGAGATTCTCCAGGCAAGAATACTGGAGTGGGTTGCCATGCCCTCATCCAGGGAAATCTTCTCAATTCAAGGATGAAACCTGTGTCTCTTATGTCTCCTATACTGGCAGGCAGGTTCTTTACCACTTGCGCCACCTGGGAAGCCTGTAACATATTAATATAAGACACCGAAAGAAGGTTCTCTTTTTACACATCATCTCACTTCATCCTCACAACTCTTAACTGACATTACTGCTCCCATTTTAGAGATGAGGAAATCGAGGCTGACCAAGGCTAACTGAAGCGAGACCTGAGCCTGGGCCTGCCTGCCTAGCGCCGTGCCCTTTGCTACAACAATCTTGTGCCTGCCTGCCAACCACATCCTCCCCAGCAACACTGTCTCCTCCCCCTGGCCTTTCAGACACTCTTTCACCGACTGCACTGTCCTTTCTTAGGCACCTGCTGTACCAGCAAATGCAGGCGTGAACACAACGCACAGCCCCGCCCCACCCAGAGCGCACGGGGGTCCTACTGCAGCACAGGCAACAATGACGACACGTGTGCCGGGGTACACCGGGGGGCGAGGGGGGGCGGGCAGGCCACGACGGGACACGGCACAGACACCTAACCACATTCAGAGGGGAGGCCAGAAAAGACTGCTCCCCTCAGGAAGTGTCATTTAGACCGAGACCTGAGAATCAGCAGAAATGAGTTCCGGGCCAATTAACCAGCCTGCTGTCTGGCTGTTCTTCCTCATCTCCCTTCTGCGCATCTCCTCACGGGACCTCTGCTCCTTGGGGAAACTCTCCAGCAAACTCTCCAGGAGAGGATGGCCCTCCTCCCCTCAAACGGACCTTTACTCCAGATTCCTCTTCAGGGATTCGGATCTGGACCCCAGACAGCCTCCTGGCCACTCGCGCTGGAATGGCCCTCAGACCCTCCAAATTCCCATTTCTAAGTCAGCTCATCACTTCCCCCATCCCTCCCTGAACCTGCGGTCCTCTGGACTCCAGCCCCACCATTCGCCCGGCAGTCATTCTCAGCTCTCCCCTGCCTCTCGTATTTCTGTCTGCTCTGCTTTCTTAACAGTTCCAGAAGCCATCCACGCCCGTCGGCCCTGGCTGCACCAGCCACCGTCGGGTGTACCTTGCACACTTCTGTGATGACCGTCGCACGGCCTCCATCCCACCCCTGCACCCACAGGGCCCCTCATCCCCCTCCCCAGCCCCGCCCAGCCAATCTGCCTTCCACCCACTGTCACACAGTCCAAGTCCTCTGCAAACCTTTCTTACACTGCAGTAGTCTCTTTCCTTGTCTGTCTCCCCAACGAGTGATGCTAAATGGGGGCTGGAGCTGTACTTTTCATATTTTTAGCCTCAACAACTAACATCCTCCTAGATGGCAAACTGCCAATAAAAGTCTACTGAAAGCATGCATAAAAAATACAAAGAGACATATAATTCTTGATCCTGATAAATATTTTTTAATCCGAGACACAGTTCTTGAGACAGTTCTATTCAAATTGACTACTTAATATTGTGAATCGCTGTTGTACACTTATAACTTATATAATGTGTGTGTGCGCTTAGTCACTCATCATGTCCGACTCTTTGCAAGCCCGTGAACTGTAGCCTGCCAGATTCCCCTGTCTGTGGAATTTCCCAGGCAAGAATACTGGAGTAGGTTGCCATTCCCTTCTCCATGGGATCTTCCCGAACCAGGAATCGAACCCATGTCTTCTCCATTGGCAGGAGGATTCTTCACCACTGAACCACCGAACAAGCTGGGAGGCCCAACTTCTATAATATTGTACAATGACTATACTTCAAAAGAAAAAAAAAATTTTTTTTTTAAAGCTTAAGAACACATAAATAAAAACTACCACCTAAATATGTGATTAGAGTGGCAAGTATTACTGACCTTTCCTCACACCTCTCCCTTAGCTGGCTTCCTGAAACACACTCAAGTCTCATCGGTAGGGCAGGGGCATATTCAAAAACAGACTCTGAGTTGGAAGCCTGATCACTAAGGATGGAGTCTAGAGACAGAGTGAGTCTACCCATTGTTGAGGTCTAGGAAGCTGGAGAAATCAAATTAGGATTTGTTTCCTGGAGCCGATTTTCAAGGCTGCTACCCCCAACGCCTGGACCAAGGGCTCCGCGCCCCGCCAAGCCAGCCTGACCAGGTACCAGCTTTGCTGCTGACCACAGCTCGACTCTACTAACAGTACACTGCCTTGGCAGGTGGAGACAAGCAACAATTACTGTTACAATAAAGCACGACGTCAGCATCTGACATCCAGTAAGAGGCAAACTGACGCTCTCTGTCTGGACTCAAGGTCCCAGACCACAGACGTGAGGTGGTTCAAGACCTGGTCTTTAAGGACTCTGCTCATTGTGCATCATGCAAATCAGTTCTCAGCCACAACCTGTGTTCATTTCACAGGGCGAGCTGGGAACTCTCAGGAGCATTTCAGGCTAAACATCCATTATCCACAAAAATGGATGTCTAACTTAAACATGTAAATATGTAATTAGTGGAGGTTTTACTATGTCCTCTTTCACATGCCCTGTGTCATTTGTCTTAACAACAACCCCATAGGAATTTTCATCCTCACTTCACACATACAACCAGTGAAGCTCCAGGAAGTGAGATGATGTGCCTGGGCTCAGAGGGCTAAACAGGTGGTGAAGCCAGAACTTAGGACTTCAGACCCTAAGTTTGGTCCTTCTGATTCGTAAACTGTGATTCCATAAGAACTTTAAGACATAGCTCCCATACCATACAATTCACCCATTTAAAGGACACAAACCGAGGTGTTTATCAGTCCACTCACAGGATTGTACAACTGTCACCAGAGTCAACTCTATAACATGTTCAGGTACCCAAAGGTGCCTATACCCAAGAGCAGTCACCCCGTTCTTCCCACAGCCCTAGGCAGCCAATCTTAAACTTTTCTCTTATTACAAAATAGTACCATCAAGTGTCCCTTCGACTGTGACAAGTCTCCAGGGCAGGGGAACAGGCAACGACCTCCTACGGCGCCCTTACCCTGCCCCAACAGCTGAGCCAGACTGACCCATGTGTCATTCTAAATCCTTTCTCTCCCATTTAGATCTCCTGCTAGTCCCCCTTATCTCAGATTTTTCTTGAAGGAAGAAAGTAACTGCTTGCCAAGATAATCCACGGTAAAGCCCTCACCTGTTCTGACAGCTCATCACCTACTGCCCAGCAGTGGAAGGTTACTCATGCTTCTTAGCAAGGATCACTCTTACCAGGCACTCCCCAGGCCTTTAAATAATCCAAACCCTTTATCACATTCTCCCTGGTAGGAAACTCAAGTTAGAGAGGAAATGCTGAGACCCGTGTGGCAGTGTAAGCCTCAAAACCCACAGATCTGACCTCGTCAAAGAGCTGGCTTGATTCCAGGAGACAGGGCCTGAGCTTGGGAGCTGCCTGAGGAAGCTAAGGGTGGCCCAAGACACATCATGGGCAATAGGTGGGCTTCAGGCATCCACGTAGGTCATCAATCTACCAACCTCAGCACCACAGTGATATGAAAAGGAATATTTTTAGGCCAAACACCTCTTGTCAAAGCAGACTCTTGGGGCACAAAGACCCAGAGTCAAATCAGTGATCACACCAAGGTTCCTCATATAGTTCTCGACCTTGGCCCCCAAAGCTCACTCTGCAGAAGAGGTGAACACGACCTCCGAGTGAAGGGCTCGCCAGCTACCTTCTGAGGCCCTCTCCTGGGATGGCCCTGAGCCGCCGTCCATTCACCCTTCCTGAAGCCACTGTGAGCTCCACAAGGCCATGCTGAGTGGTGGGCACTACAGCCCTGCCCTCGAGGAGCTTACAGTCCTGCTGCGGAAATAAGAGCCACAGACACAGAGCAACTTTGCGCAAAGGAGTAGACAATAAACGCTCAACGGTACCATCAAAATCCATAGCTACAGTCAGCGTGAACCACGGACACAAAGAAGGGAGGCTGCCAGTCACGAGGAAAGACTTCTTGGGAACATAAAGGGGCTGAAGGAACAGGAGCCCTCGGTTCGGCCTGGTCGGAGGCCTTCACACTGCACCTCTCACACCCTCTCTCTTCTGGTCTGTTTCTATTCTTGGGCGGCTTCCTCTGTGATTTCATTGGAAACAGCAGTTCTCAAGAGGGGCTGAAGGAAGAGATGCTAGTGAACTGAAGAAAAATACAGGTTCCTACTGCAGGGCTCCCTCCCATTCGCACCTCCCCCACCAACCACACACACACCCCCTTCCCCCGGCCCCTGGGGGTCATATCTGAATCTCTAAAGCAGGACTGGGGACAGTGAGTTTTGAAAAAGTTTTTCAAGAACCATGCAGTGTTGTTTTTTTTTTAAAAGCTCCTTGCACAAAATATGTTTAAAAACACTTGCCTAATCCAGGAAATGAGACCCAGAGAGGTGAAGGGGCTTCCTCGAGGACACTCAGATGAGAAATGGCCACAGCCCAGGGGTCCTGAATCCAAGCTATTGCTCTATCAACAAACCAGAAGCAGGCAGAATCTGGGTGAGCCTGGGAAAGGTGCTAAGGTTCAGGCCAGTGAAAGGGGCAGGGGGCATGAAGGACCCTTAAACAGGAAAATGACACATCACGACGGTGTCCAAAAGGAGCCTGGCCATGATGTGAGGGGTGTCTGGGGGAGGGGGGTTCGGAAGGGAGCAGTGGCAGGTGGGAAAACCTGTGTAAAGTAAGCAGCTGTGGCTGGTGGTCCCGGGCATGAGAGGAGATGCTTGGTCTGGAACACACAGGACTGAGGAAACGAGAGGTGCTGGCAGCAGCTGGGAAGGAGGGAAGCGGAGCTGAACTGGAGGCAAAGGCCCAGGACCCAACACGCTGCCCAAACCCCAGGTCCCCCTGGAAGCCCCGAGATGAGGGGAGATACTGTTATCGGAGGACAGAGAGGGCATCCATGAAAGAGCTCACTGAGAAAGAAAACCGTGCTGGAAGGGAGATGGAAAGGGCACACACTGTGGGTATGGCAGGATCCCACAGGCGGGACGGCGCCCCCGGCTCCAGACACACGCCTCTGAGAGGGCGAGCAAAGAATGATGCTCAAAGGAACACAGGTCATGTCTGGCCATTACTGGGACCTGCTCTAGTGGCCAAAGACAAGGACACGCGAACGAAGACACACAGCTGTGGCTTCTGGAGTGAAGACTTAACAGCAAGTAATGCAGTTAACATTTCCTAAGCGTTTACTACAAGCCGAGTTGTACTGAGTCAGCAATTCTCCATGGAGGGCCTCACTTGAGACTAACGACACTTGTATGGGCTGGATACTATGACCTTTATTCCCATCATACAGACTAAGAAACTGAGGCTTAGAGAACTTACATACCCAGCCTAAATCCATACAGCGAGTAGCAAAACTCTAATTCCAAAGCCATGCCCCTAACCCCTCATGACTAACAGTGAGGAGGGCAGTGCTGGAATGTATACAAGCGCTAGGAGGGGTCAGGGGCAGTCACGGGACCACCAAAGTGTCATCATTTAAGCTAACGGATGGGACCAACAGCAGCTGCAGAAACACATGGCACTGTCTTCTGCGTGTCCCCTCCTTGTCCCCCTCCAGGGCTGTGCTGTGCTTAGTCACTCAGTCGTGTCTGACTCTTTGTGACCCCATGGACTGTAGCTCATCAGGCTCCTCTGTTCATGGGGATTCTCCAGGCAAGAATACTGGAGTGGGTTGTCATGCCCTCCTCCAGGGGATCTTCCCAACCCAGAGATCGAACCCAGGTCTTACACATTGCAGGCAGATTCTTTACCATCTGAACCACCAGGGAAGCCTGAGAATACTGGAGTGAGTAGTCTATCCCTTCTCCAGGGGATCTTCCCTAGCCAGGAATCGAACCGGGGTCTCCTGCATTGCAGGCAGATTCTTTACCAGCTGAGCTACCAGGGAACCCCGCCCCAGGGCTGCTATGTATAGGTGCTAGGTCAGCAGAGGAGCTGGCAAGGAGCTGAAGGCCTTGCGGCAGTAGCTCTTCCATGATCTTGGAGCAAGAGGAACTGGGGCAAATGAGAAGCTGCCTACAGGCTCACCAAGAGCCAGGCTGACCTGTACAGCAGCATCCACAGAAAACAGGGCACAAACTGCAGGTCCCAGCGGTACCCCCGGATTCTACTCTTCAGGACCTGCCGCACTCACATTCCCGCGTGCACCTTACATAAGAGATGAAGACAGACGGTCCGACCACCTGGTCCCCACGCACCTGTGAGTCTTACAACTTGTCCCTCTTGCCTGCAGCCTCCTCCTCCCCACACTGGAGCCCACGTCAATGGTGCCCCTTCCAAGTTCCACGCAGCCTCCCAATGAGGCCAGATGCTGCCGTGGGGCCACAGTGGGCCCTCCTCCATGCCCGGGAGCATCATGCGCTCCTCCCTTGTCAACAGGCAGCACCTACCTCCGCGCATCGCGGCCATCTGTCGACGTGCAATCTCGCCGGCAGAATGTGGGCCTCCTGAGTACACAGACTGCTTTTTCCTCTCATTCCTAATTCTAACACGGTGCTTAGCAAATGGTAGCGACACAGTCAATAATTCTCCCAATTCAAGTTATTGTTTGGGTGTACATGGCGTTTCTGCTCACGCTCAAAATATGCCTGCCAGGAAGATGGGCACCCGACGTTAGGCACCCGATGTTAGATGAAGAAACAAAGGGAGGCACAGAGAGGGGAAGTCAAACCGGGAAGCAGATCTCAAGGGATTCGAGCAAAACAGGGATACGATCTCATGTATGGAGAAAAACGTAGGAACACAGTGAGATTTTTCATCCAAAAAACTGGGACCATTCCCGTCAAAGGCATTCTCCGGAATCTTAAAAAAAAAAAAAAAAAAACCTTTTAACAAAAACAAGAATAAACAAACAAACAAACCCAGTAGTTCAGGATCACTGCCTGAAAAGGGGGCTGACAATCTGTCACCAGGGAAAAGGCAGACTTCAAAATATGTCACCCCTGCGGCCAGTGCTTTCATACACAAGCCCTGCTCTTCTCCTGGCTGAAGCCACCCTCGCCCCACAAAGTAAACAAGTGAGAGCCTAGACGCCTCCTCTAACAGGCCGCCCACCAGCTAGGTGTACAAGGACTGAAGCATTTCAAGTCAAAACAGCACACGATCTGGCTACTGTCTTTGGAGCACATAAAGAGAATTATTACTCCCAGAGGTGATTTGATTTTCCTTACTCATATCTTTGGTAAATCATTGACCAGATGTGATAAATGCATAAAATGTGGCCTATGATGGAGAGACTCAGAAATGAGGAGAGAGGAAAAAAATAAGTCCACAGAATGAATCCAGCAAAATGTCAAAGGCCAAATGTTAACAATGAAAAAGAGCCGACCGCTCAGTGTTCTCATTAGGTTGGAATTTTAAATATAATCAAAGCATTCTCAAAAGTAGAAAGGAAATAAGAAAAGAGGAAAAGAAACTTTCAGAGATAGTGAAAAACACTCTAAGAAAGAGTTACCACACAGCGAACTTTCCGGGCACGGTGCCGTGGCAACAACTGCAACAACTAAAATACTCCACTGTCATTAACACCCTGGCTTAGGGAAAGATTTCTGTATTCTAAGACTGATGACTGAGTACTTTCTGGGACCCTCCAGGGGGCTCCTGAATAACAGTAACAATGAAAGCCCACATCCCCTGAAGGTTACCCAGCTAGCTGCCAAGTTCTCTGCTAAGCAGCACCCGCTGTGCACAATCACAGTTCACATTCATAAATGTTCACATACACCTATCAGATAAGACAGATGTCATTATTTCCACTTTTCCAGTGAAAATACAACTGAGGCTTGGAAGGCCTGGCCTCACGAATAGGCAGCAAGACGGAGGAGTGACACGTGGTTGCTTTCCCTGGAGACTGACACCCAGGTATGCAGAGGGGGCTAGGGGAAGGGCGAGGCCCTGTGGCCCTTCCAGCTCTCGGAAAGGTCTGCTCACTCCTGGAGTCCCTCTCCATGTCTACCTCCTCTCTTCTTCCTTACGAAGCAGCAGCAGATTTAGAGGCTGGCAGAATTATTCCGGTTCAATCCTACCTCCCAATCTACCTCAAGAGGCTGATTCTAAGTGATTCATTAAACTGCAAACCCTCTGTTCTCCTTGGGGTCTCCGAAAAAGCACATCAGAAGTCACAAGTGTAGACTTCCCTGGTGGTCCAGTAGTTAAGAATCCACCTGCCAGTGCAGGGGGCACGAGTTCAATCCCTGGTCTGGGAAGATCCCACGTTCTGCAGGAAAACTGAGCTATGCCCCGCAATTACTGAGCCCACACACCACAACTACTGAAGCCCATGCACCCCAGAGCCTGTGCTCCACCACAGGAGAAGCCTCTGCAACAAGAAGCCCTTGGACCACAACTAGAGAGCAGCTCCCACTCACCGCAACTAGAGAAAAGTCCACATGCAGCAATGAAGATCTGGTGCAGCCAAAAGTAAATAAATAAAAATTAAAAAAAAAAAAAAAAAAAAAAGGAAGTCACATGAAAAACTGAGGGTGGCTCCCTGCTGGAAAAACAGCTCTTAAGCTCTGCTGACAGGAATCAGTGGTACCACCTTCTAACACAACTACCACAGGGCAGGCTATAAATTTTTACACATATTGTGTTTGCAACCGTGTAAAACACAGACCAAGCCTGGACATACTAAAAGAAAAAAAGGAAATAATCACTTTGGTTATTAGGGTAGCATAATTAACGGTAGTTTCCTTTTCCTAACTTCCAAAGTCGGCAATATTGTCTTTATCATAAAAATAAGGTATACATCTTTTATAGTGATAAAAAAAAATTTCTGGCCCTCTAAAAACTGAGTTCTCTCTGACGCACACTGTGACACAGGACGGTTTCCTGTGGAAGTACTCAAAGGACAGCAAACATTCTGCTGAGCATGTGCAGAGAAGGATCCAGAACTTCTAAGTTTCTAAGCATGGGTGTCCCACAGCCTGAGACTCTAACAGCACGGCTGGTTTTAACGTCAGAGACAGAAGCAGGGTGCAGAAGAGTGGTGGCCACAATGGGGGCTGTTGCAGTGGCCGCTGTGTGGCTGGCTGCAGTCAGGACTGCCTGATATTAGCCTCCTGACATCTTCTGGTGCTCTGTCTGCAGAAGCTGTGTGGTGCTGGAAGGGACCCAGGGAGATGCCGCAGGAAGCACATGCAGCAGAGAAAAAGCAGAAGCTCTGGACAGATCATCAGGCTAAAGCCACAGCTAGGAAAGTGGTCGTTTCAGGAAGAACTCTTCATGTCCTTTATTAAAGCCTGTTAAGTCACTACCGATGACCTCGAAGCTCAAGGAGAAAATTCTGCCCTTAGAAAAAGTAGTTGGGAATGGAGAAGAAGTCACAGGATCTTAAAGTAATGGATCTAGATTTTGCTTTCAGAGGTATTCCTTTCTTACTAGAACTGGGGAGGGAGGTCTGTTTTAGGATAAGCCAATCTCTTTTTGTCATTGACCCATCAAAGTCATCAAAGTTGGTATTAACAGTCCAATACCGTCATGTTCCACCAAAAGATAATCTCAATCATTTCATCTGTTCTGGATCCCCAACATCTAGAACAGTGCCAATCACCAGCCAGTGCTGAGTAAGTACCTGTTGAACAAATTAACCATACAGCCAGTGAGCCCCATATCTGCTCATGATCCCCTGGTGGACAACCTAACAAAAGCCAAGAAAGAAACTGCTGCTAGAGAACCGGAAAGAGCACGCTCATGTGCAAACACCAGGCATGCCTACAAGTTGCTTCACTAACAGCATCTCCGGCATTCACAAACAGAGGGATAAGAGAATGACCCTGGAGTCCGACCACCCTAGTTTAAATCCTGGCATCAACCCTTGCCAGCTGTGACCCTGAGCAAAGTACTCTCTGGGTCTCACTTTACACATCTAGACACAAAAAAGAGAGGTCACGGTAGTATTCACTGCATAAGACAGATGAGGATGAAATGAGATAAGGAGTTTCTGGCACACAGAAGTGCCTAATCAATACAAGTAAAAAAATTTTTTTAAATTTTAATATATACCCACAGTCCTAGCTCTGGGAAGCATTACAGGATCACAGGTTCACCTCCCCCCACCAAAAGAAACGGCCCTAAGTGAGGAAGAGGCAATCAGGTGCATTCTTCTCCCTGGGGGAATCAATGAAAAGCATCGGCTCTTAAATCTGGATTTTTTTGGACTTTTCTCAGCCTTCACATCTCTTGTCTGTTCTCCCCAAATCTACGTAAAACCTTTCCTGAACTCCTGTGGGTCTGGCTTAGTCACAGGCACTGTTGGCCTCAGGAGACAGTGGTTAACCCTGCTCTACAAAAGCACTGTACCCGTGGGCAGGACAATTAACCTTAAGGGGCCTCATTTCCACATCAACAGAACAGACCAGGAGTTCAGGGGTAGACTGGATCATCTCTACATTCTCTTCCACCTCTAAAAATCCACAACTAAGTAACTAATAACTATTATTAGTACGTTCAAGTCAAACACTGACCTAAACTCAACTAGAAAGTACATCTTAACCATATTTGGCATACCACAAGAACACGGGCACAAGTAAAGCAGACTCTCAAAGCTGATTCTTCCTGGTCTTAGTTTCAGAGGGCAACACACAAGCACCCGGAGGCATTTATTCAGCGCTCTTATCATGAGAGAACCCGTTCTTATTAAAGCAGAACTTTCTCGTAGGACCACCATTTGATGAGGTTTCCCTGGTGGCTCAGCAGTGAAGAATCCACCTGCAATGTGGGAGACCTGGGTTTGATCCCTGGGTCGGAAGATCCCCTGGAGAAGGTGATGGCTACCCACTCCAATATTCTAGCCTGGAGAATTCCATGGACTGAGGAGTCTGGCGGGCTACAGTCCATGAGGTCACAGAGAGTTGGACATGACTGAGCAACTGAGCACACACACACAATGGTGCTTTATTTATTAATACAAGCTGCCAGGTACAGACAGTAAGCATTTCTAACCACTAAGAATTACCAAAGCAGAGCTTACCATTCAAGGTAACTGAGTAGAGAACTGACAGTCTTAAGGAAATCAGTTGTCCTTCAGTACCAGAGAAGGCAACTGACCAGAAAACCATTTTAAAACCATACTACCTTCCTGGCCTCTTTGTGCTACCTAACATCTCCCATCACACTGTCATTCTCTGTTGAGGAAAAGGGGTCTAATTTAAAAAGAAGTTACAGGTTGACAACTGACATGGAAAGACATTTGTAATATACATTTCTGGGGAAATGGGCAGATTATAAAATAATGTGATCAGCAATATTAATCCCATTTTGGTAAAAAAAAAAAAAAAAATATATATATATATATGCCCTACACACACATCTCACAGGATACATTCCAAGTCACTAATAAGCTTGCAATTTTTCTGTAAAAAAAAAATGTTTGCTTATCTACATTGTCTTATTTTTCTACAATGAACACTAATGGTTTCTGAAATGACAATAATTCAAACAGGTGTTTTCTGTATAAGAAAAGAGCTGGCACCCAAACTATAAGCTAACACTTCACTGAAGCAGAGCTCAGCATCCAGGGTTCCACTGCACAGAGGCACCTTGTGCCTGGGCCTATGCTGGGGTGAAGGTGCTGACATGTTTTAAGGTACAGCAGAATGACAGTCTTTAGAAGGACTTCTATTAAGTGAGCCAACAGAAGTTTATGAGACCCAGGGCTCTCAGAGACACATAGCTACACCTCAAAACTGCTCACACGTATTTCTGATAATGTAATGGCTAGCAAAAGCTAGATCATACTTAATGACAAATTGCTCCCTCACTCCTTCATTCCCCTATCTTCTAAAACTCATCTACAATTTAGGTCAGAGCCTTATCCTCTGTCACAAAATATTTTTAGAGATAGATTTCAACAAAGAAGCATAGTGTCTACACAGCATTATTTTATTGCGAGGAAAGAGAACTGCCAACTATAAGGATCTGAAAAATATAAACACTTCAGGCTTATTTTGGGGTTGACCCACTCCCCTTCCCTAATTATCCCTCAAAGGAAATATATCAGGAGCTGTGGGCAAAGAGGGAAAATATGCCTAATTACAACATGTGTGCTTGGTGGATTAAAAATTGGAACATTCTTGAACTCTGGCCACATTTCAGAAGACTTTCCACTCGCAGTCAAATCTCACTGAAGAGGAAAGGTTAAAAGATCACTTGTATTTCAACCCGGGCTCAATCAAAAAGACACAAAGAGAAACTGACCACATTACTTACCCTCGATACTATAAGGGGAGCCTGCTGAATATTCAAGATGACCCTGACTCCTTATCAAGCATTTACAGAGGAAGTGGTTTTTATTTTAAAATTAGGACTAAAAATAAGAAGAGTACTCTGCACTGGAAAAAAAGACACACATTTGAATTTAAAGATACACATGCAAAGGCTTCAGGCCGCTGGTGGTTTTGTAGAAGCACTCCCTGATGAAGACCTCTCCTCATAGCCCACCTGCCTCTGCGTTACAGAGGTGGGAAGACAGCACAAGAATTTGCCAATGCTTCTGCATCCGTTGCTGATTAAAGTTCTAAGAGAGGAGTAGGGGGAAAAAAACCTTCAGAAATCAAAAATGAAAATGCATCTAATGAAGCATTTGGATCAGGAGCTCAGCGTGGCCTACAAGTTGCAGCCTAACTTCCTTTCCCAGGACTCGGGGATCCTTCAGGGCTGGTTTCCTTGATGGCCCTCCAACACTCCACTCTACCCTCAGATCCCAAGCATCCTTCAAGTCTTTGCTCAAATGCCCCATGTGCAAGGAGGAAAAGGGGGTCTTTTCTTTTCCTGCCATACTTTTCAACTTCTAATATACCATATAATTGAAAAAAAAATTAAAGTTGTTAGTCACTCAGTCATGTCCAACTCTTTGCGACCCTAAGTACTGTAGCCCTCCAAGCTTCTCTGTCCATCAAGATTCTCCAGGCAAGAATACTGGAGTGGGTTGCCATGCCTTCCTCCAGGGCATCTTCCCGACCCAAGAATCACACCCATGTCTCCTGTGCCTCCTACATTGGCAGGCAGGTTCTTCGCCCCATGAGCCATCAGTCAATCCCTATTCTTATCCCACTTGCAACTTCTAATATACCATATAATTACTTATATCTATTTTACAAATTGTTTACTCCTCTCTCCCTCAGATAAGCTTCCAGAGAACAGGGATATTTGTTCTGTTAACTGATGTATACCCCAACCAGTTTAGGACAGTGTTTGGCCCTGAGAAGGAGCTCAAAAAATATCTTCTGAATGAATGAATGAACTTGACAGTAAAACTCCAGGAGGAAAGCAAGAAGGGGGTGGAAAGGCTGACGGTGAGGGAGTGAAATAAAAGGGGGAAGAACTGACATAGGGGAATTTACAAGGAAGAGATAGACACTGACTGAGGCCGGGACCGACCCCACTTTCTCCAAGCAGTGCTGAGGGGAAGCGGGAAGCAGGGCACGGGATCCCGCCAGCGGCATCAGATAGCACTCTTAGAAGCAAGCAGCTGAGATAAGCAAGCTCTACAGACTCACTGAGAAATTCCGAGAGCAGGGCAGACCCACCCGCCGGGATTGCAAGCTCTACGCAGGTCCCCAGGGTTGGCGGGGGCAGTCAGTCCCCCCAGCCCTTCCCCTCCTGTGGTGCCCCAAACCCCAGCTCTTCTCTACTGTAGCCAAGAGCCAGCCGGGCCGCAGGACCTTCCCGGCCAGGGCCCCTTCACCTGGTACCCCGGTGAGGCGGGCCCTGCACTCGAGCACCTGCCCGCCCGCGTCGGGGAATCCCACCTGGGCTCGTCGGGAGTCCCAGCGCGCCCCGGGGCCCTCATCCCGCTCGGCTCCCCTCCGGCACACGAGCAGGAAGCGCTCGCGGCCCTCCGGAGGCAGGGAAGGGGCTCCCGGCGCCCCCCGCCCCGGCCACTTCAGCACGACGCCCCGCCCGCGCGACGCCCCCTCACCTCGGGGCGCACGTACGACACGAAGGAGGGCTTGGGCGCCTTGGTGCCGCCGCCACCGCCGACTACCCCTTTCCCCAGCATACCGCCACCCTGGGTAGCAGCAACGCGCGGGAGCAGAGGCGGCCGCTCGCAGCGGCCACCAGCACTGGCGGCCGGGGCTCCGCCCATCCCCAGGGTTGCGGCGGCCACGGCGCCGCCCGCATCCGGCTCCGCCGCCGACACCGCTCGCCCCGCCCAGGCCCGCCCGGGCCCCACCTCCACCGCGCTTGGGCCCAAGCAGTAGGAAACCCGCCGCCGGAGGCCACGCCCCCTCCGTTCGCGACAAGCGGATCTGATTGGCGGATAGTCGCCTTCCGAGATAGGCTCCGTTCCACCCTCTTGCGGCCAAGCCCGCCCCCATGCGTTCTCTGATTGGCCAAAATGCCCTGCCGGCCGCGCCCACGCCAAGCCCCTCCTTGAATGAACCTGGAGGGATGTTTTCTCTGACCAATCCAGAGCGTTCTCCCCAGATTCCCCGGCGATTGGATAGCAAGAATGTCGCCGTCGCCCAGTGATCCTGCGGTCACTAAGTTGTGAGCGTTGGTTCACTGCAGTTGTTCTCTTTCCTCGCCCTTTTGGAATAAAACTTGTGAAAGCGTAGTGTATGGAACCTCACCGAATGAGTTTCAAATCCCCACCAGTGATCTTCAGGCTTACTATTTTGAAAAGTGAAAGTAGCTCAGTTATGTCCGACTCTTTGCGACCCCATGGACTATACAGTCCATGAAGTTCTCCAGTCCAGAATACTGGAGTGGGTAGCCTTTTTCCCTTCTCCAGCGGGAAGATCCCAGGGAATGAACCCAGGTTTCCCGCATTGCACGCGGATTCTTTACCAGCTGAGCCACAAGGGGAAACCTTACTATTTTAAGTGCAGACAAAAATGAAACAAATCAAGTGCTAGGCACTTAGGAATAGGTTTGAATGTTTGATCATAAAAGGCCTTGTAGATCTCTTTCTCCCAAACTTTTTTGTTTTTTTATCTGTGGTTCTAACAATATAAAAGCCATTAAGAGATTTCTTTTATTCACCCTCCCGAGTTATCAATGTGTTAATCGCTTAGTCGCGTCCGACTCTTTGTGACACACGAGTGTCACAAAGAGGAGCCTGCCAGGCTCCTCTGTCCATGGGCTTCTCCAGGCAAGAATACGGGAGTGGATTGCCATCTCCTTCTCCAGGGAATCTTCCTGACCCAGGGATTGAACCTGGGTCTCCTGCACTAAAGGCGGATTCTTTACCATCTGCGCTATAGGGAAGTCCTAAGTTATCAATAACACCCTCACTGTTAGTGTAGATTGCAAAGAAAGTGTATTTAACTTAGACATTTGACTCCAAGCATTGTGTTAGACACAGGTGAATAAAACAGGACCCAACTCTCAAAAAATTCAGTCTACTGGAAAAAACTAATAATAAATATTTGCAGTTACCTTTGTTGGTGTCAGACACTGGTAAGCACTAATCTCATCAATAACTAATGCTGTTTACCCTCTTTATCTCCATGACTGCTCCACTACCAGCATCAAAGCCACTCCAAGTAAACATAAAATCCAAGCGAAAACAAATGTGCTTACTTTTGCAATCATAGTGTAGCCAGGCATTCCACGAAACAAACTCAGAAGGACAATGCAGATAGTGGAGTGCAGTTTATTACACCGGCAGGCCCAAGGCAGAGTCTCTTAGCCAAGGACCCCGACCAGTTTTTGTGAAAGCCTTATATACCCTAAGTGTACTTGCTCAAACCCACCTCCCCAAATTCCTTGAAACTAGTCTGGACAAGGTAAAAGAGAGATACAATCAAAGTTAACCCATGATTCATGTGTCATAAGCCTAGACAGTTAAACAGTGGACATTTATCAATAGGCCTGTGGTCATATCCTGATAAACATAATGGAATTTACGACTTTGTTATGTTACAGGGATAATTAGCATATTCTTTTAGGCGACGGAGAGTCCAAGTACAAGTCCTGAGGCTCTTTTATTCCAGGGGTCTGGTTTTCCATTGGTATGCCATCTCTATAGACACTGGGCACAAAGTTCAGAGTCCTTTGGGAGGGTGACCATGCGTGTAGCCTAATGTTCGCAGCCTGGCCTAAAATGGAGTCCAGCTCTCTGTTTCCTCCTTCAATAGTTTAGGACAAATCCTGTGGCCTCATTTCCACCAGACTGCCATCCTTCAGTCTATCCAGTACAGCAGTGCTGGAGCCACCAGCACTGCATTATCCCAGTTCTCAAGCGGAAGAGCAGATGCAAGTAATTAGCCCCAGTCTCACAGACAAAGCTGGGATTCCAACTCAGGTGTGTCTGATTTCAAAGCCCTAGTTCTAAACATTATAATTACACAAATTAGGAAGGAGCACAATAAAGTGAAAATGTTAGTCGCTCAGTTGTGTCTCACTGTTTGCGACCCGGTGTACTGTAGCCTGCCAGGCTCCTCCGTCCATAGGGATTCTCCAGGCACGAATACAGAGTGGGTTGCCATTTCATTCTCTAAGGGATCTTCCCGACCGAGGGATTGAACCTAGGTCTCCTGTACTGCAGGCAGATTCTTTTCTGTCTGAGCCAACAGGGAAGCCCTGGCACAATAAAAGAGTGGTCAGTTCTATTTGAGAAGGACAAGTCAGGCTTCATAAAGAAAGACACTCCTTAGGGAGGTGCTGGGAATGAAGTTATCTGTGGGGACTAACAGCATCAGTTTATTTTTCACAACAGTTTTTACTTTTCAAGGTGAACCAGCGGGGTAGATTTTTAGTAGTCTGAACAAATTTTTAATTTCTGACTTTTTCAAAGGACTTTGAATTTTCCAGGGCTTTTCCGGTGGCTCAGATGGTAAAAAAATCCGCCTGCAAAGTGGGAGACCTGGGTTCAATCCCTGGGTTGGGAAGATCCCCTGGAGAAGGAAATGGCAACCCATTCCAGTATTCTTGCCTGGAGAATTCCATGGACAGAGGAGCCTGGCAAGCTACAGTCCATGGGGTCGCAAAGATTTTTATAGTCTGAACAAATTTTTAATTTCTGACTTTATCAAAGGACTTTGAATTTTCCTTTATCTTCTACCATAGTCATGATATTAGCCCATGGCCAGGGCTTGCTTCTTGCAACTTGCTTCTTGCTTCTTGAAAGTAGCACAGTCACCCAGGGTAGGCACTTAAGAGGGTCTTGGGGCTTAATGCTCTGTGATTGTGGCCTTCAAATTCTGAATCATTTTATCTTTAAATTTGTGTTTTTTAAGTGAAGTCTGATGGGACAATGGAGCAAGCCCAGGGGTCTTAGAACCTCAGCTCCTGCACAGTCATCTCTGGTGTCCACTATGCCCTGGCATTCTGCCCTCCTCCCCAGCCTAAGACTGGCTGCGGACCTCTGTCAGGGCAACAACCAGCCTCATTAGAGGGGGCGTGGTGAGCAGGAAGTCTTGTGTTCAGCCGTGGCCATCCACCCTTCTCCCCATGGGTGCCTGAACATTGACAAGGAGATGATCAGGGTCAGGTACAGTTCCCCCAACACCTTCCTGTATCTCTGGGGGGTGGGTGGTAAGCTGCCATCCCTGCCCTAGGCTGGCAGTTTCATGGCAACTGGCTGGGGCCTCTCAACCACTAGCCAGCAGCTATTGCACGTGGCCAGGCACAGAGGCTCTAATCCCATGGAAGGCAGGTCCCCATCCCCAAGTGGGAAGGGAAATTGACTTCCCTGTTTTAGGCCGGGACCCCACATCTTCATTTTGCACTGGCCCTGACTATGCCCTTTATTATCTGTGTTCTCGGGCAAGTTACTTCATCTGTGCCTCTGTTTCTATCTAGAATAAGAGTAATAACAATAATTATGTCAAAGTGGTTGAGGACTGTTACGAAGATTAAAAGAGGTAATCCAGGTGATCCCTGGTAGGCAGCAAGAACTGCACAGGTGCTGGCTGACCTTGGTACAATTCTACCAACCAGGACATAATTGTCACCTTTTCCAGGACTGTAGAAAGAGAAGCAAAGTGACTTCTCCCAGTACTGAGCTGTGGCACCCTTGTTAAACAAAGATTTTTGTTTGTTTGTTTCCTTGTTTTTGTTTTTAACTTCTAGCCCAATCCTTGGACTAAAAATAACAGCTTTTGTTTATAGTCCACCATATCAAGTTTTCCTCCCTTCAAACCATCCTGTCTTATGATAATTACTTTATCCTGTTCTTCAGTATCCATTTGTAATCAAATGGGTTTGCAATGTGATGATGCTGGAAACTTGATATAAACACTGCATCCATACATTCTCAAAAATCTATAGCCAGCAGGTGAGGAATGTTTTAAAAGACTGAAGATGGCTGCTGCTTCCAGGGGCAGTTTCCACTCAGTGAAGAAAACCTACATTGTCTTTAAAGAGCAGTAAGGGGGTAAAGGGAGCTTCCCAGTGGGTCAGTGGGTCAAGAATCTGCCTGCAATGCAGGAGACATGGGTTCAATCCCTGCGTTGGGAAGATCCCCTGGAGGAGGGCATGGCAATCCTCTCCAGTATTATTGCCTGGAGAATTCCACGGACAGAGGAACCTGGCGAACTACAGTCCCTAGAGTCATAAAGAGTTGGACACGACTGAAGCGACTGAGCGTACAAGGGGGTGAGGACGGAAAATAAGCCAACATCTGTTTCCATCTTCCTCTTAAGGTTCTCCAGCTATCGGCATATTTTCACTTGATCTTTAGGGTGTGGAGCAAATCTCCTTGGGAGAGGCCCTCACAAATGACTGAAAAATTCCTGTCATGCTGAGGTCAAATAATTCTCTGTCTATTAATAAACACAGATGGTGGCCCCTAGACTTTGAAATATTTTAATTTACACACAATAGTTTAAGGTCACTCTTTTCTCCTAATGCTGCTCTAAGCTTTCTTGGAGACGTATAAATAGGAACAAATCTTAGCTCACATAGAAATGAGTGCCAGACCAAAGACAGGGCCGCTTCTTCCCACAGATGATGAAAGCCAAGATTGTACTCCCGCAGAGTTGGGGGTGGGGGGATATTTTTCCTTTGGCAGATAGTTAAGTCTGGATATTTGCATTTCCTCCTCCTTGGAGTCACTAGAAGAAGCCTACATGCGCATGTTATTCATCTTTATCTGCTAGGTACCAGGCTCATGGTTCAGTTCAGTTCATTTCAGTCGCTCATAGTAGGAATTCAATAAGTATTTGCACCTGAATAAAAGTGTATTCAATGAAAAGCAGCCTGGGCAACAGTTAATTAGCAAGGGAAGCAAGAATTCAAACTGCAGCAAGCGGGTTAGAGTCTGCACTTTTAAGTCTCTTGGATACAAACAAAGACCTAATTTTTAAATGAATGAAATAAAACAAATACATAAAACTCAAGGACTAAAATGCACATATTATTTAATGGCCACTTGCCAAATTCCAATTTTAGCAAATGGTCCAGGTCTGAAGACTTGCCCTCTTCTTTCACTGAAAACAGAAAATTCCTTAAGCTCTTGCTGCAACTATGGGTCTTCCAATCCTTCCCTGAAGATGGTGAGGAACAGACCTGGATGAAGAAGCATTTGAATCGTTCTCCACCTTGTGGGCCTGCTGGGAAGACTCAGTGATTGTAAACAAGGACCTCCTGGTGATTTTTTTGTTTTTCTTTTCCACAACACACAACTAAACTGGTCACTAAACTGGTAGGCGGCCTGATGAGCCCACTCTTATGATTTGTATTCTGTCTTCTTCAAAATGAGACAGGCCTCCAGGATCTGAATACAAAGAAACTTGAAAGGACTATAAACAACTACATGCATGTATAGTTGGGGCAAATTATGAACAGGATACAAAAAGGCCAAAACCCAATTGCCGCTCCTGAGGTGTCAGGAAAAAAAGCAGGGTACCACACATGCACTCTGCACACATCACCAGCGAGGGCGTGGGCAGACCACCCAAGCCACCCCCCTGGCCTTACCCACCAATCCACCCCTCACCTCCCCTCACTTAAGGACCAGCTCACTACCCACTCAGGAAGTGAGCAAGGAACCTGTTACTTGTTCTTGCTTTCTTGTCTGGCCTCTTAACAATTTCTGTTGATTAAAGAGGCCAAGAACCCAGGTTAGTAACAAAAATGCAAGTTAATGGTCTAACTCCTTCATTTACTACATAAAGGTTTACTGATGGTCCTCTGTGATTTGTCTCCCAGCCTCTCCCAATAAGACTGGAAGTTTTGGGGGCTTCCCTGGTGGCTCGGTGGCAAAGAATCCATCTGCCAATGCAGGAGACATGGGTTCAACCCTGATCTGAGAAGATCCCACTTGCTGCAGGACAACTGAGCCTGAGCTCTAGAGCCTGGGAGCCACATCTACTGAGCCTACATGCTTCATCTACTGAAGCTGAAGTGCCTAGAGCCTGTGCTCCACAGTAACAGAAGCCACAGCAATGAGAAGCCCGTGCACCGCAGCTACAGCGTAGCCCCAGCTGGCCGCGACTGGAGAAAAGCCCTCACAGCAACGAAGACCTAGCACAGTCAAATAATAAAATTAAATAATAATAATATAAGACTGGACGTTTTTGAAAGCAGGGATGGTCTCCTCTATAGGAGGAGACCTAACTACTCACTGGACGCTAAAATACTAAATGAGCTTCAGTGAGGACTGGAGAAACAGGGATTTGCATCCAATACTTCGAGAAGGATGAAAATCAATGGGGCAAAAAAAAAAAACAAAAAAAAAAAAAAAAAAAAAAGAAAATCAATGGGGCAAGAGGAAGGGCAATTTTGTGATAGCCATCAAAAAATATGTCAGGAATTTCACTTTGAAAAATATATCCTGAGGAGACACATAAATGTGAAATGCCATCTATTCAAGCTTACTCTCTGCACCAATTTTTGTTGTAACAGCAGAACGTTGGAAAAAACCTAAATGTTCATCAGTAGGCAGGGGTTGAATAAATTATGGTACCGTCATACAGTATAGAATGAAATACTACGCATCTGTAGGAAAGAATAAGGAAGTTCCTCAGGTAGAAGCTGTAAAGCTGAGTGGTTAAAAGCAAATATTCTTGTGCCAGACTGGGTTTATGTCCCGCCTCCACCAGTTCCTAGATGTGTGACCTTCAGGCATTTATCTTCTTGGACCTCAATTTTCTTGCCTATAAAAAAAAAAGAAAGTGATGAAGATTATAATGGCATCTGTAGATAATGTATCACAAGAATGTTAATAAATTATTTAGAGAGTTGGTATATAAGGTATGAGAACCAAGATGCATTCAGTGATCAAAGCTAGGCGCCCATACATATGCAGAGTAGGCTACCATTTGTGTAAAAGAAAAATGGAAATAAAGACTACATATACCCAGTTCCCTGTGTTTGCATAGAATATCTTTGGATAAATACAAAAGGAACTGTGGCATTAGCTGCTTTTCCAATGGAAAACTGGGCATTTGGAGGAAAGACTGGAAGAGTGTTTACTGTATATCCCTTTTGGTTTGTTTTTTCCAAACTTTAAACTTTTTGTGCTGGAATATACCCAATTAACAATGTTGTGATAGTTTCAGGTGAACGGCAAACGGACTCAGCCATAGATATACATGTATCCATTTTCCTCTAAAATCTCCTCTTATCCAGGCTGGCACATAACATTGTTGGAGCAGAGTTCCATTGTACATACTTTTCTTTTTTTTTAATATTTATTTGTTAATTTATTTGGCCATGCCAGGTCTTTCTTGCCCTGTGTGAGATCTTTTTAGTTGCTGCATGCGGGCTCTAGTTCCTGGACCAGGGAGTGAACCCTGACACCCTGCATTGGGAGCCTGTAGTCTTAACCACTGGGCCACCAGGGAAGTCCCTATACCTTCTTTTTTATCTTTGGATTTTGAACTATCACCTAGTGCAACAATAAATAAATTATATATACATATATACATACACACATATATATACATATATACCCACACACATACACATATAGAACCATCTCATGCAGTTTTTTTTTAATTGAAGTGAAAGTCACATAACATAAAATTAGCCATTTTAAAGCGAACAATTTAAACACACTGAATTTCAATTTTAAAGCAAAAGCTTTTAACAAGACCTTGTCATTTTCTGTCTCTATTGCCTTGGCATTGATCCCCAAATCCATCAAGGTCTACTCCCAGTGCTACCACCTCTTTGACATCTTCCCTGGAGACTGGTGGCACCTGCCTGGACGTCTTCTGGATTTCTAAGTGCGGGGAACCTGTATGCTGCCTTGACCCAGGAGCTTGCCTATGTCAGAATCAGCGCAATTGTCTCCTTCCCTAGAGCTGAGCCAGGAGTTTCTCTCGGGCAGAGGCAGCCCCATGCTTCTCCATATTTCCAGGAGTACTATCCTTGGGGCTTTGAGGAGGTTATCCGATGGATGGAACAGTATTCAGAACCTGACTGAACCTCTGCAGCCTCTGGGACGAGGAAACTGCTCCCTCTACAGGACTATTTTAAAATCGCTGATGAGGAGGGTGTTGTCAGCGCAGGCCAGGGAGTTCCCTCAGCTGGGGAGCTGGGGCACCTGATGAAATGACAGAGAAGGCGGCAGAGCCCTGACCTCCCTGTCCTCTTCCACCCGCCTCCTCTGGACTCACCGGCTCCATGACAACATAAAACATGCAGTGGAAACCGGGCTGGAGTCAGCTGCTGTCCCACCCCTAGAGGCTGTAATACAACTACCAGAGCTGGAAAAAGAAATCATTTTTACAGCCAGGGGTTGTGGGCGGGTGAGGTGGAGGGTTGTCACAAAACCCGGAGAAGTAAAACAGCTTGTCCCAGATCCCACTGCTGGTCGTGCCGCCCTGGGACTGACACAATCTGATTTCTGAACATGAGTGTTAAGCCACAGCCATCTGACACAGGCAACGTGATCTGGTTATTTCTGAGCTTTATCTTTGTCACCTCAAGTCTTTTAAGCCACTCACAGTCCACCTCTGAGCTCCTTTTCCATGTTTCTCCCCTGCTCTCTGTCCTGAGTTGAAGCTACAGATACACAAAGCTACAGGTACACCCCACCCCTGGGGTGGGGTGGGGCAGTTTGCCCATCTCCCCAGCTGGTCCCATTGCTTGGCCTGTTTGTCCCTGGACACGGAAGGTGCTTGGTTCAGAGGATGCCAGCTTCACCTTGCCTGTGAGCAAACGGCTGGCATGGCAATTACTCAGAGATGCAGCCAAGTCCTCATCCCTGGGATGCTTTGTGCCCTGTCCTTGAATGAGGGGCTCGAAAGTGTTGGTCGTTCAGTCATGACCGACTCTTTAGGACCCCATGGACTGTAGACAGCCAAGCTCCTTTGTCCAAGGGATTCTCCAGGCAAGAATACGGGAGTGGGTTGCCCTTTCCTTTTCCAGGGGATCTTCCTGACCCAGATATCGAACCTGGGTCTCCTGCACTGCAGACAGATTCTTTGCCATCTGAGCCACCATGCGGGGATGTGGCCATTTCCTCTGCTGGGTAGCCTCCCAGGAGCACCCTGGCTCTCTCTCCTAATTACTTCTTAGGTCTTATTTAGGGGCCGTGGAAAACTGTGGGTCATTTCCAAACCCCTTGGGAGATAAGAAGATTCAAGGGGCTTTTGCAAGCTCTCCAACACCTGGAAAGGCTGTGCTACCATTTCAACAACTGCCCGGGCCCAGGGGAAGGGAGAGCATCAGCAAAGTACCACACACCGGAAGTCCCATACAGGGGGGCCAGACTCAGGCCCACTCTTCTCTTAAGTCCCCTGAGCCATAGGGTCACGGGGTGGGGTGGTGGGGTGGAGGTGGGGCATAAGTACAGGAACACTTCCTGCTGCTCACTCTACTCTTTCTCTCCCAGGCTGGTCTCTCCCCAGCTCAGAGCTCTGGGGAAAGAGAGAGAGACAGTGAGTGTGTGTGTGTGTGTCTGGAGTGAGAGGGAGGAAACAGCAAGCAGAAAAACCTGTTAATTTGCTTGGGTTTTCATTTCACATTTCTCTTGACTCTTTGACTCCTGGGATAATAGAAGTCAAGGTCTGGCATCTGATTCAGGGATGATCTCCAGGAGACAGCAATGAGAAAAGCTTGTTGGTGTCTCACATTGTGATGATTGACAACGCTTCACACGTCATCCAAGCGTATAAACGCTGTGTCTCACAAACTCAAAAGGGTGTGTTGTTCCTTCTTGAATTTTAACTGAGGTCAAAGCGTTGAGTTTCGATCTTAAAATTTCTGATACTCCGGAGGTGGCTGGAGAAAAGTGAGGGACCTGGCCTCAAGGCTGTTTCTCCTGAGGTGGCACTGAGAGAATCTTCTCTTCCTTCCAAGTTTTGCTTGGGGCTGAATCTGGTTTGAAAGTCTGGTAGAGCAGTGGGAAGAACCTCTGTGCCACAGAGGAGGGCCACTTGCATTTGGAGCCTAGTGATCTCAGAGGGAAAAAGGAAGCTGTTGTTGTCATAAGGGCCAAGAGAACCCTCTCTAATAAAAGCAGGTGAGCGTGCCTCCCCAGTGGGTTATTTGAGCTCAAAGTGCAGCCAGGTCTGTTTTGAGCTTGGCTAACCCATCCCCACTCACTGAAAACCTGAAAGGCTTATTGTTCAGGTGTTGCTATAAAAGGACATAGAGGGTGTGAAAGACCCACTGTTTTCTGTTGGGAATAGTCATCTGCCCCAAGGTTTAAACATAATTAAAATCGTTTTTTTTTTAAAAATCTTTTTCGTCTAAAGGCAAAAAAAAAAAAAAGAATGTAAGGAATGGAAATGGCTGAGCTGCAAAGAAATGTCACACTATTTTTGAGAGTAACTTTTTCTGCTTGAGCACTGTTAATGACGGGCCATTCCCCCATCTCCCCATTTCCCTGCAGAACACAGGAGTCTATTCACCATTCATTCACCTGGTCTCTGGAACAGAACCTGAGGGCAGCCAAGTAAAGCATCAAGCCAGGCAATCTCAGACTTTGCAAATACCTGACGCAGGTCTAAGAAGCCTGAAAAAAAGTTTTATGGCTCAGCTGAATTGGGGACCCAGAAAGAGAGGGGAAAAAATGCAATCCATTCTCTCATCTCGCATGAGACAACACAGACTAAAGAGAAAATACAAAGAGAAGGTTAATTGGAACCATGTATGTGGTCAGAAAAAAAGTCAATTCATTTTAACTTTTTTTAATGAGAGTTTTTGGTCACGTTGAGTCTTAGTTGTGGCCCATGGGATCTAGTTCCCTGACCAGAGATCAAACCCGGGCGCCACGCATTAGGAGTGTGGATTTTTAGCCACTGGACCACCGGGGAAGCCCTTCAATCTGTTTTTAGAAAGAAGTCTCTCTGCTCTGCTTTTTTCTTGTCTCCTCACATTGCCAGGGTGCCACTTTCCTCAACCTGAAAGAGAGACTCTGCCCCTCTGGGTCATAGAAGGACCCCCTCATAGACCTGTGAGGCTGACCTCAGAGAGAGCAGAACACACACCATATGGGGAGGTGGGAGCAAGCACTGTGCTGAGCAGGGGACAGGCAGGTCCTAGTACAGGCAGTGGCAGGAGAGGAGGCTTGAAGATCAGCCTGGAAGTACAGTTCATGGGGCCCTGAATGTCATGCTAAGGATTTTGTAATTTATCCTTAGGCATGTGGAGCTATAGTGGGGTTTTTACACCACAGTAATTATTTAAGTATTATTAGGTAATCATTTCCTATTACATAGTAAAAGTTATTAGAGAAACATAGAGATTATCAAATCTCCTAATCAGATAGAAACAAAAGTCATAACCTGCTGCACAGGGGTCACCACCGGGAACATTTTAAGGGAAGAATGGGCTATATATACATCCTTCTCTAGAAAAACGAAAAGGGAGCATTCTTCACACATGGCTTTATAATCTGATTTTTTCATTCAATATTGGAAAGTAACTTTCTTTATGTGTTAGGGCTCCTACATAGTTATTTTCAGTTTTTTTCTTGACCTAACATTCTTAAGGAAGCTGACGCCATCTCAGGGGTTGAATGAGTGGGTTTTTTTGTTGGTTTGGTGGAGCGGGGGGGAGGTTGTATTTTTGACCATACTGTGAGGCCTGTGGGATCCTAGTTCCCAGATGAGGGGTCGAACCTGGTCCCTTGGCAGTGAGAGAGTGGAGTCCTAACCACTGGACCACCAGGGAATTCCAAAAGTGACTTTTAAGGAGGAGGGCACTCCCTTTTAGAAGCACTGGTCTATAATAACACTTAGGTGATAGAACTGTATTTCATTAAAGTTCTTATTGGATATATTAATTGATTCTAATCTTACTCACTTGCCAATAATTCCTCTGTAGATATATTTGAATTTATAGTTTGCTATACTTATCTGGTTAAATTCTTTTTTTTTTAATGAAAGAAGTGTAAAATTTTATTTGAGCCAAATTTGAGGATTATAACAAGGGAACAGCATCTCAGAAAGCTCCAAGAAGTGTTCACTAGATTTAATTCTTTAAGATAACTTCTTTGAAGTTCATTTTCTGGGTCAAAATCTCTATCTGTATATTTGCATTAAAGAAAAAAGAGATAATTCAGATGTCATCAGAGCTGGTGACCTTACTTTTGCTTTTGAGATCTAGGTATTACTTAATATTTTCAATCTTTATAGTCCTTGTCAATCTGGTTGACAAAATGTTTTTTTTTAAAAATTTGTTTTTCCAGTAGTCATGTATGGATGTGAGGGTTGGATCATACATAAAGAAGGCTGAACACTGAAGAATTAATGCTTTTGAACTGTGGTGTTGGAGAAGACTCTTAAGATTCCCTTGGACTGCAAAGATATCAAACCAGTCAATCCTAAAGGAAATTAGTCCTGAATATTCATTGGAAGGACTGATGCTGAAGCTCCAATACTTTGGCCACATGATACATAGAACTGATTCATTAGAAAAGACTGTGATGCTGGAAAAGATTGAAGGCAGGAGGAGATGGTTGGATGGCATCACCAACTCAATGGACATGAGTTTGAGCAAACTCCGGGAGTTAGTGATGGACAGGGAAGCCTGGCGTGCTACAGTCCGTGGGGTCGCAGAGTTGGACAGGGCTGAGCGACTGAACTGAACTTACTACACAGATGTTTCATTTTTCTAATTCTTGACCATTCAGATAGTGAATCTTTATGCTGTGTCTAATTCTTTCCTTAGTGAAATCAGATTCAAATGATTTGAACATATTTATTAATATTAACTCTGATATATTATAATGGTTTCTGTAGTTAGTTGTATTTAAATTTTATAGTTTATTTTTAGTGCTAAAATTCACATATTGATTTTCATACTGAGCCAGCCTTGTATTCCCAAGAGAAACTGCACTTGGTTGTGGTGATTATTCTTTCTGTATATTACTAGACTTGATTTGATAAATCTGTTAAGGAGTCTTCAGTCTAATTTCATCAGGCATATTCGTCTGGAGTCTTCTTTGAACTGTTTCTACCTAGTTTTGGTATCAGAATAATGTTGGTCTCATGAAGTAAGTCGAGGTTGAGCCTCAGAAAAAGAAATTACTATAATTATTATAGTATTACTTACAAATAGCTTTATGGGGTCACTTGCTCTCTCTCCTTCCCCTCCCCAATCTGCATAGTGTGTTCCAGTTCCCCCAGATGCCCCTTTTCAGCCTCTGGTCCAGGAATCTGGAGTTTTAGTTATTGCATTCTACCACACACTTTTATGGCTGCACTCAAGTCCAAGGCCAAGCAGTGAGTTTAGTGCTGGAGGGGGATACATGGCAAAACTGTCGGTTTGATGATACTTCTGGTCTTTTCCAATCTGCATGCTACTAACTGTGGATCAGGGGGGACTTCCCTGGTGGTCCAGTGGCTAAGATTCCTTGCACCACCCAATGCCGGGGGCCTGGGTTCGATCCCTGGTCATGGAATGAGTTCACACTAGGCAACTAAAGATCCAGCATGCCACAACTAAGACCCGGTGCAGCCAAATAAATAAATAAGATGTTAAAAGGAAAAAAAAAGACTATGGTTCAGGATCCTCACATTGCGGTTCTATGCATTTTATCCAGATTTTATAGTTGAATTCTGAGGGAAATATGGGGAGGAGGGTACTTACCTCATCTTATCAGGACTTGGAGCTCATAAATTTGGTTTTGATTAGTATGGCTCAGTTTCTCAACTGTTCACCTGAAACTATCACAGCATTGTTAATCGGCTGTATCCCACTACAAATAAAAAAGTTCAAAAGTAAAAAAAAATTTATGTGGCTGCTGTTCCACTTCACCATAGTAAGCCTTCTCCTGTTTTAAATCTCTTTTGATATGCACTCTTTCTATAAAAAGAAAAAAAACAACTCATGTAATTAAGATCTTGCCATCTAGAACATCTAGAAGCATTTTCCTTTTAGCCCATTTTTCCCTCCTCTTAGTCCAATCAAACAGCAGACAGTAAGACAGGCAAGCTGCTCGACTGTTACTGTGAGATTTTTAAAAGAGAAGTTTTGTTCTCTGTTCTGAAATAAAGGATTCCCTTGAGGCTATAGCTTGCTTAAATTTCAAGCCTCCTTCCTGACATTTCTCTTGAAACAACCAATGAAGGAAATGTGTCAAATGATTCTTTACGGCTGTCTTTTACATTAGGTGAGGGAGACATCAAAAACCCTAGTTTTCAAAACATGTGATTACAGAATTGAAGAATTTTGGAACTGACTAATTTTACAGATTGTCTGCTCCCCAGTTTAACATATGTGGTTGCACATGAAGATTGGAAGAGTCCATAGGTAAAATGTCAGGGATCTGAAATATAATAAAACCAGATGCCCACAGGGCCGGACTGGTAGACAAAAATAGGTAACAGTAGAGGCTTTGGTAAGCTGTCCAGAACAGGCTTTGTCTTAAAATTTTCCTCTACAGGGAGTAGCCATTAATCTCATGATAGGAACTTTGCCTTATGTAATCAGATCTTCCAGTTTGATAGAAGTCAGATTGGGATTTTCTAGTGAAGTCTTTGTTTAATATTGGTTCAAAGTTTCTAACAGTATTTGGGCCAAATGAGACACAGTTATATCCTGGGTATAGAACATTAGGTATCATTTTTGACTTATGGCTTAAGTAAAGGTTAAAATGCAGAGCAAAGGAGATGGAATTTCCTCCTTTTTTCCTATCCTTACTTAAACACTGACCTTTGAAAGAGATACAGCTTTATAGGTTCTTTAAAATGAAGTGGGAGAAAAAACAGCTGATGGATATGTCTTTGAAGTAGACCAAAACTGGGATACTTAAAATCTATTTGCATATGTCTTTTTAAGATTTTTAATTGGAGGATAATTGCTTTACAATATTATGTTGGTTTCTGCCATACATCAACATGAATCAGCCATAGGTATACATATGTCCCCTTCCTCTTGAACCTTCCTCCCACTTCCCACCCCATTCCACCCCCTCTAGGTTGTCAGGAGCACCAGTTTTGAGCTCCCTGCATCATACACCAAATTCCTACTGGCTATCTATTTTACATACGGTAATGTGTATGTTTCAATGCTATTCTTTCAGTTCTTCCCTTTGTCTCCTGTACATCATGTCTTAAGCATTAAAATTCTGCAGAAAGAGGTTTGACTAAAGCAAAAATATTAGATATTAAAATTAATACAATGTTGTAAATCAACTATATTTCAATAAAAAATATTTTAAAAAGGACAAATCTATAGGAGGTACACAGGATAAAGGTTTAAAGTTCAGGCTTTGAGGTCAACAGGACTTTTCAGGGAGGTAGATTTCTGATGCTCTGACACATTCGAGAACAGATATTCAAATGATCGTTATTATAGCAACAGTATGTTACGTCACCTCAATCCCTGGTTGATTCATGTGTGATGAATATCTACCATCTAGTGATGTCCTGTGGAGAAGGAAATGGCAACCCACTCCAGTGTTCTTGCCTGGAAAATCCCATGGATGGAGAGGCCTGCTAGGCTACAGTCGGACACAACTGAGCAACTTCACTTTCACTTTTCCCTTTCATGCATTGGAGAAGGAAATGGCAAGCCACTCCAGTGTTCTTGCCTGGAGAATCCCAGGGACGGTGGAGCCTGGGGTTGCACAGAGTCGGACACGACTGAAGCGACTTAGCAGCAGCAGCAGCAGTGATGTCCTGAAGATGAAACCACATATACCATATTATCACAGTGATGTGGAGTTGCTTGAAGGTGTTTTGAGTAGCAGTGATCAAATGGATGCTTTAGAAGGAATATACTGGGGGTTGTAGGTTGAACAGTATAGAAACTGGAGACAGGAAATAAAAAAGCAAGACTGGAGACTGGATAGAAAGAAAGGATTTGGAAATAAATTTAACAAAAGGAGTATCTGAAACTTGGAAGAAGGATGAGATCAACATCATGTATACATAAGAAGATGCTGATGATAGAACCATGGAAACTACTACAGCTGACCCTTGAACAATGTAAGGGTGGGGGCCCAATTAGAGGAGTCAATCCTCTGCAGTGGAAAATTTGCATAACTTATAGAAGTTCTTCCATATCCTCGGTTTCTCTGATTCTGCAGATTGTGCAGTGCTGCGGTATTTACCATTGAAAAAAATCTGCATGTAAGTGCACTAGTGCAGTTCAAACCCATGCCGTCAAGGGTTGACTGTACTCAGAAGCTGTGGAAGCAGAGAAAGAATGTTCCAAGGTAGGAGGAAAAGATCCAGGAAAAAAGGGAAAAGTTGAGGTGTAGAAAAACCAGCACCCACTTTTTTCTAAAATATTCATATTTGTATTTTGACTGCCATGAAATAATTCTTATCACCTTTAAGAACATTGATCATTTTGAGTTCTATTAAATGATCTTTACTAGGTACATTAGGGCTTCCCTGATAGCTCAGTTGGTAAAGAATCTGCCTGCAACGCAGGAGACTCCAGTACATGGACCAATAGTACACCATTTTAAACTCAGAAAAGATGTTTTTATATCTAATGCCAAGAATTTTTTTAAACTTTTTATTTTATATTGGAGTATAGCCTATTAACCTTGTGATAGTTTTGGGTGGACAGCAAAAGGACTCAGCCATATATGTATGTATCCATTCTCCTCTAAACTCACCTCTAATCCAGGCTGCCACATAATATTGAGCAGAGTTCCCTGTGCTACACAGTAGGTCCTTGTTTGTTGGTTATCCATTTTAAATACAGCAGTGTGTACACATTGATCCCAAGCTCAGCTCCCTAATTATCCCTTCTCCCCATTATTCCTCTGCGGGCAACCATGTTTGTTCTCTGAGTCTGCTGTAGATAAATTCATTTGTATCCTTTTAGATTCCACATGTAAGGGATGTCTGATTTCTCAACATTTTTCATTCAACATGGCAATCTCTAGGTCCACCCATGTTGCTGCTGCAAGTGGCATTATTTTATTCTTTGTAATGGCCGAGTAATATTCCATTGTATATATGAACATCTTTATTCATCCTGTCAATGGACATTTAGGGTGCTCCCATGTACTGTAAACAGTGCTGCAGTGAACATTGAAGTGTATGTTCATGTTTGAATTACGGTTTTCTCTGCGTATATGCCCTGGAGTGGGATTACTGGGTCATATGACAGTTCTATTTTCAGTTGTTTTTTTTTTTAAAGAAAACTCCATAGTAGCTATCAATTTACATTTGCATCAACAGTGTAGGAGTGTTCCCTTTCCTCTGTACTCTTTCCAGCACTTATTGTGAGTGGATTTTTTGATGATGGTCATTCGGATTGGTGTTAGGTGATACCTCATGGTAGTTCTGATTTCCATTTCTCTAATCAGTGATGTTGAGCATCTTTTCAAGTGCTTTTTGGCCATCTGTGTGTCTTCTTTGGAGAAGTATCTACTTAGATTTTCCACCCATTTTTTTGAATGGATTGTTTTTTTGATACTGAAAAAGGTGGTTAATTTTGAACATGGTCAACAACTTCTTTGCAAGTGATCCTATCCATTTTATTGCTGCAGTTAATGTTTTTAAAAAGCTGGTTTAACTTTTTCCCCTGTAGGTATTCATTATCAGATGGTACTTAGAATCCATTCTCTCCCATGTCATCTTTTCTCTCTTCTGTGGTTCCAAATACACGCCACAATTTTGAACAAGTTCACTATCTTGGTCACTCTTAGTACCACATTAAAATTAACGCCCAGAGCATATTATCCAATTACATATATATATTCCTTATCTGTTTAATAACATCCAAAAAGTTACCATCAAGCAATTAATGTGTTGTGTCCCCTGAGGCTTCATCTTATATTTAGTCTGGCACCTCCCACCCCAAGTGTGGGCCTCCATCTGGGCAGCCTTAGCATCTCTGGGAGCAGTCCTACTGCAGACTCCTCCCAGCCAAGAGAATCAGAATCTGCATTTTAACCAGATTCTGGAGTAACTTATTCATACATCAAAATTTGAGGAAAGTTGGCCTGCCTCAAGCTCCAAGGAGTGTAGGCACCCTAGTTAGTTGGACTGCACAGGATTTTCTGGAAGTTATGTTTTTGATTCTCTGTCCTCCAACTAAGTTGCAGTTTAATATTCTCCAGAGTAGTCATGTGTTTAGAATGTAAGCTTCATGAAGCAAGATCTGTGGCAGACCCATGTACAGAGAATCTTGCCTATAAATGCTTGCAGAACTATCTCACTAAAACTAGTTGTGATTGGTAATGCAGTTTTTTTTTTTTTAATCTTATATTTATTTATTGGTTGTGCCAGGTCTTAGTTGTGGCATGCAAACTCTTACTTGCAGCATGTGGGATCTACCCTGACCAGGAATCGAACCCATGTCCCCCTACATTTGGAGCATGGAGTCTTAGCCACTGGACCACCAGGGAAGTCCCGGTAATGCAGGTTTTAACTTCCCTCCAGCCCTTCCACATCCTGCACTGGTAAAAGGCAAGCCTTCTGTTTCTGGCTCCATTATAATGCACACTATATTGCACTGAGATATAACTTCCCTTTAAATAGCTTATGGCAAAGCTCAAGGTAAATTACAACCCCCTGGACTTTTTCTCAAGAACCTGTCATACTGCATTATCCTGTACTTATTTAATATAGGGTCCACACTGATCCAAGCCCTAGGTATGTCCTCTGCTGTTTTCCCTTTCTACTTCTGAGCTAGTATTTGTGTATTTTAAGAATGATTAATTACTTGGGATCAGACTTAACTGCCTTTTCATACTTTCATTCAACAGATTACTTGACTTTTAAGAATATTTCACATGAGGTTACTAACTGATCAGTCCTTTCTAAACTGAAGACCGTTTGTCTCTAGTACCATGTATTTACTTGGGACTATGTTAGGATAGAGTGAATAGGGTAGCTTTATATTTACCATGGAACCAGCTTAAGTATTGTTCAGAAAAACTACTCAAGCTTTTAAGTTAGTTGTTTCCTATTTTCAGTTTTTACATCTAATATTATTACACTAAGCAAGATAAAGGACTAAAAATACCTAGATGATGACTAATCAATAAAATTGTTTACAGAATAGGGATATTATGATTTGCTGATTATTAGTTAACTTATTGCTGTACCATAAAACATCTGATATTAAATTTAAATAATTTAAACTGTAAAGCATGCTTATTAGAGCATGATCCATGTATAACTTGCATCACAACCACCTATAACTGAAGAAAAACATTACTTGGGAGATGGTCCTAGAGTACTTGTTAAAGATGCAGTTTCCCTATGTGGACTTACACAGAACAATCTCCAACACTCCAAGATACACTCAATGAGAAAAAGTAAAGTGCAGAAAAATGTGCACAATATGCAACCATCTGTACAGAAACAAGTGGGGCACACACATAAGTGCACAGACCATGTATGAATATATAAATGGATTAACACTGCCTCTAGAAAGGGGAGCCACGTCATTGGAAAAGAAGGGGAGGCAGAAGATATTTTGTTCTATGCTGTATACTCCTTTACACTTTTTGACCTTCACAACAGGTTATGAACAATCTGTTCAAATAACTAAGACAGTCATCTTAAAATGCACATTCCCAGGCTTATTCTGGCCCTCCTCAGTCAGAATCTTTGGAACTAGGGCCTAGAAATGTTAATGTTTAGAATGGTCCCCAGATGACTCTCATGAACAAATTTGAGATCACTGCTTTATTATCTATGACACTATAAAATTTGCCCTTTATTGGGAAAAATGTTAGCTCTGCCAAATTCAGTATAAAAAATGGTGAATCCATTAAAGTAACTATTTATAACTTAAATTCACAACTTATACTGACAACTTAACAGCATGACCATACAAAAAGCTTATGCTTTTTTGTCAATAAGCAGGAAAAAAATGACTTAAAATACCATTAACAAAAAAATCAGAGATCCTTTCTTATAGCAAGTTTGCATTTTTGATACCACCTTACTCAAATACATCAAAGTAACAATAGTGGTGAAGACAGAAATCTAATTTGGAATGTATATCATGTAACTAGGGAGTGGGTGAGAGGAATCAGTTTATCTGGGTTATCATTACTGGAATATAAGCATGCACTGTAATAACAAGGAAAGCTAGTCCGAGATGCAGAGAATAAATCAGCTACCAAAACAACTGGTTCAAGAATGCATTAGCATGGTGAGAACCAATGCTTGACTAGAGTGTTTACAGTTTTAAATATTGTCAAAGCAGAAGAAAAGATACTAACAGATACTGAAGTTAGCCTTATTTAAGATAGTTAATGCAGATCTAGTTAGAGCTATGAAAACAATTAAGCCATGCAAAAAATAAATAATACTGAAAAAAATACTTAAAAATTTAAGTGGTATCACTTGTGTATCTGGATGAAGACACCCAAAACTAAATGCAAAAATTGGGAATTTGGGTTGAAAACATTTTTAGGAGATAATTAATTGCAAGATGAAAGGAGCTGACTCAACTTGGCTGAGCATAAACTTTTGATATCAATTTCAACTCTGTTACTAAATTAATGTACTAGCTTTGGTTAGCCACTCTGGGCTTCAGTTTCCTCAACTGGAAAATAAGTAATATAGTACCTTCACTTATTGTTATGATAGTTTTACACAGGAAAACATGTGAAAGATCTAGCACAATAATTATCATTAGTGCATGATAAATATCAGTTTTTTCCTTCTCTCCTAAGAGAACTATGAGAAACATAATTCCAAAATTTTCACTGGGTGACTAAGTATTCAAGAGTAAAATGAGACCTGACCTGGAAAGATTAAAAAAAAAAGACACTTGCCCAAGTTACAAAGATAGTATATCAGAAATTTGGAAGAAAAGCCCAAGTCTCCTGTTCCTCTAAGAGTCTGGGGGAAGACTGTGCCTAAGAAAGAAACTGAACCAATATGGTACTGAATTATACACTTTTCTGGAAATTATGTGCCCAGGAAGTATCATTTGTCAGGAATAACAAGATGTAAGTACCCAATAAATCTGAATATGGTGTTACTGAAACATTAAGTCATTTCAAAGCAGAAGTACTTATGTCAGTTCTAACATATAATACATTTAAGCCATTATATGAATTTAAGTTTTTATTTGTGTATTTCACTGTAGTGCTGTGACAACAAAATGACATCTGTATACCAGAGCATACATATATTAACAGTAAGATGTAACTTTTCATTACACCACTGCTAGAATATTTAGCTTTTTGTAGGACACATAAGCATGTAAGATGGCCACACCAAATAATTTTCTGGTTTTTTTCTTAGATAATCTTAATTTTTTTTTTTCAGTAATACTTTATCAACCTCACTGTTAATAGAACTGTAAATTATCTGGGTGATGGGGTGTAGGGGCAGGGGGAGGGATCATTCAACTGTGTTATACTGTAATAGTTGCTAGAGTAATCTCACACACACACCAATAAGGAACTGTCTTCATAATTAAGGGCTAGTTATTGTTGTTAGTTGCACAATGATAAAGTTCTTTGAAAATATTGGTTAGCCCACTTATATATGAAAAATGCCCTTTCCACTTATGCAGAAGAAAAAAATATTCAGAAAGTTATTTTTGGCCTTGCTATGTCAAAAAGTCAACTGTACAAAGATCTACGTGTCAAACCTAAAATTATAATTTTAAAAGTCTATTAAAAACAAAAATGTCATGCATTTTTATTATCAATTATGCAGAGGCTTTAAAACTGTTGCAAGACCATATATTATATATTAGCTTTTATACTGCTAATGCACAACTAACAGCAAACTTGATTAGATTAACAGAAATCTGTCTTAATTACACCTTTATATATCACACGAGAGAGACAAATGCCACAAGATCTCCAGAAACATTTAGTTCTGAGCACTTAAATGGCAGGATAACTTTTTGTGTTGTAATCCATCACATAAAGAATAACAAAAGAAAAACAATTCTGCAGTCTCACGTTACAAAAAAACGTACTGCTGTAAAATATTAAGAAGGCGTAAAGGATATCTGTAACACAAAGTAACAACTAGTATCAAACAGCAAACAAAACTCTAAATAAAAATATCAAAATACACATAGTAACTGAAGCACAAATACTGTTAAATACAGTAAAGATTTAATAGGACTAGTTAATAAAAGACACAAATATAGGGGGAGCTAGGGAAACCAGTAAATAAAACCAAAATAACAGGAAAAAAATCAGAATCATTGTAATTCCCCAAGCTGGAGCACAATTATGGTGGTGGTGGTGGGGTGTCTTTCCATTCATATAATACCTAACACTGTACATTAAGATTTTAGTATCATAGAAAAACTTGGTTCTTCCATGAAATTCTTTAAATTCTTGATAATTTTTTCGAAGTAGACATCATTATGAATGAAAAACAGCCAACGAATGGGCACCTGTTGTTTTTTAACACTGTAGATTTACAGAAACTTTTTAAAAGTTATCGTAATCTTTTTTGTCTTTTTTCCCCTCAGCTTCAAATCCATCAACTCCATCACTATCCCTTCTTCGTTTTCTGTTGTTGTGGATGTTAAAACGCTGGTTCATTTGTGGTAGTGGATCCATGCCTAGAACTTTGTGTATCTGGCGGAATGCAAGGAGTCGCAATGCAAACTGCAACAAAAAGAAAATTTAGTCAAATTAAAGAAACAATACTAATTCTTATTAGGTTTACAGCCCCACATAACAATATAAAAAAGCATGTTTAATGAAAGAAACATCTTCAACAATATTAAGGTTCACAAATGAAAGACTCTGTATGTTCTGAAGTTTTTATTTTCAGGCTTTTCTGTGTGCATGCTGTTTTTTTTTTAATGTAAGTTAAAAAAATATTTAACAAAATTATTATGCTCATTAAAAAATCCTAAGACAGTATACAGCAAAGAAAAAAGCATCTCACTCATCAAATGAACTCTCTCTTTGGTTCATATTCACATATCTTGCAACTTTTCCTATGGATGCCCATGTGTTCATCCTCAGGCTCACGTGCCTCCCAACACATACCTCCTCAGGTTTACAAAATGAGGATTAGACTTCTTCAACTTGTTACTTCATGAACTAAAAAAAGACTTTTCACTACAGTGGCTATGTATATATATAGGAATACATTAGGTATCAATGTCACAAGACCTCATGTGTCATAAGATATTTTGAGACATAGTTTCCCAATATTCTGCAGGATATTTAAGGAGATTCTACCTACAGTCATCTGATTAAAAGGCAACTTTCACCATGTGGTTAAACCTTCAATAGAACTGTTTAGACTACTTCCTGAGATATAATTCCATATAAGATTTGCTCTTTTAAAGTGTACAATTCAGTTTTTTTTATTTTTTTAGTATACTTAACCCCATGGCCCAATAGCAGTCATTCCTCAATCGCTTTACCCTGAGGCCTTTGCAACTTATTAATCTACTTTTGTAACTTGATAGATTTGCCTACTATGGACATTTCATATAAACAAAATCATACAATATGACTTTTTGTGTCTAGCATCTTCCACTTAGCATAAGGTTTTCAAGATTTATCTTACCTTGTATGTATCAGCACTTCATTCCTTTTAATGGCTGAGTAATTTTCCACTGTATGAATGTATCACATCTGTTTATCTACCTATCCATCAACTGATAAGACACTTGGGATGTTTCCACTTTCTGGCAATTATGCATAATGCTACTATTTATGAGGTGAAACTAGGGATTATTTATCATAATAGGATAGTATTTATTTAGAGTTACTTAAAAAAAGGTATTTCCCAAAGATAAACAGAATAAGGTTTTCTTCTACATTTAAAGAAAATATCCAAAGATATCTGATGCATAATAATGAATAGTAACACACTTTTACTACAGAAATACTGCTACTGAGTATCAGCCTATTCTAATAGCAGAAGTTTCTAAATAGAAGAGTACTTCAGTAAAGAAAACTACAGTAGCATCTGAGGCTAGAGTGAGTACTCTGTAAGCTCTTGTTCTGCATGTGATTTGCATGTATTTCTAAATTCTAACAAGAGACATTTTTAATTGGGGATTATTTAAAAGCAAATGAAATTTGAGGATACTGAAATTATTCCCATATAAAGTCATCTTGGAATTTTAAAAAACAACATCAAAGAAGACTTAAGGTTTACTTAATCCTTTTTTGAGAGGGAAGATAACCTTACAAATGTGCCTTTTTAAACATATGCTATTGGACACCTACAGGAAGGCATCTGAATAAATGACAAAAGCTACATCTTGCAGAAGCAACTCAAAAAAGATCACTAGAGAATACAGATACAAAAACAAAGGTAAATATTATGGAAGGAAAAGAAGAAAAGTCCCAGACAAAGGAAAAAAGCGAATTATTAATATGGGCACTATGGCCCACCAAGAAAGAAACTGAAATTGACATAGGTACAATCCAGAGCTTATTCAGATTTCACCAGTTATACACACACTTGGTTTATGTGTGATGTATACAGCTCTATGTAACTTTACTACATGTGCAGGTTTGCATTAATCACCATCACAAGGCACTATACTATCACCACAAGACTCTCACTAGTGACATCAATCCTCACCCCTACCCCTAACTCCGAGGAATCACTAATCTGTTCTCTGTTAGTTCACAAATGTTATACAGATGGAATGATGCAGTACATGTAACTTCCTCACTTTTATTTATCGAAGTATAGTTGATGTACAATTATTAAATAATTAACAGGTGCTCAATACAGTGACTCATAATTTTTAAAGGTTATACACGATTTAGTTATTATTAATATATTGACTATTTCCCTATGCTGTAAATATATTCTTAAAGCTTATTTTATATGCAATAGTTTGTACTTTTTAATTCTCTACCCCAATACTGCTCCTCGCCACTTCCCTCTCCCCAATGGTAACCACTAGTTTGTTCTGTGAATCTGCTTCATTTTTTATTTATTTATTTATTTAATCAACTTATTCATTTTAGTTGGGGGCTAATTACAATATTGTAGTGGTTTTTACCATACATTAACATGAATCAGCCATGGGTTTACATGTGTTCCCCATCCTGAACCCCCCTCCCACCTCCCTCCCCATCCCATCCCTCTGGGTCATCCCATTGTCCCAGCCCTGAGCGTTTGTCTCATGCATCGAACCTGGAATGGTGTTCTGTTTCACATATGATAATATACATGTTTCAATGCTATTCTCCCAGAACGTCCCACCCTCACCTTCTCCCTCAGAGTCCATAAGACTGTTCTGTGCATCTGCGTCTCTTATTCTGTCTCGCATATAGGGTTATCGTTACCATCTTTCAAATTCCATATATATGCATTAGTATACTGTATTGGTGTTCTTCTTTCTGGCTTACTTCACTCTGTATAATGGGCTCCAGTTTCATCCATCTCAATAGAACTGATTCAAATGTATTCTTTTTAATGGCTGAGTAATATTCCATTGTGTATATGTACCACAGCTGCCTTATCCATTCATCTGCTGATGGGCATCTAGGTTGCTTCCATGTCCTGGCTATTGTAAACAGTGCTGCGATGAACATTGGGGTACACACGTCTCTTTCAATTCTGGTTTCCTCGGTGTGTATGCCCAGCAGTGGGATTGCTGGGTCATATGGCAGTTCTGTTCCCAGTTTTTTAAGGAATCTCCACACTGTTCTCCATAGTGGCTGTACTAGTTTGCATTCCCACCAACAGTGTAAGAGGGTTCCCTTTTCTCCACACCCTCTCCAGCATTTATTGCTTGTAGACTTTTGGATAGCAGCCATTCTGACTGGTGTGAAATGGTACCTCATTGTGGTTTTGATTTGCATTTCTCTAATAATGAATGATGTTGAGCATCTTTTCATGTGTTTGTTAGCCATCTGTATGTCTTCTTTGGAGAAATGTCTGTTTAGTTCTTTGGCCCATTTTTTGACTGGGTCGTTTATTTTTCTGGAATTCAGCTGCAGGAGTTGCTTGTATATTTTTGAGATTAATTGTTTGTCTGTTGCTTTGATTGCTATTATTTTCTCCCATTCTGAAGGCTGTCTTTTCACCTTGCTTATAGTTTCCTTTGTTGTGCAAAAGCTTTTAATTTTAATTAGGTCCCATTTGTTTATTTTTGCTTTTATTTCCAATATTCTGGGAGGTGGGTCATGGAGGATCCTGCTGTGATTTATGTCGGAGAGTGTTTTGCCTATGTTTTCCTCTAGGAGTTTCATAGTTTCTGGTCTTACATTTAGATCTTTAATCCATTTTGAGTTTATTTTTGTGTATGGTGTTAGAAAGTGTTCTAGCTTCATTCTTTTACAAGTGGTTGATCAGTTTTCCCAGCACCACTTGTTAAAGAGATTGTCTTCATTTTTTTGTTACATTCACTAGTTTGCTGTATTTTTTACATTTCATATATAAGTGATGGGCTTCCTAGGTGGCACTAGTGGTAAAGAACTTGCCTGCCAATGCAGGAGACATAAAGAGACTTGGGTTCGATCCTTGGGTCAGGAAGATACCCTGGAGGAGGGCATGGCAACCCATTACAGTATTCTTGGCTGGAGAATCCCATGGACAGAGGAGCCTGGTGGGCTACAGTCCATGGGGTTGCAAAGAGTCAGACACAATTTAAGTGACTTAGCATAAGTGATACACAGTATCTGTCTTTCTCTGACTTACTTCACTGAGCACAATACCCTTCAAGTCTATCCATATTATCGGAAATAGCAAAATTCTATTTTTATGGCTGAGTAGTATTCCATTGTATATATACCACATCTTCTTTATCCATTCATCTGCTGATGGATACTAAGGTTGCTTCCTTATCTTGGCATTGTAAATAACGCTGATGTGAATATTGGGGTATGTATATCTTTTCAACTTAAAGTTTTTTGTTTTGTTTTCTGGCCATATACCTAGGAGGAATTGCTGGGTCATGTAGCTTTAGTTTTTCTGAGAAACCTCCATACTGTTCTCCACAGTGGCTGCACCAATTTACATTCCCACCAACAGTGTATGAGGTTCCCTCTTCTCCACTGACTTTTAACACTTGTCACTTCTTCACTTTTAACAAGGACATTTCTAACTACCTCGTAAAACCAGACCACTTTCTTCAAAGTCACATTAAAGGTTTCCTTCCTTCCAACTAAGAATTCTCTTATTAGTTTTCAAAAGCCCTGCTTCTTACCCTAAAAAATAATTTCTTAAGTACCAAGGAAGAAAAAAAAGCCACTTAGGGTAAATTGTCATCTTCCCTAGAAAATTAAACCCAAAGAAATTAAAACAAAACTTGTTTAATACAAACTGGAAATCTTGTGAGTCTGTAAGATATTCATAATGTTCTATTATTACTGACTCTTCCTCAAATTACTTTTAACCTAACAATTTATTTTAATCATGACCTCTTCCAAATTATCCTTGCCAGAAGAGACAACAGAACAAAATCTTTAGTCCAAGGAGTGCAACTGCCTTAGACTAGAGTCTTATTTAAGTTTCTAGTTGGTAGACATTTCTCCTCTTAGTATACTTCTGGAGTCAAAATAGGAAAGTTGCAGAAACTTTAGACTGATTGAAAGATTAATTTATTTAATCTTCCCAACAATCCTCTTTGAGACATATACTACTCTTATCCCTTATAGATGAGATGCAGAGCTGGTATTTAAACTCAAGAGTCTAGACTTCAGAGCCCACACTTTCAATTACTAGATTAGCTGGCCTTTTCACTGGCAGGAAAGGCTAAAGTGTAACAAAAATTTCCATAAACCAAACAGCACATCACTTCTGTATACCCAGAGGATATGAATAGTTGCTCTACTGATCCTGACATACAACAACTAGATTTAATGATACTGAAAATACTGCAGCATTTTTATATTTATACAGGGCACACACACAGTTAAAATAATAAAATTGAAGATTAATGAAATCTAGTTTAAATTATATCCACTCTAAAAGCTTACTCACTAAAGAAGCAGAATAATAAATACTACATGGTAATTTCTTCTAGAGGACAACTATAAAAAATCAAAACTGTAAGGGAAGTGATAAAACAAAGCCCTGGGATTAGGAACACAATGGTACCTGTGCACTGGATGTGATGTCTTCACGCTGCTGGTCAGTCATTGTCGCCAAGGTATCGAAGGGATCCTTCTCACAAGGATCCAGAAGTCCAGGACTACCTACAGCAATCACCATAGGCAGAATAAAGCACCATCATCATCCATTTGTAGAAGAATAATTCTCATTCAACCATCAAACACAGAGACAAACATTAAAAATGAAGTAAAGCTTACCTTTAAGAATAATCCCTGAAGAAATGCACTCAAAAACTCTTCTCAGAGCATCTCCAGGGCTTTGAGGACTAGAAGCACTACTGATTGCTTTCTCTACTAGCAACTCCATCGCCTAAAAACAAAAACATAAAAATGTGTTTGACAGCTTAGAGCCCAAAGGAATTATTCATTTTCAGAATGACAAAATACTTATGAAACTGTCATTAAAACTTTTAGAGATTGGGGCTTCCCTGATTGCTCTGTGGTGAAGAATCCACCTGCCAATGCAGGGAACATGAGTTTGGTCCTTGGTCCGAGAGGATCCCTCATGCTGCTGAGCAACTAAACCCGTGTGCCACACTATTGAGACTGTGCTCTACAGTCTGGGAGCTGCAAATACTGAGACCACGCGCCACAGCTGCTGAAGCCTGAGTGCCCTGGAACCTGTGCTCTGCAACAGGAGAAGCCATCACAATGAGAAGCCTGCGCATCACAACTGGAGAGAAGCCCCTACTCGCCTCAACTAGAGCCAAGTCTGCACAGCAATGAAGATTCAGTAGAGCCAAAAATAAAAGTAAGTAAAATTATTAACAAAAAAAAAATTTAAAGATTGAAAAAAATCACACTGGACAAGTCACAAAATTAGAAAATAAAAATTACATGTAATATAAAATTAAAAATAAGTAATGAAAACAAAATAAGGAAATATATAATTTATATCTTAAAAATTATTTTGTAATGCGTGCTTAATGAAGAAAAATAGATTAATGGGTTTTTTGTTTTATATTTTCAGTTACTGCAATCCTTTCCTATTAAAATATGACAGTCCTTAAAATTCTTTAGATATTTAGGACTCACATATATTTCTTCTTTAATGCCTACATACTGATAATACTGAAGAGTTATAGCAAGACCATATTCTACCAAGTAACGAAGACTTTTATTTTTTCTTCACGAACAATTATCTAAATTTTATTTAACATACAACTGCACTTCTATTATCCTTAAAGAAAATATAAATTATACTTTCACTGTAAATTATACTTGATACTCAAAATCAGTTAAAACCAATGAATCAAAGAAAGAAGTATGGATTTAGATCCAGAAAGCGTTTTGAAGAGTGTACTAGAAAAATCTGCTTCCATTTAGATTTTAAAAATTAAGATAATGTACAACTCAGTGGGTTTTAGTACATTTACAAAGTTGTTCAATCATAACCATTCTCTAATTCCAGAACATTTCATCACCCCCAAAGAAACTCCATACCTACTAGTAGCCATTCTCCATTCTCTTTCCTTCAGCCCCTGGCAACCAATAAACCACTTTCTATTTCTATAGATTTGCATTTTCTAAATATTTCATACAAATGGAACCATATGTCACTTTTTGTGTCTGGTTTCTTTTACTTAGCATAATGTTTAAGGTTCATCCACGTTGCAGCTTTTACTCAAATTTTAAATAAAATCACCAATAACAATTCAAAGAAACTAAATAGATTGAAACTAGAATGAAAGCCTTAAAATTATAATGAAGTTAAAAACACTAAGGATCTATTTTTAGTTGTGTACTTTATTTTTTTTTTTATTTTTAGTTTTTAGTTGTGTACTTTAAAAACTCATAGGTAATGAGTTTAATCAGAGGTAAAAACTACATCCACCTACTCACCCCAAGGCCATTACTCAGATCTTTTAAGTAAGAATAATTCTTAAAAGATTGGACATGTGGAGGTTTTAGTTCCAAACAAATTAGGAATAAGTTGTAAGAGAGATAACAAATCTGAAGAGAGGGTACACATAAAAAGCTATAAAAAAGAAATGACAGCTAGAAGAAGCATGAAGTTGAAAAAAATCTGAGAAAAACAGGTGTTAATAATGATAGATGCAAATTACAACAAAAAATTAAGATGGTTCAGTCTAATTCAGCTAAAGAATGTAGGAAGTTGTTCAAGACACAAGACCCTTAAAGGGTCTTCATTTAAAAATTTTAGTATTTTGAGGCATCAGCTTCAGTTATCTAAGCAACTCTATGAATGTATATTAAACACCTTTCCTGTCCAGACAAGTATTATTTCAAGATGTCCAAAAGACTGAAATCTTTGAAGATAAGCATTGTCAACTGTCATTTATTCAGAACCCCTTTGCCTAGCATAAATGGCCGGCATATAGAAAATACTTAATAAGTATCTATGATCAGAATACTTTTGGAAAGAAATGTGAAAATAAGACTGCTAATTAAAGAAATCAAGGGTTGTAATTTACAAGATGCTAAAATACAAAATTGATGTCTTAAAATATGCACCTTTCCAAAAATACCTCAAATTTATAAGTACTTTCAGAGAATGTTAAAGGAAAAACAAATAGTCAATAATCAGCTATAATACAGGTGCGTGGATACTAAGTGCTCAGTCATATCCAACTCTGCAACCCTAAGGACTGTAGCCTGCCAGGCTCCTCTGTCCATGGGATTCTCCAGGCAAGATTACTGGAGTGGGTTGTCATGCCCTCCTCCAGGGTATCTTTCCGACCCAGGGACTGAACCCGAGTCTCTTAAGTCTCCTGCACTGGCAGGCGGGCTTTTTAAACTACCAGCACCACCTGGGAAGCCCCAGAATACAGGTATGTCAAGATACAAAAATATTATAGGTAATTCAATGCTTTTTAAAAACCTGCTTATTGACAGACCTCAGGGGGAATATGTAATTTATACTTATGCATTAAGGTAGAAACTAAATAAGAACCAAGAAAGAAATGAGTATCTATGGAACACAAAGTCCATATATTAAATCACAGTAAAACTAGGTCAACTTATCTGCCTTCTGAGATCATTTGCTGGTGAAGTAAGCAATTTAAAAACGTTAATTTTCTATGGAACATGGCTGGTCTCCAAGCAGATGTCCACAGTTAGGAAAGCAACAAAAGTGGAACATAGGAGGTTTATATACTCTTAAATGCATGCATTCAAAAGTAAAAGGACAAAAAAAAGTAAAAGGACAACATCAACAATCTGTTTAGAATCAAACAAGGGAAATGATTATTTAGGCAGTAATGCAAAGGATTTTGATGGCAAAAGTTACTTTAAAAAAACGCTCTCTTAAATATTACATGTTAAATGACATGAAATCCAGGATTGCCATATTTGCTTTAGGATATTCTTCCTTCCCATCTTTAACAGTAGTAACTTACTCCTGCAAGCGAAAAGAAAGTTATTTGCCCTGTGATGTCAGTGTTCTATCATTTATCATTTAGAATCTCCTCACTGGTTCTAAAACTGACAGACAAGAGCTCTCTCACTACAAGTCATCATCACTAAAATCTAATACACTCTTTCAAAACAACAACAACAACAAAAAATAGGGCTTCCCAGGTGGTTCAGATGGTAAAGAATCTGGCTGCAATACAGGAGAGTGGGTTTGATCCCTGGGTCAGGAAGATCACTCGGAGAAAGGAATGGCTATCCACTCTAGTATTCCTGCCTAGAGAATTCCATGAACAGAGGAGCCTGGGAGTTACAGTCCATAGGGTTGCAAAGACTTGGACACAACTGAGCGACCAACACTTGAAAAATAAAAGATGTGAAAAGATTTGTGGAGCACATATTTTAACTGCTGTATGAGCAAAAAGAACAATTATGGCCTCTCAGCCTCTTCTTTAGGGACTATCTCATCATTTCACAGATAATTTTTTTTTTAAATAAAAAAAGATAAAATTCACATAATATAAAGTTAAGTATTTTAAAGTGAACACTCCAGTGGCATTTAGTACACCTACTAATATGTTGAACAACAGCCACCTCTAACTAGTTCAAAACATTTCTATTACTACAAAGTAAAACCCCCAGCCCATCATGCAGTTTCTCCTCATTCTCTCCTTATCTAAGCGTCAGGCAACTGCCAACCTGCATGCTATCTATCTGGATCTGCTATTCTGGGTATTTTATACAAATGCCATCATATAATGCATAACCTTTTGTGTCTGGCTTCCTTCACTCGGCATGATGTTTCGGAGGTTCATCCATGACAGATCATTTTCTTTCATAAAATATTCCTTAGCTTAATATATAGTTTAAAAATAAAATGCACAATAAACATTAAAACACTAACTTTTTGGAAAAAAATGCCATTTTGCAATTTACAGCAGGCAGACCATTCTAAAGGTATACCAACCTAAAGGAGGTTTCTATTCTACACAGCAATTCTTAAGTCAGACCAACCTTACAAGAGAATTTTACCTATACTTTCTTTACTTTATCACTATAGATTAAGGACAAAAGAACTAATTTGAAGGCAGTATATTATTTGCTGTACTCAGTGTAGTGGTAAACACTAAGGCAGGTGTTAGGACTTAGATTTATTCAAAGTAAGTAATCTGAAGGCTAAACAAAATTGAAGATCAAGTTCACAATAACTCCAAATTTCTTTCATGCAAACCAAGAAGAAAAGTTACTCTCTGCTCAGGGTGATAGTTCAAAGCCAAATCTCTAGATCTCTTGCCCCTCAAACCTGGCTATGATTAAAGAAACATGTATGAAGCACATTACCACCATCCAAACAAATATAAAATAGCTTCAATTAAATGGAGGAAAAGGCCAGTGAAACAGTATTTTTAAGAAAGTGAGTGGGCTTGGGCAACTCTCCATTTACAGTTCCCTAACTGGCTCTTTAGAAGAAAACGGGGAAGGAGTTGGCAGTTGAGTGAGAAAAAGAAAAAAAAAAATCCAAAAATTTCACTAGAACTCTTCCAACTCAGAGAGAACAAGTCATATTGTGGGCAGTCCCAGGCAAAGAAATTTTTCTAAACATAACCACCTTTCATCAACCAGAGAAAGGAAAAGCAACAGAATTCATCAGTTTGAAGGCTCTTTGTGGAAGACAGGTAGGGAAGAGTAGAATTCCAATTATCCACATCTAATTATCTCTAATAATAAACAGACATTTGACTAACATGCAGATAAAACAAACAACAACAAAAATAAGATCTTCCAAAGGAGTAAGAAATAGGAGAAAATTAATATCAAAGATTGCTGTGAACTCTCAATGCAAGTTTCCCAAAGTGGCTCCACACACTTCAAACCTTCTGCGGGTTCAGGTAAACAGAAAGCCGTTCTTGAAAGGAGATGGTGAAGAGTTTCAGGAAAAAAACCAGAGCAAATTCTGCATAGGCAAAGGCTCTAGGAGGCCATCATGGGTTTGAAATCTGAAGCCTAAAGGTGTGCCAAGGGAATCTACCTCAAAGACTATCACAGCACACTGAATTAGGGAACAGAAGAGAGAAAGCCCATGTCTGGAAACTCCCTGGCAGTCCTGTAGTTAGGACTCAGTGCTTTCATTGCTGGGGCCTGGGTTTAATACCTGGCCGAGGAACTAAGTTCCTTACACGGGGCAGCCAAAAAAAAAACCAACACACGCAAGAGAGAAAGCCAAACACTACTCCTTTCTGTAAGTAATCCTCAAAGCAGAGCTCATGGGGGAAGAAAAATAAGTATTTTAAAAGGTGTGACTAAACTAAAAGACAGCTCTTGTCTGCATGTTTTAGTATCAAAGGATGACTTGGAAATGGAACTGACAATGCTAAGCCCTAAAGAAATGAAAAATAAACTAAAACAAACCAGGCATGATATCTTTGCATTTGGGTGGAACATAGAGTGAAATCTATTTCCTATGGACTTTGAGAGTCCCTTGGACTGCAAGGAGATCCAACCAGTCCATCCTAAAGGAAATCAGTCCTGAATATTCATTGGAAGGACTAATGCTGAAGCTGAAACTCCAATACTTTGGCCACCTGATGCGAAGAACTGACTCATTTGAAAAGACCCTGATGCTGGGAAAGACTGAAGGCGGGAGGAGGAGAAGGGGACAACAGAGGATGAGATGATAGGATGGCATCACCGACTCAATGGATATGAGTTTGACTAAACTCTGGGAGTTGGTGATGGACAGGGAGGCCTGGTGTGCTGCAGTCCATGGGGTTGCAAAGAGTTGGACAGGACTGAGCGACTGAACTGAACTGATGGACTTTGAATGATACTGTTAAGTCAATGCTTGTAATATATGTATCCATCTGGTGGAAATATTGAGAGGGAGATTTTTTTTTTTTTTTTTTGAGAGGGAGATTTTTTATGTGTAAGGACAGACGGTATGTGAGAACTCTGTACTTTCTGCTCAGTTTTGCTGTGAATCTAATTTTTATTATTTAAAAAATAATATTTATTTAGAAAATAATCTATTCTGGAAGAATCTTAATTTAAGGCAATGAAGATACAACTGTGAACATTTTGAGTTATAGAGAACTTGATAAATAAAAAACCCAATAAAACTAAAAGCTCTAGGTTGAGATGAACAGGAAGACTGCAGAGCTAATTAAGCAAACTGAACATTACTATAAAACTAATAAATGACTTATAAACAGTAAATATTGGGACACAGGTGAAAACTATTGCCAAAGAAACAGTAACAGGACAAAAGAGGAAAGAGAACAAAGATTAAAACAATCACAAAGATAATAAATATATAGGACAAAGGGAATCCAACATAAGGGTAATTGGTGCCCCCGACAACAGAGGATCATATTAATCATTTGTCAAGTGTGCAGATAAAGATTTCAATGAAATGATGACACTAACAACAGATTCCAGGATGTAATTTGGTTAGTTACTGAAACTCAATGATAAAGACAGAATTCTTTTACCAACCTGCAGAAAAAGGAAAGGCAAGAAAATTAGGCTGGACTTATGGTGGCTCAGATGGTAAGGAATCTGCACAAAATGCAGGAGACCTAGGTTCAATCCCTGAGCTGGGAAGATCCCGAGGAAAAGGGAATGGTTAACCACTTGAGGATTCTTGCAGGAGGGCTACAGTCCATGGGGTCACAGAGTTGGTGACCCCATGACTAAGTGATTAACATAAACTAGATTTAGCAATACTCAATGCTGAAAGACAATGGAGCAACACCAATAAATGGAGGAGAAAAAATTGCGACCTAACAATATATTTTTCAAAAAAGTAATGGTAATTGGCAAAGATTCTCAAACATGAAGAACTTTTAAAAACTTAAAACACTTTTTTAAAAAAGAATACATTCGATTCTGTTCTAATGAGGTGGATGAAACTGGAGCCCATTATACAGAGTGAAGTAAGCCAGAAAGAAAAACACCAATACAGTATACTAATGCATATATATGGAATTTGAAAGATGGTAATGATAACCCCATATGCGAGACAGAATAAGAGACACAGATGCATAGAACAGTCTTATGGACTCTGAGGGAGAAGGTGAGGGTGAGATGTTCTGAGAGAATAGCATTGAAACATGTATATTATCATATGTGAAACAGAACACCATTCCAGGTTCGATGCATGAGACAAATGCTCAGGGCTGGGGCAATGGGATGACCCAGAGGGATGGGATGGGGAGGGGGGTTCAGGATGGGGAACTCATGTAAACCCATGGCTGATTCATGTTAATGTATGGCAAAAACCACTACAATATTGTAAAGTAATTAGCCCCCAACTAAAATAAATAAATTTATTAAAAAGTCAAAAAAACCCCACAAAAAACAAAAAACATCAAAAAACAAACCAAAAAACAAAAAACTTAAAACACTTTTTGATAAAAACTACATGATGATAAAATGCAGGCAACCAAGAAATAAACAGAGGCGGTAAAGCCCTAGTGGTTGGCACCAAAGCATTTAAATACAGAACATTAAATAATCAAAGGGAATATATTGACACATAAGGTAAATGTAGTTATTTTAAAACCTTTAAGATTGAAAACAGCATTAAGTGTCAACTTTTCTGTTTTCTAAGTGGAATCAGCATTCACTGAGTAAAACAGATAAATCAAGAAACAGGTTTTGACACATTAAAATAAATGAAACAAATGAAAAAAAAAAAAAAAAAGAAAACATTAACAAAAACCCAAAAGAGGATAGGAGGAGTAGGAGGAAGTGATCATTTTCTCAGCTTTTATAGATGAGAGGTTAACAGATATTATCTAAAATTGTTCAACAGATGAATGAAAATACCACGTAAAACTAAAAGGTCAACAACTAATTGTATAAATAATCAGAAGAGAAACATATTCACACATAAAAAAGAACAAGAAAAGGATAAAAATTATGGCAAAGGATAGAAAAATACCAGAAACACACCAGGTAAATGCTAATAATAAAAACTAGAGTTTAGAATGCTGGAGTACAGATGAAACATATGAAGGGGATTTAGAGGTTAAGCTTCCAGCTTTTAGATAAGAAAGTCACAGGTATATAAGTGCACACAGGGAATATGGTCAACAATATTGTAGTAATTGGTCTTACTGCAGTAATCATTTCATAGTGTATTAAAATATGGAATTACTATGCTGTACACCTGAAACTAGTAAAACTGTGTTAGTTATAATTCTTTTTAAAAAGGCTAGAGTTTAGATATTAATAAATGGACAAGACTTATTAACTAATGGCAGAAAGTGTTAATTAAATGCCCTTTAGAATGACAAAAGTTCAAATTTACAATAATGATATAATTATTAAGTGTTTTTATGTCCAAAATGTTACTGAAACAAAATAATAAAGTACAAACTGTAAAAAACACAACAGAAAGAGTAGATTTTAACTTATCTTTGTCACTCCATGGACAGATAAAGTAGACAAAAAATATGAAGGAAAACAGAAGATAAGAACAAAGTAACTGATGAAGTTGAACTAAGAGGTATATATTATATGCTGAGAACACATTTTTTAAAGTGCCCACACTTTATAAAAACTGTACACATTAGCCTACAAAGAAAATCTTAGATTCCCCATATTGCAAATAGTAGAATATATTTTCTGCTTCCCAGGTGGCTCAGTGGTAAAGAATCAACCTGCCAAGCAGGAGACTCAGGTTTGATCCCTGGGACAGGAAGATAGCCTGGAGAAGGAAACGGCAACCTACTCCAGTAATCCTAGCCTGGGAAATCCCATAGACAGAGGAGCCTGGTGGGCTATTGTTCATTGGGTTGCAAAAAGTCAGACATGACTTAGCAATTAAATAGCAACAGAATATATTTACTGGATTATATGATAGAAAAACAGAAGTTATTTACAAAAACAAAGCAACTCTTCTTCAGTCATGTAGAATTAAAAAGCTGCCTCAAAATTACTCTTGGCTTAGAGACAACACTGAAATGAATTTCAGACTGCAGAGAATATGAAGAGAAAATATTACATATATAGCCAAAACCTATGTTCAGCCTTAAATAACAGCTTTAAAAGTTATCTATATAATTAAAGAGTGAGTGAATTAAACAAGTATCCAACTCAAGAAGTTTACAAAAGAATGAAAATAAACCCAAGGAAAATAGAAAATTAGAGATGAAATTAGAAATTAATGAATTATTTGGGGGTGGATAGGAGGGAGGTCTAAGTGGGAAAGGATGTATGTATTCATATAGTTGATTTACTTCATTGTATAGGAGAAACTAACACAACATTGTAAAGCAATTATATTCCAATTACAAAAAGAAATTAATGGATTATTAAGAAGGAAAACGGCATATCTGGCAGCTAAATCCAAGGAGCTGGCTCTCTGAGGAGAGGAAAAAAAAAAAGAAAAAATGGATAAACTACTGCTTAAAGGATATAATATTAAGAGAGCTACTTAAACGTCAAAATGCTGACATTTTGGTGTGCTTTAAACTACCAAAATACTGGTATTTTATGTTATATGTACATGATTTCAAAGACTGGCCAGCAGCTTTCTTTGCCCTCCCTGATTCGTCCATCGTTACTCTGCCATGGCCCATGTTCCCCCAGTTCCTTTCACCTGTGCATCCTCTCTTTCCACTCAGTTCTTAAAGCTCTGCACCCTCAAAGCAGAGAGAGGGTCCCTTGAAGTTTATGGCTCTCTCTGATGAAGAGGAAACGCAAGGTGTAGGGTAAAGGGCCATCTGCAGTGAGACTTCCAGACTTCAAGAATAGCTGAGGAGTGGCCTGAGAGTCCAGTCTCAAAAGTACTGAAGCTCAGGCATACTACAACAGAGAGAGTCTCAAGGACACCTGGGTTGTATGGACTGAAGCTGAAAGAAGCAGGGAGTAAAATGATAATGTAGAATGTTTGTATTTTTATACATTAAAAAATGTTTAAGTTATATAATGCACATACATTTTTATATTAAAAATCTATCAACAATTCAATGAATTCTGATCACAAGTAAATACTGAAACACCCATTGGTTATTTTGCTCCAATACTGCACCTGCTATTACTGACTAATCTAATCGATCATCGAATTAAAACAATAAAGATGCTATAATATGCATTTTTAAAACTCTAAGAGCACAGAACTCTATTACATAAAAATTTGATTATCTGGTTGAATGGGTCAGTTTTTCTAGGATAAGATAAGTTGCCAAAATTAACCCCAGGAGAAGGAAAAATTTAAAAAAACAGTTACAATAAAAGAAACTAAGAAAGCGCTACCCCCTTTATAAGGGACTGGGAACTGATAATGTCAAATGAATTTTACAAATGATCAAAAAACAGTATTTTTGATGATCCTAAAAACTGTTTCAGAGTTTAGAGAAAGAGCAAAAGTTTTAAAGTAATTTTTATAGAGTTAGTGCTAATCTAACAAAGACAAAAATAAAACACAAAACTTTCTTTTTTGTCACTGCAAAACTGATGATATTCTACCAATTATCTATTAATTCAATACAGTACTACTTAAAAATAATTAAAAGAAGCTTGGAGTTCATCAAAATGAACAAAATGGAAGTCAAGTTCTTTTGGAAAAAGAACATGAGAAAAGCAAAAACAAAACAAAACAAAACAAAACACACTTCAAAAAAACACCCAAAACCCCAAACAGTGCAAGCTGGTGTTTATAATGAGCAGCAGAGAACGGAGAGGGGGAAATTCTGATGAAAGGGACATCAGAATTTTAAAACACACTATGAAGTTTTAAAAATTAAAAGAGATTAAGGACTTCTTTGGTGGTCTAGAGGTTAAGAATCCACTCTGCAATGCAGGGGACATTGGTCCAAACCCTGGTTGGGGAACCAAGATGACACATGCTGCAGGAGAACTAAGCCCATGAACGGCAACTATCGAAGCTCAAGCACTCTGGAGCCTGTGTGTCACGACTAGAGTCCATGTACCGCAAGGAAAGATCCCACAGGACACAATGCAAATCCTGTGTGCTGTAACTAGATTCGATGCAGCCAGTTAAAGAAATACGTAAAAAATCAATAGAAAAAAGAGTTTAATCGAGAAGATTGAGGAATGAAAGACTACTGTAGAAATAGGCCTGCAAAAAAGGAACTTTGGTTTAAGAATGGGTTTCTCTTCCTCAGTGCTATCGATCACCAGTATTGACAACCAAAAATATCTCCAAACATTACCAAATGTCCCCTGGGGGCAAAACTGAAATGTGGTTGAGAACCACTGGTTTATGATAATGGTGATATTTCAAAATGGAGGTTGGGAGAATGAACATCACTACTCAATAAAATGCTAAATGGTATTGGAATAATTCTGGAAAGACATATTCCTGGATCTACTTCTAGTCCATTTATGATTTTCAAATTAGTTTATAATTATATAAGTAATGTATGTATATTTTATCCTAGTAAAATCCAAACATTACAGATCTCTAACCTAAGTCCACTTCTCACTACTGAGAGACAACTCCTGATGTAATACAGAATATATCCTTCTAGGAGTAAGCAAGCAAATATCTGTAATAACATAACTTGATTGGGGGAAAAAAGCTCTAGAAGAAAGCATGTGTGAATAATCTATAACCTAAAACATGACAGTATTTTGTAAACAGAATACAAAGTTGTTAAGTCATAAAACACTAATAGATTAGAATTTGTAAAAATTTTAAACCTTTTATAAAACAGCAAAAATTAAGTTGAAAAGCAGATGAAAACTGGAAAAATTATTTTAATATAGGTAAGTGCTAATTTCTTATAGAAAGTTATTATAAATTATGGGAAATATGAATAACAGGAACTGGCAGTTAAGAGAAAAATAATTATAAATGCCAATAATCACTTAAAGAAATTTAAATAAAAAATGAGACTCCATTTTTTACCTAACATGTGTTAAGAAGTATGATCTTATTCCAAAGTTAGTGAGGATGTGAAGAAAATGGTAAGTTCAACAATTTTTGGTAATTTTAAATGATCTACCTTTCCCGATTACAATCAAAACATGTTCTTTGACCTTGGAATTCTATAGCAATTGACCCTAGCCATTACATGTATATAATACTCATAAAGCATGACAACAATACAATGAAAATTTAATAGCAAAAGACTGCAAACAATGCAATTGCCCATCAGATGGATACCAGTTAAATAAAATACGGCATGTCCATACAAAGGAAACATCAAGTAGTCATTACATCTCTCAAAGAGCTCCCAGAGTTAAGATAACCCTGGCTAGTCAACTCTCCCTAACCCAACTCTAGAATCTGTAGGTTCAGTTATACTTTTGAATGAGTCCTTCTGTATCTGAATTTTTGCTATTTAGGAACTCAAATAGTTCAACATCAAAGAGGTGTCTGTACATAAATAAAAAGGAATATACACGATGTGCACATATGCATTTCTCCTCCCTGGGGAAAAAACACAACAAATTGTGCCATGATAACTGGCCTTTAATGATGAGAAGGCTTTCACTTCTTATTTTGTGACTTTCTGAATTATTTGAATTTCCTACTTTTATGCACTTTTTGGATAATGCATATTTCTAAATGTTAAAAATTCCTTATACATTATTTTGTTAAAATATTAACAAAATCCTGTATAGGGAGATTAATAGCTCATTTAAAATTTTCTTTGTATCTTTATGTATGTACAACTAATAATTGCACCTATAATATTTTTAAAAAGTAATCAACACTGTGAGAAGAGTAAAAAAAAAAAAAAAAAAAGAGGAAAATACAAAAAGAAAATCAAGTATAATTCTCAGCAAATTAAACAGTCTCAAAAGACCCTAGGATTGATTTCTCATGAGAAAAAGAAAAAAACTCCATTTAGGAAATGGAAATAAAGTTGATAATCAGATGTAAGATGAGGCTATAAAAAACAGCAGAAATATTTCTGAGATGTTTATTTTTCACATACAGTTACATATTACTTACCCAGCTTGGAAAATCAGACCAAGTTGGAACTCGCTGACAGAGGTCCCGGAGAATACGTATGATAATCACACAGGACTGTAGACCATTAGCTCTAGCCTTGAGAGCAACACAAAAACCAACTGAATTAATCTTAGAAATATTAAAAATATCCCTTGATGAAAAAAAAGTTAAAATACCACTGTTCAATGGAAGCTCAGATAAAAATAAAACAAAAATAACCACGCTTAAAATTGGATTCAATGAGCTGCCATTTACAGCAATATTTTATGCCAGGGTTAGTATTTAAAAGCTGATATTTTAGGTCAAAGTAAACAGATTATACAAGAATAATTGTTCTTGATCCCCTGTGAACCTTGACCTGTGTTCATTTAAATCAGTAAACTTAAAAAAAAAAGTCTGCCTACATTAGAAACAAAAGAAAAAGTAAAGAGCTAAAAAGTTTGTCTAGGGACTGAAAGATTAAGGAAATCTGTTTGGTTTCCTTTCTGTGCCTTTGCATAACTGCAAAGTCACTAAACCAAACAGCTGCTTCCTCACCTTTCATTCCCTACACTTATTAACTTAAGAGAAAGAGGGGAAAAAATCTTAAAACTATACACAAAGCTTTAAACACATATTCCATTATTTAAAGCAAAGTTAATCTGCAGCCTTATGGAATATAATATATATACACAAACATGTGATGTTCCTGAACAAGTCAGCTTCAAATATAGCCACTAAAAATAAAAATAAAAAAACCCAAACTACAAAACACCCTCCAAATCCTAGTTTATTGTTAAATTAATAGTAACTGCAATATGCAGATCTTCATACCCAGCTTTCTATGTTAACATATTTTCTGATATTTAATTTAAAATAGTATTGCTTGGGCAATCTTTTGAAATGTTTAAACACAGTTAAACATGTTGTACTGAACTACTCTCTCATAAGGCTACAAGAAAAAAGTAAAATGATGTTCCGAACCTGGAACCACTTAGCGTGGCGTAGAGCAGCCAGAGCGTCAAGGCATTTTTGCCTGTCCAAGACGTCCGGTGGGTCTTTCACCATACCCGAGGTTACATCTAAAATGGATTGAATTGGCAAAATGCAGTGAGGAATGGGTGTTTGACCAGGTAAGCAAGACACTTCCTTAAAGTAGCATCAGTGTCACACAAGCCATTTGAGGGTTTTGTCAGCACTTTAAAGTAACCCAGGAAGTTATTTAACAAATTTACATAAATCTAATATGAAGATCAAGAATAAAACTCTTTAATTTAGAAATATAATAAGTAATTTCTACAAATATAAACCCTACCCCACCAAAAGAAAATCAAAAGGAAGGATTACTGGATACAGCGCACCAGCACAAAGACAACAAGAGGGAACACAAAAATCCACCTTAATAAATGAGAATGTACAGTAAATATCCTGTTTGTTCAGTATTTTAAATGGTCACAGGTTATTTTGGGACTAAAATGTCAAAGAGCTAATGATAAATAGGGGATGATCAATGTAGTAACAATCACAGAAAAAATAAGGAGCCAAAAACAGGCATTTCTAGGAGTTCAATGATTTCTCTTCCACAAGAACACTTCAGTTGTAAAGGAATATTAAATGCCCTTTAAAATTCAAAGTTCCCATAAAGTATTCCAAAGAAAGAATAATTGGAGAGAAACAATGAGTAACATAGAGAAGGGCAATAGGAACTAGCATGGTTAAATAGAGTAAGTACAGAAATAGAACAGATACAGTAAGCAGAATGCTTTGATGATAAATATGCATAATCTTTTAAGTTATAGTTTATAATAACTGATTTTAATCAATTATTATATTAAAACATAAATGAGTTATATAAAACTTGAAAATAAAATCTGAACCTAAATCAGGGCAAAAAGTTAACTTTATATTAATAAAACTCATTGGAGGGCCAGCTTACATTCATCTAAACATATAGGTAAAATGTATATAAAAGTTGCTAATCAAACTATTCATAACTAAATCTAATTCACAATTCTTGGTGATATTAAAATATTTTCTAAATATAGGAAAATAACATGCCAGGCAAGTAATTTATTGAATTTAGCAGCCTTCTAGATAGAAAGCACCCAAATTATGGCACATTTAGTATATGATTTAATAAATCATTGAGGGTACCAAATGAATATGAGACAAACGATGAAATATATGATAAAAGAACACATGAAAGATAATTTTAAGAGTACCATTGAAACTCTGGGCAACTTATTTGATGGTATATTTTTATATGAACATTCAGAAATCTTAAGAGATGCTTTCCTTGAGTAGAAGACATATTAAAAAGCATATTTTAAAAGTGATAAAAATTATATCCCTTGTCTGGGCTTTCTTTTCTTAGTTCTTACTCCTTAAATAATCAGATGGCATGGATTTTCAGAGAACATATTAGAAGGGAGATTTACAGACACTCAAAAAACAACTGTGTGGAATTCTGAAAATGAACACTGAAAAGAGGAACCTGGGCACTAAAAAGAGAGTAGCAAGTCAGAAATACTAGTAATTTTTAAAAAACCATAAATAACTTCAAAATCTGCAAGATCAACTACTGAATCCAAAAATATTGTGAACATAGTAAGAAACGGGCTATTCTGAAAGAAGGAAAAAGGACACTGGAAAGCACAACCAACCAAAGAACTGAAAAAAAGAAACAACAACAAAAAAGCACTCCCCAAAGCAAGATTACAGAACAGGCTGAAGAGCCCTTTCCATGTCCCTGATTTATTTATTTGCTAAAGCTAAAATGCAAATAGGTGATAATGTGCAATCTCTAAAGAAGTTTCTGAATTTTAATGTTAATTCATGTTTTAATTTCCTCCAATGTAAGAAAAGTTTTCTTTTTGCACACAAACATTTATAACTTTGGAAACTTAAATGATACAATTTCAAAGATGCCAAGACACCTATTGCAATTTAAAAAAAAATTAAGAGCTGTAAGTAGGAAACTTCTGTCAAATTTAGAGTGTGGATTTTTGCACCCATTCTATATTTCAAGTGGATTAACCCCTTAGATATAGTGTACTAAAATCATACTTGCTTCCTAATACCCAGTTAACAAAACAAAAATTAAATTTATTAAAAAAAAAAAGCAAATTCTTACCCTACGAGAGGTATTTTATGAATTTTAAGGGGTTAATCACCAGTTAGAAGACACGCTGTGTCCACACTATTTTATGATTAAAAGTTAATGGGAATATATTAATTTAAATTAACATGGTTATGTAAAATATATAATCCACCCAACAATTTAAAAACTAGTGTGAACACTGCTCAATTCTAGAAGAGACAAAGACAAAACAAACAGAACAGCCACACAAAGGACAATAAATGCCAGACTCTGCATCCAATATCCCTCTTTAAATCAAATGGCAGGTGTGACACTGAGCTTTTGAAAACCTTGGTCAAAAATCCTTCCGATGTCTTGGCAGCAACCCCTGACAGGAATCAATTCCCTCTGCTAGAAGGCTTTGGACCGGGCCTGATAAGCTAAAGGTGGAAAAAAACACACACAATACTTGACTTGCTACAGAAGAGACGCTGTAGCAAGGGTTAGAACATTTGCACATTTTAAGCTTCACGTCAATTAAAGGTTTACTTAATGTTTAACTGTCAAACACAATACTGTAAAATAGATCTGTCTTGTGTTTAACAGTTATTTGGGAAATTTAATCATGTTCTTTAAATAATTTTTGGCGTTAAACAGGACCGTTATGCTTTAAGAGCCTACCACAACTATGCGCAAGTCACCAGTCTGGTGGTTTACAAGTGCTCTTCCGGCAAAGCCTTCCTTACCCTTGGACTAACTCCCCAAAGCAAGCTAGAGGCTTTAAATGATTTTAAGACACAGAGCATTCAGAGCTGCAGTGAGGGAGAATACATACCATTATTCTGCAGCAATCTTCATAATGAGGCTAAAGACATGGTTTACTGCAGTTATCTGCAGCAAGGAACACTATCAATGTTTCTACACTTTTTGCATATCCAACTTTTCAGCTCAGTGTCTTGAAGAAAATCTTTCAATTTTGGACTAATCATTTCCTTCACCGTAATACTTATGAAATTCAGAACAATAATTCTAACTCAAGTCTGGGTCAGACAAAAGTATAATTTTGTTTCCTTTAGAAGGGATAGGTTATTAAAGACTACTACAAATATGATAATTATTAATTTCATATTCTGCAACAAAACAAAATGACTTGATACGGCACAAATTTAAGTAAACCTAAATATAACTGGACAAAATGTGCTCTGAAATAAAGTTAAGTGGTTATATGAGTATAATTTCATACTAAATACAGCAACTTTTATCTATAACATAATCAAAGATTTCCTTTTCAAATCCTAAGAGTCATATGCTGCATCTGAATTGACCAGATTGACTCAGGAACTGTTTTTCCAGCAATATCCACAGCCAGACCTTGAGTGGAAATTCATGCTCATATAAAAGATCCTTTACACAAAACCCACTTATTTTTAAGATAAAAGCTTATACAACGTACAAGTCCTGATATGTGGTATATCTATAATATGTATGCAAAGTTAGGCAAGTCTCTTAATGATCACATTTTTAGTAAAAATGTTCTTTTCCTGGGTTGTGTAAAGCCCAGTGCCTTAAAAAAAAAAAACAACTGCTTTGCTGTAAGAAAACAAATTTAAAGGGACAGTAATTGACAGCCTACTCATGCTATTTTAGACAAATTAGTTTTAAGTATTCTTTTCTCCTCTATCTGTATCACAAAGAAATATTAGTGTAGACTATATAACTCCATATTCAACCAATTAAGATGTACAAAAACAACATGAAAGGAAACAAAGTAAATTTTATCTGACCCATAAAACAACAGAACCAACATACCGCAGACACTGACCATGCTTTTTGGCTTAAAAGCTTTTGAAGCTTTGAAAATGTTATAGGACAGTCCCTAAAGCAACATTGCTGGCACCAGCAGGATTTCATAGTCTACAATTGTAAAGTAAGTTAAAAACCCCTAATTGTGCTATAACTCACTAACTATGCTTACCATCATTTATTTTTCAATATCTCTGGTAGAAAAGTGGGGGTCAGATGCCCAAATCTAAGTGCATTAGGATGCTCTGCATTTATGAAAGCGCTCCAAACCAAAGAGCAACCTCAGAGAACCAGAAATATTTACCTCAGGACAAGCCAAATCCATGATTACATATATAACAATGTCTCTTAAACTGTTATGAGTATTCAACCAATTTTACTTATGAAACTCGCTTGTCTTTTTTAAAGACAAGAACAAGGACTTAAGAGAAGTTAAATTTGTGGCCCTTTACTAGCAATATTTAATTTTTCATAAGTCAACTATGCTTATGACTAAGAATAATTTAAACTTTTTCCAGAAATCTGAGGTTAGCAAGAAAATAAAAAAAAAATCAAGAAAATCAATAATACCATGAGTATTTTATATAAAAGTACATTGCTAAAAAGACATTAATAAAAGATCTGGGAAATAATCTTAAGCAAAACTACTTGCTATGTAAGTCAAATCTATCAGATTCATATGTAATGCCAGCATGTTGCCTTCTAGGGCTTAATGCCATCTTAAAGAGTAGGTAAAGGGGAAAAAAAGAAGTTAATAAAAAGTAGAATGTTTAATGGCTTTCCAACCTCCTTCCCTCATGTTCTCTTCTCGAATAATTGGAGATGTCAGGGTGATAGTGACTTGCATTTTGGGTTCCACACATGAGTTCAAAATTATTGCCGCTTCAGAAACAGCACATTTTATGTCATACTTCTCAGGACTTATAACCTATATAATGAAGAGTACAAGAAATTAGCTGGCCCTCTTACATTATCAAACAAAGCAGTTTCATTATGGCTCTTTCACTTTCTCACTACTTTAACCATTTTGTAAGGAGTAGATCATATACTATTTCCCCCCAAGCCTTGCAAAACATGCAAATTATAATCTCTTGCTTCTTTTTCCTTTTAGAATTCTTTGTTGAACTAATATTTACCATTATTTGTATCATATGAGTTATCTGTATGTGTGTATGCACCTTTTAGATGATGAATTTTTGGATGAAAGAAACACTGCTACAGTTATTACCATACCTTCCTAAAATAGCATCCGGGTAGCTAGTATTGCAATATTTGCAGAATATGAATGAGACTAAAATAAATACCTGAAACTGATAGGAGCCATAATTCAACCATACCCAGTGCACCTTGTCTGTGAAATCAACAGATCTACATTTTAAATCAGGGAGCAGAAAGTCTTGCTCAACAGAAAAAAAAAACAAAGAAAACAGGATTCACTGCAATTTAGTATACATGTAATAAGCTGCAGTATACATGAACAAAGGAAGACTCTAGAAATTACATGGAGTGTTCCCAGTATAGTATCTAAGTTCACTGGAAGGACTGATGCTGAAGCTCCAATAGTTCGGCTACTTGATGTGAAGACCCAGCTCATTGGAAAAGACCCTGATGCTGGGAAAGACTGAGGGGAGGAGAAAGGGCGACAGGATGAGATGGTTGGATGGCATCATATTCAATGGATATGAGTTGGAGCAAACTTCAGGAGATAGTGACGGACAGGGAAGTGTGGCATGCGGTAGTCCATGGGGTCACAGAGTTGGACATGACTTAGTGACTGAACAGCAACAACAATCTAGGTTCAAATCCTAGCTCTGCGACTTTACTAATGATGTGAAGTTGGGCAAATATTTAACTCCCCTATACCTGTTTTTATAAAACGGGAACAGTAAAATTTATCTAACCTGTAAGACTGTAGGAAGAATGAATGAACTAACTACACAAAGAACTGAAAACAGTGCCTGGCACACAGTTATCATATAGACGTTAACTATGACAATGATGATGATAATTCTATCTCTCCTGCTTATCCACTGTACGAGTAAGGATTGATCTGGAAATTTTATTTTGTTTTTGGACTTCCCTGATGGCTCAGATGGTAAAGAATGTGCCGTAAAGCATCAGCTTAACTACTGATCGTTCAGTTAGAACATAACATTTTCTCCTTTGCAGTTTTACGAAACACAACAATTTAAGATGTTTTTTTGCAAATTACATAATTTTTTCAAAGTCCTCAAGCTTCTTTTCCTCCCTTTCACTGCCCTAGCAGCCTCAAGAGAGGGTAACAAGTAGACACACAACAATTCTCCTGGCTCCTAATACTTAAAAAGACTCATTCACAATTTAAAAAAATCTCACATCTGAAACAATGGTAATATAAAGCAAACAACAGTAAGTGCCAGAGTCATCAGAGCTCAATTTTAATAGCATGCTTCACTGTCCCTTTTGGTATCAGCTGGTCTGCTGTGGTCAGGTACTATTTATTCTAACACTACTGCAGAACACATACTACCAATGAAATGCCAATTCTTGAATTTCAAAAACCTAAATAAGTTTTATACATTAAATTATTCAAGGAACCTTTGTTTTAAATTCCAGTCTGTGATTCTGACAAGATATTGTGATAAAATTTTTTTTAATTCAAACTTAAAAAAAAGTTTTGTTTTGCTAGGACCAAAAAGGGATATTCTATTAATTGAATTTGCCACAACTTACTGGACAGAGACAGCGACAAGTCATTGTTACTGTTATAACATGTGCAAAATGGAAAGTAATCATAATAAAGCTGGGAAAATTCAAATCAGAAAGTCTCTATTTTAGCTACCATATTTTATTAAAAACATGCATTCAACTAAATAGGCAAGAAGTTCATGAATTCTAAAACTTTACTATACATACATGGGCTTTGTTAAAAAAAAAAAAAAAATCAAAAAATGAAATTTTTCCCTGAACTACTGTCTTCTCTCTTATGATTCAAATCTTGGAAAAAGAGCAGGAAGAGGACACGTGCCACAGTTTTACATTTTAAAATAAATTAGTAAGATGGCTTCATGTTGAAGAGAAGCACCATAAAACCTAAAAAAACAAAGTAGAAAACTGTGCTACCAATTTGTACAATCAAGCAATTTGGAAAGTCAAGCCAAAACTTTAAAGGCTGGCTTAGGTTTAAGCTGAAGCACAGTTAGTCCTGCCAAAAACTTCTGAACTAGACAAGGGATAAAAATGAACATTTCCGTAATACTTACAGCAAGCTGCTTGGGTAGGTTTTCTGCAATACGGCTTAATAATGTCTTTGAAGGTTTCTCTGAGCACAGCAAAACAAGGTTGACGTTTCTATCTCCTCGGAGAAGTAATCCTTTCGCCAATACTCCCACTCGCAAAACTCCTTTTAAAGCTCTGTGGTGAAATCAAGTTATATTATGACATTTCCCTTCTTAACCACAACCATGATAATCTCTCAACACACAGTAGTAAATGAAATAATTTTTACATCATTAAAATTCGCATCAACTATAGTATAAGAACATTTAATATTTTTAGAAGTACTCTTCATTTAGATAAGAAATATGGAAAAATTAATAAATCAAGAGCGAAGTTCTCAGGAACAACTGCAAAGCAAAGGCCATTAATGCTTTTCTTCTCATAAATTAGAATAACAAAAGTCATGTTTAATATACACAGATATAAAGACATTGCTAAAATTTGAGCTTATTCATGCTATGGGTCAATGTGTTACAGGTAAAATAAGCTGTTAAAACAAACAATGAACATGGAACAGATGCAAAAAATGAATAAAAACTGAATAGCTGAATGCAATTGGAAAACTACAAAGGCTGCTTTGAAAAACAGACTTGCAATAGTTTTATATAAGTTTAAATAAAACAAGTAAAATTACAAGGTTGGAGATGGTATGAAATTATATTTCAACAGAAAGCAGCTGAATACATTAAAAATCTAACCCAAGTGTAACACACGTAGACTGATACCAGAGAATTTTCAGTCTTTGTAACTTTTAAGTATAAGCTAAGTCTACATAAGGAAAACCAAAACTATACAAAAGTAAAAAACTCTGAAAACACACCTGTCTTTACCTCCCTCTTTCTTATCATCTCCCTCTTTGCTCTTGCTCTTCTCGTGTTCAGACAAGCTGTCTGAAACAAGTTTTAAAGCACGTTCAGTGATAGAAACAATTTTCTGAACCGCCTGTAATTCCTCTTCAGTTGGATAAATGGTAGCATGCTTTGTCATTACATAACGGTCATCAGATGAGTCAGGACGACGTAAAGGCTGGAGATGGGGGGAAAAAAAGATAACTCCATTAAAAAAATGTTTTCCAAACAAAAGTAAACTATTATTTTTCAACTACACGTTTGTTGCATTTTTCAATAAGCAAGCCAGTTATACCGAATGTCCATTTAAAGCTCTCTTCTCCTTTTTTTCCCATTTTGGTAAAAACAAAAATGTAAACTGTAGAAAGGTACAGTATTGAAAGTGAGTAGGTAAGAATGTATGTTATGCACTCAAAACAAAGTTATAATACATACCATCTAAGGTTTGAAAATACATTTTATACAACTTTAAAAACAGTTCTGAAACGTTTTGCTTTTAACAAAAAAGGTTTACAAATGCTTATTCTATGGAAAGACAAATGAGAAAGAATAGGTTAAAGAGCAGGAATTTAGACTGTTTCCTTCTAAGTGCTCTCTGGAAAACCAGAACAAAGAAAAAAAATCATCTTGTTCTCTATAGTCTGAACTTATACGAAATGCTCCTCATAAGCCAGGTATCTTCTTTTATCTAACTTCTACAGAACACAGACTCTCAAGATGCACCTCTTTTCTACAGTTCTAATACATCCACTGTGTGTTATCTCCAACCATTTACCTACCCCTTATGTGTTAGCTGCTCAGTCGTGTCCAACTCTGTGACCCCACGGACTCTACCTACACCTTAACATGCCCTTAATTTAGAAGTAGTGGTAGGTTTTGAATGCTAAAGATTTGAAAAAAGGACTCTAAACCATACATAATGGGAAGACAGAAATAATTCTGAAGCCAAAGCAACAGCCTTCATAATTAGTTGTTCTTGATAATCTAAAGAACAAAGGCAAAAAAAAACCTCTCATATGAAAAAAGAGTTGGCAAAAGATCTGCTCCCTTAGTTTATACTGAAAATAAGAAAGATTCATGGAAATTCTACGAAGTTCTTATACATAAGGACACGAGTTGAGAAAGTATAATAAAAGGAGAGAAAATTCTAAATCAGATGAAAAACATATTGAGATTTGGATATTATTAAGTCTAAAAATTAGCTCTTCAAACTGTTATTTCTAATGCTGAACCAGTCTTACACTTTCACTGTCCATGTAAACAAAGTGGACACTCACTGCAGGCCCCTGTGGCTGAGGAGGCATGCCTGGTCGGACTCCCAGAAGGCCGAGTGGGCCTGGGGGACCATGAGGATAGCCTCCATCAGGCATTCGGCGGCGATCATCCCAATGATGCTGTTCTTCCTCCATTCTTCTCCAGTACATGTCCTCTTCATAACGTCTGAAACATAAAAGAATGATACTGTAAGCCACTTAGAAAAATAAACCCCAAGAATTTACATCAATAATAATATAGAAAGCAATAAAAAAAAACCCCAATCAGTCTAGCTAACACCTTTCTTTCCCTCTCTGTATCGGATTACATTTGGTTTCATCAATTAGTGAATGAAAGTGAATCCCAGTGAAAAGATGAGAAAACAAAGATAAAAGCAAAACAAAATTTCATAGTCTGAAGACAGAGTTGAAGAAAGAAGTACCAGAAACCTCACAGTTCATTCCAACCTCTGCCTCTTTACAGAAGAGATTGTAAACTTCAATGCCTACCTAATGTGGCCAGACTAATAGTGTGAGTGAAAGACCCAAAGCATACATTCAGGAATTTTCCTCATGTCTTCAAAGAAATGTGTTCTCTATTTTTTTCTTAAGAGAGAACTTCTTAAGACAACCTTTAATTTCCTCATCTGATACAGACAGAGACAAAGACATTTTTCTACAATGAGGAAAAACAACAGGGATAAATGGCAACTCACATCCCATCTCACTTTTGGGGACATGCTAAGGATGATGGGAAGTATAGTAAAGAAGGAAAGCACATGCTCTGGCTAGAGACAAGAGGGCGGCACAGCTATTAATTACTGTCACAAGGGAATACCAGATGGTTATCCCAAGGTCATCAGGACTTTTGTGAAATCTCATGATCTTTCAATGTTGATTCATGCTGGTGTCCAAAAAATACTATGGGCACCAAATAAACACCTATGGGCTGAACTTGGTGGGCAGTTAGCGTGTAGCCTCTGTTTTAATGGTCAACATTTCTGGAATCTAATTTGTCACCACATGACTCTTTCCCTCTCAATTCTATATGTGCCTTCAGCTTCAAACTAGGATACCAATAATTCCCTAGGCAGTAGTGTCTTTATAGCAAATTTTTGTTAACAATAAATTTTTACTAGACAAATTCGTTTAATACAAAACGTAAGAAAGAAGTACGCTTCTCAAGCAGTACTGTAGAAACCATCAATTTCTTCAGGTTGGGAATAAGCAGTGCTTTCTGGGTCATCCAATTTAGGACAGATAGAATCATACTTCTAATTTTATTCAGGTCTTGAGAGAAAAATGAATAAAAACAGCTTGAAGGCTCTGGAAAACCATGTTCATTCTAGTTTTGAATATTCTATTATTACTAATGATGTTTAGGTTACATAAGGGCATATTTAAATATCGACTGTTTACCAATTCATACTTGGTAAACATAGTACACTATAGTACCTAACACATTATATGCTACTTTCTGGCATACAGTAAGTCCTTAATAAATATTTGATATAGCAGTAAAGAGGAAATAACTGCATAATCTAGGTATAGAGAAAAATTGCCAGTGCATTACAAAGGCAGAAATTTCATTAGAACAAAGTTAAATTTAAATACATAAAAAAAATAAAATTGATAAATAACAGTAAAGATTATTTAAAGATAACAAGTTAATGCATTAATAGCTATAAGAAGTGTTTGTACAAATCAGTTAACAGGTAAGTTAACAAGTGAATAGGCAATTCACCACAGAAGAAATTTAAGTGATTAAGCATGAAATAAAAATTTAATTTGCCAGCAATACAAAGTTGAAATAAAACTGGCTTTCATGTTCCTATCTCTCACAGGCAGATATTTTAATAAATTATAGGAGCAGCCCTCAAAGTGTGGTCTAGGTAGTCTAGGTAGTCCTTGAGACACCTTCGGGGGGGGATTCATGACATCAAAGTTACTCTCAAAATAATATTTGCCTTCTCTATTCTCTTTCTCTTATAAGTCTACAGTGGAGTTATCCAGAGGCAAAATGTGTTATCACAACCTGTTGAGCACAGAAGCAGAAGGAGAATCAGGCTGCCTTAAGCTAGACATTAAAGAGATCTGCAAAAATGTAAAACAATGTTGTTATTTCCGGGGGAGAAACAGTTATTAATAGTTAGCATATTATATTTACCATCATTATATCAATAAATACACCTGATTTAATATAATTATTAATAATATTTAACTATGTTTAAACAAATACAAAGTTATATAAAAATAAGTTCATAAATACTGAAAGTTCTCAGTTTTCATTTCTAATACAGTCAATGTTGACAGCCTATAACCCACATACACAAAAACTCTTCAGAGTCTTCAATAATTATTGACTTATAAAAGGTCCTGAGACCAAAAAGTTTGAGGATCACTAAGTTAAACTATCTAGCACAGGCAAAAGTACAGGTATCTGTCAAATATTTTTGCTTCTGGGATTTGATTAGTGTCAACTGACAGTGATTTATGCAATAACACTGCCTCAAGGATGGTCAATGTAATAACAACAATAGGGAAATACTATAAAAAACTCTAAATACCTAAAAATATATGACATGGGTTATAAAGAAAATTTTACATCTGTACAAAAAAGTATTACATACCCATGGAAAATAATTTTAGCTTACTTTTTAAACAAGCTGGTATGTAAATGAAAAAAAGTGGGTTATAAAAACTTGTACACAAACACTTATGGCAGCAGTATTCATAACCCAAAAGTGGAAATAACACAAATATCCATCAATTGATAAACAGATAAATAAAATGTGGCATATTTATGTAACGAAATATTATGCATGCATAAAAAAATAAGTACTGATATATGCAACAACATGCATGAACCTTGAAAATATCATGCTAAGTGAAAAGTAGCCCAGACACAAAAGTCAATATGTTTTATGATTCTATTTATATGAAATCTCCAGTACAGGCAAATCTACTAAGATGAAGTTTATTAGTGGTTGCCCAGGAGTAGAGGGAGGGGTTGGTGGGGGAAATAGGTATTGATTGCTAAATGGGTTTGTGGTTTCTTTTGTGGGTCATAAAAATGTTCTAAAATTGACTGTGCTGATAACTGCACAACTCTGTGAATGAAACCAGTGAATTGTGCCACTTAAAAGATATGCCAGTTATATCAATAAAATGAAACATTTCTGTATCTATTAAACATATTGTATCATTTCTCCTTTCCTATAGTCTCTAAAGTTTTTAAAACAAACCCCACACATTATTAACGTCTAGAATCTACTCAATCTTGTATCATGTAACCAAATGTTTTATTTTGCTTGTTTTAAATTGAGGCATTTATTTATGATATTAAACTATGTATGTATTTAAATATATAAAAGATATTATTTCCAACATAAGTCCTAATACCAAGGACATGGTCAAACGTTAGAATAGCCAGTAACTTAACTTTAATGCATTTCTTTCCTAGACCTAGTGTCTCCCTCACAAGTGAAAACTAAAAATATTTCAAATAAATCTGGATTGCTTTGAATGTGAGTCACATACTCAGAACAGCTAAGTTTCTTAGAAAATCTAAACCACCTATCATGGTACTGAAAGTTAAAAATACTACCTCATTTCCATTCTCCAGCGTTCCTCCTCTTCTCTTCTCCGCCAATACTCCTCTTTCTGCATTTGCTTTCTCATTTTCTCTTCTTGAATCTTTCTGGCTCGAATACTGGGCTTTACTTCTACTTGCAAATCTGGATTTACTTTTTTCTGTCAACAGAGGTAAGATGTTTGAAAAACCAACAATCCTTCCAACAATCTACATATATCTTAAATCATACAATCCCACATATTCTTTCATCATAGAGGCTTTTATTTGCAAATCTCCTATTATAAGAGTAAATGCAGTAAAATAAGTTGAATCAGAGAAAAACTCAAAATACATTCGTAAACATTCTTTCTTCCTTCCCATTCCCAAAATTCTTGGTTGTTCAAGTTTAGAATGCAAAAAGTACATAACTTAGTGTTAACCAATAAAAGAAATCCTTAGGAGACTGATGGGTATTTAATATTCCTTTGTTTGTTTATAAATAAATGATTCTAGATATCTGAGTGTGGGGTTAAAAACTTTTTTTCATATAGAAGTATTATTGCCTGTTAACAAATTATTTTTAATTTTCACCACTTCTGTGTTTAGAAAACATGAATCTAGTGCATAAGTCCAACCTAATTAAAATCTTTAAATACAGTATTTAGATTTAACTTATTACTTGGAAGTGTTTTCAATGAAGAATTCCTCATCTCAAAATTCACTTTAATGGAAACTCTGCCAAGATAAAGGAAAAGGAGACCTGATACTTCTTTCAAACACTTCCTTTGAAGCAACTACTTTTACATGATTACTTGATCCAAGTAATGTCAGTTTTATTTTGCCACTAGAAATAATGAAATACGACTACACTGCTTTTTCTTAAGTATAACAAAAGTGATAGGTACTCAGTTGTGTCCAATTCTGTGACCCCAAGGACTACAGCCCACGAGGCTCCTCTGTCCATGGAATTCTTTAGGCAAGAACAATGGAGTAGGCTGCCATGCCCTTCTCCAGGCAATCTTTCAGACCCAGGGATTGAACTCGGGTCTCCTGCATTGTAGGCAGATTCTTTCCCATCTGAGGCACCAGGGAAAGCCCTAAGTATAACAAACTAATTAATAAAAACTAAACATCTGACTCTCTAAGTAAGATATGACATGCCAATCTGACAGTGAGAGTTCATGGACTTAGTGAGTTATATTTAGATGCTTTATTTTTGCATCTAGAATGGTCCAAGCCATATAAAAAGAGAAAGAGAAAAATAGCTGAAATTTTCCTCACTTTATATTGAAGTCTGTGTCTTCGTCCTTTTAAATGCATCTCCTTTGCATTGGGATCATTAAAGCTGCACTCACATAATTTGCAATGGAATCGAATCACTTTTCCTTCATCATTTCGTACCTTGATGTTGGAAAAGAAAAAAGTCAAGAAATCACAACAGCAATGTCACAGGTGAAGATTTCAATTATAAACCCATCTCATGAGTTGTAAATAACTTTCAGAATTTGAAGTTAGAAAAGCGGGGGGGGGGGGGCAATGTCTATACTTTTTGAAGAGGATAATCCACAGAAATGAACAGGGTTAGAGTTTTTAACTGCAGCATGCAAGATGTGTTACCATGTATTTGGCTCTTATAGTTAACTTTTAATATTTTCCTCTATATGTAAACATTTATATTTTAATGCAACAGACACCTTCAATTCTTGAAAAAATATTTATTGAATACCTGCTCCTGCCAGGTACTGTTCTTGGAAATGGAGCTAAAGATGATCAAAGGCATTATTCTCATTTATTTCTACAAAGCCCAAGACTTTATACACATACAACTTTATTGAAAACCAATGTCAATTTTTTTCTAACTGCACAACCAGTTAGGAAGACAAGTAGACTAGAATGTTATTAAAAGTTATTAAAACTTCAGCAAGTTTTAAAGATTGGTTCTAAACACAATCCTCTGAAGTTTAAGATTACTTAACCAGTATCATTGGTGATTAAGGTATTCTGGAAAGATCTGGCTGTACTTTTTTTTGAGACAACCAAGTCTTACTACCAGCTAAATTTATTATTTATTTATTTAGAAGTTTATTAACCTTTAAATGTCTTTTTTTTTTTTTTTGGCCTTACCATGCCAGCATTGTGGAATCTTAGTTCCCTGACCAGGGATGAAACCCACACCCAGTGAAGTGGAAGCAAGGAGCCCTAACCACTGGACCTCCAGGAAATTCCCAATACCTATAACTTTAAATTAAAACTGCATGTGACTGACTTATAAACTACACAGCCCAGTTTTCCATCTTGTAAACAAACAATTCAATGAGTAATTTTTCTTGACGGAAAAGGATGAAGGAACAAATATTTGCCAAAAATCCACCATATGCTAGGCACTGTGCTTAGGTACTTTATTTGATCTAAACTTCACATCTTCACTGGGAGATACCCAAATTTTACAGATGTAGACACTGAAATTTAGAGAACTTTTCTGTTCAACTGTCCTACAATACAGCAAAAGCAGAACAGGGCTACACCACTGTATGTTTGTCTTTCCACTAACAGCAAATATCTATCAAGTCCCTTCTGATACTCCTTATCCTCCATTTATTAAGTTATTTTGTAAAACAGGAATAGTTTTCTAATACGCTTGAGAAATCAAATAAATAGTTATCTGTTAAATCAGCAATCTAAATTTTACACATGAAACTGTTCAGAAAGAAATTTGCTATCTTCGTCATTTCTGCTGTTCACATTTTTTTTACCTTTTATGTTCAGCACAGTAGAAGGGTTACGTTAAAAGGCCTGCCAAATCAACAGAAAGTTACTTCACACGCTACAGTGATGGTGTCAGCAGGGAAAGAGAAACGTTAACAAAAAAATTGTGATGTTACTTAGGCAAGCTCAAAGGGCAGGCTTAAAAAAAAAACAACACAAAACCTTCAACAAAGATCCCTTCAATATCCCTTTATAAGTAATCTAAACATAAAATATAACTGAATTTTACATGTAAAGCACATGACACATGTCTTTCCTATCTAATCTCACAACAAGAGTATTCTCAAATCAATACCTCCTCCACATAATCATGGCCCACTGGCTGCACATCACTCTGCAAAGCAGCAAGAGACGCAGGTGTGACTGGTTCTGACACTGTGTCTGGCTTTACTTCTGGAATTGGTACAGAAGTGACAGGAGTGTTTTTAACACATTCAGTTCCTTTTAAGTCTTCTGTTTTATTTCCTGTTGACTGCAGCTTATTACCACCTAGAACATAAAAGAATTACAGTAATTTTAATTTTCTTCTTGTATAATGTATGAACTGATACAAGAACTCCAGATCAAGTTCTGATCTTTCCTACCAACAAACTCCTGCTTGACATAAAACAGATCAGAATTTTGAAGAACTATATAAACCATTTGGCTTTTTTATGCTATTAATGAAATATATGTCTCAATCTTCCCATTCTCTCTCTCTCATAATAGTCAATGGTCCTCTCTGTCCTCACCATGGCTCTTGTAACATCAAGCACCTAAAAACTAAACAGCAAGTACCTGAAATGGTAGTGTCTAAGCCTAAATCATGCTTATATCCGTTTGCCATGGAACTGGGCACTATCCTAAGTTCTAGTAACATAATAATACAGTGTGGCTGTCTTTGAGTGCCAACAATTTAAGGGAATATACACATTATTATAGTACAATGTGTTAACAGAGTATTGTGGGAATGTAAAGGAAAGGAGCCACTACCCGTTAACCTGATCCAGTTAGGAATAGCTTCAGCAAGTATGACAACAGAGCTGGGCTTAAGAGTGGTAAGTATGAACTGCTCAGGCAGAAAAAAACAGAATTATGTCTAAACAGAAAAAATAGTATGCACAAGCAAAACACAAAAACATGGAGTTAAAAATACTATGGTAACAGAACTGAAATACACGTGTACCTCAATGTTCACTGCAGCACTGTTTACAATAGCTAAGACACGGAAGCAACCTAGATGTCCATCAGCAGACAAATGTACAAGAAAGCTGTGGTATATATACACAATGGAGTATTACTCAGCTATTAAAAAGAACACATTTGAATCAGTTCTAATGAGGTGGATAAAACTGGAGCCTATTATGCAAAGTGAAGTTTGTCAGAAATAAAAACACTAATACAGCATATTAACTCATATATATGGAATTTAGAAAGATGGTAATGATGACCCTATATGCGAGACAGCCAAAGAGACACAGATATAAAGAACAGACTTTCGTACTCTGTGGGAGAAAGCAAGGGTGGGATAATTTGCGAGAATAGCACTGAAACAAGTATATTACCATGTGTGAAATAGATCACCAGTCCAAGTTTGATGCATGAAACAGGGCACTCAAAGCCAGTACACTGGGACAACCCTGAGGGAAGGGATGGGATGGGGAGGAAGGTGGGAGGGGGAGTTCAGGATGGGGGACACATGTACAACCATGGCTGATTCATGTCAATGTATGGCAAAACCCACCACAATATTGTAAAGTAGTAAGCCTCCAATTAAAATAAACACATAAAAAAAAAAAAAAAAAAAGACTACGGTAAATTCAAAAAAGACTTGGTAATTCAATAGGACTTATCACTGAAGTACAGGGCTTCCCTGGTGGCTCAGATGGTAAAGAATCTGCCTGCAATGCAGGAGGCCTGGGTTTGATCCCTGGGTTGGAAAAATCCACTGGAGGAAAAAATGGCAACCTACTCCAGTATTCTCCTGGAGAATCCCATGGACAGAGGAGCCTGGCAGGCTACAGTCCATGAGGTCTCAAAGAGTCAGACACGACTAAGCGACTAAGCACAGCACAGCACCGAGGTAGAGGTAATGATCTGAGGTAGGGGTTAATTTGTGAAAGGACTTGGATGACATAATTAAGGAATACAGACATTTTTCTTATATGCAAGGGGAAGGCCACAGAAAATTTTTAAACAGGAAACTAACATAATTTGATACATATTTTTTTTTACAAAATGACTGACAAAAGTGTTGCAGAAACTGGATGCAATAAGAGACAAAGCTCTAAAAAAAAAAAAAAAAAGAGACAAAGCTCTGAGGAAGAAGCTTTGAAGGCCTAAAAACAAAGCAGAAGCTATGAAGAGAAAAAGACACTTTTTGGAGAATATTGTAGTGATAGAAACAAAAGGATCAGAAACAACTAGAAGAGGCAACAAGAAAAAACGTCAGTGGACTTTTTCATGTGAAAAAGCAGCAGTTTGATGAGATTATTTCACAGGACTCTTGTAATGAGATAAAATGTTAGAAAGAGGCACTAACAGGCATCAACAGAACCATACAGATAATGACCAGGAAATACCTAAAAGATGGTTCTAGAACTCAGGTGGGCGTTCTGAATTTGCCCAAACGATTTTAAAGTTACTGCATACACAGTAGAATAGGTAAGACCACTCATGAATACTAAGTGAGTGAGATGAGAGTCAGAATCAGAATCTTAGCAATACTACCAAGCTAATGAACATGAGAGCCAGAGAACCAATAAAGATATCTGAGGAAGGAGTCAGTGGACCCAAACTAGAGAGACAGAGACATAACTAAAGCTTTAAGGTATAGCAGTCAACTGTCTCAAATGTTAGAGAGGTCAACAGGATGAAACTGAAAACTGGCCATTCAACGTGGCAAGTAGGTTTTTGGTGATTTCAGAAAAGGGTACAGTTGAAACACTATAAGAGACTGAGGAATGGATAGGAAGTAGAGAAAGTAAGAATTAGGTTAGCAGCCTGAAGAATAGTAAAATACATACATCTATATTTTTAAGTCTATGGCTGAAGAAAATGGAAGTGAAAAAATTTCAAGAAACAAAAAATACAGATATGTGATTAAATAAGGTCCCAGAAAAGAAGACAACTGTGTAAGTAGAAGAGCTAGTCCTGGAGTGGAGGAGAAATACCACTTTAACAGAGTCAGAAGGAACACAGAATCTTCAGTACTTGCCAACAAAGTTTATTTTGGGTGTAGATGTTTTCTTGGCAGCCATATTTGCAGGCACTGCTGATACTTTAGTGTTGGCTGTGCTATTAAGAGACGAGTTTCCTGTAGTTGTAAGACCTTTCACTGAAGAAGTTGCAATTGATGAAGTATTCACAGTACAATTGCTTGCTGCAATGCTTGAAGGAGAGGCAGTTGGTTTTGAAGCAGACACAGCTGTTGAAGAAGTAGCTTGGCTAACAACGTTTGGTTCTGTTGAAGGAATGGGTTTACCAAGTTTTGTGTGTAATTTAACCACCTACAAAATAAAAGCACATTTATCTGTCAGAAAACTCAGAGAATGTAGATTTATTTAAAAAAAAGTTTGCCTAAAAGACCCTATAAAATGAAAATCTTAACCATATTTTTCTGTTGTATTTTTTTCTCTTATACATTTTTAAGTAAAAACTCTTTCTTTGAAAACAATCTGTGTGAAACAGATTCGGATACATATTCCATCTACCACTTGGTGAGGAAATGACTTGGCCACATGCACACCAACCTATACTTAAGAACAGAAGGCGGAAAACAACTACATGATTCAATTTCAGGTGGTGGGAAAAAAACGACCAAGTTTAATTTTAAGAAGAAGGGTCATCAGTCTTTTCTTCCTTAAGCAATGACTATTTGATGTCACCTTTATATATACATTAGGCATGTAAAATACCCTCAAAAGTTTTCAAATTTTGAAGCCTCCTTTACTTTACCCCCAACCCCTACCAAAAATGGAAAAGAAAAGAGAGTTAAGACATAAGGGTGTGTGGGAAAAGAACACCTACTTTCTGATGCTTAGCACCACGAATGTGGGCAGCATATGCATCTGCTCCTGTACAAGACACATCGCAGAGCTCACAACGTAGCTGATTTTGAGTCCCACGAGTAGAGTTGTTGCTGCTGCTGGTATTCTGTGAGGCTTTCAATGCGGCTTCTTTTTTTTTATGTTTCTGCCCTTCTAAATGTTCTTTATAAGTCTGTCTCAAACAAAAAGAATAATTGCTTCACTACTTTTCTATCCACATTATTTGCAATTATTCTTTCCCATCTCTAATACTCATTAAAATATCAGCACTACACCATTTTAAAAGTCAACTGAACAGGAGCACGTGGCTTCCCTACATACACGATGTATTTGTGGTTCTCTGTACCTTGTTTTCCAAGGACACATTTACGTTAACACTTAACAAAGGACTTTCATACATAGCCAAAATATCAATATAAGGTAACTGCTCTCAGTTTGAAAGAATTTATATCTTTTAGTGCTTATGTAAAATGTTGGGTAGAGACTAATAAGAGTGATCATTCCAAAAGAAATTATTTAATTATAGGATTATGACGAGGGAGGAAAAATACATCTGCCACACGATAAGAAAAAAAAAATGTTACTACATGGTAACAAGACTCTTTATAAGCAGGTATGATTACCTATAAAACTGACTTAGAAGTCAGTTGCATCCGAAAAAACTCAAGAATGCATTTTCACAATCTGTGTTAGAATCCATTCCACCCTGAACAAAAGTCTATTTAAAGTATTTAACTGCCAGAATTGTATCTCTTTTGAAGGAAACATAACATTATTGTAATACTAGCCATGAAAATAGTGCAAGTATATATTAAAAATTGTCTTCAATGTCAATGACCAAGTAACGCAGTTTTAATTAAAATGTGAGGAGCTCAATAAGGACCTTGAGTGGGGCAAGTTTATTATTTCCTATATTATTTAAAAAATTTTTATACACACATATTCCCAGAGCCAGGCTTCGGAGAAGGCAATGGCAACCCATTCCAGTACTCTTGCCTGGAAAATCCCATGGACGGAGGAGCCTGGTAGGCTGCAGCCCACGGGGTCGCTAAGAGTCGGACACGACTGATCGACTTCACTTTCACTTTTCATTTTCACGCATTGGAGAAGGAAATGGCAACCCACTCCAGTGTTCTTGCCTGGAGAATTCCAGGGACGGCAGAGCCTTGGTGGGCTGCCGTCTATGGGATTGCACAGAGTCGGACACGACTGAAGCCACTTAGCAGCAGCATATGCACATATGATGAGCATAAAATTGCATAGATAGCATACAATCTCAGAGCTGAATGGGACTTTAGAGGTTACCTAAAATGATTTTGTAAGTTTGAAACAAGAAAATCCTTTCTCAAAATGAAATCTTATGCACAAGGAAAGTTACTGTTTTTCAAACAAAAGAGGAAAACCTAAGACCAAGCCATCTGATTCTCTTCTTACCATCTGCAGCAGCCTAAAGTGGCTCCGTGAAGCAGTGTGAACCTCAGTTATTTAGGGACAAGTCCCTATTACAGAAGTGAGGAAACAAAAGCCCAGACAATCGACTTAAAAGTCTCCAACTTGCCCAAGGCCACAAGTCAAGTCGCAGAAACAGGATTGGACAACGGCCCCTCATACTGGAACTAATTTAGTCTCCTTTCTTATATCTACACTAGACTCTAACTCACCATCTCATTCATACGGTATTTTTCTCCATAGTTTCATTAACCCCTTAAGGCACTGCCTCTGACTTAACAGAGGTACTCTTGGCCTGTTCTTGTGTAACCATCCAGCTCCCCCAAATCAATGGTCAGCCTTGCATATATATGCTGATTCTAAATGCTATTAACTTATCACCCTAGAGCTATGTTCTATCCTTTTATATGTTACCACAGAGTCAAGTCTCGTAACATTTGTAATTGCCACCACATCATCATTCCCCCTAAACAGTCATTACTGAGTAGGATACACTCCTCAAATACTAAAGCCAACATTCTTGTTCCCTTTCATGTTTAGTCCTGGGTTGCTGCAAACATTCTCCATGTTTCCTCTCCCCCAAGCATGTTATCACAATGAAACTGTTTTCTACCAGACTTAAAATAGGAAAAAAAAGGCCTTATCTTAACAGCCACATATATTAAACTAGTCTCTAATTTGGTGTAACTCAGAGAATGCTGACAATTGAAAATAACTCCCAAATTCTATATTGAAAAGCAGACAGAACTGATCTAGTAAATTTAAAAGAATGTACACAGGCTGGGAAAGGGTGAGAGATGATGTAACTGGAAGAAACTACTAAAGACTCAAAATCTGATCTTTTCAAATACTATGCCTTTTGTCTGCCAAACTGCTTACCAAATTTTTATATAAACACTATAGACACTCTTAAAGAAAGTATTAACAAATAAAGTTGGGAAGGGAGTTGAACTCACTAGATTTTATAAACAGATCCTTCCCTAAATCACTTATTTCACGTTTAGCAACAGCAAGAAAACAATAACAAAACACAACAACAAAAAAAAACAGAATAAAGGAATAGAGGTTCTGCATGCTTCTTTGGTTGATATTTTTGAAAAAGACACTTTCCTACAGCTTTCTTATTCCCAAAGTCCCTACACCCTCATGGAGGAAATAAGTATATAGAAACAAGTAACATTCTATAAAGCTATACAAAAGTCAGTCTCACGAAAAATGTTATCCTAAAATTATAGATTATTAAAATAGCTAAAGGATTTTTAATACCAGAGAAAGGCAACTTCTTCTATTTACATCTGACAAAGTCTTCTCATCTTTAATGTCAGTGTATAAAACTTAACTATCTCTATGGTCATCCTTTTTCGACTACAAAATTCTATTCATACACTCAATATGGACCTTGAAGAACTAAGAAAATCAATATGCAATTGTCTGAGTTCAAGAATTTTACATAAAGGCCTTAAAAAGTAAGTCATAAATGCCAAAAAAGAAATAAAATTTCAATCTTACTCCCAAATCCCAACTAATCTGAATATAAAACTTTTAAGCTAAATTAAAAGTTTTATTTAAAGAGCAAAGTATCCTTCCTAAAGAAAAGCTCAATTTGTCCACTTTTTATTAACATTCATAATTATTTTTGCTGTATTTTTCTTAGTACAATTCTTATATCTCAATGCAAAAACCTTTAACAAACGGCCATTTGATGAAATATGTAGGTATTAACTAAAAGCTACCAGGAGAGAAAAATGTAAACTTTCTTTGTAGGCACAAGAATTATAATAATCAATCATACTTAACTATCAAGTACAACCACTGAAGATTCATGGTGAAGCATACAACATACGTACCTGTGGTCCAGCACAGCTGATCTTACAGACATCACAATAGTGAATCTGGGGTGGTTTGGGAGGCTGTTTTGGTTTCAGTTGTTTATTTTGGAATGGTGCTTTTTTAGTAAAGGTGGTCCCTGTCCAGGCAGCTGTTGCAGCAGCTGCTGCCGCCGCCGCCGCTGCCTGCTTCTGTTGCTGCTGCTGCTGTTGGTAGTAGGAGGATGCAGCTGAATACACTGCTGCTTCATAACCTGAATAAGATGTACCTTACAAATAAAATTAAACAAAAATTATGTTACATACCTGTAAAAAGCCAAGAAAAATGATGGGAATTTAAACCCAATACATTCTGCTTAAAAAGGTAGGTTTACATGTGCACATTTACGAATAAATTGTATATCACAAAACCTAAGAAAAATGTTACTTATCATCCTTCTAATGTAAGTCAACCAACCAAGTATTTACACAGTACACGCCAGTTGGTTAGGATAAGATTTGGTCAATGCTTTCAAGAAGGCTTATAGTACTTCTGGAAGGCTGTGACAGACTGTCTGATAAACTTCTGTGGTTATGGAACTGTTATATAGTATTTTCCCCAAGCAGAATTCCTCTGAATACAATTAAGAAAGTGCTGGGTTTGAGGAAAAGTCTGAACTAGAATACAGAAAGGAAAAAAAAGAAATTCATGAAAGTAAGACTATACGTGCTTGGTGGTTTAGAGGATAAAAGATATGAAAGAGGAAATTACACAAAGATGACACCATGATTTTGAATCCCAGTGACTGACTGAAGGGATTGTAGAGTCAATAAAAGTAAGGAGCTGACAGAAGCTGGTTTGGAGAGGTAAGGTGACTAAAGCTTGGCAAAAATCTGTAATATGGAGTTGAGAGTTCTGATGAGCATTAGGACAACAAAAGACAAGATTTTGAAATAAAGAACACAAAACATTGATTCTCACCTTCCAAAAGGTGAAAAAGCACTGAATTTTCTGGTTAAATGTATCAACTCTATCCTTCCATTGTTCAAAGTCTTTGATGAATAAGCACATTAAGCTAGCTACAGATATAATATATACAAGCTGTTTACGTGCAGTGATTTATAGATTTAAAAATTTATAAAAGCTTTACATGTGACAAAGCTGCTGATTTTATTTATAACCCTATGTTAAAACTGGAAAACTTACTGTTTCCTAAACTAAGATCCCTGGAAATCTGTTGGACTCCCTAACTGTCACCCTTTCCCCTGAAGAGGAAATGAGTGGGTCAAAAGTTAAGCTCAAGAGAGAGATTCCTAGTTGCTATGGTAGCACAGAAGAACTACTTAAGGAAAACTGAACTTTTTGGTATCTCAAATGCAAACTGCTATATTGAAGAGTAACGACTTATGACCCACTCACGTTTATATATCTTACATAGGGAAGAAAACACGAATTGGAAAGGTGAAGGTTAAGATGCATGGGAAATCAGAATCATAAGATTCTGAAATTTTTATTAATAGAAAATTTCCAAATGACTACTTGTGTGCAGGAACTGTAAACATGCCACTTAAAATGCAGCTTCATGAACTATGTATCAAGAAAATAAAAAGGAGAATAAGATCAGCAGCATCCTACAATGCTGGATGATCAGAACTTCTAGGCTCTGGGGGTTTTTTTCTGGCCATGCCACATGACTTGCAGGATCTTAGTTCCCTGACTGGGGATTGAACTATAGCAATGAAGCGGTCAAGTACTAATCACTGGACCATCAGGGAATTCCCTAGGTTTTTTGAAAACTGAAAATCCATATTACAAGAGACAGTGTTCCAGACACAGTGATATCTCAGAACAGAACTATAAGGTAGGTATTGCAGGTATTACTATATGTACTTTACAGATGAGAAAACTGAGGCTGTGGCTCAGATCATTAACTCCTTATTGCCAAGTTCAGACTTAAATTAAAGAAAGTGGGGAAAACTAGACCATTCACTAATGTCACCAGACCATTCAGGTATGACCTAATTCAAATCCCTTATGACTATACAGTGGAAGTGAGAAATAGATTTAAGGGAGTAGATCTGATAGACCGAGTGCCTGATGAACTATGGACGGAGGTTCGTGACATTGTACAGAAGACAGAAATCAAGACCATCCCCAAGAAAAAGAAATGCAAAAAAAGCAAAATGGCTGTCTGAGGCCTTACAAATAGCTGTGAAAGAAGAGAAGCAAAAAGCAAAGGAGAAAAGGAAAGATATACCCATCTGAATGCAGAGTTCCAAAGATTAGCAAGGAGAGATAAGAAAGCCTTCCTCAGTGATCAATGCAAAGAAATAGAGGAAAACAACAGAATGGGAAAGACTAGAGATCCTTCAAGAAAATGAGAGATACCAAGGGAACATTTCATGCAAAGATGGGCTCAATAAAAGACAGAAATGGTATGGACCTAACAGAAGCAGAAGATATTAAGAGGAGGTGGCAAGAACACACAGAAGACCTGTACAAAAAAGATCTTCACGACCCAGATAATCACGATGGTGTGATCACTCACTCAACTAGAGCCAGACATCCTGGAATGTGAAGTCAAGTGGGCCTTCGGAAGCATCACTACCAGCAAAGCTAATGGAGGTGATGGAATTCCAGTTGAGTTATTTCAAATCCTGAAAGATGATGCTGTGAAAGTGCTGCACTCAATATGTCAGCAAATTTGGAAAACTTGGCAATGGCCACAGGACAGGAAAAGGTCAGTTTTCATCCCAATCCCAAAGAAAGGCAATGCCAAAGAATGCTCAAACTACCACCCAACTGCACTCATCTCACACGCTAGCAATGCTTAAAATTCTCCAAGCCAGCCTTCAGCAATATGTGAACTGTGAATTTCCAGATGTTCAAGGTGGTTTTAGAAAAGGCAGAGGAACCAGAGTTCAAACTGCCAACATCCACTGGATCATCGAAAAAGCAAGAGAGGTTCAGAAAAACATCTATTTCTGCTTTATTGACTATGGCAAAGCCTTTGACTGGGTGGATCACAATAAACTGTGGAAAATTCTGAAGGAGATGGGACTACCAGACCACCTGACCTACCTCTTGAGAAACCTGTATGCAGTTCAGGAAGCGACAGTTGGAACTGGACATGGAACAACAGCCTGGTTCCAAATAGGAAAAGGAGTACGTCAAGGCTGTATATTGTCACCCTGCTTATTTAACTTATATGCAGAGTACATCATGAGAAATGCTGGGCCGGAGAAAGCATAAGCTGGAATCAAGACTGCCAGGAGAAATATCAATAACCTCAGATATGCAGATGACACCACCTTTATGGCAGAAAGTGAAGAAGAACTGAAGAGCCTCTTGATGACAAGTGAAAGAGGAGAGTGAAAAAGTTGGCTTAAAGCTCAACATTCCGAAAACTAAGACCATGGCATCCGGTCCCATCACTTCATGGAAAATAGATGGGGAAACTGTGGAAACAGTGGCTGACTTTATTTTTTGGGGCTCCAAAATCACTGCAGATGGTCATTGCAGCCATGAAATTAAAAGATGCTTACTCCTTGGAAGGAAAGTTATGACCAAACTAGACAGCATATTAAAAAGCAGAGATATTACTTTCCTGACAAAGGTCGGTCTAGTCAAGGCTATGGTTTTTCCAGTAGTCATGTATGGATGTGAGAGTTGGACTATAAAGAAAGCTGAGCGCAGAAGAATTGATGCTTTTGAACTGTGGTGTTGGAGAAGACTCTTAAGAGTCCCTTGGACTGCAAGGAGATCCAACCGGTCCATCCTAAAGGAGATCAGCCCTGGGTGTTCACTGGAAGGACTGATGTTGAAGCTGAAACTCCAATACTTTGGCCACCTCATGCGAAGAGCTGGCTCATTTGAAAAGACCCTGATGCTGGGAAAGATTGAGGGCAGGAGGAGAAGGGGATGACAGAGGATGAGATGGTTGGATGGCATCAGTGACTCAATGGACATGGGTTTGGGTAGACTCAGGGAGTTGGTGATGGACAGGGAGGCCTGTTGTGCTGTGGCTCATGGAGTCGCAAAGAGTGGACACGACTAAGCGACTGAACTGAACTGAGTCTAAAACTAATAAATGGCAAGCTTAATTATAGCTTACTATTCAGCTTTTTTAAAAAAATCAAAGCATAAACTGAAAGGTATGCTGAAGGTTCTGGAACTCTGCTAAGGGATCTCCTTTAAATTTCCTATAACTACTAGCAAAAACACATATACATTTCTTGTAAAGCATTATGGGAAAATAAATATAATGCTATGTCTCTAAATTAAGTAAAAGCTCAACTCTGAAAAGCTAAAACAATTTCACTTAAAAATCACATTATAAATACTTATCAAATAAGAAGTTGTATAATTAGAATAGTTAGAATATAATTTTTAAAGGTATAGTATCAGAAACAAAGACTACCACCTCAGCAGTAAATACATTATATTGCAAGCCATCATTTAGTAGGTACCAACACTGTAGAATTCATTTTCAATAAGAGATAAAAAGAATAGCTGACCTGAGCTATAGCTGATATAACATTGCAGACACAGAACTCAGAAGCCCTAATAATGATCTCTTCGGATGGCAATTTCACATTGTATATCACATGTTCTTTAAAATGTGTATACTCTTTGATGTAACAGTTACAAATCTAGGAATTTATCTGAGGAAAACAATTGGCAAACACACAAATCTGTACATAAAATGATTATTTTACCCAATGCTGTTTGGGTATGAAACTAAAATATGAAACTAAGTGTCCCCAACAGAAACTTTAAAAAGTAGCACATGCATACAATAAAAGTCATTAAAAACTGTCTTTCTAAGCGTAGATCTTGGTTTCTAAATACCACTGCCATACAAGAAACCAAGGTTCCTTTGTGAAATGGCTAATTGTGAGTCTATGGCAGGAAAGGCTCAAAGTTTATTGTTTTGCATTTTATTTATTCCTTTATGCTCTGTCTTGTTCTGCATAGGTTATAAGGTGATAAGGGCCATTTCAGTTCTTACCTCTTGATGTTTTGTTATAGAGCTTGAGTGTGGGAAGCCTAGATACTGAATTTTTAAAGTATTTTTAAAAATTTCTCAGAGATTTCATCTCCTACCCTATGTCAAGTGCTATGCTAGATATTAGGGATGCAATAGTGATAAGGCAGAGTAACATCCTACTGTGCCAGAAAAGAAAGAAATGCTCAAATACTAATGATGCCAAGTTCAAAAGACTCAGAACTGGTTTGAAAAGGATCTTTTACTATCCAAATTTGGGACACTGTGTGCCTCAAAAAGAAAAATGAAAGCAATGGATTATCCTAACTGAATAAAAAAGCAGCCTATAGTAACACCAAAAAAGAAGGGGTGACGGGACTCTTCTTCAGGGAAGAATTTCTAAGAATCTAACTCCTTTCACACTGATTCTTAGTAAAAGGATTTTTCATTCATCAATGGAGAATTTGATTCAGTTACTGATTTTCAAAGGATGTAACACTTTAGAAAGATAGCTGGGCTAACAGGCTCATAGATAACTTGGTTCATTACAAAATGGAAAAAGGTATCTTTAAAATGGAAAGATCTGGTAGTCACTACTTCAATCAGTGATTATACTTGACACCATTGATAAGGAATAAACTGACATTATTTATTACATGGCTGGCTTCCCTGATAGCTCAGTTGGTAAAGAACCCACCTGCAATGCAGAAGACCCCAGTTTGATTCCTGGGTTGGGAAGTTCCGCTGGAGAAGGGATAGGGTACCCAATCCAGTACCCCTGGGCTTCCCTTGTGGCTCAGCTATTGAAGTATCTGCCTGCAATGTAGGAGACTTGGGTTCGATCCCTGGGTTGGGAAGATCCCCTGGAGAAGGGAAAGGCTACCTACTCCAGTATTCTGGCCTGGAGAATTCCATGGACTGAACAGTCCATGGGATTACAAAGGGTCAGATGTGAATGAACGACTCTCATTTCATTACATGTACCTAATGTGCTGAAATGAAATGCTCACACAGGTAGTTTCACTGACTAAAAAAAACTGCGAGAATCTAAACATAAAGAAATCAAATAAATCCAGATTGTGGGATATTCTACGAGACAACTTGTCTGAACTCTTCAAAAACATCAAGGCTGGGATCTTCCTGGTGGTCCAATGGTTAAGAATCCACCTTCCAACGCAGGGGACATGGTTTGATCCCTGTTCCTGGAACCAAGATCCCACATGCCACAGGGCCTGCACACCACAACTACTGAGCCTGTACTCTCTGGAGCCTGTGCTTGTACTGAGCCTGAGCCTCTACTCTCTGGAGTCTGTGGCAACCAGAGAGATACCGGCATGCCACAAACTAAGGCCCAGGACGCCGCAACTAAGACCTGACGCAACCAAACACTAAATAAATAATATTAAAAAAAAAAAATCAAGGTCATAAGACATAATATAAAAACAGAAGTTATTCTGTGGTGGTGGTGGTTTAGTTGCTAAGTCGTACCCAATTCTTGTGATCCTGTGGACTGCGGGCCCCTCCTACCCCGGCTCCTCTGTCCATGGGATTTCCTAGACATGTATACTGGAGTGGGCTGCCATTTACTTCTCCAGGGAATCTTTCCGACTCGGGGATTGAACCCGAGTCTCTTGCATTGCAGATGGTCTCCTGCATTGCAGGTGGATTCTTTACTGTTAAACCACCAGGGAAGGCCCAGGGGTTATTCTACATCAAAGGAAAATGAAACTGATAACCAAATACAATCTATAATCCTTGACTGGACCCTGATTTAAGACAAAGCACAAATACATCAATTATGGAGAAAGTCCAGCCATAAAAGACATCTGTGGACAACTGAAGAAAATTTATTAGATAATATCCATGTCCAATTCCTTATCTACATTTTGGTTATATAAAAGAATGCTCCTATTCTTAGGAAATACACGTGGAAGAATTCCAGGCAAGGCACCATGTCATTGGCAACTGAGAAAACAAGGAAACATTGCTAAACCGTCTGAAAACGTGTTTAAACAGAGCAGAGTTAAACAAATGTAACAAAATAATATTTGGTGAATCTAGGTAAATGTTGTATGGGCATTTGTTGTCTGTTTTCTTCACTTTTCTGCAGAAGGAAAATTTCCTAAAATTGGGGAAAAAACATGAACCACGGAATGGTATATCTCTATTCTTAGGGCATTCACAACAAGGAAAGCAGTTTACACTGTAGTACATATAAGACAAAATTCACTTTTTATAAAGAAACCATGATGTTTATATATGCATAATCCCATGGAAGAAAGTATAGAAGACATGCACTAAAAAGTTCATGGTAATTAGTGTCTAGGAATAGATGCCTAGTAATTTAATTTTTCCTCCTTTTCAAATCAATAGTTTCAAGTTTTAAAATGATATATTACTCACATACTAAAGCAGTAAACAAATAATTATCTTCATGCTGTGTAAGGTATATTCAAGCAACTGAGAGAGACAAAGGCTGAGAGAGGCAGAAAGATAAAGGGAAGAATAGATGCAAGAGAAAAACAAGGAATAGGAAAGGATACTATCACATTCCTTATTTGTTAAAGCTGATGTGGGTTTTTTTCCTTAAGTGTCCAAATAGATTTCACTGAAACAACTCCATTTACAGTTATAACTAGTTAACCAGAGAAAGGCAGAAAAGTTGTATCTCTGCAATCATGAGTAACAAATCAAAGAATAATAGTATCTCCTTATGTCAGTTCATTTCCACACGTCTGTCTTAATTAACTTACAAATCTGTCCCCATTGCTCCCTTTCTCCAGCTCTCTTTGGCATCCTGTCTGCCCACAAGATAAAGACAAGACACCACAGCAGACCATACAAGGCTTTCCAAGCTGACATTTCCAGCCTCAATTTCCTGTTATCCTGTGTATCCTGTATTTCAGCCACAATGAACTCTTGATCCCAAACATATCATGCCTGACTAATTTGTATTCCTAACACCATTCAACATAGAGTAAGAGATTAAAAAATATCTTTGAGAAATAAAAAAAGTTAAAAAAATTCAGCGGCTACTTCTAACACCTCAACTACCAAAAAAAAAAATAACACCTCAACTACCAAAAAACAACAAGAAATGAAAAATGAAATTATCTATGCCACCTTAAATCCTCCATGGAACAAGACAGCATACTAAGGAATAAGTAAAATGCAAAACCAACAACAAACTATACATTAGTACAAGGCTAAGTGTCTTCAAAAAAGCCATGTGTGACTTTAAGCACTCCAATACTACAAAGTACCTCAGTGGAAAATTAGGAAGAACAGTGGGCACAGCAAGGTTTTAGTGATTATTCTTGGCCAGGAAAAATATATGATTACTAAGGAAAATAAATCTACCCTGTTCTTCCAAGAGATGTGTTATATAACCATCATCTATGGATGTTTATAAAGGCCCCCAATATTTTCAAGATTACTTATTCCTGATGGTAAATATGAAGATATAACTCCTTGCAAGCTGAAAAAACAACGTAAATAATCTGTCAGTGGTACTTCCTGAAGTTAACCTTGAACTTTCAAATTCATTTGGAAAACTCAGACAGGAAATGACCCTGTAGAATACTAGATGTTATTTTCTCTAACTGCAATGCTAGGCCCAAGGTTTTAAAAGCCCAGAGGGCATTTTTACATTCTGCTAAAATTTGCTGGCATTAAAAAAAAAAGCGTACATCTTAAAGAGTATGGTTCATCTGTCACACTATGTACAAATATTTGTATTGACACCTATCAATTAATTCAATTCTTGCTGTACTGGGAGTAAAATCATCCCACAGAAAACTAAGATAGTTTCTTGGTGAGTCTAATTCGCTTACTCATTTAAACACAGTTTATCAGTCTTACCAGAATAAGTAACTGCCGTGGTACTATAAGTAGCACTCTGGGTATAGGATGGCACCACAGTAGCTGCAGCTGCTACTGGCTGTACAGTGGAGGATACAGGATAAATGGAGAAAGTAGTGGTAGCTGGACTTGGTGTGGCTGGTTTTATGGCTGTCACTTGTCGAGTTTGCTGGGCTTGTGTATACTGAGTTGCACCTTGGCTATAACCTGCTTTAGGGGCTAAATCGGGAAAGAGACATAAGAAAATCAGAAAGGTCAACCAGTATAGTTACTGCACCAATATCTTAGAAAAAACAAATATAAACATCATTAACTGGAAATTTTATGCTAGCAATTTCTCCTTGATAAAAGGAGTAAGATTCTTATTACCAACTTCATAAAATACAACATCTATATAAATTACTATTCCTCCCCAGATGCTTTCTACATATTTCCAAAATGACATTTTGTCAAAATTTGCCACTAATTGAAATATCAGCACTACTTAAACCATGTCATTAACAAATAAAGTTTTAAGGAAAGAATGTGTGTGTGTATTTGGGCTAGTCAGTATACTTGAGAGTTATACTTAATACTGGGAACAAAACAGAGAGTGCCTCAAAGTATAATTTAAGTCACAGTAAAATTTTCAATGCTTGATTATATGGAACTTGTTCATACACCATTTAAAAGAATTTTACTGATTTGTCCATAGTGAACTTCAAGCTAATTACAACCCACAAGGAGCTACTTACTTAATGCTTCAAATGTCAATAGCTCGAGTGCAGCTGTTTTGAAACGGCCATCATTAATGTCTCGCCTGAACTTTCTGCTGCCTTTGAACACATTAAAACCAATGTATATCCGGGGTGCAGTGTTAAAGAATCTGCCTGCTGATGCAGGAGACTCAAGTTCGATCCCTGGGCAGGGAAGATCCCCTGGAGTAGGAAATGGCAACCCACTCCAGTATTCTTGCCTGGAAAATTCAATGTACAGAGGAACCTGGTGGGTGGGCTACAGTCCATGGGGTCACAAAGAGTCGGAACCTGGTGGGTGGGCTACAGTCCATGGGGTCACAAAGAGTCGGACATGACTGAGAACACACACACACACACACACTTGAATATCTTAAGGATCTTATGAGACTTATCACTAAATTAATAATTAATCCCTTATTAAGGATCACTAAAGCATACTACTGTTAATTTTCTGAGAAAGGCCCAAATATTAGGGACCAAACTCATTTATGCTTGGTTAAGTAAATGTACTTTAAATAAACAGCACTTAACAGTTTATAAAACTTTTTCTACACATAGTATGAAATCTGATCCACATGACATACAGATGAGTACAATATTTTACAAGAAAACCCTGATGTCCAAGAGCTAAATAATTTACAAAAGTCACATGGTCGTGTTAGATTTTAGACTATACCATGGTAATCTGACTCAAGATTAATTCAGTACTCTTCAGCATAATCCATCAAATCTTGGTAATTAACCAGAAGTTTATTAAAGCTCATTGTACCCACAAATCATTAGAAAGGAGACTATAAAAGTCAGAATCATTATAATTCAAAATACTTTTAACCCACTTTCTAAGGGACTCATAAAATCAATTTTAGATCTAAAAGTACCCTAGAAAGAGCGGAGTCAACTACCCTGTTCACAAATAAGAGATGAAATGAGGTAAAAAATCACTTGCCCATGATACTGGTAACACCAGGGCCAGAAACCAATTCTACTCTTTTCTAATTCAAGGCTCTACCCACACTCTCATGGTCCTTCAAAAATAAAGGAGTCGCCTACTTTTCAGGCTGTATATTGTCACTCTGTTTTATATGCAGAGTACGTCATGTGAGATGATGGGCTGGATGAAGCTGGAATCAAGATTGCCGGAAGAAAAATCAATAAACTCAGATATGCAGATGACATCACCCTTATGGCAGAAAGGTTAGAACTAAAGAGCCTCTTGATGAAAGCAAAAAAGGAGCGTGAAAAAGCTGGCTTAAAACTCAACATTAAAAAAACTAAGATCATGGCATTCAGTCCCATCCTTTTATGGCAAATAGATGGGGAAACAATGTTAACAGTGATAGACCTGATTTTCTTGGGCTCCAAAATCACTGCAGATGGTGACTGCAGCCATGAAATTAAAAGATGCTCGCTCCTTGGAAGAAAAGCTATGACCAACATAGACAGCATATTAAAAAGCCGAGTCATTACTTTGCTGGCAAAGGTCTGTCTAGTCAAAGCTATAGTTTTTCCAGTTGTCTTGTATGGATGTGACAGTTGGACTATAAAGAAAGCTGAGTGCCAAAGAACTAATGCTTTTGAACTGTGGTGTTGGAGAAGTCTCTTGAGAGTCCCGTGGACTGCAAGGAGATCAAAACAGTCTATCCTAAAGGAAATCAGTCCTGAATATTCATTGGAAGGACTGATGCTGAAGCTCCAATACCCTGGCCACCTGATGTGAAGAAATGACTCACTGGAAAAGACCCTGCTGCTGGGAAAGATTGAAGGCGGGAGGAGAAGGGGATGACAGGGGATGAAATGGTTGGATGGTATCACTGACTTGATGGACATGAGTTTGAGCAGGCTCTGGGATTTGGACAGGGAGGCCTGGCATGCTGCAGTCCACGGGGTCACAAAGAGCTCCACACAACTGAGCGACTGAACTGACTAACTTTTCAGAACTCAGAGAGCTTTGGTGCTCAGTTAAATTTCTATGAAAAAAATCCATCTTTTAAAGACTACAGATATGTAGACTTCTTTGCAAACAAAACAGTTCCTGCATTCAAACCATTAATATATACTGTACTATCAGTGACTGATAACAAAACCAACTGTCATTACAGATCAGAGAAAGATGAATTAAAAATATGGGTCCACAAAATGGAAACCACCATCAGGACCTCCACTAAGTACAAAGGAAGGTATGTCTGGGCATTTTTGGGCAAAAAAGCAGGTGGCCAGAAGTTATTGCCACAACTTCTTTTGTACAGCTTATTTCAGCAGAAAAAGAACTGTAAGCTGAAGACCAGACATGAAATACACTTCCAAGAGAGAAGGACATTATTATGAACTGCCTCCAGGGCCTTCTTTCTTTGGGACTCAAAGGTGTTTTTATACAGAAAAAGGACATGGCTAGAACCTGCCTCTCAAGGTAATATAACACAACAAGTTTAGATGGATTCAAAAGCCTATCTTCATTAAACAACACCTTGAATAATATGTTTCAACAGTGTACAATGAAAGGGTGGTATGTCAATAAACTCACCTGTCTGATAGTAGGTCTCAGCAACAGAAGGCTGAGGCTGGGCGGCGGCAGCTACAGCAGCAGCAGTTGCTGTTGGTTGTTGGTAGTACTGCTTACTATCATAAGCTACAGCAGGAGCTGTGGATCTTACATATGAGTACGAATCCTAAAGAAAGAGAATGAAAGAAAATCTTGCTATCATTGAAGTGGCAGAGGAAAAAAACCTCATCTTTGCCACATTAAAAACCCAATAAATGAAAACAGAAACCTAAATATGTATGAATATAAACAGAAGATTCAAATTCAATACAAAGGGGATTCATTTGGGACTTAATCAAATAAGGTCAAAATCATTTTAAGCAGCATGCTTAACTTTTACAATCGAAAAAAATCATCAAAACATTTAAAAATAAACATTATTTAAAAATTAATTTTATTAAAAAACTGCATGGTGGATTTGCCTTAAAGATGGATTCCAGAGTAAAGAACACCTGGATGTTCTAAGCTTTGTGACTGTTTCAGCTTTCTTTTTGTTCGTCCTTATTTACCACTATTCATTAACATAATGAGGAGTAAGAGCTTCCAGGTGGAGGGATGGTAAACAGAGGTTCCAAGGGAAAGGAACATTATTGACAAATCTCCAAAGCAATGAAGATCAAGGTCAGCTGGGTGAATTCTAGCACTGCATATAGTGAGGAGGGCTGGGGAGGCAGACGGGTAGAAAGACTGAAGAAGCAGGCAGGACACAGAAAATGATGGGCTTCATACACCCTATTAAAAATAATAAAATTTATTATATTCTGTCTTTGGACATAAGGAAAACAATCACACATGTCAAAGTAATTCTGAGTTTAGAAGCCTGCTAAATGTTAATAGCAAATGCTAATAATGCTGATCCATATGTCAATTTCTTAGATAACAAAATAAATCCCTTTATTTTAGAAAGAATATTAAAAAATCAGAAGCCCTGAAGTTTAAAAACCAGATCTTAAAAGCAAACAAAAAATGGGTTAAAAGAATTAGGACCAAATTTATTAAATAAGCAAGTAGTAATTTAGTGCCATACCAGACATAAAGAGACCATATTTTTATAAAGAGAATTAACAGCTTTATGTCCCCATAAACCTAACAAGAAGCAACTAGAAGACTTAAGAGCAGGATCAATTTCTATTATAAAGAAAGAGTATTTCGAGGGGAAGAAGTACGCATAGGCAATACAATTTCCACCATGTTTCAGGAAGACATTATGTAATTTGCTTTGTTTCATGGTATTCCAGCACGCGCCTTCCCACACCAGAGGCTGAACCCATGCTCCCTGCAGTGGAAGCGCCAGGGACTGGCAGGTAACCACTGGACTGCCAGGCAAGTCCTGACACTATATAATTTGTTTGTCTTATATAGCTGAAGCTCATGGTTCTCAAAATAGACATAGGGGTGTCCCAAGTGGATAAATAATTCCACAGTACCAACAAGGGGCAGAAGACCTTGTATGTCTTAATTTTTCTCAAAAACTTGTTATAAGATTAAAATATTTAGCCAGTAATTATTTTTTTTTTTAATTAAAGCAAGCATTATATAGAGTGAAGTGAAATGGACTAGGAGATTATTAATATAAAACTCACTGCAAGGAAGCTTAATCCCTGGAGTATGCCCCTGGATTATCTAGGAACACACATTCTTTTCTCTACCATTAGAGGTATATTTTACAAGACTCAAGTTTGAAAAGCACTGGCTTGGAAATTACATTAAGCACTGATGCCACTGAACCTGTATGTTAAGGCTAATGAAAGCAGCAGCTTTCTTACCTGGTAGTTCTGTGTAGTAGCTGGGGGTGGTGGTGGAGGTGCTTCTTGTTGCCTCTGTGTATAACCATAGTCAGTCGCTGTGTGTGCAGTAGGGTAACCTCCATAAGCAGCAGCTGTTGCGGCAGCTGCAACAGCTACTGGAGCAGGCCTGGCAACTGCGACTGTGGCGGCTGCTGGTGCATAGGCAGCAGTAACTGTGTGAGCAGCTACTGGAGCCTGATGGACAGTGTAGCTAGCAACGGTGGTTGGATGAGAGTAGGCTACACCCGAAGCTGGCTGCTGGCTATATTGTGGAGTAGAAGAATAAACATAATACAATTTAATTTTTAAAATCTAGGAGTTCAATCAACTTAAAAGCACATTTCCGAGTAATTTAATCATGGACTACAAAAGAACCAGGTATTTGAACTTAATAAACCACCTAAGCAAACACCCTATTTGTTATTGTTGCATAATTTTCATCCCTTAATCTGAATAAATTAAGACAGTCACACATACTGTTTCAGATCCAAAGATCACTATCACAAAGCAGGGAAGACAAACTGAGATAAGAAGCACTATTAGGAAAAAAACTGATCAAATTAGGAGCTTAAAAAAGTATCTGCTGTATGTAAAGTTCTTTATTATGTTCTACAGTTTTACAATACTGTATTCTAGCTCCAATTACGGAAAACATTTAAGGTAGAAACTGTTACTGACTGACTTAAGAAATACTTCTGATGCTCTAAGGCAGTGGTTCTCAACTAGGGGAGACTATACCTTCCTGGAGATACCTGGTCATGTCTGGAGATTTTTTTTGATGATCAAACTGAAGAGGAGAAGGTGGTGATGTGTGCTACTGGTATTTAGTGGGTAGAGGTCAGTGATGCTGTTATATATCCTGTAAAGGACAGCTATCCACAACAAAGAATTATCCAAAGAATGCCAACTGTGCTTAGGTTGAGAAATCCTTCTCTAGAGTACAGATTTTACAATGCAATATCTATTATATTAGATACATTTTCCAGGTTATAGGCAGCAATCATTATACACATTTCTTTCTCTCTTAAAAATGTAGCACATGCTGCAAAAGGAGACCTAAGTCAGATGGTTTGCAATCATAACCATTTAGACCTCAAAGAGACAAAAACATTTTTCAAAACTCTGAATCAAATGAATCTTCAGGTAAAGTTCTTAAAATAACATTTACTTTAATTTTTAATCTGAGAGTCTATGTCACATAAAACAAGGCCCACAGATGTTAGCATATAAAAACGTTTTTGTTGTTTTAGGTTCTCTGAGTAAGTAATACATTCACAATCACACCTGCTAAAGCTCTATTACCAAGGCAGAAATGCCTTCTTAAAAAAAAGATAGCCCCAACAGTTATTTAGCTGACAGGTTTTAGCTGACCATGTGTTTTAATACGAGTCAAAAGTTAAGTACAGCTAAGAAAAAAAATACCTGACACAGCTGAAGCTGCACTAATAAACTAGTGTGCCTGATTCACAGGTTACAGTACAGGATATTCTTCACTGGTATGCACAATACCAAAAAAAATATGTCATAGAATTAAAATCTGGGGCCATCATATTTTAACTGTATTATGGAAGACACTGACAATTAGAATGTATTCAAAAGGAATCAGTATGAAGTTTATAAGTATGGGTATTATTTTACATAAAAAGTAGAGGACCTGGGGACATTCAGTCTAGAAAAGGTGACCTTGGGAAGATATGATAGCTGCCTTCTAATAGAAGAGACTTACTCCATGCTGCTCCAGAGAACAGAACTAGAACCAATGGATGGAAGGGTGGCAGATTTCAGCCCAATATGAAAAAGAAAAAAAAACAAAAACTTAGAACAGAGTCCAAAGAAACTCTTATAATTTCTATTTGGATGAGATTTTCCACATTTTGACGCTAAAAATTAGCTAACATTTTCTATATATATGCCAATTATAAGACAGGAAAAAGGAAGTTTAAACTGTAATAGTGGGAAATTAGATGGGCATTGACATTTTCTATGGATAATTCCACATTGTTAAGAAAATTCCAGTAACGTATACTTCTTCAAAATTCCTAGAACTGACAAAAAGAATCATGTTTAAAATATAAATGCACTAGTTCTGTGGAACTTGTATTTAACATGTACTGGTAAGATTTCGCACGTACAGGCTATACGGCTACATAAAAATTCAGAGTCTTGAATTCCTATACTGTTTCCATTCATCCCACTGCTCTTCATCAAGCATCTGTTCACATTTTATGCTCCCCAAAATGTGTCCTATAGGACAAAAAGCAAAAGTTGGAGTAGAATAGGAATATCAAGTATACTAGGCAGGCAATTTGACGTATACTGCCTCTGATCTTTAGAAGTCCATGCAGCTCAGGGATGGATGACCTTGTGCTCTGGTTTATGCCTATTGCTCCACATATTTATTAATAGTATTCTCACTCTCCTATGTCTCAATTTGGACAATAAATTTTATAGTCACCCTTCCAAGGAACCATATAAAAAGATGCCAGTGCATTTAGCAATTACCATATATTTACATCCTTAAGGTTAACTAATCTAACTTGCTCTGTACAACCAAGTCCCTAACCATCATCTGGACTGGAACCACAGCCTCCACCAAAGCATCATGAAGGATGATGATCCTCTCTCAGTTCCCAGGGAGTCAAGGGCTAGGGCAGCTGACAGCAGTTAAGAATAAAGATTCTTTGATCTGTTATCTTAGATTCATCTGGGAAATTCTCTTTCGATTTCAAATACCTTTAGAAAAATGGTCTTTTACATGACACAACTGACCACACTGGACTATATTAATTCAATTAAATATCAAGTAGCTAAATCTAAACAATTAATTTTTAAGAATTCAGGTCAAGTTCAAATTAGTTTATGTAAAATTAGTCTTAAGTTGAAACAGTTCAAATCAAGGTTTTTGCCTAGTCTCGAGTGTTAAAATAAAAGGTGTTAAGTTATACCTCTATATAAAATTTAAGATTTAACCATCTTTATGGAAAAGGAAATGGCAAACCACTCCAGTATTCTTGCCTGGCAAATCCCAAGGACAGAGGAGCCTGGTGGGCTCCAGTCCATGAGGTCGCAAAAAGTCGGACACAACTGAGCACACACGCACAACTGTCTTTAAGTTGTTTCTTAAATAGGGAACTCCCTGGCAGTCCAGTGGTTAGGACTCTGAGCTCTCACGGCCAATGGCCCCAGTTCAATCCCTGGCTGGGAACTAAAATCCCACAAGTCACGTGCCCCCCCCCGCCACCAATCTTAAATAAAACAGGACATACGATAAAAACCCACATCCTGTGCCACAGAAATAATCTGTGAAATGAGATTTTCATTTACCAAGCAACCAGGAGAGCAGAAGCTTTTACTTAGATGCTAATATCCTTTGTGAATACATTAAATCTAATCAGTTTCAGTCAGTTTTAAAGTGCAACAAACTAAAAAACAAATTATGAAACAAATATAGGAAATCAACATGGGTAAGAAAGCTTAAGAAATAATCAGACATAAAATAGTAATGGTATTTCTCTTGAGGGGGGAGCATTTATGATATTATTATTATTATTTTTTGGTATTTCATTGATGTTTTATTTTTTTTATTTTTATTTTTTTAATAAATTTATTTATTTTAGTTGGGGGTTAATTACTTTACAATATTGTAGTAGTTTTTGCCATACATTGACATGAATCAGCCATGGGTTTACATGTGTTCCCCATCCTGAACCCTCCTCCCCCCTCCCTCCCCATCCCATCCCTCTGGGTCATCCCAGTGCCCCAGCCCTGAGCATTTGTCTCATGCACAGAACATGGAATGGTGTTCTGTTTCACATATGATAATATACATGTTTCAATGCTATTGTCCCAGAACGTCCCACCCTCACCTTCTCCCTCAGAGTCCATAAGACTGTTCTATGCATCTGTGTCTCTTTTTCTGTCTCACATATAGGGTTATCGTTACCATCTTTCAAATTCCATATATATGCATTAGTATACTGTATTGGTGTTTTTCTTTCTGGCTTACTTCACTCTGTATAATGGGCTCCAGTTTCATCCATCTCGATAGAACCGATTCAAATGTATTTTTTTTTAATGGCTGAGTATATTTTAGGATATTATTGATATTAAAGAGTAAAAGAATATGTTTCATATTCCTGAACTGTTTACCTTCAGCTTAAGAACTGAAGCTAAAGATGTTCAAACTACCGCACAACTGCACTCATTTCACATGCAAGGTAATGCTCAAGATTCTTCAAGCTAGACTTCAACAGTATGTGAACCAAGAACTTGCAGATGTACAAGCTGGACTGAGAAAAGGCAGAGGAACCAGAGATCAAATTGCCAACATTCGCTGGATCATAGGGAAAGCAAGAGAAATTTCAGAGAAGTATCTACTTCTGCTTCATTGACTATGCTAAAGCCTTTGACTGTGTGCATCACAATAAACTGTGGTAAATTCTTAAAGATGGGAATATCAGACCATCTTACCTGTCTCCCGAGAAACCTGTCTGCAGGCTAGGAAGCAAGAGTTAGAACCAGACATGGAACAATGGACTGGTTCAAAATTGGGAAAGGAGTACATCAAGTCTGTATACTGTTACCCTGCTTATTTAACTTCTATGCTGAGTACATCATGCAAAATGCTGGGCTCAATGAAGCAGAAGCTGGAATCAAGACTGCTGAGAGAAACAGCAACTACCTCAGATACGCCGCTCATACTACCCTAATGGCAGAAAGCAAAGAGTAACTAAAGAGCCTCTTGATGAAGGTGAAAGAGGAGAGTGAAAAAGCTTGCTTAAAACTCATCATTCCGAAAACTAAGATCATGGCATCTTGCCCCATCACTTCATAGCAAGCAGATGGAGAAAAAGTGGAAACAATGACAGATTTTATTTTCTTGGGCTCCGAAATCATTCCAGATTGTGACTGCAGCCATGAAATTAAGATGCTTGTCCTTGGAAGAAAAACTATGACAAACCTAGACAGTATATTAAAAAGCAAAGACATCACTTTGCTGACAAAGGTCCGTATAGTCAAAGCTATGATTTTTCCAGTAGTCATGTACAAATGTGAAAGTTGGACCATAAAGAAGGCTAAGTGACAAAAAATTATGCTTTCAAATTGTGGTGCTGGAGAAGACAACGAGAGTTACTTGAACAGCAAGAATATCAAACCAGTCGATCCTAAAGGAAATCAACTCTGAATATTCATTGGAAGGACTGATGCTGAAGCTCCAATACTTTGGCCACCTGATGCAAAGGGCCGACTCATTGGAAAAGACCCTGATGCTGGGAAAGATTGAGGGCAGGAGGAGAAGGGGATGACAGAGGATGAGATGGTTGGATGGCATCATCAACTCAATGGACATGAGTTTGAGTAAGCTCCTGGAGACAGTGAAGGACAGGGAGGCCTGGTGTGCTGCAGTCCATGGGGTCACAAGTCTTAGCAACTGAACAACAACAAAGCTGAAGGTTAATGATCAGCTCCCTACCTGCTTACCAAAAAGTGAAGCCAGTCAGAAGTCTTATCAAAATAAACAGCCAGCCAAAATAACCAGATATTACTATAAACTGAAAAAGAAACAAGAACGATTCCACGGGAAATGGATAACTCAAAGCAACAGGTAAGAATTTTCAGAATCTCCAATTTGTATCTATAAAATAAGAACTTTACACTAGTTAGAAGATAAAAATGAAGGACATGAACAAGATAAAGAAACTGATTGAAGAGAAAGGATCAATACAGCAGGTCTAAAATTCTAACAAGAAAGAATTCTAGAGAAAAGAAAAAAAGCAGATGGAAGAAATTAAGAAAATTTCCCTACTCTTGGAGGGAGGAACGTATTTTCAAATTCAGAAGTCTACAGAGTGCAGAACAGAAAGGACAATACTGACATTTAGCATTTCATAACACCTCATGAGAAACGCTGGGCTGGAAGAAACACAAGCTGGAATCAAGATTGCCGGGAGAAATATCAATAACCTCCGATATGCGGATGACACCACCCTTATGGCAGAAAGTGAAGAAGAACTAAAGAGCCTCTTGATGAAAGTGAAAGAGGAGAGTGAAAAAGTTGGCTTAAAGCTCAACGTTCAGAAAACTAAGATCATGGCATCTGGTCCCATCACTTCATGGGAAATAGATGGAGAAACAGTGGAAACAGTGTCAGACTTTTATTTTTTTGGGCTCCAGAATCACTGCTGATGGTGATTGCAGCCGTGAAATTAAAAGACGCTTACTCCTTGGAAGGAAGGTTATGGCCAACCTAGATAGCATATTTAAAAGCAGAGACATTATTTTGCCAACAAAAGCCCGTCTAGTCAAGGCTATGGTTTTTCCAGTGGTCACGTATGGATGTGAGAGTTGGACGGTGAAGAAAGCTGAGCGCCGAAGAATTGATGCTTTTGAACTGTGGTGTTGGAGAAGACTCTTGAGAGTCCCTTGGACTGCAAGGAGATCCAATCAATCCATCCTAAAAGAGATCAATCCTGGGTGTTCATTGGAAGGTCTGATGTTGAAGCTGAAACTCCAATACTTTGGCCACCTCATGAGAAGGGTTGACTCATTGGAAAAGACCCTAATGCTGGGTAGCACTGGGGGCAGGAGGAGAAGGGGACGACAGAGGATAAGATGGTTGGATGGCATCACCGACTCGATGGACACGGGTTTGGGTAGACTCCGGGAGTTGGTGATGGACAGGGAGGCCTGGAGTGCTGCAATTCATGGGGTCGCAAAGAGTCGGACACGACTGAGCGACTGAACTGAACTGAACTGAACACCTCAAGACAAAGAGGAAAAAAATCCTTTAACTCTCCAGACACAAACAAAACAGGTTACCTACATACAATTAAATGAAAATCAGACTTATTTTTAACACTAGTGGTTGGAAGACAATCTGGTAATATCTTGAAAATTCAAAGGAAAATGGTTATTAATGTGGAATTCTGCAGCCAGATAAACTATTAATACAGAATATAGATTCTGACATTTAAGGTCTCAAGTTTACCTCCTATATGCCTTTTGTTAGGAAGCTACATGAAAACGTACTTCAGCAAAAAATAAAACAAGAAAAATACCATGGAATTCCACAAACAATGGGATTCAAACTAGGAGAGTGATAAAAGCCCAGGTCAGCAGTAATACAAAGGCCCAGAAAGGCAAAGTTTATGAGACTGCAATCAAAGAAAGGACAGAAGCTTCCAGGAGAAAGATGTCAAGGAAAACAGATGACTGGACAATAGACAGCAGACCAGGAGCCTGGGGAATCTCATGATATAATCAAGGCACCAAGAAGATTTGGGTGAAAAACAGGATAATGAAAGACTTCAGGAAATATGAAACTGCTCAAGAAAAGTCATGATCACAGCTGAGCAACTAGTAGAGTGTAAAAAAAGGAAAAACCCTTTTGAATTTGAGTCTAGAAAGATTATTAAGTGATACAGGGTTACAAAACAGAATACATTAGGAATTCTAATCATAGATTAGTACTTGGCTCCACAGTAAATACTATTTAGAGTCATAAAAATGAAATGGTTTTTGTTTTCAAGTTTTAGAACCAACCTAAATCACAGAAGATAAACTATTACAGAACACAATGTAAATGCTATCACAAGGAAAACTACAGCTGAGTAGAGGGATGAAGTGGAGAAAGAGGGAAAGTAAAGCAGAAGAATTTAAAGATTCTTAACAGTACCAGGATACTATCAGCTTGTGATGGAACTACAACAGAACTGACAGTATTGTAGAAGAGAGACGGCCATATTACTGAATTTGGGAGGAGAAACATGAGAAGTAGGAGAGTATATATGAACTCCTGACCATGATTTTAAGAAGTCAAAATATAATGTATAGTTGATAAATTAAGATATAAAAATGCAGCATACTATTTAGTGATATGGAGATTAGAAATAAAACCAAGATATATTACCAAGATATATTATAGGTGAGGGTCCCTGGGAAGTGGAATTAGGAGGCAGGGAGAAGGAAAATAAGGGACTTATTATCACTAAGTCGTTCTACCTATTTTTAATTAGTTAATGCGTTACTCTAGGAAGAGGGAAGCATAAGATATTAGAACAGAATTCTCAGACAGGAACTTTAATGACTAACAAACCAGCCCTAAATTTAAATACTCCCTTCTAGTTATTTCAATACAACGCTACATTTCCGGCCTCAACCTGAATCTATATATGACTCTGGGCTCATCTTTCAAATTCCATTAATATGACCTGGCTTTGTATTACACAACTAAATTTACAGTCACTACTGAAATCACAATAAGTAATGCGTACAAATGACTTGTCCACATAAATGGCATCTAGTAACAGGGAAAATATTCCTACATCTTGGTTAGTTTCTATACAGTGCTTCTCAAAATGTGATCCAAGGACAGCTAAGAGTCCCTAAGATTATTACAGAGGGTCCACAAGGTTGGTTCTCCTTTTTCAATTACAAATCACCTTCATATATTTTAATCCAAAAACTTATTGCAACAGACTAAACGCAAAAGCAGATACAAGAATCCAACCATCTTAACTCTATATCCACAGAGATATTAAAAAGATTTGTAAAAATGAAAAACAATGCTTCTCATCTCACTACTTTTTTCGTGGTTGGGATATAGTTAGTTACTTTTCATAAAGATATTCTTGGTTAGCATGTAGTGGCTTTACTATTATTTTAAAACAATTTTATAAATTCCGAATACAGTAAATATTAGTGTAATTCACATAAACAAAAGTTTTTTTTTTGGTTTTAATAATTACAAGTTAGAAGGGTCCCCAAACCAGAAAGTTTGAGAATCACCATTTTATGATACAGAACATTAACTCAACATCTATGATGGTATTCACCATTCATTTTCCTGCTCTTATTACCTCTTTAAGCAAAATGCTTCCTTCTATCTTATGACAGAGAAACAGTATTTGTTGTCCGGTAAAATGAGGAGTGCATGGGTGGCCAGAAGTCTGTTGCCTAAACCTATATAATAGTCTTATCTAGGGCTCCAAATCTCCTCCTGGTTAACTACTATACACACCAATTTCTGTGTTAACAGAGACATCAAAGGCATTGGGAAGTAAAGGCTCAGAACTTTGGAACTCCCACAAGAAACTAACAGAAATTAGGAAAAAGCCCACTTTCCCCTTTAAGGGAGAACTGTATGGAAACTTTCTAGTCTTAGCCTTGGCTCTAGGTAAAGGAGAGAAGTCTCTTCTTTGATAATTCTTAACAAGTGAGCACTCTCCTAGCTTGGGCTCTGGAATTCCCATTATCTGACCAGGGAAAACACCAAACCAAGTAGTTAATCAATCTCTGTGCTGACAATGCTTCCAGGTGCCACAGAATCCACATTTCTCTCTAATGCTACAATCCTGCAAGAAAGAGATCTCAATCAAAAATGAAACAAAACCCATAAGGAAATAAGATACTATGAGCAAGAGCTTGCAAAATTATAAAAAAACTGAGAAAACTACAATTATTAGAATTATTGGATACAAAACAGAAAATAAGCACACTAAAGAGACAGTCAAAACCAAGACCAAGAGGTCAATCAAAAACAACCAGATGAATGGAAACAATTTCCAGAAATGAAATACAGTACATAAAAATTATAATCAGAATCTTAGAAAGGCATCACATAACTGATGAGACATAGCTGGCAAAAAAAAAAAAATCTATAAAACTTACCCAGAACGCACACAAAGAGATGAAAGATATTAAAGAGGTTAAAAGACCAGGAGGAAAGAATAAAAAATGGTAACCTGCAACTCACTGGAGTTACAAATGAAGAAAAAGAATGGGAGAGAGGAAACATCTAAATTGAATGCCTGATGTAACAATCCTTATATCCAGGAGTCCGAACTAATCCAAAGTAAGATTAAATAAGGAATTCTCACCAAAATCCATCTAAGTGAAACTGTAAACACCAAAGAGCGAGAAGCACAACTAGTCTGAGGAAAAAAATTTCCCTAGAGACTAAGCGATGACTTCTCAAGAATGAGAACGGTGAAATGAAGATATTCTGAGATTAAATAAACAAAACAAAACAAAAAATCTGTTCTTAGTAAATCCGTATTAAAGGACATTCTCAAAGATTTACTTTAGGAAGAAAGAAAATGATCTCAGAATGAATGAATGTTAAGTAAAAAAAAAAAAAAAAGGTAAATTTGAAGGCAAATTTAAATAATCACTGGCTATATAAAACAATTTTGTCCAACAATTGCCACAGGGTTTAGAAAATCTAAAAACAACAAAAGCACAAAACGAGGAGGCAACTGATCAAAGTTAAAGGATTTTAAGTCCTTGCTCTGTTTAGGAAGGTAATGTAAAGGTACCTTCCTAAAAAGGTAAAGGAAAGGTAATGATTAACTTTAGATTAAATTAAAAATGCTGAATTTCTAGAGGAACTACCATTGGACAGATGTGGAATGTTTAATTTCTGACCTTGAAAAGCAATGAGGGGAAAAATAATCTGAAGAAAATGTAGGTAGTTTCTGTCACTTGCATTATTAAATGTGTTTTTTTCCCTCTGGAAACTACTGTGAGTGTATCTGTTTCAACTTTGGATAACACAGTAAAGTAACTGATAAAACATTTTTTTCCTTCTCTTGGCACACAAAACACAAACTTTCCATTAGCCCAAATTTAATGTTCAACATTGTTGGACTCTTCTAGGTCAAATTATAGGATTTTATGTATCTACAAAACTTCTGACAAATTTATCTTCCTTATATTTAATATTTTATAATGCTGAGAATGATGAAAAAAGACATACTACCTTTAGGTATTCCTTAAACTTGCTATGTCATGCTCCATTACCTTCACAATGCTATTAAAACAATAACTGCATCATTGTAGAATTTTGGAAGAAAAACTCAGGCTCTCTTTTCTTCTTAAAAACCAGAACAAATAAAATAACCAATCCTACAATTTCTACCAACTCATTAGATTTGTAGACTACAAGGGAGAAGGATGGTTAAATATCTGGATTAAATATCCCAGTTGTGGATGTGACTGGTGATGGAAGTCAAGTCTGATGCTGTAAAGAGCAATACTGCAGAGGAACCTGGAACATTAGGTCCATGAATCAAGGCAAATTGCAAGTGGCCAAACAGGAGATGGCAAGAGTGAACATCGACATCTTAGGAATCAGTGAACTAAAATGGACTGGAAAAGGTGAATTTAATTCAGATGACTATTATATCTACTATTGTGGGCAAGAATCCCTTAGAAGAAATGGATTCGCCATTGTAGTCAACAAAAGAGTCTGAAATGCAGTACTTGGCTGCAGTCTCAAAAACGACAGAATGATCTCTGCTCGTTCCCAAGGCAAACCATTCAATATCACAGTAATCCAAGTCTATGCCCCGACCAGTAATGCTGAAGAAGCTGAAGTTGAATGGTTCTATGAAGACTTGCAAGACCTTCTAGAACACACCCCCCAAAAAGATGTCCTTTTCATTATAGGGGACTAGAATGCAAAAGTAGGAAGTCAGGAAACACCTGGAGTAACGGGCAAATTTGGCCTTGGAGTACAACATGAAGCAGGTAAAAGGCTAATAGAGTTGCCAAGAGAATGCACCAGTCACAGCAAACACCCTCTTCTAACAAAACAAGAGAAGACTCTACACAGGGACATCATCAGATGGTCAATACAGAAATCAGACTGATTATATTCTTTGCAGCCAAAGATAAAGAAGCTCTGTACAGTCACCACAAACAAGACCGGGAGCTGACTGTGGCTCAGATCATGAACTCCTTGTTGCCAAATTCAGACTTAAATTGAAGGAAGTAGGGAAAACCACTAGACCATTCTGGTATAAATCCCTTATGATTATACAGTGAAAGTGACAAACAGATTCAAGGGATTAGATCTGATAGGCAGAGTGCACTATGGACAGAGGTTTGGGACACTGTACAGGAGAGGCAGGGATCAAGACCATCCCCAAGAAAAAGAAATGCAAAAGGGCAAAACGGTTGTCTGAGGAGGCCTTATAAATAGCTGAGAAAAGAAGAGAAGCTAAAGGCAAAGGAGAAAAGGAAAGATATATCCATTTGGATGTAGAGTTCCAAAGAATGGCAAGGAGAGATAAGAAAGCTTTCCTCAGTGGTCAATGTGAAGAAATAGAGGAAAACAGAATGGGAAAGACTAGAGATCTCTTCAAGAAAACTGGAGAGACCAAGGGAACATTTCATGCAAAGATGGGCGCAATGAAGGACAGAAATGTTATGGGCCTAACAGAAGCAGAAGATATTAAGAAGAACATAGAATATATTCTGTGGCAAGAATACACAGAAGAACTGTACAAAAAAGATCTTCATGACCCAGATAACCACGATGGTGTGATCACTCACCTAGAGCCAGATATCCTGGAGTTCAAAGTCAAGTGGGCCTTAGGAAGCATCACTTCGAATAAAGCTAGTGGAGGTGATGGAATTCCAGTTGAGCTATTTCAAATCCTAAAAGATGATGCTGTGAAAGTGCTGCACTCAATATGTCAGCAAATTTGGAAAACTCAACAGTGGCCATAGGACTGGAAAAGGTCAGTTTTATTCAAATCCCAAAGAAAGGCAATGCCAAAGAATGTTCAAACTACCGCACAACTGCACTCATCTCACATGCTAGAAAGGTAATGTTCAAAATTCTCCAAGCCAGGCTTCAACAGTACGTGAACTGTGAACTTCCAGATGTTCAAGCTGGATTTAGAACAGGCAGAGGAACCAGAGATCAAATTGCCAACATCTGCTGTATCATCGAAAAAGCAAGAGAGTTTCAGAAAAACACCTACCTCTGCTTTACTGACTACGCTAAAGCCTTTGACTGTGTGGATGACAACAAACTGTGGAAAATTCTTATAGACATGGAAATACCAGACCACCTGATATGTCTCCTGAGAAATCTGTATGCAGGTCAAGAAACCGTTAGAACTGGACATGGAACAACAAACTGGTTCCAAATAGGAAAAGGAGTACATCGTGGCTGCTTATTATCACCCTGCTTATTTAACTTATATGCAGAGTACATCATGAGAAATGCTGGGCTGGATGAAGCACAAGCTGGAATCAAGACTGCTGGGAGAAATATCAATAACTTCAGATATGCAGATGACACCACCCTTATGGCAGAAAGCGAAGAACTGAAGAGTCTCTTGATGAAAGTGAATGAGGAGAGTAAAAATGTTGGCTTAAAACACAACATTCAGAAAACTAAGATCATGGCATCTGGTCCCATCACTTCATGGCAAATAAATGGGGAAACAATGGAAACAGTGACAGACTTCATTTTGGGGGCACCTCAAAATCACTGCAGATGGTGACTGCAGCCATGAAATTAAAAGACCCTTGTTCCTTGGAAGAAAAGTTATGACCAACCTAGACAGCATATTAAAAATCAGAGACGTTACTTTGCCAACAAAAGTTGATCTAGTCAAAGCTATGGTTTTTCCAGGAGTCATTTATGGATGTGAGAGTTGGACTATAAAGAAAGCTTAGCACAGAAGAATTGATGCTTTTGAACTGTGGTGCTGGAGAAGACTCTTGAGAGTCCCTTGGACTGCAAGGAGATCCAACCAGTCCATCCTAAAGAAAATCAGTCCTGAATATTCTTTGGAAGGACTGATGCTGAAGCTGAAACTCCAATATTTTGGCCACCTGATGTGAAGAACTAACTCATTTGAAAAGATCCTGATGCTGGGAAGGATTGAAGGCAGGAGGAAAAGGGGACAACAGAGAATGATATGGTTGGATGGCATCACCAACTCTATGTACATGAGTCTGAGTAAGCTCCGGGAGTTGGTGATGGTCAGGGAGGCCTGGTGTGCTGCAGTCCATGGGGTCACGAACAGTCAGACATAACTGCGCGACTGAACTGAACACTGAATAAATTCAGGCTCTATTTTCTTCTTAAAAACCAGAACAAATAAAATAACAAATCCTACCATTTCTACCAACTCATTAGATTTGTAGACTACAAGGGAGAGGGATGGTTAAATATTGTATGAACTCTTAACAATTTTCTTGAGATCTTTTAACTCGCAATGTTTTACCGTTCTGTGCTTAGTCACTCAGTCTTGTCTGACTCTTAGCAACCCCATCAACTGTAGACCGCCAGGTTCCTCTGCCCTTGGGGATTCTCCAGGCAAGAATATAGGAGTGGGTTACCATGCCCTCCTCCAGGGCGTCTTTCCAACCCAGGGATCAAACACAGGTCTCCCATATTGCAGGTGGATTCTCTACCATGTGAGTCACCAGGGAAGCCCAAGAATGCTGAAGTGGGTAGCCTATCCCTTCTGCAGCGATCTTTCTGACCCAGGAATCAACCAGGGTCTGTCCTGCATTGCAAGTAGATTCTTTACCAGCTGAGCTACCACCAGGAGAAATGTCATTTGGATCCAATGAACCTCATTCTCTCCTTTTCAGCATTTTTGAGGTTATTTGACCACTTACATAAGAATAAGGGGTAATGAAAAACTATCAGAAAATTTTCAATACGAATTATAGTAAATTCAAAGTCTTACTCCACATATAGACAAAATGGACCATGTTCTCTGAACATAACTGCTCATCAACTTTAATGCATGAAGATGAAACATGTCCATCTGTAAATGCTAGTTCCACATTTTAAGTATTTCTGTAATGAGTTCCAACTCTTCATTACTTCCGGTTCTTCTTCTTACATTTGAATTGTCAACATACAATGGCTTTAAAAAGTTTTGAAATGTTTTATGGCTCATATTTTGCTGAGAGAGAGATGATGATGACCATATTTGATTCATAATTACAAAACATTATCAATTTTTTGCTTTGGAATGATCTAATCAATCTTCTAATTTCTACACCATCTTATTTCCTTCCAACTACCTTTGTATACATATCTGCCTTGAGGATCTGTCCACTAATGCACCACATCGAGTAAATTTTAGTTCGCAAACATCACAAAACAAGAAAGATTTCTGCCACATATACTTCTAGCAAAATGGGATGTTTCAAATATTGTCACAGAATATTACATAACAAACTCCTTCCTATTAACTAGATGAGAGTACTTTATTTTCTTGTTTTATCCTTAGAAATATATTGTTCGTTTACTGATTCTTCAGTGTGAAAAAATTCATCTCAGACAGTGGTCCCCAATCTTTTTGGCACCAGGGACCAGTTTCATGGAAGACAATTTTTCCACAGATTGGGGGAAGGGATGGTTTGGGGATGATTCAAGCACATTACATTTATTGTGCATTTTATTTCTATTATTATTACACTGTAATATATAATGAAATAATTATACAATTGCCACCTGGACTTCCTAGGTGGCACTAGTCGTAAAGAACTTGCGTGCCAATGCAGGAGATGGAAGAGACGCAGGTTCGATCCCTGGGTGGGGAAGATCCCCTGGAGGAGGAAACACAATCCACTCTAATATTCTTGCCTGGGGAATCCCATGGACAGAGGAGCCTGGCAGGCTACAGTCCACAGGGTCACAAAGAGTTGGACACAAACGAAGTGACTTAGCATGCACACATACAATTGCCACTCACTGACAGGGTTCTGACAGGAGTCTGCATGCAACTGATCGTGGTCTCTATGCAGTCAAATCTCTCTGCTAACACTAATCGGTATTCGCAGTGGCTCCCCAGCACTACCATCACCTCAGCCCCTCCTCAGATCATCACGCATTAGATTCTCATAGGAGGAACTTTGCAGCTCCTATGAGAATCTAATACTTCTGCAGGTCTGACAGCAGATGGAGCTCAGGTTTAAAGGCAGTGATGGGAGCCTCTGTTAAACACAGATGAAGTGGCCTGCCACTCACCTCCTGTGTGGCTGGTTCCTAACAGTCTTCGGCCTGGGGGTTGGGGATCCCTGATCTAGGATATGGTATCTAAAGACCCTTAGGCTGAGATTTTGCTCATGCAATCAATTTCACCATAATCATTTGTCTTGAGTAGTGTCGTTTTTGCATTCATCTTATTTATATAATAACTGTCAAATATTTTCTTGTGTTAACTTTCTTATCTTTTGACAATATGAACAGAGAATGAATAATTCTGACTCCTCAACTGTGCTGAAGGAAAACTAAAAGCCAACAATTAAAGGTACTGTCTCTCTCTTCTTTCATATCATCTTGAAAGATGCAACATTTTGGGCAATGCAATATCTTCCACTTATTTCACTACTGTACCATCCTTCGAGGTGCTTCCAAAATCATTTTTCTATTGCATTACTCTTGAGAGTCCCTTAGACTGCAAGGAGATCAAACAAGTCAATTCTAAAGGAAATCAATCTTGAATATTCATTAGAAGGACTGATACTGAAACTTCAATACTTTGGCCACCTGATTCGAAGAGCTGCTCATTAGAAAAGACCCTGATGCTGGGAAAGACTGAAGGCAGGAGGAGAAGGGGACGACATAGGACAAGATGGTTGGATGGCATCACCGACTCAATGGACATGAGTTTGAGCAAGCTCTGGGAGATGGTGAAGGTCAGAGAGGACTGGTATGCTGCAGTCCATGGGGTGGCAGAGTCGGACACAAATGAACAACAAGCAACAACCTACTCTTCATGTCAGTTTTTCATTTTTTTTTTTTTTACTAGTATTGTTTCAGAATTTTTTGGATATCATTTGAATACTGAACTGTAAGTCTATACAATAAGATCCCCAAATCCTCTAAATGTGAAGCTAGGATAACCAGATATTCTGAAAGTAAAGGTTAGTAAATGAAGGATTTTAAGCCTAAGAGTATTTTAATTAAGTTTATAGTGACTATGTCTGCTTATAGTAAAAAATGGTTTGGGATGGGTAGGACCAGGGGAGTGAGAGAAGCAATAAAGTCATCTTCATAAACCACATCACTCTCTGCCCTCATTTACATGTATTTTTAAAAGGCTGTTTTTTCTATCAAAAAGTATCATTCTTCAAATTTCAAGTTCCCTGCCCATTTAATGCAGACTACTATACCAATATAATGCAATTATACATTGTCTTTTCCCAGAAATAAAAAATGAATTCAAAATTTTATTTTCACTTCTTTTATCTTTAAACACAGTGCCTCCCAATACTTTAAGCCCATTTAACCTCTAGAACTCTCAAAAATTTATTTGTGGATAAACAACAAAATTCTACTGTATAGCACAGGGACCTATATTCAATATCCTGGGATAAACTATAATAGAAAAGATCATAAAAAAGAATGTTTATGTAAGTATAACTGAGCCACTTTGCAGTACAGCAGAACTACAACATTGTAAATCAACCATACTTCAACAAATTAAAAAAAAAAATTGAATACTAAGTTAGACTGCAAAATCTATTTTATGCAAAATTTTATGCTTGTCTTGCTGTAGCTCCAAAAAAAATCAGATTCTAGTTTTTCTATAATGGCTGCCCATGAAAATTAAAGCAATGATTTTGTAACTGTCAATTCTTTACTTGGCCTCTCTAAAGCCTTAATATTGCTGATGATTCTATCTTTTTTTGGTTTTTATGAACACTACATTCTCCCAGCTCTCTGTTCACCACCCTGGACCAGTATTTGTTTCTTTCTCTGGCTCTACTTTCAACACGAAAGTTCCCCAAGTTTGTAGCCATGACTCTGTTTTTTCCCCCACTCATTCAAAAAAAGTTCACTAAATGTTTAAATGTTTGATGCATGACAAGTAGTTCCTCTGGTTCATCCATACTCACAGTTACAATGGTGGATTCACCATCATACAGCTAATATTCAGATTTACACTATGACCCTTATCCCAATTCTGAGCTCCATTTCCAAATGCCTACTGAATAGTCTGAGCACCTTACAAATGTTACTTCATTGAATTCTCAAACCACCATGGAGAATGTAGAGGCCTCCTGGGATGCTGATAATGTTGTTTCTTGGTCTGGGTGCTAAGTTACACAGTGGTGCCCAGCTTCTGACATTTCATCAAGCTATACTCTTACTGTATGTGTTCTTTTCATGTATATCACACTTCAAGGGAGAATTTTTCAAAAAATTTCAATCCTATGAGATAATTATTAGTATTATCTCTAATTTATAAATGAAGAAACTCAAGTACTAAAGGACTGTTTGCCCAATGTCACAATGGAAAATAGTAGAGGGAGCCAGGACTTCAGAACCCACCAACTACCAACCATATTAAGAATTTAACTCAGAGAATTTCCTGGCAGTCCAGTGGTTAGGACTCTGTGCTTTCATTGCTGAGGGCACATGTTCAATCCCTGGGGAACTAAGATCCCTACATGTCACATGGTATGTCCAAAAAAACCTACACAAACCAAAAAAGAATTTAATTCCTTCTTGCCTTGGCCAACACATTTTCTTTGTCTAAAATGACCCTGCCTCGATTTTCAGAATTAAATACCACGAAGACTACCTCAAACCCTATAGTTGAAATGCTCCAATTCCCCATTTAAGTATTTTATTAAAAATCAGTACGATCATTACCATGACAGAGTTACCTGTAGGTATACCTGCCCCTACTCTCATCTTCTAGCAGAGTAAACCCCTTGAGAGCAGGGACTATGCATACTGCAAGTTACTCCCTACAAATGCATCTTAATGTACTTATTACATGAGGAGACTAATATTAAAAAACGAAAAAGTCAAATGTTCTTTATTTCATCAATTTGCCCTGTTTAAGGGTGAATTAAGAGCTGCACTGTACACAGCTTTCACAAAACACTAAGCAATGTTGTTCTTAGAACGACGACCCCAATTATGATACTGATGCCAAGGACAGTGTATGGATAAGTACAGTAGGCACACTCCCCACCTTTAATCTCTTTCTAGTAATTCTAACATACTTTGTCAATTACTACATTTACAAGCCGAAGGACTGTTTTCTGATTATCCTGATTATTAATTTCTGAATAACAATTTGATTGATTTGCTTTTTTGGACAAGTATCTCTACTTAAACAGCCATATATTCTAATCCACTGCCTGCAAGCACACATCTATTTCTGGGATCTCTATTGTCTGTCCTTCTACCAACACCACATTTTCCTGTTTAATAACGTCTTTTGGTCCCTAATATGTATGATATCATGACAAGACTGTCTTGACTACTTTTGGACAAATACTCTCTTCACTGTCAACATAAGAATTTCTTTATCAAGTTATCCCAAAAAGTCTGCTGTGGTTTTTATTGAAATTACATTAAATATATGGACTACTCAGAAGAAAACTGATTAACTTGATAGTATTGATTTTTTTGCACTCCATGAACACAGCCCATCTTCATGTATGTCTTCTTTTATGTCCTTTATAGCCTATTGTATTTTTTCCTTAAAATGTTTTGCATATCTCATTAGTTTTAGATCTACTTAATAGATTTTATGGCTATGTACAAAGGACTTATTTATCTAATTTGACATTGATGAAACAGGGGTGCTACCAATATTTCCCTGATCTGAGATGCAGGAAATCTGAATTCTTATCATTTCTCATATTTGTCTGTTAATTATAATCATGTTACTTACAAGTAATTAAAAATTTGGAGGTCTCTATTAAATTGACACTGAAACTGAGGCCTCCAATTGATACTCAAGTACCTACTTTTAACATCTGAGATGATGAAATCCATATATTAAATGTAGGATAGATATCAACTAAAGATAGCTTTTAGAACCCTTTTAATATTATTATGCAAATCTCTGCTGAAAACATGGGTAAAGTACCTAATGAAAATCAGGCACTAGGCTAGGAAGTTTTATATTTAATCACCTCAGAGCAAGTTAGCTGAAGAAACCAAGTCGTAGAAAAATTAAGGGACTTGGGTAAGTGTCTAAAGAGACAGAGATTCAAATCCCAAGTGTGACTAGCTCATTCCCTTTTCATTATAGTATACTGTGAAGCAGGTTACAAAAGCAAAAGCACAGTTAAGAATACACTTTAAGCATTCTATAGAGTGCTATTTTGGCTCACACTGCCCTTAAGGCTATTAATAACACATACAGGACACATCCCTGCAATAGCACTGATCGTTCTGGAAAGAAAATGTGCATTATTTCAAATTCATTCATGCAACATGAACCCTAAGATCTCTAATTTAACAATGGAAGAGCTAATATAATTAGCAGCTGCAGTAAATTTTTTTCGGTAGAGCCAGTAAATTTCCATCACTAAGATTGGTTTCAAAAACCTGTTCATCTGGTTTTTTCACAGTCTCAGTTAGTGATTAGTTCTTTTTACCTTACTAGTGTTACTTTTATTCTTTCCTCCAAGATACGATATTCTTAACTCTACATTCCAATAAAAAGGAAAAAAAGAGAAGGAAAAAAAAAGAAAATTCACTGGCTAAACAGCCTATCCAAGTTACTTTAGTGATGTGAAGACATACTCATCCTTTAGGAACAGATGTCCTAAAGACATCTCAAGAATCACTAGATGAGATGACTAGCAGATGTTTAAGCTAATATCCAGACAACAGTCAAAATCCACTTAAACATTTATTATTTAAGAATATTATTATTCTAAGATATGGGGGCAATTACCTCAGATTGTTATACAATCATTTCTCAAGTTTTTGAACTCAATAAATTCTAGATATTAAAAGGGTAAAAAATGTTGCCAAATGATTATTTTAAATAGCTAACTTTATTGAAGGTAGAATAACATTCAGCTAAGAATTATAGACAGAACAAAGAAAGTTTAAGCACAAGCTAAAGATTTAGGTTATGCAGGAAACAGACAATCATCTTGAGTAGATAGAAAGGTGACAAGAACCGAAACATCCATGGCTTTTCTAAGGAGTAAGAGAAACTGGCTGTTTAAAGCTCGCAAAGAAAAGATTATGTTCTATTAATAGTAGACTATAATGGAATTACTTTAGTTTGTATTACATATAGTGTATTTGTTGATGCCACAAAATTCCTTAAAAAACTGAAGAACTTCTATGAGAACTTCCGTATAACTCCAAGTAAGAGAGAAAAAAACTGATTTGACCCTATGAAACATTAATTTTTAGCAAGTTTTTTCCGGTGAGAATTATCTTTCTCACATTCTTTGCTATAGTAAGTCCTTACAACTGTTAAAATTGTTTTCTCCAAAATTTATTATAAAATTATATCTAAAAGTTTTAAAGTATATCTTCTTAAACAAAAAAAAGTACTGTACTGAAGTAGGTACCTATCCAACCAAGGTCTCCTTCTGCCACGAAGCCATTCCTATTTTTTTCACCATAACTGAAATCTGCTTTGTCGTGTACACCCCAAATAAACATTTCTACCAGAGACATATACGTATAAACACAATAATACTTAATTTTTTTTTGATTTTGTAATTTCCAAGGGGAAGAAAAGCACATGAATGGTAAGAAAATGAAAAGATTACATTTGCAATAGTGGCCAAATGGCACAATAGGTTTGTTTACTAGTGTTAAAAGAAATAAAAAAAAAAAAAAAAAGAAATACAGAAAGCAGGAAGAAAAATATTCAGTAGCTGATGGAACATGTAGCACAAGGATTGACTAAATGCTTATCACAAAAATATCTAATATGCATTATACAGAAGAAAAACTTAGTTTATCTAAAAATTATTAGTAGCAGGACTTAGATTCTTATAACATCTCTTAAAGAACTTTGCCATTATAAATCTCAAATATTAACAAGCAAAAAGAAAGCTTAAATTTAAAATAAATTTAATCAAATACCTTACATAGCTGTCACCAAGAAAACTAGGAACCACAATTAAACCTAGACTTAAGAAATAGTTGCTTTCAGTTATCTGTACTCTACGACAGGTGAAGCCAATTATCCATGTAATGATAAATGTAACAGGTAAATGTTTAAGATGTCCTTGAGTTTACATCCTTTAAATTTAAAAAAAAAAAAAATTATTTTTGAAAAGTAATCCATGGTCTTCCATGTCTGAAAGTTTTATTTTAATGATTTCTAGACAGGAAGAAAGATGAACATCATCACTGCATTTTTTGCATATGCTTTTATTATTATTTGTTGATCCTCCTTGAACAAGTATTAGCATTATTAAATCTGATTTCTTTCCATTAAAAACAAACAATTCCATATACTATGTTATGTACAAGAATAAAGTATCTTAAAAATTAGTTTTGCCAATATATGCATAAATAAGTAATGTCAAAAGACTAGTCTTTTCTCATTAAAGTGTTAGTTGCTCAGGCGTGTCGGACTCTTTGCAACTCCATGGACTATATAGCCTGCCAGGCTCCTCCGTCCATGGGATTCTCCAGGCAAGAATACTGGAGTGGGTTGCCATTTCCTTCTCCAGGAGATCTTCCTGACCCAGGGGTGGAACCCGGGTCTCCCGCATTAGACACACATAAATATATAACAATCAGTTTAATATTTTGGGTTGACGTTACAGTTTACTAAAACTATTAAGATTCAAAGTAATTAAAAAAAAAACTAGATACAGAAATTCTGTAATACTTCCTATACTGGGATAAAATACATATATGCAAATATTTTCATCAAAAAGTGATTAAGTACCTTTATATTGGCATTTCCTCCCCTCATTTCTATCTATAGGTTTGCATTAGAAAAATACTTAAAACTGCCACAAAGAACTCACTAGTAAACAGTTAATAAATAATCCAACAAATCTATCACCACTCTGCGAACAGTATAACAGAAAAACAGTGTTAAACAATTAAAATTTAAGTGATTAAATACAGTCTTGTCTAGAACACATAGTACTTGGTACCAGCAGATTTATGACACAGATGCTCATTAGTTATCTCCTATATCCCAGAGAAAGAAAAATAGCTTGATTTTTCTCTCTTCACGAATATTATCAGCTGTTTAAAGTAGCTGAAACTTTGCTAGCTGTTTAATTATCACAACTTGTAAGCAAAGATTTTTTTTTTTTTAACGTTTTTGCCCCCAAAATCTGTCATCTCAGTCCTTTTTCTGAAGTAAGCTTCAAGGTAAAAGGACTTGTAAAAGACGCCACATGCGTTCAAGGCATTCAACAATTAGTAAAATATCAACTTCATCAATAAAATATTTATACATCTCTTAAAAATCAATGGTGTCTTAAGCACTGAGTGATTTTAATCGGTAGTGGTTTTAAGTGATACATAAAATAATGATACCCTTCCCTTTACAATATATGGTGGTGTTTAGCTGCTACTCCTGTCTGCCTCATTTACAACCCCATGGACGGTAGCCCGCCAGGCTCCTCTCCATGGGATTTCCCAACAAGAATACTGGAGTGGGTTGCCATTTCCTTCTCCAGGGGATCTTCCCTACCCAGGGAGAGAACTGCATCTCCAGTATTGGCAGGTGGATTCTTTACCGCCTAGCCACCAGGGAAGCGCTCGGAAGACGTAGCATCTTATTCCACGAAACATGGCAACTGTGTTTCAGAATTACAAGTTTTAAGCACAAAAGACAGCCTCATTTTACAGATGAGGAAAATGACAGCTCAATTAAGAGATACGCCCACGGTCATAAAATCAGGAGCAAAAGAGACTGGAACTCAAGTCTTCTGGTTCCCAGTGATGTCCTTTCCATTAGAGCACCCACCTCCTAAAGTGAATGACGTGAGAAAACTATCTGAGTTTTAAATTACCTACTACACAGATATCTAGTATCATCTCTCTCTATATATAAAGTTGATCACTTAGGAGCCCCTGTACGCTTATAGCCTGAATCTAGAGCCTCTCAGAATGACTCAAAAGTAACAAAATCTAGTTTTTTTCCCTTTCTTTTGAGAAGATACATAACGAACTACAGACACTTCAGAAATTAGAGCTTCCCTTAAGGTAGAGATTTCATATGGGGCATTTCACTAACTCGGTACCTCACTAGCCCTTTCCATTTCTTCAGAGAAAGACCCGCCCAAGAGAATTACTGGCCCACCTGGACCCTAATCGCAAAAGCTGCAACAAGGCAGTGGACTCATTTGTCAGCACTAGAAACTTCGCGCATCTTGCCCAGTCTAGCAGCTACACAATTCACAGGTGGTTGGTGTGTTTACCTCTCTCCTCGCAGGGAAAACTAAATCAACCAAGTGAATGCGATGACACCCGCAGTTGGTTTTGCGGGGCTCGGGTGGAGGGCCAGGTGAGATCACGGGACGCAGGAAAAGGCATCGAGAAAACGGCACGTTATCTGGGCTCGGGGGCCCGAACACCCGGCGAGGAGAGGCAGCGCGCGGGCCGGGGCGACCCCCCATTCCCTCAGAGGAGCCCTCGCCCTCTCTCTTCATCCCCAAGTGGGAGGGGATCGGAGGTGCGGACCGGCCCGCGGGGGCGGGGGGACCGCAGGGGCCTCCGCTCCCTCCCTCAGCCCGCCGGGCGGGGGCGGCGGCGCGGCTCCGAAGCCGCGGGAGGCCATTTTAGCTGCGGGGCCGCCGAAGGCCCGGGCGGCCCTCCGCGGCCCCCAGCCTCGCCGTCTCCTCGCTCCCGCCCCGGGCCGGGAGAGGCCGCGGGCCCGGCCCGCTAAGGGCCGGGACTCCGGGGGATAGGGAGTGGGGGCGGGCGCGGGGGCGTCGCGCCGGCGGGATCCCGGCGGAGGGGCGGGCAGGGGGAGAGGAGGGAAAGATCGGGGAGCCGTTACCTATATTGGGCCGCAGCCGCCGCCGCCGCCGCCCCGCTGTGGGTGAATCCAAAGTAGTTGCCGGTCGCCATTTTGGCATCTTCCCCCAGCCGGCTGGGCACTGCGGCGGGCAAGGAGAGTCGGGTCCCATGGCGGGAGAAGAGGCGCCGAGGGGCAGAGACGCCGAGGGAGGGAAGGGGTAGAGAGAGAAAGAGGCGCCGTGAGAAGCCGCCCTCGCCGGGCCGCGGCCGCGCCGCCTCCCCCTCCCGCCTCGCACTCCCTCACTCACTCGCACGCCCCGGTGGCGGCGGCCGCCGCCTCCTCCCCGGAGCCTGCCCCAACCCCCGCGCCTCCCCGCCGCCCCGGGCCGGGGAAGGGGCCGGACGGGGACCCCGGAGGGGCACATTATACTCACCATAGGTGAAAGAAACTACAGGGCATATGGGAATCATGGGCTCGGGCTGCTGCTGCTGAACTCTGAACTCTCACCCGCTGCCTCCCTCCTCAGCCCCGCTCCTCCTCAGCGGAGAACAGACCGCCGCCTCTCGCTGCACTGCGCAGGCGCGCCCGCGCGCGGCACCCTGGGAGCTGTAGTCCCGCCGCCTTCGCGGCTCGGGCGGACGCGTGCCGGGCCTCAGCCGAGGCGGGCCAGGGGCGTCCTCTGAGGGAGGCGGGTCTGGCTTCCTCCGCGGTGGTGACCGAGGCGAACCGCCCCGGGCCAGCCGAGAGGCGGACTCAGAGAGAGTGACTGAAGGGAGTGACGTCTACCAGTCTTTTCTTCTTACTTTTCACTTCTTTTTACTGTTGCGTGTGCATTTGTTTTTCTCCCTTTCAGCCCTTCTCCAACCCTTGCACTTTTCATCAGGATTTGAACCGGACTAATCTGGATTCTTTTTCTCCGTGTTTCTCGCATTCCCGCTTCTTGTCCTTAGCCTTGGAAGTGGAGAGGGGAAGACGGGGAGGGGAGAAAGAGAAAAAAGAATGGCAGGTGTGCTATATTGCGTTGGCTACCCGTTCCGAATTAATCTCTTCCGGTCGCCTTTCTCTTACCCGCGCCCACTCCCTTGATTCCGACGACGTGTATGGAGCCCCCACAAAGCGTCAGGCCTCGTTCTGGGTACTGGAGATGGGGCAGTGAGCAAAACAAAGTCCCCGTTCATACAGAATTTACCTTCTGGGAAACGGAGCGGGGTGATGGTGAAATTCAGACAATAGCCAAATAGTCTGTCGGCTGGTTGATTGCAGCTTTAAGAATAAAGCCCGGTAGGAGTTAGGGAGCGAGGGAGGTGCTACTTTACTAGGGTGTGGTTAGGCAAGCCGTCGAGTAGAGCCCCGGGAAGTGAGGACATAAACCTGGTGTAGATGGTTGCAGGAAGAACCGCAAGTGGAGGGCCCTAAGGCAGGAGTGCTCAAGAGCAGCAAGCAAGTCAGATTGACTGGAGTCGAGTGACAGGGAGTCGGGATCTTAACAGTCTTTGCTGAGAGCGTAATCTGTCAGGGTCAGGACAGGAGGGTACTCTTCCCCCGTGCAGGCGTGTCTTTGTTCCCTCTGCTTTCTCACTGTTTTCTCTCTACTTTTCCTGTGCATTTTCAACCATTCTCTTTCCTTTTGCAGTCCCTCTTCGTATTGTTTGTTTCTCCCAGCTTATCTCTTTTCCTGCCTTCCATCAGTGCCTAAGTGCTGCACTTCACCTCTTCTCCACGGTGTTCACGCCCATCCCCCAGACCCTCTGCTTGGTGTCTGTGTGTTCAGTCCTGTCCCGACTCTGGACTGTGGCCCCTCTGTCCACAGGATTTTCCAAGCAAGGTTACTGGAGTGGGTTGCCGCTGGGGAAACTTACCGACCTAGGAATCGAACATGCATCTCTTGGGTCTCCTGCATTGGCAATCGGATTCTTTAAGACCACTAGGCCACCTGGGAAGCCCTCTTCTGCCAGAGCAGAGGTAATACCTCAGTTCTTATTTGTGCCAATCCTGCTCCCCCCATACCTCCTACAAAGGCACAGATTCTGAAATCCTGTCTGCATTATCCTCTTACTCATTTCAAAAAAGAGAAAATGTAGTATATATGAGATAAGTCAATGTCATTGTTTTTGAGAATGCAGATGTTTCCCCAGGCAAAAGTTATTTGTGCTCCAAGTGTGTTGCTAGGGGGGAAAAAAGATCTCCTTCACTCAGGATATTAGAACTACATTTTAAAAGCAATTTGCCTTGAACTTCAGGGAGCAATCAAGCCTTCAAGGTGCTGACTGTAACTGCTTTGATAAATTTGCACTATTAGTTGCTAGGCTACTTGAATAAAACTGGCAGAGAAAAGACAGGTGTTAATCACCTGACCAAGAAGCTTCTTTTTTGGCCAGTTTTGTGCTTGGTTGCTTGGCAGGCATTTGAGGATGGACGAGGACTGTGGATGTACCCCAATGAACAGGCAGGTAACTGGAAAGAGAGAGGCATGCCTTTTCTCTTTGGTAACTATTCCTAGAGATCAGGGTAGGTGTGGCATCAGGAAAGGCCTCAACTTGCCCCTGGCTTGGGTTTATTTAAGAAAGGAGTTTTGGAAGCGGCTGGGAATCAAGAAGACTCAGGTCCTTTTCCTGGGCATTTAGTAGTGGAGTGACCTGAGCACATTATTTAGCCTTTCTGAACCTATGTGACTGAAATAACAATAACCCTCACAGGATTGTGGTGGGGTTTCAATGAAGTAGCATTTCTATAAAACAACAGCCCTTCACATTTCGGACAGACTAATGGGTTCAAAATGCAAATCTGATCAAACCCCTCTGTGCTTCACCTCCCTCTTAGGATAAAGCAAAACTTCCACATGGCTTACAAGCCCTGTGTGGTCTGACCTTGCCACCTCTTCAGCATCTTCCTTCTGTTAACTGAAATAGTGTGTGGGTCTGGCTGCTTGTGACTCAATAGCCAATAAACAGGTCAGCTTGGTGGAAAGGAAAGTTTGCTTTATTTCAGATGCTGGCAACTGGGGGGTGGTGTGGGGAGCAAGGGCATATGTCCAAAGGCTAACTCCCCCAACCCTGATGAGCAGGGGGTGAGAACTTTTATAGACACACTGGTGGAGGGGGGGGGCTACATGCAGAAACAGCACAGTCTACTCTGACAGTCCTCTTCAAATTGGTCATCAGTGGTCTGACCAGGATTATCTTGGTTATTTTAGGTATACAGTTAATCTTCAGTTCCAGGGTCCATTTGTTCCCATTTCTTTGTGGCTAGATCTCAGTATTGTGGCAGCTCATGTCCTGGGGACAGTCTGGTCATCATGTAGTTAACTTCTCCACCTGGTGTTTTGATATCTATAAGACAGCTCACAGGATATGGCTGAGAATATTATCTATAGCCCTTGAGAAAAAGTTAAAAGTTTCTTGGCTATGCTTAATGGCTACATTATTATTATTTAATCTCCTTTGACTGTTTTACTTTGTTTTAGTATGTCTCAGTTCTCTGATTAAACTTATTTTTTGACTAAAGTTTTCCACAGACAAAAGGCAGGCAGAGGACATGGGTGGGGAGTGGATAGGCAGGACTATAGGTTCCTGCTCCTTTTTTAACTCCTGATTCTGTCCATTCCAGCTTCCTTAGCCTGCTATTTACCATGCTCTGTCCCACCCCAGTACTATCATGTTCTCCTTGCCTAGAATGTTCTCCCCACCTCGCTTCACCCAGTTAATCCTCATGCTTCAAGGTCTCCACTCAGCCAACTTCTCCTCAGTCTTCTGTGATCCCCTGACTGGATCAGACCCTTATTATGCTTTCAGTACTTAGTTGCCCTTGTCACAGAATTATTCGATTAATATGTATTTCCCCCCATCAGACTGCAGTTTGTTGAAGGTGGGGTGCCAATACTGGGTGCCTGGTGGTAGAACTTATTTAGTGAATGAACCAGCTGTGCACAGCTTAATCTTCCTTGGATGATTCAGAAGGCAGTTCAGGAACCTGTAGCACCTCAGGGTCGTCATGAGAAACCTTAAACAGCATCTGAGGTCAAAGAAGGAAATGTCAATTGGCAGACAAGGTGGAGCTAGGAGGACTGCCGGTAAACTCTCCCGAAATATATCTAATTGCCTTTCCTCACACATTTCAGTCAAGAACTGGTATCCTAAAAGAGTTTCTTACAATACAAACATGTCAGCCAGAGAAGAAAATATACAAATAACTCTATACCAAGACAGGGCTTACCAGGTGGCGCAGTGGTAAAGAATTTGCCTGCCAATGCAGGAAATGCAAGAGGCACGGGTTCAATCCCTGGGTCAGGAAGATCCCCTGGAGCAGGAAATGGCAACCCAGTATTCTTGCCTGGAAAATTCCAGAGGCGCCTGGCAGGCTACAGTCCATGGGGTCGCAGAGAGTCAGACACAACTGACCACACTGACAGGGATACCAAGAGGAGTACGGCATAATGAATAAGACTCTGATGCTGAATAAGACTCTGATGCTGGGCCCAACTGGCTTCAGATCTCAGCTCTGTCACTCACTGCTGTAACTCACCTCAGCCACAACCTCATTGTGCCTCATTTTTCTCCTCTGTAAATAGAGATGATGAAAGTACTACCTACAGCAGGGGTTGTTGGTAGAGTTTCATGGTGTCCTAGACGCCTGGCCACTGCAAGAACTTTTTGAGTGTTGGCTATTATTCCAACCACCACCCTCTCTTGTTACAATAAAAAATGAGCCAAAGGATGGGAACATATTTTTGTGGCAAGGGGGGAGGGAGACCAAGCCCCACATGGCATAAAATAGGGTACCTAGACAGTGTGACAGTGAAAGACCACGAAGCAGGCCCATCTAAAGTCTTACTTCCCCATGCCTTCTTCTCTCCTCTGCCCTCCCTTCCCCTCTGCTCTCCTTACCTCCTTTGGAAGAATAACTGTTGTCTAGAAGATATGTTGAGTGAAAAGATATTCTTTAGAAATGAGTTCAAGTTTTTTCTTGAGTTTTGGCCAATGGATGGTGGATGGTGGAAAAACGGATGGATATCTCAGGGCTTTTGAAATAGTTAAGGAACAAACTGAGAACTGTAATCCAGGATCAGATAGTAATTCACAGAGATTAAATGTATCCTTGATAAATACAGTGACAGCTGCTGCAGTGAAAGGAAATTTAGTGCAGAAGATGATGTTATTTATCTCAATAAGAGAGTTTATGATATAGTAGTTTGTTCTAGGGCCAGGTCTGGTGGGTTCTTATCCTACTCACACAACTTACTAGTTGTGTAGATCTAGGGCAAGTTGTATAACCTCTCTGGATCTCAGTTTCTCCAGGAACTAATGACGTCTAGTTTGTATGATTGTTGTGGGTATTACATGAATTAAGACCTGTAAAATCCTTGGAACAATGCTTGGCACACGGGAAGTGCTCAGTGCAATCCTTTTGGTTGCCACCAAAACAGAATAGATATTAAAGGATCTCTAGGCATAGACACTCTCTGATTTCTGTCACCCTACTATACTATTTTTTAAAATTTTTTAACATATAATATTTAATTCATGTACTGTAAGATCCATAGTTTTAAAATATTCAGTTCAATAGTTTTTAGCACATTTACAACTATTGTTGCAACTCTTTGTACAACTCTCAACACTATCTAATTTCAGGACATTTTCATTACACCAGTAATAAATCCAGTATCCATTAGTAGTCACTTTCCATACTCCTCCTCTCAGTCCCTAGAAACCACAAATCTACTTTCTGTCTTTGTGGACTTGTCTGTACTGGACGTTTAAGATAAATGGAATCATACAATATGTGCCTTTTTTATCTGGCTTCTTTCATTTAGTCTTATGTTTTCAAGTTTCATGTATGTTGTAGCAGGCATCAGTACTTCTTTCCTTTTTATGACTGAATAATATTCCTGGACAGTGTGTTGAAAAGCAGAGACATTACTCTGCTGACAGAGGTCTGTACAGTCAAGGCTATGGTCTTCCCAGTGGTCACATATGATTGTGAGAGCTGAACTGTAAAGAAGGTGGAGTGCTGAAAAATTGATGCCTTCAAATTGTGGTCCTGGAGCAGACTCCTGAGAGCAATGAGATCAAACCAGTTAATCTTAAGGGAAATCAACTCTGAATGCTCATTGGAAGAACTGATGCTGAAGCTGAAACTCCAGTATTTTGGTCATCTGATGCTAACAGCTGACTCATTGGAAAAGTCCCTGATGCAGGGAAGGATTGAGGGCAGAAGGAGAAGAAGGTGTCAGGGGATGAGATGGCTGGATGGCATCACTAACGCAATGGACATGAACTTGGGCAAACTTCAGGAGATGGTGAGGGACAGAGAGGCCTGGTGTGCTGCAGTCCATGGGGTCACAAAGAGGAGAAACAACTGGGTGAGTGAACGCAATATTCCATTGTTTGGGTAGTCCACATCTTGTTTATCATTCATAAGTTGATGGATGTTTGAGTTGTTTGCACTATCTGGCAATTAAGAATAATGCTACTATGAACATTTGTTCACATGTGTCAACCTGACTGAGATAAGAGATGCTAAGATAACTGGCTAAACATTTTTTTTTCTGGGTGTGTCTGTGAGGGTGTCTCTGGAAGAGATTAGCATTTGAATCAGAAGATGGCCTCACCAATATGAGTGGCCACCATCCAATCCGCTGAAACCCTGAATAGAACAAAAAGGCAGAGGCTGGTCGAATTCACTCTCTACCTGAGCTGAGACATCCATCTTCTCCTAACCTTGGACTTGGAGTTCCTGGTTCTTGAGCCTTTTGGCTCCAGCAGGGACTTAACTCTTTTGGTTCTGATTCTTAGGCCTTTGGTCTTGGGCTGAATTTCATCACCTGTTTTCCTGGTTCTCCAACTTGCATATCAAGGGGCTTCTCAGCCTCCATGACAGAATGAGCCACTTTCTATACTAAATCTGTTATACATATCACTGTATATCTTATTGGTTCTTTTGTCTGGAGAACCCTGATTGGTAAAAGTTTTTGTGTGGACATATATTATCATTTCTCCTAAGTGGGATTGCTGATAAGTACCAGCCACCCCCTCAACTGCATTAAAAAAAAAGTTCTAAATGTCTCAAATTCTCTTCCTCTTCACAGCCTCTTGCCCAAGGCCACTTCAGCAGCTCACTAATTGATCTCTCTTCCTAAGGATCTAACTCTCTCAAATCCATCTTCCCCATAATTATCAAAGGATATAAAATTTTAAAAATAGTAGTAATTATGGAACTTCTCTGATGGTCCAGTGATTGAGAATTTGCCTTCTAATGCAGGGGGCTTGGGTTTGATCCTTGGTTGGGGGCTTCCCTGGTGGCTCAGATGGTAAAGAATCCACTTGCAATGCAGGAGATTGGAGTTTGATCCCTGGTTCAGGAAGATCCTCTGGAGAAGGAAATGTCAGCTCCAGTATTTTTGCCTGGGAAATCTCATGGACAGAGGAGCCTGGCAGGTCACAAAGAGTCCAATACAACTGAGCGACTAACATTAACACTGGGGAGCTAAGATCCAACATGCCTCGGGTCAACTAAGCCCATGTGCCACAACTGAAGTTACCTGTACAGCAGTGAGAGAAAGCCCTTGTGCTGCAATGAAGACCTCAAGCAGCAGAAAAAAAAAAAGATAGGAGTAATTGTAAGAAGAACATCAAGGTACATTGCAAACATTTATTCTTTATAAAAACCTATGAGGAAAAAAAACCTAAGAGGTAGGGACTATTATGCTCATGCCTCTTGGAGATGATAAAACTGAGTACATGAAGTTCATCAGTGGTAGAGGCAGGATTTGTATCTTGACCAACATGACTCCAGCATGCCTAACCTCTATGACATACCACCTCCCTAGAACACCTTCATCCAACATGTCTCTGCCCTGCTGAAAATCTTCCACAGATTCCCACTGGCCTAAAGTAAGAACATATCCTATTAGTGTATATGGCTATTTCTCCTTTATAAACTACTGGAGCACTTATATTATCAGCTCTTTAGTTACTTCATCCCAAAGTATGCCACACTTTGCATTTCCTGATACACAACAGATTTACTATTTCTCACTCAATGTCTTTCTTTCCCCAACAAAGAACAGAAGTTCCACAGGGTTGGAACCTATGTCTGTTTTATTTGCCTCTAAATTCCCAATGCCTAGGATCCAGGAAGGAACATAGTAGGCACTAAATAAGTGTTTGTGGGATAGATGAGCTTAATCCTGTATCCTTTATTTCCTGAGAACAATGGTGTTATGATATATATCTTTGGTATCTTCCTCCACCCTCCTCCAACTGCCAGCTGACACGGTACCAGACATATAAGCAAATGCCAACCTATTTTAGTCATCTGTGCAACTTTTACACTCTAGCATGTGTAATCTGCTGCAAAGTCTCAACATCCAACACCAGTACCGTAAGGGTTTCTTTATGTCAATAATGTTCTTTGGAATCTGAGCAACCTGCAGAACTCAAGGCAGCCTCAAGGAATAGCTATTTAGGGAACTGAAGAAGAGTCTGATCCATATTGCAACCTGATTTAGAACTTGATATAATCGTTAATGAGAGATGCTGAAGGTTGTATTGGTTTAGAGCCCACACTCTAGAGCAACACTGCCCAACAGAATTTTCTTCAAAGATAGAAATGTTCTATATCTATACTCTCCAAATGGCAGCCACTAGCCACATGTGTCTGTTGAGCACTTGAAATGTGGCTAGTGTGACAGAAACTAAACTTTTTACTTAATTTAAATCTAAATACCTGTATATGGCTGGTGACTATCATATTGGATAGTACGGTACTGGAGTCAGATGCGTGCATGCTAAGTTGTTTCAGTCTTGTCTGACTCTTTGCAACCCTATGAACTGTAGCCCTCCAGGCTCCTCTGTCCCTGGGATTCTCCAGGCAAGAATACTGGAGTGAGTTGACATGCCCTCCTCCAGGGGATCTTTCTGACCCAGGGATCGAACTCACTTCTCTTACATCTCCTGCATTGGCAGGCGGTTTCTTTACTACTAGCACCACCTGGGAAGCCCATGATCTAGGTTCAATTCCTGGCTCCACTATTTACTGACTATATGACTTTGGCCGATTTACTTAAACTCCTCACATCCTGGTCTGCTCATTTTAATAGTAGTGCTAATCTGATAAATCAGATTGAGCAGAAAATGACTAAACATACACTTTGTACATGGGTCCATTAAGCTAGCACTAGGGTGGCTGGGGAAAGTGGTTAATCCACATCCATAAATGGGTCATCTTGCCCTCTAATTAACAGAGTACCCTGTCCTCTGAGAACACCCTGTGGTGAACATTCACATGATACAGCAAATTACCACAGACTTCCTGGCTTAAAACAACACATTTATACATTATTTTTATGTAGTCCAGAAATCTCACTGGGCTGAAACCAAAGTGTTAACAGGGCCACATTCCTACTGCAGGCTCTAGAGGAGAATTCATCCTTGACTTTTCAAGCTTCTAGAGTTTGCCTGATTTCCTTGGCTCATGGCCCTTTCCTTTCTTCAAAGCTACTAGCAAAGCATTTTCAAACCTCCTTCTGTCAGACACGTCTGTCCTCCTTTTATAAGGATCCTTGTGGTTACATTAGACCTACCCAGAAAATCCAGGATATTCTCCATATCTCAAGATCCTGAACTTAATCATGTCTGCAGAGTTATTTTTGCCATGTTCAGTTCAGTTGCTCAGTCATGTCTGACTCTTTGTGACCCCATGGACCGCAGCACACCAGGCCTCCCCGTCCATCACCAACTCCCGGAGTTTACCCAAACTCATGTCCATCGAGTCGGTGATGCCATCCAACCATCTCATCCTCTGTCGTCCCCTTCTCCTCCTGCCTTCAATCTTTCCCAGCATCAGGGTCTTTTCAAATGAGTCTGCTCTTAGCATCAGATGGCCAAAGTATTGGAGTTTCAGCTTCAACATCAGTCCTTCCAAAGAATACTCAGGACTGGTCTCCTTTAGGATGGACTGGTTGGATCTCCTTGCAGTCCAAGGGACTCTCAAGAGTCTTCTCCAACACCACAGTTCAAAAGCATCAATTCTTCTGTGCTAAGCTTTCTTTATAGTCCAACTGTCACATCCATACATGACTACTGGAAAAACCATAGCTTTGACTAGATGGACCTTTGTTGGCAAAGTAATGTCTCTGCTTTTTAATATGCTCTCTAGGTTGGTCATAACTTTCCTTTCAAGGAGTAAGCGTCTTTTAATTTCCTGGCTGCAGTCACCATCTGCAGTGATTTTGGAGCCCCCCAAAATAAAGTCATGTAAGAGAACATATATTAGGTTTGAGGGTCATTCTTCTGCCCACTCCTCATGAGGTATGAACATTTTCACATTCAGTGACCATTCTGGAAGCTCTATCTATGTACCTCTCCCCCAGACCTTCATGTCCCATTTCCTAGCCTTGTTTGTTCTTTCCCAGTCCCTGATCAGCTATGAGGGCTTATTAATAAGCATAGATTTGGGAACTCCCCTGGTGGTCCAGTGGGTAAGACTCTGTGCTTCCAATCCAAAGCCGGTGGGGGGTGGGGGTGGGCTGTGTTCAATCCCTGGCCAGGGAACTGGATCCTGTATGCCACAACTAAGATCCAGCACAGTCAAATAAATAAATAAATATAATAAGTATAGATCTGTACTCAATCTATCTTTACTCACATATGAAGTAAAGAATAAAGTGCACACCCCAAATCCTGCCCTCTCAGAAGACTTTTCTTTTCTACTGTACTTCAGGGTCACCTGAGTAGGAGGGCAGCAGTTGTCCAATTTCAACTGGAATGGCAGACCATGCAGGTGGATCAATGATTCACGAGCTTGATTCTCCTTATTTGCCTCCTTCAATACCTGGTAATGGGGAATTCCCATGAGGCTATAAGAATGAGTAGAGGAAGAGAGTGCAAGGTAATAGGAGCAGGTACCATGGGATTCTGGGCCACCAGCTTGTGATAGTTTACCTGTACCTTCAGATGCTCCAGCCTCATTTTATGTATGTAAATATGTTAGTCAGTCAGTCATGTCCTACTCTTTGTGACCCCATGGATTGTAGCCCACCAGACTCCTCGTCCATGAGGTTCTCAAGGCAAGAATACTGGAGTGGGTTGCCATTTCCTTCTCCAGGGGATCTGCCCAACCCAGGGATTAAACCCGGGTCTCCTTCATTGCAGGCAGATTGTTTACTGTCTGAGGCACCAGGGAAGCCCATATATATATATATATATATACACACATATATATAATCCTATATATATATATACACACACATATATAATCCTATATATATATATATATATATATATTGCTTCTACTTTGAAAGGTTACTGTATAGGTTTAGTTTTATAATTTGGAGGATAAGATAATACCTAGTTTATGACAGACAGTTCTCATAGTCAACTGGTGTCCCATCTTGTCCAGGGCCCAGAAGCCTCCCAGGCTAGAGGTAAGTTTGTCAGTATGGTATTTAACTGATTCTAATCTGCTATAGATTGTAGAAGTAGCAAAGAAAAGAACTATAATATGTGTAAGACACCATTGATTGTGAGATGCATTCCAAGTTCAGAGATGTAACAATGTGAAACAGACAAACAAATAGAATCATCAAAATAAGGTACTGCCTGATCCACCCTTCTATTGTATGCATAAGGAAACAGATCTAGAGAGGTAAGTGACTTTTCCAAGATCACACAGCTCCTTAGGGGCAGTGCCATAGCCAGACACATCTGACTTTCAGCCCAAAGCCAGTTGCATTATTCGTTTATTTATTTATATGAAATAGTAAATATAAATGTATTATTCATGATTTGTATGAAAACTAAAACCCCAACTTTTCAAAATAAATGTTTTAACTTCCCTTATTCTGCTTTATGTCAGGTATACCAGGAAAAATAGAGCCTGGATCTTTAGGGTCTATAAGCCTCTCTGGTGTCTCAGCAGTCAAGAATCTACTTGCCAATGTAGGAGACTTGCAGCAGACCTGGGTTTGATCCCTGGGTTGGGAAGAGTCAGACATGACTTAGGGTCTAAACAACAACAAAATTTATGGTCTGTACTCCTCATACCCACCACCTGTTTGCTTGGGGCAAAACCAAATAAAATTATAATAAAATTATTCTAAACCCAGTGTTCCCTTCAACTTTCTGATAATAAGAACCACCTAGTTAGTTTAGTCATTCAGTCATGTCTGACTGTTTGCAACCTTATGGACTGTAGCCCACCAGGTTCCTCTGTCCCTGGAATTCTCCAGGCAAAAATACTGGAGTGGGTAGCTATTCCCTTCTCCAGGGAATCTTCCCAACCCAGGGATTGAACCGAGGTTTCTCACATTGCAGGCACATTCTTTACTGTTTGAGCCACCAGGGAAGCCCAAGAATCACCTACAGAGTCTTTCAATAATAAAAATTCTTAATTGCAATTGCAGTCCCACTAAGTTGAAATCTTAGACCCTGTCGCCTAAGATTGTTCATACGTTGAACAAGTTTCCTCAAGTGCTTCTTATAAACAAGGAAGTTGGACTATGCCCAGTCCCCTCATTCTAAGGATAAAGATGATGAAGCCCAGAGAACCTTAATAATTCATTGAAGATGTATGCTTAGTCGCTCAGTTGTGCCCGACTCTTTGCAATCCCATGGACTGTAGAAAGCCAGGCTCCTCTGTCCATGGGGATTCTCCAGGCAATAATATGGGAGTGGGTTGCCATGCCCTCCTCCAGGGGATCTTCTGAACCCAGGGATCAAACCCAGGTCTCCCGCGTTGAACCCAGGTCTCCTGCAGTGCGGTGGATTCTTTACCATCTAAGCCATAGCTCTATGTCTGTTCTTGGGTAGGCACAGGCTGCTTCTGGAAGGACCATGAACCAAACATTGGACATAGCTTTCGTCTTAGAGTTTTGTTCAGTTAGCAAAGCAAAAATTGAAGTTTTCAACCAGCCGTGATAAAGATGGTAAGAAGGGCTATATACCCGTGAAGTAATTAAACAAAAAATTAGCTTTCACAGGTCGAAAGCATGGTTTCAGAAGGTCAATTAAAACCGATTGAGGTACTGTTGGAAACTGAAGTAAATCTCTAGAGAAAGAAAACATGAAGAATTTTAAATTATTTGTACAAATTTTCATGTATCACATCAGAATTCAATAAAATAATGGATATATAAGTAAGAAAGATATACAGTGTATCAAATATGGACTGGAAATTAACTTTAATTACCTGATCAAAAGTTAAATGACAAAATAGACAATTTTGACAGAGAACTGAAGCCTTTCTTGGGGGAAGGATCCTGGAGGATTGGCAACCTAAGAGGCAAAAGAGGTTTTATTTTTTTCATGGTATGAAAAAACATTTGTGGTGGTTGGGGAAAGGTTTTCCCTGTATAATGAATTACATTTTCAATTAAAAACCTAGTTCTAGTGCTTCCCTGGTGGCCCAGGTAAAGAATCCGCCTGTCAATGCAGGAGATCCTTGGTTCGATCCTTGGTCCAGAAAGATCCCACATGCCAGGGAGCAAATAAGCCTGTGTGCCACAGCTGTTGAGGCTGTGCTCTAGAACCTCAGCTTCTGAAGCCTGTGTGCCCTAGAGCTTGTTCTCCACAACAAGAGAAGCCTCCACAATGAGAACCCCGTGCACTGCGACAAGGGGTAGACCCCGCTCCCCGCAACTAGAAGAAAACCCATGCAGCAAGGAAGACCCAGCACAACCAAAATAAGTAAATAAACAAAATTATTTTTTAAAAAAAGAAATAAAGGAATAATAACCTTAATTAAAAAAAAAAAGCGACAGTTCTAAGTATATCAGATTTGCAAACATGTTGGAACTATATAACCATTTATACTCCGACTTTGGCTATATAAATGGCTATATTTCTCTGACTTTCTTGCCTGGAGAATTCCATGGACAGAGGAGCCTGGCAGGCTACAGTTCATGGGGTCACAAAGAGTAGGATATGACTGAGCAACTAACACACACAGACACACACACCCTGATTTTCCCACTCCCACCTACCTGGAATCTGCTCTCTGGCTGATAGCCCACTCTGCTTACTTCATGCTCCACCTGTGCAGCCCAGCTAGGCTGGAGGCCAGGCGCATTCGAACAATTCCTTCTCTGCCTGAAGGGCCTTGGTGTTGAGTCATCCTCCCCCTGAGATGCAGTGGGAGCTCCAGAGCCCCACAGATGGCTGCGCGTGGCTGTCACTCAGCCAAGGCCTTGCTCACAGCACTCACCAGCTATGCTCCCCATACTCAGCCTTGAGCACATTCAGAGAGCATTCTGGCTGAGGGGGTCACCCTCCATCCTTGCTAGTTTCTAAAAGCCTGGAGGGAAAGATTTGGTATCAGGTGGGGTTGGAAGAATACATTTAAATGTCTAAACCTGAGAGTGTAGAGCAAATGGAACTCTCATAGCTGCGCAGGGAGGGCAAATCATTTCAACCACTTTGGAAAACTGGCAGAATCCATTTAAGCTCGACAAACACACACTTATGATTCAGCAGTACTACTCTCTAGGTACACTTATGGAAATACATATATATATATATATATATATATATATATATATATTTAACAAAAATATTTACAGGAATACTTAGAGAAGCAACTATTCTTATAGTCCAAAATTGGAAACTACCCAGATATTCATCAACAGTCAAATGGGTAAAATAAATTCCATTACATTTGTACAAAAGAACAGTATCAGCAATGAGAATGAATTACCAATATGTGCAGCAGCATAGATGGTTCTCACAAATACAGTGTTGATCAGAAAACGTCACACATGCATAAGTACAGAATTTTGTGATGTCATTTATATGAAGTTTTTTTTCAGTTTTATTGAGATATAATTGAAATATGCTGTGCAAGTTTAAGGTGTACAATGATATGACTTGATACACTTATTGAATATTATATATATTGTGAAATGATGGACATAATAAAGTTAGTTAACACAGCCATTGCCTCACATAGTTATAATCCTTTACATGAAGTTTTAATTAAAACTTGGCAACATTGGGAGTCCCTGGTGGCATAGTGGTTAGGATTCATGGCTTTCAATGCTGTGGTGCAGGTTTGATCCATGATTGGGAAACAGATCCCACAGACCAAGCAGTGTGACCAAAAAAACCCTCCAAGACAAAAAATAGGCAGTATTGATCTCTGGTGTGATAAGTTAGGATGGTGAGTCAGAAGTGACCGGGAGGAGAATGAGGTGGAGTTCTATAGGTAATGTTAGGATCCATCCGAGGAGATGGGTAGCTTTTAAAAATTTAATTTATAAATTAAATTACATTTTTCTGCATGTATATTTACTTCAGTGTAAAGGTTACTTAAAAAATAAAGTCCCCGTAGAGTAGTGGTTCTCCATTTTATGAAACCCACATATTCCTCCTTTATAACAGATGTTTTGTGACATCCTCTGTCCTCTCCTGAAATGAAAGTTGTAGATAATGGTACATATTATGTGTATAATTAAATTTTTTTCTTTTTAAAAGAAAATTTTAATTTTATAATTAAAAATAAATTAATGTAGTAGCTTAGTAGGGATGTAAAAAAAAAAGAAGAGGGAAAAACTTTATAATAAGATAATGTGTATTTCAGTGTGTTGATATTTGGTCAGGACTGCTCCGGAAGATGCTGAGTACAACAGGTGCTTGCACCTAGAGTGAAAACCTCCATGAATGCAATATTTGCAAGTGCAGATGGCATCAGGTAATATACTAGCTAATTACTAGGATGCTGGTGATGGAGTTTTCTGAATGGTAAACAAATTGTGTTAACATTTTAAACAGAACACAGTCCAACCATCCTTCCATCTCCACAATAATGACATTCCTTTCAAATCTAGAGCATGTTAAAATTGTGCAAAAATACTTTGTTTTTATATATCAAAGTCAACTTAGATTCTAGGCTTCTAAACACACTTTTTATATACAGGAATATCCAATTGGATACTGAGATAATCCATTGCCCTATAGGACTGTCTTATGTATAGCAAGATGTTTAATATCCGTGCCCCCTGACCATTAAATGCCAGGGGTGTCATTGCAACAACCACAAACTTCTAATATTCCCCCAGAACAGGGTCACTTTGGTGGAGAACCATCTGTGTAGAGGGCAACTTCTAGGCCATAAGCCATTAATGTTCTTATTCATGAAGCCCTCAAAGATCTACCAGCATCAAAGTTATCTGATGGGCATAATAATTTAAATAAACTCTCTTAGGTCTTTAAAGCTTCTCCACTCATTGCACTGCTGATCCATCCCAAATTAGGCTCCTTAGGGTCCTTGCTTAATGACAATTTGAGTGTTGATGCTGGAGGTGCGGGTTCGATCACTAGGTGGGGAAGATCCCCTGGAGGAAGGCATGGCAACCCACTCCAGAATTCTTTCCTGGAGAATTCCATGGACAGAGAACACTGGCTACAGTCCATGGGGTCAAGAAGAGTCAGACACGACTGAGCAAGCACACAGAAAGTTTAACGTTCCTAAACAACCAGGTGGAAATTAGGTCGGAAAATTTCAAGATATATCCCTACCCCTTCCCTAAGAGCCTCACTCCTTTTATAAGTTAAAACCTGTCAGACATTCCAAAGCAAAAGGTCTTCTTGATTTCTCAGCCTGTATGATCAAGAGTTGCATGCATCCATGTTAGACATTATTGTCCACTAAATCCTAAAACCTTACACTTCATCTTCTGTCATGGAGCATAGCAAATATTTGAGTGATTATTATATGCCATGCTATATACCTTGTGCTAAGCACTTCACAGGTATCATCTCATTATATTCTCACAACAACCCTATGAGGTAATCACTATTATTATTCCTAGGTTTTGATGGGAAGAAAACTGAGGCATGGAGCAGTTGAGGAACATCCTTAGGGTCACATAGTTAATCAGCTTAAAAGCTGGGATTTGAACACATGCATCTGATTCTAAAGCTAGAGCTCTTAACTTTCCTGGTATTCTCCCCTTAAAGGGGGAGAATACACTTTTGCCAAGAATACCCTGGGCATCTATAAATGGTACAGCCTTCCATTGGCTAAATGCCTTTTGGAATTCAGCTTGCCTGTTGAGGAGTCCAGTGACTTCCTCCTTTATCAATGAGATTATTCCATTCAGCGTCAAATAACAGAAAGCTGACAGATGAGTGTGAACAATAAGGACATTTATTCCTTACTGAACATGAAGTCCCAGGGCTGACTAAACGGCTCAATAAAATCTTGAAGCACTCTTGGCCTCACCATCATCAGGGTATTAACTTTTCTTCCTCATGTATCTTATCTCCTGGTCACAAGATGGCTGCTGCTGCTCCAGCCACACTAGAGAAAGGAAGGGGCAGAGTAAAAAGGATTTTTTTTTAATTAAATTATTTTTTTCCTGTTTCTCTTTTATTATTTTTTAAATCCATTTATTTTTTAATTGAAGGATAATTACTTTACAGAATTGTGTTGGTTTCTGCCAAACATCAACATGAATCAGCCGTAGGTATACATATGTCCCCTCTCTCATGAACTTCCTTCCCGTCTTCCTTCTCATCCCACCCCTCTAGGTTGTTACAGAGCCCCAGTTTGAGTTCTTGAGTCACACAGCAAATTCCCATTGGCTCTCTATTTTACATGTGGTAATGTAAGTTTCCATGTTACTCTCTCTGTACATCCGACCATCTCCTTCCTCCACTCCCACTGTGTTCATAAGTCTGTTCTCTGTGTCTCCATTGCTGTCCTGCAGATAATTGCATCAGTACCATTTTTCTAGATGTACTAGCATTTGATACTTGTTTTTCTCTTTCTGACTTACTTCAATCTGTGTAGTAGGCTCTAGGTTCATCCACCTCATTAGAACTGACTCAAATGTGTTCCTTTTAATGGCTGAGTAATATTCCATTGTATATATGAACCACAGCTTCTTTAACCACTCATCTGTCAATTACCGTCTAGGTTTCTTCCATGTTCTGGGTATTATAAATAGTGCTGCAATGAACATTGGGGTACATGTGTCTTTTTCAGTTTTGGTTTCCTCAAGATGTATGTCTAGTAGTGAGATTCCTGGGTCATATGGTGGTTTTATTCCTAGTTTTTTTTTTAAGGAATCACCATCCTGTCTTCCATAGTGGATGTATCAATTTACATTCCCACCAACAGTGCACGAGGATTCCCTTTTCTCCACACTCTCTCCAGCATTTACTGTTTTGTTTTTTTTTTTTGAGGATGGTCATTCTGACTGATGTGAGGTGATATCTCAGTATGTACTTTTGATTTGTATTTCTCTAATAATGAGCAATGTTGAGCATCTTTTCATGTGCTTGTTAGTGGTGATGGCCAGGTATGGCCCTGATGCTCTAGCACCATCCATTTTCAGGGCTAGTTGATTTGACAGGTGAGTTGTTACATACTCCTTGGTGGATTCCAACTTATATGGCTAATGTCCTGCTAAAAACAATTTTTTATGGTTTTTAATCCCAACTTTCTTTTGATTCTCATTGGCTGTAGCTGATTGACATGCCCACTCTTAAACCCATTATTGGAAAAGGGGGATGGTATTATAATAATTACCTTAGACAAATCATTATTTATCCACTACAATTCTGTTACCAGAGGTTTCCACCCATTAAAAATAAGGCTTCTGTTAGGAAAGAAAGGGAATTTCTATAGTTATCTAGGGCTACTATAACAAAATTCCACAGTCTGGGTGACTTAAACAACAGAAAATTGGAGGCTGAAAAGGCCAATATCACAGCCCAGCAGGGTTCAATTTGCTTTCTCTTTGGACATGGCTATCATCTTTCTATGTGCTTTCCTGAGGTATGTGCTGGGAGAGAGAGAGACTCTTCTTATAAGGGCACTAATCCCATCATGAGGGTCCCACCCTTCTGAACTCACCTAACCCTAATTACTGAAAGACCTCAGATCCAAATACCATCACATTTGGGGATTACAGCTCTGACATAGGAATTTTCAAGGGATACATATATTCAGCCCATAGCAGCTGCCAAGTAGGTAGTAAACAACATCTGCCATTCCTTCTCTGTGAGATAATTAGGTGGTCCCAGCTTGGGTAGAAGACTGGGGATAATACTGGTTGCAGGGCACACCAAAGTTGTGATTATGGTGAGTGTGTGAGTGATAGTCGCTCAGTTGTGTCTGACTCTTTGTGACCCCATGGACTGTAGCCTGCCAGGCTCCTCAGTTCACTGGATTTTCCAGGCAAGAATACTGGAGTGGGTTGCCATTCCCTTCTCCAGGGGATCTTCCCAACCCAGGGATCAAACCCAGGTCTTCCACATTGTAGGCAGACTATTTACCATCTGAGCCACTAGGGAAGCCCTTTTCCCTTGTGGCTCAGCTGATAAAGAATCCGCCTGCAATGCAGGAGACCTGGATTCAATCCCTGGGTTGGGAAGATCCCCTGGAGAAGGGAAAGGCTACCCATTCCAGTATTCTGGCCTGGAGAATTCCATGGGCTGTATAGTCCATGGGGTCGCAAAGAGTTGGACACGACTGAGCAACCTTCACTTTCACTTTCAGTGATTATGGTATTCTCAGTAAAAGTAAAATCATGTATATTTAGCCCTGACACATTCTCACACATTCTGCCTCACAGACATCTAGAGCCTCGAACAACTCTGTGCACAGAGGGTGTCATCTTAGCCATCAAGGTGTGGGCTGAGTGTGGGTGGGGCATCACTTCTGTGAGGACAATATCTGTTTATTGCAAAGAGTTCAGAATCTATGGAGATATACATAGTCTGCTGTGATTGTGGTTTTCATTCTGTCTGCCCTCTGATGGATGAGGATAAGAGGCTTGTGGAAGGTTCCTGATGGGAGGGACTGGCTGTGGGATAGACTGGGTCTTGCTCTGGTGGGTGGGGCCATAATCGGTAAATCCTTAATCCAATTTTCTACTGATGGGTGGGCCTGTGTTCTCTGCCTGCAGTTTGGCTTGAGGCCAAACTATGGTAAGGGTAATGGCATAATGTTCCCTTGGTATCTCTAATTTTCTTGAAGAGATCTCTAGTCTTTCCCATTCTATTGTTTTCTTCTAATTCTTTGCACTGATCTATGAGGAAGGCTTTCTTATCTCTCCTTGCTATTCTTTGGAACTCTGCATTCAAATGGGTATATCTTTCCTTTTCTCCTTTGCTTTTCCCTTCTCTTCTTTTCACAGCTATTTGAAAGGCCTCCTTAGACAGCAATTTTGCTTTTCTGCATTTCTTTTTCTTGGGGATGGTCTTGATCCCTGTCTCCTGTACAATGTCATGAAACTCTGTCCATAGTTCATCAGGGACTCTATGAGATCTAGTCCCTTAAATCTATTTCTCACTTCCACTGTATAATCATAAGGTATTTGATTTAGGTCATACCTGAATGGTCTAGTGGTTTCCCCTACTTTCTTCAATTTCAGTCTGAATTTGGCAATAAGGAGTTCATGATCTGAGCCACAGTCACCTCCTGGTCTTGTTTTTGCTGACTGTATAGAGCTTCTCCATCTTTGGCTGCAAAGAATATAGTCAATCTGATTTTGGTGTTGGCCATCTGGTGATGTCCTTGTGTAGAGTCTTCTTTCGTGTTGTTGGAAGAGGGTGTTTGCTATGAACAGTGTGTTCTCTTGCCAAAATGCTATTAGCCCTTGCCTGCTTCATTCTGTAGTCCAAGGCCAAATTTGCTTGTTACTCCAGGTATTTCTTGACTTCCTACTTTGGCATTTCAGTCCCCTGTAATGAAAAGGACATCTTTTTTGGGTGTTTGTTCTAAAAGGTCTTGTAGGTCTTCATAGGACCATTCAACTTCAGCTTCTTCAGTGTTATTGGTCAGGGCATAAATTAGAGATACTAAGGGAACATTTCATGCAAAGATGGGCTCAATAAAGGACAGAAATGGTATGGACCTAATAGAAGCAGAAGATATTAAGAAGAGGTGGCAAGAATACACAGAAGAACTGTACAAAAAAGATCTTCACAACCCAGATAATCATGATGGTGTGATCACTCACCTAGAGCCAGACATCCTGGAATGTGAAGTCAAGTGGGCCTTAGGAAGCATCACTACAAACAACACTAATGGAGGTGAAGGAATTCCAGTTGAGCTATCTCAAATCCTAAAAGATGATGCTGTGAAAGTGCTGCACTCAATGTGTCAGCACATTTGGAAAACTCAGAAGTGGCCACAGGACTGGAAAAGGTTGGTTTTCATTCCAATCCCAAAGAAAGGCAATGCCAAAGAATGCTCAAACTACCACACAATTGCAATCATCTCACATCCTAGTAAAGTAATGCTCAAAATTCTCCAACCCAGTATTCACAGTACATGAACCATGATTTTCCTGATGTTTAAGCTGGTTTTAGAAAAGGCAGAGGAACCAGAGATCAAATTGCCAACATCCGCTGGATCATTGAGAAAGCAAGAGAGTTCCAGAAAAACATCTATTTCTGCTTTATTGACTATGCCAAAGCCTTTGACTGTGTGGATCACAACAAACTGTGGAAAATTCTGAAAGAGATGGGAATACCAGAACACCTGACCTGCCTCTTGAGAAATCTGTATGCAGGTCAAGAAGCAACAGAACTGGACATGGAAAAACAGACTGGTTCCAAATAGGACAAGGAGTATGTCAGGGCTGTATATTGTCACCCTGCTTATTTAACTTATATGCAGAGTACATCATGAGAAACGCTGGGCTGGATGAAGCACAAGCTGGAATCGAGATTGCCGGGAGAAATATCAATAACCTCAGATATGCAGATGACACCACCCTTATGGCAGACAGTAAAGAAGAACCAAAGAACCTCTTGATGAAAGTGAAAGAGGAGAGTGAAAAAGTTGGCTTAAAGCTCAACGTTTAGAAAACTAAGATCATGGCCTCCGGTCCCATCACTTCATGGCAAATAGATAGGGAAACAGTGAAAACAGTGGTAGACTGTTTTGGGGGGCTCCAAAATCACTGCAGATGGTGACTGCAGCCAGGAAATTAAAAGATGCTTACTCCTTGGAAGGAAACTTATGACCAACCTTGAGAGCATATTAAAAAGCAGAGACATTACTTTGCCAACAAAGTTCCGTCTAGTCAAGGCTATGGTTTTTCCAGTATTCATGTATGGATGTGAGAGTTGGACTATAAAGAAAGCTGAGCACCAAAGAATTGATGCTTTTGAACTGTGGTGTTGGAGAAGACTCTTGAGAGTCCCTTGGACTGCAAGGAGATCCAACCAGTCCATCCTAAAGGAGATCAGTCCTGAGTGTTCATTGGAAGGACTAAAGTTGAAGCTGAAACTCCCAATACTTTGGCCACCTGATGCAGAGTCAATTCATTTGAAAAAGATCCTGATGCTAGAAAAGATTGAAGGCAGGAGGAGAAGGGGATGACAGAGGATGAGATGGTTGGATGATATCACTGACTTGATGGACATGAGTTTGAGCAAGTTCTGGGAGATATTGAAGGACAGGGAAAACTGGAGTGCTGGAGTCCCTGGGATCTCGAAGAGTCAGACATGACTGAGTGAGTGAACAACAACATAGCCTACTGGTAGTTTCCTGAATTCCCCACACACGCAATCTTTGTCTGCCTACAATCAGTGTCCTACCACAAACAAACTTATGGCTAGCCATACTGCCCAATTTCTAGGCAAGGCCTGGAGATGTGCATTTCTATTCTCCTAACATAAAGGTAGTAAATATGATAGATTACTACTTCACCAATAGTAATTCTTTGATACCCTCAAAAGTCTTCATTTCTACCACATTCACCACAGATAGCTAGACCTGAGCCATCTACTTCTCGGGAGTATAAAAAAGTGGGATCTTTAACTGTAAGCTGTAGAAACCAATACTTGCTGATACAATTAATAGGGGACTTTTTAGGAGAGATTTTAGAAAATTCACATACTTAACAAGAAAGTATGTGGCTTGGAATTGGGAAAGTCAGACTTGGAAAAGGCAGGAAGAAAGTCAGCTTTGGAGGGTAAAGAAGCAGGAGACACAGAAACAGCCTGGACAGGCACCAGTAACTAAAGAATGAAATCCAACTGTTTTCAATTTAATTCTCTGCAGAACATTCAAACTGGAGGCAGGATCAGTTTCAGATGGATTGCAAATTTAAATGTGAAGGGGAAAAATCAATAAAAGCTTTAGAAAAGAAAAGAGGCAAGCCTCTTTGGACCAGAGTGGACAGAGCAGGGTGTTAAACACAAACCTGATTTGCCAAGGGAAGCCTCCAGGTCTAGACAGGTCAGTTCAGTTCAGTTAAGTTGCTCAGTCGTGTCCGAATCTTAGTGTCCCCATGGACCGCAGCACGCCAGGCCTCCCTGTCCATCACCAACTCCCGGAGTTTACTCATACTCATGTCCATACCGTCGGTGATGCCATCCAACCTCTTATCCTCTGTCGTCGCCTTCTCCTCCTGCCCTCAATCATTCCGAGCATCAGGGTCTTTTCAAATGAGTCAGCTCTTCACATCAGGTGGCCAAAGTATAGGGAGTTTCAGCTTCAACATCAGTCCTTCCAATGAACACTCAGGACTGATCTCCTTTAGGATGGACTGGTTGGATCTCCTTGCAATCCAACGGACTCTCAAGAGTCTTCTCCAACGCCACAGTTCAAAAGCATCAATTCTTCGGTGCTCACCTTTCTTTATAATCAAACTCTCACATCCATACATGAATACTAGAAAAACCATATCCTTGACTAGACGGAACTTTGTTGGCAAAGTAATGTCTCTGCTTCTTAATATGCTCTCAAGGTTGGTCATAAGTTTCCTTCCAAGGAGTAAGCATCTTTTCATTTCCTGGCAGCAGTCACCATCTGCAGTGATTTTGGAGCCCCCAAAAATAAAGTCTACCACTGTTTTCACTGTTTCCCCATCTATTTGCCATGAAGTGATGGGAAAAGATGCCATGATCTTAGTTTTCTGAATGTTGAGCTTTAAGCCAACTTTTTCACTCTCCTGTTTCACTTTCATCAAGAGGTTCTTTGGTTCTTCTTTACTGTCTGCCATAAGGGTGGTGTCATCTGCATATCTGAGGTTATTGATATTTCTCCTGGCAATCTTGATTCCAGCTTGTGTTTCTTCCAGCCCAGCGTTTCTCATGATGTACTCTGCCTATAAGTTAAATAAGCAGGGTGACAATATATAGCCTTGACGTACTCCTTGTCCTATTTGGAACCAGTCTGTTGTTCCATGTCCAATTCTAACTGTTGCTTCCTGACTTGCTACAGATTTCTCAAGAGGCAGGTCAGGTGTTCTGGTATTCCCATCTCTTTCAGAATTTTCCACAGTTTCTTGTGATCCACACAAAGGCTTTGGCATAGTCAATAAAGCAGAAATAGATGTTTTTCTGGAACTTTCTTGCTTTTTGATGATCCAGCGGATGTTGGCAATTTGATCTCTGGTTCCTCTGCCTTTTCTAAAACCAACTTGAACATCCGGAAGTTCACGGTTCACGTATTGCTGAATCCTGGCTTGGAGAATTTTGAGCATTACTTTACTAGGATGTGAGATGATTGCAATTGTGTGGTACTTTGAGCATTCTTTGGCATTGCCTTTCTTTGGGATTGGAATGAAAACCAACCTTTCCCAGTCCTGTGGCCACTGTTGAGTTTTCCAAATGTGCTGACATATTGAGTGCAGCACTTTCACAGCATCAACTTTTAGGATTTGAGATAGCTCAACTGGAATTCCATCACCTCTGTTAGTGTTGTTTGTAGTGATGCTTCCTAAGGCCCACTTGACTTCACATTCCGGGATGTCTGGCTCTAGGTGAGTGATCACACCATCGTGATTATTTGGGCTGTAAAGATCTTTTTTTGTGCAGTTCTGTGTATTCTTGCCATCTCTTCTTAATATCTTCTGCTTCTGTTAGGTCCATACAATCTCTGTCCTTTATTGAGCCCATCTTTGCATGAAATGTTCCCTTGGTATCTCCAATTTTCTTGAAGAGATCTCTAGTCTTTCCCATTCTATTGTTTTCCTGTGTTTCTTTGCACTGATAAGTGAGGAATGCTTTCTTATCTCTCCTTGCTATTCTTTGCAACTCTGCATTCAAATGGGTATATCTTTCCTTTTCTCCTTTGCTTTTCGCTTCTCTTCTTTTCACAGCTATTTGTAAGGCCTCCTCAGACAGTCATTTTGCTTTTCTGCATTTCTTTTTCTTGGGGATGGTCTTGATCCCTGTCTCCTGTACAATGTCATGAAACTCTGTCCATAGTTCATCAGGCACTCTATGAGATCTAGTCCCTTAAATCTATTTCTCACTTCCATTGTATAATCGTAAGGGATTTGATTTAGGTCATACCTGAATGGTCTGGTGGTTTTCCCTACTTTCTTCAATTTCAGTCTGAATTTGGCAATAAGGAGTTCATGATCTGAGCCACAGTCACCTCCTGGTCTTGTTTTTGCTGACTGTATAGAGCTTCTCCATCTTTGGCTCAAAGAATATAATCAATCTGATTTTTTGGTGTTGGCCATCTGGTGATGTCCTTGTGTAGAGTCTTCTCTTGTGTTGTTGGAAGAGGGTGTTTGCTAATGACCTATGCATTCTCTTAGCAAAACTCTATTAGCCTTTGCCCTGCTTCATTCTGTAGTTTAAGGCCAAATTTGCCTGTTACTCCAGGTGTTTCTTGACATCCTACTTTTGCATTCCAGTCCCCTATAATGAAAAGATCTTTTTTGGGTGTTAGTTTTAAAAGGTTTTGCAGGTCTTCATAGAACCATTCAACTTCAACTTCTTCAGCATTACTGGTCGGGGCATAGACTTGGATTGAATGGTTTGCCTTGGAAATGAACAGAGAGATCATTCTGTTGTTTTTGAGATTGCTTCCAAGTACTGCATTTCGGACTCTTGTTGACTATGATGGCTACTCCATTTCTTCTAAGGGATTCTTGCACACAGTAGTAAATATAATGATCATCTGAGTTAAATTCACCAATTCCAGTCCATTGTAGTTCACTGATTCCGAAAATGTCGACATTCACTCTGGCCATCCCCTGTTTGACCACTTCCAATTTGCCTTGATTCATGGACCTAACATTCCAGGTTCCTATGCAATATTGCTCTTTACAGCATCAAACCTTGCTTCTGTCACTAGTCACATCCACAACTGGGTGTTGTTTTTGCTTTGGCTCCACCTTTTCATTCTTTCTGGAGTTATTTCTCCACTGATCTCCAGTAGCATATTGGACACCTACCCACCTGGGGAGTTTATCTTTCAGTGTCCTATCTTTTTGCCATTTCTAGGGAAATGGACGCAGAGGCCAGAGGCTTGGAGGGTGGGGCCTCCCTCTGGGTCATGAGCTTGAGAATCAGAGCCGATATAGGCCTGCGGCAGCCATGGAGGGATTCCACATCCTTTCTTTTGTGGCTCAGGTTTTATCACTGCATCTCCTTTCTTGATCAGGGCCAGCTCAGTTTGCTGGGAAACCCTCCTGGGCCGCAGCGGAGCATGTACAGGTAGGGGCTCATTCATCTCTTCTCCCAGCGAACCAGCTTAACTAGCAGGCGCAAAGGCTGAGGAGCCAGTTTAGAGGTTTAGCAGCATGGAAATCCAGTGTTCCTGGGGGAATTCTCAGAGAGAGAATGCAGTACACAGCTCTGAAGTCCAGAGGCTGAAATTGGGCACCACTGGTGACCTCAACAGGGGATAGAGCAATGGAAACAGAGACCTTGTGTTTTATGTTTTAATGAAAAAACCGTTTAGCACAGGGAACTCTACTCGATACTCTGTAATGACATATATGGGGCTAGAACCTTAAAAAAGAGATTGTATGTATATGTGAAACTGATTCACATTGCTATACACCAGAAACTAACACAGCATTGTAAATCAACTATACTCCAATAAAAATTAATTAAAACCCCCCCAACTATGACTATTGTGTCAGACCTGTTCTAAGCACTTTACATGTGCAATCTTACTTAATCCTCAATTGCTATCATTCGTTTAACAGATAAGGAACCAGGCTCAGAAAATTTAAGGCCCTTGCCCCAGGTCACCCAGCTATTTAAAGAGGCTGCTGCTGCTAAGTCACTTCAGTCGTGTCCGACTCTGTGCGACCCCATAGACGGCAGCCCACCAGGCTCCGCCGTCCCTGGGATTCTCCAGGGAAGAACACTGGAGTGGGTTGCCATTTCCTTCTCCAATGCATGGAAGTGAAAAGTGAAAGTGAAGTCGCTCAGTCGTGTCCGACTCTTCGAGACCCCATGGACTGCAGCCCATCAGGCTCCTCCGTCCATGGGGTTTTCCAGGCAAGAGTACTGGAGTGGGGTGCCACTGCCTTCTCCATTTAAAGAGGCAAGTCTGGGTTTTAAATGTTGCCAGTATGGCTCCAGTCAGTTCTAAAGAAAATCAATCCTGAATATTCATTGGAAGGACTGATGCTGAAGCTGAAGTTCCAGTACTTTGGCTACATGATGCGAAGAGCCGACTCATTGGAAAAGACCCCGATGGTGGGAAAGATTGAGGGCAGAAGAGGGCAGCAGAAGATGAGATGATTGGATACCATCACCAACTCAGTGGAAGTGAATTTGAGCAAATTCTGGGAGGCAGTGAAGGACAGGGAAGCCTGGTGTGCTGTAGTCCACGGGGTCACAAAGAATTGGACACAACTTAGTGAACAATGCTATGGCTCCAGAGCTACATCCTATACCTCATATTGCCTCTTACATAAGTCAGGCAGATAAATATAGACCTGAAGCCAACTCTTTGAGCAAGGGCAGCAATGAAAATGCATTAGTAGTCAAGGAGACACACACACAGGTACATTTCAAGGATGAGAAACAGAGAGCTAAATGGGATGGTGAACAGGAGAAAGTGTGAGAAAGTTAGGGTGTGATTGTGTCGAGGTAAATGATGCATGCTCTGCACCTCTCTTTTGGAGGGCTCCCCAATTTGGTTTTTAAAGGTACTGTAACAGGAGGGAAAAGGGCAGGGCACAACTTTTGAAAGAATGACATAGCCCAGGACACAACATGAACTGATTGAAATCAAAGGGACCAAGAGAGCAGATAAGACTAGACCTTGATCCTCAATCAAGTAAAATGACACACCAGAGGTACCATGAAGTTTCCAAGGCCTGTTAAAAGACCAAGGAGTGGGTGGTGGCCGAATCCTGGAAATCTCCGCCCCTTCCCCAAAATAGTTGGAATAATCCTCCCACTTATTAGCATATGACATCACCCAGCCTGTAAAGTGAAGTGAAGTCACTCAGTGAGTGTCCGACTCTTTGCGACCCTTTGGACTGTAGCCCACGAGGCTCCTCCGTCCATGGGATTTTCCAGGCAAGAATACTAGAGTGGGTTGCCATTTCCTTCTCCAGGAGATCTTCCTGACTCAGGGATTGAACCTGGGTCTCCTGCATTGTAGGCAGATGCTTTACCATCTGAGCCACCAGGGAAGTCTATCAGCCTGTAAAAACTAACCACAAATTTCGCTGCGCATTCACCCTCTGCGATGACCCACACTCTGTCTGTGGTGTGTGCTTCTCTCTGTATCTGAATAAATTCACTTCTTATCTATCACTTTGTCTCTTACTGAATTCTTTCTGTGATGAGACATCAAGAACCTGAGCTTCATTAGGTCCTGAAACCAGGTACTGTGGGTTTTGGCTGGGTTTGAGTCCCAGCCATATGGGTTCAAGTCCCAAGCAGAGTTTTGGCTGGGTTCAAGTCCCAGCACATGGGTTTGAGTCCCAATCTAAGGTAAACGCTTTCAGCACCATGTTCTGACACCAGGCTGATAATGAGAATATTGAGTTCCTTCAGAATTCCACAATGGAGCTTGTCCAGCAACTGCTACTGCTTTCAACTGTTTTTCTTACACATCAGATTTCTTCAACACTTGCCTCTTATCTTGGACTATGGTTCTTGCTTGCCTGTAGGACTGTATACATATTCCTTACCCTGGCCTCCAAAACCCTGCATAACTCAACAACCCCGAGTCTTGGCTGCAGTCTGCCCCATGTCCCCACCAAGACCCATTCAACAGATACATATTCTAGATGTTTCCACTTTGTTATCCTTTCCCTTTGTCTTTAGCCATTTAAATGTCAGCAACCCTTCATGGCCTAGCTCACATTCTATCACCTCCACTTAGTCTTCTGTATTAGGGCTTCAGAGAGCCAGAACCAGAATATAAAAACAGAATACATGTATATAATATGTGAGTGAAAGTCACTCAGTCATGTCTGACTCTTTGCGACCCCATGGACTATGGCCTGCCAGGCTTCTCTGTCCATGGAATTCTCTATGCCAGAATACTGGAGTGGGTAGCCGTTTCCTCCTCCAGGGGATCTTCCCTTCTCCAGGGGATCTTCCCAACCCAGGGACTGAACCCAGGTCTCCTGCATTGCAGGTGGATTCTTTACTGTCTGAGCCACCAGGGAAGCCCAAGAATACTGAGTGGGTAGCCTATCCCTTCTCCAGCAGATCTTCCCAACCCAGGAATCGAACCGGGGTCTCCTGCATTGCAGGCGGATTCTTTACGAGCTGAGCTACCAGGTAAGCCCATATAATAGATATACATTATATATTAATATAATATATATTGTATATGTATGAGGAATTGACTTATACAGTTGGGAAGGTAAGAAGTCCCAAGACCTGTAGTCAACAAGCTGGGGGCCCAGAAGGGCTGACGTGTAGCTCCTGGAGAGATCCAAAGGCTTGGGAAACAGGAGAGCTGATGGTGTAAGTTCTAGTCCAAAAGTTGGCAAGTTTAGGACCCAGGAGGGGCGAATGTTTCATTCTGGGTCCAAAGGTTAGAAAGACTAATGACCTAGCAAGACATCAGGCAAGACGAGTACCCTTTCATTCCAGAGTGGGCCAATCTTTTTGTTTTTTTCAAGACCTTGGATAGGATGAGCCCCACCCACATTAAGGAATGCAATCTACTTTACTCAGTCCATGGATTGAATTGTTAATCTCATCCAAAAACACCATTGCAGACAGACTCAGAACAACATTTTTTTAATATTTATTTTTAGTTTTTAAAATTTATTTGGCTGCTCCAGGCTTTAGTTGCAGTACTCGGGATCTTCCTTCTACATTGTGACATGCGAGATCTTTAGTTGTGGCACACGAACTCTTAGTCGTGGCACGTGGGATCTAGTTCCCTGACCAGGAATGGAATCTAGGCCCCTTGCATTGGGATTGTGGAGTCTTGGACACTGGACCACCAGGGAAGCCACAGAAAAAGTTTTGACCAAATATCTGGGCACCCAACAGCCAGTCAAGTTGACACATACATTAACCAACACACTTAAAATTTTTTCTTCATTTTTTAATTTGAACTATGTCCTTCCAGCCCCAAATTGTTACCTGGGATTAGTCTTGAGGGATAGGATTCCAGGATGGGAAGGGAGAACTTCCATTTTTACTCTTTACTATTGAAAAAGAAGTTTAGGGACTTCCCCAGTGATCCAGTAGTTAAGACTCTGCCTTCCAATGCAGAGGGCATGAGTTCAATCCTTGGTTGGGGAACTAAGACCCCACACACTGAGGGGTGTGGCAAAAAAAAAAAAAGAGGTTTAAAAGTGGTAAACTTTGAGGAAATTATACTTTCTTTTTGGTTCTTTTCTATTATTACTTGTGTTTGTGTACAGCCAGCCCTCTGTAGCTGCAAGTTGCAAGTCCACAGATTCAATTAACTATGGATAGAAGATATTTAGACAGTTCCATATCAGAAAACAATCTGATCAAAAACTGATCAACAGAACCATTTTATTAAACATTTGATCTAATGTGAGAAAAAGGATTCCCAAAGCAAAACTTCAATTTGCTGCACATACACAGCTATTTACATAGCATTTACATTGTATTCATCATTATAAGTTAATTGGTATTATAAGTAATCTAGAGATGACTTAAAATTTAAAGGGCTCAATCCCTGGGTTGGGAAGATCCCCTGGAGGGCATGGCAACCCACTACAGTATTTTTGCCTAGAGAATCACATGGAGAGAGGAGCCTGGTGGGATATAGTACATAGGATCACAAAGAGTCGTACATGACTGAAGCAATTTAGCATGCACTAACATGCATAGGTTATATGCAAATACTACACCATTTTGTATAAGAGACTTGAGCATTGGAGGATTTTGGTAACTTCAGGGGTCCTAGAACTGGGTCCCTGACAGATACTGAGGGATGCCTGTATTAAAAAAAAAAAATCTTATTCCAACTACCAGTTATAGAGACTACAGAGGACACAGGAAGATATTTATAACCATATGATGCAAAATGTATGATTATTGGAAACTATTCAGGATAAACAACCTTGTTACTTCAACAGATAAATAGCAAGTGTAATAAAAAGAAGTGGAGGGAAAACCTATGATTAAAAGAGATTTTAAAAAAGCAACCATTTGCAATGTGTGGGTATTATTTAGATTCCACTAAAAAAGAAAAACTCCACAAAACGAAAAAAGAAAAATTCATAGCATTTAGGAGACAAGTGAAAATTTAAACACTGACAGGACATTTGACACTATAAAGGATTTTTTTTCAAATGTGATAATTGTGTTGTGGTTATGTTTTAAAAATGTGTCTTTTGGGAATTCCTCAGTGGTCCAGTAGTTAGCACTTGGTGCTTTCACTGTTAGGGCCAGGGTTCAATCCCTGATTGGGGAACTAAGATTCTGCAAGCCACATGGCTCTGCCACACACAAAAAATAAGCATCTTTTAAAGAAATGTAGTCAAACATTTATGAATAAAATAATGTCAAGCCTGAGATTTGCTTCAAAATAATTTACGGGTAGAGGAAGTGTACCAAAGTGTGGATGGGGCAGGATTGATGGATTTAGGATAGGTGATAGGCACGTTGAAGTATACTATTTGGTCTACTTTTGTGTATGTTAGAAATTCTCCGTAAATAAAAAGATTTTTAAAATTATGGTGTGACCAGCACAATTTAATTATAGTGATTATTTCTATCCCAGCAACTGTGAAAGATTTATTTTAAGAACTTAGAGGTTCACTCAAAAGATAGTTGAAAATTTCAAATGCTAGGAAATTTTAATCACTATCTTCCTCCTCCCACACAACATAATTGACATCCTGGCCACAGAACTTTTGCAAACCCACACACAATTCAAAGTAAATTGTCAGCTCACTCCTGGTTTCTGGCTGTAACTCAAGCCTGATTTGGCCTTATTCCTTCAGGTTCAGAGCTGAAGCCTCAATTGAGACACACTCCTACTTAGGGGCCAGACATCAAGCTTAAGCAAAATATGGAAGGGTGACCAAGCTGATTATGACACGGCTGCTGCCCTCAAGAACATGGATGCATCATTCTGTTCAGTCACACAGTCGTGTCCAACTCTTTGCGACCCCATGGACTGCAGCATGCCAGGCTTCCCCGTCCATCACCAACTCCCAGAGTTTGCTCAAACTCATGTCCATTGAGTCAGTGATGCCATTCAACCATCTCATCCTCTGTCATCCCCTTTTCCTCCTGCCTTCAATCTTTCCCAGCATCAGGGTCTCTTCCAATGAGTCAGTTCTTCGCATCAGGTGGCCAAAGCATTGGAGTTTCAGCTTCAACATCAGTCCTTCCAATGAACACCCAGGACTGATCTCCTTTAGGATGGACTGGTTGGATCTCCTTACAGTCCAGGGGATTCTCAAGAGTCTTCTCCAACACCACAATTCAAAAGCATCAATTCTTTGGCCTTCAACTTTCCTTATAGTCCAATCATTTCTCAAAGATAAGTGAAAATGTTAGTCATTCAGTTGTGTTCAACTTTTTGAGACCCCATGGATTGTAGCCCACCAGGTTCCTCAGTTCATGGAATGCTCCAAGCAAGAAGAGCGGAGTAGGTAGTCATTCCCTTCTCCATATTTCTCAAGGTATCTTCCAAATTGTGGATTCCAGACATATTGGACTCCATCCTCAGATCCTTTCTCTCACTATACTTTCTTGAAGTTATACTTGATAACTTCAAGCTCATCCAGGTTCATACCTTCAGCTCTGGCCTTTCTCCTGACTTGCACAGCCAATGTTCAGGACATTCTCATATAAATGATGGGCAATAGGGTGAATATTGGATTGCCATGTATAAAATAGACCTCAGGATGCCAGAGGGATGGGATGGGAAGGGAGGTGGGAGGGGGGTTCTGGAAGGGGAACACATGTACACCCATGGCAGATTCATGTCAATGTATAGCAAAACAAATACAATATTGTAAAGTTAAAAAATAGATAAATAAACTAAAAAAAAAAACAACAAAACTTATACCCACTTCACTCTTTCCAGCTCAGGAGGTTGTCCTTGATTCTTCTTTCTTCAGTCTCCACATTCAAATGCTTACTGAGTCCTGATGACAATTTGTTGTTGTTGTTTAGTTGTTAAGTCATGTCTGACTTTTTGCGATCTCATGGACTGTAGCTTGCCAGGCTCCTCTGTCCATGGGATTTGACAAGCAAGAATACTGGAGTATCGATTGCCATTTCCTTCTCCAGGGGATCTTTGAGATCCAGGGATCGAACCCACGTCTCCTGCATTGGCAGGTGGAATCTTTAACACTGAGTCATCAGGGAAGCCCCTTGTTGATTCTACCTTCAAACTATTCCCTAAATATGATTATTTCTAACCACCCCTACCACTACCACTCAATCCTAACCACTCTGTTTCTCCTCGAGCTACTATAGTAACCTTCTACCTGGTCTTGCTGCCCCTACCTTGTCCTTTGAATCAGGAAAGATTAAGTTTTAAAGATATCAATCCATTCCCAAGTCAATTCCCTGCTCAACCCTCTCTAGGGGCATCCTTTCTCACTTATATAAAATTCAAATTCCTCGCATGGATGACAGGCCACTCTCAAGACCTGGCCCTGCCCACCCCCAGTTTCCCACCCTTCTTGACTCATTGTCCTCTAGCCATAAGCCTTCAGGATAGCCTTTGAGTGTTTGCTCCAGTCTCAGGATCTTTATATTTGTTCTTCCTAGTCTAGATTGGAACGAGGCAATGCCAAAGAATGCTCAAACTACCGCACAACTGCACTCATCTCACATGCTAGTAAAGTAATGCTCAAAATTCTCCAAGCCAGGTTTCAGCAATACATGAACCGTGAACTTCCAGATGTTCAAGCTGGTTTTAGAAAAGGCAGAGGAACCAGAGATCAAATTGCCAATATCCACTGGATCATCGAAAAAGCAAGAGAGTTCCAGAAAAACATCTATTTCTGCTTTATTGACTATACCAAAGCCTTTGACTGTGTGGATCACAAGAAACTGTGGAAAATTCTGAAAGAGATGGGAATACCAGACCATCTGACCTGTCTCTTGAGAAACCTGTATGCAGGTCAGGAAGCAATAGTTAGAACTGGACATGGAACAACAGACTGGTTCCCAATAGGAAAAGGAGTACATCAAGGCTGTATATTGTCACCCTGCTTATTTAACTTATATGCAGAATACATCATGAGAAACACTGGGCTGGAAGAAACACAAGCTGGAATCAAGATTGCTGGTAGAAATATCAATAACCTCAGATATGCAGATGACACCACCCTTATGGCAGAAAGTGAAGAAGAACTAAAGAGCCTCTTGATGAAAGTGAAAGAGGAGAGTGAAAAAGTGAAAGAGGAGAGTGAAAAAGTTGGCTTAAAGCTCAACATTCAGAAAACTAAGATCATGGCATCTGGTCCCATCACTTCATGAGAAATAGATGGGGAAACAGTGGAAACAGTGTCAGACTTTATTTTTTTGGGCTCCAGAATCACTGCTGATGGTGATTGCAGCCATGAAATTACAAGACGCTTACTCCTTGGAAGGAAGGTTATGGCCAACTTAGACAGCATATTTAAAAGCAGAAACATTACTTTACCAACAAAAGTCCGTCTAGTCAAGGCTATGGTTTTTGCAGTGGTCATGTATGGATGTGAGATTTGGACGGTGAAGAAAGCTGAGCGCCGCAGAATTGATGCTTTTGAACTGTGGTGTTGGAGAAGACTCTTGAGAGTCCCTTGGACTGCAAGGAGATCCAACCAGTCCATCCTAAAGGAGATCAATCCTGGGTGTTCATTGGAAGGACTGATGTTGAAGCTGAAACTCCAATACTTTGGCCACCTCATGCGAAGAGTTGACTCATTGGAAAAGACCCTAATGCTGTGTAGGATTGGGGGCAGGAGGAGAAGGGGACGACAGAGGATGAGATGGTTGGATGGCATCACTGACTCGATGGACATGGGTTTGGGTAGACTCTGGGAGTTGGTGATGGACAGAGAGGCCTAGCGTGCTGCGATTCATGGGGTCGCAAAGAGTCGGACACGACTGAGTGACTGAACTGAACTGATTCTAGATTGACCTTCCTTAAAAGTCTAAGGGCTTTTTTCCTCCCTTGATTTAGGTGTCTACTTAAATTTTAGGTTCTCGGAGATGCCTTTTCTCTGCCTTGTGTAAAGAGCCCTATGTCCTCTCACCATTTACCCTGCTTTTTTAGCACTTCTCATAGCATTATCACTACTTACAATTATACACTTATGTGTTTTTATTTTCTGTTTCCTTCCTCTCCACCTCTTAGGAATGTAAGCTTCATGAGGATGAGCATTTGTCTGTTTCACCTTCGTATCACTAGTGCTTAGCACTGTTGCTGCTGCTGCTGCTAAGTCGCTTCAGTCGTGTCCGACTCTGTGTGACCCCATAGACTGCAGCCCACCAGGCTCTCCCGTCCCTGGGATTCTCCAGGCAAGAACACTGGAGTGGGTTGCCATTTCCTTCTCCAATGCATGAAAGTGAAAAGTGAAAGTGAAGTCACTCAGTCACGTCCGACTCTTCGCGACCCCATGGACTGCAGCCTACCAGGCTCTTCTGTCCATGGGATTTTCCAGGCAAGAGTACTGGAGTGGGGTGCCATTGCCTTCTCCGGCTTAGCACTGTAGTATCTGCTAAATGAATGAATCTTCCAATCTGATACATGCCTATCTTCTCTAGAGAGTATGAAATTGAAAATATTGTTTACCAGCCACTTATCATACTGAGCATCCCAAAGCGCAGGCGCAAGCTCTGGAGCTCATGTGAATTTCCATGTGGGCCCCCATGGATTCCTTTCTCTCAGGAACCTGGTGCCTGGTGCCCTGGGTCTGACAGCTGGCCTCTAGGATTACAACCCACACTTAGAGAGCGCTGACTTTACCTTGGGCTTTCCTGGTAATACTAATGGTAAAGAACCTGCCTGCCAATGCAGGAGATGTAGTTTCCATTCCTGAGTTAGAAAGATCTAGAGGAGGGCATGGCAACCCACTCCAGTATTCTTGCCTGGAGAATCTGATGCATACAGGAGCCTGGTGGGCTACAGTCTGTGGGATCACAGAGTCAGACACGACTGAAGTGACTTAGCATGATTTTATCTTAGAACCTGCTTGCTGGTGTTCTAAAACGAAAGCATCTCACCCAACAAGAGCCAGTGCATCTCTGAGGGGAGTCTCAAAGGAAAGGATATTTAGGGAATTCCCTGATGATCCAGTGGTTAAGAGTCTGTGCTTTCACTGCTGTGGGCCTGGGTTAGGGAACTAAGATTCCCTCGTGCTGTATGCAGCCAAAAAAAAAAAAAGTGTTTTTCAAATGAATTTTAGGCCTAGTTGTCTTGAATCTGTCTCCTTGTACTAAAAAGAAAAGTTAGTCAAGCTTAAGAGCTGTAGGTAACAGCACAGGGTGGTTCTGCTTTACGGTCTCATTGAGTTTTACACAGGTGGGAAGAAAGTGTTTCATTAGCAACTGGTAGGAGTTATACCTTGCCTCCCCAGAGGTGTAGGAGCTCTTATAGGGGATGGTGGGGGCCCCTGGCACAGTAGGGAGAGTAGAGACCTGGACATGAGAATCACAGCGCCTGTCTGATGAGGAGTGACTGTTGGAATGACAGGCAGCTGCATGGCCAACACTGGGGCTGGGGGTTGCCAATGAAGGAGCTGGATGAGTCAGGTTTCACTGCAATGATTCTGTTTAAACAAAGAAATGAACCCGGGTTTCAAGGGCTTACAGCAATATCAGTGCCATGTTCACGTTTCTCACTCTAGGGTCTTCAGCTCAGCTGGGGTGGTATGGCTTCAGACTGTGGCTTCATGACTCTCCTGTCGATGACAGAAGAGGTCAAACCATAAGTCAAATCATTATACTGTACACCTTAAACATATACAGTGCTGTATATTAATTATATCTCAGTGAAACTGGAAGGGAAAAAAAAAGATGAAGAAGAACCCAAACCATGCAAGCTCATTGACAACCTCTGCTTAGGTGAAATTCATTAATATTCCATTGACAAATCACAAAATCGAGGCCCAGATCCATGGGGCCTGAAAATGTACTGCAGTACTACGAAGTCACAAGGCAAAGGCTGTGAATGTTTCATTCTACTGCGGGGAGGGATTGGAGGAGCAGGAACCCAGTCTCCCACAGGGCCCATCCAGGCTGTTTGGAGGAACAAGTGAGTTACCATGGAGACACCTTGAGGGAGCAGAGTGATACCTCAGTGGTAAGGGCACACAGTGGAAGACTGCTTCTTTGTTACTGTTCCTTTGATTCATATTCCTTGATTTTTACCCCTGGGCTAAATATGAAACTGCGGAAGCTCAAATTACGGGACCATGAACTTCTATCTCTTGCAGGAAGCAACAGGGCTGAGAACTTGAACACACAGAGTTGGCAACTTGTGAGATAAGGGGCTATACACCTGTGCAGTCCAATGTGGGGACCAAGCCTGGTGTGGGAAAAGAAGCACTTGGACCTTCTTCAGGTTTGCTTAAAATTATAGGTGAGATCTTCCTTGTTCCGCGTTTATGAGCTTGGTTCTGCAATGTCTCCTTGTTCTAAGAGTTACAGTAACACTCAGTGTAGCTGACATTGCATGAGAATCAAGGTCCTGCATAACTGATGTTTCCACAGAATGGAAACTTGCCCTTTCAAGGGCCGAAACAGTGTTTATTTTTTACCACTTTAAAGAATAGAAATTGTTCTAAAACATATAGTTTGTTACCTGTCTTAAAAAATCTAAGGGTCTAAACTTAATTTGATCCTTCCTTAAAGATTCAGAGTATTTATCTTTATTATTGTGCAACACAGCACAGTTTCTCCTTCTCTGCTTATCTATATTCTTCTTTGTATTCAGCTTTTACTTCCTTTTGGATCATTTGATTCATTTGAGTCCTCAATTTATTTCCTTGCTTTCAATCGATGGTAGACAAGGAACCCAGTTATCCAGCTCTATTAGAAACATATGTTAAGACCCATGCATGCAAGGAAAAACAGTATTTGAAAAAAGATGGCATTTAGAAAAATTCATTTATTTGGCCGCTCTGGGTCTTATTTGCAGCATGTGGTGTCTTTAGTTGCGGCATGCAAACTCTTAGTTGTGGGCATGTGGGATTTAGTTCCCTGACAAGGGATTGAACCCAGGACCCCTGCATTGGGAGCACAGAGTCTTAGCCACTGGACTAGCAGGGAAGTCCTAAGATGGTATTTTAAATTTGTAGGGAATAAATGGAAAGTTAACCATGCATTTGGGGGAAAAAAAATAAAATGACCTCCCTAACTCTGTGAACAAAAAAAAGAACAAAAGAATGTCACTCATCCAACAGTTCTATAATGGTTAAGTTGTTACCCACTTTAGCAGTCCTCTGGCAGTACCTCCTGAGGGGTATTCAGGGTGATAAAATAGGATGAGGCAATTTGTGCTTTAGATAAATGGGCCCCTATACAGTTAGATGCATACCTCAGGAAGAATTTCAGTGACCCCAGACTCTTGACTCTTCCTATACATTGGAAAGCACTAAACTAATTAACTTGAGATATCTCTTCTTTGAATTACAGTTAGACAAGGCTGTGGTCCATGTGATCAGATTGGTTAGTTTTCTGTGATTGTGGTTTTCAGTCTGTCTGCCCTCTGATGGAGAAAGATAAGAGGCTTATGGAAGCTTCTTGAGAGACTGACTGAGGGGGAAACTGGGTCTTGTTCTGATGGGCGTGGCCATGGTCAGTAAATCTTTTATCCACTTTTCTGTTGATGGGCGGGGCTGTGTTCCCTCCTTGTTATTTGACCTATGGCCAAACTATGGTGAAGGTAATGAAGATAATGGTGACCTCCTTCAAAGGTCCCATGCATGCACTGCTACACTCAGTGCCCGCAACCCTACAGCAGGCTACTGCTGGCCCACGCCTCTGCTGGAGACTCCAGGACACTCACGGGCAAGTCTGAGTCAGTCTCTTATGGGGTCACTGCTCCTTTCCCCTGGGTCCTGGTGCACACAAGTTTCTGTTTGTGCCCTCCAAGAGTCTGTTTCCCCAGTCCTGTGTAAGGTCTGGCAGCTCTGTGGTGGGGTTAATGGCTTATGCCCTACCCAGGTCTACTGCACCCAGAGCCCCTGCCCCTGTAGCAGTCCACTACTACACATACCTACTCAGGAGACACTCAAACACAGTTCTGTCTCAGTCTCTGTGGGGGTCTCTGAGTCCTGGTGTGCACAAGGTATGTTTGAGCCCTCTGAGCATCTCTAGCAGGTATGGGATTTGATTCTAAACATGATTTCGCCCCTCCTGCCATTCTGCCGGGGCTTCTCTGCCCTTGGACATAGGGTAGCTCCTCACAGTCGCTCCAGCACCATAATAATAGTCAACAAGAGTACGAAATGCAGTACTTGGATGCAATCTCAAAGACAACAGAATGATCTCTGCTCGTTTCCAAGGTAAACCATTCAATATCACAGTAATCCAAGTCTATGTCCCGACCAGTAATGTTGAAGAAGCTGAAGCTGAATGGTTCTATGAAGACCTACAAGACCTTCTAGAACTAACACCCAAAAAAGATGTCCTTTTCATTATAGGGGACTGGAATGCCAAAGTAGGAAGTCAAGAAATACCTGGAGTAACAGGCAAATTTGGCCTTGGACTACAGAATGAATCAGGGCAAAGGCTAATAGCGTTTTGTCAAGAGAACACACTGGTCATAGCAAACACCCTCTTCCAACAACACAAGAGAAGACTCTACACATGGACATCACCAGATGACCAATACAGAAATCAAACTGACTATATTCTTTGCAGCCAAAGATGGAGAAGCTCTACACAGTCAGCAAAAACAAGAGCAGGAGCTTACTGTGGCTCAGATCATGAACTCCTTATTGCCAAATTCAGACTGAAATTGAAGGAAGTAGGGGAAACCAGTAGACCATTCAGGTATGACCTAAATCAAATTCCTTACAATTACACAGTGGAAGTGACAAATAGATTCAAGGGATTAGATTTGATAGACAGAGTGCCTGAAGAACTATGGATGGAGGTTCATGACACTGTACAAGAGGCAGTGATCAAGACCATCCCCAAGAAAAAGAAATGCAAAAAGGCAAAACGGTTGTCTGAGGAGGCCTTACAAATAGTTGTGAAAAGAAGAGAGGCTAAAGGGAAAGGAGAAAAGGAAAGATATACCCATTTGAATGCCGAGTTCCAAAGAATAGCAAGGAGAGATAAGAAAGCCTTCCTCAGAGATCAGTGCAAAGAAATAAGGGAAAACAATAGAATGGGAGAAACTAGAGATCTCTTCAAAAAAATTAGAGATACCAAGGGAACATTTCATGCAAAGATGGCTTGATAAAGGACAGAAATTGTCCTAACAGAAGCAGAAGATATTAAGAAGAGGTGGCAAGAATACACAGAAGAACTGTATAAAGAAGATCTTCATGACCCAGATAATCACGATGGTGTGATTACCCACCTAGAGCCAGACATCCTGGAGTGTGAAGTCAAGTGGGCCTTAGGAAGCATCACTACGAACAAGCATCACTACGTATCACCTAGTGGAGGTGATGGAATTCCAGCTGAGCTATTTCAAATCCTAAAGATGATTCTGTGAAAGTGCTTCACTCAATATGCCAGCAAATTTGGAAGACTCAGCAGTGGCCACCAGACTGGAAAAGGTCAGTTTTCATTCCAATCCCAAAAAAAGGCAACGCCAAAGAATGTTCAAACTACTGCACAATTGCACTCATCTCACATGCTAGAAAGGTAGTGCTCAAAATTCTCCTAGTCAGGCTTCAACAGTACGTGAACCATGAAATTCCAGATGTTCAAGCTGTATTTAGAAAAGGCAGAGGAACCAGAGGTCAAATTGCCAACATCCATTGGATCATTGAAAAAGCAAGAGAGTTCCAGAAAAATATTTACTTCTGTTTATTAACTATGCCAAAGCCTTAAGTGCTTGGATCATCACAAACTGTGGAAAATTCTTCAAGAGATGGGAATACCAGACCACCTTACCTGCCTCCTGAGAAATCTGTATGCAGGTCAAAAAACAGTCAGAACTGGACATGGAACAACAGACTGGTTCCAAATCAAGAGAGGAATACATCAAGGCTGCTTATTGTCACCCTGCTTATTTAACTTATATGCAGAGTACATCATGCAAAATGCCAGGCTAGATGAAGCAAAAGCTTGGATCAAGACTGCTGGGAAAAATATCAATAACGTCAGATATGCAGATGACACCACCCTTATGGCAGAAAGTGAAGAACTAAAGAGCCTCTTGATGAAAGTGAAAGAGGAGAGTGAAAAAGTTGCCTTAAAGTTCAACATTCAGAAAACTAAGATCATGGCATCTGGTCCCATCACTTCATGGCAAATAGATGAAGAAACAATGGAAACAGTGACAGACTTTATTTTTTTCGATTCCAAAATCACTGCAGATGGTGACTGCAGCCAGGAAATTAAAAGATGCTTGCTCCTTGGAAGAACAGTTACGATCAACCTAGACAGCATATTAAAAAGTAGAGACGTTACTTTGCCAACAAAGGTCCATCTAGTCAAAGCTATGGTTTTTCCAGTAGTCATGTATGGATGTGAGATTTGGATTATAAAGAAAGCTGAGCATCGAAGAATCGATGCTTTTGAACTATGGTGTTGGAGAAGACTCTTTAGAGTCCCTTGGACTGCAAGGAGATCCAGCCAGTCCATCCTAAAGGAAATCAGACCTGAATATTCATTGGAATGCTGAAGCTGAAACTCCAATACTTTGGCCACCTGATGTGTAGAACTGACTCATTGGAAAAGACCCTGATGCTGGGAAAGATTGAAGGCAGGAGGAGAAGGGGACAACAGAGGATGAGATGGTTGGATGGCATCACTGACTCAATGGACATGAGTTTGAGTAATTCCAGGAGTTGGTGATGGACATGGAGGCATGGCGTGCGCAGTCCATGGGGTTGCAAAGAGTTGGACATGACTGAGAGACTGAACTGATCTTTTCTTTGGGGCTCCCCAGGTGACTCAGTGGGCTTCCCTAGTGGCTCGGACAGTAAAGAATCCGCCTGCAATTTGGGCAACCTGGGTTTGATTCCCGTGTTGGGAAGATCCCCTGGAGGAGGAAATGGTAACCCACTCCAGTATTTTTGCCTGAAGAATCCCATGGACAGAGGAACCTGGCGGGCTACAGTCCATGGGGTTGCAAAGAGTCGGATACGACTGAATGACTGAGCACCCGTGCATCTCTTCTTTGTGATTAGCAGTAATCTTTTACCAAGTTATATGCTTGAATGCATGTATATTCTAGCCAAAAATTTCCTGTAAATACTGGCTCCTCCCCAACCTCTTTGAAGCAGTTCCTCAGAACTGTCTGCCAGGCTATAGTCCTCAGTAAGATCCTGAATAAACTTATGCTAAGAACTCTCATGTTGTGCCTTTTTCTCGAAGTAGACAACTCTGTGTAAGTTCTAGATGGATTTTTACATTTATCTGAAAACCAAAACAACAAAAGTATTTGAATAAACAGTGGAAGAATAAAATATGGAAGATCTTGAAACAGTGAATACTTTAACAACCAAGATATAAATTGCAGAAGCGAAGAAATTTTTTTAAAAAGTATATTTCGACAGGCTTCCCAGATAGCATTAGTGGTAAAGAACCTGTCTACCAGTGCAGGAGACATAAAAGACACAGATTTGATCCCTGGGTTGTGAAGATCCCCTGGAGGAGGAAATGGCAACCATTCCAGTATTCTTGCCTGGAGAATCCCATGGAATGAGGAGCCTGGTGTGCTACAGTCCATGGGGTTGCAAAGAGTCGGACATTACTGAAGCAACTGAGCATGCATAAAAAGAAACTTTTCTGTACTACCATAGATACACACTCAACTTAAAAGGCAAGCAAAATGTTGTAAAGAATAATTGCCACAAATATAAAAGGCAAAATAATAGCATCCAAAATATATAAAGAATGCCTATAAATTAATAATGAAAAGATAACCTAATAGAAATTTGGTTACAAGAAATGAACAGGAAACTCTGTAAAGAGAATATAAAAATTGCTGGCAAATATATAAAGAGATGTTCATTCTACCCAATGATAGAATCACATATAGCAAAACAGCAGAGATATCCTTTTCACCTATCGTATTGGCAAAAATCTAAAAGATCGAATGTAACCAATATTGATGAAGATGTGGAAAAAACAGGTATTTGCCCACATTCCAGCTGAAGTGCAAATCATGTACAGCCCTTTTGGAAAGCAAACTGTCAGTATTTATTAAAATTTTAAATGTTTACACAGTCCACCTAGATATTCACTTCCAGGTAGCTAGCCTAAAGGAAAACTTGCAAATGTGCACCATGAAATATATAGGAGGTCTTCACTGAGGGTGTTCATTGTGGAGAGATTAGAAACAACCTAAATATCCATCAACAGGGGAATCATTAAACTCTGATAGACCTGTACTATGTGTTGGGAAAACCTCCATTATTTTTTTCTAGTTTCATATTTCTAATGGAAGAGTATTGAATTCAAGGAAGACCCCTGTCCCATTCCTCATGCCTTTCTATGGGAAATGGGGATGTCTAGGATTGATGAATTTGGGAGAAAGAACTGGGCTAAGTCCTTTCTTCTTTCTTTTTTTGGATAACTTTCAGGGGCACTGCATTTTGACTTGTTATCCATGGTGTGGCAGGTTCTAGTTCTCTAGGACTGGTTGTGACTGAGGGAGGGGACATATCTAATTTGACCCTATCTAATCTTAGGATGAAATGCTTTTAGCCAAAGATTGAATCCATATTCAGTCTTATAAAAAAAAGTAAATATGTTAGTCACTCATTGAGTCTGACTCTTTGCGACCCCATGAACTGTAGCCTGCCAGGCTCCCCTGTCCATGAAATTCTCCAGATAAGAATACCAGAGTGGGTAGCCATTCCCTTCTCCAGAGGATCTTCCTGACCCAGGGATTGAACCCGGGTATCCTGCATTGCAGGTAGATTGTTTACTGTTCGATTGTTTATCAGCCTAATGTTTATCAGTAAAAAATCATACACTGTAGTCTGCTGCCTATTGTTTAGTTGGTCCTGTTTTAGGGGTGGGAATAAAGAAAAAAAAAATGACATCCTTAACTCTGAACAACAACAAAAAGGAACAAAAGGGTGTCACTCACCCATCAGTTATATAGTGGTTAAGTTGTAACCTACTCTAGTGGTCCTCTGGCAGCACATCCTGAGAGGTATTCAGGCTGAAAAAACAGGATGAGGCAATCTGCTCTAGACAGATGGGCCCCTATATAGTTAGAGCATACCTCAGGAAGAATTTCAGTGACCCCAGACTCTTGCCTCTTCCCAGACATTGGAAGGCACTAAAATAATTAACTTGAGATATCTTTCCTTTGTGATTAGCAATAATCTTCTACCAAGCTGTATGCTTGAATGTATGTATTTCCTAGTAAAAAAAACATTCATGTATATACTGTAGCCTTCTAAAAACCCAACTACTTGGAACCTTGGGCAATAGAACAGGACTGGCTGTGACAGCAGAGAGCACAGGAGGGGAGAGTATGCTCCTGGCAGGGCCAGGGTTCCTAGTGGCAGGTCTTGTTGTTATAGCAAGGGCAGGGCTGGGGGGTGAGGAGGGGATGGTCCTTGGCTGTTCGAAATATGGCCACTTTTTGCATCTGCTTTTAGGGCCAAGCAGGAAACGAACCTCTCTGATTCATTTGTGTTGTCAGTAGGTTGAGTCACAAACCCACTCTGTTGACCAATTATACAAACTCTGGCCTTAGTTTTGGATTTTAGAGACTAAAAAATTACAGCTTCCTAATCAGACTATGTGTGTGTTTAATAAACATTTTAAAATTAAAGAGTAACATGGGCACAAAAAAGTGCTCAAATCCTAAGAGTACCTGCTCAATGAATGACTGCAAAGTAAATACTACTCACCTCTGCCACCAGATTAAGAAACAGAGATGTGTTTTATGAATAAACAATAATGCCAATTTCTTGGGTTGAAGTGGAGAAATAACTCAATAAACTTACTATAAATCTCAAAGGCAAAGGAGGTGCCTAAAAGGTCTGTACTTAGGAGTCAGAAACTCAAGGAGGCATTAGTGTAGGTTTGAAAAATATGCCTTAGGATGGAGTAGTGGAATAATAAAATAAGGAGAGAGATTCCCTTCAAAGAAGGTTGATGTCTACGGGATGCAGCCTCAAAGTATGGTCCCCAGACCAGCAGGATCATCCCTGGGAACTTAGAAATTCGAATACTCTGGCTCTACCCCAGGCCTATTTCATCGAAGCTCCACAGGTAGGGCCCAGCAATCACTGTGTTAACAAGCTCTTCAGTGATTCTGATGCCTTCCAAAAGTTTGAGAACTATCGGAGAGCATCGTTGTTGTTTAGTTGCTGAGTCATGTCTGACTCTGTGCAACCCCATGGACTGTAGCCCACCAAGCTCCTCTATCCATGGAATCCTCCAGACAAGAATACAGGAGTGAGTTGCCATTCTGTTCTCCAGGGGATCTTCCCAAGCCAGGGATTGAATCCATGTCTCCTGCATGGGCAGGAGGATTCTTTACCATTGAGCCACCAGGGGAAGCCCATCTAAGAGCATAGGCTAGGTGGAATTGGAAGAAAAAATGAAGACAAACTTTTCCACGAAGTATTATACTTCCATTTACTCTTTTAAGGGCCCAGTCATCTTTCCTAAAATTCTTTAATTCTAAGACGCCTGCATCTCCTCTTCTCTTTCCCTATTTTTATTTTTTTTTAATTGAAATGTAGTTGACAATATTATATTAGTTTCAGGTGTACTACACAGTGATTTAACATTTGCATACATTATGGAATGATCATCACAATAAGTCTAATAACCATCTGTTCCCATGCAGTGTTACTTATCATGTTCCTTGTTCTATTTACATCCCCATGGCTTATTTGTTATAAAACTGGATGTTTGTACCTCTTAATTCCCCTTTCTCTATTAAGATGGTATTTAATCCTGAATTCTAAAGCCAGCTTGGAGAGTTACTCATTTTCCTCTGATTAGCGCCCGTGTATGGGGCTTCCCAGGAGGTGCTAGTGATAAAGAATCTGCCTGCCAATGCAGGAGATGTGAGGGGCGGGTTTGATCCCTGGGTCGTGAAGATCCATGGACATGGCAAAGAGTCAGACACTACTGAAGTGACTTAGCAGCAGCAACATTTTGGCTATTATGTATTATGCTGCTGTGAACTTGAGTGTACAGATCACCTGTTTGAGTCCCTGCTTTCCTTTCTTTAGGGTATTGAGTCCCTGCTTTTCTTTCTTTTGGGTATGTACTCAGAAGTGAAATTGCTGGATCACATGGTAACTCTTGGGCTTCCCTGGTGAGAAGTAAACAATCTGCCTGCAATGCAGGAAACTCGGGTTCAATCCCTGGGTCGGGAAGATCCCCTGGAGAAGGAAATGGCAACCCACTCCAGTATTCTTGTCTGGAGAATCCGTTGGACATAGAAGCCTGGTGGGCTACAGTCCATGGGGTCACAAAGAGTCAGACATGACTGACCAATTAACACATTTACATGGTAACTCTATTTTTAATTTTTTGAGCAAACCCATGCTATTTTCTGTAGCAGGTATACCATTTTATGTATTCAATAGCAATGCCAAGAGTTCCAATTTTTCCATATCCTCCCCAACATTTATTTTCTGTTTTTGTTTTGTTTCTTGGTAACAATCATCCTAATGAGTGTGAGGTGATAATTCTGTAGTTTTGATTTGTATTTCCCTAATGATTCATAATGTTGAGCATCTTTTCATGTGCTATTGATCTTCTATATATCTTCTTTGTAGAAATGTCTATTCAAGTCTGTTAGAGTTCTCTAAAGAAATAATCAATAGGATATGAGAGATAGATAGATGTAAGAGGAGATTTATTATTAGAATTGGCTCATGCTCTATGAAGGCCAAGAAGTCCCATAAACTGCTGTATTCAAGCTAGAGAACCGGAAATCTAATTCAGTCTGGGTCTCAGGACCTGAGAACTAGGAGCTCTCATATCCGATTGCAAAGGAAGGTAAGCTTCCCAGCCCTCAGAGGATTGGATGATGCCAGCCTACATTGGGAAGAGCTCATCTTCTTCACTCAGTCTACTGATTGGAATGCTAATCTCTTCTGAAGAAATCCTCAAAGACATACCCTGAAATACTGTTTACCAGCTATCTGAGTACCCCTTAACTCAGTCAAGATGACACACAATTTCAACCATCACAAAATCCTTTGACCAATTTTTAAAAAATAATGTGAAAATACATTATTATTATTTATTTTGATGTTTTGCACATTTTTAATTAGGTTGTTTGCTTTTGTTGTTGAGTTGCAGGAGTTCTTTGTACATTCTGAATGTGACTCTCTTGTCAGATATATGATTTGCAGTCCCATAGGTTGCCTTTTCACTTTGTTAATAGTAACCTTTGATACACAAACAGTTTTAATTCTGATGAAGTCTAATTTTGCCTATTTTTATTTTTGCTGTTGCCTGTGTTTTTGGTGTCATATCTAAGACATTATTGCCAAATCCAACATTATAAATCTTTTCCTTATGTTTTCTACTAGGAGTGTCATAGTTTAGCTTTTACACATGTGCCTTTATTCCATTTTCTGTTATTTTTGTATATGGTATCAGGTAAGGGTGCAATTTTATTCCTTTGCATGTGGGTATCCAGGTTTTTTTTCCAAAACTGTTAAAAAAAATGTTATTTTCCCATTTAATGGTCTTGGTATCCTTGTTGAAAATCACCTAATTTGTGGGCTCTCTATTCTAGTCCATTGATCTATATGTCTGTCTTTATACCAGTGCCACACTGCTTTTGATTACTGTAGCTTTGTAGTAAGTTTTTATGTAAATTTCAGTTTTATTGAGGTATAATTCACACATAAAATTGTAAGGTATTTAAAGTATACATTGTGGTGATTTGATGTGCATATGCATTGTGAAAGGATTCTCTCCTAGTTAATTAACACATCCATAACCTCACATGTTCATCTTTTTCTTTTATTGGTGAGAGCATTTATGTTCTACTCTGTTGGCAAATTTCAATTAAATAATACTATATACCAATTATGTTAGTATACCAATTATATATACCAGTTATATAATTATATATACCAATTATGTACATCAGTTATATAATCAGTTCAGTTTAGTTCAGTCACTCAGTCATGTCCAACTCTTTGTGACCCCATGAATCACAGCATACCAGGCCTCTCTGTCCATCACCAACTCCTGGAGTCTACCCAAACCCATGTCCATCGAGTCAGTGATGCCATCCAGCCATCTCATCCTCTGTCGTCCCCTTCTCCTCCTGCCCCCAATCCTTCCCAGCATTAGGGTCTTTTCCAGTGAGTCAACTCTTCACATGAGGAGGCCAAAGTATTGGAGTTTCAGCTTCAACATCAGTCCTTCCAATGAACACCCAGGACTGATCTCCCCTAGGATGGACTGGCTGGATCTTCTTGCAGTCCAAGGGATTCTCAAGAGTCTTCTCCAACACCACAGTTCAAAAGCATCAATTCTTTGGCGCTTAGCTTTCTTCACCGTCTAACTCTCACATCCATACATGACTACTGGAAAAACCATAGCCATGACTAGATGGACCTTTGTTGGAAAAGTGATGTCTCTGCTTTTAAATATGCTATCTAGGTTGGTCATAACTTTCCTTTCAAAGAGTAAGCGTCTTTTAATTTCATGGCTGCAATCACCATCCGCAGTGATTTTGGAGCCCAGAAAAATAAAGTCTGACACTGTCTCCACTGTTTCCCCATCTATTTCCCATGAAGTGATGGGACTGGATGCCATGATCTTAGTTTTCTGAATGTTGAGCTTGTGAAAAAGCTCAATATGAAAAATCCAACTTTTTCACTCTCCTCTTTCACTTTCATCAAGAGGTTCTTTAGTTCTTCACTTTCTGCCATAAGGGTTATATAATATTATATACCAATTATGTGCTGTGCTCAGTCCCTCAGTCGTGTCTGACTCTTTGCGACCCCATGGACTGTAGCCCTCCTTGATCCTCTGTCCATGGGATTTTCCAGGCAAGAATACTGGAGTTGGTTGCCATTTCCTACTCCAGGAGATCTTCCTGACTCAGGGATTGAACCCATGTTTCCTTAGTCTCCTGCATTAACAGGTAGATTCTTTACCACTGCATCACTTGGGAAGTCCGTATACCAACTATAGTCACCTGTTTTACATTAGGTCCTCAGACCTTATTCATCTTATAGCTGAAAGTTTCTACCCTTTTACCAACCTCTATTGCTGGGCAACCATGTTTCTGCCCTCTGTTTCTATGAATTTGACTCCCCAGCCAATATAAGGAAACCACTGAAGTATCTACCCATCAATAGATGAATGGAGATATATATCTATATGAATAGATGTGTATATAGACACACACACACACACAGAAATATTACTCAGTCATGAGACAGAAGGAAATCCTGCCATTTGTGACAATATGGATGGAACTTGAGGGCATTATGCTAGGTAAAATAAGCCAAACAGAGAAAGACAAATGCTGCATGATGTCACTTATATGTGTTTTCTTTAAAAAAAAAAAAGTTATGTCAATGTATGGCAAAACAAATACAATATTGTAAAGTTAAAAAATAGAAAATAAACTAATTAAAAAAAAAAAAAGGACTTCCCTGGTGACTCAAATGGTAAAGAATCTGCCTGCAATGTGGGAGACCTGGGTTCGATCCCTGGGTTGGGAAGATCCCCTGGAGGAGAACCTGGCAACCCACTCCAGTATTCTTGCCTGGAGAATCCCCATGGACAGAAGAGCCTGGTGGGCTACAATCCATGGGGTCACAAAGAGTTGGACAAGACTGTATGACACAATTTATTGAAGAGGCCATCCTTTCCTCACTGTATATTCTTGGCTCCTTTATTGTAAATTACTTGACCATATATATGTGGGTTTATTTCTCGGGTCTCTAGTATGTTCCATTAACCCATGTGTCTGTTTTTATGCTGATGCCACAGTATTTTGATTACTATAGCTTTATAATATAGTTTGAAATCAGGGAGCATTATAAAGCTGTAGATCTTAGAGGAAAGCTTTCAGTCTTTCATTGTTCAGTATGATGTTAGCTCTGGGTTTTAATATATGGCCTTTAATATGTTAGATATTGCATTTTTGAAAGGAATATCTTTTTGCTGTATAATCTTTGTTGGGTTTCATCTGACAACGTGACTGGCGTGAAACAGAATGTGGAGCACATTTTTGTTTAGACAACATCAAGGTCTAGGAGTCAACAACAAATGGACTGTCATTTGTTATGTCAGAGCTTTCTGAGGCCAAACTATAAGCTGTAAACAAGAGAGGGAGGACAGGAGTGTAATCTAGATGCTAACTGAGACCAGGGAAATGGAGAGTCCCCTGAACATATTCTAACTTTCTGTACTTGAACCCTTCTGGTCTGAAACGTATAGAAGCATGACTGACTCCCCTTTAGTTAGAGCTTTCTGAGGTCAAACTATAAACCGTAAGACAGATCTACAAAAGAGCAGTGCTTGGTATTGAGAGAATGTATTCATGAAGGTAGAAACCAGGAATGTTCTGATAATTGCCTCATCTCTTCTCCAGGGGGAGAAGGGGGGTCAGTTACACTCCTGTGAATTTCAGAGCAGAAGGGTTCAAGAACATAAAGTTAGAAAATGTTCAGGGGACTCTCTATTTCTCTGGTCTTAGTTAGGGTCTAGATTACGCTCCTGTCCTCCCTCCCACCCCTCGTTCACTCATTTATCCTTATGAGAAAAGGACTGGTTTGCACAGTTAATGAGCTAGGGAGAAGGGACTGGGCACCTTCGTTCAGCCTTTTCACTGCCATCTTCGAGGGTGTTTGCCCTGAGGCCATGCTGACCTGTGCTCTGCTGGGTAGCAAGCTCTGACACACTCAGTGTGGCCTCTGTTCCCTGTGACCCAGCAAGTCAGCGTATACTCATTCAGGGGTGAAATATTAGTAAGTTCTTCTAGATATGACCTTAAGCCATATTTTCCAATCAGCTTGCTAATAACAAGAACAGTTTGATTTTTGTCAGTTTTTATAATTTTATATCTGCTCCCTCCATTGCCTTCTTTCTCCATTGAGCCCAGACTTAGGAAAAAAAGAAAGGAGTATTATTTTGGCTTTCTGAACTCCCAATACTATAGAATAGTAGTTTGCTGTTCTTGTTTAGTCTCTCAGCCATATCCGACTCTTTTGCAACCTCATGGACTGTAGCCCGCCAGGCTCCTCTGTCCATGGGATTTCCTGGACGAGAATAATGGAGTGGGTTGCCATTTCCTTCTCCAGGGGATCTTCCCGGCCCATGGATTGAGTTTGTGTCTCCTGCATTGCAGGCTGATTCTTTACCACTGAGTCACTGGGGAAGCCTGGGGGAGCCTCTGTATAGAATAGTATACAGAGTTAAAAAGAACTAAATGGGTCCATATAGAAAGATTTGATTGAAGAAATCCTATTATTAATTTAAAAAATCATGCTGTGAAAGAATTCAGGTACAATATGATCCTATTTTTTAGGAAAAGCTCCATAAGCTTATAATTCTCTATATTTGTCCATGTACAGTTATATTATGTAAGTACATTGTGGAAAGTTCTGGAAGGACATGCTCCAAATTAACAACAGTGACTTTTGTATGTTGTATTGGAGTTTTTTAAAAAATAGAATAAATCCATATAATTTATAGTTAAAAATGAGTCTTACATGCATGTCAAGTGTCTGGCTGAAAGCCCACAGCCCTTTTTGAAGGTCCAGAGGCCTATTTCTATTATTTCCTGGTTAGGAATTGTCAGATTTTCCCTAATTAGACTGGTGGGGATGGAGTGGACACGTCAACCAGGTGGGGCCTAGGGGTCACAAAGTGAATGTGAGCTCTGTCCCTGGGAGCAGAGTCTGGGGTTTATAATGAGGGGCGAGTGGTTAGAAAGCAGAGATTGAAAAGGAGGAGAGAAGCTGGGCAGACAGGCCTGGAATTGAAGTGTGGGTGCTGGTGGAGCCCAAGAGCCCACACCAAACTTGGGGCTTGATTTTATTTATTTATTTGGGAGGCAGGAACTTAGGTTCCCAGACTCAGGGATTGAACCTGGGCCCTCTGCAGGGAAAGTGTGGAGTCTTAACCCCTGGACTGCCAGGGAAGTTGGTGGACTTGATTTTTATGGAGTGCTTTCTGTGACAGGCACTGGTGGCTTGGCCTGGTTCAGTGTCCAGCATTGGGCCAGGCAAGAACTTTGCTTGTAAGGGGTTGCGGCACGTCTGCATTTGTGACGTGCCCACATTGAGGTGTGTAGAATAAAGTGTGAGGATGCCATCAGAGCTATGACAGCCTCTGATGCCCCTGCAAACCTGTCCCTGAAAAAGCTCTGAGTGGGTTGTGGAGTGGAGAAATGCAAGGATGTTCAAACTCCAGCTTTTCTCCTTCCTTTTAAGGTAAGTTGTAGTTTACCTTCAAACCACCAGGGGGCACACGCATTTAGGGCAGCGATCCGGCTTGGGTCTGGGCGGGAGCTGGGGTAGTGTTGGGGGATGGGGAGGACTAATTACTTCCAAGTGCGGGGGACTCAGCGGCCTCTTCCCCGAGGCCAAAGAAATTAACTCTTCAATTGGCCAGTTGGGTTGTCTTTTTGAATATTGGTTTCTGCCCTATGGCTACTGGCTCTAAAACAGGTTTCTAAAAACAGTGTATTAACATGTTATTTAACTTTTTTTTTTCCCATTTGACTCTTGATGATCCAACTTTCATCTGAGAGCTCTTGGAGCTGGTTGCTTCTTTCTCACGTGTTAACTTTTAAGTCCTCTGCAAATATGGCAAAAAATGAGTGAGGGAGGAGACCACTATTTGTCCTCATTTTTGTCGTCAAAAATTAAATCGCACACAAAAAGACGTATCCTCTTGTAAACGGAAAGAAAAAAGAAAAATGGCACAGAAATTCCTGGAAGCAACACTCCATCTTTTGTTTGTTTTGTTTGTTTTGTTTTAAGGTTGTGAGCAGATGGCTTGGCTCCACCAAATAGACACAAACTCGGAGCTGACTAGAAAAGAGTTCACCGGGAATTCAGGAGAGCGGGCGGTGCGCATAGCTCACCCCATCTCCCTGGGGCTCCATTTCAGGGAATGTAGTCAGCCTACCGCGTTCATCTGAACCATATGGGGGGAAGGAGGCTTGTGAAAATGTGGCTTTCTGGACTGCATCCCAACCTATTGAATCAGAAGCTAAATCCCTGAATCTATGTTTTTAAACAAGTTGCCTAGTTGATTTCTTATGAATGTACATTACTTTTGAGATGAGAGGTAGGCCTCCTGGGATGATATAAGAGGGGTACATGTGACACCTTTGGATATTTGTGTGTTGGATTTCAGGGACCTTACCCTTGGGTAAAGGTCACCTATCTCAGGAAGCTGCTCCCTGTGGAAAACAAAGTGGCTGGCAGCTTGACCTAAGGATGCTAGAAGAGGCTGTGAGCCTGTTAGGTCTGGCCGTGGCTGGTCATTGGGAAGCATTTGGAAGGAGAAATGGGGATTACTGGACAGTACAGGAAGTTGCTTTGAAGCATCCCTGAGGAATTTCTGTTCTCCAATACTCAGAAGCACCCAGAAATTCCAGGAAATAAAATCCAACAATATTGGTACCTTCTGCAGAGCACCTGTGAAAAAGTCCTCTTGTTCCCGAATGTCTCCCTTACTACGGGAAATCTCACTTAATCATGCTTCCTGGAATTTCACCAAGTATAGCTTCATTTGTGTGGGATTTTTGTTTTGTTTTTAAATCTCCTTTTCAAATGCAAATCCTCCTGGGAAAATGAAGCTTCTATTCACACATTGGAGGGAATTTGCTTGTTACCTCTTACAGCATATTTGTGATCTCTCATACTAAGAAGAAAAGGAAACATTTTTATTGAATTGAGAGGAAGAGGACTTTTAGAGCCAGGAAAGCTTAATGAGGGTAGAAAAGTGGGAATAGGATATTGATTCCAGGGACATTCTTAGCAGGGAAAACGCCAAGATCTGCTTCCATCCCTGGGATAATCCTGGCCAGAAGAAATGAGAAATAGTGAGTACTGAGAGTGTGCTCTTGTCCAACACTCCGGAAATGAATTGTCCAAGGCGACATACATGCTGAGAAAGCAAGAGACTTTATTGGAAAGGGGCACACAGGTGGGGAGCAGTAAAGTAAGGGAACCCAAGAGAACTGCTCTGCCAGGTGGCTTGCAGTCTCAGGTTTTATGGTGATAGGATTAGTTTCCAGGTTGTCTTTGGCTGATCATTGTGACTCAGGGTCCTTCCTGGTGGTACACACATTGCTCAGCCAGGATGGATGCCAGCAAGAAGGATTCTGGGAGGTGGAAGGACACATGATATCGCCTTTTGACCTTTCCCAAATTCTTTTGGTTGGTAGTGGCTTGTTAGTTCCTTATTCCTTACCAGGACCTCCTGTCGTAAAATAACTCATGCTAATGGTTACTGTGGTGCCTGGCCAGGGTGAGCAGTTTCAATCAGTGTGCTTCCCCTAACAAATCTAAATCACCCTAATTCCTATTTTGCCTCCTTGGTCTATAGAGTAGATTGTGCTGTGACCACAAACAGCCCCCACGTCTCTGTGGCTTAGCGGAGTGGAGGTTATTTCTTCCTTATGCTCCCTGTCCACTGAGGGTTGGCAGAGGGACTCGACTTGCTATTGTCACTTAAGGATCCAGGCTGGAGACCTCATCTCTACATGTGTTTCCAAGGTTAATGTGGCAGAGAAAAAAAGAGACTGTGACAAATTGCATATAGGCTTTGCATTGTTCAGAGTTCTCTAGAGAAACAAAACCAATAGAATACGTATGTGTGTGTGTGTGTGTGTGTGTACAGAGAGAGATAGACAGAGACAGACATACAGAAAATTTACCTTAAGGAATTGCCTCACACAATTGCAGGGGCTAGAAAACCTGAAATCTTCAGGGCAGATTGGAGACCTAGGGAAAAGTTAATGTTATAATTCTGGAGGCAGGTGGGCTTCCCAGGGGGCGCCAGTTGTAAAGAACCCACTTGCCAGTGCAGGAGACATATGAGACGTAGTTTTGACCCCTGGGTCAGGAAGATCCCCTGGAGGAGAGCATGGCAATCCCACGGACAGAGGAGCCTGAGGGGCTACAGTCTGTTGGGTCACAAGGATTCAGACACGATTGAAGTAACTTAACACAGAACACACTGGAGGCAGAACTCCTTTCTCCTTAGGGGACCTTAGTCTTTTTCTTTTAAAGCCTTCAGCTAATTGGATGAGGCCTACCCACATTATGAAGGATTATCTGTTTTACTCAAAGTCTACTTATTTAAATGGTACTTACATCTAAAAGATACTTTTATAGCAACATCTAGACTTGTGTTTGATCAAAAATTGGGGTCCATGGCCCAGCCAAGTTGGCACATAAAATTAACCATCATGGACTCACTCTTCAGTCTAGACAGGTTACATTTCACTTGTGCTCAGATATCATTGGGTGAAGTATATCACACGACCACAGCTAACTTCAAAGGGGCAGGGAAATGCAAATACTACCATCTACTCAAGAGGAGGAGAACCAGAATATCAGCAAACAGCCTTAGTGGCCACCATACTCCTCATTTCACTAAGGGAGTAGGAACATGATCTAAGCTAACTTGAAACAAAAGTAGTGAAAGTGGTAGTCACTCAGTTGTGTCCGACTCTTTGTGACCTTATGGATTGTAGCCTGCCAGGCTCCTCTGTCCATGTGATTCTCCAGGCAAGACTACTGGAGTGGGTAGCCATTCCCTTCTCCAGGAGATTTTCCTGATCCAGGAATTGAACCTGGGTCTCCTGCATTACAGGCAAATTTGTTACCATCTGAGCCACCAAAAAAAAAAAAAAAAAAAAAAAAACTAACGAGTTTCCTCTGTTTTCTTGGATCTCATCTATGGGTTGGTAGAAGGGCTTGCATATGCCATTGTATGGTCAGATCATTCAAGATGGCTGTTCTCTTGCTCTGTGTACATCCCCTGCTTGACAAGTGCATGCTTTGCCTATGTCCTACTCATATTATTGGCCTTTCTACAACTTGTCCCATGCCCCAAGAGAAGGATCATTCTAGCTTTAGATCAGAACCTTTTAGTATACTTATCAAAGGGGCAGTAAGGGGGCTGCCCCCTCACCTGGTTTCCCTAGTGACTGATGAGCTAACCTGACATAATTCCCCCTAAACTTTCCTGCCTCCAGGAGTGAAGGCTGCTGTCTCATCCAGCCTGCCCATGTGCTGCACATAGTGGGGTGTCGCTCCAGAACCTTGCTTCAGATATGTAAGCTCTCTCTGCATTAAACCATTGATATCTCTATCGATGACTCCAGGTTCTTTCTTCAGTCTTGAAGCTGTGCAGAAACAGGTCTTGCAGGCCTCTATGATGCCAGCCAACAGCCATGATAGTGGAGGGCGTCTGGACCGCAGTCATTATCTACTCAAATTGGCCTCTCCTCAGACACCCATCTGGTTTGTAGTTGTCTGCCCACTTCATTCCTTCTTGCAGGGCTCCCTTAGAAGGCAGTGACTTTTTGGCCATATCTGTGCCTCTCTAGGGGGCTTCGCTGGTGGCTCAGTGAGTATAGGATCTGCTGTCAGTGAAGTAGATGCAGGAGACATGGATTTGATCCCTGGGTTGGGAAGATCCCTTGGAGGAGGGCATGGCAACCCACCCCAGTATTGTCTGGAGAATCCCATGGACAGAGGAGCCTGATGGGCTACAGTTTATAGGGTTGCAAAGAATTGGATATGACTAAAGTGACTTAGCACACATGCACATGCCTCTCTGGAGCAAATGAGAAGTATTCTGCATTTACTGGGCTAAACTAGGGCCCAAGAAACTCTTTGAGGCTGGGGTGGTAGGGAATGTTAGCTGCCCCTCACTGTCTGTTCTTCTCTTCTATACAAATAGAATACCTAATTTTAAACTGGGCACATGTTATCCAGAGTAATGACTACATTTCCCAGACTTCTGTGCACCTTAGTAGAGTCATGAGACTAGATTCTTGCCATTGGGATACAAGCAGAAGAGAATACATACAACATCTGCTAATGAGACTCAAAGGGAGAGGGCATGCTTTTCTTCATTATTTTTTCCTCCCTGCTATCTGGGACATAGGTGAGATGGCTGGACTGCAAGCAGCCATTTTGGAGAATGAGGTGACTTTAGGGATGGAGGTCATGCAGAGTGAAGCAAAATTTATGAGTTTCATTTCAGCCCTCATCATCTCCCATCGATTTGCTATGCAAAAGGCAAATTAAATTCCTACTTGTTTAAGCTACATTCCTAGGTTTTCTGTCTGACCTGGTAGGTTCCCAACTGTAAAGCCACTCCTCAGAGATGAATTCGGGAGCCATCCACTCACCTAATTGAGTCCTTACCTTGTATGCATCCTTTGCACTGTTGTTTGCTGGCTGAGAGGCAAGCTGAAGAGAAATCAGTCCCTGAACTGTATATAAGTTGTCATTCACGTCACTCTGAACCTGTTTTGGATTTTGATTAAATGACTTGCTGTCTTTAGGTCCTAGAGGTATCCTGGGGCTTTCCTGGTGGCTCAGATGGTAAAGAATTCGCTTCTACTGCAGAAGACCCGAGTTCGATCCCTGGGTCAGAAAGATCCTCTGGAGAAGGAAATGGCAGCCCATTGCTGTATTCTTGCCTGGGAAATCCCATGGACAGGGAAACCATAGGGTCCCAAGAATCAGACATGGCTTAGTGACTAAACCACCACCAGAGGTATCCTAAAATGAGGACTTGGATGCATGTGGTTTATTCAGGAGGTAATCCCAGGAAACTCCAGTGGGGGAGTGGAGAAGTGAGATGGGGAGAGGATGGGAGCAATAAAGTGCACATCAGCAAGCAAACCCTCTTTGTGGGCAACTGGAGCTGACACCCTGAGAGGGCACTGGGAGTGGCAGAACAGGCCTCAGAGTGAGCCCAAATATCACTGTACTTGAGGGGCGAGGAAGGTGAGTTCCATGCCCACTAACCCTCTGTTCCCCAGCACTCAGAGGTTAGCCCAAGCAGCCTCCTATGGCGAGAGGACTCCCGAGGCCGGTGTTGGCAGTAAGCAGCCCTCAGATCACAGTGGAAAGTGCCCAGGGGTCGTGGGCGGGCACTCGTGCCCACTCTGACTCTCCTCCAGGGCCTTCCCCGCTGTGAAGTCAGATCATCTCAGAAGCAGAAAAAAGAATCTCTCCTTTAAGAAAAGGATTTACATAAATTACTGTCAAATGTTCTACCCCTGAGCTATATACCCTCTGCTTCAATTGAAACCACTTTTTTTTTTCAGTGAAATAGCCACTGAGAGCGGTCAGTTTTTGATGCTCCACACAGTCAGTTGCCCTGGCCAGGACAAGCTTGCATAATATGCAGGATCTTGTGCACAGTAGAAATGCAGAGCCCTTGTTTAAAACTTATTAAGAATTTCAAGGTGGTGACAGCAGAGCATTAACAAAACTTGGGACCCTTCTATGCGTGGTTTTCCCATGCAACAGTGGCTCAAAGTCCCTGAAGTTTCACGATGCTTTGTAAATTGTAGGTTCCTTGGAAGGTCTATTAGTTCAAACTCAGAGTTTTCCACTCAGATTTTATTTTTGTCCCTCTGTTTTTAACGGGGGGAAGGGATTGTTCTCCCTCTGACTTCTAACACTGAAGATCCAAGAAAATTAGAGCTCTTTCTCTCAGAAGTGGCTGAGAGCCTTTCTGTTTTTATATTTATCCCAAACTCCTAATTTATCCCTCACTCTCCACTGCCCCTTTGGTAACTGTAAGTTTGTTTTCTATGTCGGTGAGCCTATTTCTGTTTTGTAAATAAGTTCGTGTGTGTCACTGTTTTAGATTCCACATATAAATGATATCGTGGTGATATTTGTCTTTCTCTGCCTGACTTACTTCACTCAGTATGATAATCTCTAGGTTCATCCACGGTGCTGTGAATGGCATTGTTTCATTCTTTATTATGTCAGTAATAGTTCATTTATACGCGTGTGTGCACGCGCGCGCACACACACACACACACACACACACACACATATCTCACATCGTCTTTACCATTCACCTATCAATGGACATTTAGTTTGCTTCCATGTCTTGGCTATTGTAAATAGTGCTGCAGTGAACATTGGGGTGCGTATATCCTTTAGAATTACAGTTTTCCTCCAGATATATGCCCAGGAATGGGATTGCAGAATCATATGGTGACTGTTTTTAGCTTTTTAAGGACCCTGCATATTGCTCTCCATAGTTGCTACACCAGTTTACATTTCCACCAGGAATATTCTCTGCTACTCAGAGGCAACTATTTGGTTTCTGTTTTTAGGTAATTACCTCTGTATGTCTAAATACTATGCTTACATTGCTATTTCTTGGTTTATCAACTTTAGACATTATCTCTTGACTTCCTGCTGTGAATGATAAGGATTTAACCCACTGACACTCCTCACTCAGTGGAGATATCTTGTTATTTTTAGCTCCTCTAGTGGCTACTGTTGTAACATGAAGTAACAGACTTAAATCTCCCTAGTTCCAGTGATTTTAAGCAATACCTTCTTGACGCCTCCCTTTATTAAAATCCTCAAACGCTTGCCTTTTCCTTAAACTCTTCTCTCCAAGCGCTACTTCCCAATTTCTGACATTGTAATTTTACTTTCCCGTTGTCAAGGCTGGTAAGGTTTACATTCTGATATGTAACCACAGTTTGTTCCTCCATACTTCATCTACCTTGAATCTCGAAGGTGAAAATCTCCAGGGGAGGAGAGGAGAGAGGAGAGAGGTTTGGGAGCTAACCCTGACCTGAAAGGAACTCAGAAATAAGAGCTCTTCATTAAAGGAAGAAGGGGGAGCTGAGTCATTACCTGGGGGGCAGGACCTGCCCAGGAGGCTCTGTGTTTAGAACATCTCTTCCACAGTAGTCAGCATCTCTCCAAGTGTCATTGCAACCTGATGACTCTGATGACTCTGGTCCATCCCTAATAGCTCAGCCCCCATTTGACTTGTTCTGTATGGCTTATCCTCATTTCATAACATCCTGAGATACCAGTAAGCTCCCCACAGGAGCTTTAAAACTCATCAGGCAAAATCCCCTGCATTGGCCCTGAAATTTGAGGGGGTGCCAAGGTACCAGCCTCACACTCTCCACTGCCTACTTGATTAGCCAGTCCCTCCTCTCCTGGCCTACAGCTGGTTCCTTTTCCTCCTCACCTCTCCATCTGCCTCTGTCATTCCTACGAAATGTGGGGAGGCCATTCTCCATGGCATTTCTACACATCTTATGACCAGTTTTGTCCAGACAACTTTTTCAAGATTGTTTGCACAGCACATATTCTTGGAAGCTAGAAGAGATAATGTCTCTAGGTTGGAGGACAGTTTTGTTTCAGATGCTGTTCCCAGGGGCAGAGGTGGGGCAGGGCGTGTTCACTAGTGGTTTCATTATAGTATTGAGGGTTTCCTCAGCTGTGACACGGACAGTATATTCCCCGGCTGGCCCTGCATCGCCTCGTGATGCTTGGGGGACAGGCAGACCTGATGCAAACATGGCTGCCACTGCACCATGAGTAATAAACTGTCTATAGCTGTTTGAGCTGGTTGTTGCCTTGCTGTATATGACATGTGCCAAGGCAGTAAACCTAGCTGGTATTTGGTCATTGCTGCTTAGGCTTATCCACCTGGCCATAGACCATGTTCTGAGCTGCGAGCTTCCTCCTGGGAGTCAGATGCTCTACATTTATTCAAGGTGCAGCCCCTGACCCCCCACCTTCTTACACCTCAGAGACCTCTTCAGTGTGGATGTCTCTCTTTTGCTCTTCTTACTGTCATTCAGATGTCACGTTTCAGGGGAAGTGGTAGATTATTCATGTGTGTATTCGGGTTACCTAATTGGAATAGGAGCTCTATTTGCATTTCTATATAGACAGGAGAAAGAATACAGAGAAAGCTTTTTGAGTTGTCAGTAGCTTTGCAAATATCGCACAGCATTCAGCTGTAATACACCATAAAAACGGATGTGTTTGCTGATTCCAAATCTCTCCCTTGTGCATGGCGTCTCAGATTTTCACCATAGGGATCAGCAGAACCTTTTAAGGATCAGCAGAGCCTTTTAAAGATCAGAGGATGAATGGTCTTTTTCTCAGTAGCATCAAAGATGGGAAAGCTGAGACCGATGTACTTCACATGAACCTCAGAGGTGGCGTGGGAATTGGTCCACAGAATAGCCTTCTACATGTTCCTGGGCACAGGAGTGGGAGAAGCCTTCACTTACTGGACTCCTGTGCAGGTAGGTATCCTCAGACATCTCACCTGGGTGAAAGGGAAAGATATACCCAACTGAATTCAGAGTTCCAGAGAATAGCAAGGAGAGAAAAGAAGGCCTTCTTAAATGAACAGTGCAAAGAAATAGAGGGAAACAAAAGAATGGGAAAGACTAGAGATCTCTTCAAGAGAATTGGAGATAACAAAGAAACATTTCATGCAAAGATGGGCACAATAAAGGACAGAAATGATATGGACCTAACAGAAGCAGAAGATATTAAGAAGAGGTGGCAAGAATACACAGAAGAGCAATACAAAAAAGGTCTTCACAACCCAGATAATCACGATGGTGTGATCATTCACCTAGAGCCAGACATCCTGGAATGTGAAGTCAAGTGGGCCTTAGGAAGCATTACTACGAACAAAGCTAGTGAAGGTGATGGAATTCCACTTGAGTTATTTCAAACCCTAAAAGATGATGCTGTGAAAGTGCTGCACTCAATATGTCAGCAAATTTGGAAAACTCAGCAGTGGCCACAGGACTGGAAAATGTCAGTTTTCATTTCAGTCCCCCAAAAGGGCAATGCCAAACCGTAAAACTGTGCTCATTCCACATGCTAATAAGGTTATACTCAAAATCCTTCAAGCTGGGCTTCAGCAGTACATGAACTGAGAACCTCCAGATATAACAAGCTGGATTTAGAAAAGACAGAGGAACCAGAGATCAAACTGCCACCATTTGCTGGATTATAGAGAAAGCAAGGGAAATTCCAGAAAAACATCTATTTCTGCTTCATTGACTACACTAAAGTCTTTGACTGTGTGGATCACAACAAACTGTGGAAAATTCTTAAAGAGATGGGAATACCAGACCACTTTACCTGCCTCCTGAGAAATCTGTATGCAGGCCAAGAAGCAACAGTTAGAACTGGACATGAAACAATGGACTGGTTCCAAATTGGGAAAGGAGTATGTCACGCTGTATACGTGATACAATATATGCAGTATATTGTCACTCTGCATATTTAACTTATATGAAGAGTACATCATGTGAAATACTGGGCTGGATGAAGCATAAGCTGGAATCAAGATTGTCGGGAGAAGTATTAGTAACTTCAGATATGCAGATGATACTACTCTGATGGCAGAAAGTGAAGAGGAACTAAACAGCCTCTTGATGAGGGTGAAAGAGAAGAGTGAAAAAGCTGACTTGACACTCAACATTGAAAAAACTAAGATCATGACATCTGGTCCCATTACTTCATGACAAATAGATGGGGAAAAAGTGGAAGCAGTGACAGACAGATTTTCTTTTCTTGCTCCAAAATCACTGTGAATGGTGACTGCAGCTATAAAATTAAAAGGTACTTCCTCCTTGGAAGGAAAGCTATGACAAACCTAGAGAGCGTGTTAAAAAGCAGAGATCACTTTGCCAACATGATCCATATAGTCAAAGCTATGTTTTTTCCGGTAGTCACGTATGAATGTAAAAGTTGGACTATAAAGAAGGCAGAGTGCCAAAGAATTGATGCTTTTGAATTGTGGTGTTGGACAAGACTCTTGAGAGTCCCTTGGACTGCAAGGAGAGCAAACCAGTCAATCCTAAAGGAAATCAGTCCTGAGTATTCATTGGAAGGACTGATGCTGAAGCTGAAGCTCCAATACTTTGGCCACCTGATGCGAGGAGCTGACTCATTGGAAAAGACCCTGATGCTAGGAAAGATTGAAGGCAGGAGAAGAAGAGGGAAGTAGAGGACAAGATGGTTAGATAACATCACCAACTCAATGGGCATGAATCTGAGCAAACTCTGGAAGATAGTGAAGGACAGGGGAGTCTGGCATGCTGCAGTCCATGGGGTTGCGAAGGCTTGGACACCACTTAGTGAGTGAGCAACAACAATTCAGAAAAAGATACATGCTGCTGCTAAAGCACTTGAATTCCTTCTGTAAAAAAGTTGTCATTAATATACTGAAAAAAATTGTAACTGTGTATGGTGATGGATGTTAGCTAGTTTTATTGTGATGATCATTTGGCTATACATACTAACACTGAATCATTATGTTATACACCTGGAACTGTCATAATGTTAATATGTCAATTATACCTCAATAAAAAATGATTAAAAATTGTTATTAGTATATTAATATATTAGAATCAGACACCTGCTGATTTTACCATCTGCTGAAAATTGTAGAAAGCAAATCTAAGATATCTATAATGTGAGTAGCAAGCCTTGGAATTACAAAGAGAACCCTGGTTAGAGATGTTTAGTGGCCTGTGGTGGCAATAGTGAGGTTATTTGCAGGGATGGTTTCCTCCCTAGAGTGGGGGTATAAAGCTACCTAATATCCTTTAATCAATCTCTTTCTGCATAAACTAGCTAGAGAGGGTTCTTATGTGCCAGGAATGCTGATCAAGGCAGCCACAGAAGACAGAGAAGGTAGCAGCAGTCAGAAAGGGAGGGAGAAAATCAAAGGAGACTTTGGGGTCTCTAGGGAGGAAAAAAGGGTATCTTAGGAAGAAAACCAAAGATAGAGAAGTCAGCTTCCACTAAGCTGCAAGGAAGACAGTAAATTTCTTGGAAAGAACTCATAATATACAACGTGTAGGGGAGGGTTATAGGTTCAATACAAGAGAAGAAGTGTATTTACTTGAGAAATGAATTCACTAGAAATGTAAAAATCAGTAAAATATTCCTTCTTTGGATGCATCATACTTTACAATGTACTAGCTGAATGCTCTGGACATGAATAAACATGTGAACCTATCAGTTTACCCATGTTGGAAAGGAAGTAGCTGTCTGACTCATGCTACACATGGATCTGGGCTAATGAAGTACAGATGTGGAGTGTGGAAGAATGTCCATTAGAGGCCCCCCTGGGAGGTGGGCTGGAGATCTGGGGGTGGCTTTTCTGCTCTGTTTTACCAGCTTCTCTGCTGGTTTTCCTCCCTGTAGTGAAAAACCTCCGTTTAGGACTGTTTGAGCCAGATTGCTTCATCTTTCTTTGCTGGCCACCCTCTAAGTCATCTTATTAGTTCTCACACTTCTAGCCAAAGTTGGGGGGGGGAGTGGCTAAGTCGTTGATTTTGTCCTTGATTTAAAGACTGTATCTCACATATGGCTGCAACTTTTCTACTTGCAGATGGAAAAATTCAGATCCCCCAGAAGATGGTAAAGAAATCTTTGCCTTCACTTTCTCCCCTCCCTGGATTTCTCATCTCCTCTACCTTGGCACCATGGTTCTCCCTTCCCATCCCCCATTGTCCTCTCCCTCAGTTTGAATTCAGTCCCTCAGCTTCCTTTGGTTCTTCCCTAGATGGATCCGGGGCAGGAGAGTGCTGGGGGAAGGAATGGAGAGTCCTCTAAAATGTCCTCTGGACAGGAGAGAGGATCCCAACCATGACACTTCCCGGCTTAAGGGGTAGGGATCTTCAGTGAAACAAAGTGAAAGTTGCTCAGTCGTGTCCAGCTCTTTGTGATCTCGTAGACTATATAGACTGCCAGGCTCCTCTGTCTATGGAATTCTCCAGGTAAGAATACTTGAGTGGGTAGCTATTCCCCTCTCCAGGGGATCTTCCTGACCCTGGGAATTGAACCTGGGTCTTCTGCATTGCAGGCAGATTCTTTACCATCTGAGCCACTAAGAAAGCCCAAAGGATCTTTAGGTTACTGTGTAAAGAATCAAGTCTGCCTCACTTTGTTATTCTGATCTATTTTATATTCAACTCCAGGAGGAAGACGGGTAAAGGAGAAAAAAAAATCTTTCCTGCCACATATAAAATATCACAGATGTTAACTGATGATTACAAAAGACAGCAAAGCAGGCCAAGAAACGTTGCAAGGAGGGGTGGGTGCAGGCTGAGTGAATGTTCAGGGCAGGTGCTCAGGAGATTAAATTACAGAGAGGGAGGTGGTTGGTGCCATCCTCCCAGCCCTGCTCAGTAGGGCTGTGAGCTATTTCAAGCCAGAGGGAAAGAGAAAGAGTCTGCGCCATTTGTCTTTAGGAGGCACTGTATTTTCTTCCTTACTTTGGAAAAACAACACCCAGCTCTGCATGTCTGCAGGTCCCTTTTGCATGGAAGGGTGACTGGAAGACTCAATGTTAGGAAGAGTGGTAGATGGGGCAGGCATGGATTTTGTCTCCTTTGTAGACATTCCCCCTCCTCTGCTAACAGTCCTGTGATTTTGCATGGGAACATAGAACTGTGGAACTGGAGAAGACTCTTGAGAGTCCCTTGGGCTGCAAGTATATCAAACCAGTCAATCCTAAAGGAAACCAACCTTGAATATTCATTGGAAGGACTAGATGCTGAAGCTGAGCTCCAATACTTCAGCCACGTGATGCAAAGAGTCAATTCATTTGGGAAAGACCTTGATGCTGGGAAAGACTGAAGGGGACAACAGAGGATGAGATGGTTGGATGGCATCACTGACTCAATGAACATGAGTTTTGGCAAACTCCAGGAAAGAGTGAAGGACAGGGAAGCCTTGCATGTTGCAGCCCATGGGGTCTCAAAGAGTCAGACACAACTGAGCAACTGAACAACAACATCTTTCCTCATTCCCAGGCCATGTGGTCAGTGAGACTGACCCTCACTCGACCCAGGGCCCCTGCTCTAAGCAAGCAGTCACTGTGGTTTTAATGTCCATGTGACTTGTTAGGATGATGAGAGTCAACCCCAGGACTTTTGCTGTCACTTTTGTAAAAGAGGGGCTTACTTTCTGCTGCAAGTGTTCAATGGCTGGGACATAAGTCTGAAGTGGCTCCTGGCTTGTTTGGTGAAAGCTGTCTTGAGAAAGAGGCCACGTAGAAGCCATCCAGCTGTGTGATGAAGAGAGAAGCCTCTGAGGATGCTGTCTGAACATCTGCATCCAGCTTGAAATGAATGCTAACCCAAGACTTTGTAGTCATGCGCCTGTAGTCTTCCTCCCACCCCTCTATTTTCACCATTTTGCATTTGGGTTTCTGTCACTTGCAACTCAAAGGGTCCTACCTAATACAAGTGGTTTCAGAAAGCTCAGGAAAGCGGCTGGTCGAGGTTATTGTGGGGCAGAACAAAATGAGCGTAATTGCTATGCCACTGCCTCTTGCTATGCAGCTCTTGCGGAGGATGAGGCTCGCAGGCTTATTTCCTGGTCATATTTGACTCGGAGGACACAGCTGCCTCCAAGAAAGACTGCCAGCTAGGAGTCGGCAGCCAGAACTCAGCTGAACAATCGATGTGTTCAGTTTCGTGTTATTGTAGAGCAGTGTTCTCTGAGGATGCCCCTGAAAAGAAATGAATGTAGTAAAGGCTTAAGATGTGCATTCAGAAAGCCAGACGGTCCGCTTGCACTCACGTGTAAAATAACTGTTCTCAGATCCTTAGGAAGAGCCTGCTCTTGGCTCACTGACATGAACTGATGTGAAAATGAATGTTCCTTGAGTGCAAAGCAGCAGAAGCATCTGTGAAAGGGATGGGCAATTAGAAAGGAGAGACCTGTTTAATATTTCTTTGTTTGCCCAGCAAGCTTTACTTGAGTACCTTCTATTGTGCTGGGATAGAAACATCATTAAAAGACAAAGCTCATACTCTTCAGAAGCTTACAGTTGGGTTAGGGAGTTGGGCAAAAAAAAATGGATGGATAAATAATGTAATTCATGATACTTTAAATGGAAATAATAGAAGGGTGATGCCTACCCAACAGCATCCTTCTCTTCTTTCTTAGTTCATAGCATCCTGATTTTGTTCTAGGAGGCAAGAGGCTCAGGTAGGTGAACCCTTTCCTGGGATCAGGGTGAACCATGTTAGATCTAAACCAGTGATTCTCAAATTTTGGTGTGCATCAGCACATCGAGGACATTCAAAACTCAGAACCCTGGACCCCATCCCCCAAATTTCTGGTTCAGTAGTAGGTCTAGGAGGCCTCAGGTTTGTATTTCTAAAGAGTTCCCAGGTGATGCTGCTCCTGTTGTCCTGTGGACCACTAATCTAAATTGAGCATGGTTACTTGGTTCATCTCTTCTGGTTTATGGTTGGGCACACCACTAAGTTCTGGCCAATGAATTCCAAGAGGAAGCCTATGGAGAACTTTCTGGAAGAATTTTTGCTTCCTTGGAAAAAGTGCAATGGCAGGAGCCCAGTCCTTTTATCCCACTTTGAGTAGAGTCACAGGAGATGCTGTGTGGAGCTGTTATATTGTCGCTGTATGGACATGGCAGAGAGACTTACAAAACTCCTGACCCAGAGCCTTGACATTGTTGAGGAGCTAAGCAAACTCTGAAACCACCCACCTTCAGATCTTTGTTGTGCAAAGTGATTAAATGTTGTTATTCCTAATTCACTTAGAGCCAGAACAGATTCAGAGGGCCATCAGGCTGAACCTGAGTGGGATGGAGTATCAGGAAAGTCTTCTAAGAGGAGGTGACTCACTCTCACTCACCAGCTCTTCAGGGAGAATGGTGCCCACATATGCTTTGGCAAAATGACAAATGATGACACTTTATGGACTCACTTTATAGAGTCATTTCTGAATTGACAAAACTAGGAATGTTAAATTTATGAATGTCAAGAGTTTATTTCGTGTATAAAAAACTGCGTGGGAAAAGAGAATGAGGAAACCATTAAATCTACCTGGGTGAATAAAATCAAGGAAAAATTTGTGTAGGAGGTGACGTTTGGACCAGGCCACTTGGAGTTGACACTGGGTGGGCAGAAAGTATAGGGCTAGAGCCTGGTGTGAAGTATGTACCCACACGTCTGTGGGGCTTAACTGACCTTAGGAACACATCATTTAGAGGAAATAGCACAGACAATAGGCCAGAGATGTGATAGTAATTGGTGCCTCAAATTTTAGCATGATGACCTAGAGACAGTATGGGTTATACTATGCCATGATATAAAAAAGTTAAATTAGAAAAAATCAAGGAGATCAATTAGATCAACCAAAAAAAGGGAGGGGGTGGGTAATATCTCAACCCTCAAAGGCTTCTGAAACCCAACACTTTTAAAAATTTTATTTTATTTACTTTATTTCATTTAACCTTTTATTTTATATTGTAGTATAGCAGATTAACAACATTGTGATAATTTTCAGGTGGACTATAACAATTTTGTGATAGTTTTAGCAAAGGGACTCAGCCATATACAAACATGTATCCTTTCTCCCCCAAACTTCCCTCTCATCCAGGCTGCCCCTAAACACTGAGCAGAGTTCCCTATGCTATACAGTAGGACCTTGTTGGAAAAACCCAACACTTTGAACCTTCTCCACCTCAAGAAGGGGCACTTCCTTTGTCTTAAGGAGGCAGTTCCACTTTTGGAGTTGGAATTGTTTCATGCCCTACTTCTCACTTTACTATACCAGTAACTAAATACAGCATGGCCTGGAGTGGAGCAGGGTGGGGCAGAGAGGATGTGAAATGAGCCAGGAAATGATAATAGAAAATGATGAGATTTAAACAGATGATGTTGCTCAGAGCTGAAGTTGATGAGTCCACGGGCTCCACTCACCCAGTCCCCACCCAACTGCAGGGAACAGCAGCTCTACACGTTGGGTAACCCATTGCTTATTTACATTTTAAAAAGTCCCAGTGATGCTTCTGAGAATGGATTGGAGGGGGATTAAACAAGGATGATGGAATATAGTGTTAGTTTGGGCAGATATGAAGCTATGAAGTAAAGTATGTGATGCAAGTGGGAGAAAAATGGTTTAAAAATGGTTTTAAAAAGACAAGATTTAGCAGCAGTTAGACATGGGAAATAACAAAGAAGGAAAAGTCAAAGACAACTAGTTTTCTAGTTCAGGGGACTAGGTAGATGATAGTCCTAGTAACTTCAGGCAGGACCACAGCATTTCCTTCTTTTTCCCTTTCTTGGCTTTGAGGTGTGGCTTGCAGGATCTCAGTTCCCTAACCAGGGAAGGAACCCGAGTCATGGCGGTGAAAGCTCAGAATCCTAACCATTAGGCTACCAGGGAGCTTTCTAATGGTTTTGTTTCTTTTCTTCGTTTTTTTTTTAACGAAGGTTTTTGCTTTCTTTCTTTCTTTTTTAATGTATTCATTTATTATTGTTTACTTGGCTGCACCAGGTCTTAGTTGTGGCCTGTGGGATCTAGTTCTCTGATCAGGGATCAAACCCGGGTTGCCTGCATTGGGAGCTCAGAGTCTTAGCCACTGGACCACCTGGGAAGTCCCCCTAAGTGTCTTGTTTCTAAAGAGCTAAGTTTTGGGTGCATGCGTCATGGAAAGGTCAGAGGCCAAGAGACAGTGGAAAAACAGTCTGGATATCTGGTGGCAATTCAGGTGGTATAGATTTGGAGTTTTCAGGATATGGAGAGCAGAGAGAAAGAACAGAGGGCCTGATGTAGAAGCAACATTTAATGGTTAGTGGAAGGTCACAAAGCAACTATAAAAGAACACGTAAATCTAAAGGAAAAACAAACATGGTAACCACACAATTAGTATAAGGGGACGAGTGAGGATGTCTGAGCCACACAATCACTCCTTTCAAAAGTGAAAACAAATTAAATATTGGTAATGGCTGGCCTAATAGGAATAACATGCTACTCTTCATAACACATTAGCTAAGACTCTTGACCCAGTGATAAGGAGGGTCATGGAGCAAAGGATGAATTTGCAGCATTTCACATACTTATTCGCCTGACAATTCCTTGAAATCAGTGACTTCAACTTGCAAAATAATTGGATAGATTGCGTTTGGGACCAACATCCAGAATGAAGTCACTTGTTGATTTCTGGATCCTTCTCCCTAGCTTCAGTTGCAGGAAGCTTCCCCTTCTTTGCCTAAATGTCACAAAATCCCTCTTCCCCAAGTGTGTGCTTGTGCTAAGTTGTGTCAGGCGTGTCCAACTCTTTGCAGCCCATAGCCAGCCAGACTTCTCTCTTCAGGGGATTCTCCAGGCAAGAATACTGGAGTGGGTTGCCGTGGCCTCCTCCAGGGGATCTTCCTGACCCAGGGATTGAACCCTCATCTCTTGTGTCTCCTGCATTGGCAGACGGGTTCTTTGCCACTAGCGCCACCTGGGAAGCCCCTTGCCCTGAGTATTAGAGGCAATTTGCAACCAAGTTCTTTTTCAAAAATATTTATTTACTTTATTTTTTTATTTTTGGCTGTGCTGTGCTCCGGCTTTTTCTAGTTGTGGCAAGTGGGGGCTACTCTCTAGTTGTGGAACACAGGCTTAGTTGCCCAATGGCATGTGGGATCTTCCTGGACCAGGAATTGAACCCTTGTCTCTTGCATTGGCAGGTAGATTCTTAACTACTGAGCTAGGAGGGAAGCCCGACAGCCAGGTTCTTAAGTTGTATCTATGTTAAAAGAAGATACGTCGTATTCTCTCTGTTGTTTTCTTCTTCCAAACCCATAGCCTCAGTCTAATCCTGAGAAGACATCAGACAAATCCAAACTGAGAAGCATTCTATCAAATACCTGGTACTCTTGAACACTGTTGAAGTCAAGAGAAACAAAACAAAACAAAAAAAGAAACAAGCAAAACAGACTGAGGAACTGTTACAGGCTGGAGGAGACTAAGGGGACATGACAAATGATGTAAAATGGGGTCCTGAAATGGATCCTGGAGCAGAAGAAATGATTTTGTGGGAAACCAAAACATCCAGCAAATGCTCGTTTAGTTAATAACACTGTTCAGTTCAGTTCAGTCTCTCAGTCGTGTCCAACTCTTTGCGACCCCATGGACTGCAGCACGCCAGGCTTCCCTGTTATCACCAGCTCCCGGAGCTTACTCAAACTCATGTCCATTGAGTTGGTGATCCAACCGTCTCATCCTCTGTAGTCCCCTTCTCCTCCTGCCTTCAATCTTTCCCAGCATCAGGGCCTTTTCCAACGAGTCAGCTCCTCGCATCAGGTGGCCAAAGTAGTGGAGCTTCAGCTTCAGCATCAGTCCTTCTAATGCGTATTCAGGACTGATTTCCTTTAGGATGGACTGGTTGGATCTCCTTGCAGTCCAAGGGACTCTCAAGAGTCTTTCCCAACACCACAGGTCAAAAATATCAATTCTTCAGCACTCAGTTTTCTTTATGGTCCCAACTCTCACATCCATACATGACTACTGGAAAAACCATAGCTTTGACTATAGATGGACCTTTGTTGGCAAAGTAATGTCTCTGTTTTTTAATATGCTGTCTAGGTTTGTCATAGCTTTTCTTCCAAGGAGCAAGTGTCTTTTAATTTCATGGCTGAATAACATTGTACCAATGTTTGTTTTTTTAAATAATTATTCTTTTTAAAATATTTATGTATTTCTTTATTTGGTTGTGTTGGATCTTAGTTGCATCCTATGGGATTTTTCACTGAGGCACATGGACTCTCTAGTTGTGTTGCTCAGGCTCAGTAGTTGTGACGCGCAGGCTTAATTGCTCTGCCACATGTGGGTTTTTAGTTCCCCGACCAGGGACCAAATCCACATCCGCTGCATTGTAAGGTGGATTCTTAACCACTGGGTCACCGGGGAAGTCCCTACTGTACAAATGCCAATTTCTTATTTTTGAGAACTGTACCATTTCCAGTAGTCATGTATGGATGTGAGAGCTGGACCATAAAGAAGGCTAAGTGCTGAAGAATTGATGCTTTTGAACTGTGGTGCTGGAGAAGACTCTTGAGAGTCCCTTTGACAGCAAAGAGATCCAACCAGTCAATCCTAAGGGTAATCAACTCTGAATATTCATTGGAAGGATAGATGCTGAAGCTGAAGCTCCAATACTTTGGCCACCTGATGTGAAAAGCCAACTCATTAGAAAAGGCCCTGATACTGGGAAAGAATGAGGACAGGAGGAGAAGGGGATGACAGAGGTTGAGATGGTTGGAGGGCATTACCGACTCAATGGACGTGACTTTGAGCAAGCTCTGGGAGATGGTGAAGGACAGGGCAGCCTGGTGTGCTGAGTCCATTGGGTCACAAAGAGTCAGACATGACTTACCAACTGAAAAGCAACAACAATCATGGTATGTAAGATGTTAACACCAAGAAAGCTAAAAGAAAGCCCAACATTTGATGTAGTAAAATAAGAAAGATGCAAGCATCACCTAACTTCTGGTTGGTTAACACTTCTTTCCTTAGTTCTTAGTAAATGACAAATCCTGACTTTAGACCCTAAGTTCCACACTACTTGTTTGATCTTATCTTGGGCCATCTTTCCTTGGATCAACTCTTCCCCAGCCACCATGGCCTTCTTCTAGTTCTCAGGACATGTTGAATCTGGTCCCACAGCAGGGTCCTTGTGCTTATCATTTCCTTTGCCTTGGAACTCTTTTCCTCCCCTTCTTTGGAGGGCTGGCTCCTCTCCTTCAATCCCAGCTAATGTCTCCTTCAGCTTAATGTCCTTCAAGGAAGAAGGGGTCTCTCTTGACTGCCCTAATCACAATCTATAAGGGATTGGTTTGTTACTGGTTTTCTCTTTTCCACAATGTTGCCTTCATGAGGGCAGAGACCTTGTCTATCTTGTTCTCTATTACATGCCTTGCCCCCTTGCATGGTACCTTGCCTATAATAATTGTTCGGCAAATACTTGTTAAATGAATGCTGAAGGATAGTTTTTCCAAGAGTTAAAAGCATGACTGTCATTAAACATATAGTGAACATGTGTGATATATATTTAATTCATTCAGTGAAGGAAACAGCAAAATAGTAAAGCCAGTCCAAGGAAAATTCTAATAACAGAGGCTTATAGGGATCAGGAGCTATGATGAGATAGCTTTTGTGTGTGCTAAGTCACTTCAGTGGCGTCCAAAGATTTGTGACCCTTTGAACTGTAGCCCTCCAGGCTCCTCTGTCCATGGGATTCTCCAGGCAAAAGTACTGGAGTGGGTTGCCATGCCCTCCCCCAGGGGATCTTCCCAACCCAGGGTCTCCTCCACTGTAGGCAGATTATTAACCATCTGAATGGGTAGCCTATCCATCCTCCAGGGGATCTTCTCGACCCAGGAATTGAACTGAGATCTCCTGCATTGCAGGTAGATTCTTTACCATTTGAGTTACCAGGGAAGCCGGTTTAATATTATGACACCCTGTTCCCACTGTAACCCTTGCTTCCCAGCTTATATTTTTGTTTTGTGGATGTACATGAGACATTCTCTAGGGATTCCCAGAAATAACTGAAGCGGGGTAGGGAGGAGACTTTGAAGGTGAGAGTCTGTCCCTGCAAACAACAGATGAGGGCCGGGTAGAGGTCAGGGCAATGTAAGCAGAAACATAAAGATGTTTGTATCCCACCAGGGAAACCAGCTGCACACCGGTTGAACAGTATTAGAACTGCTTGCTCTCAGCTCTCTTTGTCCCATGAGATGCTACTCTGTGAAATGGGTCCAGAGGTCAGCCTCACATGTGTATGTTTCTCTAGTTTTACTGTCATAATTTTTTCTTTTTTTGGCACACCATTTGACATGCGGATCTTAGTTCCCTGACGAGGGATTGAACCCATGCCCCTCGAAGTGAAAGCATGGAGTCTTAACCATTGGACAGCCAGGGAAGTCCCCTTTCTCTAGTTTTAAAATTGACTTTACTTGGTAGCGGGAGGAGGGGTGGTCTAATAGTTTTAGGGACCAAAGTCCTGAGCATTTAATGAGGAACTATCCTGAGAAGAAATCAGTTCCAAGGCAAATAATGATCCAACCCTAAGCTGAAAACAGTCCCCTTAGTACCTCAGAAGGGACCTTTTGGCAAGTGGCATCTTGCCAGGGAATTGACTCAAAACAAATCGCTAGCAGCCCAGAGGTGCTGGAGAACAGTTTCAGAAACAGTCAGTACGGAGAGGGCTGTGCAACAGCTTACTGGAATTGCCTCACTCATGCTTTGATGTTCATCCTCTGCAGAGCTCTGCTCATCTCTGCAGCTTCGAAACCACACACAGGAAGCAGAGCTGCTGATGTCAGGAGGCCTCGGAGACCCGCTATCGCATCTGTTTCACTGTACAGGTAAGGAAGCTAAGTTACAGATTAAAGGATTTGCCCAGAGCTACAGAGCGGAGGACTGTGAGCAGAACCCAGATCTCTTGTTTCCTAGTTGAAATATCTCCAATCCATGTATCTTATATATTATTTAGGTAGAAGGTGTGGCAACCACATGGATTTGGTTTCTTGCTCATATATATCTCTATTCTTGGTGCAAAGCTCAAACATCAAGCAACAGTGGGAAGAGACAGATGTGGCCCCCATGTATGGGAACAGCATGTGACAGTGTCAGCACAGACATGATTTAAAGCAGTGCCATGGCAACCAGCATTCACTCTGGCCCCAGATAGCTCTGCGAGCTACGGAGTGTAACTGAAAATGGCTTCTTGCTCGCTGAGCCCAGAGTGCGAGCTTCTGCTTCTCCGGCCATGAGTGACTCTAAAATAGACCGGACTCTGAGTGCAGAAGCAGGGCTCCTCCAGCTCCTTTATCAAAGTTTGGGGGTTTCTCACAGGAGAAATAAACTCAGAAGCCTTGGGAATCCCCAAGAATTACTGTGTCTGGTAGTATGGTTTTGCTTACTTTTAGAGCAAATGCATCATTTCAAAGTGGGTTCTTAGAACACCATCGTTCCAAAGAGATGCATGCCCTAGATGATGAGGGAAAGGTAAGGGGGAGGGGCACCACTGCTGGTATCTTTCTTACACACTGAAAGTTCTGCTGCTACCAAAAAAAAAAAAAAATCATAAATCAGGGCAGCAGAACAGGAGAGGTCTGGACTGCATTTAACTCTTGATTTTAACTTGAATGTGCCTGTAATCTATCCACACAACTCCTGAAACAGACCATTTGGCATCCCATGATATGTGATCCCTTTTCCTTTTCTGAGTTTCTAACTGGGCACCTTGGAATTAAGATGTCCAGCTTCCCCGTAGTAGGCATAGCCCTGCGACCAGTTTTGACTATTGCTCTGTGAGTGGAAGTTCGACTTTCCAGATTGTGCCCTGATCTTGGGACCTGTCCCTCTTCTCTTTTGCTGGGTACTTTTTACTCATATTTTGGCTGTGCTGGGTCTTCGTTGCTGTGTGCTGGCTTCTCCTTGCGGTGGCTTCTCTTGTTGTGGAACGTGGGCTCTAGGGCACGTGGGCTTCAGTAGTTATGTCTCATGGGCTTAGTTGCTCCGTGACATATGGGATCTTCCTGCACCAGGGAGCAAACCTGTGTCCTCTGCATTGGCACGTGGTTTCTTAACCACTGGACTACCAGGGAAATCCCCACTTTGGCCGATTTTCCACTGCAGTGATGATAAGTCACGTGGGCCATGAGGATGAGAGCAACACCACAAAAATGGCAGAGCAATAAGACGTGCTTGAATGATAATTAAAAAACATTGCTACTTATTTGATCACCACTAAAAGTAAACTAAGTGGGAGGTACTCAATATGCTAGATACATGAAGGTGAGTTCTGGGCAAAGCTCTTGAACATGAATTGTCCTACCAGCTCCCTCTCTGTGTATGTATTTAAATTCTTTCTGTGTTACAGTGGAACCAATATCCTGTAATACCCCTACCCAAACTGCCATTACTAATGCTACAAGTATTATTTAGGGTGCTTTGGACTATAGCAACAACTAGCCTTGCTAAAAAGTAGCTTAAAAACATAAGAATTTAAAAAATTAGGTCATTTCACAAGAAATCCAGAGGTAGGGAGTTCCCAGCGTGGGTTCAGTGTTAGGTTGTTGCTGACAAATTGCTGCTATGACAAGTTGCCACAAACCTGATGGCTTAAAACAACCAAATTTATTCTCTTACAGTTCTAGAGACCAGAAGTCTGGAATCAGTTTCACTGGATTAAGGGTCAGTTGGCATGGCTGGATTTTTTTCTGAAGGTTTTAGGGGAGAAGCTGTTTCCTTGCTTTCTTTAGCTTCTGGAGGCCTTCTGCTTTCTTTGGCTCAGGGTCCCTTACTTGAATCATTCCAACCTCTTGCTTTCTATTTCTGTACTCAAATCACCCTCTGCCTCCCTCTTTTAAGGACCTTCATGACTGCCTTTAGGACCTGCCCAGATAATTCAGGATAATCTCTTCATCTCAAAAGCTGTAACTTAATCACATCTGCAAAGTTCTTCTCCTTACCTAAGGTAAGATTTAGCTTCCCAGCTGTCTCAGTGGTAAAGAATCTGCCTGCTAAAGCAGGAAATGCAGGACTTGTGGGTTCCATCCCTGGGTCAAGAAGATCCCCTGGGAAAGGAAATGGCCACCCACTCCAGTATTCTTGCCTGGAGAATCCCATGGACAGAGGAGCCTGGTGGCTGCAGTCCGTGGGGTCACAAAGAGTCAGACACAACTGAGTAACTGAGCATGCACGGAGGCACAAGGTAGGATTTTCAAGTCCCAGGGATTAGATCATGGGTATCTTAAGGTCATTACTCTGTCTATGACAGTTTGTTAAGCAGTCAGGCTCTTTTATATTCTTGCTCTGCCATTCGCAGGATTTTGGTGATATTTGCCTTCATGGTTTTAAAATCACTTTGGGCTCCAAGCATCATATCCTTACTAGTCCTTGTCTCCAGCAGCAAGGCAGAAGGCTTCCCATCCTACCTCTTTCGTTATTAAGAAGGACCTGTTTTCTCAGAGCATCTCAGCAGGAGCCACAGCAGGTCCCAGGAGCCAAGACACTGCCTGTGATCTTGCTGCAATCAATCCTGATAATTTGCTGGTCTGGCATTTTTAACATCTACTGCAGGACACAGATGCTGCTGCCAAGAGGGAGAATGCCAGCTAGGAAGGCAATGACTCACTCTTGAAGGCCCTGTGCGAGATTTCACCAAAGCATGAGCACCAACATAGAGCCCTTGTCTCTATTTTTCAAATTAATTAATTAAATTAAAAAAATTGGCTACACCCTATGGCATATTAGATCTTAGCTTCCGACCAGGGATTGAACACATATCCCCTGCATTGGTAGGCAGAGTCTTAACCACTGAGCCACAGGGAAGTCCCATGAGCCCTTGTTTCTAGGTGGTCATAAAAAAACACCTGTGCTGAGAAGATAGCTATGTTTACTGGATTTATAAAAGTTTTCTATTTAACTCTCAACTGTGAATGGAAGAAAAGATGTTTAATATTTGCATGTGCGTGCAAAGCACAAACATAATATCTAACAATTTTGGTCATGAAACACAAGGATAATGTGGGACAATTGAGCTGTCCTTTTATTTATTCAGTTGAGATTGAATCACTTCTCTGTGCCAGACTTCTTCATCCAGGGCTGAAGTTACAAATATGAATAAAAAAAGATCCTTGGTGTCAAGGAGATCCTGGATCCTTGTGAGAGAGACAGATACTTTCAGTGAAGGAGTCGTGTAGCTCTGATGGAGACAGAAGATGCTGGGCTGATGCACAATGACACTTTATGGAACCCAAGGGCTGTCAGACTTCAGGAAGCGTAGAAGTAGGACATGAAGTATCCAGGGCCAGGACTGGGTGATCATCTCTCATTTTTCCATTTCACAGTTTCTTCCCTCTGTGCCTTATTTCCTTTTCTCTTTCTCCATCCAGCCACCTTACAACTAATGGGCCCCCTACCGTGGGCTGTCCCACTATAGTGTGTGAGGTCATACTATAATAGAGATGCTGCAGCCAAAACAGGAGGCTTGAAAGGCAACCACAGGTACCTCTGAGAGATGATGAAAGGGAAGAGCAAGTGAGGGGTAGGCAGAGGACAGTGGCTGTAATCTGGGTCACTTAAGTTAGCTGTCTGTACCCAGTTTCAGAGAGCTCGCTCCACTTCTTTGAGCCTGGGAAAGAGGGAACAAAGACCTTGCCAGGTTTGGAGGTAGGAGGAGCCACCCATTGCTTTCTCCAGGGGACACTGGTGCAGGGGCTTCCCAGGTGGCGCAGTTAGTAAAGAATCCGCCTGCCAGTGCAGGAGACACGAGAGACATGTATTGGATCCCTGGGTCAGGAAGATCCCCTGAAGTAGGAAATAGCAACTCACTCCAGTATTCCTGCCTGGAAAATTCCATAGACAGAGGAACCTGGAGGGCTACAGTCCATGGGGTTGCAACAAGTCAGACACGACTGAACACACACACACACACACACACACACACACACATACACACACTGGTGTATGCTGCCAAGTAGAGACTCAAGGCAAATGTGGAGATGGAGGGGCTGGCATAAAGCCAGAGCCTGTTGTTTTTTTCAGGACTGAGTAGGAAAAGTTCCTACCCAGAAACCACAGAGACTGGAGAATGTGGAGGGTGGGATTTTCTCTTACCTTCAGCATGTTTCTATCTTCATCCTGGCCTCACTCAGGAAGGAGGAGGTTGGGGTACTGTTGCCACTAGCAGTCGCTGTTATTCCTGGAACTCACGCACAAATTTCACTTCCAGGACCAATTACAGGGCAAATGCTTTCAGTAGGCATTAGTCTTTTTAGGGGTAGATATTTCAGGTCACAGAGGCCCCGAATCTTTAGGAAAGCTGACCTTTGTCATTGGAGAAGGTGAGAGGGGTAGAAATGGGGACACACCATCTTAGCTCTGATTAGCTGGCATTTTTCCCAAAAGGTAACACAGATTTCACCTTGACTTCATTAAAAACAACTTTGGTAAGAATACTTGGGAAGTAGATGGGAAAGCTCAGTTTATTTTTTTTAAACTGGAGGATAACTGCTTTACAATGTTGTGTTAGTTTCTGCTGTACAACAAAGTGAACCAGCTGTAAATATACATAAGTCCCCTCCCTCTTGAACCTCCTTCGCACCCCGTCCATCCCACCCCTGTAGATCATCACACCACTGAGCTGAGTTCTCTGTGCTACACAGCAGCTTGACACTGACTATCAGTTTGTTTTAATGAGGAAACATTGCCTCCTTTCTCTGCAGGACTGGGAGCATCTCAGGCCCCCTTCACCAGGGAAGGTATTCACTCAGACTCCTCTCCTCTCCAGGGAGGGAAGGTGAAGCTGGGTGTTTTGAAAAACTGGCTTCTGCCTTCCCCAGGAGGAAGTGGATCAATGGAGAAGCACTGTTTCTCCCTTGTTGTTTATGATCTTTATTCGAAAGGGTTATGGAGGTTGTTCCTACTGGCTATTAAAGGCAATTTTGAGGAGACTAAAAGAAAGAAAGAGAGAGGGAGGGAGAAAGAAGGGAAGGAAGGAAAAAAGAAAAAGAAAGAGAGACTTTCCTGGTGGTCCAGTGGTTGAGACTCTGTGCTTTCCCTGCAAGGGGCATGGGTTCGATCCCTGGTCAGGGAACTAAGATCCCCTGCACTACTCAGAACAACCAAAAAAATGGGAAAAAAAGAAAGAAACTAAGATGTTTTGGGGGAAAAACTGGGGATTCAGAAGTGAAAATCTGGAGTTAGTGGGAAGAGGGGCAGCTGCCTCAGAGGTGCCATGTGAGAGGCCCTGGGAAAGGCTCATTTGGAGGCTGTTGTTGAGCTTAAATACTGCCAGCCTTCCATGTGGCTTGCACAGTTTTTGGTGCACATTCTGGCTTCCTTTATTTTCTATAACAACTTGATTCCAAGTGCCTAATCCTCTGAGGCTTCACCCTCCACAACCTGCCCCTTCTACTGGCATCTGCCATTTGTTCGAGTTGAATCTGCATCTGCAGGACTTGTGAACCCCAAGGCGTGGTGGTGATGGCAGTGCAGGCCCAGAGTGATCCTCCAGACCTGGGTCTGGTAGGTATCCACCCAAATTGTGCCTCCTACGCACTGGTTCAGGAAGGCTGCCCTGGGACACCCTTCATTCCTATCCACTGTGTTCCTTCACGTCCCAGGGCCATGCTCTTCCAGGAGGGCACAGGAATCGCCCGAGAATGGTGCTTCCTCTCTGCAGCAGTCAGGGCCCACAGCCTCAGTCTTTGGGCCTCAAGGACATCTGTCCAGTGGCATCTATCCGTCCCTCCTTTCCCCAGGCATGAAGCAATGTTCTTCTGGTGTGGAGTAGTCTTCTTCTCCCCCAAACCCACTTCTAAGCATTCAGTGCCACCCTGGGCTTTAGGCTTTCGGAAGCCACTATCTCGAGAAAGTCTGTCTGTCTGTCTCTCTCATTTTATTTTTTTCACTTTATACTCACGGATCAGCTTTATTGTCGATACAGAGTAAGGCACAGCAACAGACTTGGTGGCTCAGATGGTAAAGAATCCACCTTCAATGCCGGAGCCCTGGATTCAGTCCCTGGTTTGGGAAGGTCCCCTGGAGGAGGACAAGGACATGGCAACCAACTTCAAGATTCTTGCCTGGAGGATCACCATGGACAGAGGAGCCTGGTGGACTGCAGTCCATGGGGTCACAAAGAGTCAGATATGACTAAGAGACTAAGCACACGGCACACAGCAACAGATGAAGAATACAGGTTGATAGAAGTCCAGGATCTTAGGCACAGACTTTTGACTCTTCCACTGCTGTGTTGCCCTCTGCTCTCACATCACCACTGGCATGCGTGTGAAGTATTTCAGTAACAGAAAGCCCCTAAGACTGCTCCTGATCATGTAGGTACATTCTAACCATGATGTTTGTGGTTGTTTAGTCGCTGCGTCATGTCGGACTTGCTAAGTTGTGTCTAACTCTTATGAACCCATGGACTGTAGCCCACCATTTCCTCTGTGTATGGGATTTTCACACTGGAGTGGGATGCCATTTTCTTCTTTTCCAGGGTGTGTCTCTCATTTTCTATAGCTATCCATTACCTCTCCTATCCCTGCCAAATGGCTATGGGCACAAAATTGATTACTTGCTGGAAATGGGGAATGGGCAAAGAGAAAAATATGTGGAAAAATCAGTTAAGGCTTCAAAATATTATTCTGTACACATGTAGCAGGGAACCTCATGTCAACTGCCCAAGACTAAACCAGTTGAACATCTGGAAGCAGCATCATCTACTCCTGAGTTGTGCTTATTCTCAAGCTGGTTCTGAGCACCATTTAATATGTGTTCAAATCACACAGGTATCTTGTTCAATCGGGTGGTGGGACTTAAGATTCTACATTTTTCACGAGATCTGCTGGTGGTTGGAGGGCCCCACTTTGAGTGGCAAAGGTCCTCTGCAGACCTGTGAGGCCACCCTGAGACTGCTCCAGTTTCTGGTGATTGTGGTTTGCTGGCACTGGGATTGGACATTGCTGTACCCTCATAGGGGCTTCCCAGGTGGTGCTAGTGGTAAAGAACCTGCCTGCCAGTGCAGGAGACATAAGAGATGGTGATTCAATCCCTGGGTTTGAAAGATACCCTGCAGGAGGGCATGGCAACTCACTCGGGTATTCTTGTCTGGGAAATCCTATGGACAGAGGAACCTGGTGGGCTATGGGTCATGGGGTCACAAAGAGTCAGACACTACTGAAGTCACTTAGCACACACATATGCACACTGTCATGGACACTGTGCTTTGTGACCTAGTGGTCATCTAAACCCACTCTGCCTTCCTGTTGCCCCCTCTTCTTCCCTCCCCAACCCCCTATTCCCATCCTCACTGCTACCTCTTCTCTGCTTTACGGGACAATTCCACTGCCATGCCCTGGTCTTCCTCACCTGTGGGGCTTCTCTGACAGTAGATAAATAACTGGACAGCTCTAGAGAATCTTTAAATGTCCTAATACGAAAAAGTCCTTCTTCCTTCTGAGAGAAAAGAGGAAGTGAAACTTGAGCAAGCCAGTAAAGGTGAGTCAGGAGTTCTTTTTTCTCTCTGGGTACCTTGTCAGTGGAAAAAAACACTGCAACTTTCTATACTAGCCTTGACTTTGAAAGAAGAACTGAGCCTGTGGGAACTCCTGCCCCTTTCTGATAGGTGGAGGGAGGAGGGGAACCGACCCCATACTTGCTTGCGTGGCCAGTGTTTGTCCCTCAAGTTGTCGGGAAGTGGCGAGCAGAGAGTTACAGAGTAGAAGAAGCAGTGAGTTTCTTTTCTGCAGCCCTGGGAAGCTTCTGGTTTTCAAACTAGCATGGCTTAATCACTGTTAATCACTGTTACTTAGTAATAAGAAAGCATGTCTAAAGTAGAGGAATATGATAAGACTGACCTGAGGATTCCATAGTCGGAATCATCAGTCACATTGCAAGGTCTAAGGGCTCAAGTGAAACTAGCTGTGGCCAGTGGACTGTAATGCCAGTGGATCCAGAAAGAACCCCCTGACCACGTGGTTGCTGACCCATAACTCTGGACCAGAGTGAGAACCCCTAAGGCCTGAGGGGCAGGGGAGCCATAAGAGTCACTAGCTTTGTGGCCAGACACAGACACCATCTCTCACAGCAATGGCACCCAGACTAGGGTCTTCTTTTTTTTTTTCCCCCAATAAGTTTATCTTTGCCCTTAGCTTTCTATGTCTCCGGTTTATGCAGTGAATTTTTTTTGGCCTTGTGGCATGTGGGATGTTAGTTCCCCAAAAAGAGGTTGAACCTGAGCTCCTTGCATTGGAAACACAGAGTCTTAACTACTGGACCACCAGGGAAGTCCCCCAGCCTAGGGTCTTCAGGAAGCTCCATCACCATCACCTGGGGAGATTTGCTAACAGTGACCTCAATGCCTATCCTGCTGCTGCTGCTGCTGCTGCTGCTGCTAAGTCGCTTCAGTCGTGTCCGACTCTGTGCGACCCCATAGACGACAGCCCACCAGGCTCCGCAGTCCCTGGGATTTTCCAGGCAAGAGTACCGGAGTGGGGTGCCATTGCCTTCTCCGCAATGCCTATTCTAGAGAGGCTGATTTAGCAGGGCCCGGTGAAGTATATTTTAAAAAATACCATTGGGCAATTTTTGACATACAGTCAGTCGATGCCTTAGCATATGATTTGCCAAATTTTTAGCAGAAAAATTCATTTACTAGATAAATACTTATTGAACAACTACTGTAAGCCACATATTGTTCTAAGTCCTGGGCAAGTTGTGAACAAGACAGATAACTAGAGCTTCAAAATATGAGGCAGATAAAAATGAGGAGTGGATTTTTCAGGAATTGTTTGGCAGAAAATGCCATTTTTTTTTTTGCCGAGCCTCTGAAGCACCATCAGTTTCTGAGAACCATTGCCATGGAGACCTGGGAAGCAGATTGGAGCAGTAAGACTAGCCCAGGCTTCAGTTTCCAGGCAGTTAGGTGGGAACACCTTATGGTCTTACTTGGTGCACATAAAGCATGGGGTACAGTACACAGCCTCCAGAGGGCCCTCGTGGTGTTTATGTTCTCTTTCCCTTCTCTTTGCTTTGGGGCAGGTTACCTGATCTAGAGGGAAAACAGGAGGAGGAAACAAGAGCGTAGTACCTGGAGGTGTGTTGCAAGAGGGATCTGTAGATCAGGCGGGGTGATGAGAGCACAGCATGCAGAGGCCAAGAAAGGGCCCAAGCGCTACCATAGCCAGGAGCGCCCACAGTGCTGCATGGTGCAGCTGCTGTGGGAAACAGGGAGTTCCTCAGAAGAGTGAAACATAGCATCACCATATGACACATCAAAGCCACTCCTAGTCACAGATCCAGGAGAAAGGAGAACACATGCCCACACGCAAACCCATACATCGGCATTCACAGCAGCGGTATTCATTGTAGCCCCGAAGCAGAAAACAAACTAAATGTCCATCAAGTGATGAATAGATGATAAATATGACACTTCATATGGTGCAATAGTGTTGAGCCATAGAAGGAACGAAGCACTCATTTATGCAACAGCATGGATGAACCTTGAAAACATTACAGGAAGTGAAAGAAGCCAGTCACTAAAGACTAGATGTTGCATGATTCCATTTATATGAAATGTTCGGAATAAGAAAATTGAAGGAAAAAGAAAATGGATGCGTGGTGTTCAGAGGCTGAGGAAGAAAGGGAGAGGGAATGACTACTACTGGGCATAGGGTTTCTTTTTCTTTCTTTCTTTGGCTACCCTGGGGCTTAGCTGTGGCATGAAGGATCTTCAGTTGTGGCTCTTGGGCTCTTTAGTTGTGGCATGTGGAATCTAGTTCTGTGATCAGGGATTGAACCTGGGCCTCTTGCATTAGGAGCATGGAATCTTAGCCACTGGATCATTAGGGAAGTCCCTGGGCATGGGGTTTCTCTGGGGGTGACAAAAACATTCTGAAATTAGTAGTGGTGATGGCTGCACAATCTTGTGTATATGCTTACCCCCCCTGAATTGCATACTTTAAAAGGCTGAGTTTTATGATATATAAATTATATCTCAATTAAAAAGAAGGAAAGAGCAACTACAGAGAATAAAGGCAACCCACATTTTATGGCTAAGAACTAAAAAGATGGGCAGAAACTTTTGTACCGCTGCGAGAATCCACAAGAGACTGAAGAAAGGGACCCAGGGTTCAGATGACAAAACTGGTCAGGCCCAAGATTGCCTTTCTTTGCTGGGACTTGAAGAACTTATCCATGTCTCAGAAAAAAGGGATCAGCGATTAACAAAACTATGCCTGTTATAATACTGGGTTGACTGAAAAGTTCTTAAGATCTTATGGGAGAACCAAATGAACTTTAAAAAAAAGAAAAATTATTTATTTATTTTTGGTTGCACTGGGTCTTCATTGCTGCCAGTGGGCTTTCTCTAGTTGTGACATGCGGGGTCTACTCTTTGTTGTGGTGCCCAGGCTCCTCATTGCGGTGGCTTTTCTTGTCGGGGAGAACAGTCTTTAGAGTGGGAGGGCTTCAGTAATTGTGGTACATGGGCTTAGTTGCTCCGTGGCGTGTGAAATCTTCCCAGACCAGGATTGAACCTGTGTCCCCTGCATTGGTCGAAAGATTCTTATCCACTGTGCCACCAAGGAAGTCCCCAAATGAATTTTTTGGGCAACCCAATAATTGCTGGGGAAGGGGCAGACTATGTTGATCATTTTGGGCTTCCCTGGTGGCTTAGTGGTTAAAAAAAAAAAAAGCTGCTTGCAATGCAGGAGACATAGAAGACTTGAGTTCGATCCCTGGGTCAGGAAGATCCCTTGGAGGAGGAAATGGCAACCTACTCCAGTATGCTTGCCTGGAGAATTCCATGGACAGAGGAGCCTGGCGGACCACAGTCCATGGGGTTGCAAAGAGTAAGAGACGACTGAAGTGACTGAGCACCCATGCTGAGCACATTGATCGTCTACATGTGTTGGTATTCCAGCTATTGGAAAGCACTGTTAATTTTGAAGTACTTAATTTTTCAAAGACCAAGATTTCAGGTACTTAATTTTTCAGAAATTAAGATTGTCGGGAGATAGATCAACAACCTCAGCTATGCAGATGATACCACTCCAATGGCAGAAAGAGAAGAGGAACTAAAGAGCCTCCTGATGAGGGTGAAAGAGGACAGGGAAAATGCTGGCTTAAAACTTGACATTCAAAAAACTAAGATCATGGCATCTGGTCCCATTATGTCATGGCAAATAGGGAAAAAGTGGAAACAGTGGCATATTTTCTTTTCTTGGATTGTGGATAGTGACTGCAGCCATGAAATTAAAAGATGCTTGCTCCTTGGGAGAAAAGCTATGACAAACCTAGACAGAATATTAAAAAGCAGAGACATCACTTTGTCAACAAAGGTCTGTCTAGTCAAAGCTATGGTTTTTCCAGTAAGCATGTATGGATGTAAGAGCTGGACCATAAAGAAGGCTGAGTGCCAAAGAACTGATGCTTTTGAATTGTGGTGCTAGAGAAGACTCTTCAGAGTCCTTTGGACTGCAAGGAGATCCAACCAGTCCATCCTAAAGGAAATCAACCCTGAATATTCATTGGGAAAACTGATGCTGAAGCTGAAACTCCAATACTTTGGCCACCTGATGTGAAGAGCCAACTCATTGGAAAAGACCCTGATGCTGGGAAAGATTGAGGGCAGGAGGAGAAGGGGGCAGCAGAGGATGAGATGGTTGGATGGCATTGACTCAATGGACATGAGTCTGAGTAAGCTCTGGGAGAGAATGAAGGATAGGGAAGCCTGGCATGCTGTGGTCCATGGGGTTGCAAAGAGTCAGACATGACTTAGTGACTGAACAACAGCAACAACAACTTAAGTTTTCAAAGACCTAGTTCTAGAAGCCCATTCAGATTGTTAGAGAAATTTAACACCGGGTCTGGTGTAGTGCAGGGTGGTAGTCTTGGAGACTAGACAGAAACTATTTATTTCTTTCTTTTTTTTTTTGGCTGCATCAGGTGTTAGTTTTGGCATGATGTTCTTTAGTTGGGGTGTGAAAACTCTTAGTTGTGGCATGTGGGATCTAGTTCCGTGACCGGGAATCAAACCCAGGCCCCCTGCATTCAGAACGTGGAGTCTTAGCCACTGGATCACCAGGGAAGTCCCTAGACATAATCTTTTATGCTAGCCCACCAGATGACAGCACATGGAGCTGCTTGAAGAAGTCTCACGGGCTCCTCCTGGGAGTATTATTGTTTTCAGGAGAAGCAACTTGAAATTTACATGCTGTATGAAAATGCATTAGGGAGACAGACAGTATTTGAAGCATGAAGCATTTGGATCACGGATGGGAATAAAGGCCTGCTAGTGAATGGTAATTCCACCCTCTGGCTCCTGATTGCCTTTGAGTTCTTCCCTGTGAATGGTTCTGACAATCCATTTTACTGGATGTGTCACTGTCACTTCTGAGCTGCTGCATATGCTCTGCTGCACATCTGGGATGACTGTGTCAGGTTTGCAAAACTGATTAAACAAAGAAATCCTCTCAGTTTGCCTTTAGTGTTTTGCAAGGAGCGTGCTCACCATCTGTTTGTTTATATGTTCTCGTGATTGTTTTGCACATTATCAATGAGTAGCATGCAATTACATCATCATAATGGCAAGTAGTAAACTGAATTCCCAGCAGGGCATTTCTAAGGGAAGAGATGTACAGTCCTAGTGCCCCGAGGAGACTCCTCAGTTAGACAAGCCAGTGGCTCCAGGGAGATGAGGGCCCTGTAGTCAATCACTGAAGCCTGGGGTATTCTGGCAACCCTCATCAGGTCATTAGGCAGCAAATCTCAAAGGCTGATGGGACTGCCAGACTGAGGATTGCCAAGAGGACCTGTCTGAACCTCTCCGCATTTCTGAACCTCTCCGCATTTTTGATCCAAATTATTCGAGATAAACCTCCCTTCTGGAATTGACACTGAAATAAAATGATCCCAATGATCTGGATATAATTAGAATCTCATTTGTTCATTCATTTTTAAAAAACAGCTCTATTGAAATATAATTCACATACCAAAAAAGTCACCTTCTACAGAGTATACTTCAGTAGTTTTTAGTAGTTGTAGTTTTCAGTTTTAGTAGTTTTGTGAACCCCTGAAAACCACACATCTACTTTCTGTCTCTATAGATTTGCCTCTTCTGGACATTTTAGATAAACAGAATCATACAATATGCAGGTTTTTTGTTATTGGTTTCTTTCAGTTGGTCTAATGTTTGTAAGGTTCATTCATACTGCAGCATGAATTAATTTTATTCATTAAAAAAATTCATTCATTAAAATTTTTTTAAAGTTACGGTAAAATACATTTAACATAAAATGTACCATTGTAACCATTTTTGTCTGTAGTTAAGTACTGTTAAGTTCATTCACATTGTTGTACAATCTCCAGAAGGCTTTTCACCTTGCAAAGCTGAAAATCAATACCCATTAAAAAACAGCTCTCCATTCTTCCCTCCTCCAAGCTCCTGGCAACCACCAGGAAAAACCAACTACAAGAATCCACTCTGCTGTCTCCGTGAAAATGATTATTCTAGGTACCTTATATGAGTGGAATCATCCAGTACATATCTTTTTGTGACTAGCTTCTTTCACATAGCATAGTATCCTCCAGGTTCATCCATGTTGAAACGTGTCAGAATTTCATTCCTTTTTTAAGGCTGAATAATATTCCAGTATATGCACATACCACATTTTGTTTATACATTCATCCATGTGGATGGACCTTTGAGTTGCTTCCATCTTTTGGCTATTATGAATAACGTTGCTCTGAGTATGGGTGTACAAATATCTGTTGGAGTCCCTGCTTTTAATTATTTTGAGCATATACTCAGACATGGAATTGCTGAATCAGACGGTAATCTATGTTTAATTTTTTGAGGATCCACCATACTGTCTTCTACAGTGGCCGTACCATTTTACTTTCCTGCCAGTAGTGCACAAGGGTTCCAATTTCTGTATGTCTCTAGCTTATTGTCATTATTTTTTTGATAGTAGCCATCTTAGTGGGTATTAGGGAGCATTCATTCACTCTCAGTGGCCATCTGACATGTCATGCTAGATGAGTTGGGAGGGGCTGTCAGAAAAGAAAACATGTAAGCAAGATAGTAAACATAGTCTTTGCTTCAGTCTTTTATTTTTTAAAATATTTTTTAATTTAATTATTTGGTTTAGCTGAGTCTTGGTTGTGGCACAAGGGACCTTTGATTTTCTTTGAGGCATGTGGGATCTTTAGTTAAGGCATGCATCTTTAGTTAGTTGCCACATGTGGGATCTAGTTCCCTGACCAGAGATGGAACCCAGGCCCCCTGCATTGGGAGCACAGAGTCATAGCCACTGGACTACTGTGGAAGTCCTGATCCTTGCTTCAATCTTGGAATCAATTTAGGGAAGTAAGATAATAATTTTAACTTCAAGATTTTAAATTAATTACTATGTGCCAGACACTGTGCTCAGGTCTTAGTGTGTTTTCTCTCATTTAGTCCTTCCAACAGTCCTGTGAGGTAGATATGATCGCTGCCACCTGAGAGGGCAGGAAACTGAGACATGCCAGTGATTTACCAAATATGTCCAGGCCAGAGTTCAAAGCCTAGGTGAGCTACCTTTCATTCTGAAGCCTCTTTGTTAATCAGAGGATGAAGTTAACCTGATCTTGCAGGGCTGGAGGGACGAGCTGCATTTTCAGAGGTAAAGGACAGACAATGCCAGGGCCCACATCTGACACATTAGTTATCTGCTGTAATACACTTTTACTCTGCTATCTAGAACTGGAGCAGGATTTGTAAGTAGGAAGGGACACAGAATTCACCTAGATGCCTTCTATCCTTTCCATTGCAGTTTTCACAAAAGAGGGAAAAAGAAACTCAGACCTCTAGCTTGTGTCTTAACCAATGCTGTACAAGTAGACAGGAACAGGTGAGGGCCAGGATCTGAACGTTGGCCTATTGACAAGGCTAATTCTTGCTTAATCTAGGACTGTATTGCTGATTCATGCTTCTTAAGCACTGGACCACCAGGGAAGTCCCTGACTTTCCTTCCTTTTTTGGTCAGCTATCACAGAGGTACCCAGAGATGAACTGTGATGGAACCCATCTCCCTTCCTTACGATGAGATTAGGGTTGGGCACCTGACCCAGTTCCAGCTGAAAAGATATAAGGGAAGTCTTTTGATGGGCACCTAGCAAATTTTTTTTCCTTTAAGAAAAAAGTTGGAGCCTATCTTGCAAAACTCTTTTTTTCCTTATGCCTTGTACTTTCCTTCTCAGTGTACTAGTGTGAAGATACAGAGCTTGGAGTTGTAACAGCTACCATGTGACTGTGAGGTGACAAACTTATGGATAAGAAGCCAAAAGGATGTTAGATAGAGGCTGTGTCCTTGATGAGAGCGGATATCTCTGAGACCCAGAACTGGCTCCAGGACTGTGGACCTCCAAACTTCTTGAGGTTGCAAATAAACAAAGATCTAGGGACCTTAAGCCATCATTGATCAGGAATTCTGTTTGCAGTCAAATACATCCTAACCGATTCATTACCCAGCCAGGTTTTAAATTTCCTGAAGTCAGGATACTGTATTTAATATCTTTGTATCTGTCATAATACCATGGAAGGTTCTCATCCATAGAGTAGGCACAAATTTATTGAACTAATACATGAATAGCTAGAATAAATAATAGCTGTCCACAATGCTCCCTCTTAAAATATGGGTCAGATTGGCCATGGATTAGGTGGGGCGTCCTGCAATCAGAGACCACATGCCAGTAGGCTCATGAAATCAGAATCTTAGAGCTGGAAGAGAACATTCCTAGATTACTGGGTGGGCTTCCCTGGTGGCTTAGACAGTAAAGAATCTGCCTGTAATGCGGGAGACCCAGGTTCTATACCTGGGTTGGGAAAATCCCCTGGAGAAGGGAATGGCAGCTTTGAACAAGATGGCAGTAGAGAAGGCATGAGGCTTCTCACATTGGCACTGCAGTAATTTTTGGACTAGACCCAACTTGAAGGCTGAAGCTGACCCTCCTGATTTTGAATGAGTGATAAAGACCAGCAAGCAGTCAAGAACAGCCTTGAACAAGATGGCAGTGGAGAAGGCATGTGGAAGGCAGAACCTCTCATTAATCTACAGGTTCCCCAAATCCAGACCCTTACAGAGACTCCCTGGAAACAGTTTCCTGTACTTCAGCTCTGATTCAAGTCCCACTGAATCTCGTCCTATTCCATTAGGTAGGAATTTAGGAGTGTCCTGATGGTCAGTCTTATGTGTCAACCTAAATAGGTCATGTCTAGATGAAACACCAGTTTAAATGTTGTAAAGGCATTTTTAAAGATGTGATTAACATTTAAATTGGTTGACTTTGAGAGCAGCAGATTATCCTCCATAATGTGGGTGGGCCTCATCCAATCAGTTGAAGGCCTTAAGGGCAAAGACAGAAATTCCCCAAGGAAGAGGGGATTCTGCCTGCAGGCTGCCTTTGTACTCAAGACTGCAGCATCAGCTCTTCCCTGGGTCTCTAGCTTGCTTTGCAGATTTCAGACTTGCCACCCCCCCACAATCATGTGTGCCAATTCCTTAAAATAAATCAATCTCTCTCTCTTTCTCTCACTACACCCTCCCTCCCTCCCTCCTGCTCCCTCTCTCTCTACATACACACACACACTATTGATTCTGTTTCCTTTGGAGAACCCTAACACAACTACCCTCAAGTCCAAACATACATGGCCTTTCTATAATTTGGTGTCAGCGAGGATATTTATAGCTGGTGGGGGTGGCTTTGCTCTCAGGCCTGATCTCATTGAGGATAAGCCTGCAGGAAAATCCAACAGGAGGCATGGGAGGAAATACAATGCACACTGACAGCCCAGTTTAAACAGTACCAGGAACCTTTATAGCAGCCTGCTTTGAAAGAATCTTTTTAAAAAAGACTGTGTCCTTTCCCCCATTATAGCTTTCTGTCTTTTCATCCTTCTCATGCTGTTTGTTTCTCCCACTCTTGTGGGCAATGTGCCATATAGCAGCCCCTTCCCAGACTTATTCATGGGGTAGATAATCAAGGCAACAACAGTCCATGTCTGTTCTATACCAGAGCTCATCACCAGGCCAACTGTATGGGAGGAAGCAGGGGAAGTGCTATACGGATACTCAGAGGCTGGCTTAATGCAATTGAAATTGATGTTCCTGAGAGGAGAGAGCCACAGAGCTGGAGCTGCAGATAGAATCAGTAGGCAAGGGGACTGGGCTAGAACAGGGACAGAGGGAGAAGGTGGGCCTGGTGGGCCAGGGCCTCCTTTTGAGCAATGTGATTACCTTGAAAGCCACGAGACAGGACATAAGGGCTGCAGAGAGGGATAGGCTGACGGGCAGTTTCTCCCCCTGCACATCCTCTCCGGTCACAGAGACAGTTAAGGGACCATTATCACTGTACCATCATGGATGCCAGATGCACAAGACATGACACTGATCACTTTCCTGCATCCAGTGAAATAACTGTGTGGAAGCACTTGAAGCTATACCAATGCCATCCATTTTACTATTATCTTTGGTACCCAGAGAAAACTAACTCCTATAGGTGGGTTGCCATAGCAACATACAAGCAATAGCATGCTTAGTTGCTCAGTCCTCTCCAATTCTTTGTGACCCCAAGGATGGTAGCCTGCTAGGCTCCTCTGTTCATGGGATTCTCCAGGCAAGAATACTGGAGTGGGTAGCCATTCCCTTCTCCATGGGATCTTCTTGACCCAGGGATTGAACCAGGTCTCCTGCATTGCAGGCGGATTCTTTACCATCTGAGCCACCAGGGAAGCCCAATACTATATATATCTTCTTTGCTGAACTATATATATATGTATATATATATATATACATATAATTTTTTCTTTTTTGCTGAACTTCTTTTAAAAAATTACCATCTATCTGATGATTTTCATTGAAATTCCCTGAATTATAAATTTTAAAAGATAATCAGCTATAGCTCTTGACATCACTTTTCAGACAAGAAGGACAGGATGAGGGGACGTTTGTGGGTGAGTTTTTGTGGACGGAGAGCTATGTGGTGTTTGGAAGTCTTTGTGAAGGGTGTAGCAGGGCCTCTCCATCCTTCCTCCTTACTAAGTCAGAGATCTCATATAATACGTAAAAATAAACAGTTGTGATATTCTTTTAGATATCATTTTAGGATGACTAGAATGAGTTACTATGCTGTGATATGTCATTGAAAGAATGCTATATCCTTTCTTCTCATTCAGAATTCACAGGAATGTCCTATAATGGGCAAGTTACTCTGCTTAAGTCAACCAAAGCCTTGACAACCCCCCAGAAGTGGAATTCTCAAGCAGAGACTATCTTACCCCTCACCGCAGGGGGATGTTTGGCAATGTTTGTAGACATGTTTTGGTTTTTGTGACGCTGTGTGTATGTGTGTACACTCGGCCCTGTCTGACTTTTTGCGACCCCATGAACTGTAGCTTGACAGGCTCCTCTGTCCATGGGATTCTTCAGGCAAGAATACTGGAATGGGTTGCCATTGCCTTCTCCAGAGGATCTTCCCCACCCAGGGATCGAACCCTCGTCTCCTGTGTCTCCTGCATTGGCAGGAGGGTTCTTCACCCGCTGAGCCACCTGGAAATGCACCACTCATGACTGGGGGAGGGAGGCCACAGCGAGTAGAGACCAGGGCTGCTGCCAAACACCCAGCAGTGCACAGCCCCCACAGCAAAGAATTATCTGGCCCCGTATCAACACTGTCAGGGTTGAGAAAACATTCCCAAGAGCAAATTCTTCAGAGAGGCCCCTCTTCCCAGCCCTTGTGGGAAACAGGAACTTAAGGTGTAATTACAAACATCCCTAGCTTCTCTCTTTCTCCTGCATTCTTGGCCCCTCTTCTCCTTTCTCCAGGATAGCCTCAGGAAAAATGGAACATTTTTAAAAGGAATAAAAACAAATACTCCTATTTAGACTTTGATACATTTAACCCTTGTCTTTTTCAGCTTGCTTTGTTTTGCCCCTGAATCAACCAATGAGCTGTGCACAGGCAGTCCAAGGGGTCAAGGTCACATGGGTGTGTGAATGGCCAGGCTTCCTATATGCCTTCTTTGGTCCTCAAAGAGATGTGTGCAAGGGTCCTGCAGGCCCCAGTGTAGGGAAGACTCCATCAGGCTGGGGCTTCTTTAACCATTTTTTTTTTAAAGGCACTTGAAATTTGAGGAATGTGAACTCAAAGCAAATGGCAGGAGACATCCAGCTTTTGTTTGAGGGCTCCCCTGGGTGAGGGGATGCCTTGCCTCATCAAAACTGTCATTCTTGTTGCTCAGTTGCCCAGTCGTGTCCAACTCTTTGCGACCTCATGGACTACAGCATACCAGGCTTCCCTATCACTGACTCCTGGAGCCTGCTCAAACTCATGTCCATCAAGTCTGTGATACCATCCAACCATCTCATCCTCTATTGTCCCCTTCTCCTGCCTTCAATCCTTCCCAGTATCAGGAACTTTTCTAATAAGTCAGCACTTCACATCATGTGGCCAAAGTATCAGCTTCAACATCAGTCTTTCCAATGAATATTCAGGGTTGATTTCCCTTAGGATTGACTGGTTTGATCTCCTTGTAGTCTAAGGGACTCTCAAGAGTCTTCTTCAACACCACAGTTCAAAAGCATCAGTTCTTCAGTGCTCAGCTTTCTTTATGGTCCAACTCTTCACATTCATACATGACTACTGGAAAAACCATAGCTTTAACTATACGGATCTTTGCTGACAAAGTAATGTCTCTGCTTTTTAATATGCTGTCTAGGTTTGTCATAGCTTTTCTTCGAAGGAGCAAGCCATCTTTTAATTTCATAGCTGCAATCACCATCTACAGTGATTTTGGGGCCCAAGAAAATGGAGTCTGTCACTGTTTCCTCTGTTTCCCCATCTATTTGCCATGAAGTGATGGGACCAAATGCCATGATCTTCGTTTTTTGAAAGTTGAGTTTTAAGCCAGCTTTTTCACTCTCCTCTTTCACTTCCATTAAAATTGTCTAGACTCAGAAATAAAGGTGTCTGTCAGGAGTCAAGATGGAGGAAATTTGATAAAGTACACTGCTTACAATATCTTTCTTGATTTGGCTTAGGCCTTGCTGTACTCCTCACAGCTTAAGCAAGCCTTGCTTATCTAGAAGCTTCCAGGGCTGAGACTAAAGTAAGAGAAAGTGGTTTGCTCAGGGCACAAAATTCATGAAGACACTCACTTTCAGAGTCCTGAAAGCTCAGGTTCAGGGCAGCACCAGCCTGAGAGTGCCCCAGGCACCTCTCTTGTTTCATTCTAGTCCTGACCCTGAGATTGCCCACCTCTCACAAGGGCCTGGAGCTGCCTCATGCCATTGGCAGGACATAGGAGGATACGAAACGTGAAATTCCCCAGGATTGTGAGTGATTGCAAACCTCCTTTTGTCCAGCTTGGAAATAAACCCTAACTAGGTCTCTTAGCCTCACATTCTTCCTCCCAGCTCTGACCCAGCCTATTCTTAGTCCAGGATTATTTCACTTGGTTCTCTAAGTTGTCTGTACTATCTTTCCATTTCCAAATCATTTATATACTCCTCTTTCTGACTATCCAAGCAGTATCTTTCTTTTGACCTTCTGAATCCCTGTAGTTCTCAGTTTGTTCCTTATTTAAATACTTGCCAACATTGTCATCCTCTTTTTTTTGGCACATTATTAATTTTTAACTTACTATTTGTGGTAGGTTAAATAATGGCCCTTGGACTGCAAGGAGATCAAACTAGTCAATCCTAAAGGAAATCAACCCTGAATATTCATTGAGAGGACTGATGGTGAAGTTGAAGCTCCAATACTTTGGCCAACTCATTGGAAAAGACCCTGATGCTGGGAAAGATTGAGGGCAGGAGAAGAAGGGGGCAACAGAGAATGAGACGGTTGGATGGCACCACCGACTCAATGGACATGAATTTGAGCAAACTCTGGGAGAAAGTGAAGGACAGAGGAGCCTGGTGTACTGCAGTCCATGGGGTCACAAAGATACGGAAATAACTTAGCAACCGAATAAGAACAACAAAATAATGGCCATGTCCTAATCTCTGGAACCTGTGCCTTTTACCTTATGTGGTAAAAGAAGGGATTTGCAGATGTGATTAAGGATCTTGAGATGGGAGTTTATCCTGGATTACTGGATGGGCTCCTAAGATGATCACAGATGTCCTTATAAAAGGGAGGCAGAGGGAAATTTGACTATAGAAGTAGGAGATGCGATGATGGAAGCCAGACGTTGGAGTGATGTGAGCAGGAGTTATGAGCCAAGGAATGTGGGCAGGTTCCAGAAGCTAGAAGTGAGGAAAACAAGGAAACAGATTCTCCCCTCGGAGATTGCAGAAGGGAGCTGCCTCGTCAATACTTTGACTTTATCTCAGTGAGACTGGTTTCAAACTTCTGGACTCCAAAGCTACAAGAGAAGACATCTGTGATTTTGTTTTTAAATTTTTATTTATTTTTAGCTGCACTGGGTCTTCTTTGCTGTATGCGGGTTTTCTCTAGCTGTGGTGAGTGGGGGCTACTCTCTAGTTGCAGCCAGTGGCTTAGGCTTCTCACTGCAATGGCTTCTCTTGTTGCAGAGTGCAGGCTCAGTAGTTGTGGAGCACAGGGTTAGTTGCCCCACGGTATGTGGAATCTTCTCGGATCAGGGATCAAACCTGTGTCCCCTGCATTGACAGGTGGATTCTTAATCACTGACCACCAGGGAAGTCCCGATCTGTGTTGTTTTAAACCACTAAGTTTATGCCTATTTTTTATAGCAGCACCAGGGAACCAATACACTATCCTTGTAGTTTAGTAAATAGTACACATGGTGTTCTAGACCATGTACACTGTGAATCAGCATAGCCCAGGGTTAAAAGTACTGGTTTAGAAGCAATCAAACCTGGACTCAAATTCTGGCTGACTCGTCTAATAGGCTTTTGCAAATAACTTGTCTATCGGGCTTTTGAACTTTCCTCCTTTATAAGGCAGACAGTGTTAGGTGTGCATTTTCCACTTTCCATTACCAACAGAGCTCTGATTTTTGTATACGGTGGTAAATGTGACTATCTTAAAAATAAGCACACTACACGGTCTCTCTCAAGGCTACAAGCAGCCATGGATACTTCTTGCCAGTGGTCATTTCTGGGAGGGACTTCAGAGAAAGCTCTTTAGAAGTTGAGGTTGATTTATCTGGCATACTCCTTTGTCCTTGGACTTATCTTCTCAGAATACCACATACTAAGAACAGTGGAGGGAAAAGGTAGACTTACCTTGGAATCATAGAGAGTGTTTCAGCCCTGATCTGCTTACCTCTAGGCTTCTTGCTTTGTGAGAAGAATAAGCCCCTTCTTTGGGTAAGCCCCTGTTTTTTTGTGCTCTGTGTTTTGTTAATCCTATGATTCATTGTTTGTTCCACTCTTGTGGGACTTATTCTATCTTCGATTCTAGTATTCTAGTACACTGTGCATGGATATCTCATTGAGTCCTAAACAACTTGAAGGAGGCATATTACCAGCAAGTAAGAGCACAGGCTCTGGGGTCAAGTAGACCTGGTGTGTTGGTCAGGATGAGTGGTGCTAGGTACCCCAGCAGATGGAACTCAAAGTCTTTGTGGCCTCACACAATAGGAGCACGCTGTCATTCAGGGAACTAGGTCCTTACCATCTTGTAGCTCTTTACAAATGCCTAATCTCATTAGCCCTGGAGGAGTGCATGGCAATCCATTCCAGTATTCTTGTCTGGAGAATGCCAAACAGAGGAGCCTAGTGGGCTACAGTCCACGGGGTTGCAGAGTCAGACACGACTGAAGTGCCTTAGCAGTCTCATTAGAGTGGTTTTCTGGTGTATGTAATTATGAACTTGGACAGACAGAGGTACTTATTAGATTCAGCTATAAGAAACTGACATTTGAACAGAAAAGTAGTCTACAAAATAGCAGTTTCATGTGATTCTACCTAATTTTGATTTTAAGCAAAAGACTCTCTATATCCATTTCTTTAGCTATAAAATGGGATACTAATACTCCCTTCCTTCTAGGGAGCTTATGAAAATTCAAAAAAGGGACTTTGCATAGTATCCAGCACATAGTAGGAGGCTCAAAGAGTTAAATATTTTTTACCCAGTTCCTAGCACAGTGTCTCTGGCACATACTAGCCACTCCTTAATTACCTTTAAAAAAAAATTGAGATCCATATAATTCACATACCATAAAATTCATCATTTTAAAGCATACAGTTCAGTGGTTTTTAGCGTATTCATAAAGTTGTACAGAAATCACCACTAACTCCAGGGCATTTTCATCACCCCACAGAGAAGCCATATACCTAATTAGAAGTCACTTTAATTATCTTTTGAATGAATAACTTTTACCTCAGAATGGCTGAGAATATCTGGCTCATAGGACCCACTCTATTTATTGATTTTATTGGCCCTTACTGTAGAGAAACAGTCCTTGTTTATTCAACAATTCGATAACCTAATTTAGTATGAGGGTGTGCGTATGATCGCTGGCGTCCCACATTTAAGCTCAGGATATCAGCTTCCCCCACCTGAGAGTAATAAAAAGACAAAATAATAACAAGCACCATGATGACGTTGGTAGTAATCCTGGCTGTGTGTTGAAGATGACGCGGGGGAGCTGTTGTGGAGTGGTGAGGCTGTGGGGCCCTTCTCCACGGCCAGGAGAGGATTCCCCGGGGAATTTGGGAGGCAGCGCTCCAATTTCCACACTCCTCTCACCTGCACTGACCTCCTTCTTGTTCTCCTGCTGGCAGTCGCTGCAGCTCTTACGACTGCAAGAGAAGAAACAGAACCAGTGTTCAGGAGGGTGCCTCGAAAGCTCCTCACTTGTATTAATCGTTTACTTCAGAATATTTTATAAATAGCTCTGTTTTGGGCACACACAAAGAAGGGCAAGTCAAAGTGAAAATAGCCTACTTCTTCTTCTTAGCTAAGAATGCCTACTTTCCACACCTGTCCAACCAGACAGGATATGTCATACGGGGAGTTGGTCTGATTCTGTTCAAATTGACAGCTGCAGAAGCAGATACATTTTTGCCTACTTTACATTCTTAAAGAAAGGTCATCCTGGAAGACAGCCCAATTTAGTATTTGTGTTACTCTGCTTGGTTCATCATTTCAAAAGGTTAATCACCGTACTATACTTAGTCTGGAGACGGTTCATTGCTCTTACTCTGAAACAGTCCCTTTCTCTTTTGCACCTGCTGTGGCTACAAGGGCATCCTTCCGGCTTGGGTCCTTCCTTAAGAGTGCGAACTGCTGTCAACTTAAAAGGAACAAAAAATAGTGTGCACTGCATCAAAATCGAAAGATAGGCCGACCTCAAGAGATATTTCATGTTCTGTTCCAGACCACTGCAATAAATTGCATATTACAATGAAGCAAGTCATGTGAATATTTTGGTTTCCCAGTGCATATAAAAGTTATGTTCACACTAACTGAAAGTTGCTCAGTTGTGTATGACTGTTTGAGACCCCATGGACTATACAGTTCATGGAATTCTCCAGACCAGAATACTAGAGTGGGTAGCCTTTTCCTTCTCCGGGGGATCTTCCCGAGCCAGGGATTGAACCCAGGTCTCCAGCATTGCAGACGGATTCTTTACCAGCTGAGCCACCAGGGAAGCCCAAGAATACTGGAGTGGGTAGCCTATCCCTTCTCCAGTGAATCTTCTCGACCCAGGAATCGAACTGGGGCCTACTGAATTGCATGTTCACATTATACATAGTCTATTAAGTGTGCAGTAGCATTATATCTAAAAAATTACATACCTTAATTTAAAATATTTTATTGCTAGAAAAAAAATGCTAACCATCTGAACCTTCAATAAGTTGTAATGTTTTTGCTGGTGGAGGATTTGAAATATTATGAGAATTACCAAAACATGGCACAGAGACATAAAGTGAGCAAATGTTACTGTACTGGAAAATGGCATAGATAGACTTGCTCAATGCAGGGTTCCCACACTTCAATTTGTAAGAAATGCAATATCTGCAAAGCACAATAAAGTGAAATGCAACAAAACAGGTTATGTCTGTAGCTCCATTATTTTAACACCTGATTCCTGAGAATGAACAGATACAGAAAAGAAATGTTTAATTGTGGATGTAAGTAACTCAATGGCAAAACATTAAAAAAAAGAGGAACAATCAAAATAAAACTTGTTGGCAGAATAAAGAAAAATGAAAATAAAAACAGCCCATTGGTTACAATTGGTTACACAGTTGTCTTGAATCACATGGAATATTTAATCTGACCTTTGACAGAACAGGAAAGTGAGGGTCAAAGAGGTGAAATGACTTGCCCCAGCCCTTTTCTGGTCAATACCACTTTTGGCCTCTGGACTCTGCTCTTCACCATTTTTCTGTCACGCTATATAGTCCCCCACATATCAATTCTGAGTGACAATAACAGAGTTTGGGCTTCTTTCTTCTAATTCTTCTTTCTCTTCACATATAAGTGATATCTTATGGTATTTGTCTTTCTCTTTCTGATTGACTTAGTTCAATAATTTCTTGGTCCATCCATGTTGCTGCAAATTGCATTATTTCTAAAGTAGCCTTTTAAATAGGCGAGAAAAAGTATTCATTCATGTTTTTCATCAAAAATAAATGAGACAGAAATGATGATGTTGATTTCTTCACTTTGCTATGTCCCTCTGTGTGTAGGTCATGTTTTCCTCATTGGTTCTATACCCTAGTCAGACTTCTACATACTTACACATGACTTTCCACATTCAGCGTTACTGGGGATATAAAACTAACAGTAGCCTAGGCCCTACTGTGGAAGAGCAGAACTATTTAGTTCTTGCAGTGTAGGCCTTATAATCTAGCAGAAGTCACTGAGGGATAAGGATGTCCCATGTAAAGTGTTACTAAAAAGTAGGCCTTTTAAAAAACAGAGACACCAGAAGCTATACACCTGTCTTACTTGGTTAATCATAGTTGAATTTTTGAAACCGAAAGCAATAAGCTGATTTTTTTTGAACAACGTGTTTACTAAAGAGACTGTACTATGAAAAGACCACAGTTCTGAGTGAGGTAAAGTGGCATTGTCATCTTGACCCTAGGCTGTTGGTTTCTGTGATGGTCCAGAGTCAGACATCCTGAACTCCAGTATTCTAAAGTGTTGCCTGACTGCTCTTCTTTTTTTTTTTTTTTTTTTTTTTTAGTTTTCTCAACACAGGCATCATTTAGCCCGAGGTCTTGGGTTAAGTGTCTTTACAGGGCTGTGGGTGGATTCAGTTCTTGTTTCAGCAGAGACCATGACAGATTGGATTGTCCTTCTAATCACTGTGACTAACTGTACTAGTTCCTATATGTGATAGTTCACTCGGTGCTTCTGAACAGTCTCCCTATGGATGTGATGGTTACCCAGCCAGGTAAACTCTTGCATCAGACCTCAGCTAAAGAGAACGCTTGGATTAGATTTTCATATTGGTTTCATTGACTGCCACAGGTATAGCAACATAGGATGCATGTAAAGTTATGAGCACTCCAAAAAATTTACCTAAGCAAAATGATACCTATATGTACTGTCTGCCATAGCAGTCTCCTTGGGAAGTTATGCACTTGTTCAAACAGTAATAACATATTTACACTCACCTTTTTTTTTTTTTGAATTGCCACCAAGGCCAATTAGTGATCCATATAAAGATTTCGTTTTATAAATGTCTTACTCATGTATCATGAATCTGAGAGATTTTTTTGCTTTTCACAAATAGAAATTGACCTCACTGGGACTTCCTTGGTGGTCCAGTGGTTAAGACTTTGCACTTCCAGTGTAGGGTTTGTGAATTTGATCCCTGGTCAGAGAACTAAGATCCCACATGCCCTGTGGCATGGTCAAAAAAGAAAAAGAGATCATACTGACTGGTTTTTGTCCTTCTTCTTTTTTTTTTTTTACTTCTGACTTCTTTATCTTGGAGTTTGTTGATACGTTTTTTGTTCTGTCCACTCTATTCAGATCAAGGCTGGTGAGATCTCTTTGTCAGGATCTTCTGGCTGTTAGTGCCGCATCTTTGCTACTCTTGGTGAGTGAGGAAGATACTCTGCTGAGTCCTACAGCACCCTGAGGGGTTCCAGGATTCAGTGAGGCTGCCTTAGGCCTGCCATCCTTGACGTGTCACATAGACATTTCCATGCACACCCTGGGGGTGCAGAGAACCTTCCAGAGGGTGCCCATCTGGAAAGCTAGGCAACGGTTTGCTTTGCTCCCAACCCCCAAACTCTCTGGGGATCTTCCTCCAGGGCTGGCCTGGGAACAGAGAGCAACTGCTTCTCAAAGGCACTAAAGACATTGCATTTCTCTTCTCTTGCAGACTAGGGAAAATCTCCTAGTAGGAGACTTCCCTAATGGGAAAATCTCTGGTGGGAGTAGGGGCAGACAGATTAGAATGTGACTAATTACATATTGTTTTAAATCTATAATTTATGCTGGAATCCTAAGATTTTGAAAGCCCAAAGCCAAGAATCCGACCCCCTTGCTCTGCTCTGACATTCTTCTCTTTGTGGAATGATGGGAGTGAGAAAGTAGGGGTGGGGGAGAGGGAGGGTCAGGAGGGAAGAAGTGCTGGGAACTGGAGCCACACTGGGTCATGTTTCAAAATAATATCCTGCTGCTTGTTTAAACCTTTTCCTGAAGTTTTGGGAGGAATGAGTAATGGAAGGTATTAACAGTGCAATGAAGTGTGAGGAACCATTTGAAAGTTTCCCCAAACTTTCTAGCGGGTCTCCAGGAGTTTCTCGATAGCCGTCTGTTCCTCAAGTTCTGGTCTTTCGTGGTTACTGAGTGGTTTCCCTAGCTCTTTTTCCTCTCCTCTCAGCTCCCCAGACCGCCTCCGTTTCTGGACTACCTATGGATACTCCAATTTCAATTCATTTACATAGCCTTCTTCTCTTTCTTTTGGCGGCACCACCAGGCATGTGGGATCTTAGTTCTCCGACAAGGGCTCGAACCCAAGCCCCCGGCACTGGAAGTTAGAGTCTTAACCACTGGACCACCAGAGAAGTCCCTAGCCTTCCTTTTTTATTTTTTAAAATTTTAATTTATTTACTTAGTTTTGGCTGGGCTGGGTCCTCGTTGCTGTGTGGACTTTCCTCTGGTTGTGGTTAGTAGGGGCTACCCTCTAGCCGCTATGCGAGCACTTCTTATTGCAGTGGTTTCTCTTGTTGCTGAGCTCAGGTTTAGGGAGCAAGGGTCAGTAGTTGGCGGCATATGGTGTCACTAGTAGTGGCTCCCAGGCTTGGTTGATCTGAGGTATGCGGGATCTTCCCAGATCAGGGATTGAACCCGTGTCTCCTGCATTGGCAGGAAGATTCTTTACCACTGAAGCACAAGGGAAGCCCCCTGGCCTTCTTTTTGCATTATCCACTCCTTCCAGACCCAGACTTGAACCAGGAACTGGAGTCCTTTCATATCCAAAGATTCCCTCTAGGAATTTTTTGTGAAAGGAGCAACTCCCATCGCCATTCTGTAGAAATGCATGCAGGTTTTGCTTTCCTCTTGTTGGAAGCCACTGCAATCCTATTTTGCTGTAAATAAAATTTCCCCTTTCTCTTTTATTCAAATGTAAAATTTTGTTTTTGTTTGTTTTTTCTTTTGACATTATATTTACTTAAAAATAATAGAAATCACTTCTGAACAAAGATTTGCCAATAGTTTTGCCAGGAACCACAACCCAGGAAAATGGAACCAGCTAAATTTGCATGCCAAGCATCATATTTCCCTGCTTCTAAAAATTCATACTTCCTTAACTATTCTCCATCTCCTGAGGCTCAGAGAATTGAAACTCAAACCTACCACAGGCACACCACTTGATCCCCTCAGTGACATAGACTGAATGAAAACTTCTGTTAAAGGGGCAAGGGATGGAGGTGCAGAGGATTCTATGTTCATTTATGCCTGCTTGGTTTACCTGGAACATTAAGCATGATTTTGAAGGAGACCAAATATGTCATCCCAAAATATGCCTTAATATTGACATCAACATTATTTTGAGCTAAAGGCACTTAAAAAAAAACAAAAAAAAACAGCAAGTACAAGAAGGATGGACTTTCCTAGTGGTTTGATGGAAAAGAATCCTCCTGCCAATGCAGGAGACTTGCAGGAGATGTGGGTTCAATCCCTGGATCGGGAAGATCCCCTGGAGCAAGAAATGGCAACCCACTCCAGTATTGTTGCCTGGAAAATCCCATGGACTGAGGAGCCTGGCAGGCTGGCAGGCTGTAGTCACGCATGGTTACTTTATTTCTTTATGATTCAGAGTATCATAAAGTATGTTTTTTTAAGGAATTAATTTGTATTTTTGCCTATATTTTTTTAAAAAGTCAAATAGAATTAGAAGGGGAAAAGAGTTTGGGGAGGGATGTTTTCCATTAGTGCTCAGACTTTGATTCCATCTTCGGTAGTCTATTTGTCCCTCAACTCTTCACATAGACCATCTCTTGTCTGATTCTCCCAAAAAAGATTTAACTCCCTTCTCCTTCAAGGGTGGGCTGGATGAGCACCGTGGATCTAATTGCTGCATCGTTGTTGTTCAGTCACTAAGCCGTGTCCGACTCTGTGACCCCAAGAACTGCAGCACGCCAGGCTTCCCTATCCTTCACTCTCTCCCTGTGCTTGCTCAATCTCACGTCCACTGAGTCAGTGATGCCATCCAACCATCTCACCCTCTGTTGTCCCCTTCTCCTCTTACCTTCAATCTTTCCCAGCATCAGGGTCTTTTCCAATGAGTCGGCTCTTCGCATCAGGTGGCCAAAGTATTGGAACTTCAGCTTCAGTATCAGTCTTTTCAATGAATATTCAGGTTTGATTTCCTTTAAGATTGACTGGTTTGATCTCCTTGCTGTCCAAGGGATTCTCAAGGGTCTTCTCCAACACCACAGTTCAAAATCATCAATTCTTTGGTGCTCAGCTTTCTTTATGGCCCAACTCTCACATCCATACATGACTACTGGAAAAATTGTTCACCTTTTTTTTTCACCCCCATCCTCTGCACCCCAAGACTTCCATGCCATCTCAGGTTTGTATTCTGAACTTTTCAGGATTCTGCTTCTATTTTGCCAAATCTCTGAACATCCCTCCACCTGCCCTCCCTCTTCATATTTTGGACTTCTGCACCCCATACATTCTCTGCGATAGTGGACCTGAGAGGACTCTTCTTGGACCACTTGCTGCAGGGAGTGAGATGGACCCAGGGTCTGCTGGTCACTATGGAATGTTGTTTTTATCAAATGTCATCCTACTGGGCCCATGGCCTCCTTTCTCTCCTAGGTGACGTGTTCTTTCCTGTTGCACATTGGGACCTAGGAGTTTATTTTTGGTGGCTGCCTTGAGCCCACGCAACTCCACAGCTGTGCAAAAATCAGTGGCAAAGAAGGAAGGTTGCCTCTCTCCATTTGGGCAAATGAATTTCAAAGCAGAGTTATTTGGACCCAGTGGTTTAAGTTTAGAAGAACAGATCTTTCTTTCCCTTATTACTCCTAGTGTTCCCTCTGTTGGACCTGGACAGGTGTACAGACAGCTCAGCTGGCATGCATGCATGCCAAGTTGCTTTAGTCATGTCAGACTCTTTGCAACCCTATGGATTGTAGCTCGTCCGGCTCCTCTGTCCATGGGATTCTCCAGGCAAGAATACTGGAGTGGATTGCCATGCCCTCCTTCTGGGGATCTTCCTGACCCAGGGATCGAACTTGCATCTCTTCCATCTCCTGCATTGGCAGGCAAATTCTTTACCACTAGGGCCACCTGGGAAGCCCATGAGCTGGGGCCAGGTCCAGATGAAAGTGACTTTGATATTCTAGGAATTCATTACGTCTTACTGTAACAGTTAGAACCACCTTCTCTATAGTGTGTAGTTTCAAGTTCTTTCTTCTTTTTTCAACCTGTCAAGGAGGGGAAATTTCCCCCCGTCCCTCTTGGTTCTTCTGGCTGGTCTAATAATCAAATTGACACAAGACAGATTAATAGGAGAAAACCAAATTTAATTTGTATGTGGAGGAGCTTGTAGAATAGGAGATTTAAAGAAGTGACCAAAGCGGGCAATTTCTTTAATCCTTTTTAGACAAAGGAAAAATAAATTTGTGAAGAATTGACAAGACAAAAAAGTTTGGGCTTGGTGTAGTGAATTAGCAAAGAAGTAACAAGGTTTTTTCTACAACTTCTTGGCCTTGAAGTCCCTGTCTCTAGTGATAAAGGATGCCTCTCTATCTCTTGCTCCAAGGAGGGTACTTTTCACATGGGAGACTTATTTCCTGCTCACAAGGGGACAAAGGAGGGTCAGAATGTCCTTCATGTATTAGCTGTTTCTTAAGTAATATTAACTTAGAGTAATCCATGTAGCTAAGTGGCATATTTTAGGGCTGCCTGCCCTGAACTCCAAACCACACCTCACTCTTTTCTTTTTCACATGTGATAAAATCCAAACTCCTTGCACTTCATTAAGGGCCCTCTGCCATCTGGCTTCACTCTGCTTTTCCGGATGAATTTCCTATTGTTCCTCCATGCTATCTTTCTACACTGATAGAATTGACTGCTCATAGCCTCTCAATGTACCTTACTCATTTTGTGGTCATACCTGGCTCAGAGCCTTCCTCTATTCCCACTCCAAATGTTCTCTCTCCTCTCCCTTGGTCAAGCTTAAGGCTGTTTTACTCTTCAAAGCATTCTCAGTCTATTCCAATTCAGAGGCCCAGGTCTCTGTGAAATTTTGTAGTATTTGTGGTTGTAGCTTTCACTTGACATTTACACGGAGTCTTGTACCATTTCATGTGTGTGAAGTGAAAGTCACTCAGTCGTGTCCAATTCTTTGTGACCCCATGGACTACACAGTCCATAGAATTCTTCAGGCCAGAATACTGGAGTGGGTAGCCGTTCCCTTCTCCAGGGGACCTTCCAAACCGAGGGATTGAACCCAGGTCTCCTGCATTGCAGGTGGATTCTTTATCAGCTGAGCCACCAGGGAAGCCCAAGAATACTGGAGTGGGTAGCCTATCCCTTCTCCAGGGGGTCTTCCTGACCCAGGAATTGAACTGGGGTCTCCTGCATTGCAGGCAGGCTCTTTACCAGCTGAGCTACTAGGGAAGCCCATTTCACATATAGTGATACCTCAAAGAACAAACTCTTGGCTAACACAATCTGTTCCTCTAGGCACAGAACCCACAGGAGGGAAGCTTTGGGATTCCTTGGTGCTAATTAAGAGGAGTAATGGGTGAGGAGGAGGAGGCAGTGGTGCTGTCTTGGATCCTGGAGAAAGGCTAGAACTGGGCTCTGGTAACTCTGCAGAGCCAGCATTTCCTGGGGCTTGGGCAGCCCTGGCATTGAGCCTGGGGAGCTGGCGTGTGGGCTCCACCTCTGTACAGCCCATGGTCTCCAGTGGGGTTCTACATCAGGAGAATATGCTGTTATTTAGACTCATCTCAACCTTAGGGCCTTAGCACATGCTGCTTTCTCTGTTTCGAACCCCTAGCACCTAAATTTTAGCCTGGCTGTCTCTTTTCATTAGGGTCCCTGCCTGAATATTCCCATTTCACCCCTTTCAGGATCTAAATTAACTTCACCCCAACACTCTTTACTGCTTCATCTTGTTTTTCTTTTATTTTTTATAGCACTTATCTGAAATTACCATCTCTATTTAATTCTTTACTTGCTTATTGTCTGCTCCATGAGTTTACAATGAACCAGTCAGTTTTGTTCATTCCTGAATTCCCAGCACTTAGAGCAGTTCTGGAATATGGTAGATGCTCAATACACTGTTTATGAAATGAGGGAATAAACTGGGGAAGGAACTCTGGGCAGTTTCCTGCACTTGAGTAAAGAGAGTTGTAGCTGTTTCTGTCTTGGAGGAGTGTGTGCATGCTAAGTGACTTCAGTCTTGTCCCACTCTTTGTGACCCCATGGACCATTTCCCCCCAGGCTCCTATGTCCATGGGATTCTCCAGGCTAAGATAGTGGAGTAGGGTTGCCATTTCCTCCTCCAGGGGATCTTCCAGACCCAGAGATGGAACCTGCATCTCTTATGTCTCTTGCATCACCTGGTGGGTTCTCTACCACTAGTGCCACCTGGGAAGCCCGTCCTGGACGGGAGGGAGCAGATACTGTGAGTCAAATGACTCCACCCAGTTTCCTGGACTCTGTCTTTCCTTAGCCAGAGAGAACCATATCCATGGCTCTCAGCGCCCAGGCCACCCAATGATCCTCTAGTTACCCCACTACATAAGCTCAGTCCAATCAAACACCTCCTACAAAGCCCCAGGGCACTGCTGCCCCAAGGGAACTATAGTTGGCTGGTGATAGTCAGTGAGGGTGCTTCCCTAACTACATTTGGGTGTGTAAATGCCAGGCTTGCAAGCTACCATGCTGGAACAGTGGTTCCTGCGTGAGTTTCATCTTTTTACACTTTAATTTTCATATTTTTATTTTTGATTTTTTCATTTTTCTCATTGAAGTCTACCTTATATATTGCAAAATACACAAGTATCAAGTGAAACTTTACATCTGAATGGGCTTCCCAGGTGGTGCTAGTGGTAAAGAAGCCACCTGCCAATGCAAGAGACAGAAGAGACGCAGGTTTGATTCCTGGGTTGGGAAGATCCCCTAGAGGCGGGCATGACAAACCACTCCAGTATTCTTGCTCGAAGAATCCCATGGGCAGAGAAGCCTGGCGGGCTACAGTCCATGGGGTCACAGAGGCAGACATGACTGAAGCGACTTAGCATGCATGCGTGCATGTGTTACATCTATATGTGCCTATCTCTTGATGAGGGTGAAAGAGGAGAGTGAAAAAGCTGGCTTAAAACTCAACATTCATTGTACAAGTTTCCTAGAAGTCTTTGTGCCTTCACAAAGCAAAACAGGGCTCATTGGCTTTAAGAGACCGTAAATGAAAGAAACAATTTGAAAACCAAAATGGAAATAGACTACAGCAAGACTCAGACTCAGCAAGATGCACTGAGGGAAAAATACGCTACAATAAAACCTCGTTAATTAAAAATTCATTATGGCAAGGCAAGTTTGATTAGGTGAAAAATGTTCATAAATTTAAAAGAAAAAACATTTAAACCCTCCATTAAATATGTATGTATATCTATCAGGTATAAAGAGCAAATTCAGTGTATCTAAATAAAGGTGTGGCTACATAAAGGTCCTCATGGAAGATATTTTAATATAATTGACGAGAGTGATTAGAAACTACGCATATCAGGTGGGAAAAGGGTGATTTTTAAAGAGCGTTTAAGTAGTTCAGACCCATCAGGCTTCCTTATGTACAATTAATTTGCTTTAGCAAACCATTCAACTTTAAGTCATTATCTTCAACTCCAGGAGGAATCAATGAGGTTTTACTGTAAAAGTAGAATAACATTTCAAATGATAAGAGTCCAGCATCACTCATACCAAAAAAATTTAGTCATGAATCTTCAGTTTGGAAAGCTATTACTGTACAATATAGCAAGAACCAAATGTTCACAAGCTGGAAGCAAAACCAGGTAAGGAGCAGGAAATCCTCAATGTTGTACCGCTGGTTCCTTTACTCATTAGAAATACAACTGCAATCTACAATCAAGCAGTAGAACCACTGCTTATTAAAAGGCACTAAATTGTAAGCATCTCAGCGGGGAGACAGAGGAGTATTTTTGAACGCAGTCACAGTGGGGAGCTGCGGAAATGGGGTTAGGATTCAACATGACACATTAGGAGCAAGATGCGTCTGCACTTTAGATTTCTGAATGATATGATTACAGCCACAGTCGAGCAAATAAAAACCAAAACAACCAACACATGAACCCTGAGCTTCCACATTCCCCTTTCAGGTGAGACACTGACACAGAGCATCATTATCTAGGAGAATATGGCTTTCATTAAATCTCAATGTGTCTCCCAAGTGGAGTGCTTATAAAATAAGTTATTCTAAGCCATGTACATTTAATTTTGGAATGGAGACACACAGATACATATAAACATCAAAAGAATCACTCTGTTGCATGTCAGGGTCCAAACCAGTCCAGGCTTGGTGGAATATTAAGAGGCTGGGGCCTGATTAAACAATGAGGATGCAAGAGCCCGGACAGTACTAAATAAATCATTAGGAGACAATCAAGAAATGGCTTGTACATTAAACCAGTTCAGAAAAGCAAGTTTGACTAAATACTTTCAAGTTGTCTTACTTTAGAAAAGCAGAACATTTAAAATAAAAATTATCAAAGTATATTTAAAATTGTCACCCTAGTTCATAGTAATTTTCTATTTTATTACTTTTGGGCTAAGGATTAAATATTTTCTCAGGCAAAAATCTTTTCTATGTTCTCATTAATTATTACGCTGTAAACAATTTTTATTTCATGGTTCTTTTTGTTTTTTTATTACTTGCAGTTATGTTCATCTTCATTGAATTTCATATTTGAGAGACTCTTGTCTTGATTGAAACAAATTTTCACGACCATTGCTTTCGTCTGGTTTGGAGATAGACTCTTACATGGCCTTGTGGACCTCCTAGGGAGCACGGTGCTTTGACCTCCACCCTTAGATTGTAGTAAAGGGGAGACTGTGAGCCCTTACTTTCTCAGGCTTGGGTCAGGGAGCTCAGCAGGGCCCTGTCTTTTTGGGTGACCCCATAGGGACTTCATTGTTTCTTTCTGACTTCAAGAATAGGGATCCATTTTGTAACTCCCAGAGGAACTGTTCTTTGGCTCATAACTTGTCCTTTTCTCCATGGATTAGTTTTCTTGACTTAATTTCACAGGAGTGTAAGCTTCAGGAACTCTGTAAAGGCTGAGGTTTTTATGTTTTCTCTTTTGCTGTATTTGTACCACCAGCATCTGGGTCAGTGTCTGGTGTACATAGTAGGTGCTCAATAAAAATGTGCTCAATGAATTTCTAAAAAAAAAAATCAACATTCAACAAAATGAACAACATGGCATCCGGTACCATCACTTCATGGCAAATAAATGGGAAAAAAGTGGAAACAGAGGCAGAATTTATTTTCTTGGGCTCCAAAATCACTGTGGATGGTTACTGCAGCCATGAAATTAAAAGACCCTTGCTCCCAGGAAGAAACGAGCATGTCTGTCATAAACCTAGATAGCGTATTAAACAGCAGATACATCACTTTGCCAACAAAGGTCTGTATAATCAAAGCTATGGTTTTTCCAGTGATCACGTACAGATGTGAGAGTTGGACCATAAAGAAGGCTGAGAGCTGAAGAACTGATGCTTTTGAACTGTGGTGCTGGAGAAGACTTGAGAGTCCTTTGGACAGCAAGTAGATCAAACCAGTCAATCCTAAAGGAAATCAATCCTGAAAGTTGACTGGAAGCACCGATGCTGAAGTTGAAGCTCCGATACTTTGGCCACCTGATGTGAAGAGCTGACTCATTGGAAAAGACCCTGATGCTGGGAAAGATTGAAGGCAAGAGGAGAAGAGGGCAGCAGAGGATGAAATGGATAGCATCAGTGACTCAATGAACATGAGTTTGAACAAACTACAGGAGACAGTGAAGGACAAGGAAGCCTGGAGTGCTGCAGTCCATGGGGTCTCAGAGACGGACATGACTTAGCAACTGAACAATGCCTATCTAACTACCACCCAGACCAAGATATATTCAGCATTCCAGCAGATTCCTTCATACTCACTCCAAGTGATAGTCCCCCGAGGCTAACCTGACCTAGATCGCTATGGATTATTTTTGCTTTTTTTTGTGCCTTGCATAAAAGGAACTAGACAGCAAGTATTTCATTTTTAAGAAGTTGTCATGTAGCCTGATGCTGCATGCATAGAAGTGGGCTAGAGTGTTTGAGATCCCCCTCAGTCTGCAGCATCCAGGGTTTGAATCATGACTCGCTCTCTCTATCACCTACGGCAGAACTTATTTAACCTAAATGGAGAGAACAATCATTTCTACATTGGAAAGTGCCTATTAGGATGAGTGTTATATGTGAAATGCCTCCCTGCAGTGCCTGGAACATAGTGGATGCTTGATAAATGTGTGTTGAGTATGTATTCTTGGCTATAGTAGGCATTCATTAAATATAGATTCAAAGACTCTATGAGCCATATTCCTGCTTATAGCATGGATATCTTTTGGTTTCTGTGAACTCACTTACATTTCCAGAACTTCAGTTTAGGTACATTTTTTTTTTTTTTTTTTTTTTGCCCCACAACTTGCAGGATCTTAGTTCCCTGACCATGGATTGAACTTCAGGCATCCGGCAGTGAAAGTGCCAAGTCCTAACCACTGGACTTCCAGGGAGTTCCTAGAACTTCAGTTTAGGAATAAGTGTGTGGGTGTGTGGTAAGGACTTCTGCGAAGACTTTTTTTGCACTTTCTGGAATTAAACGTTATGACTGTAGCTTCCTTCCTTTGAATTCTACCAGCCAGGATCAAATACCAGAGTAGGGGATCATTTCTTGGAAAATAGGCCAGAAGTGTTGTTCTTTTTCAGACATTTCTCTGTAACACAAGAAACATTTACGGAACAAGTGCAAAGCTTGGTGCTCATCAGTTCAGTCGCTCAGTCATGTCGGACTCTGCGACCCCATGGACTGCATGCAGCACGCCAGGCCTCCCTGTCCATCACCAACTCCTGAGTTTACTCAAACTCATGTCCATTGAGTCGGTGATGCCATTCAACCATCTCATCCTCTGTTGTCCCCTTCTTCTCCCGCCTTCAATCTTTCCCAGCATCAGGGTCTTTTCCAGTGAGTCAGCTGTTCGCATCAGGTGGCCAAAGTATTGGAATTTCAGCTTCAACATCAGTCCCTCCAATGAACAGCCAGGACTGATCTCCTTTAGGATGGACTGGTTGAATCTCCCTGCAGTTCAAGGGACTAAGAGTCTTCTCCAACACCACAGTTCAAAAGCATCAGTTCTTCGGTGCTCAGCTTTCTTTATAGTCCAACTCTCACATCCATAGATGACTACTGGAAAAAACCATCGCGAGCAGGGGACAGTTCGGCTACCGGAGCGGAGCGTGAGTGCCCGGGACCCCGCCCCCACCCCTGCCCGTCGAAGCACCGCTCGGCCGACCCCGACCTTCCCAGCTCGGCCGCTCTCCGCCTGAGGCCCGGGCTCCTTGTCGGCCGCGGCCGCGGGAAATGGCGGCGCTGCCTGGTCTCCCCCTTCCCTTCCTCGGCCTCCCCGGACCCCCTCCTCCGTCCCCGACTACAAGCCCCACGCGTTTCAGGCCCCTTGACGCCTGAAGCTGGCTCCCGGGAACGGCCCCGGGGTGGCGGGTGAGGCGATCTCGGGCGGCGGGCGCGGCCGGGCGGGGCCGAGGAGCCGCGGGAAGGGGCCTGGGGCGCCCCCGGGACAATGCAGCAGCAGCGGCCCGGGCGGGGGGGCGGGGGCGCGTGCGGGGCCGGCGTCTCTGGGGCCCTCGTCCCTGCTCCCCGGAGTGAGGACGCTCCAGGGGCGGGGGGGAGCGGACCGGGTCGGGGGAGGCCGGGGGAGGAGGAGTGAGCGGCTGGTGTGTTGGGGGGAGGGAGCTCTTCGAGGGAGGAAAATGGCGCTTGGTGCAGGTCCCTCCTCTTCCACTCCGTCTCCTCCGCATCTCGCCGCCTCCTACGCCCCCTCCGACCAACCTGGCTCCCACCGCCCCAGCCGTCACCGGCCCCGGGGTCCTGGCGGCCTGCTGGCATCCCGGGACCCGCTTCCCCCGTTGGGGTGCTTAGCACCCTCGTGTTGTACCGAATTCTCGTGCCCTTTAGTTCTAGTTTGTCTTCACCTCTTATTTCCTAATCCTCCTTCCCCCATGTCTTTATCAAAGATCGAAAATTTCCTTTTTTTTTTTTTTTTGTATATTCCGCACCAGCGCTTTCAGTACTACTTTGCCTGAATTACGAGCCACGCCGTCCCCACTCCCCGCTCCCGAACAGTAATGGCTCATTAAGTAAAAGTGAAAATATATTTTGTTAGTAGTTCAAAGAGTGGTTTAGTTACTATTACCTGGTTTTCGTGTCGGAGGGACTTATTTGGGTTAAACACGAGGTGGTTCTTTGAAATGATCTTAGCCCCCCCGGGTATCTTTAATGAGCAGATGGTGTAGTTGCTTGACCGTTTCAAAGTGAAAAATAGGTTATGTTCAATTTAATTACCTTAAAAAAAAAGCTTCTTGGCATTATTAGCAGCTAGCATACAGAAACAACTACATTGATTTTGGAGATTAGGCTGTAAAGTGGAGCAGTAACTGGATTAATGTGTAAAATGTGGTTGTAAACGTTGCTGGCTCCCCTCTGAATTTACTCTTCTTGTTATCAAGAAATTGCCAGTTAAAATCAACATGGCTGGGGGGAGCATGGTTTGAGCTTTTTGAATTTAGTGGCTAGAGTAGGGATGGCCCATTCTTTTACCTTGACCTCCTCTTGTGGGACACATTGAATGCCATTGCTGTGCAAGTTTAGTCCAAAGCTGGATTATTTATGGTTGTTTGAAGTCTTTTTTTCTCTTTTATTCAGCAAACATTTACAGTGTACGTTGTGTATATTGGGCCCTTGAGGGCATGTAGAAATTAATAGGGCTCAGTCTCTTCTGAATTGGAGATGTAAGGAGCAAAATATACTTGCTATGAAAATATATGGAGTTTTACCCCTTGGTATTATAAGTGCTTTGAATAGAGGTAGAGCATGAAATTCCTTGAAATTTGGGAAACATAGAGGCACAAGACTCTGCTTTAGGTTCAGGCACTCCGTAAACTCCGCAGGAAAGGCACTAGCCTGTGTACCTCTGTCTGGGGGATCTCCAAAATCTAGGGAACTAGGGTCATAGTAGGAATTGGAGGAAAGGATTTGCCCCTCCCATAAGCAGGTTCTTCAAATTTCATTTATATTTCGGAGTAGAAAATCAGTGTGAAATGTAAATGAACGTTAATTATGTATAACGTTGAATCCATACTTGCTCTTTTGATTGGAATGGTCAAAACGAAAAAATTAAGAACCTATACAGAACATGAAAAGTATGATTGTAATGGTAAAACTAATTAGATACAGACAGCTGCATAGTACGGTTGTCCACCATGCTATGTGTACATTGGGATTAATTCCTGCAATGAATAATTGTACGTAAGTCTCATTGGTGGGAAATATAAAGCAATACTGAGAATTGTTCATATTTCTTCCTGGTTTGACAGTGATTGCTGTCAGCTGTCTCTTTGCAATTTGCTCTATCTGTAAACATCTAACTCCTATCCATAGGCATCTAACCCTGCTAAAATGAAGTGTAAAAAGACCCATTGACTTTGAGAAAGAGAGAGATGTAGGAGTATGAGATGTGTATGACATTTAGTTCTTTGCTGGATTTAGAACTCTTCCCTCTGCATGTTATTTTCAACATGGAAGAGCTTTAGATTAAGAGCATAACTTCTATAGCATTGTGCTCAGTGTAACAACTCCAGTGCCACACAATGGTAGAATGAACTGTGGAACTTCTTGAATCTTGGGGAGAGAGTTAAGTTGAAGGTAATGAAAAAGTTTATGAATTATTTACATAATGTATTTTTCTTTCAGAATGCCTAAGTCAAAGGAACTTGTTTCTTCAAGCTCTTCTGGTAGCGATTCTGACAGTGAAGTTGACAAAAAGGTGACTATTACTACACCAGGTCATTTTTGTGATACTTAATTCAGCAGTATTGTTTCTGAAGGACAGCAAAGCGTATCAGAACCTTAAAATGAGAGCCTGGATGGATGTTTCTGAAAGTGCAGATGGCCCCTGACGCACTTGACTGAAATGCCTAGATGCTTGTGGTCCACATGCAGGCCACGCCCTGAAGTCAGACTTGAGCAAGTTTCCTGTTGAGGCTTTTTAGGAGCCTTACAACCAATACCTTAGACCCCTGGGGAATAGCACTAAGTTTAGGCCAAAGCCACTATTAGCTATTGTTAGTAGACTTCTTAAACTGTAGGTATTCTTTATAGTGCTGCTACACTCTAAGTCCTGTCTGACTCTTTGCAACCCCATGGACTGTAGCCCACCAGGCTCCTCTGTCCGTGGGATTTCTAAGCAAAAATACTGGAGTGGGTTGCCATTTCCTCCTCCAGGGGATCTTCTCTACCCTGGAATCAAACTCAATCTCCTGCATTAGCAGGCAGATTTTCTACCACTGAGCTACCTGGGAAGCCCATTCTGTATAGTAGTTGAGCCATATTATGTGAACTTTTTGAAAACAGATATCAGTTTGACAGTCTTCTTAGCCTTGTTGTTTATCCAGCCTCTGAAGATTACATAAAATTTGGCTTGGTACATTTTAAATTAGAATGTTATTTATCCTGATCCTCTCCTTTTAGTTAAATCAGCACTCAGCAAAGCTAGCATGAAATTACCCATTTTGATAGAAAAGGCTTTTTCTGCATTGGATGATAATTGTGCTATAAGCTTAACTGTGCATTCTGCTTAACTGAGCATCTCACACTGTAGTGAGGGCTTCTTCCACACAGAACTGTCCTTTATCTCCTAGTAGCTTACATAGTTGTGTCTCCGAGCTCAGTTAATAGTGTTAGTTAAAAGAGAGCGTCTATGAGAATCTTGAAAAAATACATATCATAATTTCGCTTGGAAGATTGAAAAAAGCTTCAAAGAGCATGCATAGCTATATTTGAGAAGGAAATGTCTTTTAGTTTTTAATTTGCACACAGTATATCATTTGAATACATTCATTTAACAGATTCTTTATTGAGCTTTTACATGCCGGGAATGCACCAGTACAGGGACTGTACAGAACTGATAAAAAGATAATTGCTTTCTGCTTAATGAGCTAATTTTTGCTATTTATCCCAAGTAGTACTATTAATCCTGTAAGTACTTCCATTAGATGAACCCACTCTTTAAGTTTGTGTACATAAATATATACATTTTATTTTACCTAGTATCATATAATTTGGTAAAGCAGTAATAGTTTATGCCTTCCACTAAAGAACTAAGAAGCTTCCCTGATAGTTCAGTTGGTAAAGAATCCGCCTGCAGTGCAGGAGACCCCTGCACTCCCTGGGTCGGGAAGATCCACTGGCTGGCGAAGGGATAGGCTACCCACTCCAGTGTTGTTGGGCTTAGGGAACTGGGGGTGGCTCAGCTGGTAAAGAATCCTCCTGCAGTGTGGGAGACCTGGGTTCGATCCCTGGGTTGGGAAGATCCCCTGGAGAAGGGAACAGCTACCCACTCCAGTATTCTGGCCTGGAGAATTCCACGAACTATATATATAGTCCATGGGGTCCCAAAGAGTTGGACACGACTGAGCCACTTTCACTTCACTTCACTTCAAGGAACATGACTGCCCTCTACTGTTTGGATTGGGAACTCTACCGAATTTCATGGACTGTTAGCTCTTTTTGAAAATGAGTCTATATAAAAAGCTTTTATAGTAATGCTGCTTTTAAAACATTGTTTTGATTTTGAATGCTAGTCTAACACATTGCTGTCTAAAGTGATTTTTTTGTGATGAGTTGTTGACCTCTGGTGCCCAGTACAAAATAGCTTTTTTAGCTTTCCCTACTCATAAACTCCCTGAACCAATTTAAGTTCCTTTTGGTTTTCTCACTTTTTTTTTTTTTTTAATATTTTATATATTTGGCTGTGTTGGGTCCTAGTTGTGGCAGTCGGGATTTTCTGTCTTTCTGCGACATGCAGGATTTTTTTTTGTGTGTGTGTGGCATGTGGGATCTAGTTCCCTGGCCAGGGATTGAACCCCGGCCCCCTGCAGTGGGATCACAGAGTCTTAACCACTAAACCACCAGGGAAGCCCCAAGTCCCTTTTGGAATAGGCAGGCATAAATCATCATAAATTGGTTGTTGTCTTTCTAATTAGTATGTTTTTCTTTGTAAAAAATGACTAGTAGACTTGTGGTTTCCAAAAGTTTTAAGTGTATTTAAAAGCAACAGTAGCCCCCCTCAGTCTTTTTTTCTCACAGAGAAATTTTATGTGGGATCCCAGTCTATAAAATAACTGTTGGTCTGGTGAATACCATTCTAATGCCTGAAGTATCTTGGTTTCCCAAGAAACCCAAAAGTTTGAAAACATTGTACTGGATAACAGTGGTATGTTAGTTTCATAGTTCTGTTGTCAGGGAAAACTTAAAACTTGCCTGTGTATATATTTATGATTTTTTATTAATAAATGTAATCTTTTGATCCTTTAAGTCTTAAAAAGTAATGCAATCTTTTGAACCTGAGATGTGTTTTGTTCTTATGCAAATTTTAACCATATTCTTGTTTTTCTTTCAAGCTAAAGAGGAAAAAGCAAGTTGCTCCAGAAAAACCTGTAAAGAAGCAAAAAACTGGTGAAACTTCCAGAGCACTGTCATCCTCCAAGCAGAGCAGCAGCAGCAGAGATGATAACATGTTTCAGGTAAAACTGGTATTTCCTTAATCCAGAAGAAGTGTTACCAGGCTTGATCTGAAGAATATGAAAAGTACCTCATCTCATAATGCCTACTAATCTCTTCCATATATTATCCTCTTGACTAAGGATATTCCTTGAAATATAAGAAGTTGGTAGAAATGAAAGCAGTTTATATGATGCTAGATTTTTGTTAAGATCTAGAGTTCTGTGGTTTTGCTGTATTTAAAACAAAGGGAGTTTAAAAGTTAGAGGAATCAAAAAAAGAAAGATTGAGAACTGCACAGTTATAGAGCAGATTGGAGGAGGTAGGTCTAGCACTGGGCTGTGAAGTGTGGATAGGATATTACTAGAGGGGAGACTGCAATATGACCTGCTTAATTTTGGCTTGATAGAAAAGGTAAAGGAGAAAATGAGCCTTCTGTTTATATATTGGGCGGGGTGGGGTAGAGTCAGGGGGTACAAATAAGGTTGAGTAGTGAGGGAAGTGCATTAGAGGGCTTTGATGAAATTCCTGATACAGCTTTTTCCCTTGGGTTTCTTATCTTGTTTTAGGGAGACTTATTATTGGCATCATGGTACAAGAAGGATTTATGGGACAGGCAGTGGGGATCAATTGATGTGAGGTGATAAGGGCTTAGATGGTTTTCCCAGAAGATGGAGTAGTGATGATTAAGAGAGCTAGTGAGGAAGAGTGGACTGGAGGAATGAAGCAGTCCGTGAAGACTGGTTTCAGATTTGAGACAGTAGAGATGGTTTCACTGATAAATGGCAAAGGTGGTTAAGTTTGGCGTTTGGGACCTGATTAAAAGTGTGGTAAAGTGTCTTTCCTTTAGCACCTGGAGGGTTTAGTTGGGAAATGTTCATGTGGGAACATTAGTACAATTGACTGAAGCCTTCCACTGAAGTAAGCATAAACCAGAGGGGGAAGAGGAGGTGATTGAGTACATGTCTTGTGATAACTTAGGATGGAAGGAAAAAAGAGGATTTAGGTGAGAGAAGGTAAGTCAGAGTGTGGTAATGGGAGCAAGAAAAAAGTAAGTGCTTTGTGGGAACATAAAAAATAAGAAGGAGACATTAGTACTAATCGAAGCCAGAAGGTTAGGCAAGATGAGACTGCAAACATTTTTTTATTAGAAAGTGAGGCTTGTGTGTGTGTGCACTCTTTTGAAAAGTTAGTGATGTCCTTGAAAGACAGAGTACCAGGATTAAGGTGAGAATGGGAAACTAGAAATTGGATATTTTTATTCAGTTTTGCCTTGTTATATGTCTGGATTAAGAAATAAGACACATAATAACTGTACTCAACACTGTATTGAACATTTGAACTGTGCTAATTGGATTTTCACATGCACCAGTCATGCAAAAAATGGTAATGTGTTAGCTTGAATATACTAGTTTTTTCACTCTGAGTGTGTGAATATTGAATCAAGTAGTACATTTTAAATACATACATTTTAAAATTAAAAATTATGTAAAAAAAATGACAAAGTGCAGATTATTTACTTACGGGTTTTAGCCTTCTGACTTTTGTATATTTTAGAGGTACTAGGAGTAGACTAATTTGATAGAGAACATAAATTGCTGTTTGTAAGGAAGAATTATGAAAAGGCCCTCATTTATTTGAGTACATAATATGATTAAAACTATGATAAGGGCTGAGAAGTTAAAGTGCAGGTGATTATGAGCAAGAAAATGCTCTGAGAATCTTTCCTGAGGAAGTGACATTTGAAGCTTACAACATAAAGGAGTAGCCAGCTATGCCAAGTTTAGGGGAGAGGAAAGCATTTTCAAAGTAGAGGGCATTGTGCAGATGCCTTGAAGTGGGAAGAAGCTTGGATTGTGCAGGAAGATTGGCTGAGAATGTAGGTAGGAGGTCTAGTTGGTAAGGAAGGTGAAGGGTCAGCTCTTGTAGGGCTTTCCTATTGGGAGGCCATTTTTAGGAGTTGAACTTTTCTCCTAAGTGCACTGGAAAGCTATTTTAAGGAGCAGAATGAAATGTAAAATCTGTAAGAGAGTATCCCTTCCTTTCATAGCCTTTCCTCCTGTGTAGAATGAAGGGTTACTTTGGAATATTTCAACTTAATGTTTATACTAAAGATACCAACTTCTTTCAAGTATTTAGTTGGCAACTGTCTTGGGCTTTTCTCTTACCAGTTCTGTTCGCTATATGCCTACTTGTACTTGGATAATAATAGAGCCTCTGTAGCCTCTTAGTGGATTTTATCTTGTCTACCTTACCTTTGTACAGATAAACCAGGACCCACGTTTAGAGACTTTATTCCATTAGAGCAGGTTGGGGAAACTAGTTCTTTTATTATGGGAAGGTTATCTCACCAAAAAAAAGTGAGTTCAGTTCTTAAACCTTCATTTGTAAGGATCCCAAGCCTGAAAGGCTATTTATAGACTCCTCATTGTTTTGAAAGTGCCTCTACGAGGGACATAGGCCTTATTTTCAGAGTGACTTTTCAAGATCTAGTCTGTGAAAGTAGTCTGTGTAGGCATCCTAAGAGAATTGTTGTTGTTCAGTTGCTGGCGATTCTTTGCGACCCCATGGAATGCAGCACACCAGGTTTCCCTGTCCTGTCATCTCCTGGAGCTTGTTCAGACTCATGTCCATTGAGCCGGTGATGCCATCCAGCCATCTCCTCCCCTGCCGCCCCCTCTCCTCCTGCCCTCGGTCCTTCCCAGCATGCGGGTGTCATCCAGGGAGTCGGCTCTTCACATCAGGTGTCAGTTGGAGCTTCAGCATCAGTCCCTCCAGTGAATATTCAGGGTTGATTTCCTTTAGGATTGACTGATTGAAGAGATAATACAACATTTACTTTCGTTGCCATTAGAGCCTTTTCCTTGAAATGGTATTTTGGCTGTAGAAAAATATTTTGGTGGTAATACTGACTTTTAATTTGACTCCAAAGCACATTAGAGTGAGTACATTGGTTATATAAAGTGAGGACTTTATTAGTAATACTGGTTTGATAATTTATTATAAAGGTGCAGGGTGGATTTTTAAAAGGAAAATCAGTTACTTTCATTGTATTTTGTAAATTTGTAATAAGTTTTATTTAATTTTGAAAATAGTACTGTATGTTTTCTATATTTTTCATTTACCAAGAAAATGCCTAGAAGATAGCTTCCAGAGTGGAACTTTCTTAGAGATTGCTAGAATCTTTAAGGATCTGGGTTATCAGGTACACTTAACCAAAGACAAATCTAAAATCTAAATTAAACTTGTTTGGAGTAGCCGTAAGACAAGATTAAAAAAAAACAAACCAAAAACTAAATACTCATCTTTTGAGAATAGGTTGCTAATAGACTAGGTCTACTAATTAGAAAACTAACTAGTGAATTAGTTTTCTCTGTGTGTAGTGTGAGGTAGTGGAGAAGGCAGTAGCAACCCACTCCAGTGTTCTTGCCTGGAGAATCCCAGGGACGGTGGAGGCTGGTGGGCTGCCGTCTATGGGGTCGCACAGAGTCGGACACGACTGAAGCGACTTAGCAGCAGCAGCAGCAGCAGTGTGAGGTAGTTGTTGAGACTCATTTTTCACCCCTATACAGATGATCTAGTTGTTCTAATACCATTTGTTGAAAAGACTATTCTTTTCCTCTTGACTCACCTTGGATATTTATAAAGAAAATCAGTAAATACATAAAATACCTATTTCTAAACTCTGTTGTATTCCATTGATCTATATGTCTCTTTACTTCAGTACCACACTGCCTTAATTACTGTACTTTTATGGTGAGGTTTGCAGTCAGGTAGTGTAAGTCCTTTAACATTGTTCTCGTTTTTCACCTTCAGAATTATTTTTGCTATTCTATTTATTTTGTATTTACATACACATTTTATAATCATTTTGTCAGTTTTTATCAAAAAGTCTACTGGGATTTTGATTGGAATTGGGAAAGCTGAAGAACAGTTTGGGAAAAAATCTGCAACTTGATCATATTGGTATCTTTCTCCATTAATTTAGATCTTTTTGAATTTCTGTTTTGTAATTTTTCTGGTATATCTTCTGTCAAATTTATTCCAAAGCATTTTGTGTGTTTTGATTCTATCTCAAATGTATTGTTTCCTAACATCATTTTCTAGTCATTTGTTGCTAATATATATAATATTACATAATATATGTAAATTATAACATATTCTATATTTTATAAATGTTAAATACATATTCTTTAACGATGTGTTAGAATTTTCTCTGTTGATGATTTTGTCTGCTTTTATATCATCCTTTTCTTTTTCTTGCTTTATTGCTATTATTTCCAGTACAGTATTGAAAAGAAGTGGTGAGAGCAGACACCTTGGTTTATTCCTGATGTCAGGGGCAAGGCGTTCTTCTCTCCTTTCCCTCTAATATCTGTCACTTAGGCCCTGGAATGAATGTGTGTACTGTGAATTTGCTGCTTTGGCCTGGGAGAATGAAAAGTTATGGAATAAGCACAGTGCAGTTTTCTGTAGGGTCCATCTTTATTTGGAGATTTGTGTTAAAGTGGATGCTGGATATATTAAGGGAGAGTATACAAAATGCACAGTAAGTTTTGGTTACAGTAAGTTTCAGATTTTGGTGAAGCAGCGTCATTCTGTGTCATCAGGCTTTCTCTTCCTTTTCACCCCCACAGTTCTTCGGCGCCAACGTTCTCTGAAGCATTTTTGCCAAATTTTAGTATCAGTTTATAGATCTATACTTTTTCCCTACTTTAAATAATTTATTTATTATAATCACAAGTTATTTGAAAAATGTTTTGGGACTTCAAATTGTAAAATCACAAAGGTTTAAATATGTGATGGTCAGCCATGTTTGGGAGGAAGAAAATGCCTCTAAGTTCGTCTTTGGCAAACAAAAATGATTATGCACATCATTGAAATTGTGGATGAGGAAGCTTGTGAGAAGTCTCTAGGGATCGAGGTAGAAGTTAACATAGCTAGCCAACAGTGTGTAGTGTTAACTGTATTGTACCGTGCTGTTTACATAAAATAACTGAGTATTGTTATTATTAACTTAAGACTGGTAAAATGCCATTCATATACTTATATTGTCTCTTTTTAAAAATAGATTGCTTTCGGTCTTGGTCTTTAACTTTTTTTCCTAGTGAGATTTTGAAGTTGTAACTGTTTTCTACATCAGATTTCTCAGGAATATAAGGAAGATTTGCAGATAAGTTGGTTTTATTCTCCTTTGGTTTTCTTTCTTTTTTTGGTTCTTATTGCAAAGATCTATATAAAGGCTTCAGAATTCTCTTACTGGCTTTTCAAATCCTTTTCAGTGTTAGCTCCATCTATTCAGCCTATCCTTGAATCTCATCAGTATTGTATCTTTCTCATTTCCTTTGTCTATTTCCTCACCACTTTTTCCTTAATTAATGGCTTGTAGTTTTTCAAGGTCAGATTCCACCACTTGCAGTCTCTTCCACTGCTCAAGCCCACACTGAATGCAGAGTTGACTTCCCTAATTAGTAGTAATTTTGGAGGTTTTTAGTGTATTTTAGTTTTATCTATTCATCTGTCACATGGGCTTACCACAAAACCAGAATGAAATGATGTTCACTTCAGTGCTGTAGGTGCCTAAGATAACTTTACATATTAATTCGTTTAAGTCAATATTATAAATCACTATTGGGAGTTTCACTGTGATAATTACGTTGGTCTTATTTAATTCATCCATTAAAACAGTTTGCTGGGAACCCAGGCACTAGGGATACAAGTTCAGTTCAGTTGCTCAGTCGTGTCCGACTCTTTTTGGCCCCATGAATTGCAGCACGCCAGGCCTCTGTGTCCATCACCAACTCCTGGAGTTGATACAAAGAGGACTGTAAAAAATAAGCCATTAATACTGACAGTAAGATCACTGGTAACTTTCGAAATAAAAGACGGAACATGTTTGGAAATGGTAGATGATGGAACCAATGGAAAGGGAAAGAATGTACAAATACAGTGCAGATTTGAACTGTCTGGGTCCAGTTATACATGGATGGTTTTCAATACTAAATACTTCATGATTTGTGGTTGGTTTAATCCTCAGATGTGGAGGGCCTGGCTATAATTTATGCTTGGATTAACCCCCTGAGTTGTTCCAAGGGTCAACTGTATATGCAAGAAATGGGATACAAAAGGTATCAGTTCAGTTCAGTTCAGTTGCTCAGTCATGTCTGACTCTTTGCGACCCATGAACCACAGCACGCCAGGCCTCTCTGTCCATCATCAACTCCCGGAGTCTACCCAAACCCACGTTCATCAAGTCAGTGATGCCATCCAGCCATCTCATCCTCTGTCGTCCCCTTCTCCTCCTGCCCCCACTCCTTCCCAGAATCAGGGTCTTTTCCAATGAGTCAACTCTTCTCATGAGGTGGCCAAAGTATTGGAGTTTCAGCTTCAACATCAGTCCTTCCAATGAACAGCCGGGACTGATCTCCTTTAGGATGGACTGGTTGGATCTCCTTGCAGTCCAAGGGACTCTCAAGAGTCTTCTCCAACACCACAGTTCAAAAGCATCAATTCTTCGGCGCTCAGCTTTTTTCACCGTCCAACTCTCACATCCATACATGACCACTAGAAAAACCATAGCCTTGACTAGACAGAGCTTTGTTGGCAAAGTAATGTCTCTGCTTTTAAATATGCTATCTAGGTTAGTCATAACTTTCCTTCCAAGGAGTAAGCGTCTTTTAATTTCATGGCTGCAATCACCATCTGCAGTGATTTTGGAGCCCAAAAAATAAAGTCTACCACTGTTTCCACTGTTTCCCCATCTATTTCCCATGAGGTGATGGGACCAGATGCCATGATCTTAGTTTGCTGAATGTTGAGCTTTAAGCCAACTTTTTCACTCTCCTCTTTCACTTTCATCAAGAGGCTCTTTAGTTCTTCACTTTCTGCCATAAGGGTGGTGTCATCTGCATATCTGAGGTTATTGTTATTTTTCCTGGCAATCTTGATTCCAGCTTGTGTTTCTTCCAGCCCAGCGTTTCTCATGATGGACTCTGCATATAAGTTAAATAAGCAGGGTGACAATAGACAGCCTTGACGTACTCCTTTTCCTATTTGGAACCAGTCTGTTGTTCCATGTCCAGTTCTAACTGTTGCTTCCTGACTTGCATACAGGTTTCTCAAGAGGCAGGTCAGGTGGTCTGGTATTCCCATCTCTTTCAGAATTTTCCACAGTTTATTGTGATCTGCACAGGCAAAGGCTTTGGCATAGTCAATAAAGCAGAAATAGATGTTTTTCTGAAACTCTCTTGCTTTTCCTACGATCCAGCGGATGTTGGCAATTTGATCTCTGGTTCCTCTGCCTTTTCTAAAACCAGCTTGAATATCTGGAAGTTCACGGTTCATGAATTGCTGAAGCCTGGCTTGGAGAATTTTGAGCATTACTTTACTAGCGTGTGAGATGAGTGCAATTGTGTGGTAGTTTGAGCATTCTTTGGCATTGCCTTTCTTTGGGATTGGGATGAAAACTGACCTTTTTCAGTCCTGTGGCCACTGCTGAGCTTTCCAAATTTGCTGGCATATTAAGTGCAGCACTTTCACAGCATCATCATTGAGGATTTGAAATAGCTCAACTGGAATTCCATCACCTCCACTAGCTTTGTTCCTAGTGATGCTTCCTAAGGCCCACTTGACTTCACATTCCAGGATGTCTGGCGCTAGGCCTGTGATCACACCTTCATGGTTATTTGGGTCATGAAGATCTTTTTTGTATAGTTCTTTTGTGTATTCTTGCCACCTCTTTTTAATATCTTCTGCTTCTGTTAGGTCCATACCATTTCTGTCCTTTTTCGAGCCCATCTTTGCATGAAATGTTCCCTTGGTATCTCTGATTTTCTTGAAGAGATCTCTAGTCTTTGCCATTCTGTTGTTTCCCTCTGTTTGTTTGCATTGATCACTGAGGAAGGCTAGGTGTAGAACTTATGAATTCATGATGATGTGGGTAAGAGATTTAAGGCCTTTAACCATACTTCATGGACTGTATTTTCTCCACAAAGCATGAGACATACCCTGAAAGTAAGGGTCACACCAACAGGGCAAGAAACTTATTTGAGAATAAAAACTAAAGCAAAATGAATAGATCTGAGATAAGAAAAAGCAGCTTGAGAGGATCATAGGTAAGATGAAAGCCATAAGTGTGTACTTGTGTTAGCACAATCCCAATAAAAGGGATTAATAATGAAGGGACCCAGGTTTGTAAGGAAAGGAACTTTTTGATGTGTCTTAGGCACGAAATCATAGCTAGTATTTTATTTAAGTTAGTAAGATTGAAGAGTAGGTTTAAAATGAGTAAGAGGTAGGTAGAGATAGTAGAGGTTTTGATTAGAAAGTGTAATTTCTTAGCCTAAGTGCTAGACAGTACATTACAGCAGCATAAGATACGTTGGAAAGTGCTTGTAGACACTGTTGAGTAAAACCTTTTCTTTCCCTGTGCCATCTGTAGTTAAGCAGCAATAGAAGATTTTTGAAAAATAGTTTTCTATGAAAAGTTCTAAGTTCTAAGTTTGAGACTGTAAGTGGAGTGTGTTAAAGATGTCTTTTGAAACAAATGTCTAAAAGAAAAAGCTCTCTTTTGTTCGCATTGACTGGAACTCTGGATTCTTATATTCAGAATTGTTGCTAAACCAGTGTAGCTGACTAAGTCTGTGGATTCCTACGGTTGTAGTTTGTCCTAGATTTTGCTTTCTCATGATTTTTATTGGAAAAAAAAATAGTTAACGTAAAACTTAACCGTCTTCCCCATTTTTAAGCATACAGTAATGTTAAATATTTTCACATTTGTTGTGAAACAGATTTCCAGAGCTTTTTCATCTTGTAAAACTATTACATAACAACTCCCCCTTTCTCCCTACCCCTAGCCCCTGGTAACCACCGTTTTACTTTCTATACGACCTGACTACTCCAGGTAGCTCATATTAAATGGAATCATCCAGTATGAAGCTTCTTGTGATGGGCTTATTTCACTTAGTGTAAGAACTCAAGGTTAATGCATGTTAATGAAACCAGGAAGAAAAGGTAAGGTTTAATTTCCTAAATTTGGTCCTAATATTGGGATTATGTAAGCTTGAAATTGTTTGGACTTTATTTGAAATTGAAATAATGTTGGCAGTGAATAGGTCCTGAAAGATTCTCAAGTTGATTCTCTTTGTCTTCTATAGCCTTTTTGGACGTGACATTTAACTTACTTTATGAGATGTCTTAAATATAGCTGTTGAAATACCTCCTCCTCCCCCAGTAATACCCCTAAGATCACTTCAGTTGGCTGCCAGTTTATTGTTAATTTGAATGTAACTTTAAGAAGATTACCTCAATTCCGAACTAGAGTGGGGGCATTGGGAAAGTATAACATCAGGAATGGAAAATCCTGATTTACAGTGTTGACTTTTGATTTCATCTCCAAAGGATATTTTTTAGGGTGATATCCTTTAACCACTTTGTCCTCCGTTTGTGCTTCTTCCAGTCCTAAGCATGACATCATCACAAAAGCATACTTTCTTTCATGAAATAGCAAGAGAACATTTGTGTACCAATAGAAATCCTTATATTTGGCTAGTTAGCTGCTTTAGGTTGATCCTTAGCTAATGCAAAATGCCTCCTTATTTTTTTTCTATTTTGCCTGCATGCCATTTTGAAAAGCACCATGTTTGCCTCATTTAATTTTGACTTTATTAAACTTAAAACCTTTATATGTTTTCACACCCTTTTCTTCTTCAGGCCACTTTTGGATTGATCATTCAAGTTGTCTCAGTGTAGCCAATGGCAAATTTCTTGTTACTGTAAACATTTACTAAAGTGATTGATTAATCCTTCGTCCCAATACATTCTCCTCCCTCTTCTCAATTCCTCGGCCTCCTAGCAGTTTTCTGAGAAATTTATTAATTCTTCCACTTCTAGTTTCTCTCTTTATATGTGTCAAGGAATAGAACACTAGAAGTGTAAAGTACAAAGTACTTTCTGTTCATACTTTTTCATCTTAAATAGGAACAGCATGTCATTAGCTAATTTTTAAATGTTTGTCAGGTGATATGCTGAGATTTTATTCACATTGGCTGATTTTTCGCAACAGCCATTTGCGTTATAAGCACCTTTTTACAGGTGAGGAAACTGAGGTTTAATGGAGTTAGTGACAGTGAGGCTGGTATTTGAACCTTGGCAGCATGACTCCAGAGTGCACTCTTAACCAGTATTCATGGTCTGAGAAGTCCTGTTTGGGCCATGTCTCAGGGATTTTTCCAGAGTGAAATGAGTGCTTCTGGAAGAAAGCACAAAGTCATTCATGCTGAATTCCTGTGGAAATTTTGAGCAAATGTTGGAAACAGCTAGTTGTAGAAATGGGGTGTCACAAACCAAATCTAAGTCTGGCCACTTAGCCTGCTAGTTTGTAAGCATTTGTGAGCTAAATCTTCAAATCATTATTTATTCTCACTGGGTATAATAGGCATTATGCAGGATGTGGTGTTGAAAGTAAAACTGGATAGAAGGATGATCTACAAAGGTAATTGTGATGAATATGACACATGTAAGAGATTTGATTCTTAGTGTGCCATTCGAAATGGCAATTTTGATAAAATAGTATTTTAGTTGGAAGTAGAAAATCTTGAAGAGAGCTTAAGTAGATTTTTCAACTTTTGATTTTTAAACATTTTTTTAGGTATATCTTTAAATCCTGAACAATGGAGCCAGCTGAAGGAACAGATTTCTGACATTGATGATGCAGTAAGAAAACTGTAAAATCAGAGCCATATAAAACCTGTACTGTTCTAGTTGTTTTAATCTGTCTTTTTACATTGGCTTTTGTTTTCTAAACATTGTTTTCCAAGCTGTTGTATATTTGGATTGCAGAACAATTTGTAAGATGAATACTTTTTTTTAAATGTGCATTATTAAAAATGTTCTGAGTGAAGCTAATTGTCAATTTTATTAAGGAGGATTGCTTTTGTGTCCACCACCTAGTGTAAAATAAAATCAAGTAATACAATCTTAACTGTTGTGGCCTTCTTTGATCAGAAGAGTTGGTACTGTTTAAGGCCAAAAATAACAGTTTATCTACCTTTTAGTTTCAGCTCAGCCTTTCCATTCAGAAGGGTTTTGCTTTGCATTGAATTTATAAACTTTTGATTTGTGAAATTCATAGTTGATCTGTTCTAATCAGATGTCTGGACTTGTTTGATTTTTTTTTTTCCTACCCTTGACCTCAGTGATATTTCACTTTCCCCCTTTTTCTTCACTTCTGTTTCCTTCTAATAACTATCTCATCATGTTCTATTTTCATTTTGCCTTTGCTCTTTCTCTTGAATATGTTGTGCTAATTTGGAAAGTCTGAAACTGTCAAAATGTTAGTTATCTCAATAAGGTACTTGTAAGTAAAATATATGAGAACTGCAATCACTAATTCTACTGTATTAAGTATTAGGAGATATAGTTTGATGAACAACATGGCTTGTTTGAAAACTCCGAACAAGTAAATGTATGTCATTACCTGTAGTATTCTGTGTAGTTGTTATCTTATTGCTTAGTCTGCAGAAAATAATAACTTAGGTGTCTGATTTGCTTTCACTTATTATACATACTCACCATGGGATGATGTCTATGAAATCAGATATTGTTACATTAGACTAGGATTTAATAAAAATTATGAAAGCTTACTGGCCTAACATTTTATTTTATAACATTGAGTATGGATTATGGATAGCCAGAGATATCACTGAGCTTAACTGTCATAGTAAATGTCAGTTTTTAGGGGAAAGAGCATATTGAGCACATATTTGTGACTTTTGTCCTTTGCTTCAGTAGACTTGGTTATTTTTCAGTTCATCTACTGGACAATGGCATTCTAGACTTAATGTTACTAAGTTTTAGCAGGCACTCTGAATTGATTTTCATTGAGCCATAATGATGAAGCAGAAATAGGCTGAGGCACAGATTTCAGGGGTTTTGTAGCAATAAGTAGGGCATGGTGTGCCTTAGAATGTAAAGGAACTGTAACAGATTAAGGCGGCAGTGGAGAGGAAGGAATTCTCTTCACTCTAGATGATGACATACTGATATTTTAAGCACATTGACAGGACATAGTTCTAGATAGAACAGTAAAAAGAAAGGTTTAAAGACGTGAAAAATTGTTTCTGACATTGGGTAGCAAATCGCAAATGGTTACTGCCATATCAGAGAGTTGCACTGTAATACCAAGTTTGATTACTACATCTAAAACATTTTATAGTAGAATTGTCAAGGACTTATTTCAAAACCATCTGCCAGGCCACATGGAGTTACTACTAGTTTTTTTTCTGGCAGCTATATTTCTTTGACATTTTTAAGATTTTTTTAGAAATGTTTTTTAGCAGTAACCCTAATATGTGCATTAATTGAGGAAATAAATCCTCCTTTCTGATATTTTAGCTTATATCACATAATAGGTACCAAAGTGTTCAGAATACGTATTTTAGACAAATCATACTTGTTTGAAAACTTCCCCCTCATTTGGGAACATAGTAGCTGAATTGGGTAGATTTGTAAAGATTCCTTATTATATATACAGAAAGGGTAGTTAGAACACATAACTCTGATTTTGGTATAAATGGGAATATAAATGGGAAAAGGGAATAATGGGTAACTTTCCTAGGTTTATGTGAAATTAGGAGGTACATGCATTTTGAAACGATCTGCTAGTACAGAGATGGTGCTGAAATCTGTTACCTAGGCATTTTCTAACTGTTTAACATTGTCATTAACACTTTCACCTAAGGAGTGTTTCTCTGGCAGATTTTTGGTAAGGTTCTCGGTAAATTCATTTCAGTATGTTACTGAATATATAATATACAGGAATTATCAATCTCTTGTGTGTTTAGAAAGGGATGAGAACTGGGTTAAAAGAAGAGAAAATAACTTGTGCTGAAAAGGAAAGATAGGGTACTGTTTTCTGTTTCCGCTTTACCTTCTTGGTAAGATTTCTTCCAGGAAGAAAGAGTGGCATTTTGAGGCAATGGTTTCTTACCTGGTAATGCCAAAATTAATTGAATTCACGCCAGCCCTTGAATGTGTGCAGTAGCAGGGCCTCGCTAATGAGTTTTTCTTCTGTGTCTTTTTAAACTACAAGTAGCATCTGACCAATTTCCAGGGCTCTTGGCATTTTATTTAAAGAACAACCACTAGAAAAAAACCCTTACAATTTTGTTCTTGTTTTGCTTCATAAATGCCTAAAAACTTCTTTTGAAAGAAGAATGCTCCTACCTCATTAGCCAGTCAAGATGCTGTGATGATCAGCCTATTCTACATAATGTGTTTAGGAAGAAAGACAGGAAAAAAGTATACATCATGGCTTGGCTATTGAGGGGAAAAGTGAAAGAACCGAGTATTAATTATTGCGCGTTCCTGATGGGGGTATATTAGAAGAGTACTATAAAATTCTGAAATTTAAAAGTGCTGATACTTAGGATGTCTCCTGAAATTATTTGCAACTCACTTTTTATGGAAATTCAGTGAAACACTCAAAACACTTTTTTCTTTTTTCCTTTTTTAAAGTGGTGTTTTTCTAGATAAACTCTAGTGGTAAACATTCACATGGTTAACAAATATGTAATTCTGTACTTGTGGAATACCTGTCTGCTTTGTTTGGTACATCTTCCATGGAGATGTCGATGAATATAATACTGCATCTGTGAATATTTTAAATGTTGAAATAAAAACAAGAAATGTGCCCTCTGTGTCATCCCAGTTTCACAAACCCGAAGGTGAATGGCTAAGTTATCTGTTGAAGAGGTTTTGTTAACAACTAGGACACCTTTTCTGTGTGAATGCTTTGGAATGTGAATTAGCCTTTGAGTGTTAAATCTTCTAAGGACCTCTGGGACTGGGTGGTAAGGTCCTGTCTGTTTTCATTTATTTGATCCAAATGGAAAAATGAAAAACATTAAGGTGTACATGGCCTCTTGTACCTGTACGAGTGCTTTGCGGCCTGATTATTCCTTGTTATAATTAAGTTATAAAGATTGTTTTCCCTTCTTGATTAGTAGTTTTGCTTGGCTGAGGGCTCTCATTGTTTAAATTTCCATTTAGGGAAACTTACAGTGGGATGGAGAGATCCGTGGACGATTACTTATAACTCTTGTTCCACTTGATCAGCTCTGAATTTTAATAAAACATTGACTCAAAAATCCAGTCAAGAAGAAAATAGTACTTGGGATCTACACAGTTAATCACTGACCTTGCAGTTTTGTGGTATGGCTCAGAGCAGTTACGGCATAGACAAGGAGTTTGAGAAGCATGAAATGTTAAAATATTATGCAGAGTTATTTACTGTATAGCAGTTTATTCAAGACTTACAGCCCTCTTTGTCAAAGATCTTGCTACACAAGATACCCCCTGACCTCATGTCAGTTCATCACAGAGTTCAAATCTTCCCAGACCTCCTTTTACAGCCATTTAGTCCTGGACTAACAAGGACCTACTGTCTGTGCCTCAAATGAAGCATTCCTCTCTCTCCTTATTTCACTCTCTGGCTGTTGATAGTTTGAATAGTTTTTTTGTTCAGTAACTTATTTTAGGTTGGAAATGATTTAGGCCACTTACTTTTTAAAAACTCTGGTAGAAAATAACCACTTTCCCAGAATCGCAACAGTTGGATACTATATCCTACCTTGATAACAGAATGCTGTATGCGAGGGGCTTCTACCCTGCAAGCCAGAACTTAGCTAAAGTAGTGTGTATTGTAGCTCCTGCGTCTCAGAAATGATGTGAAGTTCCAGTTTGGCCCCCTTCCAATTCCCAAATAAGAAGTTACTGCAAGAACGATACAGAGAATTCTCATATATCCCTTCACCTAGAGATTCCATTCAAATTTTGCTAGTTGTTCCAATAATGTCTTTATAGGAAAAGCTTATGACCCATTTGGTTGTTAGTCTCCACTTTGACACAGTTCTTCGCTTCCTTCACTTTTACAACATTGACATCTCTGGTGATTTGGTAGTTCGTAGGTCCTGAGTAATGTTCTCAAGGGTGGACAAGGCCTAGAAGCTGGATGACTGAGGAGTCGGAGACAGCTTGGTTGTGAATGAAAGATGGAATGGCGGCTGTGGAAGCATGTGGGTCAGGGGCAGATGTGTGACTGAAAGTGTGTGCAGCATCTGATGTGCAGGGTTGGCTGGTTTCAGTGCATGTTTCAAGTGACCTCAGCTACAAGTTGAATCACTTTCCACTTTTGTTTTCTGGTGACTTACTTATCATTGCAGCCTTAACTGTGAGTACTTTTAATAATCTTAAAGAAAAAATTTATTACGTACTTCACCCTGTTTTAACATCAGAAATCTGATCATTTTGGCTGTCAAACCACTCCCTGCTACTTCCCAACACAACACAACACACCACACCACACCACACCACACCACACACACACAGTTGAGCTTCTCAAGTTTAGACTGTGGACTTGCCCAACACTGGGCAGCGTGGTCAAACTTGGTGCACGAGCCAGTCATGAACCTTACGAGGTCTGCTGCCTCTGTTCATACTTGGCCTTGGAATACAGAAAGCATTTTCATTTATTCTCAACTTGAGTGATCCAAAAAGATGAAAGGGTAGTGAGAAGACATATAGCAGAAATCTGAGGATTTTGAGGAATTTTAAGAATTTCAGCTCTTGATCTAGGCTTGAAAGTACCTTTTGGTGGTGAGGTTTGAAGACTATTAACTGAAAAATAATTTTAGAAGCCATATGGTTTTCTTTAAAATTCTTGTTTCAGAAACAAAGGTCTTTTGGTATCTAAGCACTAATAAGTAGATTCTTTTTTCATCCCTGACACTTTTTCCCCCCCTGAATATGGAGAAATGCTTCTTGCTCACTATAGAGTCATTAACTTGTAGGCAGAGAGAGCTCTTAGGAGCAGTTGAGAACATTTTCAATGCATTGGAGTCCCGTAACAATGGCTCTTGAATTTCTAAGTAGAAAGAAAGCTATTACTTGATGTAAAAGAAGTGTTCAAAGTCATGTTGTCAGCAAGCCGCTTCCACTAGAAAACTGCCTCCAGAAGGTTAATGGGTGTGATAACTTTAAAAGAAATTAAAAAATACATTATAGTGTGGGTTTTTGCAACCTTTTCAACTGTAGGAATCTCCAAGCAGCAAAAAACTACAGAGTGCTTACAACTTTTCCTACGTAAGTATGGGAAGTTTATCTCCTTTAAAATGTAAACTATCAGTGGCATAATAACTCCCATTTGTTGAGTGCCAAGATGGAGAAGTATGGACAATGACAGATACTGAGAATCTAATTTTCCTATTTCATGGTTATCATTCCATGAGGAGATACTCTTGTTACTCATATTTTATAGGTGGAAATTAAGGTTTCCAGAAAACAGTTAATTTGGTCACAGCAACACAGTAAGTGGAGGAAGCAGAATTGGAATCCATGTCTGGCTGATTCCAAAACCTGAAGTTGTGTTTACCTGTGTTCCTGTAGTATATAGACCTTGGACAATGGCAGAATTGACCTGTGGGTCATTGATTTAGCAGTGGACCTTCTCAAAGTAACCCTCACCCTGATTTTCACTGTCTTCATAAGGTAGAATTAGTGCCTAACCCAGCACATCTTGTTGAGAGTTTCTTAAAATCATATCCGATTTTCCTGGTAGGTCAATGGTTAAGAATCCACCTGCCATTGTATGGGACATGGGTTCCATCCCTGGTCTGGGAGGATTCCACGTGCCTCAGAGCAGCTAAGCCCGTGTGTCCTAGAGCCTATACTCTGCAACCAGAGAAGCCTCCTCTTGCCGCAACTGGAGAAAAGCCTGAGCACAGTAATGAAGACCCTGCACAGACAAAAAAATCATTTCCCCACATTCCCAGCAGCAGAAGGGGCTGTTATCCATACTTGCATCCTTAGCACCTGGTAGCGTGTCAGGGTGGATGACTTTGCTGAACCCGTTAGTCAAGGTTAAACTCTGAGAAAATTGGTGTTGGTTTGCTCCAGTTAGATGTTGCCCCTAGCCACAGCTCCTCAAACAGGTAGGTTGAATTATTCTTGAGTATAGTGACTAGATTTCCTGTTGGCCACCAACTTGAGGTACCATAGGCTTTGCGATCATGTAGGAAAAACTTAAAATTTGTCATGAAGACACTGGGAAACTACTCAATAGTCTGTAGACCTTTATGGGGAAATAATCTAAAAAAGTAGATATATGTATATATATAACTTTGCTGTACACCTGGAACTTACACAACATTGTAAACCAATTTAAAAAAAGATACTGGGAAAGAGGAGAGAATTATGTAAAATCAGACTTGATTTTCTTCCTCCCATCTTTTTAATGGGCATGAAATTGGAGCCTAGAGGCTCTTTACACTGCACATGCGCTGTCTTCTGGGCACCTTCAGATCCACTCTCCACTCTGGCCCTGGTTGTCTAGCCTGGACGGACATGGCATCAGGCTCCCCTGCTTGCTGGCTCCTGGCTGACTTTGGCCAGTGCAGAACCCCACCAGGAAATTGCAGCCTCATAGACTGTAGCCCTCCAGGCTCCTCTGTCCTCCACTACTTCCCAGGGTTTGCTCAAATTCATCTCCACTGAGTTGGTGATGCCATCTGACCATCTCATCCTCTGCTGCCCCCTTATCCTTTTGCCTTCAATCTTTCCCAGCATCAGGGTCTTTTCCAATGAGTCAACTCTGCATTAGATGACCAAGGTATTGGAGCTTCAGCATCAGCCCGGCCAATGAATATTCAGGGTTGATTTCCTTCCGGATTGACTGGTTTAATCTCCTTGCAGTCCAAGGGACTCCAGAGCCTTCCTCAGCACTACAATTCAAAAGCTTCAATTCTTCAGTGCTCAGTCTTCTTTATGATCCAGCTCTCACTTTCGTGCATGACTACTGAAAAAATCATGGATTGGTGGTTTAGTCACTAAGTCATGTCTGACTTTTTGTGACCCCATGAACTGTATAGCACACCAGGCTCCTCTGTCCATGGGATTTTCCAAGCAAAAAGACGAGTGGGTTGTCATTTCCTTGTCCAGGGGTCTTCCTGACCCAGGGATCGAACCTGCATCTCCTATTTGGCAGGTGGATTCCTTACCACTGTGCCACCTGGCAATGAAAGTGAAAGTCGCTCAGTCGTGTCCGACTCTTTGTGACCCCATGGAGCATACAGTCCGTGGAATTCTCCAGGCCAGAATACTGGAGTGGTTAGCCTTTCCCTTCTCCAGGGGATCTTCCCAACCCAGAGATTGAACCCAGGTCTCCCACATGGCAGGCAGATTCTTTACCAACTGAGCTATCAGGGAAGCCCCTGGAAGGGCCCGAAAAAAACTATATGGGGTTTGTCTATATGGGTTTGTTGGCAAAGTCATATCTGATTTTTTAATATGCTGTCTAGGTTTGTTATAGCTTTACTTCCAGGGAGCAAGTGTCTTTTAATTTCATGGCTATGGTCACTGTCTGCAGTGATTTTGGAGCCCAAGGAAATAAAGTCTGTTGCTGTTTCTGCTTTTTCCTGTGGTCTACTCACGTTTGTAAATGGTCTCAAACTCTGTTCAAGTTGTGATCTGAGTGTACCACCTGCTTCCTGTTGGCACTGTGACCACTACAGTAATAGGCTCCAGACACAACCCCAGGAAACTGATGCTCAGAATTGTATTCTGAGATGTGGAGAGGACAGGGGTGGGGGCAATGGGACAGGAGTCAACTGTGGTATATGGCGAAGCCCCAACCACTTAAACTTATCAGTGTGGTAGCATGGAAGCTTCCAGTCAAAGAGCAAGACTTTGATAATGGCTGTGGCACCTGAATGAATATGGCTAGCTGTAACTGTAAAGATTTTGCAGACACCTCACCTTTGACACTCTTGGGAAAGCACCTGTGCTGTGCTTAGTCACTCAGTCATGTCCAACTCTTTGCAACCCCATGGACGGTAGCCCGCCAATCTCTTCTGTCCATGGGGATTCTCCAGGCAAGACTACTGGACTGGGTTGCCATGTCCTCCTCCAGGGGATCTTCCCAACCCAGGGGTTGAAACCAGGTCTCAAACCCAGGTCTCCAGCACCTAGGGAAAGAAAAAATAAAAGCTGTGAACACAAACGTTAAGACACGTGAGGAGCTAGAGAGCCTCGATGGCAGCTTTGAAAGGGTCTGTCATCTGTGGTCACAGTGGTTCCAGGACAAGGCCAGGATGGTGGTAAGGACTGCAGAGTTGTAGCACTGATTAATGCCTAGTCCTGTGAAACCAAGAAGGGCACTGGCTGGGAAAGGAGATGGCATTTGGGCCCCAGATTTCTCTGGACCTCTGTTGCCTGCAGAAGCAGGCCACACCACCCACTACTGCCTCCAGTTCTATAACCAGCATTAGATCCTAACATTTCCGCTAGAATTCCAGGGCTTCTGGAGAAAACCTGTAGAAACAGAGGAAGACATATGATGATTTCTCCAGTCTACTGAAGGAACCTAGAGAGAGTTTGGGGGAGTAGCTGCTAAGTGTGTTAGACCAGGGGGGTCATAGATGGAAGTGGCCTCTCTTATCTAGTGACTGCTTAAGAATGTTTGTGTTCCATCCCCATGAGCTTGGACTTGAATTTCTCCCTCCACACATTTTTTTTTTTTTGCAACTTTTCAAACCTACAGAAAAGTTGAACAAATAGTAAAAGGAACAAACACCGTTATATCCTTCACCTATTTAATTTGCTTCTTTTGCTGAACATTGTCTCTTTTTTGCTGAACTATTCGTGATATGTTGTTTGGGTCAAAGTATGTGAAAAAAAATTCAGCCTCCCAGAAATGTGTAGTTGCAAAAGGGAGCAGTATTTTAATAGAGTTTTCAAATAATTATGGATACTCTTTGATAACAACCTGACTTCCCTTGTGGCTCAGCTGGTAAAGAATCCGCCTGCAATGCGGGAGACCTGGATTCGATCCCTGGGTTGGGAAGAAGGGAAAGGCTCCTTCCCTGGAGAAGGGAAAGTCTACCCACTCCAGTATTCTGGCCTGGAGAATTCCATAGACTGTATAGTCCATGGGGTTGCAAAGAGTCGGACTGACTGAGCGACTTTCACTTTCACTTTGATAACAACCGCAAAACTTGACAAGTGGTAGTTTCTTAAAGGTCAGTTGCACTATGTAATTTTTGCTTAAAAGTTTGAATTACACCATTGGCAACAAATGCGATCTGTTGTTTTCCTTAAGTGTCGGGTTCAGTTTGTTCGTTTTTGAGAAATGTCTGCTACCTCTACAAGTCAGAGTAATCATAATTTGTCAGCTGTTCTTGCAAAGAAAAGCAGTGCTCCATGAAAAGAGACAGTAGTTCAGTTCATGGTCCAGACAGCTGTGCTTATGCTCTTCCTGAAGAGAGCCATTGAACTTCAGTGTCTTTCACAAGAATAAAGACTTTCTTCTACCGAATTTCACTATTATCACAACTTAGAAAAATTCAGTAAATTTACCTAAAAATCAGTTTAAATATCCCCAATTGTTCCCCTAAATGTTGTTTCTTCCCCTGATGCGATATCTAATCAAGGTTCATGCCACTCATTTGGTTATTAGTCTTTTTAATCTAGAATAATTACCTACTATTTATGTTTTCAATAACACTGATTTTTTTTTTTTTTAAGAGAGTCCAAGCCAAGTGTCTTGTAAGATATCCCACATTCTGGATTTGTCTGTTTCCTCATGGCTCAATTCAGGTGAAATGTCTTTTGCAAGAATACTATTAATACATGGGTGAGGAACACTACTATTGATACATGTGAGTGAGGAACACTACTGATACATGGATGAGGAATACTACTGATACATGTGTGAGGAATACTACTGATACATGGGTGAGGAACACTACTGATACATGGGTGAGGAACACTACTGATACATGGGTGAGGAACACTACTATTGATACATATGGGTGAGGAACACTACTATTGATACATATGGGTGAGGAACACTACTGATACATGGGTGAGGAACACTATTGATACATGGGTGAGGAATACTACTGATACATGGGTGAGGAACACTACTGATACATGGGTGAGGAATATTACTGATACATGGTGAGGAATGCTATTGATATATGGGTGAGGAACACTATTGATACATAGGTGAGGATCTACACTTCATGTCTCACACTGGAAGGCACCTCAGGCCAGGTTGTTTTACTCTGTTTGATCGCTAGGTTAGTTAAGCTGGGGATTGCCAGGTCTCTGCATTTTAAATTAGAATACCTTCTTCCCTCATCCTTTTTATGCAGTTCTTTGAAAAGCATGTAAGTTTGGGGGACCTAGTGTGAAAGGGAAGAATGGTTCCCATGTACTGGCAGTGGAGTTTGCCCTCTTGGGCTTCTCATGCCACTGACTAATCAGAGGCAGAGAAGGGAGGTTTTGTAAGATTGAATTGATTGATGGCTATGGAGAACTGTGTTTGGAAACCAGGGGATTTATTGATCATTTATTATACTCCCTTGATGAATTGTCTTGGGCATTTATTGATATTTTATACTCCCTTGATCAGTTGTCCTGGTGAGTGAAAAACTGCAATAACCTTTAGAGAAAAGGACTCAAACACTGTAGCAATGAAGAGTTTGGACTCGCCATCTGGTGAGTAATCCTGATCCAGCCAAGATGCTGGGAGAGGTTAAGGGGCACATAGAATGGGCAGTGGGAAAAGGCAGCTACAACGACCAAGAGGCCTTTTGATGTCAGGAGTATCATAACAGTGTTTTGTGTAAATCGTTTCTTGTCTCCCTCCCCTTTCTCTAGATAGGAGTATAAGAAAATGAATACCAACTAGTACTGACATGGTAGTTGATAGAACTCCATGCCCACTCTATAACGGGGGCTCCATCTTTCCATTAGATGAAGGACCAGAAAGGATGCTGAAGGCAAAAAGTCTTGGGTGGTAGTTCTAGCTCTGTCTCTATCTCATCCCTGTCTATGTATCTATCTCTGTCTATCTGCCTACCCACCTGCCTATCTTCTGGAGAGCATATGTACATACACACAGAGACTCAGACACAGATGCACACACATATAGCTGTATACATATATGTACATAGAAATATGTTCTATCTCTCCAGACCCATTGCACCTTGTTCTCTATCCTGGGAGGCTGATTTAGATAGATTACATCAGTAGTCTGTGCTCTCTTGTTTCTAGTTGGATTTGGTCCCTGATGAAAGTGAGGTGGAACTGGGGTCACATCAGGCTGGCGGTGTTTCTCATCACTGCTGCTTGCCTGTGAGTTTCTTCTCTTGGGTTTCCCATAGCTGCTCCTGTCCTTCACCTTCTTGGTGGTGGGATGTGACGGCTCCTCTGTTATTAATAGCCCAGGGTTAGAGCATGGTCACCCTCTGGTTTTCCTGACCTTTACCCACACTTTTGTGAATAATCTATTTTAATAAACATGTTCCTCGAATTAGCTTAATATGAGTATACTTTTCAAAATGGGAAACTGACTGGTAATTGGCAAATACAGTTAACAGAGAGAACTGTTTTGGGGATGAAGAGTCTCTGTAGCCCAGACCTCTAGATTAGAATCAAAGGAAGTATGTATTTAAAACTTGGTCTTTGACCTTGCAAAACATTTGGTTCACTTAGAGTGTTTGTTCCTCTTTTGCACTATGTGGCTTCTAAAAACAATCATATCAATGGCCATAAGTAAACATTTCCTGGATATCCCTGGTAGCACAGTGGATAGGAATCCACCTGCCAATTCAGGAGGCACAGGTTCTATCCTTGGTCTTGGAGGATCCCACATGCTGTGGGACAACTAAGCCCATGAACCACAACTACTGAGTCTATGCTCTGGAGCCTTGGTACCTCAGCTACTGAAGCCTGAATGCCCTAGAGCCTGTGCTCCCCAATAAGGAGCCTGTGCACCGCAACTAGAGAAAAGCCTGCCCAACAATGAAGACCCAACACAGCCAAATAAATAAATGGTAATTAATTTTAAAAAGCTTTAAGAAAGTAAACATTTCCTAAAATCATCAACTAGAAATCATCAATCCAAGAAGGAAGAGTTTTTCAAAGTTTGGTCCCCCTAATTTAATCAGGCAAACTCCTCTCTAGTACATGGCTACATATTCTCTTTGTCCCATCTCAATACCAAAGAGACTCATGGCTATCAGGGGAACATGAGACAACTGCCATTAGTGGGTGACTGCCTTCTGCTGTGCAGGGGTAATTACCAGGGGCTGCCAGTCTGCCACACACTGCCCTTGACAGAGAAGAGGTTTCCAGGATGTTCAACTCCCAAAGCTGGTTACCAGATGGCTTAAACAGACATGGTCAGAGTTAGATAAGGTGATGAGGAAGTTTCTGTTCACTTGAAAGGTGATAGCAGATGTTGGCCACCTTAAAGAGTGGACAGCATAAGTCCCCAAGGTAGGAAAACCAAGCTGGACATCAGGATTCCAGCCACAAGTGGCTGACCTGGAAGCCTGAATAATTTATTACAGGGGATGATATAAACTTTTGGCCACAGACAGGTTTTCATTCTTCTTGTGTGCCCCATGATTGTTGTTTAGTTGCTGAGTCTTGTCTGACTCTTTGTGACCCCATGGATTGTAGCTCACCAGGCTCCCCTATCCATGAGATTTCCCAGGCAAGAATGCTGCAGTGAGTTGCCACTTCTTTCTTTCTTCAGGGGATTTCCCAACCCAGGGATTCAACCCAGCTCTCCTGCATTGCAGGCAGATTCTTCACCGCTGAGCCACCGAGGAAGCCCCCTCTGCCCCATTGGTACAGGTCTTTTTACAGTGGAGGAATGTGCTGAAAGCTAAAGGCCTTGGCAGTTTATAAAAATGTTGGTGATAAGCAGGTCTTTATCACCCTTCCAGTGGCTGAAGGAATGAATTGCTCTGGTGGCAGGTTATGGAATCTCATCAGGGTTGGGTTCTCATATCTGTGAATGGGAAGCTTTGGCATATTTCATTTGGGCTTTTATAATAGCATCAAGTTTATTTTTATTATTTATTTATTTATTTTGGCCATACCACATGGCTTGCAGGATCCCCATTCCCCAACCAGGGATTGAACCCGGGCCATGGCAGTCAGTGACAGTCCAGAATCCTAACCACCAGGCCACCAGGGAACTCCTACAGCTTATTTTTAAATACAGGAACATTCTGTGAGTGGTTCCTGAGCGAGTGGCAGTAAGTGTCATGGGGAGATGTGATGGCAATTGTTTCAACAGTTTTGGTGTATGGATAAGCTCCTGTGCATGTGGGAAGCCTATCAACAATTGGCAAAACATATTAATATGAACATCCATACCTTCATTTGTATCAGTCAATCTCAACACTTACATATGGTGGCCCTAGTAGTAAGGAACCTGCCTGCCATCACAGGTTCGATCCCTGGGTCGGAAAGACTGGAGGAGGTCATGGCAACCCACTCCAGTACTCTTGCCTGAAGAATCCCATGGATAGAGGAACCTGACCGGCTACAGTCCATAGGGTCGCACAGCGTTGAACACAACTGAAGCGACTTAGCATGCAGCACATCCCATACAAGGGAGACTGAATTGCCTTCTCTATGGGCTTCACAAATAGGAAAGGTCTGACAATTCTGCCAGACTACACTGGAGAAGCTTTAGCACATGAAATGCCTTCTTTTTCAATTGGAGGAGCCATTCCAAAGATCACGCAAGCCGTCAGGGAGAAGATCCTTGGTCACCATCTAGTGGTAATCTAGGGAATGTTCAAGGCATAGCCACGCTGCACAGATCATCTGCAGTGAAACATTTGTCATTTCCAATTGGTTGTGGCCAATACTTTTGCAAAATACAACAAAAAATTATTAGAAAAGTTATATAAAAGTACACATAAAACACAAGTTGTGATTTTTTAATGAGTCAACACATAGCATTTTGTAAATATAATCAGAACAAACAGAACATAGGGAAAAGAAAATAACTGTACACATAATTCATTGCAAGCGTAAACAAAACTAAACAGAGTGAAATTGCTAGTTCCTCATGTTAAATGCCTGAAGTTTTGAACAAACCTATATGTATCAATGTTTAAGTTTTATACCAAGTATTTGATATAAATGTGTATCAATGCTTACTATGTAGAAATAATAGGCTTTTAATGTGTTAAATGAACTTGTTTCTCACTTGTTAAAATTTATCTAATCTAAATTGAATTGCTGACAGTATTACTGACAGGGGTTAATGTATAGATCAACTGTTCCTATGTTCTGTTTTCATAATATATATAGTAGAGAAGTCAGTTCACAGGGACAGGTTCAAGATACTACATTTTACCTTAATGTATAGTGAAGCAAGTGAAGCTATATTTCCATAACTGAGCTTCAATTCTTCATAGGTAGTCAATTCTAACAATTCATTCTGTACTGTTATAGTTAAAAGTAAATTATATATTGATGAAAGAAATGAAATCAAGATACATTTCCATCTTTTGATGAAAATATAATTAAAAACATTCCATCCATTATCTAAAGTGTTCATTGATAAATGTTGTTAAATTATGGTAAATGTTATTACAGTCTTTATAAGTTCTGTTTTTCCAAATTATAACCTTTAGATCTTATTTGCCATTGAAAAATTTGCATGAAAGCATTAAAATCATTTAAAGTACTGAAGCTATCAGGCAGATAAGTAAACATAGCTGTTTAAATTATATCTTTAAAAAGTAAAAACAAACTTTTATTTTCATGTTTTTAAACTTTTTATATTGGAGCATAGTTGATTAACAGTGTTGTGTTTGTTTCAGATGTATAGCAAAGTGGTTCAGTTATACATATACATGTATCTATTCCTTTTCAAATTCTTTTCCCATTTAAGAAACCAACTTTTATTTATTTATTTATTTTAATTAGTTTATTTATCTATTTTTTAACTTTACAATATTGTATTTGTTTTGCCATACATTGACATGAATCCACCATGGGTGTACATGTATTCCCCTTCTGAAAAAAACCAACTTTTAAAATTAAGAGTTTGTTCCTGAGTTCAAACATTCTTAACAAAAAAAAAGGACTGATTGGTAAGTAACCAAACTGCCAAAATTTATCTGCTATCGTGATTGTAAACATTATTGGATCTTTTAAAATGCTAAAAATAAATAAACAAGCTAATAAACAATATAAGTTACTTTCCCAATTTATGTGGCAGTATAAAACCATGAACTGAAAAAAGTAACCTGATTAAAAATCAACATCATTGTAAAAACCACAAGTTATAAAAAGAAATGCTTATGTTTTTTAGATTTTTGCTTATGCTCTAGGTTAAAATAGTACATGGTCCTGCTGTTTGTGACTCCTACTCGGCTCAGGCCTGCAGCTCCCCCTGAGAGGGAGGCAAACACCTGAGTGGTCTCCACCCTTTGCTGCTGACCCCAAGCTTGGATGTTGCACCAATGTCAAGTTCCTGTGAAGTGTTTCTGGGCACCTACTCTCAGTTTCTGTACTTAATTCATTCTGGACCAGTACCATGACCAGTACCATGTTTTGATCGGCACTGGTGTTAGGTACTCTGTGTGGAAAAACTCGTCTGGTCTCGTAACACGAATTTTTATCCCCCCCTTACAACAAGCAATTCTCCAGTTACTTAGAGACACCAACTATGGGTCCTTTAAATCAGTTTGACACTGCCTGGAATTAGAGTCAGATCTTACAGGTTTAAGAGCTCAGGCCCTCAAGACTTCTCTCCTCCATTTCAGATGCTGACACGTCCAGATTGTCACCTGTGATTCTGATGGACCAGCTGTAAATTAGAGGCCCGATAATTTGCTAGAACAGCTCACAGAAATCAGAATAACAGTTGACTTACTAGATTACAGTGCATTGTACAAGGATACAACTCAGGAACAGCCGGATGGAGGAGAGGCCCAGGGTGGAGAACAGGGCCTCCTGGCACCTCCACGTGTTCAATAACCCAGAAGCTCGCCCGTCCCCTTTGCTTAGGGTTTATTTATTTTTTTTTTTATGAAGACCTCATTACTGTAGGCACAACTGATTAAATCATTGGCATATAGTGATTAACTTGATCTCCAGCTCCTCTCCCTTCCCCAGAGATTAAGATGTGGAACTGAAAGTTCCAACTCTCTAATCAGAAGCTTGGTTCCTTTGGCAACCAGCCCCCACACTGAGGCTGTCCAGGAGCTCCCAGTCATCTCATTAGCAAACAACAAGACACCACTTCAGAAATTCCAGGTACCAGGAAACGGGGTGGAGACCAAATACATAGCTCTTATATGACAGACTCATATCATTTCCAAGTATTCTTTCTGAATTTGGGACTTAATCTTGGAGCAATGTCAGAAAGAATCACTAAGAAGACTGGGTGATCTGGGTGATGCCTGAGGATAATAATAATTAAAAAAAAAAAGATGTGAAAGGATTGGAATTCATTTTACAAAGTCCAGATGAAATTTGTTTTTTCTGTTTGCATCATGACAATACAATACAATTAGCTGGATGAAAAAGAAATAAATCATAAAGACATTCTGTGTCACACTTTCACTGTCTTCCTTTCCCAATGATTATTGGAATGCCAGCAATGAAATATGGCCAAAGATCTTGATTCCAACACTGCGACCGAAACTCTGAAAAGAGGGTGTCTGGTAGTATTAGTTTCCACTTGAGAATTAGTATCCATTTGAATTTGTGGTTTTAAATGGGCCAGTCAGCATGTCTGTAAGATTTCCCCCCCGCTAGCAACAGTTAGCTGTTTGTGTAGACAGCTTAAGGAGTATTGAGTCTTGCAGGTGAGTGGAACAGAGGGTGAGATGGCCAAGGGAGTTGAGTGTTTGCAAGAGAATATCTAAGTGTTGGACCTGGAAGTTGGGTAAAGGAGGAGGGTAGTATATGATGTGGGGAAGGGGGTAGATGATGGATACTAGAAAAATGGTATTATTAGTGGATTGGATGTCTCAGTGAACTCAAGGAATTTTTGGACTGGGACTTTGGGTAAACAAGCTATAATTTGGGTACTTGAATTAAAGATTTCAGAGGTGGCTGAGAAGAGGCAGAAAATTTGCTTTAGATGAATAGGTCAGGAAAAAGAAAGACTGGGGTATTGAGTGGGTGAAGTCATCTTTGAAACACAAGGAGAAAGTGACCAGGAATTCCATAAGTGACAGTAACTCAGAGGCTTGGTGAGGGCGCTACAGAGCTTAATCTGTAGTTTAAAAACCTTTAAATTCTTTTTGAAATAATTTCAGACTTTAAAAAGATACAGAAGCAACACTAAAGATTTCTATAAGCACTCCACTCAGGTTTTTAACTTTGTTTTTAAAGATTTATGGGTCTTCATTGCTATAGGCTTTCTCTGCTGCTGCTGCTGCTGCTGCTAAGTCGTGTCAGTTGTGTCCGACTCTGTGCGACCCCATTGATGGCAGCCCACCAGGCTCCTCCATCCCTGGGATTCTCCAGGCTTTCTCTAGTTGTGGCAAATGGGGCTACTTTTCCTTGCAGTGCTCCATCTTCTCATTGCAAGGACTTCTCATTGTTGGGAGCATGGGCTCTAGGCACTTGTGCTTCAGTAGTTGTGGCTTGTGAACTCAGTGGGTTGCAGCTCCCGGGCTCTAGAGCGCTGGCTCAGTAGTTATGGCACAAGTTTTAGTTGCTCCGGGGCATGTGGGATCTTCTTGGACTAGGGATCCAACCCGTGTCTCCTGCATTGGCAGGCGGATTCTTAACCACTAGACCCAGGGAAGCCCTTAAAACGTCAGTATCTAATATAATGACCATATAATTATAAACATCAGGAAACTAACACTGATATAGTACAGTTATGTAAACTTACAGACATTAATCAAATTGTGCTATCATCCCATCAATGTTGTTATTTTTGGTCCAGGATTCAATCCAGGATCACGCATTTTTACATTTTTTCATTTTGCCTTCTGGGTCTCCTCTAATTTGAAACACCTACTCAATCATTCTCAACCTTGACATTTTGAAACATACTGGCCAGTTATTTTGTAGAATGTCTTTCAATATGAGTTGTCTGATATATGCTGATACATTTAAGTTTGGCATTTTTGGCAAGGATATCGAAGTAGGGAAGTAACTGTCTTGGTACATTTTATCAGGGGGTACATGATGTTTATTTGTCCCATTAAATGGTGCCAAATTCGACAGCTCGGTTAAGGTGGTATTTCCTAGTTACCATTGAGCCACTAGGAATGCCTCCCTTTTAACAGCGTTTGGTTTTAGTGATGATAGATGTGGATGAAATAAACATAAAACAGCAAATAAAATTGTGGAAACTCATTCTAATTAAGGATCATAAGATATTCATTATTTTGCCAGAAGGTGGTAGCAAAGTTAAAATCAGATCTTGGGTAAAAATTTGCAAAAAAAACCAAAAACAAAACTCAACAAAACACAAACCAAACCAAATGAAGACAAAAAACAACAGCGAACTGGGAAAACAATAGAATGTCACCTACTTACTTAATGTTTTATTTTTATCTTATAGTCCTGTTGTTGTTCAGTCACTAAGTCGTGTCTGACTCTTCGAGACCCCATGGGCTGTAGCGTGCCAGGCTTCCCTGTCCTTCGCCATCTCTCGGAGTTTGCATTCAATATTAGTAAAAGAAAAAAAGCTATAAAATGAATGCAATTCTTATGTTGTAAGTTTCATGAAACTAAGGATTATTTAAAAATTCTTCAAGAATCAAAGGCTCTTTTTAAATTTATTGTTGTTTTTTTATTTATTTGGCAGCACTGGGTCTTAGCTGTAGCATGTGGGATCAAGTTCTTTGATCATTCTCAAACATTGAGAATGCAGAGTTTTAACTGCTGGACCACCAGGAAAGTGTCATCAAAGTTTCTTTATCAAACTAAATTTTTAGCTTGTCAGTAGTACTCTCCACTGAATGGGTTGGAGAAAATGAAATTAATCATAAATCCATAAAGTTCACTGCATTCTGTGTATTTCACAATGGTATGCTATTTTGTGTCAAATTGTAATACTGAACATATTCTGCAACGGGAAAATGTAGGAAAGAAATTAAGATAAAAATGTTCTCTATGGAGACTACCACAGTTGATAGTCTCCCCATGAAATATTGGAGTAGAGAATGATGAGAAGAATCTGAACAAATGTCTTGGTTTCTTACGTCTATTTTCTTCCTGTTCAGGCTGTTTTCAGCATTCCCTTATCTCCTTTCCACTGCTGCCCACCTGATGAAACTTCCAGTTCATCCATTCATTCAGTTCATTGTCATTGCTTATTCCTCACTGAGCCTACCGTATGTCAGGTGCAGTTCTAGATGCTAGAGATCTAGCAGTGACCAAGCAAATCAGGACCCTGCTCCGATGGTGCTTACAGTCTAGTGCAGCACTACGTAAGAGAGCTTCCTGAAGTGCGGGCAATGTTTTCTGCACAACCGGCAACAGCTCCTGGTCACATGTGGCCACTACATCGGACAGAGAAGTTCTAGTGGGTGAGGTAGACAGCAAGCTAGTGAACAAATACACTGGAGAATTTTGGAAAATGAGAAGAGGTACAAAAATTCAACTGAATAATGGAATGGAAAGCTGGTGAGACCTCATGGAGAAGCCAGTCATAGGGTAAATGGAGAGAGAAAGTTTTCTAGTTGGTGTGACATGCTGGATGGAGGGATAATTTTGTACCCAAGAGGAATCACTCCTCTTCTTTCCCCACAGCCATTGGCAACGTCCATGTTTGTTGGTTGTCTCTTTGGGTTTGCTTATCTTGGACATATTATATAAATGGAATTACACAAAGTGTAAACTTCTGGGTCTGGCTTTTTTTACTTAACAAAGTTTTCAAGGTTCATTCATATTCTGCCATTTATCAGTCCTTTATTCCTTTTTATTGAAAATAATATTCCACTGTATGGATATATGCCACTTTGTTTATTCATTTGTAACTTGATGGGCATTTAGTTTGTTTGGCTATTGTGAATAATGTTATTATGGACATTTGTCTGTAGGTTTTTGCATACATATATTTTCAGTTCTCTTGGGTATATACCTGGGGGTGGAATTGTTGGGTCATATGTTAACTCAGGGCTTCCCAGGTGGTGCTAGTGGTAAAGAACCCACCTGCCAATGCAGGAGACGTAAAGAGACATGGGTTCAGTCCCTGGGTCGGGAAGATCCCCTGGAGGAGGGCACAGCAACCCACTCCACTGTTCTTGCCTGGAGAATCCCTTGGACTGAGGAGCCTGGCATGCTGCAGTCCATAGAGTCACAAAGAATTAAACGTGACTGAAGTGACTTAGCACGCACGCACGCATGTTAACACAATGTGTATTTAACATTTTGAGGAAATGCCAAACTGCTTTCCAAAGTGGCTGAACTGTTTTATGTTCATGTTAGCAATGTAGGGCTTCCCAGGTGGTACTAGTCGTAAAGAACCCGCCTGCCAATGAAGGAGATGTAAGAGATGTCGATTTGATCCTTGGATCAGGGAGATTCCCTGGAGGAAGAAATGACAGCCCACTCCAGCATTCTTGCCTGGAGAATCCCATGGACAGAGGAGCCCGGTGGGCTACAGACCATGGGGTTGCAAAGAGCCGGACACAAATGAGTGACTAAGCACAGTATGCAGCACGTTAGCAATGTACGTGGATTCCAACCTTCCCATATTTTCACCAACATTTATCATCTGTCTTTTTGGTTATAGTTATCCAAAGCTGAAAACAGAAAAATTTAAATCTAATATTTTCAGAGGGTAAGCCTATTACCTAAAACCTTATATAACTAGACCTTTAGAATTTTATGTAACCTAGTCTCTTTTTGCTGTCAGTCAACAAACTAGGTCCTACTGAAGGCCTGGCTGGATTCCTCTGTGCTCTAGACATGAATGCAAGAACCAGTTCCACACCTTTCTTTCCTTTTCTCTTTATGATTTTTCCTCAGAGTTGACCAGTCAGTGATGGTGCCATGAAGAGAAGCATCCTTTTATTCTTGTTTCTCCTCACAGCCCCACACACTGAAGAAACCTCACCCCTTGCACATGCTCAGAAGTGTGCTATGGACTCTAACTTACTTTCTGAGGATTTCCATGAAACTTTATGACTCTAAGACTTGTGAGACATTGAAAACTGAAGCTGTGTTGCCAGAGGTGTCTGTGGAGCAGGCATTGGGATGAGAAATGCCTTTTAGTTCGGAAAAGAGAGACAAAGAAGTCTAGTTGTCAAGAAAAAAAGTGGACCGAAGCTTTAGAACAGTGTGTCTCAAAGGATTACTTTTTTTTTCTTCTGTTGCTCTGCATGAGGGATCTTAGTTCCCTGACCAGGGATGGAACCCATGCCCCCTGCAGTGGAGGCTCAGCGTCTCAACCACAGGGCCGCCAGAGATGTCCCAGGATTACTTTTGAAGATGTGCTTTTCTAGCTCCAGTATTCTCTAATTTATGTAAGACCCTTACAGGTCAACCAGCCAAAGCTCACACCCAACCCAGGGACCCCTTCTCTGACCCACCTGTCAAATCTGTTTTGTGCTGAAACATTTGAAGAAATGGAAGGCCACTGTGATTTCATGAGACAAACAATTCTATTTTTGGAAGTGGGGAAGTTGAAGTAACTCTCTATACATCAAGCTGGAGTTTCTTGTTCAGGGGGGTCACCTAGTTTTATGCTTTGAGAGCTAAATAGGAATCTATACTTCTTTTGACATGAGGAAACCCATCAGTTTCCAGGTAAAATCCACCTAGGGGTCCCCATGGCTTGTGTGGAGGGAGTCTCCCTAGGAGGCTGGCTCCATTGCCTGGGCATTCTCCCTAGAGACCCCCTTACTAATTACAGCATCACTACCTTATTGGCCGTGTAGGGAGTTACGTCCTCCATTTATGAGAGCTGTGTCTGCCCCAGCACTTCAGTGCTCCTGCCCATGGCCCTTAATTCACTTCAGCCAAGACCACGAGCAATTCCCTCTCACTGTTCATACGTTTTTGGTAAACACAATGATTTGCAGCAACGTCTTGTGTTTGCTCCCAGGAAGCTGAGGAAAGAGGGTATGCTCAAAGATTGTATTCTAAACCCAGTGTTCTTCCAAATTCCATTTTGCTCCCACCCCCTCTTGCAGTTTCTGGCCAAGGCCCAGGGTAAGCCATCCATTCAAAGGTAAGGGCAGCGAGGTTGACCCAGACCACAGGTCCTCTCAGGCCTCAAGAGCTCCAAGTATTTGGGATCGAGGAGACACAGTGGGAGGCATGGAGCCAAGAGCAGGTCCTCGGCCAGGTCCTCACCAGCCTTCCTGCTGCCCACCCTTCTCAGTCACATCCCACTTGCTTTGTCCTTTACACCTTCTCTTGATTTGTCAAGGACAAGGTGAAATCTAATTAGGTGGCTCTAAATCCACCTGCCTGCCAGAGTCGCAGGAGATGCCGGTTCGAAGAACTGCACTGGTGTTTGCTCTCAGCAATAGCTCCAGGGACCCTGGTGGTTCAGTGGCTAAGACTCTGCACTCCCAATGCAGGAGGCCCCAGGTTCGATCCCTGGTCAGGGAACTAGATCCCACATGTTGCAACTACAGATCCTGCATGCTGCAACTAGCACTTGGGGCAGCTAAATAAATAAATATTTTAAAAAAGGAATAAAAAAGAAATGGCTCCATGTTTCACAAGAGAATAGCTTTATCTACTTGTATAGTGTTCTCTTTTGATAATGTCCTTGCTGTGACATCAACATAGAATATGGTGTCAGGAAACCTGAATTTCAGTCTTAGATCTGCCACTCATGAGCACAAGGGCATTTATCAACCTGCTTAACTTCTCAGTGAGTCAATTTTCTCATCTGTGGAAAGAAAATGCGTGAGGGAATATGGCTGGTTGCAGCACAGAACCAGCTAGTTTGATCAGCTTGCTTGCCCGACTGCTTGCCTAGGCTCCCCAAAGGAGAAAAGCAAGAAAAACCTCTTATACATTGTTTACCATATGTGCTCTTATATGAGACATTCATTTCACTTCCACAATCCTGTTACTGATATCATCCCTTTCCACAGATGAGAAAACTGAGGCTCGGAGAAGTTAGGTAGTTTAACAATAGACCAACACTCATGTGTGAGTAACAAAATCTTTCAATCTTATGATCTCTCTTGGTCTAGACCCACACTGACTGATATGCTATTATTTTAAACAATTATGAAAAATTAAACTAAAATCTGTCTGTGCCATCTTAGCCATGTTGCTCAGTGAGGCCAGTGGCTGGCATGTCAGACTATGCAGGTTTGGATTAGTGACCTGGAATGTGGGTGGGTATTACTGTCCTCGCCTGATCCACCTAGCGACCCTGGATGCAGATAAGAGGCCTCAGACTCAAAGGCCTTCAGAAACCAGAGAGGGAAGCAAAATGAGTCGGGGGCCTGCTATGCTAGGGGAGCGGTGGGGCCTGGGTTAGGCTGAGCAGTGGACACCTGGTCTAAAGAGCAGCTGCTACTCCACTTTGGCCAGAGTTTGGCTCAGGGGTACCAGATCTTTTCTGTCTTTTTTATTTTTGACACAGATAATGAATTTTTATTTTATTTTTTATTTGTATTATTATTATTTTAATATTTATTTATTTACCTGCATTGGATCTTAGTTACAGCTTGTGGGGTCTAGTTCCCTGACCAGGGATTGAACCCCAAGCCCCTTGAATTGGGAACGCAGAGTTTTAACCACTGCACCACCAAGGAAGTCTCTGAATTTTAAAAATTTCAATGTTAGATGAGCCCACAGCCCCTAGTTTTCAAATTCTGCAGATGAACCAAACCACTGCACTTGAAACAACTTCCATGTAGTCAGCTTCTGAGTGGAGAGAGGAGATTGTAGGAATGTTGCCTGGAAGAGGCAAGAACTCGGGCATGAGTGTCTAGAAATGGGCAGAGTAAACAAAGGAGATGGTGGCAGGAGAGAAAAACAAACCCCCCAAACAAAAACACAAGCTTGTTTTTTTTTTTTTTTTTTTTTTTAAGGGTCAAAAGTCAGAGAGGTTTCCAGTATGTGCACAGGCTGACAGAGAACAATAAGAATCAGCTTCCAAACTTTAAGGAGCTTGAATCAGAGGCAATGATTTTCCCCAGTGATCACTGAGTTGTACGTGTCAACATTTCATTCACAGATAAGGAAGAGCAGAAATGTTTCCATGCCCCAATGTGGACCCCACAAATCCTTATCGTACGACTTCAAAATCATGGTACAGGGAAACATCTCAAAGTAACAATACAAGCATTTCAACAAAAGCAATGGATGGCTTCCCTGATGGCTCAGTGGTAAAGAATCCACCTGAATGCAGGAGATGCAGGTTAGATCTCTGGGTTGGTAGGGTCCTCTGGAGAAGGAAATGGCAAACCACTCTAGTATTCTTGACAGAGGAGCTGGAGGACTACAGTCCATGGAGTCTCAAGAGTTGGATACAACTTAGTGACTAAACCACCAATCTCCACCAATGGATGAGGGGAAAACAGTTTAGAGACATCACTTACCTTAACATATGATCATCGTGCTGTTATGTGATCAAAGTTATTGCATTTCTGATTCAGTCCGTTCTTCTGACTCACCAGGGTTAGAGATAGCTTTCAAATTATTGAAAAACAGCATCATGCAGAAAGTGTTTTATGAATTCAACACTGTTAAAAAAAAATAAAGCTTAAGTTAAAGTTCCAGTCTCTTTAACCATTTGTATTACTGGATTGTATTTACTATGTACTTCTGGTTCAGAAAATTCCAGAAAAAAAATGGTTTATTTGCATTTCAAATTCCTGGGTTGGGTCTTAGTTACGACTCAGATGTTCTGCTGATTGTCTTAAGATGCTATTTTATAGTGTTTTATTGACATAACGCCAGGAATGTTTAAAAAAAAAAAGAAAGAAAGATTGAGAAACTTGAGTCAAACTGAGGCACACATGAGCAAAGCTCATTCAAATGTGAAAAGAACTAACTAGAAGTCTTCACTAGATATTTCAAATGGCTGGGTGTTTGTTTTGTTGAAGGTTAATGTCTAAACAAACACTTACTGAATGACAAATGCATGCCCTCTACTAAGTGCCCTGGGGATGGGACAGGGGAATAAATCCAACACTCTTGATTCCTGCCCTCAGCAAGTTCAGAATTCAGAAATGCAGCCATTGATATTTTCTTCTGAAGTTCAGCTGAAGTTGACAAATAATAACTGAAGGGCTAGTGTTTTCTGGACAATAAGCTAAGCATTTGAAAGTTCCTCCAGGATTCAGGCAAGAATACAGAGCTTACTGAGAAATCTGCAAAAAGCCATCGAGGTGTTTACAGATACAAGAATTGATTCTCACTCAAAATGTGGATGTTTTCTGGAAAAGGAAATTCTGCTAAACCACACAGCTGCTCTTGTCTTTCAATCAGGGAGTGCCTTTCCTCCAGGAGTCTTTGTTCAAGCCAATAGCAAGTTTGTTAGATGCAAAGGGGTCAGTCCTTGGAGAATTTACACTATCCTGTAAAGACGTCAAGTTTTAACAGGTGTCGGTGGTTTAGTCACCAAGTCGTGTTCTACTGTTAAGACCCCTTGGACTGTAGCCCGGCTGGCTACTCTGTCCATGGGATTCTCCAGGCAAGAATACTGGAGTGGGTTACCATTTCCTTTTCCAGGGGATTTCCCGACTCACAAATTGAACTCGGGTCTCCTGCATTGCAGGCAGATTCTTTACCGACTGAGCTATGAGGGAAGCCCAAGTTTTAACAGGCACCTCAGCAGAGGGCAAGACATGTTCCAGAACCTTCTGGATTAGTCTGCCTTCTGGATCAGTCCTGCCTTCTGGACTAGACTACCTTTTGGATCAGTCCTGCCTTCTGGATTAGTCTGCCTTCTGGATTAGTCTGCATGGACTGCCACGGCAAAACACCACAGACCAGGTGAATAAATGGAAACATGTTACCATCTGTAAAATAGATAGCCAATGGGAATTTGCTGTATAACTCAGGTGAATAAATTAATATGCATTTATTTATTTTTGACTGTATTGGTCTTCATTGCTGTGCTGGCTTTCTCTACTGGTGTGCAGCCTTCTCATTGCAGTGGCTTCTTTTGCTGCAGACCACAGGCTCTGGGGTGTGTGGGCTTTAGTAGTTGTGGCATGTGGGCTCAATAGTTGAGGCTCCCAGGCTCTAGAGCTCACGCTCAATAGTTGTGTGACACGGACTTAGTTGTTCTGTGACATGTGGGATCTTTCCGGACCAGGGATCAAACCCAGGTCTCCTGCACTGGCAGGTGGATTCTTTACCACTCAGCTACCAGGGAAGCCCAGACCAGGTGACTTAAACAACAGAAATTTATTTTTCTTCACAGTTTTGGAGCCTGGAAGTCTGAGATCAATGTGCCTCTGGGGTTGGCTTCTCTTGAGTCTGCTCTTCCTGGCCTGTAGAAGGTGCCACTGGCTATGTCCTCACCCATCTTCTTAAAGACACAGTCCTGTGGGATTAGGGCCCCACCCTTATGACCTCATTCGACTTTAATCACCTGTTTAAAGGGCTTCCCTCGTGGCTCAGGGAATAAGAGAGACCTGGGTTCAATCCCTGGGTTGGGAAGATCCCTTGGAAAAGGAAATGGTTACCCACTCTAGTATTCTGGCCTGGAGAATTCCATGGACAGAGGAGCCTGGCAGGCTACAGTCCATGGGGTCACAAAGAGCTGGACATGACTTTCACTTTCACTTAAAAGTCCTATCTCCCCCTCAAGGGTTTCCCTGATGACTCAGTGGTAAAGAATCTGCTCATAATGCAGGAGACACAGGAGACTCGGGTTTGATCCCTGGGTGGAGATGATCCCCTGGATGAAGAAATGGCAACCCACTCCCGTGTTCTTAACCAGAAAAATTCCATGGACAGAGGAGTCTGGCAGGCTGCAGTCCATGGGGTCACAAAGAGTTGGACACAACTGAGTGACTAGGCATCTCCCCTCATGGGGGCGGGGTTAGGGTTCTACCATTTGAGTTTTAGGGGGACACAGTTCAGCCTGTAACAACTTCTTTCATTTTATATATCAGATCATTTCATCTAGGAAAATGTGGCGTCTTTGAGTAATTGCTCCCCACTCGATTTTACAAAATAAAATAAACAGAACGCTATCATTCAAGGTGAGGACAGAATTTCCTGGAGAGGAGGAACAGTCAGATCCTATAGCCCTGATATTTGTCCCCCAGGTCCCACTGTCACATGGGGGCTCTCTCATATGCACCCCAAACACCACCTGTGGGGCTGGGTAGTGGTACGAGTGGGGAGTCTTGTTCTCCCTTTAACAAAACTGGTCTTAATAGGGAAGCAAGACCCTTCCACTCAGACCAACAGCACGGCTGAGGTTGTGTCACTGCAGAGAGGCTTTCCTAGGATTTAGGACATGACAAAGAGCTGAGAGTTACTGAGTGCGGCAGGAAGCACATCATCCTTTGGCCACATTGTCCCTGCTAATGGTTTCACTGGAGTGAGCTGCCTTCCTGCCTGGTTCCTGGGTAGGAAAGATACCTAAAGCTTCCAAGTTCTATCCCAAGAGAGAATTCTAAACTCCTTATATTTATTTTTTCCTATTCCCCACTTACCCGCCAGCAGTGACCACCCCTCGGCAGAAGACGTCATAAACCCCCATGTAGGAGGACCCTCAATATTTCGGAAAAGGATGACCCTTTGCTGGGAATCATCACCCGTTGGTCTCCATATGTGTGGCCCCACGGTGAATCACTTCTACCTGCCCAGTGCTCCAGAACAAGCAGCGAAAGTGTGCTGGGAGCCCTTTGTGGACTACATAGCTCATGTGCCATCTTCCTCTCTAGGTCCTGGATTGTCGTGACTTTACTCCACCTTGCATCACCCTTCCTTTCAAATGACAGACATCCCATAAGCATAATACAGGAGTCAAGAGGGAGGCGACCAAGTATTTCTATCGGATCTTGTTTAGAGAGTTTATTTTTCGTAATTACTAAACAGCCTCAGACAACATGAAAATCCTAAAATTCCTATAGGCTCCCCCAGAGTTGCACAGCAAACATGAAGGGGCTGAAAATGCTTATTTATACCTAGACATCATGTGCATCTAATTTTGTGACTACATTCAAAAGAGACTATTTTTCATGCATTTAATCTACCAAATAAAAACTGATAGAAAAAGGAGAATTTTAGCAGCAAATCACCAAGATTTCACATATCTTCCTGAATCAATTGACGCTACAATTTTTAGCGTTCTGCCGTGATTCTTCAAAGCAGGTCCCTGGTCTGAGTTCTGGGAGATGATACCAATTTCTGATTCAACTTCTAACCATTGTGCACAGGAGTCATCTTTGAGCATTTTGAAGGACTTAAACCCACTGACTTCCTTAAAGAGAAAATTACAGAAACTTAGAGCACTGTGTTGTGATCTTAGTTGAGATGAATGTCCAAAAGGAGTTTTTATGGTTGTTGTTATTTGTTTTTGTTTTCAAACAGACAGTGATAGAAAAGGCCAGGAAGAGAGATTCAGTTTTTCTTCAGAAATGTTTAAATTCTATGTTTCCAGTTTTGAGTATTTGGGCCTTGCAATAGCTATGAGCAAAACATTTTCAATGCCCTGATGTCCTAGAATTAAAAGAAACCTCTCAATCATTCATTCTTACAGTAAGCATTTATCAAGGGCTACCTGTATGGGCTTCCCTGGTAGCTCAGTTGGTAAAGAATCTGCCTGCAGTGCAGGAAACCTCAGTTCAATCCCTAGGTCAGGAAGATCCCCTGGAGAAGGAAATGGCAACCCACTCCAATATTCTTGCCAGGAGAATCCTATGGATAGAGGAGCCTGGTGGGCTACAGTCCATGGGGTCACAAGAGTTGGACATGACTTAGCAACTAAACTACCTGTGTGGGTAGCGGTGCATGAGGTAGGTCCTAAAGGATGCAGAGTGGGAAGGGGTGCCCTCCTAGCCATCGGAGGTGAACTGTCAGGACCTGCAGTGGGGTGCACAGTGCCCTGAAGGAGCCCACATCAGAAGTGGGGCCAGTTTAGTGGTCTTGGTGAGGAGAAGAGTGGCTACGTGGTTTAGAGCAGTTTGGAATGATGTGGGGTTATGTGTCCTTTGGGACCTGAGTCACTAACTGACCCACAGTGATATGAAGTAGGATGTGAGGTTGTAGTTGAGCAGAATTGTATGGGGTCTCCTAGGAACAGAATCCCCCTCCCCCATGTCCTTTGCCTGCCTCTTGTCTATAGAAAAACCTAAGCCTCCCAGGCCTTCCCTGAGTTTTCAAAGAGTGAGTTTAATCAGAGATGTAAGAAAAGGCAGAAAGAAAGGAAAATAGTCAAGCAAGACAAAATAACAAAAGCTTAGCCATTTGCAAAGTCAAGGGCCTTTCGTTCCTCCTCAGGGACAATATATAATATTCTGAGCCATGTCCTTTGAGCTGTTTTTCACATACAGAAACCCCCACCAAGAAGGAGAAGTTAACTGCATACTGTACCCAAGCATGTAGACTCTAGTCCAGTTGAAACCAGAAGGTTGATGGTGTTGACTTCCAATTACCTCACCACCAACCAGTCAGAAGAATGCCATGAGCTGCTCACACATCCCACAACCTGCCTCCCTCACCTTGTCTTAAAAACCATTCCCTGAAAGTCTTTGGGGAGTTGGGGCATTTTAAACACTAGTTACCTGGACTCTCTGCTTGGCACCTGCAATAAATGTTGCACTTTCCTTCACCACAACCTCATGTCAGTAAATTGGCTTTACTACGAGTGCAGACAAGTGGACCCATGTTTGGTCTGGTAACAAAGGGGAGACTGTGGCTGTGTGGCTCCCTACGTTCAGCAAGGGATTTCAGAAAGAAAGGTATTTATATAACTCAATACAGAGAAGACACAGGAAATCAAACCTCTTGATCAGCCATGGCTTATTTGACAGAGGATGGGGGTGCTCCTTGGAAGAAAAGCTATGCCCAACCAAGCATATTAAAAAGCAGAGACATTACTCTGCCAACAAAGGTCCATCTAGTCAAAGCTATGGTTTTTCCAGTAGTCACGTATGGATGTGAGATTTGGACTATAAAGAAAGCTGAGTGCCGAAGAATTGATGCTTTGGAACTGTGGTGTTGGAAAAGACTCTTGAGAGTCCCTTGGACTGCAAGGCAATCAAACCAGTCAATCCTGAAGGAAATCAGTCGTGAATATTCATTGGAAGAACTGATGCTGAAGCTGAAACTCTAATACTTTGGCTACCTGATTTGAAGAAATGACTCATTGGAAAAGACACTGATGCTGGGAAGACTGAAGGCAGGAGGAGAAGGGGATGACAAAGAATGAGACAGTTGGGTGGCATCACTGACTCAATGGACATGAGTTTGAGCAAGCTTCGGGAGTTGGTGATGGACAGGGAAGCCTGGTGTGCTGAAATCCATGAGGTCGCAAAGAGTTGGACACGATTGAGCGACTGAATTGAACTGAACTGGGGGTAGGGAGAGGAGAAGGTGGGGAGAAAAGCAGGCATCTGTACATTGATGCAAAGCAGAAGAATCTGAAAGGCAAATGGAAATGATTGGGAGGAAAAACCTCAAAGTAAATACCACCAGAATGAGCAGTTGTTGTTTAGTTGCTAAGTCATGTCTGACTCTGCGACCCTATGGACTGTAGCCTGTCAGAATCCTCTGTCCATGGGATTTCCCAGGCAAGAATACTGGAGTAGATGGCTATTTCCTTTTCCAGTGAATCTTCCCAACCCAGGGATGGAACACATGTCTCCTGCATTGGCAGGCAGATTCTTTACCATCTGAACCACCAGGGAAGCCTCAGAATGAGCTGATGAACAAGAAAGACTCTGGTCCAGGGCTTAGCAGGGCCAACATCTCTTCTGGAAAAGACTCCAAGGCTTTGGTGATATTATGAGATGAATTTTTATTGTCTGTAACACTCTGTGTGCTTAGTCCCTCAGTCGTGTCCGACTCGACGACCCCATGGACTATAGACCATCAGGCTCCTCTGTCCATGGGGATTCTCCAGGCAAGGATCCTGGAGTGGGTTGCCACGTTTTAAAATCTTCCTTCTGCTTTGTCTTTCTCCCTCCCCGCCCCTACGCCTCTTTCCCTCTCTCTTACCACCCATGGGAAACTTCCCCCACTCCCCTCATGTACCATTCCTTTGTCTTCAGCGCTTAGCTCATTCAATTTTGCTGCGAGGTGGCAGTGCCTAACTCAGCCAGCAGATGTCACTGTCGAGTAGTTACGGAATTAGCCCCCACCAAGTCTCAGGTCAGAAGCTTCAGGTTCCCTTGGATGGATTTACTCCCAGCTTGGTTGGCTTCTGTAAGGTCTAAAACCTGTGCATCATATTTACTTAAGACAGTGGTGTGGCCACCTCTCCACTTCAGATATGACATTCAAGAAGTGATCTCCCTGGGGTCTGCGATCCCCAGCTTTCACCAGCCCCCAGTGGCAGCACATTGCCTCATGCCCCAAGAAGTCACAGTTGCCCTTCAAGGCTGGTTCAATGGCATTTAATGGTATCTAACCCTGGCCCATTGCCCTCTGGACTTAGGTCTTGAAGCTGTGGCCAAAATGTTAGCTCCGAAGATGGAGACCGGATCAGGTACCACGAGGTCCCGAGGGCAGGAGCCAGTCTGAGTATGTCCTGTCACTTGATAGCAGACAGGCACTCTTCATCAGCTACTCAGGACTCCAGGCGCCAGGCAGTAAGTTGAGGTCAGGGAGTTTGTTTTATCTACTGATTTGGAAAAATATTTAGCCTCCCTGGAACAGGGATGTGCATTCCGTGTGCCTGAAGCCATGAAATTTGGCAAGTCCCATATCAGATGCCTAAAACTGTTATACAACTCAGTCTAATTTAGAGTGTAAGGCTTCCAGAGGGAACCAAGTCTCTCCCTTGGTCCCAAAGTTCCTGCTGGCAATTCTTAGGGTCCAACACTGAATCCATAACAATAAAAATGGTAACGATAATAATATCCATTGCCCAGATTTGACCTATAGTTCAAGACACACAGCTTTGAGTAATCAGCAGCTTGATTCAGCCCGGAGGGAAAAGTGAACATTTGTGTAATAATCTGGCCATCCTACAAATGAAGACAAAGATACTGAGAGTGTGAGCTGTAGTGAAAACATCTCCCAAGCGAGTGTTTCTTCCATAATTGGCTCTGCCAACCAGAAAAGAAAAGCCATCTTTCTTGTCATTTTTCAAAAGAGAGGTCGTTCCGTGTCTCATATAATCTTTATTCAAAATTGTCTTAAAAAGGTTTAATCCTACTTGACTTTGCATGGTATGTACAGATCTGCAAGAGCAAGTACGTAAAACTCTGTTCTCCAGGAAAGTAACACTTAAAATGGAAAAGTCAACTTACAGCTAGAACGTCTAACATTTAACTTCCGCTTGATTTAGCGGTACTTGTGTGTGTGTGTGCACAGAACTGCAGAGAGAACATACATTTTAGATTCAAGGAGTTCCGTGTTCACCTTGCTGCTCAGCAGATTGTTCAGTTTTCTTATCTTTGTATACTGTTCCTTACACAGAAGTGTATTCCACTAATTTTGTAGAATAAGGGAAAAAAGGTCACAGGAAACGAAGAGGGAACAAAAGTTAAGTAAGTGGGAGGTGTTGGGTTGAAAAAAGTTCAACTGACTTTTTAATTATAGGGTCACTCAGAGCCTTTAATATATTAACGTAGAATGAGACTATCATAGAGGGAGAGCAATAGACAAAGCACGATGAATATCCTAGAGTTGCCCAAATTTGGGGCAACTATGGAAAATTTTTCTCCTAGAGCATCTCATGGAATCCAGGAATTCAGGGAAATAATGACTTACATTCCTCAGTGCTCTTCATGCTGCAAATGAGAGACAAAACATCAACTTAGAAACCAACAGCTCGGAAGCTGAATCAACTGCAGGGCACAGGTGGCGATAGCCTCATGGCTGACTGCAGCAGCTTGTAGTAGTATTTACTGTGAAGTGACCATGTGCCAGGCACCACTCATCAGATTCATAATTTGTTCTAGCTCACCACAGCCCCATGAGTTAAGGACAAGTATTATCTTCTTTTTGCAAAAGTGGAAAATCAGGTTCAGAGAGGTTGTGTCACAGAGGTAACCAGGCAGTTTGACTCCAAGCCCACACTTGGAACCACTGTTCATTGTGTGTCTTCAGGGACTTAAATGCGGTTAAAGTTTATTCTCTCTGTGTGACTCTTGTATCCTTGAGTCTCTTTCATTCTCTCCAGCTCTGCCCATGAGATTAGAGACCCAGCTCCCACCCTGAGATTGCCCTCTCACCTCCTTCCTACAAAAGGCTCCTCCCCCTTAATGTTCTATTAAAAAACCTTCTGCAGAAGAATTCTGACTAGTCCCTGACTTGAGGTCAGGTGCCTGATGTGGGGACAGGAGTGTGTTCTAATGAGCTCAGCTCACGTGCCAATACTGTGGCCAGGAGAGTGGAGAACTACAATTAGCCATACCCGCTATGTCAACAGAGTCCTTATAGGGTGATGGGAGCAGTTCTCTGAAAGAAGGTGTGGTTTTCAGAAGAGGCCCGAGGCACTGACATTCTGAGCTCTGACACACCCCAGGGCCTTTTAAGATCACAGGGGAGATGTATGTAGAGTGGCCCACATATTTCCAGGCACTGGAGTAGGTTGTTAGCTCATTGCAGCTACTCTTCAGGTTTCAGAAGAGAAATATCCTCCTTTGATCGGGGCCGCTAAACTAAGCAGGTGGAAGAATCTAGCTGGGAAGAGTGCTTTGTATGAAAGCCATGAAGTTAGAATAAGGTGTGACTTTCAGGTCAAGGTCCAGGTCTCAGGGGTCAGGCCAAGCTGGAGGACAGACAAAACCAGGTCAGAAGTCCAGGGAAAGGGGTAGCAAGATCCAACTTTTTCATGAAACACAGACATGCTCGGGGGAAACAGGCCAGGAGTCAGTATGCAGAGGTCTAATCTTGGTGAGCGGGTACAGGCTGCCCAAAGCCAGGTTTGGACATGCCCACTTGCGCTGGACCCCAGGAAGCTGAGGTCAGTCTTCAAATGTAGACAAGGAGGCAGAGAACAATGCCTCAGATTTCAAAATCTGGGACTGACTAGGGAGCCAAGTGATACCAAAGAGACTTTCCTTCAGTTTCTATAAAGGAGAGTCAGCGCAAACTGCACTCTGATTTACTTCCACCATCTATGCCCACTCATCTAAAGGTCACCTTGGACCACTTGCAGGAATGGGCTGTCAAATACCAGAGAGTGATACACATGGGGCCCTTGGTGCCGCTGGCTTCGGTTCTGACTGGTTGTCTCCAGGGGAGCCTTCATGTCAGCCACTTTGTTGTCAGGATCAGTAGGGAGTGAGGTCCTCCTGTTCGTGATCTTTGTTCTACGTTTGTCAATTGATCATTTCATACTGCTGCTGTGATCAGTTACGACAAACTCAGAAGACCTGGGGAAAAAATACGTGACTTTATTATCTCATGGTCTGGAGGTCAGAGGTGAGAACAGGCTAAAGTCATTGGGCTGACAGCAAGGTTTGGGCAGGGCTGCGTTCCTTCTGCCCGTTCTCAGGGAGGCTCCCTTTCTTTGTCCTTTTCAGCGTCTAGAGGCCGCCTGCATTCTTTGATTCGTGGCCCCTTCCTCCATCTTCAAAGAGAGCAGCCCAGCATCTTCCAGTGTCTCTCTAACTCTGAACTTCTTGCCTCCATCTTATAAGGACCTTTGTGATTACCTTGGACCCCACCCCTTTATAATCCATGATAATCACCTCTTCTCAACATTCCTCACTTAATCATACCTGCAAAGTCCGTTCTGCCGTGTGAGAAAACACATTGACAGTGTTTGAGGATTAGAAATGGACCTCTTTGGGGAGCGGCATTAGTGAGAGTACCACAGCGGTCATATTCACCTGTAAACATCCAGACAGCTTTGGCTCTTTGTCACGTACACCTGTCATTGTCATGGTGCTTCCTTTGGTCTGTTCTGGATTTTAGAAGCACCTTTCTGGGTGCTTGCAGGATGAGAGCTGCACACCCTGGATGTATGAGGTCTCCTTGTTTGGGAGGATGGGGCTAAAAGGGCCATGCTGTTTCCCGAGCAAGGGGGGCTTCTGTAAGAGCCATTGCATGTGGGAGAGGCCCTACGCACCCCGACCTTCCCTGACCATTGTGTTTTCCTCCATGAAGGGGAGAATTTCTCAGCAACCTCTGGTCTCTAGCTACAGCCATATAAGTTGCTATACTTTAGCAACCTTTATGGAAAAGCAAATGGGATGGATAAATCTCTCTGGGAAAACTCTCATGCCTGTGCTCTAGGAAAAATGCATGAGAATATTTACCAAAGTCTTGTTTGCAACAATGAAAAACTGAAAATAACTAAAATTTCCTTAGCAGAATGAACACATAAACTATTGCTATACCCTACAGTGATCACCATGAATGATGACTTAGAAGTATGCATATTGATATGGGAAAATATTTAAAATATGATGTAAAGTGAAAAAACCCCAAGTTATAGAATCATGTTGTTTATGGTCATAGGAGGTAAAGTGCAAAATTATGTTTGGTATGGAAGAACCCCAGCTTCTAAACGGAACTGGGTTCCAAGTGAAAAAGGCAAAATGGAAATATTTGTTATAGCTAAGTGGTTGGGACCGTGGGATTATTATTCTATATACTCCTCTGTATATTTCTAAATATTTAATAATAATTTAAGCTTAAGACATAATATAGTTATTTGGGTTATTTTTGAAGGCAACTTTTTTTTCCATCAGTTCAGTTCAGTTGCTCACTTGTGTCTGACTCTTTGTGACCCTGATGGCCTGCAGCATGCCAGGCTTCCCTGTCCATCACCAACTCCAGGAGCTTGATCAAACTCACGTCCATTGAGTTGGTGATGCCATCCAACCATCTCGTCCTCTGTCATCCCCTTCTCTTCTTGCCTTCAATTTTTCCCAGCATCAGGTTCTTTTCTAATGGATCAGTTTTTTTTTTTCTATAATAAAATTTTAAAAAGAAATTTGAACTAGTTTCATCATGGTGTCAGACTACATACTGAGCCAATGAATGCTTCAGTTTTTCAACACTTCACCCTGTTTAAATATTGATCTGAGTAATCAAATGTCAACTCTTCATTTATTATATAATTAGTGATTGCCTATTTGTCTTTCTAAATAGCGTGTTTAGTGAGAATGTATTCTCTTGTTTTCCTTTTGTACAAAATTCTACGTGAAAAGGGGGGTAAAGGGAGTTTCTATATCTATAGTAATTCTTACTGAAGCCCTTGCTAGTATGGTAATTACTGCAAGGACTTGTTCTAGCAGGATCAGTGTTCCAGAATTTTTCCCCCAGGGACTTATGTAACAGATATTAATTTTCTCCCCGGAATTGGATGTAGAGATATGCTAGATAAAATTTTTATATTGAATTCAGAATTTCTTCACCCTGATAACATTCAATTTTGAATATGACTTTATCCAGATACTAAGGTAAGAATCCAACCTTACCAGTTCTACATTTCTGTCTTATACAAAATGCTACCAGCAAATATAAAAGCAACTACCATTTAGAAATTTAATTCAGTCTTCCTGCCTGTTCTCTAGTCACCTGGTACTATGTACAGTCTTTACTCTGCAAGAATCATGTTGTACTATTTCTCCAATTCTCCCAAGTTACAAGGGTGAGATTCTTGACACTTTGTAGGGAAGGAGAATTTAGAGTTGAAAAACAAGATTTTGAGAGTTGAGAGAATGCAGTCAGAAGTGAACATACAACAGTTCTTATACATTTTGTTGTTGCTCTCTAGAGCAGTAAATATAATGCTCCTCTGTGAAAAATTTGAAATGCATGTTTTTCTCTGGGTGGACACGACTGCAAATGGCCACATGCCCTTGTGCAGTATGCAACCTGCCCAACCATACATGGCAGCTCTAAGAGGGATTATCTATAGGGTTTTATATGCATCTTAAAATAGTAAATATGCTATAAACAATTTAAATGTGCAACTCCTTGCTTGATAGAATTTTGTAAGTGTCTCTTTCCTCTGCACTTGTAACAGTAAGTATGCAAATGTGTTTGGCTTTGTTTAGATAGCATGTACAATAAGAGGCATTTTTTTGGCATTTGTTTCTGCATGTCCACTCAAGTAGCCTTAGAGTCAGGACTGTTGAGTCATTTCTCCCACTCACCCAGAACGGTTCCAACCATGATGTCCCCAGCAGAGACTGGGGAGGGGTGGTGGGGCAGGCAGGTACTTGGGCCAGTGATCCATACGGGGTTCAAGCAGCATGACAACATAGTGATGCAATGGTAAATTGGTTCTGCACACAGATGGCACCCTTGAGTAGAAATAAAATAGTGCCAAGCTATATCTCCTAAATATTTTTTGCAATGCCCCCATGCAAGCTCACCCAGTCAGTGGAACATCAGCAGTCCCAGGCAACAGAAATTCTGAAACTCAGTAAAGCATGGCACTCAGAACTTCCTGTGGATGGAATGCATGATGAATTTCTTTTATTATTTAATACGCCTCCCAATAATCAGCTAGAATTAGAAAATTCCAAAAGGAAATAAAACCTGGACAAGTCTTTGTTGAATTTGTCTGGACCATTGTCTCTGTTTCGATTAGAGTTGATTTAGTGTTTCTACATGTACTTTAGAAATATAATACACACATACATAATATATAAATATAACACACACACACATATATATATGTATGCATCCTAAGTCGCTTCAGTTGTGTCCAACTCTGTGTGAAAACCCTATGGACTGTAGCCCACCGGGCTCCTCTGTCCATGGGGTTCTCCAGGCAAGAATACTGGAGTGGGTTACCATGCCCTCCTCCAGGGAATCTTCTTGACTCAGGGGTCAAACCGGCATCTCTTATGTCTAACTATGTAAATACCTGTACCTGTTAATTTATAATTCACTGGTTGTTTTATCAATATGAACATGGGCATATATGTTTGGTTAATAAACTATTACTACCATAATTTATCTTGATACATTGTCCCTGTTTTTCCCCCATTCAAGCTGGATTTTGTGTCCTTTGGGCGTCCCCTCATTCTTTGAACACTTCTTGCTTTTCTAGCATAGGATGATCCAGGCTTATCGTCCACTTTCCCTGCTCCAGCCTGGAGCTGCTGTTTCCTCAAAGAGCCTTGGTTTCTTTTAGTGGAGGCTGGTGTTTAGAATCCAAGAATCCTAGGTGTGTTCATTTCTATTGGGGTGTTTTTGCTCCAGGCCCTTTTAATGGATAGGTTTTCTGTCTATCTGTCTCTCTCTCTCTACACACACACACACTTCTTATATACTATTCATGTGTGTATATATATATATATATATATATATATATATAATATACTTCTATCTACCTATCTATATATATATATACACTTCTATCTGTATTTATTGCTATGCAGTGCTGTGCTTAGTCACTTAGTCGTGTCCTACTCTTTGGGACTTAATGGATTGTAGCCCGCCAGGCTCCTCTGTCCATGGAGATTCTCCAGGCAAGAATACAGGAGTGGGTTGCCATGCCCTCTTCCAGGGGATCTTCCCAACCCAGGGATCAAACCCAGGTCTCCTGCAATATAGGCAGATTCTTAACCGTCTGAGTTGCCAGGGAAACCCAAGAATACTGGAATGGGTAGCCTATCCCTTCTACAGGGGATATTTCTGGCCCAGGAATCAAACCGGGGTCTCCTGCATTTCAGGTGGATTCTTTACCAGCTGAACTACTACGGAAGCCCCATCTATTGATATATCTACCTATTTATTGAAAACTGTGATTTCACATCCATATCACCAATTCCAATCCATCCACTGAGTTCATTTATTCCTTTCCATATTTGCATCTCTCTTCTGCACAACCAGGCTCCGTTATCTTTACTTTATTTGCTCCTTTGATCAACCTTACTGTATGCATACAAGCTACCATCCCTTCTCTGCCAGAGGCTCTCTGCATGCAGACATCTTTGCTGGACTGCCTTTCTACACAGACATCCCTCTCAACCTTGCTTCAGTGCCCCACCTGGCACCTCCTCCCTCTGCTCCCTGTGCAAGAGCTTTGGCTCCTCCTGGACTGTGTATGTGCTGCCTTCTCCTTGCTGAACTCTGACACCTGCTCTGGGCCACTGAGGCTCTTTCCTTCTCTGGTGCACAAGCCACCGTGTTCTGCCTCACCTGAAAGTCTTGGGAAGAAAGAGAAGGGAAGCAGAGGAGGAGGGGGAGGAGGAAGAGGAGGAGTTATATGTACTTTTGAATAATGAAAAGCCCCTAACCCTAACCTCACCCAATAATCATTGAGCCATTTTAAAAAGTAGCATTGATTTGAAGACGTGCTACATTGTTGGCCTTCCTGGGCACCTCCTGCCTCTGCTTAGCCCTGGCTGTCAAGCCCTCTTATGTATATCTTTGTTCCTTCCTTCTGTATGAGCACGATCCCAAGGAAGTAGGCTTCTCTCAGCTTTCTGTATCTTCCTGCTGTCCTCCCTGCAGAAATGCCCTGTGATTTACCTTTGTATATTATTCTCAACAATCCCACTTCCACCCCTGCTCTTCCTTATCTAAATATGCCCATCAGGAATGACTTGGGTTTACTGGAATCAAAATTCTCAGGCTCGCCAAAGAGATGGATAGCAGTCAAGGTTTGTTGCCAGAATTTGTTTACCAGGAACTCCTGACTGAATTTCCATACGTGTTTATTCCTGAGTCTGGAGCTTTCCTTAAGTAACTATTTTTGTCTTTTAAGCCTTGGCATTGTACCTGGTACCTGATGGGCAGTCAGCGTGTATTTGTTAGATTAGAACAAGTGATACTGCTTGACATCCTAGCCTACAACGTTCCAACACTTGAGCTGAAACTAGACAAACTGTCATTTTCAATCTTCTGACAATCTATTAAGTTGTCCTTGTGTTCTGGGGAGAACCAGTCAGAATAGCTGTTAGTGATGAAAAGTGGAGCAAAGACCCTCCTCTGGGATGGAGGGCTGTGGGGTAAGTCATCTTGGAATCACACACACAAGGGCTGTTACTGGGCCAGACTGCCTCCCCACTTTCTTCCCCCTGGGGAGGGGAGGGCTTTCTAGGTCTGGACCCAGGACATGATATTCCAGATATTGGAACGATGTGTGTACTTGCTACCATATCTGAGAGGAGACCCTGAAGAGCCTGGGTGCACACACAGGCCACACCTTCCCTTCCCTCGTGCAGCAAGAGACACGAGAGACTGTGTCAAGATCAAGGAACTTTGCTGGGAGCAAAGGGACCCCACATGGTGTTGTTGAAGAGAGAATAACCCACTTGGCAAAGGTACTGATCTAGAATGTGTTCTGATGTCTTTGGGGGCTAAGGAACAACATCCAGTCCCAGGGGTAGAGAATGGAGTCTCCCCTGAAAGGAATGGGCAGTCTGACCACCAGTTGTTCTGAAAAGAGGTTAGTCCTGGGGAAGGAGGTGGGAGCATTAAGAGGAGGGGGAAGAATGTCCTTCTTTCTCCAGGCCTTGGGTAAGTCTGGCCTGGATGCTGACAAGTGGAAGCTTCAGAAACCTTGTGTGGTGGTGGGGTGTGCAGGGCTCTGTGCCCTGAAGGCAGATGGGGAGGGGTTCAGAACAGGTGGTGTTTGACTCTCATCTTTATGTTGTACTCCTTTTCTGTGATTTTGGAAACACACACAAACAAGCAGACAGACACATACATAATTCATATCACCGAGACTGGAAGAAAAATATCCTTGGAGCTAGGGGTAGATTTCATCATCCATATATTAAGAAAAATAGGGTATGTCACATAGGTTTGGCACGTCCCAGGTAGTGTTAGTGGTAAAGAACCCGACTGCCAATGCAGGAGACTTATATAAGAGACAGTTTCGATTCCTGGGTTGGGAAGATCCCCTGGAGGAGGGCATGGCAACCCACTTCAGTGATGTTGCCTGGAAAATCCCACGGACAGAGGAGCTTGGCAGGCTACTGTCCACGAGGTCACAAAAGAGTCAGACACGACTGAGCGACTAAACAACAACCTGTAACCGTGCTCATTAAATGTGAGGTTCCTCTATTGTGCACAGTGAGTTGCTTTAGGAACTATTTCCAGGGACATTTAGCAGTTTTGATTCCCTTAGTTTTTGTGACAACCAAAACCACCCCACAGGGCTTACCGGTGGCTCAGTGGTAAATACTCCGCCTGCCAATTCAGGAAATGCAGGTTTGATTCCTGGTTTGGGAAGATCCCCTGGAGAAGGAAATGGCAACCCAATCCAGTATTCTTGCCTGGGAAATCACATGGACAGAGGAGCTTAGCAGGCTACAGTCCATGGGGTCACAAAAGAGTCAGACACGACGGAGTGACTAAACAAGCAAAAAACCACCCCACACGTTTCCAGGTGACCCGGGGATGGGAGGAAATAATGTTCTGTCGAGAACCACTAAAACCTTCATTTTCACTTGAAAATAAGTAGGGCTGATGAGTTCATATGATGTGTCAGATTGCAGACCAGTAAGAGAGCCAGGAAGGAAACCTAGTCATCTAACTCCTACAGGTAAATCTCATCACTCTGTTTACCTGGATAAAGAAACAGGTTGAGTGGTTAAGAACATGCCTTACACCACACAGTTCATAAATGTCAATGGTTGCGTTCAGTCTCAGACCTAGCTGGTTTCAAAGCCCACCCATTGTACTTTATCACATGATGCTTGTAAGTGGATTCATATCCAGATAGGAAATGAAGACCCTGACAAGCTTGACACTTTCAGCAGGATGTTTCCTCCACTTGTAGCTCACAACTAACCCGGGGATCATCCAGAGATTTTCTGCTATTTCAAAAATTATCTAATTTTCTCTTATCAGTTCAGTTCAGTCGCTTAATCGTGTCCGACTCTTTGCGACCCCATGAATCGCTGCACGCCAGGCCTCTCTGTCCATCACCAACTCCCGGAGTTTACCCAAACCTATGTCCATCGAGTCAGTGATGCCATCCAACCATCTCATCCTGTGTCATCCCCTTCTCCTCCTGCCCCCAATCCTTCCCAGCATCAGGGTCTTTTCCAATGAGTCAACTCTTTGCATGAGGTGGCCAAAGTATTGGAGTTTCAGCTTCAACATCAGTCCTTGCAATGAACATCCAGGGCTGATCTCCTTTAGGATGGACTGGTTGGATCTCCTTGCAGTCCAAGGGACTCTCAAGAGTCTTCTCCAACACCACAGTTCAAAAGCATCAATTCTCGGCACTCAGCTTTCTTCATAGTCCAACTCTCACATCCATGCAAGACTACTGGAAAAACCATAGCCTTGACTAGACGGACCTTTGTTGGCAGAGTAATGTCTCTGCTTTTTAATATGCTATCTAGGTTGGTCATAACTTTCCTTCCAAGGAGTTTTCATACAGAGATATAAAATGTCAACAGAACATTTTACCCTGAACATACTCCTATTAAAGGTAAATCCTTTAAATACTTGATTGTGGAAGTTAATGATAACTGCATTTTGTGAAATGAAATATTAAGAGGAGGTTTCTGTGTAGACTTTCTTCACAAACCTGGCATTTTGACCACTGATAATTCTGTTAATTTGTCATCAGAATGATGCTGTCCTTTAGAACCAGTGCACACAAGATTGCCTTTTCCTGTATGGATCATCTGAGAGTAACTCTTCACTGAAATATTCTCAGTAGTATCTGTTCATGTTTCCAATCCACTTGTAAATAAGGCATAATCATAAATTAAAGAGTCTGATTTTACCAGTGAAAATCAAAAGCTTTCTCATTGTTATAACACAGGTGGTCAACCAAATAATCCACAACATGCTAATATACAGTTTTCTGGGATTATTTTAGAAGTATAATGCAAAATGTCAATATTCTTGGGGCACTCTTATCTCACATATAAAAGCATTTCTTCATAACTATCAGTGCTCTGTCCTTTTTGAAAAGATGCTGTAGTTTTTAGTGTAACTCAGCCATGTAATTTGAAGTAACTTTTAGAATGTCAGTGCATGTAAGATTTGGTTATGTTGAGTTGATCTTTTTAAATAGAACAGAATGTCATTTAGTCTCACTGGATGAGAAATATTTCAACATTAAACACTGTGTTTCACAGTCACTAGATAGTAAAATTTCCCACATGTGTATTTGCTCAGGAGAATAGCTAATTATTAGCAATTCATAATTAGAAGGGTGATCCGAATACTAACCTCTGCTCGTGAACTCAATTTGCATGCTTTTTATACAATTTGAAAAATATATATTAATATATTTACATACATAAAAGCTTGGAAGTTAGAGCTTTCCCCTACTTAATAGAGGTTATCAGAAGGCTGTAAGGTACTTTTCTTTTTTTTTTTTTCATATAGGAAAAAGAATTTTATTACTTGAAACCAAATAATTGTAATAATATTACATTTGATTGGCTCCTGTTGGTCTTTGTAGAATGTTGGTGGCGCTTTCTTTTTTTTTATTAATTTATTTATTTTAGTTGAAGGCTAATTACTTTACAATATTGTAGTGGTTTTTGCCATACATTGATATGAATCAGCCATGGGTTTACATGTGTTCCCCATCCTGAAACCGCCTCCCACCTCCCTCCCCATCCCATCCCTCTGGGTCATCCCATTGCACCAGCCCTGAGCACTTGACACATGCACTGAACCTGGACTGGTGTTCTGTTTCACATGTGATAATATACATGTTTCAATGCTATTCTCTCAGATCATCCCACCCTCACCTTCTCCCACAGAGTCCAAAAGACTGTTCTATGCATCTGTGTCTCTTTTCCTGTCTCGCATATAGGGTTATCATTACCATTGTTACCATAAAATACATTTGTAGAATATCAAGGGCCTAAGAACTATCAGAATGCACGTGGAAATTTTACACCAAATACATATATAGCAATTTATAGCAGCAAATCAAAGCGTTTATCTTAGGAGGGTACACATTTATACCAAGGATGATACCATTGACCTAAACCACTGTTTCTCAGACTCGGGGGAGGGTCATGATTCCTGGGATTCCAACGACATAGTCTCAGATTCTCCATTAGTTAGTTTTTTTTTTTTTAAATATTTATATTTATTTATTTTAGTTGGCTATGCTGGGTCTTAGTTGTGGGGCTTTGGATCTAAAATTTTCATTGTGGCATGCAGGATCTTAGCTGAGCATGCAAATGCTTATTGCAGCATGTGGGATCTAGCTCCCTGAGCCGGGATCAAACCCTTGTCCCCGGCATTGGGAGCATCGAGTCTTAGCCCCTGGACCACCAGGGAAGTCCCTCCACTAGACAGTTTAAAAGTTGCATTTATGTTTCTAAGGTATTTCAAAAATTTAATATCAGCATGTGATGGATCATCTGAGTGACCAGATCATAACTGAGTACTGCCAAGGATCTCTGTGCCTCTGTTTCCATTTGTGTTTTTATTCATTAACTTCCAGCGACACCACTGTAATTATCATGGGCTAATAAGAAAAGAGCACAGATATTTTCACACCAAACGAAGGCCAAGCGATGACCTGGTCCTGCTGTCCCAAGCTTTCCCAGGGGATTGAAGGGATAAATAAGAGGGAACTGAGTCATCACAAGGTATGCAGTGGCACAGCCGTGCTGAATCCCAGAACACCCACAATATAGTGCTACGTTTGCGTTACAAGTCACAGCTTAGCTTCAGAAAAATTGCACCTGTCAAGTCTTACGTGTAAGTAATTTGAATTTTATTGGTTTGTCGTTTTCTTTGAGTTGAATGTTAAACTTTGTGTGGCTTTATCATTTTATAAGTGCTATAAATCCAAGGATTTTTTACCCCTAGCTTTATGTTGGCATGCATCGAAGTAACATTGCGGTAAAAGTAATTTAAGACAACGCTAGATGATCCATGAGAGTATTTCGTCTCTAATCTTTCATTTATTTAGGTTATTAAAAGCGGTCCTTTGGAGAAGCAGTGCTCTTAATGCTTTGGACCCTTTCTTTAGGAATTGCCTCTATTGTGCAATTCTTTGAATATTTTCAAGTGTATATACATCGTTCTGTCTGATCATAGACGTGTTAAAGTCATCGCGACAGATACTTTGCATTTGCCAGACTAGCACCTGAGAAGCCTTTTTTGGTTACTGTCCCTCTGTTTTCCTTTCTGGAATGCAGTCCTGGTGGAGCTGCCAATCACGATGCCCCATCCTTCCTCCACCCCCTACCCCCTGGCCTGGGGCTGGACAGGGGATACAAATGATGTCAGTCAGACTCTCCCTGGAATTTGAGGCTTGAAGCAGAGTGACACAAGGACTGAAAATAGTTGAAGCTGATTCATCCCAATGATGGAGGTCTTAAGAAGCTGGCTGTTATTTCCTGCTCCTTTATTCCCTGGTTTTGCCTGGATTCTGATCCTTTCCAAGATTTGCTGGTCAGCTGCCACTTAAATTCTGTGGACTAACCTAACCTTTCAACCAATCCCTTTATCTTTGATAAATTTAGCCAGAGTTGGTGTCTGTTAACAAGTAACCATTGATGGAAATACAAGAGTGAAGTCTGATATAAAGGGTTAGTGACGATGCCAGGAAATTTTGTTTGGGGTCAATAAAATAATGTGGAATCACTATGGGTAGCATTTATTGGGGCTCCTCATCTGGCTGGTAGTGGTTTAGTCTCTGAATTGTGTCTGATATTTATTCAGATATTTATTCCTCTGGCTCTCTCCCTTCAAGGTCACCTCAGGCTAGCTGTGTCTCAACTAAAGGTAGTCTGTTCAGGGGATCTCTACCTAGTTCTCTTCTGATTTCCAGTGGTCACTCCCTTACATGTCCCTTTTGAGCCTAAGGTATTAACCATCCCTGTGGCTTTCCTATTGTTGTTGTTTAGTTGCTGAGTCCTGTCCGGCTCTTTATGGCCTCTTGGACTGTAGCACGCCAGGCTCCTCTGTCCTCTACTATCTCCTGAAGTTTGCTCAAATACATCTCCATTGAGTTGGTGATGCTATCTGACCATCTCATCCTCTGCTGCCCCTTTCTCCTTTTGCTTCAATCTTTCCCAGCATCAGGATCTTTTCCAATGAGTCGACTCTTCCCATCAGGTGGCCAAAGTATTGGAGCTTCAGCTTCAGCAACAGTCCTTCCAATGAATATTCAGGACTGATTTCCTCTAGGGTTGACTGGTTTGATCTCCTTGCAGTCCAAGGGACTCTCAAGAGTCTTCTCCAACACCACAATTTGAAAGCATCATTTCTTCAGTGCTCAGTCTTCTTTATGATCCAGCTCTCACATCTCTCACCTCTCATACTTCTCATACTACTGGAAAAACCATGGTTGGTTGGTGGTTTAGTTGCCAAGTTGTGTATGACTTGTGACCCCGTGAACTGTAGCAGTCAGGCTTCTCGGTTCATGGGATTTCCCAAGCAAGATTATGGGAGTGGGTTGCCATTTCCTTCGCCAGGGGATCTTTCTGACCCAGGAATTGAACCTGCATCTCCTAAGTCTCCTGCTTTGCAGGCAGATTCTTTATCATTGAGCCACCGGGGAAGCCCCTCATCTGGCTACTCATTCTGCAAACACTATTGAAAGAAACTGTGGAGCCTCGTGGCTTTAGGATCAAATAGAGCTGGTTTTTTCATTTCCCAGCTATGTGACCTTAAGTGTGTTACTTAAGCTTGCTGACTCTGTTTCCTCATAGATAAATGGGGCTTAATAATAGTATATGGGCTTCCCTGATAGCTCAGTTGGTAAAGAATCTGCCTGTAATGCAGGAGACCCTGGTTCGTGGTATTATGAAGATTAAATGAGACAAGGTATACAAACCATATAGTAAACATTCAATGTCTAAAGGTTATGATAAATTTGGGGGTGAATTTTATTATTTATCTGTTTTGGCTGTGCTGTGCAGCATGTGCGATCTCAGTTCCCTGACCAGGAATTGAACCTGCGCCCTCTGCAGTAGAAGTTCGGAGTCTTAACTACTAGACAGCCAGGGAATTCCCATGATTATGATAATTTTAATGTTTTATGAGGTCATCATTAAGCTACATGCTGGGGCTGCTAAAATAATCAAAGAAATTAAATCCACTCATATTCTTCTTGGAAAAAGCACTGACTTTGTTTGAAGCATCACACTGATATTCAATTTAGGGAGAAAGCAAGGACTTAAGTACCCTCAAGGAAATGCTTAAGAGATAGCCAAGTGAGGATGGAGAGAGAAGAGACGTTAGCCAGGGAATGACAGATGAGACATTTCAGACTGAAAAGTGATGTAATATGATCTGGCCTCTCTACAACGAGGGGACTCTTGCCATCTGTGTTTTAGTTCTGGCGTTCGATGTAGGATTATTGAACTAGGAGACAACACCTGGTGATAATTCATAGTTGCTCACTTTATACACAGAAAGCAGATCCTTGAAATAGATTTTGGGATTGAGTTGTGTATGTGTTCAAGAAGCACAGAGACTGCTTCCTTGACAAGGCAAGGGGATATGGGCCATGGGTAGCTCGTAGCCTGTAGTGGATCATTACCACTTGAGTCATCACGGAGTGGTATCCATAAGTAAAGTGCAGGTGGGGGAGTGGAGGCATGGGGAGATCAAGTGGCCATGGGACTTAATTGCTACGGCAACAGAAACGTTTGTAAAGACTGTGGAGTCACCTGGCTTTTTCTGACAACCCTAGATGATATGAGAGAAATGGAAACCTCTGAGCATAGATTTAAGAATACTCACAGGGTTTACCCGTCAATCCCAATCTCCGGATTCCTCTCCCACCCTTTTCCCCCTTGGTATCCATATATTTGATCTCCATGTTTATGTCTTGATACTATGTATAAAATAGATAACTAATAGAGAACACACTGTATAGCAGCAGTCTCCAACCTTTTTGACACTAGGGATCAAGTTTCATGGAAGACAATTTTTCCACAGACTGGGGCAGGAGGGGGTGGTTTCGGGATGATTCAATTGCATTACATTTATTATGCACTTTGTTTCTATTGTTATTACATCAGCTCCAACTCAGCTCATTAGGCATTAGATCCAGGAGGTTGGGGACCCCTGCTGTATAGCACAGGGAACTCTGCTTAATGCACTGTGGTGTCCTGAATGAGAAGGAAGTCCAAAAGGGAGGGGATATTTGTGTATGTATGGTTGATTCATTTTGCTGCACAGTAGGAACCAACACAACATTGTAAAGCAACTATATTCCAATGAAAATTAATTTAAAAAGAAAGGATACTCATGGGGAACCAGATGGCAATGTAACCTCAGTGTTGGTCCAACTGAAGGGTAAAGGATGAAGTGTTAAAAGAGTCAGTGCAATACTTACACTTGCTAGGCTTCTTAGCCTAGGTTAAAGGCCTTACCCAGATAACCACGATGGTGTGATCACTCACCTAGAACTAGACATCCTGGAATGTGAAGTCAAGTGGGCCTTAAGAAGCATCACTATGAACAAAGCTAGTGGAGGTGATGGAATTCCAGTTGAGCTATTTCAAATCCTAAAAGATGATGCTGTGAAAGTGCTACACTCAATATGCCAGCAAGTTTGGAAAACTCAGCAGTGGCCACAGGACTGGAAAAGGTCAGTTTTCATTCCAATCCCCAAGATAATGCCAAAGAATGCTCAAACTACTGCACAATTGCACTCATCTCACATGCTGGCAAAGTAATGCTCAAAATTCTCTAAGCCAGGCTTCAACAGTACATGAACTGTGAACTTCCAGATGTTCAAGCTGGATTTAGAAAAGGCAGAGGAACCAGAGATCAAATTGCCAACATCCGTTGGATCATGGAAAAAGCAAGAGAGTTCCAGAAAAACATCTGCTTTATTGAATATGCCAAAGCCTTTGACTGTGTGGATCACAACAAACTGCGGAAAATTCTTCAAGAGATGGGAATACCAGACCACCTGACATGCCTCCTGAGAAATCTGTACTCAGGTCAAGAAGCAACAGTTAGAACTGGACATGGAACAACAGACTGGTTCCAAATAAGGAAAGAAGTAGGTCAAGGCTGTATATTGTCACCCTGTTTATTTAACCTATATGCAGAGTACATCATGAGAAATGCAGGGCTGGATGAAACACAAGCTGGAATGAAGATTACCAGGGGAAATATCAATAACCTCAGATATGCTGATGACACCACACTTATGGCAGAAATCGAAGAAGAACTAAAGAGCCTCTTGATGAAAGTGAAAGAGGAGAGTGAAAAAGCTGGCTTAAAGCTCAACATTCAGAAAACTAAGATCATGGCATCTGGTCCCATCACTTCATGGCAAATAGATGAAGAAACAGTGGAAACAGTGACAGACTTTACTTTTTTGCATCTCCCAAATCACTGCAGATGGTGACTGCAGCCATGAAATGAAAAGACACTTGCTCCTTGGAAGAAAAGTTATGACCATCCTAGACAGCATATTAAAAAGCAGAGACAAGACATTGCCAACAAAGGTCCATCTAGTCAAAGCCATATTTTTCCAGTAGTCATGTATGGGTGTGAGAGTTTAACTATAAAGAAGTCTGAGGGCCGAAGAATTGATGCTTTGGAACTGTGGTTTTGGAGAAGACTCTTGAGAGTCCCTTGGACTGCAAGGAGATCAAACTAGTCCATCCTAAAGGAAATCAGTCCTGAATATTCGTTGGAAGGACTGATGCTGAAGCTGAAGCTCCAATACTTTGGCCACCTAATGGCAAGAGTCAACTCATTGGAAAAGACCCTGACGCTGGGAAAGATTGAAGGCAGGAAGAGAAGGGGGTGACAGAGGACAAGAGGGTTGGATGGATTCAATGGACATGAATTTGAGCAAGCTCCAGGAGATGGTGAAGGACAGGGAAGCCTGGCATGCTGCAGTCTATGGGGTCGCAAAGAGTTGGACACAACTGAGTGACCGAAAAACAACAAAATTCCAGCAGGATTCCAGATTTCACATGTTGACTAGAGTTGGCCCTGGTTTGGCAGCATGGTATATTATCCAAGTTATTTGGAATATATATCACATTCCATATTTATCAGTTCTTCTGCTATCACAGTATAGTTTGGAGAAAGAATGATTATTTCGATAGTCCATGGTAGATGGAATTTTGCTAATGGGACTTGATGTTCAGAAAGTAGAAAATTCCTTGGATGCCTTGGCAAGACACATGCATGCCCAAGTATGAAAAGCAAGCCCTGAGAAAGATTAGGGCTTTGCCATCTTTACCTTTCTAGAGTCCAGTGATCCAGGTATTTGGGGATATTTCTTTTATAGTGAGAGATGTGTTGCTGCACCCTGCCTCTCTCACCACTAAGAATGAAGTACAAAGCTTGGTGAGGCTCTGTGAGTTTTGGAGGCACATCCCATTTGGGCACCAGTTTTGAATAGGGCTTCCCTGGTGGCTCCAGGGCTTCCCGCATAGCTCAGTTGGTAAAGAATCTGCCTGCAATGCAGGAGATCCCGGTTTGATTCCTGGGTCAGGAAGATCTGCTGGGGAAGGGATAGGCTACCCACTCCAGTATTCTTGGGCTTCACTTTTGGCTCAGCTGGTAAACAATCTGCCTGCAATGTGGAAGACCTGGGTTTGATCCCTGGTTTGGGAAGATCCCCTGGCAAAGGGAAAGGCTACCCACTCCAGTATTCTGGCCTGGAGATTCCCATGGACTGTATATTCCATGGGGTTGCAAAGAGTAGGACACGACTGAGTGACTTTCACTTTCACTTTCTCCCTGGTGGCTCAGCAGAAAAGAATCCACCGGCCAATGCAAGAAATGAGACATGGGTTCGATTCCTGGGTTGGGAAGGTCCCTGGAGAAGGAAATGGCAACCCACTCCAGTATTCTTGCCTGGAGAATCCCCATGGACAGAGAAGCCTGGTAGGCTACAGTCCACGGGGTCGCAAAGAGTCGGATACGACTAAGGGACAGACTTTCACTGTTTGTTTGTTTTTTTCCCCCTACTTTAAATGGGGCCTGGAATAAAAAAATGTGTCTGCAGTGGGTCTAGGCTGTGACCCCAGCTGCCCAGCCATTGGAGCCTTGTGACCCGGCAGAACCAGCAGTAGGAGAAAATGTCTTTGGGAAAAGAAACTCCAATATAATAAAAATAAACAATATTTTTATTTTCTCATTTTTATACAAATAATACATACTTCATATAGAAATTTTAAGAATACAAATATGGGAGAAGGAAGAAAATCAATCAACTGTAACTTCACAACCCATATAACTTGGATTCTATCATGGTGCATACGCTCAGTATCCTCCCAGCCCCTCCCCCACCTTTTTTAATGCATGTAAATACTTTTCTTTTTCTTCGGAAAAGCAGATCACAGAGAACACAAAACTTTGCAATTTACATTTTTCATTAAGTAGATTGAAAATACTCATTGTTCTTCAGCAACATTATTTTAAATGTCTGTTTCATTTTCATTGTATGGATATCTCATGATTAACTTAATCTCTTAGTTTCATATGTTTAGATTGTTTTCAATTCCTAGCTATTCTGATAGATTTTACTGATAAACACATTTCAATTTTTATTCTAGTAAATTAAACGTGAACCTAGGAAAGAAAGAAAATTGATATTGGAAAAGTAACATACTTTAAATGAAAAAATACTGATGTGGAAGGAAATATATACATATATTTTGAACTGAGACAAAGAAAGGTAAAGCATCCATTTATCCTTCAGTTCAGTTCAGTTCAGTTGCTCAGTCGTGTTTGACTCTTTGAGACCCCAATGGACTGCAGCACGCCAGGCCTCCCTGTCCCTCACCAACCCCCAGAGTTTACTCAAACTCATATCCATTGAGTTGGTGATGCTATCCAACCATCTCATCCTCTGATGTCCCCTTCGCCTCCTGCCTTCAATCTTTCCCAGCATCAGGGTCTTTTCTGATGAGTTGGCTCTTTGCATCAGTTGGAGTTTCAACTTCAGCATCAGTCCTTCTAATGAATATTCAGGACTATTTGCTTTAGGAGGGATTGGTTGGATCTCCTTGCTGTCCAAGGGGCTCTCAAGAGTCTTCTCCAACACCACAGTTCAAAACCATCAATTCTTTGGCACTCAGCTTTCTTTATAGTCCAACTCTCACATCCTTACATGACTACTGCAAAAACCATAGCCTTGACTAGATGGACCTTTATTGGCAATGTCTTGTCTCTGCTTTTTAATATGCTGTCTAGGATGGTCATAACTTTTCTTCCAAGGAGCAAGTGTCTTTTCATTTCATGGCTGCAGTCATCATCTGCAGTGATTTTGGAGACGCAAAAAAGTAAAGTCTGTCACTGTTTCCACTGTTTCTTCATCTATTTGCCATGAAGTGATGGGACCAGATGCCATGATCTTAGTTTTCTGAATGTTGAGCTTTAAGCCAACTTTTTCACTCTCCTCTTTCACTTTCATCAAGAGGCTCTTTAGTTCTTCTTCGATTTCTGCCATAAGTGTGGTGTCATCGGCATATCTGAGGTTATTGATATTTCCCCTGGTAATCTTCATTCCAGCTTGTGTTTCATCCAGCCCTGCATTTCTCATGATGTACTCTGCATATAGGTTAAATAAACAGGGTGACAATATACAGCCTTGACCTACTTCTTTCCTTATTTGGAACCAGTCTGTTGTTCCATGTCCAGTTCTAACTGTTGCTTCTTGACCTGAGTACAGATTTCTCAGGAGGCATGTCAGGTGGTCTGGTATTCCCATCTCTTGAAGAATTTTCCGCAGTTTGTTGTGATCCACACAGTCAAAGGCTTTGGCATATTCAATAAAGCAGATGTTTTTCTGGAACTCTCTTGCTTTTTCCATGATCCAACGGATGTTGGCAATTTGATCTCTGGTTCCTCTGCCTTTTCTAAATCCAGCTTGAACATCTGGAAGTTCACAGTTCATGTACTGTTGAAGCCTGGCTTAGAGAATTTTGAGCATTACTTTGCTAGCATGTGAAATGAGTGCAATTGTGCAGTAGTTTGAGCATTCTTTGGCATTATCTTGGGGATTGGAATGAAAACTGACCTTTTCCAGTCCTGTGGCCACTGCTGAGTTTTCCAAACTTGCTGGCACATTGAGTGTAGCACTTTCACAGCATCATCTTTTAGGATTTGAAATAGCTCAACTGGAATTCCATCACCTCCACTAGCTTTGTTCATAGTGATGCTTCTTAAGGCCCACTTGACTTCATATTCCAGGTTGTCTGGCTCTAGGTGAGTGATCACACCATTGTGATTATCTGGGTCGTAAGATCTGTTTTGTATAGTTCTTCTGTGTATTCTTGCCACCTCTTCTTAATATCTTCTGCTTCTGTTAGGTCCATACAATTTCTGCCCTTTATTGTGCCCATCTTTGCATGAAACATTCCTTTGGTATCTCTATTTTTCTTAAGAGATCTCTAGTCTTTCCTTACACTAATGTTAAACTTCCTGAACTTAATTATACTTTGGTCATTTAGGGGATTATTTCAGTAATATATCCTAGCAGCAGTGATCAATGTCCAGGACAAAACCCCATGTAAAATCCACTGATTGTGTAGATTTTTATCTTGCTTTTTTTTTTTCCCCATATGACAATGAATGTCAAAGAGCTCTACTATGATATTTTATTTTTGGTTAATCTTGCCTAAGAATGACTTGCTCGATAGTTGCCTTCTGAATTAATCATGTCTTTATTTTCTGTATTTTCTGATACTTTGACATCTTGGGGAGGTCTTACTGTCTAGAGAGAGACTTGCCCCTCCAGGATGAACTGCTTCCTGGACATGGTAAGCAACTCACCTGTGAGTGGAACTTTCCTATGTACACTAATCCATCCAAAGGCCCTGTCCCCAGCCACTAGACACCAGACCAATTTCCTTGCCTTAAAAATCGAGATCTGGACAACAAGAGACCACTCCTACAGCCTGGAATCCTGTTACAATATTATTCAAATGATTCAATTCTATGCTTGTTCAAACTTGCCAACCCTGCCTCACCCATTCCTTCCCGCACAAACCACAATAAAAGCTCTTCCATACTTCCTCCTTCTCTCCTGTCTCTTGACCCACTGACTGACTTGGTGCTTCCCCACGTGGTGCTGGTGGCTGTGTCACACCCCATTTCTTGGGAAATGTAAGTGGTGAACTGTGCTTTCAAAGACAGTTATCACCTCACCACGCTCAGTCGCTCAGTCGTGTCAAACTTTTGCAGCCCTATGTACTGTAGACCACCAGGCTCCTCTGTCCATGGGATTCTCCAGGCAAGAATACTGGAGTGGGTATTGTCATTTCCTTCTCCAGGGGATCTTCCTGACCCAGGGATCAAACCGGTGTCTCATCTCCTACATTGGCAGGCAGATTCTTTGCCACTGAGCCACCTGGGGAGCCCCTTATCACCTCACCACACCTGACTAAAACAAATCCCGGGTACATTTTAGAACACATTCTTTCTCTCCTTAACTGTAAGCATCCAAAAGCTGCCTGGGGTTCCAGTTCTATGCCTATTTTCAATACGCTTTCCCAGTTTATAGCAACATCCACACAGGGTCCGTTGTGCATCTGAGGTTTTAGGATCGCTCAAGTCCTGAAGCTCTGCACACTGTGTGGGCAAAGTTTCTTCCATAATACAGAATGCCTTTTGGGTATTGCAATTTGTTTTTTAGTTTTCTTGAGCTAGATCTTCATGGTTTTTCCTTGTTCAAAGAAGAAAACAGTCTATTATTTTGCTTCCTCATCTTTGAATAGCTGTGATGAAAATACAACTCCCTCAATGCAAATTTTGCACAACGTGAATCTTTCCCTAAAGCCCAGTAACTAGTCGTGTAATAGATGTATCAACCAAAGGCTCCATTTGATCTCTGTAGCACTAGCAGCTTAAAAATAACTCCCATTGAGAAATAGAAGGGTGGCTACTCACGATGACAGTGGGGAACACAAGGACTTTGAAGAACAAGTGATTCACTAGGAGACGATAAATCCAATAGAATCAAAGCCCAATTAAAATCATCTTTTCCTAAAAAAATAAGCTTTGAGATTTTGTAAAAAAAAAAAAAATGACTTGATAAAATTCAGAATTTAGAACATTTAGAAAATCAGGTCAAATACTAAACAATCACTGAGTAACACCTCCACACACTTCTGGCTCAGAACAAAAATGATCAAAGTTCTTAATAGCATAATGTATGATGAGACAAGAAGACGTATCCTACTAAGGAATGACAGAGTCATGATGCCTTAGTTCTTGGTTTGGCTTCATTGGCTGGCCCTGAGCATTCACTGAACTTGCGAGGCTCTCTTGTGTCTGTGAAATAAAACGATGGGACTGGCTGAATTCTACAAACCTGACATGTTAGTAATTTACTTGGAATTCACTCTCTGACTAGTCCATGCCCATTTTTTAGGTCTTAAAACAGAAACCTTTCCACTTAATTAGTAGCAGTACCTAACTCTTTTGATGGGCTTCCCTGGTGGCTCAGTGGTAAAGAATCTGCCTGACAATGTAGGAGACATGGGTTTGATCCCTGGGTCAGGAAGATCTCCTGGGGAAGGAAATGGCAACCCACTCCACTATTCTGGGCTGAGAAATCCCATGGACAGAGGAGCAATTCATGTGGTTGCAAAAGGGTCGGACATGACTTAGTAACTTAACAATGATGATACTTTTGGTATATGTTGAAAAATAAATGCATGCACTTACATTTTGTAATAAATGAAAAGTGACCTGACTTCCACAGCGGGAGGCAGAGCACTGAATCCCACTATATCACTCTAAAATTGAGAGGAGTGGAGGCTGGGGAGGCTGTTAGGGGATGAAAAAGCCTGATGAATATTCGTTGCAGCCAGCACCTTGGCCTCTCAATTTTCACCCTCAATAATATCCCCATACCTCACAGCCAAACAGGAAAATCACCTAACATGGGGAGTTAGTCCTTATGTACCTAAAAATGCACAGAACAACTCAAATCACATCACTGGTCATAGTAACAGGATTCTGAATCAGAATTTCTTTTTTTTAAAAAAATTTATTCGGCTGGACCTGGTCTTTGTTGTGGCATGAGAACCCTCAGTTATGGCGTGTGGGATCTAGTTCTCTGACCAGGGATGGAACCTGGTTCCCCTGCATTGGGGGCTTGGAGGCTTAGCCACTGGACCCCCAGGGAAGTCCCAGGATTTCTTGATAGGGTCCATTATTTCTCTAATTCTGTGGTGTTCCCATCTCAATATTCTGTAGCTTATGGACCACATTGTAAAGTCATCAATATGACAGTGGAGCAAACAGAGAGAAAGAAAAACAGAAAATAGGTAAAATACAGAAACATACATGAGATAGAAAGAGGACGGAAACATGAGTAGAGATTAAGTCCCTCGTATCTGTACCAAGTCAGGAGACTGTAATTGGGTTTAGGGACTTCACCATGCTGTGGATTCTTTGACTTCAGTCAGTATCTCAGCTTGTTAGTGCTCTTCACTCATTGAGTTGGCCCCAACCTTTAATTCACAGAGTCTGACTCCTGGCTCAGAAATGCTCCTGTGTCTGTTTATCACTTGTATTGACGTGGGAGGAGGCCCCTCCTGGGAGCTCTTGGATTCCGTTCATATTTCTCCTGCTCATGCTGTGTTTCAGCATACTGAGTTCCCCTTGACAGTTAGGATCAACATTTCTGGCTAATTTAGGACCAGTATAGGACTTATCCCATTTTTTGCATGTTTACCCATTGGTATGAAGATCCCAAGTAGCCACTGTCAATTGTGAAATCATTCCTTCCTAGATTCAAAACCAGTAGAACCCAGAGGCACAGGGATGGGAACGTAAAATTTGAAAGTGGGTCATTAGGAGTAATATTTGAAAGTGGGTCATTAGAAGTAACTGCAAGGAGATCAAACTGGTCAATCTTAAAGGAAATCAGTCCTGAGTATTCATTGGAAAGACTGATGCTGAAGCTTAAACTCTAATACTTTGGCCACCTGATGCGAAGAACTGACTCATTTGAAGACACCCTGATGCTGGGAAAGATTGAAGGCAGGAGGAGAAGCGGATGACAGAGGATCACTGACTCTATGGACATGAGTTTGAGCAAGCTCCGGGAGTTGGTGATGGATAGGGAAGCCTGTGCTGCAGTCCATGGGGTCACAAAGAGTAGGACACAACTGAACTGAACTGACTGATGAGTAATAACGAAAGGTGACAATCCCGTTTCTGTTCCTTCATTCCTAGATCCATGTACTTTGGCTGTGGGGGCAATAACAATGTATATTGACTGAAATTCAAACAGGTCATTACTACATACTTGAAAACCTGCTTCTGATCAGTGGTGAGTAAATGATAAAATCTGCAGACCTCATGGGAATGAGAATATCACCTACCTTTTTTCATTGCAAAGTTAATTCCTTGGTCATAAGGGGTGGTGTATGGGATACCATGACAGTAATTCCACAGATGGTGGAGCTGGCAGAAGCATTGTGATAAGGAGACCAATCTAAACACAGAATAAATATACACTTCAGTGAAAATATGCTGCTACCCAGAGGAAGGGGTTCAGTGTAGTTAGCCTCCCTTCAGAGAGGTGAATGGCTCACCAGATAATGGCCCCTGCTGCTGTCAAACTGGGTACTCACAACAGCACTAGTTAAGTCAGTTTTGCCAAAGTGAAAGTAATGAAAGTGTTAGTTGCTCAGTCATGGCTGATTATTTGCAACCCCATGGACTGTAGGCTCCAGGAACCCCAGACTCCTCTGTCCATGGGATTTTCCAGGCAAAAATAGTGGAGTGGGTTGCTATTCCCTTCTCCAGGGGGTCTTCCTGACCTAGGGATAGAACCTGGGTCTCCCACATTGTAGGCAGATTCTTTACTGTCTGAGTCACAAGGCAAAGTCTATTTTGTGGAGGCTATGCATGACCTCTGCTCCTGACAGCACAGGCACTTTATGAGTCTTTTGAATAGCAATGGAGTGACTGGGGAAGGGAGCTTCTAGACCAGGTCATCTTTCCCATCTGAATAACTAAGAGTGGATCTGGAGGGGGAGGAGGTGTCTATAGACCCACCAGTGAGGAATGTCTTCAAAAGACTTTTTGGTGTAACAGGAAAGAACACAAGGAAAATAAAAGCAAGTTTTAAAAAGCCATACAAACAGCCCAGTTTACTCAAAACAAGTTACTCAATCTACTTTGATATACTAGCTAGCATTAGATTCATATGTATTGACCAAAAACTCAAACAAAGAACAGCATAAAAAATATGAGTTAATTCACTCTTGTAAAAGAAGCCTGCAGGTCTATCACTGGGGACTCAGACACTGATTTTTTCTTTTCCACCATCCTGAGGATGAGGGCTCCATTCTCAAGTTCATTTCATGGTCTAATATGACTGCTGGAGCTCCAGCGATCATGTACGTTTTCCAGATAGGAAGAAGAGAAAGGATCACAGGCTTTTCAGTCTATGCCCTTCCTTTAGAAACAACCTTCCTGGAACTTTTACCCAACAACTTCTACTTACATTTGATTAGTCAACCTTTGTTTCACATGGCCATGCTAAGTGTCAAGGGAGGCTGATCAATATCGTTCTTAAGCAGAGAAGATTGTTTCCTTGAATAAAATGGGGTTCTAAGGACAAAGGGATGGACATTGGGTGGACAGCAGCCCTGTTTGCCATAGATTGCTTCCGTGGCTCAGAAGACCTGTTCAATAGATGTCTTTCAGCTTTAAAGAGCTGGCAAAAGCCCAAAGCCACATTGCCTGTATTTTGTCTGTACCTTGAGCTCCTTTCTGGAATATCCATGATGGGGAGCTGTCATGTCATGTCATCCAACACGGGGAGTTGTCATCTTAGAATCCATCACCTCAGGGCTCCTTCAGTCTCCCATGCTGCCTCAAGCCAGAAGAGCTAACTTTTTCCCCTGGGCTTGTCCTACTTGGTTTCAGGTTTTGGCCAGGAAGTTGTACCTCTTCCCTAGGTGACTCGCAATAAAACTCACCCTTGTATGGTAGTATGCTGTGGAAACATCTGTCTTCTAGTGTGGTAGATTAAAAAAAAATTTTTTTTATTGAGTTATAATTTACATACCATACAGTTCACTTTCTTTACTTGCACAATTCAATGATATTTGGTATATTCACAGAGTTGTGCAACCATCGTCACATGCAAAAATTTTTTTAAATTTGTTTGTTTGGTAGAGCTGCATGTAGGCTCTTAGTGCCCTGACCAGGGAAGGAACCCGGGCCCCTTACGTTGTAAACATGCAGTCTTAACCTCTGGGCCACCAGGGAAGCCCCTGGTAGATTCTTATTTAACAGCCACAAATGAATCATGCAGGTCTTCCCTGGTGGCTCATCAGTAAAGAATCTGCCTGCAATGTGGGGGACACAAGTTTGATCCTTGGGTTGGGAAGATCCCATGGAGAAGAAAGTGGCAACCCACTCCAGTATTCTTGCCTGGAAAATCCCATGGATAGAGGAGCCTGGCAGGCTCTCGTTGGGTCTCAAAGACTCAGACACAACTTAGTGACTGAACAACAGTAACAATTAATCACGTGTCTGGTACTCCTTCCCTTATGTACCTCCTTCCCACATTGACTCTGGGCTTGGCCATGGGACATGCTCTGGCCAATGAGACATCAGCAAATGTTGAGTCAGAGACTTGCTATGTGCTCTTGTCCTGAAGCTTGCATTCTTGGATCACCTCTGTGGAAGAAACCCAGGCAATCTTGTTGGAGAGGTTAGCCCCTGCTAATGTGAGTGAGGCCCTCTTGGATTTTCCAGCCGCAGATAAACTACCAGATGATGGTAACTACGTGAGAAACTGTAGATGAAAAAAACCCCCAGAAGGACCACCCAGCCGAGTTCACTTATAGAATTATGAGTAAATAAATGGTTGCTGTTCTAAGCCATTACATTTTGAGGTGGTCTTTTATGTAGAAACAGAAAACTGAGACTTGTTGGATATTGCTCAGAGAAGTATGGCTGGGGTTAGAGTTGTGGGTTGATCATATCCCGTAACCACAAGGCTGTAGTTTTAAGAATATATTCTTCAGTGAGCACTTGTTGTTTTTGGCCACTCAGCAGCCATTTCGCCCTAGGTAAGAACACTAAGATTTTACTCAGGGAAATCAATTATTTAATTCTCACATGTGATTCTTTTGGCCACAGTGTTTGGACAGGATGAGGTAGATGACTTAATTCAGACAATTAAAGGTCAGGTCCAGGACTTTTGGTCAAACTCCCTTTTCCGCTAGAAGGCAGACTATGAAGTTAGGAAGGATCTGAGGATATTGCAGCCCTCCACTTTGGAAATTAAGGCATACCAAACAGCCACTAGAAGCATACTGAATTTTTACTGTAAAGAAGTTCCTGAAGGAAGGTTTCAGGTGGAACTAGCTGGTGGGAGTGTAAATCGATGCTGTCCTTCTGCTGTAATAGGCCATAATAACCAAAGTAAAAACACATATACCTTTGATGAAACAGCATGTACTCCGGGGAAATGCTCATGTAAGTCTGTAAGGGAACACAGATAAAGATTTTTAAAGAGCAGTTTCTTGTGGCAGAGAACTAACACAGGTATCAAAAACCAGGAGAATGGAAGTTCCCTAGTCGCCTAGTGGTTTGGATTCTGCTCTGTCACTCCCATGGCAGAGTCAATTCCTGGTTGGGAAACTGAGATCCAGCAAGCCATGCAGCTTGGCCAATATCAAAAAACAAACAAACCAATCAAAAAATGGGCAGAATATGAAATCTAGAAAGATGGTAGTGATGAAACTATTTGTAGGGCTGCAATGGAGACAGAGACATAGAGAACAGACTTGTGGACATATTAGGGGAAGGAGAGGGTGGGACGAATAGAGTGGCATGGAAACATACATTAGCATATGTAAAACAGCTGGTGGGAATTTGCTGTATGACACAGGGAGCTCTAATCTGGTGCTCTGTGACAACCTAGAGGGGTGGGATGGGGTGGGAGGTGGGAAAGAGGTTCAAGAGGGAGGGGACATATGTATGTCTGCAACTGAGTCATGTTGATGTATGGCAGAAACCAATACAATATTGTAGAGCAATTATCTTCCAATCAAAAATAAATTTAAAAAAATGGGCAGAAAATCTAAATAGACGTTTCTCCAAAGAATACATACAGCTAGACAAAAAGCTCATGAAAAGACGCTCAATATTGTTAATTACTAGAGAAATGCAAATAGAAATTACAATAAGATTCCACCTCACATGGGTAAGGATGGCCATCATCAAAAAAAAATCTACAAACAATAAATACTGGAGAGGGTGTGGAGAAAAAGGAACCCTTCTACACTGTTTATGGGAGTGTAAATTGTTAAAAACATGATACAATAAGTATAGAGGGTGCTTAAAAAGCTAAAAATAGAGCATATGACCCAGCAATCCCACCCCTGGCCATATACTTAGAGAAAACCATAATTCAAAAAGGTACATGCACCTCAATGATCACTGCAGCATTATTTACAATAGCCAAGAAATAGAAGCAACAAGAATGTCCACTGACAGAGGAATAGGTAAAGAAGATGTGGTGCATTTTTACAATAGAATTCTACTCAGCCACAAAAAAAGAGTGAAATAAGCCATTTGCAGCGACATGGATGGACCTAGAGACTGTCACATGGAGTGAAGTCAGACAGAAAGATGAATATCATATGATATGTTTATAAGTGGAGCCTAAAAAAATGGTACATGTGAACTTATTTACAAAACAAAAATAGAGTCACAGATACAGAAAACAAACTTATGGTTATCAAGGGAGAAGGGGGGAGGGAGATTGACAAGGAGAGAGAAGACTGGTGTGCTGCAGTCCACGTGGTCGCAAAGAGTCGGACACGACTGAGTGACTGCACAACAGCAACAACAAATATTACTGCATATGAAACAGATACCAATAAGAACCTACTCCACAGCACAAGGAACTCTACTCAATACTCTGTAATGATCTACACGGGAAAAGAATCTAAACAAAAGTGGCTATATGTATATGTATAACTGATTCACTTTGCTGCACACCTGAAACTAACACAACATTGTAAGTCCGCTATACGCCAATAAAAATTAATTTTAAAAAATCTAGGAGAATGAACAAGTAAAATATGGTAGAACACTCTTCAGTATTCAAAAGCAATAAAACTAAGTTTTAAAAAGCTGAGGGCCTCAGTATGTGCCCTCCCTTTAGAAACAACCTGAGGTAGGCCAGCAACATGGCAGGCTGGGAGGTCCCAATGCTTACCTCCCCGATAAAAACAACAGTGTATCATGTCATCACATTGTGCACTCTAAATATGTATGATTATATTTGACTATTATTCCATGCTAAAGTTAGAAAAAAGAGATGACCAGTTCTAAAAATTAAGTAAAACAAAGGTAATTATGTAGAATTTTCTTCCAATAGTTTTGTTTAGATCTATCCTTGATACTCTCTGTGAGCATAAGAAATAGCATAATACAGCTTCTGTACTGGAATAATACATGCATGCACAAAAAACACTCTTTTTCAAGAATACAGACTTATACCTATGGCATATATGGAATGTGAAGGGAGAAATGAAGGGAGAACTTAAAATAAGACAAGAACCTTGCAGACTGATCATGAATGTGCCAAGAATGGAGGATATGGTTAATTAAAAAATGTGTACATGAAGTTAAACAAAAACCCCAAGGTGATTCACTAGAACATGAATGACTCGCAATTTGAGGCAATTTGTACATTTATATACAGTCAAATATGAGAGATTACCCAAGAGGAGAGTCATTTCCATATCCTACCTCCAGACTTCCAAAAGCAACAGGGTTCAAATTAAAATAACTCTTACTATTTTCCCCAGGCAGCTAGTAAAGGGAAAAAGAACAGAAAGACTGAAAAGGGAATATTTTTGTAGGAAGGATGAAGAGAAAAGAAGAGCATTTAATGTTAGAGGAGTTACCAAAAATTGAAGTAACAATGTTAGCTTGATTAAACAGTTTTCTCCACTAATGTCAGGGCGAAATCTGATGTCACAACCTGATCACCAAAAATACGAGAGGGCAAATGTCAAGAATTTTCCTGATGTTTTCCTCATGGCATACTATTCTATTTTAGTCTCATGCATCAGCAATCCAAGATTTAATACCTCATGGAATGTACTTGCTGGAAAGAAACAAAAAACTATATCTCACAACATTGCACATGATGGTAACACAGATTTTCCTCATCATCTTTAATTACTGTTCATAGCATTACAAAAGATAATATAATGATTTTTAAATTTTTTTTAGGATACTGCATTTTAATCTTAGCTAGGAAGTAAAAATTAGGCATGAGTGATGAGGTGCTGGTATATTAGTGCATGAAGATCTCTTAAAGTTAGTATTTAGGATCTTTGGCTTCTTACGTTGCTTGCATAATCATAAGTAGAACATGATGATATCTGAATGCTTAAAAATTATTTTAGAAGTTATATCTATGAATATATATATGAGCTAATTTCTCTTTGAATTACATTTTTCCTTTCACTGCTTTATTATTTCTCTTCTAAATTCTGTTTCATAGGAAACTTGCATTCTTTGGGTTTATTACTTACTGGTGAAGTGAAATTTCAAGTGCCTACTTCATCATGGAGGATCAAGGAAAAAAAATCCCAGCCCTCAGGGAGTTTACATTCTACTGAATGAATGGTGATTAATTTGGAGTATAAACTGTTCAATATCATGACATAATAATGACAGGAAAATTATTTTTATATGATTTTTTGATTTTCACAAAATATAATAAGATGTCCACAAGATGAAATTTGATATATTTTTGTCCTGATAATGTTTCTCTTAAACATTGCACATTTGACATTATAACGATTGACTATCACACAGATTTACATATAACTTGGGTCAGATCATATCTTTGAACAAAAACAAGTGAATGTCTGATGCAATAGGTTTAAGCTATAGAATACCACCATCCTTGACACACTGAAAGTCGCTCACTCATGTCCAACCCCATGGATTATACAGTCCATGGAATTCTCCAGGCCAGAATACTGGAGTGGGTAGCTGCTCTCTTCTCCAGGGGATCTTCCCAACCCAGGGACCGAACCTGAGTCTCCTGCATTGCAGGCAAATTCTTTACCGTTTGAGACAGAGGAACCTGGTGGGCTACAATCCACAGGGTCCACAGTCAGACACAACTGAATGATTGAGCTTGCATGCACACAGGCAATATTCCATTGTGTATATGTACCACATCTTCTTTATCCATTCATCTGTTGATGGACATCTAGGTTGCTTCCAGGTCCTGGCTATTATAAATAGTGCTGCTATGAACATTGGGGTACATATGCCTTTTTCAATTATGTTTTTCTCAGGGTATATGCCAGTAGTGGGATTGCTGGGTAATATTGCAGATTAATTCCTAGTTTTTAAGGAATCTCCATACTGTTCTCCATGATGGCTGTATCAGTTTGCATTCCCACCAACAGTGTAGGAGGGTTTCCTGGAGAAAGTAGCATTGACCAGCAGACACTATCATGTGTAAAATAGATAGCTGGTGGGAAGTTGCTGTATAGCGTGGGAGCCCAGCCTGACACTCTGTGATGACCAAGAGGGGTAGGGTAGGGGGAAGGGAAGCAGGCTCAAGAGGGAGGGAACATAATTATATATAATACTATAATTATGGCTGATTCACATTGTTGTATGGCAGAAACCAACACAACATTGTCAGGCAATTTACCTTCAGTTAAAAAATAAATTAAAAAAAATATCCAGCACAGCCAAAAATAAATAATTTAGCAACTAAACAACAACAATTAATAAATAAATAATATTCTATTAAAAAAAAAGGTGTGAAGGGCAGCCATGGGGTAGCAAATACGAGCTCTTGTTCTCTTTGCCCTACTATGTAGAGGACAGAACACTGAACAAACTCCTGTCTCAAGCTTACCAGGAAATATCTGAGTTTGGGCATCTAGTTCAGTTCAGTTCAGTTCAGTTCAGTCACTCAGTCGTGTCTGACTCTTTGCGACCCCATGAATTGAAGCATGCCAGGCCTCCCTGTCCATCACCAACTCCCGGAGTCTACCAAAACCCATGTCCATTGAGTCGGTGATGCCGTCCAGCCATCTCATCCTCTGTTGTCCCCTTCTCCTCCTGCCCCCAGTCCTTCCCAGCATCAGGGTCTCTTCCAATGAGTCAGCTCTTCGCATGAGGTGGCCAAAGTATTGGAGTTTCAGCTTCAGCATCAGTCCTTCCAATGAACACCCAGGACTGATCTCCTTTAGGATGGACTGGTTGGATCTCCTTGCAGTCCAAGGGACTCTCAAGAGTCTTCTCCAACACCACAGTTCAAAAGCATCAATTCTTTGGTGCTCAGCTTTCTTCACCATCCAACTCTCACATCCATACATGACTACTGGAAAAACCATAGCCTTGACTAGATGGACCTTTGTTGGCAAAGTAATGTCTCTGCTTTTAAATATGCTATCTAGGTTGGTCATAACCTTCCTTCCAAAGAGTAAGCGTCTTTTAATTTCATGGCTGCAATCACCATCTGCAGTGATTTTGGAGCCCCCCAAAATAAAGTCTGACACTGTTTCCACTGTTTCCCCATCTATTTCCCATGAAGTGATGGGACCTAGGGCCAACATCAAGTGTTAGTCATTCAGTCATATCTGACTTTTTGCAACCCCATGGACTTTAGCCTACCAGGCTCCTCTGTCCATGGCATTCTCCAGGAAAGAATACTGGAGTGGGTGGCCACTCCCTTCTCCAAGGGATCTTCCCCATCCAGGAACTGAACCTGAGTCTCCTGCATTGCAGGCAGATTCTTTACCATTTGAGCCACCAGGGAAATCTAACATCAAAGTGATTTGCCAAAAGAGTTCCTCCAAAGAAGCCACTATTACAAAGCCTTATTAAGTAAAGTCTGTTGTTATCAGGCAATAGATAATTCTAAACGAGGTATGCATAAGCCATCTTGGTTTTGGGTTTTGAATTCATTCATTCATTCATTCCATGATGAATTTATGGAACATCGATCAAACAACTTACTTGGTATAGTGCTCTTCACCAGGCATTGAAGGGAATGTAATAACAGTTGCCATTTATTAATTTCCCACTTATACAAAGCACTGTACATCTTTTTTTTTTCTGACTTTTCTACAACACCAGGACAAGATTATTATCTCCATTTTAGAAGGAGAAAACTGAGGGAAAGGGGAAACTTAAGGGCAGATAGGTGAGGAGATAAACTTGGGACACGTTGTGAGGCTTCTAAATGCATTTTATTCCCACAAAATATCGCCCTGAGAACTGGATCCCCACCCAGACTGGCTCCTTGTAAATGGAAATAAAATTTCATGTGATCATTACCCCAAAGGATGCTGTGGGAACTCAGATGGGAGAAGTGATTGTTGCTGAAGCTTGGAATTGTCAGTAAAAGCTTAAGGAAAAAAAGTAGGAGAGTAGGATGCAATGGCTGTGTACTTTGTCTTGAGGAAAATTCTCTGAAATTCCATTTTATATTTTTACAAACCTTCTTAAGTCCTTTTTGACATAAGGCCATGTACAACTATGTAAACCAATTAAATGGAGCCAGAATTGGCATGGATGAAGTTGAGGCACATACACTTACCTTTGTGAATCTCACGATCTATATTAAATAACTGGTCTATAAATCAATGGTGAGAATTCTTGATGTAGCTTGCCAATCCCAGAAAACCTCATTCCAGAAACTCAGACTAAATCACAGATGAGTTCTACATTTTTCAGAAGTGTTTATAATGTCATTTTATCTCAGAATATCTCTGAAGAAATGAAGAGAGATTGCGGTTGATGGAAACTGAGGAGGACAGTAATACAGAAACAAATCTGATCATAAGGAGCTAAATCTACTGGAGCTGCATTTTCAAAAGGGTCCTTCGAGGCCACATTTAACTGCATTTTCTGATGAAATTAAATCATAAGTTTAAATTTAAATAAATATATGTAATTGCTATTATTATAGTGCTGGGAAAAAACTAGATTTGTATAAAAGAAGGGAAGAGATCAATTAACAGAGTCTCTGCTAAGGAAAGCTAAAACCTAGAGGCAAATTTCCAATTTAATTTTTTTTTGCAATTTATAGATTTCCTTCCCATATCTGCCTCTAAAGAATCAACTATAAGTTAAAAATAAAATCTCAGCACTCGTTGAATTACAGAAATGTTCTTGAATTATATGTAATATTCTTTTATCTTTTCTGCCTCTAGGGGGAAGTGTGTTTTCAACAATTCTGTTCCCATAAGATACTTTCTTTGTGGGTTACAGGCTTCATAACATTATTCTTCAATATGACTTCAGGGCTGGCTTAACAATGGAGAGGAGAGTCATTTTGAAAGTCACCTACTTTAGAAATTGCAGCTAGGCTTCTGAGGGAGATGGTACAGACTGTGACAACTGGTGGAGAAAACTTCGTTCTGATGGCATGTATATTTCAAACAATGGCTGGTTGAGGTTCCCTATAGAATGTTGTTTTCCCTGTTGGCAGAGTAATGCCATAGAGACATGATTTCATTTCACAGATGGAAAGCAAACAGCTGAATACTTCATAGAAAACTTGCCACTTGATTTTAGTAATAAAGTTAAAAAATATGATTTATAGATATTGATGAAAAGAGATCTAAATCTTATTAAAAGTGTATTAGTTTCTATAATATCACATTTAGGAACATTGCTTTTCACTTGGCTAATGTTATTTTGCAGCATTTCCCTGTAACTTTCTTTTGTTTTCACTCAGAATTGTAGTCAGAAAGAATGCATTCAGTGAAAAGGTTAGTAATCTTTTGAATGTTAAAAAAAAGTGCTTCTCCCTCTGCCTCCTCCCTCCCATTTTAGTGTTTTACAGAACTGAAGAGAATAATGTTTAAAAATTGAGTCCAGGGTATGAGTTACTCTTACTTTTTTTCTTTTTTCCTACCCACATGGTTTGATTCATCTTTATGATCATGATGCTGCAAAAATTAGACTACAATCTATTAGTATCTTTCTTACTATGCTGCAAGTTTTCAAAACAGAAACATATAAAATAACATTTTGGTATAAAACATGTTACTATTAAATGGCATTTAGCTTTGTTCCCAACCCCTTTTTACATGGTGTAATAAATATTTATTTCTAATTCGGCGCCATTAAAAAATACCTTCCAGGGGGTAAAGAGTATTTAAGTATGACATTTATATTCTTTGGCCTAGATTCCTCAGGTAGAGAGCAAAAGTTCTCAGGTTAGGTGACTTCTAAAATTTTTCCAGCCATAAGACTGGAGAACTCCATGATATTCATGATACTCACACATACTCTCAGCTGCCAGGGTAAGTCTGATGGAAAGAGAATAAACTGGTAACGTAAAGTCCATTTACTTATATTACTTGGCAGGTTTTCCTATAATCTTGTGCTTATTTTCATTTGAAAAACTTTTAAAAAATCCTAATTTCTGTAAAATGATAAGTCATGGCAATGTAATGTACAGCATAGTGACTATAGCTAGTAATGCTATATTGATACTTGAAAGTGGTGAAGAGCAGATATTAAAGCTCTCATCACACAAAAATTTTTGTTTTGTAACTCTGTATGGTGACAGATGTCAACTAGAGTTGTGGTGATGATTTCATAGTATATACGAGTATCAAATCATTGTGTTATATCCCTGAGGTTAATATAATGTCATATGTCAATTATACCTCAATAAATACATCCTAATTTCTGCTTAATGGAAAAATGTAAGGGGTGTTTTGAGCACCAGATTTTCTGGTTCAGCTGCCTAGTTTGGGGACTCTTCCCTTACAGAGCTTGGTTTGTCAGGGCTCTTGAATGACAAACTGGAAGCTGAGAGCTCTGATCCAAAGGCCACTGAGAGGCTGTGATACTCACTCCACCGTAAAGGCACTGCCCTGCCCGTGACCCTTGGCGCGAATGGGCAGCGCCTGCAAGGGGAGAGGCGTTCTCGACCTGGGTCACCGCAGCTTTTCCGACTAAGCTACGCTACACCGTGCACAGAATCAAATAGCCATTGGCCAGTGTTCCCCAGACGCAGAGCAGAGTGAGCAGTAATAGCAAACCCTGGTTCCTTCGCGTCTCCTGGCAACCAGTTTCGAAATCCATTAAGACCCTTGGAATTCGGGATTTAGCCTCTCTCTCCCTCCCTTCATTCCCTCCTTTCCTTCTTCCTTCTGCCTGTCTCTTTCTCTCCTTCCTAGGAGTTCAGGTTTTTTTTTTTTTTTTTTTTAATCACTGTGAAGCTCTAAAGCTTAATTTCCAGTGTGTGAAGACTACGTTTTTTGTGGAATTAAATTGTATACGGATGCCTCGTTTGCTACCAGCCAGCAGTTCTAATAAAATAAATGAAAGTTTTCACAGGAGTTAGAAGATCCTACTTGAAGATTCGGGGATCGCAGTGCATAACGTGAAATCTAAAAGCCCTGGAGGATGAAACTTTACTCATCATTATATTTATGGTGCCAGAAAGAGCGAGAAGGAGGGTGCTGGTAAGGCCGATGAGCGCTGATGCCTGAAGTTGTAACATCTCCGGAAGGCCCAATTTGCCTTTTTCATCCTCATAAATGAGAGCGATTGCTCTTTGAGGCCTCGGCGTTCAACAAAATAAACAAAAGCAAAAACAAAACAAAACAAAACAACCAACCGAAAAAGCGAACTCGGGGTGATGGCATCGGGGATACAAGTCGGCTGCAAGTTTCTGCCGAAAGAGGGCGTTGGTCTAAGACGAATAGAAATTTGTGGACACGGACGCCCAGTCAAATGAAAGACCTTTGAAAACATTTTCCAATTTATTTTAATTCGTTGGACTTAAATATCAGAATCACCAGTCCAATATAGCACATTCATACTGCAATTGACCTCGGCGTGTTACCACGATCGAAGGGTCAAGTTCCCTTCGAACCTGCCCCGCAGCTCGGCGGACCCTGGCGAGGCTCCTCCGGCCACCGACTTCTCCACGACCGTGTCCATCCTCATTTCCCCCGCTGCTGTGCCTGCCTGTGATACGTGACATGCGACTGAGTCTTGGCCGCAGGTCCTTCCTCCGCATTGCAGGATCCGGGGCACCGGGGAGAAACAGTGGGATTTCCGAGCGCACGGATGGCGGCTGATGACGCGCCTGCACCCGGGGGACCCTCAGGGATGAAGCTTTAGGGAGAAGGTCTCTTTATTTAGTTACCTGGCTTAGCACATAAAGCCCAGAGGACGCCTTGGAGATGCTTTTCAAGCTTTCTGCTACCTTCAGAAGAACGGTTTTTCCCCTTGGAAGCAACAAGTTTCGCTTTTCTGCTCGCCGCGCGCCGCGGGAGATGTGGGTGCGCTGGGACACTGGATCCCACGCGGCACGGCGACTCCGGCGCGAACCCGCACGGCTCGCGGGGAGGTGGGCGCCGGGGGTGGGGAGCGGGAGAAGAAGGGGGCGAGGACGCCCGGGCAGCTGGGCGTTCCGGGCCCGCGACCCAGCCATCTGCCCCGGGACCTTGGTCCCCGTTTCCTGACCTTGCGCCAGGGGACCGCGAAGGTCGAGAGCCCGTCCCAAGTTGGCGCGTCTGGAGAGATTGTGGCTGGAGTAAGAGAGAGAGGTGAGAGCAAACGGGACCCAGGGTGTTTGTTTGTTTGTTTTTCAACCAAACCACCAATTTCTGGGGCCATCCCTTTCCCTTAATCCTGTTCATTTTTTTTTTTTGCAAGGCGCGCGCGCGTGCTTGCGCGAGTGTGTGTGTGTGTCTGCGCGCGTTTCTTTACTTTTAAATACATTTCCATTTTTAAAGCCCGGAGCTGGAGACAGAGCTGCCGCGTGCGGGGCCAGGGAGAGGCGGGGACCCCGGTGGTGGTGTAGCTCGGTGCGGGCTTCCGCGGCTGTAGAAGTAAGCGATTGCGGCCTTAAGGAAAAGGCAGAGGGGCTGGCGGGGAGTGGGAGTCAGGGACAGGGGAGGGGTGGGAAGAGTAGGGGTGCGGGGAGGAGGAGCCCTGATGTAAGAATGTTAATAAGAGACTCCCCTAGCCCAGCCCCCACCGCTCCCCACCCCCACCCTCCCCACCCGCTGGAAATACCAGCCCGGCCTCTGCGCGCCTTGTGTGGTAACACGCTCCGCCGCTGCCACGCTATTTAAACGCGGGTTATGGATCCGGGAACCGGCGCGAATCAATGAGATCAAACGCGAGGGAGATGCACCGTCAATTACAAGCACTTGGACAAGTCTAACTTTTTCTTCTTTTACAAATGCGCTTTCCAAAGCAACCTTAGCAACGCCCATATAAGAAGCCACCTCTAAGCAAAATAGTATATATCAACGGAGGGCTAATCTATGTATTTATAAAAAGTATATATATAAATATATTATAGGAGTACAGGTTTACACCCGGTGAACTTTTTCTTTTTCTTCTTGTCTTCTTTCTTTTCTTTTTTTTTTAAACGAGTGGCATTGCAAAGGAGGACTCTTCCTCTCTCTCTTTTGGCGAGTTAGTGAAGGGGGTATTCTTTAATTTTTTTCTTAGAGCGCCCAAGGGGGCGCAGGGACCTCGGAGAGGAGTGGGGAGGAAAGAGGTAGGGTGGGTGGGGGGCAGAGGGCGAGTCCGCAGCGAGGGCAGGCGCTTTCCTGCGGCACGATGCCGTCCCTACTGGTGCTCACTTTCTCCGCGTGCGTCCTGCTCGGCTGGGCGTTACTGGCCGACTGCACTGGTGGCTCTGGCAGCGGGGGCGCGGGCCCGGGCGGCGGGCGCCGGGAGAGAGAGGCGCTGCCGCCGCAGAAGATCGAGGTTCTGGTGCTGTTGCCCCAGGACGACTCTTACCTGTTCTCCCTGGCTCGGGTGCGACCGGCCATCGAATACGCGCTGCGAAGCGTGGAGGGCAACGCGACCGGGCGGCGGCTCCTGCCATCCGGCACTCGCTTCCAGGTGGCCTACGAAGACTCGGACTGCGGCAACCGCGCACTCTTCAGCTTGGTGGACCGCGTGGCGGCGGCGCGGGGAGCCAAGCCGGATCTCATCCTGGGGCCGGTGTGCGAGTACGCGGCGGCGCCGGTGGCCCGGCTAGCGTCGCACTGGGACCTCCCCATGCTGTCTGCCGGGGCCCTGGCAGCCGGCTTCCAGCATAAGGACACGGAGTACTCGCACCTTACGCGCGTGGCACCCTCGTACGCCAAGATGGGCGAGATGATGCTCGCTCTGTTCCGCCACCACCAGTGGAGCCGCGCCGTGCTGGTTTACAGCGACGACAAGCTGGAGCGGAACTGCTTCTTCACCCTCGAGGGGGTCCATGAGGTCTTCCAGGAGGAAGGCTTGCACACGTCCGCCTACAATTTTGATGAGACCAAAGACTTGGATCTGGAGGACATTGTGCGCCACATCCAGGCCAGTGAGCGAGGTGAGCAGCAGTGCGCCCCGGGTCCCGGGCCCTAACCCAGCCCCTTTCCGCGGCTCTCCCTACATGCCTGTCTGCTTCCTTGGGGACCCCACTACTCCCTGCTGCACTGAGGATCAGAGTAGGGAGCGCCCACCGGGACTCGCCCGAGTGTGCGTAGTCTGGCTGCGACGACCTTCGACCATCACCCATGGTTATGGTGGGGTGTACGTAGAGGGTCTTGGGGAAGTGATGGAGCCTGGGGGTGGGGCATATGAGCAGGCAGCCTTCTCGGGCTCGTGCCCTGGTCCAACAGGTGCTGTCAAACCTCTTGGGTTTTTTCTGTCTCGTCCTCCTGTGTCCGGCGCTGGGCTGGTGGTTAGGGGCTCACTGCGGGTACCCGGCTCCAACCACGGTCTCAAAGCATGACAAGGTCCAAAGAACTTGTTACCGGGTCCTTTTCCGACGTGCGCCTGCTTCTAGCGAGGAAGCGTACACTGAGTTCCACAGCCCGCGCGCCGCCTCATGGTCAGCTCCGGTCTCCGGGTTTCCCTTGCTGCTCCTTCCACAGATCTCAGCTTTCTTTTAAAGGCTCGTTGTATCGCCCTTCTCATTCCTTCCATGGCCCCTCCAGCCCCTTATAAACAGGCTTCTGTGGTTTCCATCAAAAATGCCTCGCAATGTCTAGACCCTGGCGACACCCATTGCCCCCGGCGCTCAGCGTCGCGGTCTCCAATGCGCCAGCAGCTAGGCTTTGGGAGAGCGCGCGCGCTGGAGAAGCGGGCACTGAACAAGTCCTTTCCCTCTCCAGTTTTCTCTGTGGGTCTGTGGGGATTTGAATAACCACGAGACTGGCCAAAGAGCTCAAGGTTGAAGATAGTGGCTGTGGCTCTAGGGGATTGGAGGAGAAGCGGGTGGTCACGGATACAGAATCGCAGAAGCCCCCAATGAGGCTCATTTTACTGCCCAGTAGACCTGTGCGAAGGCGGGAGGAGATCCCAGCATAGCGCAGTTTCCTCCTTACCAGTGTCAGGTTTGGGGTGCAAACGCTCGTTCGTGGGATCCTGCCGGCTCCCGCTCAGCGCTCACGCGCCTGGATTGTCAGTGGTGCAATCCCAGTAAAGCTCCCCACTACCCACTCGGGGAGACGAAAGGGGAGGGGGGCCGAGCCAGGCGCAGAGCTAGCCTACGACTTGGCACTGCTGGTCACCAGGGCGCTGGCGGTGGGATCAGCGCAGCCGGAGGCAGGGGGTCTCGGGAACAGGTGAGAGAGGGTAAAGGCGCCGCGGAAGAGGGCGCTGAGGCCATCCCCCTTCCCAATTTGGCCACCCCGCACTCGGAGTGAACGCACTCTTTAGAGTGAAGAGGCGCGAGGTGTTGACAGTGAGGAGGCATGGCCAAGTTTTGAGCGTTCATACTCCAGGCTGTCTGCGGCGAATTCCTGCCAGCCAAGCAGGCAGGGCGCCGGCTTTGCTGATTATGAAAAAGGGCACTTCTATCCAAGGGCAGCGGATTCGCCACGCCGGGCCGAGAAAGTCACATCTACTTCTTTCCTGTTCTCAGTCCCCAGGTCACTGCAGACCCCGAACAGCGTTCTTCAGCTCTCGGCTCTCTCGAGGGCCTGGAAGCTAGACTTCCCAGCTCCGGCTGGGGCTGGGGGTGTGTCCCCCTACCGGCAAGATCCGCGGTTGGCCAAAGTATTTGTGCTGCTACCGCCCTGAAGGTCTTAGTGCCGGTCGTGACCCCTTGCACACGTGGCCTGGGATTCGTGGTCGAGGTCAGCCCGGATGAGGGCAGATCGAGGCCACCGGGGGCCCCTCGGCCTCACATGGTGTGGCTGAGCCAGGGGGTAGGGAGGGGTGGGACTGGGGGGCTTCGAAGAGCTTGGGCTACAGTCTGTTGCTGCTGATTATTTTTTCAATTCCAAAAAGCAGATGTTCCCAAGTATCTTTACTTTTTTTCTTCCAAGTTTGAATTTAGTGGTCAAAGTTTGCTTGGCTGACTTGTATGTTTTACAGGTGATAAAGTTACCACTTACTCTAAAAAATATTTCTGATCGTGACTTGGCAGATGTTCAGAAATAAAAAAACAAAATAATTTCTCCCCTTAAACCCTCCTCCCTCAGCTGAAATTCCCTACACTCAGGAGAGAAAGATGTTTGGTAACAGCTCTCTCTGGGGGTCTCTTAAGTTTTACTGATCACCTTTACTTCACCAAAAGTGGTTAATGGTTTAAATAGGGGCCCAATAAAAGGACTGAGTCGAGTTTGAATTTTCAGAGCTCTTGGCCTGCCTTAGGCGTTCATTGGCCAGGGAGCTTGGGCTGCTGTCAGACTCCAGTTATAATGGGGGTAGTTGAGGCACAGTCTGTTGTTAAGTCGCATCTGACTCTTTGCATCCCCATGGACTGTGTGCAGCCCGCCAGGCTCCTCCGTCGATGGGATTCTCCAGGCAAGAATACTGGAGTGGGTTGACATTTCCATCTCCAGGGGATCTTCCGGACCCAGAGATCGAACCCAAGTCTCCTGCTTGGCAGGCAGGTTCTTTACCACCCAACTGCCAGGGAATCCCCAGTCAGGGCATATCTACAGAGATAATCTCCTTTCCCACAAAGTGAGACCATACGGTGAGGAGAGAAACCAGGGTTGAGAAGCAGACCCTTTGGATCTGGCGGCTGCACTCAACTGCTGCAGGGCCTGCCCAAGTCACTTCCTGACTTTCTCAGAAGCCAAGTTTCCTCCTTTGTGAAACAGAGGTGGGGTGAGAATCAGGCCTGTTCAGACCAGTGTTTGGTGGTTCTGATTTCTGCTCAACTCAAGTGTAAAATGGAACTGTTTTTGTCTTTGAAAATTCCACATTAAACATCATAGAACTAGGGAGTTTTTTTCCTTTCTCTTTTGGAGATAAATTTTTAGCACTTTTTTTTTTTGGACTTGAAGTTCAACTTTAAAATCAGATCACAAATTTTTTAATCTCTTAAAGGGTTAAACTAATAATGTGACCATCTCGATAATATGACTAAAATTTCATTTGGCTATGTGTGTACTATAGAATGAAACACTGAGGGGTATTATTTATTCTTCTTAGGGATTTACTATCAAAGTCAATAATAAACATTTTTTTCTCACATGTTATAGCCAATGTATATCACTAAAATACATGCATGTGAGCATATATTGTTTTTAAAAAGTCAACTACGCCCTCAATATTTAACACTCAGTAATAAATTTATTTTTATAAAGGGGCATATAAAAATATTTTTTCAAGCAATAAAAGTCAGCAGTTGCTTTGTCATACATCTCATAAGATGCAGAACCAGAATTATTGTGCACACAACATTTTTGTATGAAGAACTGTAGTTTTATCTTTTTGGGTTATTAATATGTCATTATTCTTGGCCTGCATAGCAACAATAGTGATAATAGCATTTAATCAATACAAGAGTGATTTACTTTTAGAATAGGCTGGGGTGAATGACCCAGCAGTTGATCAGAGTTTTTAACCAAAGATGTTAGACTTTCTGATTCAAGACTCTATTTTTCTTATCCCTTTTCTTGTATTTACCACCTGTCATTTTAAAAAAGTTCCTCTTACTTAGTCGTTTCTTTGGCCGCTCCCAAATACTGCTGAGTTTTAGTTTTAAATTTCTCCTGCCATATTTTCAATTTGCAGCACATGGCATATCTTGCTTTGCTTCCATGGAACAACATCTCTTTTCCCTTCTAAGTTTAGAATTAATTAGAAGATGGATGCAGGCATCAGTTGGAGAATATGAAAATATCATTTTTATTATTGATAAAAAATCCTATTGCAGAACATGGATTTAGATCAGTTACCAAAAAGGGCCTGCCTGCTATTATTTTCCCCAAGAATTTGGCAGTGTCATCCACTAAATCACAGCTAGTACTGCACACCCCACTCCAGGACAGGCCTCACTACAGGGCGAAAGTTGCCCATGATGTGTGCTCTCTGCAAGCAGATGCACCTCAAAGAGGAAAGAAGAAAGGGCTGAGTCCAGTATGCCCAGTTTTCTCTTCTAGACTCAGCCATCAGACAGTTCCCTCCTTTTCCTCTGGGGGTGGGAAGAGGGGGATAAATGAAGGCACACAGGGAGATGAGGAGTGTCCTTCTCTTAGAGATTGATCCAAGTGGAAAGCTGAAATGGGTGAAAGGGTATCTCCCTCACTCAAATATGCTTCCTGGATTGTTTGGGGGGTCCCCGAACTGATTTATTTAGCCACCTCTTCTCAAGTAATTGCAAGAACGTGTTGCTATAGGGAGAAGCCACTTACAGAAGACATTGTGGGAATCAGGGAGTGGAGGGTGACATAGAACCCCACAAGTTCTCCAGCAAGGAGGGAAAAATGGAGCAAAATGATGAAAAGTCTATCCAGAAACTTGGAGTCACACCACCATTTCCTCTTTTAGAAGTTTTAACAATTTGACCCCCAAAGTTAGTATTTATATATTTAATATGCTTAAGTATATATTTAAATAGGTACATTTCAAATCTATTTAGGTACAGAAGGAATTATCTGAATTGACCTCCACTTAAGCAGCTTGAGGATTAGCTGATGCTCTCCTTTTCTCTATAAACTTTTTTGGCTGATGGTGAAAGCTGGTAGCTAGTCTTGCTTCTCCCGGGTTTGCCAGCACACTTCTCACAAATCTGTTTATACCAGTTGTACTTATTATAAGTATGCAGTTTAATTAGTCATTATGTAAACTGATGAAACATGAGAAGAAGAGAAAGCTATTTTAGTGAACAGTATTTTAAACCTTCCAAAAGATTGTATAAAGGCATGTTGCTAAAAATACATTCTGTTGAATTAGGCATGAATGAAAAAGCCATGACAGATTAGGGAGCATCCCACAAATCTAGAAGGACTCTGCGTTCTGACTGCTCGGCCAATGTTTTTAAGTGTTTGCTCCAGCTTAAACTGGGTGACAATGTGCATTATGGGTTTGCTTTTATGGAAGGAAAACAATACCTAGCTCACGAAGTTGGGGGTAAGATTTCCTTTTGAGAGCTAGACTACATTTGTCCACATGAAACGGCTGAGATCTAAAATAATTCAGTCTGTTTAGATAGGTCCAGTGCTGCTCTGGGTCACTCTTGCTCAGTTTAAGCAGGTACTGACATTTACAGAAAGAATGTGCCCATTGGAGGGGGTTGGTCTTGGTGGTGATGGGGAAAGAGAGGAGATGGGCCAGGGCTGTAAAAATAGAAAAGAAGTGACAGAGAGGCCAGTGTAGGGCACGGCCCATCTAGGGCTTGGGGAAGCATGTGTCTGGCCTGAGGACACAAACTGTTCGGACCTGAGCCAGGTGTAGCTCTCCGATGGATGCTTCAGGTTATCAAGGCCTGATGCCTTTGGATGCCTGGACCCTCCAGCTGACCCTCCTCATCCTTATTGCATCTTTACTAACATCCTGCTGCCTGTAATTTGGCTCCTTAATTGGCACCTCCAGGTCTATATTAACACAAACATATTTGTGACCATTTTGGTCCTCATGGGGAGTGACTTAGAACTAGCCTCTTGACTATGATCAGTTGATCGAAAAATGATGATGGCTGCAGTTGGACAGTCAGTCAGAGCTTCCTGGAGCCTCTTGGGATCCACTTGTCCAGCCTTAGTCCAGGCTCTTTTGTGGGACACCTTGACTCTTTTGTCTTCCCATGTGGTGCATGCCAATGAAGGAGACTAAGAGAAGTGGGTTTGATCTCTGGATCAGGAAGATATCCTGAAGGAGGGCACAGCAACCCGCTCTAGTATTCTTGCCTGGAGAATCCCATGGACAGGGGAGCCTGGTGGGCTACGGTCCGTGGGGTCACAAAGAGTCAGGCCCGATTGAAGTGACTTAGCTCGCATACACGCATAGGCTCTTATCATTTAAGGGACTAGAATCAAATCAGAGCAGAACAAACATTTAGGTCACAATGAGTAATGAGAAATTTCTTCAAAAACTTTGTTACTGATACATCTTGGAATTCGACTATTTATTCTAGATATATAACTATATTTCCAGGCACAAACAGCACTTACTCCCACAGTTAGACGTCTTAAGAAGTTTGGTATGGTTTTAAAAACTTGCTCTGCAGAGCTTTCAGTCTGTACCCTGAGCTGCTATGTCGTAAGAAATGTCAGAGTCATGACCTAACACTCTGAATTAACCTGTGCAGTAAACGAAATGTCAGCAAGTGCCTGGCGCTCAGCACAGGTTGCCAAGGCGGCTTTGGCACAGCCTGAAGTTTGTTCTGCATCATTCCTCACCCGTGCTTTTACAAAGAACATACGCACGGCACAGGGCTGGCGTGCGTGGTGATAATGCGGTTATGGCACCCAGGCCTCTCCTCTCCTCCGTGTGTGCAGAAATGCACAGAGGGTGTTGTCATGGGGGTCAGGGGCCATCGACAGTGATCCAAATAAGTGGATGCAGGCCAGGTCTCTCTTCCCTTTCATCCGTTGTAGTTGTTACGTGACAGGGAACAGTATTCTGCAGCTGCTTAAAGCCTCTCGGCTCTGACAGTGTGGATGTGAACCGAGAGCGTGAGGGAAGGGACCTGGAATCTTGGTAACTATTTCCTGTAGGTGTTGAGACAGCTTTAAAAAAAAGCATTCTCCATTCAGCCATGAGAAAGCCTGTCCCACCTGCTGCATCCTCTGATTTGCCAAGTGAAAACCCTTTAGGTTGTTTTCTGAGGAAAATGTATTTACTATGCTACGCTGTGCCAAAGTTTCTTCGGTCATGTCTGACTCTTTGCCACCCCATGGACTGTAGCCCACCAGGCTCCTCTGTCCATGGGATTCTCAGCAAGAATACTGGAGTGGATTGCCATACCCTCCTCCAGGGGATCTTCCAGACCCAAGGATCAAACCTGTGTCTCTTATGTCTCCTGCATTGGCAGGCAGGTTCTTTACCTCTAGCACCACTATGCTAGTAAGGTACAAAAAGCATTTGACATGTCTCACTATCTTATGTTGGGCCAATCTGGGAATTTATTTGAAGTATTTAAAAACATTTATTTTGAACTAATTTTGTGTTTTTGGAAAGGATGTAAGAAAGTATAAAGCATCTCTGTCTTGCCTTCACCCAGACTTTCACTAGTGGTAAATGTTCTGCTACTATGCTTTGTCATTCCAAATCTCTCCCTTCCCTCCCCTACCCCTTCCAAATATATACTCATGTACATATATATGCACAAATATTGCTATCTTTTTATGAACTATTTGAGAGTAAGTACAGTTATCATGTTCTTGTACCCCTAAAAACTGAAGTGTGCATTTCCCGATAATAAGAACATTCACTCATAGAACCACAGTAGAATTATGAAAAGCAAGAACATTAACACAAACATAATACTATTATTCAATTTGTAGACCTTATTCAAACTTCTCCAGTTGTCTCAACAAAGACCTTTATAGAAAAACTTTTATTATTATTATTTTTCAGCCCCAGGATCCAATCCAGGATCACACAGTGCATTCAGCTTTCTGTTTCCCTAAGTCTCTGCTAGTCTAGAATGTTTTCTCAGGCCATTTTTGTTTTTCATGAAAGTGACCATTTTAAAGGGTGTAGGTTCACTGTTCTAGTCACTGTCCCACAGACTGGGTTTGCAGCTGCTTCCTTCTGATTAGATTGAGGTGGCCAGTTTTGAGGTTTGGTGCCCCTGATGTGTTACAGCAGGGGGCTCATGAGTCTGTTCACATGGTGGGTACTGTTGGCATCCATCAGTTGGTTGTGGTGGTGACAGCTAGCTTTCTCCGCTGCCAAGTTACTCTTCTGCCCTTTGTAACTCATGAGTAATTTGTGAGGATTCTGTAGGACCTTAGCAGAGTCCTGGTCCATGTCAGATGCTGTCCTCTGTGCAGGGCCATTTCACACATCTGTTTTTTCCTCCCCGCAGTGGTGATCATGTGTGCAAGTAGCGACACCATCCGGGGGATCATGCTGGCGGCGCACAGGCATGGAATGACCAGCGGGGACTACGCCTTCTTCAACATCGAGCTCTTCAACAGCTCCTTCTATGGTAACTCTGCCTCTGGCTTCCCTTCCTGCTGCTAGGCTGTCGGAAAGGGGTTGTGAGACAGGGCCAATAACTCATCTCAGTCGATATGATTTCCATAGATGTTGTTCAGTTGCTCAGTCGTGTCTGACTCTTTGCGACCCCACGGACTGTAGCATGCCAGGCTTCCCTGTCCTTCACTATCTCCCGGAGTTTGCTCAAACTCGTCCATTGAGTCTGTGATGCCATCCAGCCATCTCATCCTCTGTTGCCCCCTTCTCCTCCCGCCTTCAATTTTTCCCAGCATCAGGGTCTTTTCTGATGAGTTGGCTCTTCGCATCAGGTGGTCAAAGTACTGGAGCTTCAGCTTCAGCACCAGTCCTTCCAATGAATATTCGGGGTTGATTTCCTTTCCATAGATAGGATTTTGGAAATTTGTGATTCTGAATACTCCCACTCCTCCTAAGTTCTCAAGCTTTTCTTCCCTGAGAATTCAGAGTGGAAAGAAATCACCACCTGTGAGGCCACGGGACTAAATGATCATGAATCCAGGCCCTGAAGACTCCTCCCCAGCGCATTTTCAACTTTGGGTTGCTACCATGGTGGATTGCTGGAACACTTTTAGCGAGACTTGCATGGAATTTTTAGAAGCATTGGAATAGACTAACACATCAACAAAATAGAACATGTCAAAGTATGTCACACATAGCATACGTATGGTTTGATAAAACTTTTAAGTAATGTGATCGCATGTTTCTGTGGATATATTTATGCATGTTACACATATGTTTGTAATAGACCATAATGTGAAATGAGAAATAAAATAACCATTTCTGTAAACTGAGGTAAAATATTTTGAAAGTTGCTGCTCCTAACCCCTCCTCCCTCCAGATCGTTGTTGTTGTTCATTCACTAAGTCTTGTCTGACTCTTTGAGACCCTGTGGACTACAGCACACCAGCTTCCCTTCCAGATTACTCTCTCTTAAATTTCTCTTATAAAATGTTCAGGAGCCACTGACAGATATGATCCAAAGCATTTAATTCCTTAAAATGGGTCTGGGGAAGTTCCCAAGGTACCTGTGATGGAGGGTGTCTAAGTAAGTCATCAAGATCACAGGTACACAACATTTCCTCTCAAGTGTGGTTAGGACTGTCTCTGAAGTCAACAGTGTAAGGCTATGGAGCCTTTTCTCAGGTTCCAAACACTGGCAGTTCCAGGGGAACTGTAAGTGTGTATATCACAAATGGCATATTTATGTGGAGCTCCACTTCCTCCCTATTGCAGTCAAGGTATAGTTAGATGGGATCTAAACTTTAAAGCATCTGCCTCAGTTACCTGCTTTGGTATCCTGGCTTACTTAAGCAATCAGTTCAGTTTAGTCGCTCAGTCGTGTCTGACTCTTTGTGACCCCATGGACTGCAGCACGCCAGGCCTCCCTGTCCATCACCAACTCCCAGAGTTTATTCAAACTCGTGTCCATTGAGTCGGTGATGCTATCCAACCATCTCATCCTCTGTTATCCCCTTCTTCTCCAGCCTTCAATCTTTCCCAGCATCAAGGTCTTTTCAAATGAGTCAGTTCTTCGCATTAGGTGGCCAGAGTATTGGAGTTTCAGCTTCAGCATCAATCCTTCCAATGAACACCCAGGACTGATCTCCTTTAGGATGGACTGGTTAGATCTCCTTGCAGTCCAAGGGACTCTCAAGAGTCTTCTCCAACACCACAGTTCGAAAGTATCAATTCTTCAGCGCTCAGCTTTCTTTATAGTCCAGCTCTCACATTCCTACATGACTACTGGAAAAACCATAGCTTTGACTAGACAGACATTTGTTGGCAAAGTAATGTTTCTGCTTTTTAATATGCTATCTAGGTTGGTCATAACTTTTCTTCCAAGGAACAAGCATCTTTTAATTTCATGGCTGCAGTCACCATCCGCAGTGATTTTGGAGCCCAAAAGAGTAAAGTCTGTCACTGTTTCCATTGTTTCCCCATCTATTTGCCATGAAGGGATGGGCCCAGATGCCATGATCATAGTTTTCTGAATGTTGAGTTTTAAGCCAGCTTTTTCACTCTCCTCTTTCACTTTCATTAAGAGGCTCTTTAATTCTTCTATTTCTGCCATAAGGGTGGTGTCATCTGCATATCTGAGGTTATTGATATTTCTCCCAGCAACCTTGATTCCAGCTTGTGCTTCATCCAACCCAGCATTTCTCATGATGTACTCTGCATATAAGTTAAATAAGCAGGGTGACAATATGCAGCCTTGACCTACTCCTTTCCCAATTTGAAATCAGTCTGTTGTTCCATGTCCAGTTCTAACTGTTGCTTCTTGACCTGAGTACAGATTTCTCAGTATGCAGGACAGGTGGTCTGGTATTCCCATCTCTTGAAGAATTTTCCACAGTTTGTTGTGATCCACACAGTCAAAGGCTTTGGCATAGTCAATAAAGCAGAGGTAGATGTTTTTTTGGAACTCTTTTGCTTTTCCTATGGTCCAATGGATGTTGGCAATTTGATCTCTGGTTCCTCTGACTTTTCTAAATCCAGCTTGAACATGTGGAGGTTCATGGTTCACGTATTATTGAAGCCTGGCTTGAAGAATTTTGAGCATTACTTTGCTAGCATGTGAGATGAATGCAATTGTGCAGTAGTTTGAGCATTCTTTGGCATTGCCTTTCTTTGGGGTTGGAATGAAAACTGACCTTTTCCAGTCCTGTGGTCACTGCTGAGTTTTACAAATTTTCTGGCATATTGAGTGCAGCACTTTCACGGCATCATCTTTTAGGATTTGAATTATAGCTCAACCGGAATTCCATCAGCTCCACTGGCTTTGTTTGTAGCGATGCTTCCTAAGGCCCACTTGACTTCATATTCCAGGACGTTTGGCTCTAGGTGAGCGATCATGATTATCTGGGTCATGAAGATCTTTTTGTATAGTTCTTCTGTGTATTCTTGCCACCTCTTCTTAATATCTTCTGCTTCTGTCAGGTCCATACCATTTCTGTCCTTTATTGTGCCCATCTTTGCACGAAAAGTTCCCTTGGTATCTCTAATTTTCTTGAAGAGATCTCTAGTCTTTCCCATTCTATTGTTTTCCTCTATTTCTTTGCATTGATCACTGAGGAAGCCTTTCTTATCTCTCCCTGCTATTCTTTGGAACTCTGCATTCAAATTACTTAAGCAATAGATCATTGTGAATGAACCTAATAAATCACACTTCTCATGGGGATAAAGAAAAGTTGTTGAAGCAAAAGCAATTTTGTTCCCTGTAATGGATAAAACTGAAGACTTGTGGCTTGTAGGATAAACACCCAGTTTCTCTCTCCTTGCTCTCATAATGGTTCTTTCCCCTCTCTTTACATAAGCAGAGTGGCAGTTTTGCTTCTTGGCCCAAGATCAAAATGTAACTACATTATTGATTACAGTATTGAATTCATTGAGATAGTGGTAGAGACTTGTGACAAATGAAAAAATTTACTGAGTTTAGCTAGTTGGCTACTGCAAGCATAGAATTTGGAGACAGTGTATGAGAATGCAAGTACACAAAAAATAGGTACTGGAATTACTTTCATCTCTGGATAAAGCTTGCATTACTTTTCCCTGGTCATTACAATACATGAGTATTACAGAAATTTTGAGAAACGTAGAAAAGCACAGGGAAGAAAATCAGTTGCTGCAACTCTACTACCCAGATAAAAGTACACTGATCATATTTAGGTGTACATCTTATCTATTTCATTAAAAATATGTATTTATGGAAAATATTTTTCAATAAAATGATCGCATTATCTATAGCATAGTTACATAGTATTTTATAATACTAATCTGCCATCTGAATCAGTCTTTTAGTTTTTGGTGTTTATGTTGTTTCCAGCATTTTAGTATAAGAGGAATGTTATATTGAGTTGCCTTACTGTGGGGATGCATTTGTGCACACACATGTGCTGCGCTGTGCTTAGTCGCTCAGTCGTGTTCAACTCTTTGCAAGCCCATGGACTATAGCTCGCCAGGCTTCTCTGTCCATGGGAATTCTCCAGGTGAGAATACTGGAGTGGTTTGCCATGCCCTCCTCCAGGGGATCTTCCCAACCAAGAGGTCAAACCCAGGTTTCCCGCATTGCAGGCAGATTCTTTACTAGCTGAGCCACAAGGGAAGCCCAAGAATACTGGAGTGGGTAGCCTATCCCTTCTCCAACGGATCTTCCCAACCCAAGAATTGAACTGGGGTTTCCTGCATTGCAGGTGGATTCTTTACCAACTGAGCTATCAAGGAAGCCCTATTTTAATATCAGGTTAATATTAGCTTTATAAAATTAACTGGGACACTTTCCATTGTTTTTCTGCTCTAGAACAGTTTGTGTACCATAAGACTATTCCTTGAAAGATGGAAACAATTCAACTTTGTCTCTGGACCTAACTGCTTTTTAGAGGTAATTTTTGGAAAATTAAAAAAACTTTTGAAATAATTTTAGATGTACAGAGAACTTGCAAAAATAACACAGAGTGTTCATGTATACCTTTTATTCAGATTTCTCTAGTTTATACAATTTATATAACCATAGTGCACTTATCAAAATAAAACTAACATTGGTGCAATACTAAGAACTAAACTACAGGTTTTATTTGAAATTTACCACTTTTCCTCCTAATGTTCTTTTTCTGTTCCAGGATTCAGTCCACTGAGTTGTGTCTTCTTAATCTTCTCTAATCTGTGATAGTTCTTCAATCTTTCTTTGTTGTTTATTACCTAACACTTTGAATAAGTCGGTTATTTTGTAGAATGTCTCTCAATTTGAATTTATCTGGTGTTTTCACATGATAAGTTGAGTTTATACATCTTTGGCCAGAATACTACAAAAGTAGTGTTTGTCCTTCTCATTATGTAATATCAGTGAATGAGAAGTCGTATATATATAACTTATTGTTGGTGATTTTGGGACAACTTTTTTTAACTTTTAAAAGCTTTTTTTTAATACGGAAAATTTAAAACATACACAAAAGTGGAAGGAGTAGTGTAATAAATCACCGTGAATCCATCAGTTAGTTTCAAGAATTATTGATACATGACCAATCTCATCTCGTCTATATCATTCTTTGGGAAAACTTTTTTAAAATGTAAATTTCTTTTTAATTGGAGAATGATTGCTTTACAGTATTGTGTCAGTTTCTGCCATAATCATCACGAGGGGCAACTTTTTAAAGCTTCTTTTGTCACTAGTTCGGTTTTTCTGCTTGAAAATTTAACTGCATGGAGTTATACAGTGTGCTCATGGGGTTATACAGTGTGCTCATGGGGTTATACAGTGTGCTCATGGAGTTATACAGTGTGCTAATGGGGTTATACAGTGTGCTCATGGGGTTATACAGTGCGCTCTGATGCAATCTACAAAGTATCCTTGGTGTTTCTTTCTTTTTTAAAAAATAGTCTTTATTGTTGTTATTTTCTACTAAAAAAATAAATGACTGTGCTCAGGCTTTTTCTAGTCGCAGCATGTGGAAGCTTCTCTCTGGTTGTGGCACTTGGGCTTCTCAAGTCACCACTCGAGGGCTTAGTTGCTCTTCAGCATGTGGGATTTTAGTTCACCAAACAGGGATCGAACCTGTGTCCCCAGCATTCAAAGGCTATCCTTGGTGTTTCTGATTACATCCCCCTTCTTTCCCCTTTTACAACCTGGTTGCTTAGGCTTTGAGCTCAGCTGTCAATGTGCCTGAGAGGCTGTGCCACAAACCAGCTCTTGGCAAATTGATATCACCCTGCCCTTATCCTCAAGCCTTAGTTTCTTCTAATGATAATAATAGTGCTTATCTCATGGCATCAGGCAGAGTAATAAATGATGTGGTATGTGTGAAACGCACGGAAAACTTCTTGGAACATGATGAGCGTTTAGTAAATGTTAGTTATATTTACTATTAATTTCAATTTACACCAACAGTTACATATAGTACTTTAAAAATGATAATTTTGAAAAAAAATATGTTTGTACATTTTTCTGTAGTGTAGTTTTATAGCTTGATTTAGGCCATGCATTGTTCTGTTACCAAATTAATCAACTTTTGTCTAGTACCTCATAAGGACCTGGGTGTATTTATATCTGTATGCAAATAACCAAGACTCCTAATTATAGTAATTTAAACAAATGTAGAGATTTATACTCTCACTTGTAAGAAGTCCAGAGGTGGGCAGACCAGGGCAGAATGATGGTTCCATAATGTCATCAGGGATCTAAGCCTTTTCTGGTTTTTGGCTACCTCAGTCCTAGTGAGTGGCATCCATCCTCAAGATGATGAGATCGTGGCTAGAATTCCAGGGATTATATCTTTTTAAAAAAAATTTATTTATTTTAATTGGAGGCTAATTACTTTACAATATTGTAGTGGTTTTTGCCATACATTGACATGAATCAGCCATATGTGTACATGTGTTCCCCATCCTGAACCCCCCTCCCATCTCCCTCCCCATACCATCCCTCTGGGTCATCCCAGTGCACCAGCCCTGAGCACCCTGTCTCATGCATCGATCCTGGACTGGCGATCTGTTTCACATGTGATAATATACATGTTTCAATGCTATTTTCTCAGATCATTCTACCCTCACCTCCCAAAGAGTCCAAAAGATTGTTCTATACATCTGTGTCTCTTTTTCTGTCTTGCATATAGGGTTATCGGTACCATCTTTTTAAATTCCATATATATGCGTTAGTATACTGTATTGATGTTTTTCTTTCTGACTTACTTCGCTCTGTATAATAGGCTCCAGTTTCATCCACCTCATTAGAACTGATTCAAATGGGTTCTTTTTAATAGCTGAGTAATATTCCATTATGTATATGTACCACAGGTTTCTTATCCATTCGTCTGCTGATGGACATCTAGGTTGCTTCCATGTCCTGGATATTATAAACAGTGCTGTGATGAACATTGGGGTACACATGTTTCTTTCAATTCTGGTTTCCTCGGTGTGTATGCTCAGCAGTGGGATTGCTGGGTCATATGACAGTTCTATTTCCAGTTTTTAAAGGAATCTCCACACTGTTCTCCATAGTGGCTGTACTAATTTGCATCCCCACCAACAGTGTAAGAGGGTTCAGGGATTATATCTTAATTCTAGGGAAGGCAGAAGGGGAACATGAGAGGCAAAAAGAGATCCTTTCAGTTGACTCAATTCTGTTTGAAGGGTTCTCTGGAAGCCCCAGTCATTCTTTTTTGGTTACATATCATTTGCTACCCCTTGTTGAAAGGGGGAGGCAGGAAATGTGTGCTTTTAGCTGGTCTTACTGGTACCCCCAGATCAATTCAACTAACCCCCAATCTGTTACTAAAGGACATGGAGAATAGATGTAGGCAGGCAACTGTCCATGTTTGTCACAGTCCCTGAAGCACCTTTCCTCCTCAGAGCAGAAGCAGTAAACAGGATCTTACGGAAGGCACAGTGACCTAACCAAGGCTCTGGAGCCTGCTGCTCATAAAGGACCTTCTCTGAGATTTTATATCCTAAGAATCAGCATTTCCTGCGTGGCACAATGGTAAATGATCTGCCTGCCAATCAGGAGACACAGGTTTGATCCCTGGGTCCGAAAGATCCCCTGGAGAAGGAAACGGCAACCCACTCCAGTATTCTTGCCTGGAGAATCCCACGGACAGATGAGCCTGGTGAACTACAGTCCATAGTGTCACAAAGAGCAGGACACGACTGAAGTGACTAAACCATCACCAACACATATATATGTTCATGAAAAGTTATCCAACATCCTCCTCTCCCTGTGCTTCTTCACATGAAACTCTATACCACTGCTAGAAAAAGGCTCTATTTTAAATAATCTTTGAGATTTTTTAAAGTAACATATTGATAGTGTGTCCATATTTATTGATTATCAGATTGTCTTGGCGGGCAGTCAAAAAAAATTCTCAGGTCTGCCCCTAATTATATTGTTACAGGAGTTCTGAATTTATTATAAGGGATTCAAGTGATGGAGAATAAGATTGAAAGCATAGTTTTTTTAAAAAATCTAGAGTGAAGTTGATATATATTGCTTTGTAGAGTTTTGGAGAGCACTTGTTGGCATTTCCATTCCCTGGCATCATCTTGTCTGGATGTAAGTTAGGTGGAAAGTCATTTGGGTGATCCTGCCTGGGGCTCTATTGTATTGTAGCACTTCTCCTGACTTCCGGAGAACTCAGAGCACACTAGTTAAGGTGAGGATGGAAATAGCCCAGGGCTGGTAATGCACTTAAATTACTTGACTCGCTAACTGTAGGATAATGACAGAGAAACTGGGGAGGAATTGGATTTATGTTTTGCTATTAAAGTGATATGTTCCCAGGTGGCACAGCGGTAAAGAATCCACCTGCCAATGCAGGAGATGCAAGAGATGCAGGTTCAGTCTCTGGGTCGGGAAGATCCCCTGGAATAGGAAATGGCAACCCACTCCAGTATTCTTGCCCGGAAAATTCCATGGACAGAGAAGCCTGGTGGGCTAGTCCATGGGATCGCAAAGAGTCAGCCACGATGGAGCAACTGATTGTGAGTGCATGCATGTTGTAGTCAGTTTGGAGTAATGAGAAAAGAGAATTCTCTCTCACACAGTCTTGTGGTCTGTGTGGTCTTGAGGGAGAGCTGACTATTGGAACAGCGGGAAAAGCTGACACCTTTTGTGGGCTATTAGCCAATTTTTGTAGCCTCAAGGCAAAGAAAATTCCTGTTGGAAGGGTGGCATTAGGTGATTGGTTAGGATGCTATAGGGTGGGTATGTTTACCTAGTATGGGGTTGGGGAGCTGGCTGATTTCCATCAGGGTTCTCAGGGCAACAGTTCCTATGGGGCTTCGTCTGTTTGGGAGATAACCTTGGTACAGGGGCTTGGCACAAGGCTTTGTATCTGTGACCGTGGTACAGGGCTCCATGAATCTTTCAACTGTGACAGTTGTTAAATCACATTTAAACACTTCCTTTTCTAATCTTTCTTCCTCTGTTCTTTTTTTTTTTTTTAAAGCATTTTTGTTCTCCCACTGAATTTGCAGTTGTATTTATTTTTAAAAATAATTTAATTAATTTCTTTTTGGCTGTGCTGGCCTCATTGCTGTGTGGGCTTTTCTCCAATTGTGGCAAGCAGAGGCAAGTACTGAGTTGCAGAGCCTGGCCTTCTCATTGCCGTGGTTTCTCTTGTTGTGGTGCATGGGCTCTAGGGTGCATGAGCTCAGTAGTTGTGGCTCCCAGGCTCTAGAGCACAGGATCGAGGGTTGAGGCGCACAGGCTTGGCTGATCTGTGGCACATGGGATCTTCCCAGACAAGGCATCCAACCCGTGTCTCTTGCATTGGCAGGCAGATTCTTTACCACTGAGCCACCAGGGAAGCCCCGCATTTGCAATTTTAAATCTTGGAACATCCTAAACTTCGATGAAGTGAAGAGGAGCAGGCACAGCAGCAGTGTTTGGAGGCTGGGCTTGTGTTTGAATCCTGACTTCCCTGGTGGCTCAGACGGTAAGGAGTCTGCCTGCAGTGCATGATACCTGGGTTTGACCCCTGGGTTGGGAAGATTCCCGGGAGGAGGAAATGGCAACTCACTCCAGTACTCTTGCCTGGAAAATCCCATGGACGGAGAAGCCTGGCAGGCTACTAATCCATGGGGTCACAAAGAGTTGGACACGACTGAGTGACTTCACTTTCTTTTCCGTGTATTAACTAAGTGACCTCAGGCACATTTGAGCCTCAGTTTCCTCATCTGTAACATGGGGATCATATGTCAATATTCCTCATAGAGGATATATATATACATATATATATATTTTTTTAAATGAGGATTAAAGAATGAAATGCTCTAGGCAAAGCTGTTCACAATGGCTTCTCTCAGTAAGTGTTGCTGTTATCACTGATGGGAGGAACTAGACCAGTGAAGATCAAGGAAAGCATGTAACATTTGGAGAGAGTGGCTTAGGCAAGGAGGCTGATGCTTTTTTCTCACTTAAATGGCTGCCAGAGGTCAGGAACCACGATGTTCTGCAGCCATCCTGGTTGTACTCCAGGCGTCGTTTCTTGAATGTGGTCTGTGATGTCTCAGCTTGTCGCTCAGCCCACATTTACCAAAGGCTTACTATGTGCCGAGTCTTTGGTAAGTTTGGAGAACTACAAGATGACATGGTTATCCCAGTGTGGGTACCACTGCCTGAGCCAGCTCCCTGGGTGCAGGATTGCCTAGCCTAGGGCTTGGTGCTGAGCAAGTTATTTCCTTTTTCACAAATACTCTGTACCCTTCTCACTCGAAATGCAAGCTTGCGTGTGCGTGTGCTAAGTTGCTTCAGTCATGTCCAACTTTTTGCAACCCCATGGACTGTGACCCGCCAGGCTCCTCTGTCCACAGACTTCTCCAGACAAGAATACTGGAGTCGGTTGCCATGCCCTCCTTGAGGGGATCTTCTTGACCCAGGGATCGAACCTGTGTCTCCTGTCTCCTGCATCGGCAGGTGGATTCTTTACCACTAGTGCCACTTGGGAAGCCCAAATGCAAGCTTGGACCTCCACAATGTTTAAACCCAAACCAAATAAAGAAAGCAAATTCACTTTCCTTTATTCCTGAAAAATCCACCAGAGTCACCTTCTCTGCCTCCCCTCTCATTAGCTGCCTTCTTTCTTCTCTTCTTAATCCCTTGTTCAGGATGAGAGTAGGAGTAAGACAATAGATCCACCACTCCTCTGAGAGTGCTGGGTCACCACTGACACTCTCACCGCCAAAGCTGTCAGCCTTACCGCAGATCACGCTTACGTGCCTCTAAAGCAGTGCTGGCCGGTGGAACCTCCTGTGATGCTGGCGGTGTGCTCTTCTGTGCCGCCCAGTACAGGAGTCATAGCCACATATGACCATTGTACATTTAAAATGTGGTCAGTGTGACTGAGGAACTGAAATTTTAATTTTATTTAATCTTGGTTAATTGAAGTGTAAATAGTCATACATGTGGCTTGTGGCTGGTATATATGAGGTCAGCTCTAGTTCTGGCCCTATTGCTTCTGTCCATTTCTTTCTGGAAGCCCTGTTTTTCTTAGCCTTGGTGGCACAGAATTCTTCTGGCTTTCTGTTAGCTCCTCTCACTCCTGTGCCCACTAAAACAGCACCCCCAACTCCACTTGGGTTCTGAGTGTAAGACATGCAGACGTGACCTCCAGCACTTTTTCTAGCCCTCATTCTTCTTGCTGGCTTCAGACCACTCTTTCCAGCCGAAGCCTGGTGCAGTCAGTCACCTTGAATTGACAGTGACCCTAACTGAAATCACTATCGTTTCCACATCCACTAACCCGTTCCCCTCCCTCTGGCTCTGCTGTTTCCTCTGACAACCGTTGGCCTTTCCTTTCTGGCATCACCCGTGATGCGCGTCCTTCTCGGCTGTCGTTCACTCCCTTACTCTTGTGGAGTCTTCACATTCCTCTTGCACAGCCCTCTGCATTCATTCTCAAGGGCTTGCCCTCTTTTAATGATTCTAAAAGCACATGCTGCTGAAAATTTGCTAAATTCAGAAAAACAAGAAAAGAAAACTTGCCTGTGATTTGAACCACCCGGAGACCCATGTACAATTTTTTTTTTGGCGGGGGGAGTTGTGATGAACATGTAACCTCTCGTAACCTCTTGCCTGGATTACTGTGGCTCTGAACCCTCAGTGTCTCCCCAGTCTAATCCACTGCTATTTCCCCAGGCATGAGTCTGATCATGTCATTCTTCTGGCCCGCTCGTAAATCTCCAGAGGCACCCAGTTGTCTGTTGAATTAAATTTTGTCCCCACTGACGGGGCCTCACGCCAAGCTGACCTCCGCTTTCCTAGCTTTCAATGGCTCTGTATGGAAAAGGTTACTGACGTAATGCAACAAAGAAACATGCTCAAAGCAGGAAGTCATAGTATCAGTTTTGCTTGTGACTATATATCTGTTTAATTTGGCTTACATTTATTAGTCATTTTTGTTTCCATTCTTTTTTTTCTAGAAAAAAAACTTCAAAGTCATTACCTTTTAGATTGTGGTAGACAGATGTATTGTACCAAATTTCACTTCTTTCAAAATAAAAAAATGCTTTTCTCCATATTATCATAGTAACTGAGATAGTTGCTGTTTCCAGTTCTATGTGTATTTTCTAATTATGCAGCAGAACACTTTATAGGGTTATTTCCTTTCTTGCGCCCTTGGAGAGGACTCATACCCAAAGCTGAGAAACACTGACTCTCTTTGCCCAAGAAATATCATTCCTGCTAACTCTTCATACCTCGAGTCAATTCAAAATGAATCAATAAACATGGATTGCACTAGAAGAAATGGATTCCTCCATGGGCTGAAGATCTTCTGGATGTTCTTAGAAGTTGGGGTCTTTCTAGCAAATGAAATCTGGCCCCTTGACCAAAGGCCATGTTGTCTGCGTCTTGAGCACCCAGCAGGGTTGACCCTGGCCTGGCCAATGACAGTGACACACAGCTCACTAGCTCTCTGAGCACTGGCGTAGCTATAGCCTCATCGGTGTTCAGGAGGTTTTGTCCGGGAGAAGAAGGAGGACAACTTCATCGAGTTTTGTTTGGTGGCCTGAAATTTAATCTTGCGCTTATTGCAAACGGATCTAGCCCTTAATGAATTCTGTCCTTGGCTCTATCTTATTTATCTTTTCACAGCTCCCTGGCACATAGTAAGCAATTAATAAATGGTTGCTATTATTAGGATTATGACTAAAGAGAGGTCTCCACAAACAAATTCTTTGTCCCTGTCTTTTCTCCTGCTCCAGACTGAGGTTCCCAGCTGCCCACTGAATGTCATACACTTTGCACCTTTGCCTGTGCTATTGTAGGTTCTGCCAAGCATGCCTTTCCATCCTCTTCTCCTCTTATTAAAATCCTATTCACACATTTCAGGCCAGGCGGATGCCTCTTCCTGGCTGAAACTTCCCTCATTGGAGCTGGTTGCCTCTTCCTCTATGTTCTGTGTGGTTTCCATGTACCACTCACTGTCCTGTGTAGTAAACTGCTATCTTGTAGTGACTTCAGTTTTTTTACATGTCCATCTCTAAAGTCCTCTTTTGAAGGTGGTGGAGACCATTCATAACATTTATGATGCCCACTGTGGTAGCTATCATAGAACCTTGTATGTAGTTCAGTTAATCCATGTTTGTCTGGATTAAGCTATGATAGAAATTGCAAAGCCACCAGCTCTTCACTGGACATTTTCTATCAGAGTGGAGCGAGGCCCACGAGCCCTGGCTGCACATTCTGGAAACATCCTCACTGTTCCGCTGCTGGGCTCTGGGCTGCTATGGACTGTGGGCTTGGGGGCAAAAAAGTAACTTGGATGTTGGACTCCAGCCTGTTGAATTCCTTGCTGTATTTGCAGAGATTTCTAGGAATCATAATGATAATTCTCAGAATTACAGTTGCTATGGTCAAAAGTCAGAGGTTCCTATTTCCTTTTAGGGTCCTGCAAACTACTTTTCTCAAAAATGAAATGATATAGAGAAGAGGAATGATTCTTATCCATGTAATTCGCCTTTGCTTTTGTGAAAGGGAGAGCCGTAAAACAGAAGGTTTCTGAATGCCTTGGTTTCCAAGAATGCTGGAGTGGGTTGCCATGCCCTCCTCTAGGGATTCTCCACAACCTAGGGATTGAATCCAGGACTCCTGCATTGCAGGCAGATTCTTTACTGCCTGAGCCCTTTACTGTCAGAGAAGCCCCTATCTGTAAAATAGAGAAGATAATTGTACCCAATTATCTGTAAAATTGTACCCCAAAATCTGTAAAATTAATATGACCAACTCAGACAGCTATTAAAAAGCAGAGACACTACTTTGCCAGCAAAGGTCCATCTAGTCAAAGCTATGTTTTTTCCAGTAGTCATGTATGGATGTGAGAGTTGGACCATAAAGAAAGTTGAGCACTGAAGAATTGATGCTTTTGAACTGTGGTGTTGGAGAAGACTCTTGAGAATCCCTTGGACTGCAAGGTGATCAAACTAGTCAATCCTAAAGGAAATCAATCCTGAATATTCATTGGAAGTACTGATGCTAAAGGTGAAACTCCAACACTTTTGGTCACCTGGTGTGAAGAACTGACTCACTGGAAAAGACCCTGATGCTGGGAAAGATTGAAGGCAGGAGAAGGGGATGACAGAGGATAAGATGGTTGGATGGCATCACCAACTCGATGGACATGAGTTTGAACAAGCTTCAGGAGTTGGTGATGGACAGGGAAGCCTGGTGTGCTGCAGTCCATGGGGTTGCAAAGAGTTGGGCACTACTGAGCAACTGAACTGAACTGAAATTGTACCCACAGTCACACGATCTTGAGAGGGTTAAATGAGTTTATACATATAAAGTGTTCAATAATGAGGCTTTTATTATTATTATAATATATATATGCTCAATAAATGCTAGCAATTTTTATTTTGTTACTGCTGATGCACTGATGAACTTGTCTAATAAATAATCTTTATGATGTTGCCAGCACTCAAAAGATAAATTTTCAAGTTCACCTAAGCTACTTTTCAGCCTGAAGAGATTTGAGAAATAGCTCAATAATCTCAAATCTCTTTTTCTTTTAGTACCAACTTTATAATACTTTTTAAATTCATTTTCATATGTAGCCATCCTTGCCTTCCACATCTACATAGCATTGGGTTCATTGTAGCACGTTAACAACTTGGTCGACCTTCACAGTAGATTGTAGGTATTGAATAATAAGTGAATTTGTTGTTCAGTCACTAAGTCGTGTGCAACTCTTTGTGACCCCATGGATTGCAGCACTCCAGGCTTCCCTGTCCTTCACTGTTTCCTGGAGTTTCCTCAGATTAATGTCCATTGAGTCCATAATGCTATCTAACCATCTTTTCCTCTCTCATCCCCTTTTCCTTCTGCCCTCAATCTTTCCTAGATCTTTTCCAACGAGTCAGCTCTTCGCATCAGGTGGCCAAAGTATTGGAACTTCAGCTTCAGCATCGATCCTTCCAATGAATATTCGGGGTTGATTTCATTTAGGATTGACTGGTTTGATCTCCTTAAAAAATAAGTGTGAATGGAAAGGGATAAACCTACTTCTTACTCCTGCAGTGCTGTAATTCTTGAGGGCCTAAAATTCCAGTTACATGGTTATTATAAGGCAATGAATCTAACAGTGCTTTTCTCTCTGTCTCACATTTTAAAGGAACACGTGTCCAAAGGGCCTTCTTCTGCCTTGATAATCTTGACATTGTCACTTTACACCCAAGTGCAAAACTGTGACAATACCTTCTGCCCCAGGCACCAAAGGAAACGTAGAAGCACATCACAGTAGAAAAGGGAGAATTGCCCCTTTGTGGTGACTGGCTTGGAATTATAAATATTTTTACTTCTCCCATAGGAGATGGCTCGTGGAAGAGAGGAGACAAACACGACTTTGAAGCTAAGCAAGCATACTCATCCCTCCAAACAATCACTCTACTGAGGACAGTGAAACCTGAGTTTGAGAAGTTTTCCATGGAGGTGAAAAGTTCTGTTGAGAAGCAAGGGCTCAGTGAGGAGGATTACGTAAGTGCTTGATTAGGAGCCTAGACCTTCAGCATCCCCAAAACAGTCATCGAATTAAATCAGATGTGATAAAGCATCCCGTTCTGAATCATTCAGATTCCTCGGTTCAGATCTGAATGTCACTGTTGCTCTCTCTGTATGTGTTTTTTTCCTGGCCAACTTTCCTCTCTCCTCCGCATTGGGCCCCCATCACCCCACCCTTCACTAAACTTTTCCAACTGCTGCAGGAAGAGAAATTGCTTTCTGTGGGTACTTGTAGTCATGCTAAGCAGAGATCTGGAGACTTCCCTCACCTCTTCTGCTAGCAGCATGTTGGGGGAGAAGACAGATGAAGGATTGCCATGTTTGGCATGCCTAACTTTTCCAAAGCTTGGTGGAGGAAAGTATTTTGGATTTTAGAAGGCTCCTTCTTTTGGCAATCTGTCTTAACTTTGTGGCCCATCTGCTTCTCTCGCTTGTGGCCCTGTTGTTGCCTCTTTGTGCTGCAGGCTGTTTCCTACTGAAGTATTCCAGAGCATCCTACTTCATTAGTGTGGTTATTACTCATTCATCTTCCAAGATGCATCTTCCAACTCCGACTGGAGTCGGGAGCTCAGGCCAGGTTTAGGATTAAGCAGCAGGACTTCTCACTGTGTGATCCAGGGCAAATTCCTTAGTCTCTCTCATTCAGATGAGGGTGGGAGGATAATAATCTAGCTGAAGTCTTTAGCACTATCTGGTCAAAAAGTTGGAACTAAATGAATGGTGCCTCTTTTGTACTATTGTTATAAGATCATACTTGTCTTTGTAGGAATTTGCTATCCAGTGACATACAAAGGGTCTTATAAACAGATATTAATGTCTTAAATGCCATATATATACATGTATATAACACATCATTTAAAATATCTTTTGATTTTCTAAATCAGCACTGTCTTCTAGATATGTAATGTGAACCACAAGTGTAATTAAAAATTTTTTGGTAGTCACATGTGAAAAAATTAAAATCAGGTGAAATTAATTTTAATAATACATTTTATTTCACTTAAATATAAAAATATTTCAACATTTAATCAGTGTAAATTATTATTGAGATTGTATACATTTTTTCTTATATGAAGTCCAGTATGTATTTTGCCCTTGCACGCTAAATTGTTTCAGTCATGTCTGACCCTTTACAACCCTTTAGACTATAACCCACCAGACTCCTCTGTCCATGGGATTCTCCAGGCAAGAGTACTTGAGTGGGTTGCCACGCCGTTCTCTAGGGGATTTTCCCGACTCAGGGATTGGAACTTGCATCTTTATCTTGTGCATTGGCAGGCAGGTTCTTTACCACTAGCACCACCTGGGAAGCCCATTTTACCCTTACAGAATATCTTAATTCAGCCAAAGTGCTTGACCAGTGGCTGCCATATTGGACATCATGTTCTGAATTATGAAAGAAGTAGGGTTTCTGTAATAGAAAGGGGGCTTCCCAGGTGGCTCAGTGGGTAAAGAATCTGCCTGCAATTCAGGAGATGCAGGAGACTCGGGTTCCATCCCTGGGTTGGGAAAATCCTTTGCTGCACTGACTGCAATACAGTAGTTACATTTGGGAAAGCCACCTCACCTCCCGGGCTCCCCTGGTGGCACAGATGGTAAAGAATCTGCCTGCAATGAGGGAGACCTGGGTTCCATCCCTGGTTTGGGAAGATCTCCTAGAGAAGGGCATGGCAACCCACTTCAGTATTCTTGCTTGGAGAATCCCCATGGACAGAGGAGCCTGGTGGGTTATAGTCCATAGGGTCACAAAGAGTCAGACATGACTGAAGTGACTCAGCACTCTGTAATAGAGCCCAAGTTTTTTTTATAGAAACCTATGATAGTTTTGTCATCATCAGAATCCTTTGCCCCAGGAATATGGAAGGACACAAAGGGCATCATGATTCCTTTAGTAGTTATGCCAGAGGTGGTCTGTGTCAATATTGAAAACATCCAAGTCTTTTACATATGCCATTATAGGTTATTTTGCTTTACTGAATTCATATTAATTTTCTGCTTCATATTAAAAACTCAAAAATGGTGTCATCTTGTCTAATGACAAATTTTGTCTTCTTCCTGAAGTTATTGAAGTTCAAATATATCAGTGTAGGTTGGCCAACACTGATGATATTCAATGGGTGAAAGTTGGCATTCCAGTGCTCCACCAGGTATATCTTCTTGATCATTAGTTATCTTGTGTTCAGAATATTAAATCTTATTTTAATGGTGAAGTGAAAGTGAAAGTTGCTCAGTCATGTCTATCTCTTTGCGACCCCAGGGACTATACAGTCCACGGAATTCCGCCAGGCTAGAATACTGGAATGGGTAGCCATTCCCTTCTCCAGGGGATCTTCCCAACTCAGGGAATGAACCAAGGTTTCTATTTTAATGGTAGTCTGGGCAAAACCTTCCTGAAAGGGGTACCTACTACAGAGATCCAGAATACATTCTAATCAAAGACTGCTGCTTTAGAGATTATTTGTAGTTGTAGATTATAATACTGCTTTTCTTTGATGGCGGGATCATTGAAACAGATTTTATTTTATTTTTTTTGATACTTAGCATTGGTGTTTATTTATTTTTGCCACACCGTGCAACATGTGGGATCCTTGTTCCCTGACCAGGGATCGAATCTGTGCCTGATGCGTTGGAAGCTCTAAGTCTTAACCACTGGACCACCCTGGATCTTATAAATAGATAAAAATGATAAAGTAAAGTAGAAATCGGAGCTCCTCCTAATGACTTTGTCTTTCTAGTTACGTGTGTTTTAGCTGTGCCCTCTTGAGTGTCACTGCAGATGTTTGTCGGGTTAGTTTAGACAGGTGGTTGTGGTGAGTACCATGAAGGAGGGAGCTATGGGGCCTAACAGAGGTTAGAGCTTGATCTTCTGCAGCAGGAGATGCTGGAGCAGACTAGCAAGACATGGTGGTCTTCATCCTAAGACTCAACTCTTTCCTGGGTCTGTTTCTCTTGTTTGTACTAATGGGTCGTCTCATCTGCTTACTTGGAACTTCTGTTCATGACATTCATCATGAGTTTTTCAGTCCTGGCTATTGATCTCAAACCCAGCCACTTTGGTGGACTCTCTTGGTTACTTCTGAATTTTTACAGTGCATTTCCTAAGCAATCACCTGAACCATGAATTGTAACAGTTTTGTTTCTTTCTGATTCTTCTTCCTTTAAGTATGCTTAAAAGCATAAGTATTCAGAATTAAAATTAAGTATAATTAATTAAATAAAAACCTTTAAGGATACTGGCTAGGATCCCAGTGCAATATTGAATATAAGTACTGGTGGTGGGTGTCCTTGCCTTCTTCTTAACTTTTTTTTATTTTTTATTTATTATTTTTTACTTTACAATATTGTAGTAGTTCTTGCCATACATTGACACGAATCAGCCATGGGTTCTTCTTAGCTTTAAAATGAAGAGCGTACCAGGGAGAACATTTTGGCAAGATCTTTCAAAGTTCAAAGGCACATACTCAGCAAATTTGTATCTAGGGATTTATCTTTAAGCTATGTAAAGCACTTGGAACAATAAAGCAGGTGCTGAAGTATAAGCACTGGCATTACAATTGTACAAAGTATTCACTGCAGCATTATTTGTTATGGCTGAAAACTGGAAACAGTCTAACTAATTGCCCAGCAATAAGGGACTATTTATATAAATGATAACATATGCAGGCAATGGGATAGGATGGACTTGTGAAAAATAAGGACAAATCTCTGTGTACTCAGGTGGAAAAACCAGAGTGATATATTAAATGGTAACAGCAAAGTACAGAATAGTGTGTAAATAGTAAAAAAAAAAAAAGAAAATAAAGAGCATATAACACATTTCATATCTGCTCATATCACCATTCAAGTGTGATTTGGGGAAAGGGTGGAAGTTCTCTTTTATTTTTATTTGTTGGTGAGTTCTGTTTTGGCAAAATGATGCCCTTTATTAGGATAACTGAAATAAAAATAGCACAGAAAACATCAAAATTCACATAATTGTAGATTAAGGAAAGGATCTGGACACAGATTTTTTTTTTTTTAATTCAAGTATAGCTGTTTGGAATGTTATATTATTATTTCTGATGTACAGCAAAGTGGTTCTGTTATATATGTTTTTTATGTATATATATATATATATATATATATACATTCATTTTCATATTCTTTTTGATTAAGGTTCCACAGGATATTGACTATAATTTCCTGTGCTATACAGTAGGACCTTGTTGTTTATCCAGCCTATATATAATAGTTTGTATCTACTCATCCCAAACTCCCAGTCCCACTCCCCTACCCCTCCCTTGGCAAACACATCTCTGTTCTCTATGGCAGGACACACATTTTCATTGTAGGCATTATAAACTATTTGATATTCCTGACTCCATGTCATGCATATTAGCATTGTGGTTGTCATATTAGCACGTGGTTGGCATCTTTGGAAGGCTTGCAATCTCAAAATGCAAAAATTTGAAGCTTTAAAAATTTTATAAGGCTATATTTAAATGTTGGAAGGATGGAGTGGCAGTAAAATAGAATTATTATTATAAATTTAAAATAAAATAATTTTATTTTAAAAATAAAAATTTTTAAATAAAATTATTATATATTTTAAACTTACTAAATTTTATTATCAATGTGATTGTTTCTTCCCTTTTTCTCTCTTTCCTTCTCTCTCCCTCCCTCCATCTCCAACTCTTGCCTTCTCTTTTTTCAAAGTGACTTTTTAATTGAGATAAGAGCAAATTTACATGTAGTTTTAAGATGCAATAAAGAGAGATTCCTTATATATGTAGTGCCTAGTTTTCCTGATTGGTAGCAGTTTGGAAAATTTCATGCACGATCACAACCAGGGTATTGACACTGATAACAAGGCACTGATTTGACTCAAATTTTCTCAATTTTATTTGTACTCATGTGTGTATATACACATGTGTTGGTATAAGTTCTGTGCAATTTAATCACTTGTGTAGGTTGAGGTGATTAAATTTTATCAAATACCTTTTCTACATCTGTTGAAGTAATCAGATTTTTTCTTTATTCTCTTATAATGTGGTGAGTTGCATTACCAGGGTTTTCCCCCTGAGCCCCAGTTTTATTGAGATATAATTGACATATAACGGTATAAGTCTAAGGACAACATAAGGATTCGATATTTGTGTATATTGAGAAACGATCACCACAGTAAGTTTAGTTAATACTGAACACCTGGCATAGTTACAAAATTTTTTCTTGTGATGGAAACTATAAAAACTATTCTTTTAACAACTTTCAAATTTGCAATACAGTATTGTTGACTATGGTCATCTTGTTGTATATCATATCTCCAGAATGGATTTATCTTATAATCAGAATTTGTGTCATTGGACCTCCTTCATTACTAGAGTTTTTAAATTTTAAAAATCTCCACACAACCTGGAATAGTATTTCTGCTCTCTCTCTACATGAAGTCTTGAACCCTTCTATTTCCCGGTTCTTATCTTGGAGAATATAATCACAGTTGAACCTGTACACATTTGTCAGGGTGGAGCTTTCCAGGCCATTGGCAGCCTGTAGACTAGCCTTTCTGGGTCAGAAGTCCACTTCTGTCTCACTCACCTCTGGTGGGTGGTTGGGTAGGTATACGTGTGATATGATGGAAAGCAGAATTGCTCAGGGTTGGGCTGTTTTGGGGGCTTTGGGTGTTGTGTATACTGTAATTGTCTAGTTATTAGCTCTTGTATCTTATGACATTGTCTCCACCATTCCTATGGGTGATACAATAATACTTATTTATTTTTTGGCTGCACTGGGTCCTTGTTGTGGAATGTGGAATCTCTAGTTGTGGCATGTGGGTTCCTGGTTGTGGCAAATGAGATCTAGTTTTCTGACCAGGGATTTTGAACAGGCCCCTCTGCATTGGGAGTGTGGATTCTTAACCCCTGGACTGCCAGGGAAGTCCCAAGAGTATTTTTAAAGTATATTTGTTCTTTTACTAGTGAATCTGGTGAAAACCTAATCTATTCGATGCATCATGTTTTAATAGGGCCCATTATATTGGGAGACAGTATAGTGTTTAAATATGCCAGTTTCCTTTTCATAGACCTGGATCTGCCTCGCAGTGTTTTTATCTTGAGCATGTTTCTGAAACTGTGCCTTAGTTTTCTGACTATAAGGTGGAGACAATAATTTTTAACTGACAGGTTAAAAGAATTTCAGCATTGTATATAAATATTTAAATATATTTAACACAATGCCAGGCACTAAGTAAATATTCAATGGATGGTAGCCATTATTCCTCTTCCGTTTGCTTTTTATATTCCAGAGCAGTGTATTCCATGTGTCTGAGGTTCCTGCATATAGTGTCCTCTTTAGCTCCCCTGCTCATCCTTCAGATGTTAACTCAAGTACCACTTTCTCAGGACATTTTTCCTGATACTCCAGACTAACTCATGCACTCTGCTCCTCGACATCATAGCTTGCCTCCCTGGTCGTAACCACATGCCTGTGTGTGAGATTTTTAAATTACTTGTGACTTCCTCTACCACACTGGAAGTTCCATGAGAGCTGTTTACTCTTGCCTCCCCCTTACTATATGCTTGGCACTTAGGAAGCAGCCAATAAGTTATTATGGAACCAGAAGACGTTAGACCCAGCCCCCTTCCTATACAGTGGTGAAGACTGAAGCCCTGGGAGGTGAGGTGTGTGTGTGTGCTTTGTCACTCAGTCATGTCCAACTGAGCCTATAGACCGTATAGATCGTGACCCTGTAGACCATAGCCCTCCAGGCTCCTCTGTCCATGGGGATTCTCCAGGCATACTGAAGTGGATTGCTATGCCCTCCTCCAGGGGATCTTCCCAACCCAGGGATCGAACCCAGGTCTTCCACATTGCAGGCAGATTCTTTACCATCTGAGCCACCAGGGAAGCCCAGGAGGAGGTAGCTTTCCCAAATGTAACCACTGTATTGCAGTCAGTACGTGCACTGTTGGTTGGTGACAGAGTCCTATGCTTAGACCTTAGCAGGTGCATAGTGACAGGAGTTCAAATCCACTCCTACTGTGGGAGATGGTATTGGGGGGTTAGTAATGGGTTTTTATAGTGGGGATTCTGAGGGCCATCTGAGGGGGCATCAGAAATCTAAAGTTAGCAGTAAAGTCCCATGGTAGAGGCCCTGTAGTATCAGTAGAGCTTCCAGCCTGGCTCAGACAAGTGCTTGCCAACTGTCTGTCTGGCCTTCTCTGGTGGTTTTTATTGGGTTGCCCACATGTGCAGCGGCTCTCACTCAAGGGTGTCTTAATGGAGCTGTTTGGCTTCTGCCACCGAATGGTTCCAATTCTAGAGCACTGGTATTTGGTTTTAGAATGCGCTGTGTGGTGGCCAAGCCAAGATTAGTGGCGTCCCCTGACTCCCAGTGCAGTGACTTTCTTTTTCCACTACATCAGTCTGACCTTTTTAACAACAATGTGCCCAATATGAGGGCAAACCCATGACCCAGAGATTAAGTGTCTCAGACCCTACAAGTGAGCCTGGCAGGCAGCACAGGCAGGAGCGCTTTCTTCCTTTCCATGCACCACGCTTGCCCGAATACACACTTTTAAGGTGTCAGTGTCTCTTTACTCTTTCACACACTTGACAGAGTCTAATCAGGACTTGGTCTTCTCTCCATATGCTGGGATTTATTTTGCATGTTTTCTTCTGAAGTGTAAACCATCATGTCCTAAGTCATCAGAGGCTGTTTATTGAGCACCCCAGGGAGCATGGCTGTGACTTGATCCTGGACCATGTAATGGTCCCATCTTGGGACCACCTAAAAATACTTGAGCAAAGATATAAATATCCATGAGCTCTGGGAGCCTACAGAGGCTGCAATTCCTGTGCCAGCACGGATGTAAAACATCATTCACTTCAGTGTCAGCACTCTGACACACTGATGGCATTAACACAAGTCTGGACAATTTATCTTGTAGTAGACTAAATGTCAGAGAAGGCAATGGCACCTCACTCCAGCACTCTTGCCTGGAAAATCCCATGGAAGGAGGAGCCTGGTCGGCTGCAGTCCATGGGGTCGCTAGGAGTTGGACACGACTGAGTGACTTCACTTTCACTTTTCACTTTCATGCATTGGAGAAGGAAATGGCAACCCACTCCAGTGTTCTTGCCTGGAGAATCCTAGGGATGGAGGAGCCTGGTGGGCTGCCGTCTATTGGGTCACACAGAGTCAGACATGACTGAAGCGACTTAGCAGCAGCAGCAGCAGACCAAATGTGGCACCTGTGTGAAAATATCCATGTTTCAAGAGAAATGAAATCGAACACAGTGGAGTGGATTCACTTAGTTCTTTAGTAGGAGTCTCCTTTCAAATTCATCCAACTCTCCATGACCTTTTTATGTGGATGACTTAGGGTGCATTAACTCTTTATAATTATGTACAAAATTTTGTATGTAAGTGCACATGTGTATATTTCTCTCAAGAAATATGCACCCTTCATCTGACTTTTAATGGGATCAATCTCACAAAAAGGTGGGAATCATTGAATTATACCAGGGTTAGTCAGCATATCATTTGACCCATTATTGTCCCAAACCCCGTTTATTCACATGGATAGTCTACAGTGTTGTGTAAGCAGGGATACACTGAAAAATCACTCCCTTGAAAGAAAGTGAAGAGACACCTAAATGCCCTAATATTTTTTAATCTTATTCTGAAACCGTTTGTTATACCTGAGATGGAAGAAGGAGATACTATTCATTTAATCATACTTTCATTCTGGACTAGGGAGTCGGTCTAGTCTTTACACCTACCAGTGTTTTCACATCTTTAAGAGGTAGACTTAAATTTGTCCCAGCTACTATTTCTCAGTTTAGGCTGAGCCAGTGTTGGAGACATCTTTTATCCTCTGGCAGCCACCCTGACTTCTCGGTCCTGTAAATCCCACTCTTGGCTTCGCCCCATTCTCCTATTGTGTTTGGCACTTCTGACACCCATTCACTGGCTGGCCCTTTAACAGCTGGCTCTGCTCTTGGGTGAAGCTCACCCTTTTTCCTTGATGTTGTAGTTGTTTAAGTCAAAATAATACATGAATTTCTAGATTGCGTACAATGAAAAAAGACCCACACTGGATTAAAAATAAATTCATAGTACTCTTAAGATAAACATGAGTCTCCCATTCTGCTTTACTCCACTCCTGACACCCATTCTTTGGAGGCCATAATCCTTAATGTTTTTACTGGTCCCTGATGTTTCCCTTTATATTTCTAAACTAGCTTATTTATATTGATGTTTTTAATATTAAAATTTTTGATATTATTTTGCAATTTCCTAAAATGGAAAAAGATTTAACTCCTTTATAGACTCTTCCTCTATCAATACTACCCATCTTACCAATATCTTACGACATAATTTTCAATTAAAGGTATAGTCACAGAATAAAATCTGAAGAAAGACTAAAAAATAGAGCTTTTATTATTATGACACACATATATGTGTATAAATATGTATGTATTTACAACAGAATCGTGTAGTATTCTATGATTACATTTCCTTTCCTATGTAGCTTTTTGTTTTCTCTGGAGTTAGTAGTTTCCTTGGTTTTTTATTTGCTTCCATGTAATTTGCACTATTTCATTCTCATTCCTGCAGTCAAAATTTTTAGAAAATGATGTTTCATTTTTTTTCCCTATTGTCTTCCTGCTCTAGTTTAGAGTAACTGCTTTCTTTAATATCAACCTTTAGTTCTCTCCTGTACCAGATCCTTCTTTTTCTTAGATATCACATCTCCTTCTTTGTTGAATTTCAACTTAGTTTTGAAGGACAAAGAGAGTATGAGTGGAAAAACTTCACACCTTGCATGGAATCAGAAAATATTTTTTATTGTTATATTTAATTGATTACTTATCTGGATATAAAATTGTAGTTTGAAGATTATTTTCTCTTAAAATTGTGGGGTAATCACTCAATTTTTTTTTTTCAGTTTTTGGTATTACCATTCTGATTATTTATCTCTTCCCTACTATTTTCTTTTTCTCTACTTCTGGAAGCATTTACTCTTGCCTGGAAAATCCCATGGACGGAGGAGCTTGGTAGGCTACAGTCCATGGGGTCGCTAAGAGTCGGACATGACTGAGCGACTTCACTTTCACTTTTTCCTTTCATGCACTGGAGAAGGAAATGGCAACCCACTCCAGTATTCTTGCCTGGAGAATCCTAGGGATGATGGAGCCTGGTGGGCTGCCGTCTATGGGGTCACACAGAATCGGACATGACTGAAGCGACTTAGCAGCAGTAGCAGCAGCAGAAGCATTTAGTACTTTCCCTGCATCATTGGTTGAATCAGTTAGGATTTAGTCAGGAAAACAGAGTCTGCACAAGGTATTTCAACAGAAGGAATTTACTAGGAGAAGCTAACTTTAAGGTGTAAGAAAAGCTAAGATGCCAAATAGAAGAGTAAGGCAAGCCAGCGACTGGCAATAGCAAAGAGCCATTACTGCTTCTAGAGCTAGAAGGACCAGAGAAAAGACAGTTTTACCAGGAACTCCAGAGTTAAGGCTGCTCATGAGAGCTAGAAGCAGGGAAGACGCATAGCCCTGCCAGAGAGGCTGTCTAAGGCAAAGAGAGAGGGAGTGTTATCCTGTCTTTTCCCTCCTTTCTGGCTCTTCTACCAGTGCTTCTTGTTGGCTGAATGAACCAAGAATAAGCTGACAGTGAAATGCTGCCTGGACGAATCACCATTCTGTGATATAGAACAGAGCAAACAGATGAAGGGAGGGGAATGAATTGGAGATCTAATAGGCAGACAGTTGGCTCACTGGTGTTCTGAAATTTCACAATGGTGAGTTTTGGTGTGGGTCTTTATAGATATGTGCTAATCACTTTGTTGGCTCTTTCTGAAAAATTTTAAAGTGGGATGTTAGGTCTCCTCAGTTGATTCTCTAATTTTCTCTTTTATTTTTCAACTATGCCAATTTCTTTTATTTTCTGAGATTGCCAAAAATTTATCTTCCAATCTGTCTATTGAATTTTTAATTTTTGCTATCAAAATTTTAATTTACAAGACCTCTTTTTCATTCTGAGTGCCAATACACTGACCTTGCTTCCTGGATGCAATATCTTTTTTTCCTGAGTATACCCTTTCATCAGTTCAAGAATATACTTCTTTCACATTTTAACTTATCTAAAGTTGGGATTCATTTTATAATTGGTGGGCTGTCACAATTCTTTTCTGTCTGAGGGCACATAGGAGAAGGAAATGGCAACCCACTCCAGTGTTCTTGCCTGGAGAATCCCAGGGACAGAGGAGCCTAGTGGGCTGCCGTCTATGGGGTCGCACAGAGTCGGACATGAGTGAAGCGACTTAGCAGCAGCAGGAGCAGCAGCAGCAGCAAGGGCACATAAAACAAAGGTGCTTCTTGTAATTGCAGGCATTTCATATTTGTTGATATTTTTAAAAAGTTTTTTTTTATTTCCTGCATTGCCCATTTCTTTCAAGTTCTTTTTAAAATATTAATTTTGAATTCTTTCTATGTTATATTATAAGCTTTTCTTAAACTGTTGGTAATTCTTATCTAAGTTCTGTGTGCATGGGAACTTGTCTAGTGGTAGATTTTAATGTAGGGTAATAAGATGTCAAGTTGGCATTTTCAAAAGGTCATCTCAAATATGATTAAGTGGAGGTTGTTTTTCTTAGGCTGGTCAGTTTCAATAAATAATTGTTCTCCAAATATCTTTTTGAGAGTCATAAGGCTGCCCTACATTCTGGAAGCCTAGAAAGGGGGGACTCTCACATTTAGGACTGAGGACTTTTCACTTATACCTCAATTTTCAGCTGTGATTGTATCCTTCTGGTCAGAAATTCTTTGCATCAACATTTGGGAGTGGGGGATCTGACATTTAAGTGTTCTTTGTACAGATTTTCAACTAATCCCAGTATTTCCCACCCCACTGCATCCCTGCCTCCAGAGGTAACTAGTGTCTCCAGTTCTAGAACTTCTAGACTGGAGTTCTTTGCTTCTTGTTGGAGTTCCCTGTCATGCTCCCCTACATACTTGGATTTAGGTTTCTCAGGTCTGTTGAGTTACTTACCCCTTTCCAACTTTCAAAATTTTATCAACTCTCCTCATCCACTGTTTCCTTTCTATATTCTCTGAACTTGTAAATTTACATCTTAAAAATTTCATCGTCATTTTAGTGGGGATTTTGCAGGGAATGGATGGTTAAATGGTTGTGACTACCAGAAGTCTCTATGGATTGTTGAATTTCAGCACCATGTAAGTAGGCAGAGATGGTGGTGTCATCCTATTTATTTTTGGGAGTGGTGGTAGTTGTAATAATCTCGTTATACTCAAAGCAAAGAAGGGAGGGGAAAAGAGAGAGTGTGCTTGAGAGAGGGAGTTAGTGTATTTCTTTTGGTCCAGAATGCCCTTGCTCCTTTAGAAATTCTCTTTTGGTTATAGTTTCTCTTCTAGTGGTTACTTAAATCCTGATTTATTAGCTCAGTGGTTACTTTCTTACCCTCACAGTTATGCCTGTCCTTTCTGATTCTTGAAAAGCAACTATACAGAGGCAACATCCATTAACAATAATACATACTCACTAAGAAAGGGGCTGTTCTTTTCCAGTTTTGTCATACTGATGTAGGAAGACTTCATTTTACTTTGTGTCCAGGGCTGTTTCCTCTAATATAGCTCTTGTGCCATTTTCATTTGAAAAAGGAACTTGGATAAGAATCCCGTCTAGGAATCCTGATGCCAGCATAAGTAGAAGTCTAGGTTTTAAAGTAGATTTTTAAAAAGCCAAGTTGGCTGACTTTTAAGGATAAGAAATGGGATATTTACATAAAATAACCTGTTCATGTCCTGGTGGGTTATTTGCAATTTATCACGATGCAGTGGTAGCAGTTTTACACCTTTCATAGAATCAGAAAAAAGTTGAAAACATTGGAAGACATAGACTTGTTTAGAGGGTTCCGACTTGGGATTCAGTCTTCTTCCAATGCGGCCTTGGGTAGTGGAGACCATCTCCTCTGAACAGAGTGTGTTGAGCTTCCCTGATGGCTTAGACGGTAAAGATCCTCCTGCAATGCGGGAGACCTGGGTTTGATCCCCGGGTTGGGAAGATCCCCTGGAGGAGACCATGGCAACCTAGTCCAGTATTCTTGCCTGGAAGAATCCCCATGGACAGAGGAGCCTGGCAGGCTACAGTCCATGGGGTTGCAAAGAGTCAGACATGACTAAGCACAGTACCCTAGTGATCTCCAATGTTGCAGGCAGCATTGTTTTAGACCCAGAGGCAATCCTGCTGGGAAAGGAGCTGTGGGAGAGAAGGCTGACCCTGGACTTGGGCTGAGAAAGCCCTTGGCTGGGTCTCTTTACTTCTTAGGGCTTCTTCTGTTGTAAGACCAGGGATTTGGGGCCACCATCTCAAGGTGCTTTCCCATTCCTAGGTTTCTATTATTATATGTACAAAGTGTTTTTCTAACTTTAGTGTTAATTTAGAGGTTGTACTTCATTGTCACTATCTGGGTACGGAATTATTACAATAAAGCATTCTGCTGCTTATAACATTACATCATAAAAGTCTCTTGGAGATTTTCATTACTTCAACTTTAAAATACAAATGACCAACTTTTCTTCAGCTCCAAACTGGTCATCATTCTGCAGCCTGAAACCATTTGTAAGTGCAAAACTCATCTTTGTATACAAAAATTAAGTAATTGCAATGTTCTGCATCCAATTTGCATTTGCAAGGATCTAGCTACAAGTGTAGTTTTGCAAACACAAAATTAGAGCCTAGTTTTTGAGTGGATTAGAAGCTTTTTTTAAAAAAAAGTATTTTTCCAATTAATCTCAGAGATGGTTTTTTGACGCTGTTGTCAAAGAAAGGCGTTGTAGTTATAGAGAAAGTGCAAAGTCCATTTTTTTAATGAAATAATGCTGCATCCTTGGTACTCTGGTTTTAAAATTCAGTTTCATACTTCTTAATGGAGCCTCTGTTTTTGACTTGGGGTAGAATTTGGTAAATGCTGTTTTTATTTCTAACCAGGTATTCTGAGCAGGGGGTGATTTTATAACCTTGGATATTTGCTCGTTTGAGGTTAGCAGGCCACCCATAGCTTGTTTTTTCTCCTTATTTAAAAGTTGAAAATGTAACTAATTAAACAAATATTCTGGCCATGTCTGATGGCACAGCAGTATTGTTAGGGAGGTAGGATGTGTACTGGGCAATTCCTCTTTCCCCGGTCTCCCTCTGACACTCAGAAACGAAATGGGGGCCTGGAGTCTACACCTTATCTATCCACAGTATTCGAACAGAGACAGGGTTTAATAAATCATTGTTTAGATAGGCCAAGCATTGCATTTTGGAAAGTCCAAGATGTTGAATAGTACACGTGTTATTTCCTTCAATGAGAGGAAAGCCCAGCAGTAAATCTGTCTAATCCAGCTTGTATTTTGACCCCGGTTTTGCACAGAGGCAGTGTAGGAGGTGACATTAGTTGAGAAGTTATCAGTTCAGCAGTAAAATCTTGGCCAGGCCTTTCCCTTCCTCTTGTCTTAAAGTGAAAGTGTTAGTTGCTCAGTCGTGTCCCACCACTAGGCTCCTCTGTTCATGGAATTCTCCAGTCAAGAACACTGGAGTAGGTAGCCATTCCCTTCTCCAGGGGATCTTCCCCATCTAGGGATTGAACCCAGGTCTCCTGCTTTGCGGGAAAATTCTTTATCATCTGAGCCACCAGGGAAGCCCCTCTCCTCTTGTCTTGTATATCATTTAATTGGAACTGTATACTCTCACTGAGGGCTTCCCAGGTGGTAGTGGTAAAGAACCCACCTGCCAATACAAGAGACACAAGAGCACATGTTTGATCTCTGGGTCGGGAAGATCCCCTGGAGAAGGGCATGGCAACCCACTCCAGTATTCTTGCCTGGAGAATCCCCATGGACAGAGGAGCCTGTTGGGCTACAGTCTATAGGGTCTCACAGAATCAGACATGACTGAAGCGACTTAGCTGGCATACATGCACACACTCTCACTGACATTTCCAGTTAGCTCTTCAGTAAAACCGATGAGAGAAGAAAAAAAAATAATGCAGCCAAGGCAAGCAGGACCTGCCCCACTTCTGGTGAGAGTGTGCACAGGCCGCTTTTGTGTCTACCAGCGCTGCCTCAGAACAGAGGACCTGCCCCACACTACCCCGCCCTGTGCCCTCACCCTCTTCCTTTCAACTCAGCCAGAGAATAATTTGTCCAAATGAAAAGACCCTTTCAGGCACTGGAGGGCTTTGCTAATTGTATTTGAAAGAATAAGAGAAAACCACAAGTTGACTTTTAACAACAGAAAAATAATGCGTTCACATGCCAACATATCAATAAGATTAGTTTTATTAGGAAAATGTAATCAGGCAGAATAAGGACGCCAAGAGGAATGGCTTATTAAAAGCCACTCTCTTTTTTCTTCTAGCTAAAGAAATTATCAGTCGACTTTGAAAACACATTTAAATAAAGATGTCCTAAAATCTAAATAAAAAAATCACTTTTTTCCTTGACATAAAAGAGAAAATGCTTTAAAATTGTCTTTCTGTAATTTTAAATAACTTTAGTTGTGTTACTAAATATTATAATACTAAAATATTAGAAATAGAATATTAAAAAAAGTTGGGATTCTCCTGGCTAAAGCATTTTTATTTGATTGTAAATAGGAATTCATCTGCTTGCGATTCCCACATATTGGCAGATGTGGATCTATTTATTGCTGTTGAACTGGTGCAATTGGCAAATGTTCAAGGAAGCTCCAGAGCACCTAGGAGAAATGGTTTTTCCATGCAGGAGGCTTCATTTGGACCTGTCAAATGACAATCGCCGCGTTTTGTTTTTGTTTTTTACTGTTATGTGCAGCAATGCAATTTTAGTTAGAAAGGTATTTTGCAATAATTGTGACAACATACTCAAATATGCACAACTAAAATAGCAATGCTGTGTGCAAATATGTTTCATAACGAAGGCCAAGCTGCTTTCCTTTGTTTTTTTTTTCCTGAATTGTCACTGAATGGAGTAGAAGGGCCAAACTCTTTAAAGCGGAAGCACATTCTTCTTCTTTTTTTAATTTAAAAAATTCTTTATATTTAATTGAAGGATACCTGCTTTACAAATTGTATTGGTTTCAGCTGTACATCAGCAGAAGCACATTCTTTCTAGAAGAGTCGAATCACTTAAACTATGGACTAGAGACACATTGCCAGTTCAATTTCCAGAAAGAACATATATCAGTGTGAACCATTGTACCCATTAGTGAAGAAACACGGAGGCAAAACTGTAGAGGAAGAAAGCTCAGATTTCTGTTTTCTGCCTTTCTCTTCCCTTTTGATGTCTCTGTACTCTGGGGGCCTCAGGGCTTCAGCATCCCTCTTTCTCTACTTGGTGAGGAACTCATTTCCACGCAGATATTGAGGGGTCAGTAGATTAGCTTTATTACCAGGATATTTCATGTAAAAGAGGAAGCTTTTAAATGGAAAAGGAAGACAACGTAAATGAATCTAAAGGTGATATTTTGCTTTTGGGTGGAGGAGATGAGCGAGTCTTTCAGATGTCAGGGTTTAGTTTTTCTACAAGAGAGCTCTACTCAGGAAACATTTCTTTAGTCAGGCCACTCTGTGGCTGGAGCAGTGTGGTACTTTCTGAACGTTAACTCCTTTACATGAAGCTTAGTGTTTTACTAATAGAGCAGCAGTCAAAGTACCGCATTTCACGTAACTTGACAGGAACCAGGAAGGAATCTCATGTGTTCAGCCTTGCAACTTGGAAGATGGGAGGCCAACAGGCCCCTGTCAGCTTCGCTCGCCACTGCACTGACAGAGGACTCTGGTGTTTGATGCTGGCAGCAGCCACAGGTTCTGGAAGTCCTCGGGCAGAGTCGGTTTGTAAGGCCTGGCCACGGATGCTGCTGTCCGTGTTCGTGGATGTGGCAGAGGAGTCCAAGGTCATGGTTCAATAAATGTTCATTGATGGGCATAAAACAATGGATGACCCCGGGGCATGCCACCATGTGTGCCAAAGACTTTAATCTGTGAAATGGAGAAAACCACACTGAGTTGCTCTTGGACGCTGTGAAAAATGATTGTAAAAGGGTTTTAGAAGCTTAAGCATTTTGAGTGATGGTGTCCAAAGAAAACAGACCCAACCGCAGAAAGCAGAGCATCCCCGTGGCCCTGTAAGCAGTGTTCAGCAGCAGCGTTGAATGGCGTCCTTTTTGGGTCCAGCCAAAAGAGAGGAACTAGAATAACATTGCTGGGGGCTCAACTCTCATTCTGGTTATGAAATTTGAAAGTGGCTTAAGCTGTGGGAAATTATTTTGGATTAGTCTTTATCATCTGATTTCCCCCTGGAGTGAAATTGCTTCATTTTATAAGGTTCTAAAAATCTTGCTCCCACAGGCTGCAATTTAGAGGTAGTGATTTTGCATGCATGCTCAGTCATGTCTGACTCTTTGCAGCCCTTGGACAGTACCTGCCAGGCTCCTCTGTCCATGGGATTCTCCAGGAAAGAATACTGGAGTGGGTTGCCACTTCCTCCTCCAGGGGATCTTCCCAAGGCAGGGAGGAAGTGAGCAAAGGATTTTGTGTGTGTTTGTACAATGAACAATTTAACAATTGGCATAAATTTTGAACCTGTATTATTTATTTCCTTTGCCCAGTTATCTCTGTGTGGGATAATTACTAAATCACTGCAGTCAGCCAGCTGTGTTTTTATCTTATCCTTAAGATCTTAAAGAGATTTCATTTTTTTTTTTTTTTTAGTAAATAGTCTGACATCAAGTTGGCACTCTAATTTGCCCATTGTTGCCCTACAAATCATAGTCATTTCAATTTGGGGCCATTTTTTCTTTTTGTAACTCAGCAGTGACTGAAATCTACTCAGCAGTATGTTTATGGTAACCATATGTCTAAGAATTCCTTGGGTAGGACAGATTTCAGATACAGATCATATGCTATCTATATGCACATGCGTTTTTGTTGATCGCTTGACCTTGCTTATTACCAGGCATACAGTTAAAAGCCTGCAGGCGGTTGTTGATTGAATGCCCACCACTGCACGCTTCCTGAGTGCTTCCTTCAGGCAAGGCACTGTGTCCTATGAAGACAGTTCAGCACATGTGTGGGTGGCTCTTGAAGGATGGGTAAGAAGAGGTGGTACAGAAGAGCTTCCTCAGAGACACCAATAAAGGGAATCCCAGCTCAGAAATAGGATGCAGTAGACGCATCTAGGAAATAGTAAGCAAAATCACCCGGCTTGAATGGGGGGGTTTTGTTGAGGAGGGTGCTTGGAAAGGTCTTTCTTCTTTGAAAGCTGCTCCTCCCTTGGCTGCCAAAACACCACCATATCTAAGTGGTCTGCCTATGTTGTAGACCTTCCTGGTCTCCTTTCCTGACTCTTCTTTTCCACTTGCTCCACAAATATTCATGTTTCCTAGGTTCTTCCCTGGGCTCTTTTTTCTCTCAAAGCTTTCTGGGCAGCACATCTACTCACCTGGGTGAGATGTTCCTCTCGATGTGGATAACATCTACATTTCTATCTCCAACTCCAGACTCTCTCGGAGTGGCAGGCACCCAGTTCCCATTGCCCAGTGGCACCTCTGCCTGAATAACACCATGTCTACCTGTCTCATCCTTTCATTCAGAATCGCTCCATTCTGAGCTCTGCTGAACCAGGTGTAGAAGGGGAATCAAGCAGGATGGAAGTTTGAGTTCAAAGAATCTGTTCTGCATGCAGAAGAAAGTAGGAGACTAGTCAAAAAGAGATTTTTCAAGAATTTTGTAAGTGGAACAGTACTAGGTGATGATAAGACCTAGGGTTTGGCTACTCAGGGGGTGGTCTGTGTACCAGTGCATCAGCATCATCTGGGAGATTGTAGGAATGAGGAGCCCTAGTGCTCTGTCCCTCAGACCTATTGAATCAGAATCTGCATTTGAACAAGATTCGCAGCTGAGCTGCATGCACGGTTCTGAGAAACTTTGGTCTAGGGTATGTGCCTGAGAGTGAACTGAGGAAGTTCAGTGGAGTAGAAATTCATCAAATAATAGCAGTCAGGGAACCAAGAGGCTACAGTGTTGAATGACTGGATAAAGCACAGGGACATTGAAATGGTTCGGTATGAGTGCAATAATGTGGGTGGAGAGGAAGAATTTGAGCTGACTGCCAGCCTCCTCAATGCATTCATTATGCCCCGGAGTGAGGGAGGGTCCTTGCCTCGGATGACAGTGATATTTGATGTGGAATTTTTGACATCTTATTTCATTGAGAACAGCGCCTCTGATTAGGATCTTTCCCCTTTTAAGTTCTGTTGCTGTTGCTTAGTCACTATGTTGTCTCTGACTCTTGCAAACCCTTGGACTGTAGCCCACCAGGTTCCTCTGTCCATAGGATTCTCCAGGCAAGAATACTGGAGTGGGTTGCCATTTTCTTCTCCAGGGGATCTTCCTGACCCAGGCATTGAACCTGTGTCTTCTGCTTGGCAGGCGGATTCTTTACCGCTGAGCCACCAGAGAAGACCCTTTAAGTTCTGTGCTTCAGGGCTTAAAAAATATAGCAAGTCTGTAAATAATGGTGAATTGACTTTACAAGCAGTGGGCTTATACAAGTTAAGCCTTTTGATCAATTTATTTATTTATTTTCTTAAACGCAACCCTGGAGCTTTAACAATCTGGTATCCAATATCACCATCCCTCCTACTTTTGATTCTATTTTCCTGACAGTTAATTAAAAATGTGTTTGCTGGGGCAAATTTTTTCTTTCTTTTTTTGTCTCTCCTGGTACACATAAAACATCTTGGAAATCTTATACATGTTAGAGAACTCATATTGGTGCTCTATCCTTGGGTGTGGGTTTGGTCTTTAAGGAGGTGCTTTGCTTGATAGACAAATCAACAGTGATGATGAGGGTCCTGATTTGGAGTTAGGGAATTTAAGTTCCGGTTGCAGCTCTATCCTTACTATCTGTGTGATGTTGAGTGAATCAGGCAACTATTATGGGCTTCAGGTTCTCATTACACTATATGCTGGTTGGATTATATGAGCTCTGAATTCCCTCTGAGTTATAAACTTGTGATTCCATAATTCTTTTAGGCTATTAGGAATGCCTATGAGGTTAAAATAATGCATCTCCCCAAGACATGTGCTCAGGAGTCTCTCTTGTATTGTGGCCAATATGTTTATTAAGCTCAGTGTTGTTCTATTCGTGATTCCAAATCAAGACACATCTGCATCTAGAATACTCTGCATAGTTCTGGTAGCTTTCTTAGGAGAAATGAGTCTCCTCACAGAAGCAGAATATGTTAGCCCTAAATATTTTAATAAAGAAATAGAGTATCTTTTAGTTGCCCAATTAGGTAAAATAATTTTCTTATGAAATAGACCGAAAAAGATCTATCTCTTCAAAATGTCTCACAATCCAAACTTGTGAAGACTGTGGGGCATTTCTTGAAATGTGAAGACTTAACTGAATTCTCAAAACTGTAGACCTGAAGGGATACTTTCAGGATAATTACAAGGAATGACTATTTTTCCTGGTAGTTAGTAAGCATATGAAACTCATTACTTGCCTAGTTTCCAAAGGCTGTCTTCACATGGGTTCCAGAATGATTTAGATGAGTTCTTTATGATGGATCCCAAATGGGATTCAGAGCGTGTTGATCTTTTGGTGTGAGGCCCCATTCTTTAGAGCTGATATCTGAGATATACAAATGCCTTTAAAAATTATTGCTTAAAAATTTTAGTTCAGTGATAGAAAACAGAACTGTATTGGACAAAACAAGAATGTTGACCTTGTGATTATGTATTTTCTTATAGCAGTGACTGTGGACAAATTTTCCAGGCTTGTCCTGGAATATTCCTTTAGGGGATTAATAAAGAAAACTTTGTACTATGAGAAACTTTCAGTATATACAAAAATGGAGAGCACAGTATTGTGAAACTCCATGTTCTCATCACTCAGCTTCAATAATTAGCCAAGTCTAATTTCATCTCTAATCTTTTCCCCACCCTTAGCCTAGGCCCTGGTAATTGTGAAGCAAATCCAAGGCATCCTCATTTTGTCTTAAGCATTTTAACATTTATCTAAAAGATTGGTTTCTTTATTATATAATTAAAATAAAATTTATACCTAGTGAAATCCAGAGCTCTTAACTGTACAACTTGATCACCTTTGATCCATGTGTGTGTCCATGGAACCACCACTCCTAGTAAGATATAGGAGATTTGCGTGACCACATAGTTTCCCCATGTCCTTTTCCAATGAATTTTTACTTCCATAAGCAATCTGTCTCTTTCCCCCCATCTTTAATGAGGTATAACTGACAAATGAGTTTAAGGTAAACAAGCATAAGGATTTGGTATATGTATATATTGTGAAGTGATTACCACAGTAAAGTTAGTCAATACAACTGTCACCTCATATATTCAGTAGTTACCTTTTTGATTTTTATTTTCTGGTGGTGAGAACATTTTAAGATTTACTCTCTTAGTAAATTACATGCCTACAATACAGTATTGTTAACTACGGTTACCATGCTGTACATTAGATCCCCAGAACTTATTCATCCTATTACTTAAAGTTTTTACCCTTTTACCAACATCTCCCCATTTCTCCCACTTGTCAGCCACTGGCAGCCACCATTTAACTCTCTTTTTCTATGAATTTGACTTTTTTAGATTCCACACACGCGAGACCATTTAGTATTCCCTCTCTCTGTATGGTTATTTTACTTCGCATAATGCTCTCCAAATTTATCCATATTGTCCCAAATGGCAGGATTTCCATATTTTTTTTTATGATTGAATTCTATCTATCATCTATCTGTCTGTCTTTCTTTGTCACACACATTTTCTTTAATCATTCATCTGCCAATGGACACAGCTGTTTCCATATCTTGGCTATTGTGAATAATGCTGCAGTCAACATAGTTATCTCTTCCAGATACTGATTTCAGTTCCTTCAGATGTATACCCTGATAGGCTTATTAATAGGCCTTTTTATTCACAGCTGGGCAAGAGCAACTTTAGCTGAGTCAGAAATCCTGATTCGCTTGATCTGAGCTGCTGGTTTAAATGTTTGCTTAACAATTAGCATGTTTCCTAATGTCCCCTCTCCTCTTTTCTTCTTCCATCTTCTGCCCTCTCATTCCATCTCTAGACGTGGTTCTGTCCCTCCCTCATCTTGAAGTACATTGTTCATCTTCTCTCCTATAGACCCCTGTTGGTCTTTCTAATCTACATACTCAACTTGGAGAGCTCCGCAACTATTGGCCAGTTAGAAACAGATACTAGAGCACAAAGCTGTTTTCAAGTATGTGCTGGCTGAACATATGTGCCAGTTGGATAGATGTCATAACTAGGCAAGACTTGGTTACTTAAGAACTTGCCCACTCAACATTTTCTGGAGTTTTGACCCCATCCACCGACCAAGATCTCTTCTTTATGTTTAGGATGTTAGAGTCTCTATCATAGGATAATAACAGTGTCCATCCACAAAAGTTTTCTAAGGACTAAACACGTGCTGTTGTCATGCTCAATAGCTTCAGTCATGTCTGACTCTTTGCAACTCTATGGACTGTAGCCCGCCAGCCTCCTTGTCCATGGGATTTTCCAGGCAATAATACTGGAGTGGGTCGCCGTTTCCTCTTCCAGGACATCTTCCCAACCCAGGGATTGAACTTGCATCTCCTGCATTGCAGGCAGATTCTTCACTGCTGAGCCATCAGGGAAGACCCTAAACACAGTAGAATTTAAATTCTACTAAGTTCAGCTCCTAGAATATAGGAGATGTTCAATATCATAGCTATAACCTGGAAGTAAAGAACACTGTTTGACTTTGTTCAATCTGGCATTTTGTGAACTTGTTTAACCATGATAGTGCTATTTCTGGGAGCATCTGTTAACATTTTAAGGAATGTTGCTGCTCTATGGAATCCAGGTTGGAAACCCTGAATTAAGAATTGAACAAAATCAAGCTGTTGACTGTTCACAGTGAGTGAATAAATCAGTGCTGCTTAAACTGGAAGTTGGGCTTTCGGATCTTAGCTCAGTCCTCACCACATGTTGCTTGAATAAAAAGGAAAGGTTTCATTTTAAGACACAAGACAGAATCAAAAACGTGGTGCTAGTGGTAAAGAACCTGCCTGCCAATGCAGGAGCCATAAGAGATGTGGGTTCGATCCCTGGGTGGAGAAGGTTCCCTGGTGTAGGAAATGGCAACCCACTCCATTATTCTTGCCTGGAGAATCCCATGGACAGAGGAGCTTGGCGGGCTACAGTCCATGGGGCTGCAAAGAGACAAGATTGAGCGATCTGTCTATATGAAGCCTGGATTTTTGTTCATCTCTTCCTTCCAATCACATCTCCAGGTGACTCAAGAAATTCAAGGAAAGCTATCTGAAGTTGTCTGGATCAGCTGTCAAGGATGTCATTATGTTGGATAAATTAGAATTTACATACTCCTTCTGATTTTGGTCTTTCAGAAACAATGAGGCCAGACACTGTCCTCCTGTGTTCCCTTGTCTCTGTCTCCCTCTGCCTTGGTCCCCCTGTTTCATGCCTTGGGGCTGCCTCACTGCCCAGCAGGTGCTTGCTCCCTGCCCCTGCCCTCCCCCTTGGGTTGGGTGTGTATGTCCACCCACTTCGATGTTGTGCCTGACCGAGGAATTCAGATCCCTGGAAAGTGAGGCCAGTGAGTGACCAGAGAAGTGTGTGGGGGTCGGGTCCCCAAGCTTTCCAGAGGCATGGATGGTCGAACACAGGTGGGACATCCAGGTCAAAGACAGACATTGCTCACTTGATCACCTGAAAGCCAGGGATGATTACATCATTAGGAATGTGCATTTCTCAACTAAGCCTTTAAGAGCGATGGGTGAGGAGAAGCATCCTTATATGACATGTGTGTGTGACACGTTCAAAGGGCACACGTATCAGATGACTGAATTCCCTGCGTGAGCCATGGGAGAGTTTTAAAAAGTCTTTCTCGTGCTTGTGCTCCACACCCACTAATCCCAGGAGTCCAGTTCCAGTTCCAGGAGTCCAGTTTTCCTCCACTTCATTTCTCAGGCGGCTCTCCTGGCTGGGGTTGGTTGGTGCACGAGTGTGATATGCAAGCACTGTGGCACCTGTGGGCAGTTTGCACTGCTGTTCTCTTCATTAGAGGGACAGCCAGTTGCGGTAGTGTGGAAGATGCATAAGGGGTCACAACCAGACTTAATGATCTCCTCAGGACTGCTTTTGTTTAATGATCCATTTTGTCTCAGGTAATAAGAAAGAGAAAAAAAATCTGCTTATATTTGCAGGCGGCAGCCACACTTTAGGCTAGCTGATCTGAGTTAATTTACCAGTCTTGGACATTACTCTAGGGGCCAGAGATGAGCCTGGGATGGAGACAGTCATTTATCAACTTAGGGCCCACTTCCATCCCAAAGAAGTCTGTCAGGGGATATGGTGGTTCTTTGGCCAAGCATAGGGCTGGACCCCGGCTCCCTCCAGAATCTGCTGTCTGACGGTTAGAAAGTCATTTGCCCTTTGCACTAGGATAGTGTTATTCAGAGTTCACTAGGATAGGGAGGAAGGTTTTCAGCTTCAGTTTCCTCAAGACTAAAATCAGAGAGCAAGTGACCAAGTATGAATTCCATGAAGGCAGGCCCAGTAGAAAAGAGCAGATGTTGGGGGTGTCTGCCAGTAAGAGTGAGAACTCCTCTTTTGATGTTGAAGAATTTGTGATATCACTTGATTTCTTGTTACCCTATAGTGTAGATTTTTAATTTTATGATTCAAAGCAAATTGCGTAAAAATAGTTAGTATCTATATGTTTCTTGTATGGAGGTCACGTGTGTAGTGTTCATCAAATGCCTAATATCCTTTAACCTTTGACCTCCACATGCAGCATGCCCCGGCCAATTTTTTCTCATCCGGTGGCCTAGGAGGGCAGGACAAGGTTCATCTTCAGGGTCTTGTTTCTCATCATTCCAGATAAAGCTGCCATTGTTCTTGCTGTGATAGGGAGAAGCAGGTCCTGGGCCATGTCTCCTCTTATTTACCTGCCATCAAAATGTCCTTGTCCCTGATGAATAGATACAGAAGCTGTTGTACATATACACAATGGAATATTACTCAGCCATAAAAAGGAACACATCTGAGGCAGTGCTAATGAGGTGGATGAACTTAGAGCCTATTATATAGAGTGAAGTAACTCAGAAAGAGGTAACAAACAGCATATTTTAACACACATATATATGGACTCTAGAAAGATGGTACTATTTGCATCTAGAAAGATGACTATTTGCAGGGCAGCCATGGAGATGCAGACATAGAGAACAGACTTATGGACATGAGATGGGGGGAGGGAAGGAGAAGGTGGGATGAATGGAGAGAGAAGCATGGAAACATATACACTACCATATGTAAAATAGTTAGCCAGTGGGAATTTGCTGTTTGATGCAGGGAACTCAAACCAAGGCTCTGTGACAACCTAGAGGTGTGGGATGCTGTGGGAGGTGAGAGGGAGGTTCAACAGGGAGGGAGCATAGGTATCAGTTCAGTTCAGTTGCTCAGTCATGTCTGACTCTTTGTGACCCCACGGACTGCAGCATGCCAGGCTTCCCTTTCCATCACCAACTCCCAGAGCTTGCTCAAACTCATATACATCAAGTCGGTTATGCCATCCAACCATCTCATCCTCTGTTGTCCCTTTCTCCTCCTGCCTTCAATCTTTCTCAGCATCAGGGTCTTTTCCAATGAGTTGGTTCATCGTATCAGGTGGCCAAAGTATTAGAGTTTCAGCTTCAGCATCAGTCCTTCCGATGAATATTCAGGATTGATTTCCTTTAGGACTGACTGGTTTGATGTCCTTGCAGTCCAAGGGACTCTCAAGAGTCTTCTCCAACACCAAGACATAGGTATCCTATGGCTGATTCATGTTGATGTATGGCAGAAACCAACACAATATTGTAAAGCAATTATCCTTCAGTTAAAAATAGTTTAAAAAAGTATTAAAAAAAATGTCCTTGTCCCTGACTGCCTCTTTAACTGAAGGAGAGGTTAAAGGTCACCTTTTTTTAAAAGACTTGAAAAATGCTGCGTAGCACCCTCCACTTTCCTCATTTGCACTGGGAACCACTGATTTGTGGTGAGGAAGGTAGATTCACCTGATGAATACTTGAGTTCATGTGGATTCCATGAGCCAAGCCCCTGGGACAGCCTCACCTTGTACTCAGCTTTGGTAAGTTTCTCCCAGTAGCCTCCATCTGAGAGCCTTATAGGCTTTCTTGGATATCTAGACAACCCTGGGAGCCAGATACTGCTGGGCTATTCATTCTCACTTTACAGAACAGCTGAGGCATGTAGTGTTCTCTGCTGACTTGTTTGGAACACAGCCACTGAGGAATCCACCTATGAATTTGTCTCCCCAAAAAGAAATGAGAAAAGACTCTGCCCATTGTTACATATAGGAGCTATGTCAGAAATGGCAACTCTTTATGCTCAGTTAAAAAAGAACTCTGCCTCTTTTTTTTTAACTGAAGTATAGCTGATGTACAATGTTATATGAGTTATTGGTGTGCAATATAGTGGTTCATAATTTTTAAAACTTTAGTTCATTTGTAGTTATTATAAAATATTGGCTATATCCCCCATGTTGTACAGTATAACGTTGTAGCTGATTCCATACCTGATAGTTTGTACTGCTTAATGCTCTATATTGCTTCTCCTTTCCTTCTTCTCCCTACTGGTAACCACTAGTTTGTTCTCTATACCCGTGAGTCCACTTTGAAAAAGAACTAGATTTCTATTCTGTTTTCCCCATGATGGAGAATTAAAAAGAAACCACATTAGCAGATAGACATAGCTAACGGGTACTATCCGAGGGAAAAGCCAAAGGAAAAAGTGGCTTTCTTTTACATTGAATAGCCCAGCTCCAGAGGATAAAATCAAAGGAATTGAGATGAAATGAAGGGAGAGCATGCTTCCTTGTTCTGACAAACTCCCCAGAAAGATGGTGAATGATGATCATCTTATTTGAATGATAAAAGCAAATCATTATCACCCCGGAGCTGGTCCCTCTTGGGGGTTAACTTTACAGCTGCCTTGTGTGGAATCCATCTACACACCCATGGGGAGTGGCGGTGCTGTGTGGTGGAGACTGTAGACCATGCACTGTGGATCATGGACTGTATGGTTCTCTTAACTCTGTTTGGCGTCCAGCAGGGGAATGGCTACACTTACGAATTTAGCTAAGACTTCTTTCTTGCTGGAAAGTGAAAGTGAAAGTGTTAGTTGCACAGTTGTGTCTGACTCTTTGCAACCCCACGGATTGTAGCATGCCAGACTCCTCTGTCCATGGAATTCTCCAGGCAAGAATACTGGAGTGGGTGGCTGTTCCCTTCTCCAGGGAATCTTCCCGGCCCAGGGATTGAACCTGGGTCTCCTGCATTGCAGGCTGATTCTTTACTATCTGAGCCACCAGGGAAGCCCTGGCTAGAAATGAGGCTTAATATAAGAACAGGTCAGTCAGAAGAGGGCATCCTATTTTCTTCTGTTGGTAATGACAGCATGCTCTGTCAGTCAGGATTTTGAGGTTTGGGTGTTGTTCTGACCAGAGGCTGGGGGACAGATCAGATAACCTTATAAACCCTTTCAGCCTGGAAGTCCAGTGGAAAGTGTTCCAAAGGCAACTTAATACTCTGGATTTATTTTTCTCCCTCGCTTTTTACAAAAATTTGCACTTCCAATTTACAGTGTCTATAATGTGCTAACGGGCTTTCCTCCTATTAAAAAACACGTGTGGATGTGAGAATGTTTCTCCTTAAGAAAAGACGGTCTCTGGGGCTTTGCTTCTGGCTTGAGGTCCTATGAGGTAGGTGTGATGAAACCTCCCCCGCAGTGGGTGGGGGTGTGAGCGAACCACACTGGGGGCAAGCAGCTCTCCTGCTAATTTTGGCAGGAGAGGGAGACACTCAGCTACTTGGCGAGGAAAGAAGGTAAATTTTGCGATTCATTTGCAAATCGAGATAAAATGAGTTTTCAGACATGTGTTCAGAGCCTGTCTATTCTCTTCTACCATTAAACCTGTGTGTGTGCGTGTGTGTGTGCGTGTGTGTCTGTGTGTATTAGTCGCTCAGTTGTGTCCAACTCTTTTTAACCCCATGGACTGTAGCTCGCCAGGCTCCTCTGACCATGGAGTTCTGCAGGCGAGAATACTGGAGCGGGTTGCCACTCCCTTCTCCGGGGGATCTTCCCAGTGCTGGGATCGAACCTGGGTCTCTCACATTGCAAGCAGATTCTTTACTGTCTGAGCCACCAGGGAAGCCCTTAAACCTGTTAGGACGGAAATAATCCAAGTTCACGTTTTTCAGTCAAATGATTGTTCTTCCCATCCCAGTGCTTTCGGTGGCCAGTGGCAGCATGGTGGCCCGGGGTTAGGATTTTGAGAAGGAGAGGGAGAAGTGGGCAGGTGACATCTAGCAGCTGATACTTTACAGTCTGTGTGGAGGCTGTCTTAGGCTCCCAGAACAAGGAATATGGATGGGAAACTTCCAGAATGCTAGAAGGTTGCGAGAGAGTGATGCTCTTTAGGTCCTCAAAGTAAGGAGTCAATTAGATCAGAGCTTTTCAAAAGCACCTTACATTCACCATATTCCACCATTCTGTGATTCTTCCTGCTATAGCTGGGTGATTTTTATATAATTATCAAAGAGAAGATAGATCTTTTGAAAAAAGATTTTTTATTGTAGCTTGAGGATTAATTCACGCAGCTCGAGTCCACTCATGGACTCATCAGCATGCACACTTTCTCAATCCATGATGACTTCATGGGCTAAGGGAAAATTTCATTCCTTTGGAAAATTGAATTAGCATAGTCAAATCAGCAGAAAATTATCTTTGACTAGTAGGTATTATTTCTACACCATTCTGCTTTGCCAAAAAAAATAATGACTCTGAGACTTTAGCTTGATGGCTAAGCAATAGAGCCAATGTCTACCATTTTCTTTCACAGTCCGAAGAACTGTTGTAGATGTTTTACACACACTTGTTCATTTAATCCCCAGAAGATCTCTAGGAGATGAGTTAATACTAAACTCCCATTTAATCAATAAGGAAATTGAAGATTAAAGAGATCAGGCAACCTGTCAAGGCTTGGATTAAACTTTGGGTGTAGCGGCTAAGTGAGGGCTCTCCTGTGAACTCTGCTCGTCCATCCTCTGCCTCTCCCAGGGGGTCAGTAAAACTGACCAGCTGCACTCATCATACTTGGGTGGAATTACGAATGAGACATTGTGGAAGGTCCCTGTTTGGGATATGAAAGCATGAACAGGGAGTCTTAGTTTCCATGAAAGTGGGTCAGTAAGATATGTTGGAACAGTAAGTAGATCACTTGTTTTCTGAACACTGCTATTAGGAATTAGAAGCCTAGCAAGATCCCTAGGTTTATAATTCTCTGTCTCCAAACGATAAGAACAAGAGGCAACAGTGAGTGCTGACATTTACAGATGTTATATCTGCTAATTCATTTAAAATGCCAACAACCCCTTGAGATAGCTATGGCTATCTTCCTCATTTTCCAGATGGGGAAAACTGAGACCCAGAGTGGTGCAGAAACAGCCAGGAAGTGGCAGAGCTGGGTATGAGCCTGGGCTGTTTAAGCATTGTTCTAGCCTGCCTCTCAGCAGCAGCACTCAGCTTTGGCAGTTCTGAAATATTTGCTTCTGTGATGCGTATAGGACTTAGTCCTTCAGAGTGGGATGAGGCTGAGAAGAACTGGACATTGAGCAATGTCTTCTGTGAATGTTCGTGTATTTGAACCAGGTGGCTCTCCTCCTCTGGGTTTTTTTTCTAGGGGTGGGGCAGGAATGGCCCTCACAGGGCCCCCCTGTGGTTGTCTGTGGGATACCCAATTCACCCTGCTGCATGGAATTCCATGCTTGACCCTGTCTTCTGAAATAAGGCTGGAATTTGGGGGTACTCTTCTACAGAATCTGTAACTCTTAAGTGTTTCAAGATTGTATTTGCTCATTTTATCTTCAGTGAACATTAATGGGTTTAAATGTGGTATCAGAACTTGCCAAATGGTGCTTATAGAAGGAAACAGGCTCAGAAAGATTAAGTGACTTCTCCAATTTCACATGAAGTTGTACGTTGCTGAGTGCAAAGGCTGTCTTACTTGAGCCAGGACTCAACCGAGATAAACCAACGGCCTGTTTCTGCTCTTGTCCTTGGAGCTTGGCGGGGACCAGAAGTAGGGAGGATTCAGATGCCCTGGAACTACTCAGAACACAAATTGGAGAGAGAAATTGAGATGCTGATGCTGATAGAAGAGAGGACAGAGAGGGGATAGCCACATCCACTCCTCTTTGCACGCTTAGGCATCTGTGCTCCTCAACTAGGCAGGTGGTAGTATTTGAATATGAATGAATGGATCCCTACTGTCCTTTCAGTTCTGCTCCACATTCAGAGCATGGAAAGCACAGGGTTTGATGAGGGTGAAGACCTCAGTGGGGGAGATGGCTTCAGGTAGAGAGCAGATGTGGGAAGTAGAGGGCACGTGTGCAGACGTATCTGTGGGCAAAGGCCGATTGCACCTGGAATACTTAACCTGGCCCACAGGTACATTTTTCTTAACTTTGGTAATATCTTGTCTTATCTCCAAATTCTCAAATGGGGAAATAACATAGCCAGTTCCAGGAAAATTGTAGACTTTTCTTTGTTAGTTGCTCTTCGGCACACTTCTGCCATTGCCACGGGCCTCGAGCCTAACCTGTTAACCATTTGGATTCGCTCACATTATTCCTGAATGTGAGTCATGTGGTGTCTAGGCTTACCCGCCTGGGCTTTCCTTTCCAGGTGAACATGTTTGTTGAAGGATTCCACGATGCCATCCTCCTCTACGTCCTGGCTTTACGTGAAGTACTCAGAGCTGGTTACAGTAAGAAGGACGGAGGGAAAATTATCCAGCAGACTTGGAACCGAACATTTGAAGGTGAGGATTCGGTCTACAAGGTAACAGTGTTCTGCTGCCGATCAAGTTGCTTTTTCCCTGGTTCTGTTTTTCTCTCTTACAACTATGGGACCTTGCCAGTGTCTTAGTTTTCTCAGCTATAAAAGGATAATAAGTCATGATCAACCTACTTCACAGGCTTGTGAAAATTAAATGAGATAAAGCTTATGAAAGTGCTCTGAAAGAGTTTCACTGAAATAGGAGGCACCTTGTCTCCTGATGGCAACAATTTTGTGCTAAGTCACTTCAGTCATGTCCCACTCTTTGCAATCCCTGGACAGTAGCCCATCCGGCTGCTCTGCCCATGGGATTTTCCAGGCAAGAATACTGAAGTGGGTTGCCATGCCCTTCTCTAGGAGATCTTCCTGACCCAGGGGTTGAATCCCAGTCTCTTGTGTCTCCTGCATTGGTGGGTGGGTTCATTACCTCTTTACCACTAGTGTCACCTGGGAAGCCCCTAGGCTTCTTTAAATTTGTCATAAGCCTCATTCACAGCAATCAGTTTGTGAAGAGTTCTGTGATCACTTTTAGAAGAAATTATCCCAGATACACTTTCCTCTGTTTAAAACATCTGGAGGTTTGAGATGATGAGCAGGTCCAGTTGAGCTCTCTGCTTTTAATTTTTGAAATGGTGAATACTGGTTGTTGCTTTCTTAAGAACAGAGGAAGTATAAGAACAACAGCAAAAGAAATGGCATGTCATCTTCTCACTCAAGCAATTTTGTTGACATTTAAAAATTGTGCAAGAATGAGACTATTCTTGGCTGGAAAGTTAAACACTACAAAAATGTACAAAATGAAAAGTGAAAGTTTTCCTTCCCACCCTAGTCCCCTCTCCCCAGTGTAATGGCTATTAAAAATTTCCTATGATTCAGCCTAAAAATATTCTGTGCCTTCTGCCAGCACATATGCATTTGTATATCTTATCTAAAATATTTACACAAAAGGGTCATACTAGGAATGCCATTCCTCATCTAAGTTTTTTCACTTGTATGTCAAGCAGAAGGATTTTCCATATGAGGGCCCATAAATTCAGCACATTTTAAAATGATGGTTCCACATATTTCCACTGTTTGGCTGTACAAGGATTTCTTTACCCAGTCTCCTATTGATGGACACTTCAGTTGTCTAGTTTTTGCTATTATGCAAAATGCTATCATGAGGTTACACATCTTGATACATTTCTGTGAGTACATCCAACAGGGAACATTCTTAGTCATGGCCTATCTGGGTTCAAAATTATACTGGTGCCTTTTAAAGTGCATTGTAGTTCAGTCACTAAGTTGTGTCAACTCTTTGAGAACCCATGGACTGTAGCATGCCGGGGCTCCCTGTCCCTCACCATCACCCAGAGTTTGCCCAAGTTCATGTCCATTGAATCGGTGATGCCATCCAACCATCTCATCCTCTGTTGTCCCCTTCTCTTCCTGGAGGAGGGAATGGCAAACCACTAAAGTATACTTGCTGTGAGAACCCCATGAACTGTATAAAAAGGCGAAGTACATTAGATATTGCCAAAGAGCTTCCAGAAAGGTCTACTAGTCCATATTCTTGCTAATGGCATAAAAAATACTAGTTTCCTCTCACATCAGTTCAGTTCAGTTCAGTTCAGTCCAGTCGCTCAGTTGTGTCCGACTCTTTGCGACCCCATGAACCGCAGCACTCCAGGCCTCCCTGTCCATCACCAACTCCCGGAGTTTATCCAAACTCATGTCCACTGAGTCAGTGATGCCATCTAACTATCTCATCCTCTGTCGTCCCCTTCTCCTCCTGCCTTCAATCTTCCCCAACATTAGGGTCTTTTCAAATGAGTCAGCTCTTCGCATCAGGTGGCCAAAATATTGGAGTTTCAGCTTCAACATCAGTCCTTTCAATGAACACCCAGGACTGATCTCCTTTAGGATGGACTGGTTGGATCTCCTTGAAGTCCAAGGGACTCTCAAGAGTCTTCTCCAACACCACAGTTCAAAAGCATCAATTCTTTGGTGCTCAGCTTTCTTTATAGTCCAACTCTCACATCCATACATGACTACTGGAAAAACCATAGCCTTGACTAGATGGACCTTTGTTGACAAAGTAATGTCTCTACTTTTTAATATGCTATCTAGGTTGGTCATAACTTTCCTTCCAAGGAGTAAGCATCTTCTAATTTCATGGCTACAATCATCATCTGCAATGATTTTGGAGCCCCTCAGCCACTGTTTCCACTGTTTCCCCATCTATTTCCCATGAAGTGATGGGACTGGATGCCATGATCTTAGTTTTCTGAATGTTGAGCTTTAGGCCAACTTTTTCACTCTCCTCTTTCACTTTCATCAAGAGGCTCTTCGGTTCTTCTTCACTTTCTGCCATAAGGGTGGTGTCATCTGCATATCTGAGGTTATTGATATTTCTCCTGTCAATCTTCATTCCAGCTTATGCTTCATCCAGCCCAGCGTTTCTCATGATGTACTCTGCATATAAGTTAAATAAGCAGGGTGACAATATACAGCTTTGACGTACTCCTTTTCCTATTTGGAACCAGTCTGTGGTTCCATGTCCAGTTCTAACTGTTGCTTTCTGACCTGCCATCAGTCAAAAATGAGCATGAGACTCAATATTAGAACACCCAGTTTCTGGAGCCCTGGGTACATCTACTTCATATTCACTCATTCATTCATTTATTCATGAAGTATTCTTGAGCACTTCCTATGTGCCAGGCACTGGGTTAAGGGGCTTATAACTCAGCAGTAAATTAAAGATATTCCTTGCAATCAGCTGAGCTTCTGTGGAGTAAATACACCACTTCAGGGGCTGGCAAGTGAATCAGGTTAAGGGAGATAGAAAGTGATGGGAGGGGTATAGCAGGGCTACTAATTTAAACAGAGTTCAGCAAAGGTCTCTCTGATAAGTGGCAGTTGGGTACAGACCTCAGGGAACTGAGATATATGACACAGCTATTTAGGAGAGAATAGTCCAGAGGCAGCAGCAAACAGAGAGACCCTGAGTGTAGCTGGGGGACAGTGGTGAATGCCCTGGGAAGAGCCTGTGGGCCTGTGTGGCTAAAGCAGTATGGGAGTTGCAGTGTGAAGTGAGCCAGAGACAGTGTGAAGTAGGACCAGACCCTGTGGTCCTGGAAGCTGCATTGAGGACCTTGAATGAGATGGAAGCCACCAGAGGGTGTCAAGGGAAACAGGATCTGTCTTGAGTCTTTAAAAGGGAGCCCTCTGGGATCTGTGTGGAAAATAAACTACAGGGTGTGTACAGATGTGAGAGTTGGACCATAAAGAAGGCTGAGCACTGAAGAATTGATACTTTCAAATTGTGGTGCTGGAGAAGACTCTTGAGAGTCCCTTGGACAGCACGGAGGTCAAACCAGTCAATCCTAAAGGAAATCAACCCTGAATATTCATTGGAAGGACTGATACTGAAGCTCCAATGCTTTGGCCACCTGATGTGAAGAGCCAACTCATTGGAAAAGATCCTGATGCTGGGAAAGATTGATGGCAAGAGGAGAGGTGACAGAGGATGAGATGGTTGGATGGCATCAGTGACTCAATGGACATAAATTTGAGCAAACTCAGGGAGATAGTGAAGGACAGGGAGGCCTGGTGTGCTGCAGTTCATGGGGTCCCAAAGAGTAGGATGTGACTTAGCAACTGAACAACAACAATGCTGATGGATATCATCTGAGGACCACTGATGTACAGGTCACTAACAGGTCAAAAAACCAGCATCCTAGCCACTGACTGTCACCTCAGTCCTTTGGTTTTCTCCTTGGTCACCTGTACCAAGAGGGGTTGAATCAGCTGATGACTGACAAAGGCCCTTTGAGTTCTGCATCATGCCAACCATTTGAGCCCCTGAATGTACTGGGACTGTGCCTATCTGCCTTACCAAGACTAGATTCGGGGCACATGCTGTTTTTCTCACTTAGGACTCTCCTCTACGCCACTGCCTCACCTTGTCCTTGGTCATTAGAAAGGGTAAGATAGTATAGAGGGATCAGGTTCCAGTGAGAATTGTCTGGACTGCAGCTGTGGTGACCGTTGGTGGATTTCATTTCTCTTTGCTGGTTTTAGTAGATGCCACTCTTAATCTAATCCAGAGTGGCATCTGCTTTAACTTTGAACAGATTGTAGGACATGAACAAATCAAATAACCCTTCAGGGTTGTCTTGTTTGACCTCTGACAGCTTTAGCTGAGGAGCTGAAGTCAAATGGGATCAGTCAGGGGTCATATTAGGACAGAATCAAATTTCCCAGAAGTTGTGTCCCATGCCTTGAGAACTGGCATGTGTGGGTACAACCTTGGTAGGCCACATCCCGTTCCTAGCTCTTCTTCTCTGCATGGTGTGGTCATTTGCTCTTGGTCTTCCAAGGGAGGTTGTTAAGGGAAGGGCAGGTGCCCACGATGGCTGGAACTCAGTTTTGCATAGACGGCATGGACTAAATTTTCCCGTGGGCCAATCTGAGGCTTCCATTCTAGAGCTGGGTCTACACAGGCAATACTAAATGAGTCCCAGAATAATCAACTGTATAGTTCAGTCCAAACTTAGAATCTCGTCTGTCCAATGTAAAGATAACTGAAGCCAAGCTAAGTGTTGACCTTGAATTGTTTGGGGAGCTTGTTCTATTTGCTAAACAACAATCAACCTGAGGGTAAACCCCCAAAGAACTATAAAAAAATCCCTAACCGTTCTAAAATTAAGGACAATTAAAATTTTAAGGGTCGCTGTAAGTGACCACTAAGTTGTCAAGGGAAAAATACTCTGGATGTTATTTGACAAATTTGGATTTTATTACTGTGAAACTTATGACCGACTCTCAAGACTTTCAATAAATGGCCTGGGAAGAAGTTGAATTTCCTCACTGTGGGAGAGGTCAGGGTGACAAGGTAAATAGGACTGTGGCTCAAACCCTGAGCTCCACTGCAGGCCAATAGAAAGGAGGGTAGAAAGTTGAATTACTTATGTACAGGAAAATTCTGCTGTCAGCGTGACACTCTCACCTTATGTATAATACTCTCAGGTGAAGTCTCACTTGCTAATTGGCCACCCTGAGGGTTCACACCCCATTTCTTGGCAGAACTGTAATAGCTTAAAGTGTAATGAGGTCTTGGATTACTAGGGCCACCTTGTCTTATAAAATACTCTGCAAAACACTTAGCAGAACACACCATCATAAACACCTCCAAAGAGAACAGCAGATGGTTTTGGACAGCCAGTATATTTGGAGATACATCTGTATCTATTTTTCAGTGACATTTATTACTTAAAAGTTGTATAGACTGTCAAGGATAAGCTAGCTTGAGATACGTGTATCCTCTGTAAGCAGCCTCTATTAAGAAGACAAAAAAAAAAAATTAGGATGAATAGTAGCTCCATTCTGTTTCCGGCAAAGTAGACCAAAGTCTGGAAAAATCAGAGGGCCTTCAAACCACAGCCCAGAGGAGAGCAAACCCAAATACTTGCTCTCTCCAAACCACACTAGAGGATGGAACTTTCCCTTGGGACTCCTTTTCCCAGACGTTCATTTTATTTCCGGTGAGAACCAAATCAATAGAGACCTCAATTAAGAACTATACTGAACTCTGCCACAGTTTAAAATGAAAGAAAGCAAATACTTAGGATGTGGCTGACATATATATTCTCTTACTTAGTTAAGGAAAATGACAATATAGACATATTTAATATCATCTAATGATATATACATGTTTGCTTTTATTGATTAGCTGCTATAAGCCACCATTGCTAGCCCAAGCAAACCTAACCCTTCATGTGGCACTCCAGGCCCTCCACGCTCTGGTCCTGCTCCAGGTTTACAGCTCACTGTTCCCTTCCATACATATGGGCCACCTCCCCCCAAACCTCCCTGGCCTCTTGATTCCTTTCAGCTTTTGTGCCTTTGTAAATACTCACAAGGCTGCCTTTCTGCCTAGAACACTCCCACACCCTGCTGGCTTCTTGTCCGAATCAGAGGCTTCACCAACATGTCTACTAAAGGCCTACTCTTCTACTGGGTCCTCTGCAAGTCTCCAGCTAGATGTTCTAGCCTGTCCCCTGAGTGGTGTGGACACCATCCTAGGTCCTCTCCCAGATTCCAGGCATAGCGGTAGTAATAACAAAAGAAGAAAACAACTGACTTCTCTGAAACCCACAAGTACTTTACCTGTGTTAGCTCCCTTAATCTTTTCAGCAGCCTCTTGGCAGAGAGGTACTATCCTGCTTTTTTTTTTTACAGTTCTGGAGACTGGGGCTCAGAGGTCTAAATCCTTGCCCAAGGTCACAGAGCTAGGAAATGTGAAAGCTGGGATTCAGATGCAGGTGGTTGGATTTCCACACCAACAAGATAAATTCCTAGTCCAGGCTGCTTTTCTCTTGAGCAGACACTGTGTCCGGTTCATCTTTGCCTCTATTGCAGTGTTGAATTCAGCCCCTAGTAATTGCTGGATAAACAATGAATGATTTACTGTATCTATAGGAGATGATGAGTGTTAACTAAACTCATTTCACAATGTTTATGTCAAACCTTTATGTTAGACTCTTGAAACGTACACAGTGAAATACATCGATTACATCTCAGTTAAATTGGAAAACAAAGATAAAGCCCCCCAAAGAATGGATGTATGAACACAAGTGGGATAAACTAGCTCTTCTTTGGTTCTTGGCTCCCGTGACCTGTGAAGCAGGCCCTCTGCTCTCCTGTGCATTCAAGGAGCCCACATGGAAGCACATTCATTGAATCCTGGCCCTGGGGAAGATTTTCCTTTATAATGTTTGTCCAGTGATAAGATGAACCCATGACAAGTCTAGGAACGTGCTACAACTCCACTTCTTACCCTGAATTAAAAAAAAAATTACTACAAAACTCTAGGATAAGCATACTGCTTTCAGGATTAGCCTTAGCCTTTTTTTTTTTTCTTTAACATATTCCCCAAAAAAGGTCATTTGTTTCTTTTTCTTTTCACTTTTAAATGGAGAAATGTTAAGAATTTAGGAATGCAGACACAGATGAAATTACAATGTCTTTCCAAATGCCAACAAAAATGCTCCGAGTCTGATGAGATTCCCTGTGGCATGAGTTTGTTTAAAAAATCCTGTCAATTCATTTTCCTGTTTTTGTTGGCGGACAGAGGTATTTTAAATAACCAACTGGAGCTCATTGCATCTCATCTTCTAGGTATTGCTGGGCAGGTGTCCATAGATGCCAACGGAGACCGGTATGGGGATTTCTCCGTGATCGCCATGACCGACACGGAAGCCGGCACCCGGGAGGTAAGCAGATGGGACCTCCACCCCAGCCTCCTCTGCTTGTTGAGATTCCAAGGAATGTATTTGTCCTGGTGTCCAAACAGCTGCCCCCAAAGCAGCCTCCAAATAAAAATGAGCTGAACACCGGGAGTTTCCAAGTGAGGTGACTTCGTTCTGGCTGAGGGTATCAGGCAAGGCTTCAGGAAGTGGTTCCTTGTTTATCCTGAGTGGGGACATCCTACCTTTCAAGTGGCTGAGAATCACACCTCAGTCCTAAGATGCAGGACAGCATCATCAGATGAGAGACTTAAAGTGAATTTGTGTGTTTATTTCCTCCCTTAAAATTTGAAAAAAAAATTTTTTTTTGGCAGGGGTTGGTTACAAACTGGACCATGCATTAGTATTTCAAAGGATGATGGAGTTTCAGGATAGCATCACTAGAAAGAAAAGGGTGCCCTGGACATAGAGATGAGTCTCTGACACTTACTGGGGTGTGAGCTCTCTGCCTCAGCTTCCTTGGCTGTAACAAGGAGATCGTCATATCTCTCTTGCTGACCTCACGTGGTGGCCACGAGCACCAGATGAGATGGAACCTGGAGAAGTATTATATAAATTTTGCATGATAAATATATAAATAAAGAGGATGTGAATATACTGTGTTTGAGGTCAGATGATGCAGTTCCTTCTTTAATTCTCTGATGGCTCTCACCCAGGGTTGATGACTGCTGTCACACTTCATGTGACCTGGCATGAAGGACTTGCTGTTCTTCTCTTTGTCCCCATGGACCTGGCCTCTGTGGGAGGGGGCAGGCCACCAGGATCTGTACTGGCTACTTTTGCTGTAAGATTTTTTTACCCTTGATGGTCTGAGTCTCATGTATATTCCAGTCTCTCCTCTATAGAAGGTGGCTAGTAATAGTCTATAATAGAGAGGGTCATGGTGAGGACTCAGGTGTGAACGTGTGTAAAGTACTTGGTACGTGCTCAGTATATGCCAGTGACAGTTGGAGTTTGGTGATTATCTAGAATTCTTTTCATTCCAACATGAGAGCCTGCGGGGCCTCTTTCAGGAGAGAGAAGGCAGGGGGTGTCACCGTCCCCCAAGAGCAGAGTGCTGCTGTCCAGACAGTAGGGTGGTGGATTCTGAGAACCTGAGTGCGAAGGTACTGCTAGATCAGGGATCGGTAGCTGATGAAACAGTTGTTTAAATCAGGAGCTGAGGGTGACCCTTGAACTGAGCCATAAAAGAATACTGATTTTTCAGGGGCCACAGGAACTAACTGAAAAGAGTTCAGCTTGGAGGTGCAAATAGGATGTATTCAACAGAAAGGAGAAGGTAACCCTCAAAATCAAGATGGAGAAGAGCCTTTGAACGAGAGGAAGGTGAAGTGGAAGGTTCCTAAAGAGGCTCTCTGATGCTTGAATTCTGTGTCAAGCTCACTGAGTAGCGTGAGGCCTGCTTAGCCCGGGAAGAAGATGGGTCATGACCTCCCTCTTCCTGGAACAAACTGGGGCCTAAGAGATGGCTGACCTGCAGGCAGGAGGGGCAGCACTCTCTCCCAGGAGCAAGGGGAAAGCCATACCTTCAGAGGTTACTGCTTTCTGTATAACCACCTTCCCCGCCATGGGGAGCCTGTGCTTCCTAAATTATGCTCACTTTACAAGCACTGTTGGCACCTTGACTTACAAAGATTTCAGAAACACACTATTATAGTCAGCCTGGAGGGTCTGGGGGCCTACTCTGGGCCTCCTTTGCAAACAGAGAACTTTGACCTTTCAGTTTGTGGATTTTTTTTTCTTTTGTATAGGTTATTGGTGATTACTTTGGAAAAGAAGGTCGTTTTGAAATGCGGCCGAATGTCAAATATCCTTGGGGACCTTTAAAACTGAGAATAGATGAAACCAGAATGGTGGAGCACACGAACAGCTCTCCTTGCAAAGCATGTAAGTTTAGAGACTTAATTCGTTCTGTGTTTCATCATCTGCAGTATCCATAATAATACAGGGGTCATTTAGGAGCTCCTGTTCTGAAAGAGCAGATTTCTGGCTCTGATATGGAAAAACCCATGGCAACAGTTCACAAATCGGCATCCACCTTCATCAGAGCTTTCTAGGTCCTTCTTCTCTTCTATCCTTTTCCAAGATGGTAGAGGCATCTTCCTATTTTTACATCTCTTACTATAATCTCTTAGTATTTGAGGTTTTATACTTTTAGGGAAAATTAAAATATTAAATACTAAACATCACTCACTATTCATCTATTGTTTCAAAGTTTGTATTTATTCTCTTACCCACCCAGAACCAAATAATGTTCCTTAGACACCTAAAAATTTACAAATTAGCAAGTAAGTGTAAAATATGTTATTTATGAGCAGCCTTGTCATAAATGTAGAGGCAAGTGGAGGTTCTTATAAGAAGCTTACAAACAGGAATGTGGTCGGAAATCATTGCTTTAGAAAGACTCTTTGATAATCAAAGTGGGAGAGAGAATTAAGTGAGTATCGACCTTTCAGGGAAGTGGTTCACTCTAATATCTGGTGGCTCAGACAGTAAAGAATCTGCTTGCGATGAGGGAGACCTGGGTTTGATCCCTGGGTCGGGAAGATCCCCTGGAGGAGGGCATGGTAACCCACTCCAGTATTCTTGCCTGTTGAATCCCCATGGACAGAGGAGCCTGGCAGACTACAGTCCATGGGGTCACGAGGAGTTGGACATGACTGAGCGACTTTCAGTCACTCACTCACTCATGTGTGCTCCTTATGTTTTGGTAACAGTCTTTAAACTGCGATGTATCTGTGTATAATGCAATAAGTGGAAAGGCATAAATGTATTAAGAACAAAGTCTCTGGAGTTACTGGGCCTGGATTTGAAATCCCATCGTGGTCACTTACTGTGACCTCAGGATCATTTCTTCATTTCTTAAACCTCAGTTTTCTCACAAGTAAAATGAAAGAAATGTACCCAACTCTCAGGAATGCTTTGAGGATTAAATACAAGAATGTGTTAAAGACTGTGTCCTAAACTCCTTCTACACAAGCTAGCTGTTTATCATTTTTATGTAATATCTGGGACATTACAGAACTTAATTGTTTCGAATTGTTACATTTTCACAAAGCTATATAAGACATTTTGACATGAAACTCTGGCTTTGGTGAGAGAACATCTAAAAACAGAACATTAACCCAATAGATTTTTCACCAAATCTCCCAGCACTCGGAAGTGTCACCATCCATCTGTGAAAATGAGATGAGCCGGCTCAGTCCCATGGTCCAGGTGGTTGTCCTCTCTGGCTGGAAACTCAAAAGAATGTGCATAGATCTGAAAACTTCAGTTTCCAGTTGTCCTCAAATCCTTCTGGAACCTGCTCTGTTCTCATTGTGCTCACTGTTTTTGTAACAGTTAACCTTTGCACTTGGTAAAAAAAGAAACCCATACGAAATCACCAGCACCACTGCCACTACCACCACCACCACTGCCATCACCACCATCTCCACCACCACCACCACCACCACCACCACGACCACCACTGCTACCATCACCATGACCATGACCACCACCACTGCCACCACCACCACCACCATGCCATCACTGTCACCATGACCACGACCATGACCACCATGACCATGACCACCACCACTGCCATCACCACCACCACCATGACCACCACCACCATGACTATGACCACCACCACCACCATGCCATCACTGTCACCATGACCACAACCACCATGACCATGACTACCACCACTGCCACCACCACCACCACCATGACCATGACCACCACCACTGCCACCACCAGCACAACCATGACCACCACCACCACCATGCCATCACTGTCACCATGACCACGATGACCACCACCATGACCATGACCACCACCACTGCCACCACCAGCATGACCACGACCACCACCACCACCATGCCATCACTGTCACCACCACCATGACCATGACGACCACCACCATGACTATGACTACCACCACTGCCATCACTGCCACCATGACCACGACCACCACCACCATGACCATGACTACCACCACTGCCATCACCACCACCACCACGACCACCACCACCACCACCAATACGACCACCACCACCACCACAACAATGAACAGGATTGCCTAGAAAAAATTTCTTAAAAAGAAAGGAAAACTGGAAAATTTGCCTCAAGTGGTAAACCGTGAAATATCTTCTAATGAATGAAAATTTTCAACAAATGAAAAGTCAGAGTGAGGCATTTCTAGCTGTTTTTCAAAATGAACTCAGATTATCTATGTTTCTTTTTCAAGCAGGTGGCCTAGAAGAATCAGCAGTGACAGGAATCGTTGTGGGGGCCTTACTAGGAGCTGGTTTGTTAATGGCCTTCTACTTCTTCAGGTTAGGACTGGTTTATAAAGTTTTAAAATTTACTCTCCTAATTGCCTTTGTCATTTGCCTTTGCAAGATCCTCCTTGTGACTTGTCCTTATCTTGCTCTTAGCCAAAAAGCAAGGTAGTGAAAAGAGCTTAACCTTCTGTTGGTGTGACTCTGGTTTGGTGGTCAGGGGGTGAGCATACCAGGCAGTGGGTCAGGGTTTCTACTGTATCCCACTGTGGGCCACAGAGCCATTGCAATCGTTAGCTAACAATATTCTGACCTGAATTCCTCCCACTCACCACATGCATAAGTGGAGACAGAATCTGGACAAAGGGGAAATCAACTTCCCCAGTCTCAGGCTTCCTCCAATTCAGAAACAGGTGGTGAGTTCACCTTCTGTAGAGAAGGAAGTGACTCTGAGCAGTCAACACTTGCAGGAGGTCTGTGCTCAGTCTTTGAGAGCCCATATGCTTCGTGACCACTGTGGTTAAGCCCTGAGTCTTATAAACTTGTAATATTTATGTGTGTTCAAGATACTGATAGTTTCACCTCTTGAGGGCTGCCCATTCCTTTGTAATCTTTGGGGGTTGAGTTCACAGCTTATTAAGTCATTGGACCATGATATTTTCATTTCTGCATGGCAATGTAACTCTGGGTATGTATGACTCTTTGTGGGAACAATTGCATTCCTGTGTACTTTGTCTGATCTTCATCTAGGGCATATCCTGGGAGCTGGAGGGAGTAATGTGGCAGAACAGACAGGACTTAACCCGCGAGGCCCCCAGGGAAGAACGAGAAGGCTTGTTCTATGGTAGTGTGGAAGCAGGCCAATTTCCCTCCTTCAATGAGGGCGGTGCGCCTCAGGGCATCCCACTTTAATCTCTGACCAGGGCTTCATATTCTGTCACTTCTCATCTATCAACCCAAACCCAGACGTCCCTTGAGGGCATTCTTTGTAAGAGAAACCATAGTATTTTGTGGCCAAGTGAGGTTTTATTACTACATTCACTTTCCCTCTACCCAGGAAGAAATACAGAATAACCATTGAGAGGCGAAACCAGCAAGAAGAAAGCAACATTGGAAAACATCGGGAGTTACGGGAAGATTCCATCAGATCCCACTTTTCGGTGGCTTAAAAGGAAGCCTGTTCTTTTGGCTTGAGATTCTTTAAGGAGATAGATGGGATGAAAGACATCAATGGAACAGAAGGGGCGCTCTTGAAAACTTCATTCTTTTAAGCAGTTAGTCATTTTGTTATAAAATTTCTTTAGAAGCTCAGGAACTATTATTAATCACCATATGCCTGCTGGCCTCTCATCTCGTGACAAACAAATACAAGAATATAACATCACTGCTAAATGTTGATACTGTTTCAAGGGCATATGATTAGATTTATGTTCGGAAAGTCTGAGGTCTCCATATCTTGATGGCGTTTGGGGGCATTTTACACAAGGCTATAAAATGTGTTTTACTTAAGTGAGATGTTTTATAGCTAGAATAAAATCATTTTTACATGTAGGATATTATTGAAAAGAATTTAACCCCAAGAAGAAAATGTAATGAAAAACCTCAAGGTTGGAAATGCAGCATTCCTCTCTCTAGGGCTGGTGGAGGGATCTGAGGTCAAGGACTGCTCTACCTGATGTATGCATTCAGGTCCTGACTTTATATCTTGAAAAAGAATTTCCCCCACCTCTTTCAGTGTCTTGTAAGAGCTACTCTGGAAAGCTGTAACTATGAATGAGATAAGAGGATTTATGCAGAAAAAGCAAATCTAAAATATTTCATTTTTCTAAATATAAAAAAACCCTATTTCACACTAACATTTTATTTTTTAGGTATTTTAATCTTATATTTTGCTATTAGAAAATGTGTCTATTTTTTCATTTTGAAGATTAAATTTCACTTATATTTTAAAAACATGGGTAATGTGTACAGCAAACCAATAATGATGAAAGATGCCTCTCTTTTTTTCTCCCTGTTTCCCTCTTCCCTGTGGCCATAGCCCAATACGAATTGCTGCTTTAACTACAGAGATCTAGAAATGTATTCAGATTATAGACTCTACAGGAATACATCAATTTACTTGTTTTAAATGCAAGCTATTTTAGGGATAGTCTCTTTTCAGTTCTGGCCAAATGACGAGTATCAGGATCAAGGATGAATTTTATTAGAATTAAGTCAGATTTTATAAAGGGAGGCAACCTTTTTTTCTCAAGAAGAACTTTATAGAGAGTTAGAACTTGGCAGTAAGCATAGAAATGATAATTTAATAAATGACATTTTACCAAAATTGGCAATTATGATTTTGGTTAAAAGAGGGAATCTAAACAGCCACTACGTTCTTTTTTAGTAAACTCCACAGAACTTTGCAGTCATCCACTAATAACTTGTGTAACAAGGGTTGGGTATGGATATCAGGAATTGGGCAAGGCTGAGTAATTATTTACCGAATCTCAACTTTGTACCTAGTACTCTGTGTATAGGTTTAAGCTCAGGTTGCCACTTTCATGTATAATTTGTGGAGGAAACAGACAGTGAGGGAAGAATGGGAAGTTGCCAGATCAGTGTACTATCTTATAATGATGTCACAAAGGTCTTTCCACAATAATGTTTTGAGCATCTGGAAAATAGTGTTAAAGATTATCTTAATGTCTATAAAAGACTGTCTACAGGAGGAAAATAGGACAGCTTGAGAAAATAGGAGGAGACAGAAATTGGAGCCATTCCTGAGTAGTGATGGAAGTTGTGGTTCACACTGGTAATGGAGGTGGAGGTGGGGCATGTGAGAGCTGCCTGAGCTTGCTTCCCTGGGGGCGTCCATCTCTTCTATTTCAGCTAGTCACAGTGAATGGATTATTTCCGTATAAGGCACATTTCCCCTATATTGTTTAAAAATGGAATGCATGGAGCTGGAGAACATGAGAAAAGGATAACTCTGATCAACTGAAACAGCTATGTTGTAGCTCTCCATGCTGAGTGCAGTGTAAAGAGTGCTGAAATCAAAACAGGAGGGAAAAAGAAGGCAAGAGAGGCCAGCTCCAGAAATTCTAACATAGGAAGAGAGCTTGGGAAGTGAAATCCAGGAAAGCAAAGTGTGTAACATCTCAGGACTGCTCAACATGAGAACAGAATGGAAGGGTTGCATCTGTCTTATTTTTGTAGATTGAGAGTTTATTTCTTTTTATTTTTCAGTGGTCTTCTCCATATATTTTAGAAGTACTCATTTTCTATTATCTTGTGTTTGTAAAAAAACATTTAAATTTGAACCTATGTGCTTATTACGGGGAAAAAACTCTCTACCTGGTTGCAGTCTTTGGGTGGAAACATTTCTAACCTTTCTAGAATTTTTATAGGGTTGATTAACTTTAATATTTTTTTATTTTTTAGATTATGAAAGCATGATAACACATTTATAGGTGACTTGGAAAATACGTAACAAAGTTACATGTAGTTCCACTATATATTAAAATTATTTTTTAAGTAGATAAATTAAGATTTTTAGTTGGAGTTTCAATATAAAATTCTCAAAAATTAATAGAATGAATATACAGAGAAGTAGAAGGATATAGTAGACCCAAAAAGCACTATGAACCAATTCTACATAATTGAGATTTATACAATTTTCACACAATAGTAGGATACAAATTCTATTCAAGTTCCCATAGACTATATACTAAGAGACATTGGAACACAGCCAGGGACATAAGATCAGGTGCAAAAATTTGATGGTCTAGAGATATTGAAATCATGCAGAATATGTTCTCTTGTTACTGTGGAATTATGTTAGAGATCAACATCAAAATATATTTGAATATAACAACTCTAGTATTTTTAAAATATCTTTTATTTCTATTTCAGGTAGGAGAATAGTAGTAAACTTAATATTATGATTCGCACATAAAATCTTAAAAGATTTAAGCGATAATTTAGTCTTTTAAAAATGGTAGAGCCAATCATGAGATTTATGATATGTGGATGCCATTCTCTTCCAATCTTAAAGCAATTCTACGGTTCTTGAGGTTGATTGCTTATTTACACATCTGTTGTCTATCCCTTCTTCCCTGAAATTGTCATATAAGTTATAAAACCCTATTAAGTTTTGAAAAGTTGGAAAACCTTTGCTAAAGGGGTAGGTGTTTGGCTCAAGGTTACCCTGGTTTAAGACTTCTGGAGATTTATAACTCAGGATTTAAGTTCCTAACTGCTAACATCTTTGACAACTAGTCATACTTTGCCAGTAGCCATATATCATATTGGTAAGGTAAACAAGACTTTAGTTGTTGAATCATTTTATAAATTATTACCCTGAAATCCAGGGTGTTCAGATGCCAAAAGGGGATACTTTATCAGTATTTTTTCATCTGGTCTAACATAAGCTGACATTGATACAGGTCAAAATGAGTATATACTTTTACTGTATTGACTCTTGGTATTGGAAATAAGTCTAGGTTTTTATGGTCATCATCATCATTTTAGATTTTTTTCTTTTCTGGACTCAGAAATAAAAGCATCCTCTAAATGATCACTTCTATCCAGGAAGAACTTCCTATATAGAGTGTGTATCTGACCCCACAGGTTCCCCAAGGAAATCCATGTAAACACTCATTTCTCAGAAGAACCATTAGCTTGTTCCACAGGCTTTAAAATGGTTCTTGACTCTTCAGGGAGGGGAGAAACGCATGGAAAGCTGATGCCTTCTTTTCTCCTCTTCGTTAAATTCAAAGACTTACTTTGGAATGTTAGTCATGTCTCCCTGCTCACAGGATCCTGGGGTCACACACTAATTCAAAGCTCCTGTGCCTTTTGCACCCATAACTGACCACGCCCCTTCTGGTTGCTGCTGATTTTGGGAATGTGATATTTGTCCTTGACCATGGAATTAAGGCCATTGTATAGACCTTAAACAGATAGAGACAGGAATTCAGAGTAGGTCCAGTAGCCTTACCACATGAGCATGAAGTGTCTTTTTGTGAAAGTCTCTTTGGGAGACCAAATAGAATATTATGCCACTGGTATTCAGGGAGTGTCTGTAAACTGAAAGGAATATATACCTATACTTTTTGGGACACAAAGCATTCAGATCCTGAATGGATGCAGTCATAAGGCCAAACACCAATTAAAATCAAGTCCCTTTCATGGTTTTGTTTAGTTATGCCCTGTGGTTCAGTGCTTCATGAGAAAGCTGAAGGTGAGCTGAATTTCCTCCTCAGTGAGAAAATGGAAACTAATAATATGGAATATGTTTTGGGAGCAGTGTGAAAGCACAGAGGGTGAGATGGTGCTGTTCAGAGGACCCTGTTTCTTTCTCAGTGCATCTTTAGAACTACCTATAATTCAGAATTACCTATAGATTTACCTTTAGAATCGCCTATTATTCAGCTGCTCTCCCACAAGAAGAGTCAGGATCAAGCTCTTCCAAAAGAAATGGAAGAGGGTAGTGTTGCCAGCTGCCACCATATTTACCACCCCTCTCCCCTCCCCCATCCACTGTCCATCATGGCTCCAAAGACGCAGCAGCTTCATGCCATGCAGGTAGCAGGCTGTGAGTAGGACCTCCATACTTCCTCAAAAGGCAGAAAGAAGACAATGTGCTGGCTGTAAGAATGTGGCTGACTTTTGATCAGAACCCTTACCTAACTTGACCACGTGCTCCCGGGGCAGTTCAAGCCTCTGATGTGCATATACTCCAACAAAACTGGCTTCAGTTTTCAGCGTGGAGCTCTTGCAAATGTCTCTTGCAGGTGTGCCCCCATAGCTAGACTCTAGGATTAAAATGACTTTCAAGAGGTGCCGGATTGGAGTTTGTTCAGATTTCTCATTAACCACTAATGTTCATTCATACCAAAGGCAAGGCAATTTTAAACCAGCTGATGCTGTTAATGTTCATATTTTAAGCTACTTCAAACATAGTAAAAGGGTTTCAATGGGAGCCAAGGCTCAGAAGTAAAAATCCATATGTTATAATAGCTCTTTGATGTACCACGCGGTGATTCCCAGGGGACATATTTGAACAAGCAGAATTAAGAGTTAGCAAAAAGTGCTGCATTGCTTTGAGTCACATGTTTAAAGACCTAAATTTCTATGTGCAAGGAATAAAGGGCCCATTCACCAGCGTAAGTCACAACATAGGCTACCGAAGTGTTTTTTATTTGCTGGGAGAACAAAGCTGTCACAGCACATAATACCAGGGCAGAGAAGGTTGAGAAACAGGCAAATTTGGATTTTGAGACAGGATGTCCTATTTATTATTCAATGTTAAGATCTTAAAGTGTGTAGTATGGTGTGTCTTACAAGACAGCAATGAGGTGCCCTTACCGCCCTGGAGATGCTGTGAGTTTGCAGATCTTTCTGCTGGATCCTGGGAATCTGTGCATTGTTCCCTGTGCATGGTGAATAATTGAATCCAAGAGGACACAGAACAGACATTGTGGGCAATTTCTTCTGCAGCCCTTGTCTTCCGGGGCATATTATTCATCAGTAATTTACATATTGGACTACCAAACATTATACACTTACCATGAGTCTGGTAGAAAAATGAAAGTAAAAAGCTGACAGCTACATACAGTTTATTATTCTAATGTAAGTAGAACTATCTGCATATAATGTGATTTAATTTATTGTTGTTTTGTGTAGAAAATGATAATTAATGACTGTGGATATAACCCCTGTTTTGTATAATATATTTTCTTTCTGGTGCAAATTGGTCATTGAAGATATCTTCATTTGGTGTTTGGATATAAATGTGTATGTGTTCTTGTAAATGTTTCTGTTAAGCAAGAATGCCACATGCTCACAGGATAACAATGTGTTCTCATTAAAAAATACACCCCACTGAAGCCTTTTCCTGTTTATAATTCAACCAACATACACTGCAAATATTCATATTCTCTGAGGACTTTCTGTTCTCTTAGGACCAGTTACCTGGAGAGTCCCATGGACAGAGGAGCCTGGTCGGCTGCAGTCCATGGGGTTGCTAAGAGTTGGACACGACTGAGTGACTTCACTTTCCCTTTTCCCTTTCATGCACTGGAGAAGGAAATGGCATCCCACTCCAGTGTTCTTGCCTGGAGAATCCCAGGGACGGGGGAGCCTGGTGGGCTGCTGTCTATGGGGTTGCACAAGTTGGATACTTGACTGAAGCGACTTAGCAGCAGCAGCAGCAGCAGGACCAGTTTAGAGAAAGCGGAAGTGTTAGTCGCTCAGTCGTGTCCGACTCTTTGTGACCCTGTGGACTGTAACCCGCCAGACTTCTCTGTCCATGGGCTTCTCCAGGCAAGAATACTGGAGCGGGTTGCCATGCCCTCCTCCAGGGCATCTTCCTGACCCAGGGATCAAACCCTGGTCCCCTGCATTGCACGTGAATTGTTTACTGTCTGATTCACCAGAGAAGCCACAGTTTAAGTACAAGAATATTCAGCAGATGTGATGAATTGGGCTCTCTGAGGGATACCCATGAAAGAACTCAAGAATTTATTCCCAGAAAAGGGAAATTTGCAGAAATAAGAAGAGATTATATTATTAAAATGAGGAGTAAACCCTGAATTGTCAGGTAAGGGAAGAAATCTTTGTTAATGATACTTTAAGTCTCTGCAGATTTTGGACACTGCATAGCTACATGTTGGCCCCATTGACTCATATTATTATGTCCCTTACCCACTTTGACGAGGTCCTAAGTCAGTTCTTTCACCTCTAAAGTGCTTCTCAGGCTCTAGTGTACTGAACAAGTCAACAGCCTCAAGCATCTGCAGGCACTTCTGGTTTGTAAAAAGTTGCTTCACTCTCTGGGAGGTTAGTCATGATTTACGTTAAGCCCAAGAAATACATAGTGATTCTAGGGCTGGACCAATGTGCCCCAGGTCCTACTCCTGCTGCTGCCGCCACTGCCAGTGAGGTCATTTGGCAATGCCGTCAATGTCACTCACACTGGTACCAGAGTTTGAGAAGATTCTGCAGTAGGTGGGGGCATGGGAATGGGAGGCCAGGATGTGGGTGGGTGTTGCAGGAATGAAGGGTGAGGCCAGGAAACCTCCAGGAAACGCAGGGTGTCTCAGTCCATTCAGGGCTGCTGTAACAAAATACTAGGACTGGGGCTTGCATGACAGAAATGTATTTCTCATTGTTCTGGCAGGTTTGGTTCCTGGCAAGGGCTGTCCTGGTTTATAGATGGCTTCCTTCTTCTTGTGTCCTTACATGGCCTCTCATGTATGTGTGTGTGTGTGTGTGTGTGTGTGTGTGTGTGTGTGGAGAGAGAGAGAGAGACAAGGGGAGGGAGGGAGGAAGAGAATGGGGAGGAGGGAGGCTCTTTGGTGTTCCTTCCCATGAGGACACTATTCCTATGAAGGGGCCCCATCTTTATGACCTCATTTAATGTTAATTACTTCTTTGGAGGCTCTGTCTCCAAATACAGCCTCACTGGGGGTTGGGACTTCAACATATGAATTTTGAGGAGGGCACACACATTCAGTCCATAACACAGTATATTCCCACTACTTTCCTACATCACTTTGGGGACCATGGCTTTCCTGAATCTTTCCATTCTCCATCCTGCTCAGTTTGAATTTCTTCATGAACACCCAACACCCCACAATAGGCCAAAGATGCCTCATGACTGTGGCTAATGGCAGGGTGCGGGGGGAAGAAGCCTTGGGAGTTCTGCATACCATTGATTTAGGGCCTCATTTTAACCCTAAATCTTGGGCTTCTGATGGCTGTGTGTCTTTAAAAGAATATCAGCTTAATAAACCATCTCATCACTAAACTAGAACCAAGAAAAATAATTCCTTTTGCAGGCTTTATGCACCCCAACAGTCACAGCTCCTAAAGCCATGTCGTTTGCACTTCATAGATGAGGACGCTTGGAGCTGGCCTCCTGGGGTTTATATCCGGGTTCTGTCACTTGTGGCCCATGTCACCCGCCTAACAATGGTGCTGAGCTCATCGGGCTGCTGTGAGGACTTCAAACCTAAGCATGTGTGAAGCTGTCAACAGAATGATCACCACACTCTCCCGCTTCTTTGGATAAGAAGGCAAAACCCTCAGCTGGCCATTTTTGAGGATTTTCCAGACAATTTGGCTTGATGATACATAGTCCTGCCCTCTTAGAGGATGAAATCAGAGACTATGAGGAGAAAGAGGTCCCTTTTCTGTATACTGTCCCCTCGACAAAGGGTCCAGACAAGGCCTAAAGGGGACAGTGACAGCCTCCTGGCCTGCGAAGCTCTCACAGGACTGGAGCAGTCACGTTCAAGTCTGTTTTCTCCTCAGTTGGACCAGTGTGTCATATCCGCCATATAGGTCCTGCTTCCTGTCCCCCACTGAGAGGGCCCTGAGGGCCCCTCCCTGGACTCAGCCCCCTGGACCATGACACTAGCTGCTGGGGTCAATCAGAGCAGCCCCTGCTCCCCATCCTGCCAAGAAAAAGGACCCTCATGTGTCCTGAAGGACATCTTTCCCACCAGGGGCTGCCCTCTGCCCTGGTCTCCCTGCGAAGGCTGGAATCTTGTCCCAAATGCAAGAGCGGCACCTCATAAGTGTGTCAGTGTAAGGGGGGATTTGCCAGTGTAGACAAAAGGGGGTTCTTATTCCACTACCACTTCAGTTAGCCAAAGGGAGACCGGGCATCATGAAGGCTGGTGGAAAGTGACCTCATCAAAGAATTCCCGGTGCCTGTGGGGCTTCTGCCCCCAGGCCTAGGGCCCCAGAGACCAGAGGAAGACAGGGCGGTCTCCCCAAAGGCTGCCAAGTGCGGGGAGTCAGCCAGGCTGGTCTGGGAGGCTGCATTCCAGGCTCCGTCACCTCCTCCACATCCCTTCTCTCAGGAGCCAGTGCAGGGCACCCTCTGGCAAGGGTGCGGCGGAGGAGGGGCGGATAGATAGGCTCCATTAAAAGCTTGAGAAGCACCAGCTGTGTGTGAGAGCTGTACTCCCCTGGGAGACCAGCTTCAGTGCTGTCAAAGGTATTTGATGCTTTCAGACAAAAATCCGGCCAGAGACTATCTAAATAGAACTTGCCACCTGGTGTCTTAGTTGTGTAACCTTGATAGCGATTCTCGGCATTTTATTCAGAAGGAAAACGAAGCACAAGCAAGACCATGTGCCCGTCTCCATCCAATTCCAGCGGCTGTTTATGGAGAGCACCCTACAAGCCAAGCCTGCACCGAGCGCCTGAACTGGGATCATTTATTTCACCAGACATGGTTATCTATATGTCACCCCCACGAAGCGGGACTGTGGTCATCCCCTCACTTTGTGTGTGTGTGTGTGTTAGTTGCTCAGTCGTGTCTGACTTTGCAACACTATGGACTGTAGCCCGCCAATTTCCTCTGTCCATGAGATTCTCCAGGCAAGAATACTGGAGTGGGTAGTCATTTCCTTCTCCAAGGGATCTTTCTGACCCAGGGATCGAACCTGGGTCTCCTGCATTGCAAGCAGATTCTTTACTGTCTGAGTCACCAGAGAAGCCCTCTCTAGTAATTTTAGAGGTGGGTAAACTGAGGCACAGAGAGGCTAAGTAACTTGCCGAAGGTCTCCCAGCTACTACGCAGCAGGGCTAGAGTTTGAAGGCAGACTGGTGACCCTAGCAGGGACCACGTCAGACTGCTGAATCTTGTGGCTGGTGATCATATTAAGTCTCCATCAGTAGACTTCATGCCCTCTTCATTACCTGCCATGTTCAATCAAATTCCCTATCTCTCCCTCTCCGTTTCTACTGCCAGGAAACAAGGCCTTTATAACCTCACCTCACATGAGCAGGGAGAAGCCTCCTAACTCTTCTGATTTCTAAGCTCTTCTCTTTTAACTCATTTTTCTCACCAGTGCCCCGTTAGTCTCCCTAAAATACTGCTGTGGTAACACTCCTGTCCTGTTTGATAACCTATAATGACTCCCATCCTCAGAGGTCGATTGCATATTCTGTGCCTGGTGGCCCAGCCCTCCCCCTTCAGTCTCTCTCTATTGCCTTATTATTCACTACCCCTTGTTCAGTCCAATGGTGCTGAAATTGACTTGCTCAAAGTGATTTACTTGTCATCTACTAAACATTCCCTGCGCTTTCCTGCCAGCAATGTTTTATTCCCACTGTTCCTCCCACCTGGAAAAGGCTTTGCTTTCTAACTGGGTCCATGCATCCTTCACCTACAGTTTACATTCCAGGTCTTCAGTAAGCTCCCTTATCCACCCTTGCTAGGCTGAGCTCCACTGTATTCTGTGACATTTATTGTCTCAGGGGTTATGAATGGGTGGTCTGCAGATGTGTTTTGTTTGGCCAGTCAGTGTTTAGACAGGAAAAAAAAAAAAGAAATTTGAGTGTTTTGAGATGGGACAAATGCTCTCCAGTTTGCCGGGTCCCTGCACTCTTGATTTTCTTACACCCAGTTTTCTTGGGGCTTGCAAACTCCACCTGTACAGCTAATCGGGCAACCGCGTGGAGCATCCCTTCTACTGCCACCTTATCTTTTCAGCATCGTAACTTCCAAGTTGCTGATCTTCAAAGAATTCTCTGACACTTGGATTTGTTTCTCTTCCTTTACCATCTTTGTTAAGTACTAGGTGACTCTGAAATAAAAGATTTCCTGTCCCAGGGGAATAATTACCCCAAAAGATTCCGTGTAGTTTTGCAATGTTAATATTCAATACATAATGTTTCTGCTTTGTAAAATTTTCTTTAAAACTGGGATATTCTTAAATGGTCTCCCACAAGGAGGACTCTAGAGCTTAAATTCCTGCTTTTCTATTACTAACTGCGGGGCCCAGCAAACCTCACTAGCTGTGAGTCCTTCCCAAGCCTCAGTTTCCTCCTTTGTACAATCAGAAGAATAATAACCACTTCATCAGGTTCATGCGGCACCTGATACGACCAGAAGCTCAATAAATCAAAGCTGCTACTATCTTCATGAGGCAGCCTTATTTAACATCTCAAGTTCTTGGGTTCCTGGGGTTAAGCCTGGCCATAAACTGAGACCAAGGGGTCTTTTGGCATGGACCTTGCCTGGTGGCTCAGATGGTAAAGAATCTGCCTGCAATACAAGAGACTCAGGTTTGATCCCTGGGTCAGGAAGATCCCCTGGAGAAGGGAATGGCAACCCACTCCAGTATTCTTGCCTGGAGAATTCCATGGACAGAGGAGCCGTGGGGTTGCAAGAGTCGGACACAACTGAGAGACTAACTTGTGGCAGACATGCATCCTTCTAATCTCATCCTCGTTTCACAGATGAGGACGCTGGGGTGTATACCAAGATTGTGGGCATGAGGTAGGTTCCTGAAGTAGGTTCCTGAGCAACAACAATACCTTGGGCCTGGGGCACAGACCTGCTGCCAGAGGCTGTTATAAGTCCTGTATCTCACACAGCCCTCACCACAGCGCTGGCACTGTGGTCACCTCTGAGATACAGAATGCTTCAACAGCTTGCTCTTGTCCCCAGCCAGGACATGACAGAGCTCAGGTGTGAAAGTAGAAAATCTGGTTCCAGAACTGAGCTCTCCTCTTCCTGACATATACCAGAGGCACACTCAGTGTTGTCCAATGTCTTAAGTGTGCCTACAAGACCCCCAAAGGCCTTCCACTTCTAATCCTCTGTTACCTCCTGCCCTACCACACATCAATCATGATGAAAGGAAAAGGATAGGGTGTTTATAGCAGAATTTAGGGTCACAGCTCACAGGTTCCTGATTACCATCTGCAGATGGGGGTCAATCTGTGGAGTTTTACCAGTTTCTGCTGAAATAAGAAAAATTAGGACAATAATAGGGAAATGTTCATAAACATGGGCTTCGCGGGTGGTACTAGTGGTAAAGAATCCGCCTGCCAATGCAGGAGAGGAGACATAGGAGATGTGGGTTTGATACCTGGGTTGGGAAGATCCCCTGGAGGAGGGCATGGCAACCCACTCCAGTATTCTTGCCTGGAGAATTCCATGGACAGAGGAGCCTGGCAGTCTGCAGTTCATAGGGTTGCACAGAGTTGGACATGACTGAAGTGACTCAGTACACATGCACTTCATAAACACAAGTTGATTTAGTATTTAAAGCATTGGCTCTTTTTCTGAGATGATAACTTAATGATTTTAATCTGAGTTGTTTGGAAAAAAAACCTTTTCTATTATAAAATGGTAGTGACACTAGTAGTGGGTTTTTAAAATATCTTTATTAGACAAAATGAAAGTGGGCAAATAATGGTTGAAATTCATGAAATCCACTAGTCTGGAAACATAGTCTGCTGTTTGATAGAATTACACAATGTCTGTTCATTTATTCATTGTTACGTGAGGCTTCCTAGGTGGTGCTAGTGGTAAAGAATCCGCTTGCCAATGCGGGAAACATGAGAGACATGGGTTCGATCCCTGGGTCAGGAAGATCCCCTCAAGAAGGAAATGGCAACCCACTTCACTATTCTTGCCTGGAAAATTCCATGGACAGAGGAGCTTGGTGGGCTACAGTCCATAGGGTCACAAAACATCAGGCAGGACCGAGTGACTGAACGAGTGCGCGCATGCACGCACACACACACACACACACGTTTAAGCACACACACAGAGTGTGAGACTAAATCTTGTCTTCCTGGCCAGCCTTCCCTCATCTCCTTTGTGCATCCCAAGAGCTTAAAGATATCCGTTGAGTAAATCCTCACCGGCTGATTCTTTTAAGGGCCACACAAAACCTGTGTCCCAACACAGACTCCTGATAGTTCATCTTTGCCTTCCTTTGAGTGACCCCTCACATTCTGACTAGTTGGGATTAACAAGTTATCTTCAAACCAAAACTGTTGGCAGAGCAAACCTCTCAGACTGAAGCTCTTTTCTTCAAAGGTTTCATAGCTGTTTCTCCAAACCAGTCTTCAATGCTGAACTTAGAGCAGTTAAGTTTAAAAAGGCTTTGAGGTTTCAATGTGACGGTTTGGAAAGATACACTAAGTGGAGTGGAGTGGACATATTGTTGCATGATTGTCACTATCCTGATTGTTGTTATTATGATAAGCTGATCAGTAGTGATCTGTCTTACTATAGAAGCTGCTTGTAAAGTAACTAAACAGTAAACTCAGGTGTAGAAACCAGAGCTTCAAAAGTCTATTGTACTTTTTATACTAGCAGATGAAAGATACCCCATGTCTTAAAAAGAACCTTGAATGTTAGGATGAATTTCCCAGCTTAATAACAGCCCTGGTGAGAGTTCTGCCCTGAGGGTCTGCCGGGAGATCAAAGATTTTGATTCTTTTAATGGAAATCCTTAAAATATGAATATGTTTTTGTGATCTCAGCTAAGATTCCCAAATCGTTGTCTCACAAGGAACCCTCAGTATTTTGGTGAGGTTTGTGTATGGATTGCAAATTGGAGGACTGTTGCTGAATCTGAAGTCCAATCCTTTGGCAACCTGATGCAAAGAGCTGACTCATTGGAAAAGACCCTGATGATGGGGAAGATTGAGGGCAGGAGAAGAAGGAGGTGACAGAGGATGAGATGGCTGTATAGCATCATCGACTCAATGAACATGAGTTTGAGCAAACTCTGGGAGATAGTGGAGGACAGAGGAGCCTGGTGTGCTGCAGTCCATGGGATTGCAAAGAGTAGGAGAGTCAGACAGGACTTAGTGACTGAATGACAAAGATGGGACTTTTGAGAGGGAATCAGGATTAAATGAGAGCGTGAGGGTACAGCCCCTATGATGGGATTAGTGCCCTTAATCCCATTCTCTTTTACAAAAAAAAACACAAAAAACCGCTCTTTCATCTCCCTGGTACTCCACCAATTCAGTCAATCACTAAGTCTTCATTTTGTCTTTGAAGTATCTATTGAAATGGTCACTTCTCTGTCTGCACTAACACCAACTTAAGTCATTAGTTATCATTGGTGGCCAGAGTGGCTGCCATCATTTCTCAACTATTAATGCAACAGCTTACTTTCTGGACTTCTGGCATCCGCAATGACTCTTTCTTGGATCTCCTCCAACTCTTTCTCCTGCTGTCACAGTAGTCTTTTGAAAACATAAATTTGATCATGTAAGGATTCTGCTTAAAATCTTGGGCTTCCTTGGTGGCTCAGTGGGGAAGAATCTGCCTGGCAATGCAGGAGACGTGGATTCTGCTCCTGGGTTGGAAAGATCCCTTGGAGTAGGAAATGGCAACCAACTCCCGTATTCTTGCTGGGAAATCCCATGCACATAGGAGCCTGGTGGGCTACAGTTCGTGGGGTTGCAAAGAGTCAGACACAACCAAGTGCCTGAACAACAACAACAACAACAGTAGGGAGAATGACACAAAAGGGTAAGACTTAGTGGGAATTTGATAATTGGAAACTTTGCTGTTGAACTTTTTAGACCCCCTTCCCACCTCTTTAAATGTACACCCACTCCCACACATCACATAGCACATGTGGTAAACTTGGGAACATGATAAAAAATATAGAAAATAAAAATTCAATTCAAAACAATTGAAATAAAGTAGGCCTTCCAAAGAAGCAGTCCATACCATTTGTGCATCACTATCTTTTGTGACATTTTTAGTACTGATATTATATTATAGTGTAGAAGCTACCTAAGAATACTCATAGTAGAGCAGAGAAATTTTTCAGGGCTTCCACAGAGTAATGAGTGCATGCATGCATGCTAAGTCACTCCAGTGGTGTCCAACTCTTTGCGACCCCATGGACTGTAGCCCACCAGGCTCTTCTGTCCATGGGATTCTCCAGGCAAGAATACTGGAGTGGGTTGCCATGCCCTCCTCCAGGGGATCTTCCTGACCTAGGGATTGAACCCATGTCTTCTGTGGCTCCTGCATTGCAGGCTGGTTCTTTACCGCTGAGCCACTGGGGAAGTCCAGAGTAATGGATACAATTTCCTAAACAGAATGAGAAACTCAGCATCATCCTCCATCTTGGAAACCATTTGTGTGAATGACATAAACTCTGAGATTGGCTACCATCTTTTTTAAATCTCTTAGAGAGCAAACACTGTTTTTAATATGCTATAATAAAGTCAATAAAATGAATGTAATAACTTATAATAAGTCAATTTCCAGGTTATTATCTGCATGGCTCAGCTACTGCCTCAAAGGACTGACATTTTCCTCTCTCTTCCCTCACGAATGCTTAGTCCTCCATGGGCATCACATCTGTGCTTCCATAATGGTATTTCTGACTCAGTTTTCAACTCTCAGTTTCATACACAACCTCCAATCATCCAAACTTGACCTCCTTTTCTATCTTAGGAACTCAGGTACACTGTAAATGTTCCTGTTGATGAGCCCAATGTACAGTTCACATAGATGCAATGTTATGTTAAATAAAAAAGAGCAGGGAATGTTCCTTGTGCCAAGCCAAGCCATGGACTCACATTCGGGTATTCAAATGGCAACGATCCCCTGAAGTTTCAAGTATGAGTGATGCTTTCTGCTGCACAAATGAAGGACTGTGAATAGACACAAAAGAGTGAGCACAATCCAGTACCCTCTGCAGGCACGGGGCTGTTTAGATGTTCACGATTCTCCTCTTTACTATTATTACATCCAACCAGGATATGGGGAAGTGTTGGAAGCTTACACTGCTAGTATAACACAGAACTCAAAGAGAGGAGATCTATCTGAGTAACCTTGGTAGGCTTTCTATCGCTGTTCTCACATATCATGTAGAAGATAGAGCGTCCAAGCATGCCTCATCTCAATGAAAATCGCTCTCTAATTCTTTCACTCCACTTGGGGAGGAGATCCCCGATGTGATCTTGGCTCCTCACCCTTTGCTTGAGAAGCCCATGGTAACTCGCTTCAACTGGTCGGTCCCCAAGGGCTTCATTCTTTAAATCCCATTCGAACATGTACAGGAGACATTCCTGCAGCCTACTTAGGAAACTATTTCTTGAGGAACAGTCATCACATTTCTGAAAAATTATGGTGGCAGCTGATCCAAAATCTTGGCCTTGAACTCCAGCCAATGTTTTCTTGACTCCAAAGTGTCCTGCCAAAACAAAGTAATCGCACAGCTGACAGAACCTCTCTTGTTACCTCTTAGGAATGACCATAATTTACAGCCTGCACTGCCAACGGGGGTCTCCCAGTGAACATACAGCTACTCTGGGTGCGTTTCAGTGAGTCATCTCTGGGCTAATAACCTCATGTTTACCTTCTCAGGGAAACACGGAATTCCTTGTTTGAGGAGAATGAACATCATCGATAAGGAGCTCTGTTTTTACTATAACTGTGTGCCCCTTTTTTCCTTCCAAGGAGCCTTACTGGTTTCCTGACCTGACAGTTTGGTGCCATGTCCTGAGGCCTCCAATTTTTCTCCCAGATGCTCGTTCCAGACTTGAGGGGGCCATGACTAAAATTGTCACTATGGAGACTTTTTAAAGGAAACACATCACATTTGGCTTTAAAAGCAGACAGACTCCCTCCTTCTAAAAGGATTAATTGTGTAATTTTCAGAAAGAACATTCTAGTCTTGACTATTCATTTTAAGGCAGAGTAGGCTCTGGACTCAGGACCCTCTGAGCTATAGATTCTAGATGCTAGGAGCCTGGTAGTGGCGCAGGCAGGAAGAGTGAAAGACATAATCATCAACTTTGTGAACCTGGGTGAGACGATAAGGAGCTAATGGCTCCTGAGAGACTAAATGCCCAGAGCTAGAGGACTCTGCGGAGAAGGCAATGGCACCCCACTCCAGTACTCTTGCCTGGAAAATCCCATGGACGGAGGAGCCTGGTAGGCTACAGTCCATGGGGTCGCTAAGAGTCGGACATGACTGAGCGACTTCACTTTCACTTTTCCCTTTCATGCACTGGAGAAGGAAATGGCAACCCACTCCAGTATTCTTGCCTGGAGAATCCCAGGGATGGCAGAGCCTGATGGGCTGCCATCTATGGGGTCGCACAGAGTCGGACACGACTGAAGCAACTTAGCAGTAGCAGTAGCAGAGGACTCTGAGGGTCTCTAGGGTTTTTTAAGTTGTACTGAAGTAGCTTCAATGCCCTTTGCTTTCTGATAAAGAAAAACATACCTGAAAGACCCACTGAAGAAAGTTCACTATGTCCTTCCTCAGGACAGGTCAATGAGAAGAAAGATCTGGGCGCTGGTCCTGACCAGAAGGCTAGAAGTCACCCAAAGTCACCAGAGAGACACTGAGTCACGGCATATTTCCTCAGAAACTTGCATTCTCTGTTCCTGTATGGCTAAAACCCAAGTCCTGGTTTCTGTAAACTGGCAAATCCCCACCCACTTTGTACCAGGGTTCATGCTTTTACTGCTCCAGTGTTCATTCCATTCCTTATGCATTTTGAGCCCCTGGAGCTCTCCACTGAATTTTTTTTGGTGAGCTCAGGTATGCATTTAAAGGAATGTTTGTTAGCGGTATCCAGCATTTCTAACTGTTCTGCAGTGGGAAGTCTCCAGGTAATTCTATCTTCTGTACTACCAGAAGTGAAGTCTTTGAAATCTGATGTAAAGGGAAGGGAAAGAGATCAACAATAGATATGCTTTCTTACCTTTAGTAGAAAGTGTCAGACACCATGAAGTCCCAAATCAAGATCTTCGAGGAGAGATAAATTTCTGTAATGGGTGGTCTGTATTACTCCTGTGAGGAGCTTTCTAACAGAGGCATCAGTTACATTTTGTGCAGGGCTTCTGCATCTGCTGCCTAGACTACATCTGTTGGTCATACTTCCCACCTGGGGAAGGGAGGCTCCTATTCATGCCTATGGACCAGACTACTGGTCCCTGTTTCTTAGACTCGGACCCACTGGCTGGCCTTCTTTTCATTGTTTGGTTAGCCTGTGCCTGAATATTTTGAACCATTACCTTGCTCCAACCTAAAGAACCATGTGATTCCACCCTTAGAATGCTCCCCTGAGTCCCAACCCGCTCCCGTGTTCTAGCTCCCAGGATGTATGTAGCACTTTCTCTGAGTCTTCTCTCCAGCACAGACAGAGGCACATCATATGAAGACTCTGCTTTGACAGTTCAGGTAGTATGAATTCTAAGGAGGACGGAGTGAGTGGATGCAGATCTACCAAGATATTCAGAATTGAGGAGACCTGAAGTTAGTAGATAGGAGGTCTTGCATAAGCCTCTTTAATCCCTTTTATATCCAAGGTTACTGTTTGTGCTCTCTCTTCATTCACTCTCTGCAGCCTCAATAGTACCCAAGTCACTGGGAAGGACAAGTCCAGGGCCCTTGAAATTCTCCATATTCTTTCCCCCTTCCATCTTCCTCTTACTTGTGAGGAAATCTCTCACCTAGTGTCTCCTGAAGTTAATTGTCAGTGAAAGGAATGGCAGTGCCTTTTTATTGCGGTGGTGATAAAAAACACACCACATACAATTTACCATCTAAGCCACTTTAAGAATACAGTTCAGCAGTGTTAAACATATTCACGTTGTTGTGAAATAGATCTCCAGAACATTTTTTATCTTGTCAGTTAAAAATCTTTTTATCTTAACTCTATACCCATTAAACAACAACCCCCCTTGTCTACCTCCACATAGGCCCTGGAAACCACCATTCTTCTTTCTGTTTCTATGAATTTGACTACCAGATGCCTCATATAAGTGGAATCATGCAGTATTTTTACCTTTTTGGGACTGGCTAATTTGACTTAGCATAATGTCCTCAAGGTTCATCCATGTTTTAGTATGTGTCATAATTTCTTCTTTAAGGCTGAATAATATTCCACTGTGGGAATACATCACATTTTGTTTTTACTTTTCATCTGTCAGTTAACATCTGGGTTGGCTATTGCTAATATTGCTGATGTAAATGTGGATGCAAACATCTCTTTGAGATCCTGCTTTCAATTCTTTTGGATATATACACAGAAGTGGGATTGCTGGGTCACATGGTAGCTCTATTTTTAATTTTTTGAGGAAACTTTGTACTATTTTCCATAACAGCTGCCTATTCCCACCAATAGGGCACAAGGGTTCCAAATTCTCCACATCCTTGCCAACACTTGTTACTTTCTGTTTTTTTTTGACAGTAGCTATCCTAATGGGTGTGAGGTGGCAAGGTCTTATATTTCTTCATAAAGTTCCTGGAATTACGGATGTTGGGAAAGTATCCCATCAGTCAACCTCTAGTCGTTCAGTTCAGTTTTCAGCGGTGATAGGGATTCAAATAATCTTCAAAATTCAAAGAAGTTGTTACAAATTAAGAGTTTTATGATCAAGAGTAAAAACATCTAGAAAGTTCATGTTTGCTTTCCATCCAAAATTATCACTCAATTAATGTTCACCACCAAATTCCACCTGGGTTCATCACATAAGTTTTATAGAGCTCTCCTTAAAAGCCTTCTGTGTGTTTTCCAATGACGGAAAGACATTTTCATATTGGCTTCTGCTTTTCTTGTGCCATGTCTTTTTTATGCTTGGACTAGACTAGAACTATAGGAGTCCATTACCTTCTGATTTTCATCCTTGGTCTCTCCTCAGTCTGGGATTGTTGGCTTCTTTTTGGAGGTCACAAAGGTTGCCTTGGTTACCTTTAAGTAACGACTACAAGCAACATAGCATTTTTGCTGCAAATGACTTTCTGTTCATCAGATTTCATTTGCAGTTGATATTGGATTAGAACCTGGTGATTTAGCTTGGCAAGCTGGTTCCTGTCAGCATCATGCCATTTTCAAGGAGGGCAGCTCATGGTGTTTTCTGCCTGGTGTGACTCTCCTCAAAGCATGGCTCTGAAATGAGAAATGACACCTCTTACATTCCCCTTTATTTCCTTATTATCTCTTTAGTTATAGCTCTGTACCCATTCACACAACAAAATACATGGCAAGGGGAGAATTTATGACTTACAATCAATGAATATTTTATCTTATTGGGAGATAGCCTGAAGGAAACACAATGCGCCAATCTATGCTTGACCCAACACTATTAAACATTTCACTCAAGCACAACTGAATGCTTCTGACCTTGAAACTCATTGGTAGCTGGGACTTTATAGATAATTAATCTGGGACCATGACACTTTTTGGTTATGTGACCAGGGTGGTAGTTCTCAAAAATATGCACCTTGGGGAAGCAATGTATCCCATGGACCCTATTTAGTCATACTTGAAAATGCCTTTCAAAAATGCCCTCATTGTAATTAAAGGATAAAATGAAGACACTTTAAATAACAATTCAATGAGGGATTGATACGAGAAGAAAATTTTTCCTTCATGATTAAAACAATAGTGAACATAAATCAAAAACCTTAAAAAAAATTCAATGGCAGAAAAGAAAGATGGAAGAAAATTGGGTCCTTGAAGAAGCTGATGACCCTTCTGGGGCCACCATTATAAGTACTTCTTCTTGTTAGGTGATATTATTATTATTTAAGCTAGTTGAGTGGGTGTTCCCTGTTATTTGCAGCCAAAATAATCTCAAATCATGAAGCCTTGTGTAGGGTTTGGTGTTTAATGAATGAACAGTGGGAAGCTGTTAAGGGGTCTCAGGAAAAGTGTGACAAGGTCAGCCATGAGCTGAAAAAAGATGATCTAATTTCAGTGTGTGGAGACAGGGTTGGAGGGGTTTAAGGAAGAATGCGTGCTAAGTCGCTTCAGTCATGTCCTACTCTTTGTGATCCTATGGACTGTAGCCTGCCAGGCTCCTCTGTCCATGGGATTCTCCAGGCAAGAATGCTGGAGTGCCATGCCCTTCTCTAGGGGATTTTCCCGACCCAGAGATCAAACCTATGTCTCCTGTGTCTCCTGAATTGCAGGCGGATTCTTTACCACTGAGCCACGGGGAAAGCCCAAGGAGGAATACAGGGTCTAACTATTAAGGAGAACCAGGCTTAAGGGGGAAGATTATGAGGTACAGCTTGGAAATGCTGCATTTTCCTGCTGGAGATGCCTTGTAGGCAGTGAAATATATGGAACTTAAAGATGAGATTTTGATTAGAGAGATAAATTTAAGAATCATTGATATTTATAGCTATTGAAGTCTTCTGTATGGATGAAAGGGGCTGAGATGAATATTTGAGGAACTTCAGAATTTAAGGACAGGATAGAAGAGGATGAGTCTTCAAAGGAGGCAGAGAATGAGAGGCAATGTAGAAGGTCTAAATACCCTAAAGTCAGTCCATGGGTTTCTACTTAAGAACCCATGGGGTAGAGGATTGCTTGATGATTTCTCAGAATTTTCTTATTTCTGAGGTCATTGATTCTAAGATAAATCTTGATTGCTCCATATTGTGAAATCAATGAAAAATACTGTTGAATATTTTTTGACTCCTGCCAATCCCCAATAATCCTTCTGTCTACAAACTCACACTGAATATTATCTGTCCTCCTCTTACAGCATACCTTACCTTGTATTGTGATTGTACATGACTATGTCTCATTTCTCCCAGTAGGACTAGGTATTCTTAGAGGCCAAGAATTATGTCTTATTTATTTCCTTATCTATCTCCCCAAACTACTGTCCCTAATGAGCAAGACATTTTGAATACAGTTGGACACCAATACATTTTTTGGCAAATAAGTATTTGGCACATAATTTAATACACTGGGTGAAACTGCTAACATTTTAAAAATTGAATTCTTGAACATGAACTAGAAAGTCTGAATAAACTCAAAGATTCAAAAAAGAAAAGGCCCATTCTGAAGAGATCTTAGGGTCATGAAACATTTCCTTGAAGTCTTCCTTCTGATTGAGCATGCAGCTAGTTGTCTAAGATGGTAAGATGACTATGAATTATTGGCTTCCCAACTTTTGATTCAGTCTAATTATCAAAATATATAAGAGATAAAATAATCTTTACTTTGACCATGGAAATCTTATATCCCCCCAATTTTTCATTTTAATATCTCTTGTAGTTCTTCCAAATTAGATCCTTTCTCAAATGAGGAAGAAAGGGATGTTGCATTTGACCAAAGCAGTCTTCACAAATGGCTGGAGCATCAGAGACTGATATAATCTGCAATCTGAGTCAATATTCTCAGCTTTGTCTTACTATAGTCCAGTTTTGTGACTGTGTTTTTAACTGATGTCCATCCAAAACAGCACATTTAACATTCAGCTAAATTCATTATAAAATCTAAGAGTTGGCAAAGAATTGATCTATTATTATGGGACATTTGAATAAAGTTCAGAATGGAAGATGACATGTACATTTATTTTTATTTTTAAATTAAGAAATTTAATTAAAAAATTGAAGTATAATTAATTTACAATATTGTGTTAGTTTCAGATACACAGCAAAGTGCTTCAGATATATATATAATTTTTTAGATTCTTTACCATTGCAGGTTATTACAAGATATTGAATATAGTTTCCTGTGCTGTACAGTAGTTCCTTGTTGGAAATGTACATTTATTGATACCTTCTATTGCTGGGCTCTTTAATAGTATTATTTCATTTGATAAGAAGAATAAAATATATGTACATTTGCTTTCTTGTTTTACCTATATGTTAATAGATAGTTAAGAATTTTGAATATCACTAGTCCAATTACATGATAAATTTAAGATAAAAATTAAACTAAATTATTTAAAGTTCTGGGTTTTTAAGAAATCTAGATTGGCTCTTCTGCTTTCACACATCCAACAGTCCCTCAAAATTCCCTCTTTCTTATGCCAGCAACCATTAAGTTACTCTTAAACCCACACTAAGTACTATTTAACACAGGGGACAGAAAGCCAGATAGGTCTGGTTTTTGGTATCAGTAGTGTCTTTGTTGTGGACAGATGTCAGTTTCCAAATTCTTACTACACTGTACAGACTTGTGTACCTCAGGCAACTTTATAGCTCAAACTCCACTCCTTAGGGACTTATAGAAACCTGTAAATCCATGAGGAATTTTTCAGCAAAGTTCTATTTCTTAGTTTATTCATGGATTAGACTTGTAAGAGTAGATTCATTCTGAGGCCCTAATGAGCAGGGCTTTTTTTTTTTTCCACACTGAAAAGAACACTTGCTTCTCTTTTTCCAACATTCAGCTTATGATGGTTTTAGAATTTATGTTCTCAGTTTTATCCCCCATTGACTTTGAAATCTTAGAAAATACTCACCATGGTTCTTCCCAGAATCCAGCACAGTTCAAAGCCTTTCTTTATGTAGCATTAGAAAATGGAGACCCACAAAACTATTTCACATGAGCCTGTTGCTCTGGTTTACTTCTAGGAACCTTGGCTCTGCTCTTCCGACTAACCAGAAGTCATGACAGTGGTCTAATAATTGAGTGATACCTGTTATTAGAGGTGGAGAACATGAAGAGGATTTTCACGCTAAGTTTCTCAGAGTTGGGCTAAAGGCAAGTTCTTTTTTCTTTCCCTGGAAAAGATTTGATCTAGATTAAAACAACAACAACAACAACAAAACTCCCCAATAATAGGTGTCTTTGGAATGAGGTTCACAGAAACAAGATGGGAAATATTAATCCCATTGCCCACTTGGCTGCATGTGCCAGCATCATGTCTGCAATTGGTCTGGAGCATTTCATTGATTTCTATGGAGCCATCAGTATACAGGCTTTTAAACTTTCTATTCTGAGCTAAATTTCCTTTTAGTCTTCAATATTTGCTCATTTCTGTTCCATTATTCCCAAACTTCATCCTTTTCTGCTTCACTTCAGTTCAAATGCATTTGAAGGGTACCTTCTTCTTTGGGGGCCATAGGACAAAAAAAACGAGCTGAAACGTTCCTTAGAGTTCACCCACTATAATGTCTTCATTTTACAATGAGGAAAATGAGGCAAAGGGAAAGGAAGGCAATTGTTGGTCACAACTTAGTAGGATCTTACCTCTCCTGAGTTCTGATTCAGCCACCAGACCAAAAAGGCAATATAGTTTGAAGCAGAGATCAGAATAAAGCCACATGTCTGGATAGTTTGTTCCTTCACTCATTGAGCCAGTCAGTTGCATACTCAGTCATGTTTGTCTCTTTGCGACCCCATGGACTGTTGTCTGCCAGGCTTCTCTGTCCATGTAATTTTCTAGGCAAGAATACTGAAGTGAGTTGTCATTTCCTACTCCAGGGGATCTTCCTGACTCAGGGATCAAACCTGAGTCTCTTGCATCTCCTGTATTGGCAGGCAGATTCTTTACCACCTGGGAAGCCTCTGGTTCCCTCACTATATGACCCTATATTAGCTTTCTGTGCTGTAACAAATCTCTTCATAGTATCTTAAAACAATATATATTTACCTTGTCACTATATATATATATATAAAAATATATTATACTATTTGTATTTTACTATTTCTATGGGTCCAGAACATATATCAAGGTTTAGCTGGATTCTCTGGATTCATGCTGTAATAATCGAAGTATTGGCCAGGTTGTGTTCTCATCTGACTAGAGAAACAGCCTCTTCCGAGCTCTCTCAAATTGTTGGTAGAAGTTATTTCCTTGTGACTGTGAGACTGAGGCCCTACCTTCCTTCTGACTGTTGCATAGAGGGTATCCTCCCCTCCTAGGGTCAATCTCCACCCCTTTGACATGTGGGCTTTCTATCATGGCCACTTATCTCTTCAAAGCCAGGAAGGGAGGAAGTCTGTAGCAAGCTAGTGTCTTATATAATTTAACCATCAAGTGGAGACATTGCATCACCATTGCCATATTCTAATGTTTAGAAACAACTCACAAGTAGTGCCCAAATTCAGTGGGAGGGAATTATACAAGGGCGTGAATACCAGGAGAGAAACATTGTGGGGTTCACTTTACGGTCTGTCCACTACAACCCCAAATGATTTGCTTGCTCTGGTATAGGAATAAATTCCACATGAGCAATATTTTCACTGTGGATCACCATCAACTCGCAAACATGTTTCTGTGGTGTGTCTCTAAACTCCATCCTTTATCTCATTCAGGGATTTTATTCTTTTTACAAATGACCCCATGAAGATACAAAAGAAAAGCTTTTCAAATTTATGGGTGAAAGAGATCAGAGTGTTAGCAAATAATTTGACACAATTATGGCCCATTTTTATTTTGATGCTAGTGTAATGGGAATAGTATTTTTCACTTATTTGAACATAATTTTGGTATTTGAATTTCCTGGTATGTGACCTCCTGTTTCTCTAGAGGTACCATTTGCTTTGGGGAAAATTAGAATTTTTGAAGCAGGGGTGCAAGGACAAAAGTGATGCTGAATTTATAAATTCCAAAACGGAAGTTTTGAGTTTACAGATTGACAATATTTTTAAAGGGGTTTTGGTGAGAGAGAATAGATTGTCTAAGCTTCTTTAGCTCCCAAGAACATTTTCATTACTCCAATAAGAAACTCTATACCTATTTGCAGGCACCCCCCCCTCCCCCAGCTCTTGGCAACCCTACTTTTGTCCCTAAAGGTTTGCCTATCTTGGACTTACATATAAAAGAAATGATAGAACATGTGGTCTTTTGTTACTGGATTCTTTCACTTAGCATAGTAATCAATGTTTACCCATGCGGTGACATGGGTCAGCAGTTCATTCATTTTCACTGCCAAATAATATTCCTTTGTAAGACAGGCCACATTTTACTTATCCATTCATCAATTGATGGTCATTTGGGTTGTTTCCGTTTTTTGGCTATTATGGATAAAGCAGCTTGAACAATGATGAACAGATTTTTGCATGGACGTAGGTTTTATTTCTCCTGGATATATAACTAGGAGTTTGGTTGCTCCTCTTCAAGATTTGGTGTCATATCATTGAGTTTTATTATAAGTAACAGGGCAGAGGGAACTTAGGTATGAGGTCTCGGAAGCCTCTTCCATTAAGGAAGGAAGGAGAGCTCATCCCTTGCAACCTCAGGGGGCTGTGGGAAGGAGGAAAGGGCTAGAATAGGATACAGAGGTCAGATCTTAGGGCCTTGGGGACTGTATTCAAAGCCCCAAATTCAAGGGCTGCACAAATATCCAGATAGGTATACGGAAACCTAGTCATATTGGGATGATCGGTCAGTTTCCTTAGATGAAGCTCCAATACTTTGGCCACCTGATGTGAACGGCTGACTCATTGGAAAGGTCCTGATGCTGGGGAGGATTGAAGGCAGGAGGAGAAGGGGGCAACAGAGAATGAGATGGTTGGATGGCATCACTGACTCAACGGACATGTGTGTGTGTTAGTTGCTTAGTCGTGTCTGACTCTTTGCAACCCCATAGACCGCAGTCCACCAGGCCCCTCCATCCATGGGATTTTCCAGGCAAGAACACTGGAGTGGGTCAATGGATATGAGTTTGAGCAAATTCTGGGAGATGGTGAAGGACAGGGAAGCCTGGCGTGCTCCAGTCCCTGGGGTCACAAAGAGACTTAGTGACTGAACAACAACAAGCCTGAGGTAACTTGGCCTCAGGAACTGAGGCCAGTTCTGGAACTGGCCTCTCGACGGGCTGGGCAGCGGTAATTTTTAATGTGGGGTAACGCTGACAGAGAGGCTGACCGAAGGATCAGACACACCACACTGGTCTCCTATAATCTGTTCGGGTCATTTTCACAGCCCAGACATTCTCCGAGGCCCCAAAGAGGGCACGTGGAGCAGCTGAAAAGGCTTAGAACAAAAGTTCACAGCGACAATGTTAGACCTCACCTAAGCCCTGTGATCCCGAAAAACAAGTGAGGGATAAGAAATCTCCTATCCTTTTGCGTTCTAGGAAAAGCATCGTTGCAAAGAAACACCCTCCCTCACAGGACCTAGAAAAGCCTGCTGTTGCTGTCGTTGTTTTTTCAGTTGTGGCATGTGGGGCCTAGTTCCCCGTCCGGAGATTGAACCCGGACCCCTGCACTGGGAGCAGAGTCTTAGCCTCTGGACCTCTGGGGAAGTCCCCCAAAAGACTCCGATGCTACCTGGTTTACCTGCAACAAGACTAGACACACACTCTCCACAGTCTTATTTTGCCTCATAAAGGATCAGCTAAACTGCCTGTGTCTACAGATCAATTGGAACAAAATAACTTGTTAAGCAACCTTTAGTTAGAGTTCGGATTCTCTCCTTTCTTCAGGTCTCTGAACGTTGGCCAGCCTGAGCCAGCAAACAACCCCTCCTGAGAACAGGCTGGCCTCAGGGTATAATAACATTCTCTGCTCGGCTTTTCCCCCACACCACCCTGTCCTCCAGTTCTCTTTAACCTTATTTATGCCTGCGTATAAAAGAAAAACTCTTACTGAACTCTTGAGGGGCTTGCAGACCTATGGTCAAGAAGTCCTCCTATTGCGACAGCTCCTTCTCCTGCAATAACTCTTCCCCCTTTCGCAACAATCCTTTAGGATAAAGTCTCCTCTTACTAAGTCTGGACTTGTGTTTATTTGACGACAGCAAACGGCGAGTTTGTGACCAGAGGCAAATGGCTACCGATCCGGCTGGGAATGCCAGTGTAGTAACTCCAGGCTCAGTTGGGGCATTCGATCTCTCAAGGATGACTCTGGACAAGCTGCTCCTTGGTACGGACCAGTGGGAACCAGAGAGTGCCATGTGGACTTGGGGCCGCTTTTCCATCATCAAAAAGTCTCATGATTCCTTTAGCCAGTGGGCATCTGGGAGAAAAGGGACTGGAGTGCCCCCAAGGACTGAAAATTTACTCAAAAAAAATGAGTCAGTTTCTTCTGGCTTAAAAATCTTTTTTAATGAGACATCATTACCGGAAAATTTATTTTTTTTTCTTGCTACCCAGCAGGGTCTTATGAGGGTGACTAGCTCTGTTACCAAAAATTTACAAAAGCTGCATTTTCTGAGCACAACTGAAGGTAGTGTGTGCAAATTTGTGACCGGCTACACTAGAATTATGAATCACATAAAACCAGATGATGTTCCACAGCAGTAAATGTAAGATCCTGCCTTTGAATTCAAAAATACGTAAGTACAGGATGGGAATATTTGGTTTAGGAGGTGCACGGCAACACTCAGGAAGGAAAAATTAGGGGTTGTATTAGTCAGGAATTCTTTGGTTGCAACTTACAGAAGCGCAGTTGGAATTAGGCAAAAGGGCAGAGAGGGAATTTATCGGCTCTCAGACTCCAAGAACAACCAGACTGAAGGAAGGAATGGAGGCAGCTGGGTTTCAGGAATAAATGTGGCAAGGGACAGGAGAACTCCAGGGCTCTCTACACTCTAGTCTTGGCTTCTCTTTGGGTGACACTCTCCTTTGGGTTCTCATCTCTCTCACTACAGACCATCCTTTTGTACTGAGTGGGGTCATGGCCCTGAAATGCTTATGAGTCTCACATCTTCTGACTTTTGCTATTGGACTTGAGAGAGGCTCAGAAAAATTCTGTGGAAGATTTCTGATAGAAAACCTGGTAAGGTCTCTTCTGTAACCACGGAAACGGAATCATATTTAAAAAGGGCAGTTCTCAAAAGAGCCATTTAAATTCCAAAATTTCAAGAAGTAAAGGGAGTTTCTGGATAAATAGCCCCCTATAGTCCAAGCATAAGTGTGTGGTCAACGTTGTTAATATTAAGTCAGGGAGAGAAAATGTTTTTATCAGTGAAGCCAATGTGGCCAGAGGCTGGGTCTGTGGATGCGGAGTTTCAGGTGCTGAGGTCAGTATACCTGGAGGCAGGGGTTCTGTTATGGGGGTTGTGCTCAGAAGAGGTTATAGATCAAACAGAGGGCATTTTGAGGGAAGCAAGAGGATTGGTGGGGCAACTCAAACCATTCCATGCTATTCTTCATGTAGTTGCCTCAAGGAGCCCCTGAAAACACTGAGGATGTTCAGATTGGAGAGGAGATGGCACAGGAACAGGGCAGCCGTCATTAGCTGCTCCGATTCTTTATGGACTAGTACATAGAAGCTTCAGGGTAATAGGCTTTGATTCAACATCAAGAACTCCTCATAGTTAAAGCTGTCCTGGATGGAGGGGGGTATATGATGAAGCAGTGGGATAACAACATGAGGCAGTATTGGGTTCATTTATTCGCTCCTTCAATGCTTCATTTATTCTGCAAATATTTATTCATTAATGACTAGACAGCATTAACAAATAGACAATGAGTTCTACAAAGCAGCTCATCACTGCACTACTTAGAGTGCTAGCACTATATTAATGTCTGTTAACTGAATTGAAGAATACACGAATGAGCAGATGGTGTGATCACCGGGCTGGGTACTAGAGATGGCCATAGGAACCTCACGGAGCTCACAAATCTCAACAACCAAGGTAACCGATTGAACAGTGGTGCTGCCTTGTACGCAGTTCTCTGTTGGATGTATGCACATGTCACGTTGAAAGGGCAGAGTAGTGGTACTGGCAGGAAGTGCTCCTAGGGCCCAGAGCAGGGCTGATAGAGTTGGAACCTTCTTATTGGAAAAGGTGAACAAGGTGGAGAGGAATGGGATGAGGAGTCCCAGAGGGAGAAAGAGTGGAGCTAAGGGAAGGAGATGGGGGGGGGGGGAGGGCGGTGATGGCTTCTGCTCCTGGGTTGCTCCACAGCCTGAGGAAGTTTCGGCTGCACTTCCCATTCCTGCCCCAAGATACATGCTGGGGAGGAGGAGGGCAGCCAGGGAACTCCGGGTATACTGAGGAGGCCTCCAGCCTGGTTGATGCCCACCTTCATAGGGGGAGAGTGCAAAGATTCAGGGTCACCAAGGTGCCCTACCCTCCTCAGAAGAAGCCCTTTATCCACTCCCTCCTTGGAGCATTCATGTCCTCACTCCCACCTCTTCCCTTATCCGACCTGACCTCCTTTCTCTACTGTGTGATGTGATAGATGTGGGGTGATGTAATGGAATAGACTCAGAATCATAAAAGTGTACATGATGGACCAGATTTAACCTCTTAGCCTACAGTGTTCATTTACATTTTAATTAGAGAGACTATTTTATCCTCAAGGGCTTCCCGGGTGGCTCAGTAGTAAAGAACCACCTGCGATGCAGGAGACACAGGTTTGATCCCTGGGTTAGGAAGATACCCTGGAAAAAGAAATGGCAACCCACTCCAGTATTCTGGTCTGGAGAATTCCACGGAGAGAGAAGCCTGGCGGGCTACAGTCCGTGGGATTGCTAAGGGTTGGACTCAGCTTAGACACTAAACAACAGGAATAACATCCTCAGTGGGAAATTCTGAACATCGCCAACAGTCGTGAGAGGACTTAGAGGATTTGTGATAAGGACTGACTTCTTTATCCCCCACCCTAAGAGGATTTTTCACACTGTGAGTAGTGGTGGATTGGGAAATCAATTTTGTGGGTCACAGCTAGCAGTTTTGAAAGAATGAAAAGTAATTGAATACAGTGGAATAAAAGAGATGAATATCAGATTTTATAGCATGCAATAAAGGTAAGCTATGTTTAACAAAATATATTTCAGGCAAATATATATGTGAATGTAAATGATACAAAGTTATATTTTTGCTGTGGGTTACAGTACAAACAAAAGTTTGAAAAATGCTGTCTTAAGTTTACCCTCTAGAAAGGTACAATTTGATTTCCTCTGAATGAGTTCTTGGCTTTTTCTTAGAATTGGGACAATCTTGGCTTGTTGTGGATTCTAAGCAGAATATTTTGATTTTTTTTTCTATGTCCTATATCAGAGGAGCGGAAGTCTCTTAGTTTTTCCAAGTCCTCTCAGGAAATGAAACAAAATGAAATACTAACAATTGTTTCCTGCCTACCTAAGCAAATTATTTTTGCCTGAGATTTCCCCAGGGACCATTATAAGAGATGAAACTTGACTTAGTGTTTCTAAGAGACTTTGAGGATTAGAGTCAATAGTGCATATCTACCATCCACAAGAGTAAATGTGGATTTCCTACTGGACATTTCCATTTGTTGGAGGCAAAAAACCAATGGGGTCTCTTTAAATCAAATAAGGTCACTGAACAATTAATCTTGAGGAAGAAAAGTGAGATCCACTACTAGTATCACAGAGCATTCCCCTGTTCCCAAAAGCAAAGGCCATGTGATCTCTTGGGCCCACAGCACCAGGTGATGGGAACAGAAGAATGCACAGAAGAGTTTTAAATCATGTGTCCATTTTAGGGTAAATGCACCTGAAAATAATAGGCTATAGAAACTTTCTTTTTCAGAAAATCTTTCTGAGCTCTGAAGAGACACATGGAAAATTCCATTTCACCAGGTTAAGAGGATGACTGAAAATGTCAAGTCTATTAGGTATAAGGTGATCTAGATCCTACCAGAAACTCAGAGGACATGTTTGAGAATTTCTGCTCCAGGTTTCCCTGGAGCAATTCTGGACCCCCATCCAGAATTGTAAACTGGTTGCTTTTGTGATGTAACTTGCCCAGAATCTATACCACCCAGGTGCAAAACACCTCAAACAAACAAACAACCCCCCCCCTAAAAACCAAAACTCACCCCAAAACAAAAACCACAGTCCTCCCACCCTCAATTCTTTGGCAGAGTCGATAACAAGTAATGGTTAACAAAACATTCTTTTCCTTGGCTAGACTTCCAGAAGAGAGACTTTGTTCTTCCAGGTGAAAGAGGAGCATGCCTTTGTGTGTTTTTCAAGAGGGTTGAAGTTGGAGTGACTGTCTCTCTTGTGGTGGAATTCCCTGTTGTAGGTGGTCTTTATGGCTCAGGCTGCCTCCTAACTACATTCTGATCATTTAAAAAGTGAAACTCTGTTTTGTTTACCATTTCCTTTGCTGTGCAAAAGCTTTTAAGTTTAATTAAGTCTCATTTGTTTATCTTTGTTTCTATTTTCATTACTCTAGGAGATGACTCATATTCATTGGAAGGACTGATGCCAAAGCTGAAACTCCAATACTTTGGCCACCTGATGAGAAGAGCTGACTCATTGGAAAAGACCCTGATGCTGGGAAAGATTGAAGGCAGGAGGAGAAGGGGATGACAGAGGATGAGATGGTTGGATGGCATCATCGACTCAATGGATATGAGTTTGAGCAAACTCCCAGAGATAGTGAAGGACAGGGAAGCCTGGCATGCTACAGTCCATGGGGTCACAAAGAGTCCAACATGATTTAGTGATTGAACAGCAACAACAAAAGAGGTGGGTCAAAAAAGATATTGTGGTGATTTATGTCAGAGAGTGTGCTGCCTGTGTTTTCCTCTAAGAGTTTTATAATATCCATCCTTTCATTTGGGTCTTTAATCCATTTTGAGTTTATTTTTTGTGTATGGTGTTAGGGAGTGTTTTTATTTCATTCTTTTACATATAGCTATCCAGTTTCCACAGCACAACTTGTTGAAGAGACTATCTTTTCTCCACAGTATGCTGTCACCTCTTTTGTCATAGAATAGCTGACCACAGGTGTGTGGGTTTATCTCTGGACTTTCTATCCTGTTCTATTGAGCTATATGTTGGTTTTGGTGCCAATACCATACTGTTTTGATTACTGTAACTTTGTAGTATAGTCTGAAGTTCAGGCACTTGCTTCCTCCATCTCCATTTTTCTTTCTCAAGATTGCTTTGGCTATTTGAGGTCTTTTATGTCTGTGTTAGTTGCTCACTCATGTCCATCTCTTTGTGACCCCATGGACTGTGGCCTGCCAGGCTCCTCTGTCCATGGGATTTTCTACCAAGGATACTGGAGTGGGTTGCCATTCCCTTCTCCAGGCGACCTTCTCAACCCAGGAATCAAACCCGGGTCTCCTATATTGTAGACAGATTCTTTACCATCTGAGCCACTAGGGAAGCCCTAGTAACAGAGGTCTTTTATGTTTCCATACAAATTGCAAATGTTTCTGTTCTAGTTCCATGAAAAATGCCATTGGTAATTTGATAGGGATTGCATTGAATCTGTAGATTTCTTTGAATAGTATGGTCATTGTGACAATATTGGCAAAGGAAATGGCAACCCACTCCAGTACTCTTGCCTGGAAAATCCCATGGATGGAGGACTGTGGTAGCTTACAGTCCATGGGGTCACAATCTAAATGTTAGCATGAAAGACTTTTTTTTTTACTTAGAAGGACAAGGTTGGAGAGGGCTGGGAATATAGCATGTTGCTGGCAATATAGCATGTTACAGCATTTCTCTCACATTTGGCCCCATGCAATTTTTACAGACTTGTTTATAGTTTAATAAATAAATGCTTATAAAGAAGCAATGAAATTAAAACTAGCAAGCAGGGTCGCAAGGATCACTATTAATATTTTAAGGAGATTCAGACCATCATAATTATCAGGAGGCAGGGTGATCGCTACTGACAACGTTGACTGAGAAATGGCAAAGACAACTTTCTAAGTAGAGGTTTGCTTAGAAATAGGGCTTCCCTGATAGCTCAGTTGGTAAAGAATCTGCCTGCAATGCAGGAGACCCCAATTCGGTTTCTGGGTCAGGAAGATCCGCTGGAGAAGGGATAGGCTACCTACTCCAGTATTCTTGGGCTTCCCTTGTGGCTCAATTGGTAAAGAATCCACCTGGAATGCAGGAGACCTGGGTTTGATCCCTGGGTTGGGAAGATCCCCTGGAGAAGGGAAAGACTACCTATTCCAGTATTTTGGCGTGGAGAATTCCATGGACTGTATAGCCCATGGGGTCGCAAAGAGCTGGATGCAACTGAGCAACTTTCACTTTCACTTTTGCTTAGAAATGAATGGTCACACAGGGAACTCTGCTCAACACTCTGTAATAACCTAAATGGGAAAATAATTTGAAGAAGAATAGATGTATGCATATGTATTACTGAATCACTTTGCTGTACATCTGAAACTAATACAACATTGTGTATCAATGATACTCCAATATAATATAAAAATTAAAAAAAAGAAATGAATGGTCGTCTCAGATTCTAGCAAAGTTACAGGAATTACAGCAGATATGATCCAAGTTTCACTGGAAATGATTTATGAACCCAAGAAGTATGTTTGGAGAGACAGTTGAAAATTCAGTAAAAGCTGTGAAATGTAAACGAACTCTAAGAGGCTGGAAACTTCCACGAATGCCTGTAAGGAGTCTTTTAAGTAGGATTATTTTGGGAATGTAATTCTGGATTCTTGTTTTCATCACTTGGAGCCTAATCTCCACACCGCTTCTCTATGTGAATTGGATGTGTGTACTTGTACTGTTTCACCCACTCCCCAACACCGCTTAGCAGAATGCACGGGTTCCAAGGATAAAGGCCGAAAGGAAGGAAGAATGAAAGAGAAGGGAAAGAAGGATACAAGGGAAAAAATGGAAGGAAGGAAAAAAAAGCAAGTATAAAGAAGTAAGTGCTGTTAGAGCCTAGAAAAGAGAATGCAGACAGAAATAGAGGCAGACTTTGTTTGCAAATGTTTTTCAGGTCATGCAAACTAATAGTAGATACATGAGGTTGGTCTTGGCACAGAGCAAGTACTCAGTAAATCGTCACTGGGTGAGGTCTGATCATGGAAACTGGGGGTGGGCAGAGAAGTAGGTGTTAAAAGATTTAAGGGGATGAATCAGTTTCAAGCATAGTAGAAGCATTTATATTTTGAAGTGATCTGCCAGGTATAAATCTTTTGTGTGTGTGTGTGTGTGTGTGTGTGTGTGTGTGTGTGTGTGTGTGTGTGTGCGTGTGTGAAGTAGGATCTTATTGGCAGCATGCTCTTTTGTTCTGCTGTGGTCATCATATGGACCACTTCCTAATTCAGGACTCTAAAGTATTTCTTGCTTTGGAGGCCAAGCCAGAGGCTGATCTCCCTGTGGGCATCACCGCTTCTGTGAGAGGCTACCTTTCCCCCTCCTGTTTCCTGAATCCCCATTTCCTCCACTGTTTCATTCAGCAAGGATGGGGACCGTCATGTGAAATAATGGATGTCTGCTGCTGCTTGCCGAAGTTCACTGAAGACCTAAGCTTCTGTTGCTGCTGTCACCCCAAGTCTCCCCATGGGATCCCATTTCTGCTTTTTGGGATGTCTACCTCACTGCTGCAAGTCCCACAGACTACCATGGTGGAACAGAAGAGTCCCAGCAACTGCTTCCTGATGTCCTAAGTTGGAACTTGCCATGTTTTTATTTCAAAAGCAGTGTTGAACGTGGTGATGAGATTTCATGGTGCTCTCAATGGACTGCTACACTCCAGGCACAAAATGAGTTAAGGAAGCGTTCTGGGGGTTGGCTCAGAATCTAACCACAATGTTTCTAGGGCAAATTGACTCCTAATTTGCCAATAATCAACTTAGAAACGACTTGTAGAATCAAGACATATTCACTGAGAGCTAATCAAACTATTTTAGCTTTTGCACAAAACTCAGATGGTTGTAACTTGTCTGAATTAGGGCCTTCAAATAAAGTAGATTGAACACATCCTATGCCAACAGGCTTGCCCTCATCACAGGCCAGTTTGCCCATAGGGAAAGTGGCAATAAAGTCTGATATTCTGGTGGTACTAACACCTTCTGGATGTTTGTAGAAGGAGCAACCTTGGGCCAAATGAACAAGAAAAGAGGAAGTTCCCGGACCACTTGCAAAGGGTTGAGGCTGAGGAACAGATGTCTCTGGGCTGCCCAGACGTCTGCCACATGGCCCAGCGGTGCTCCTGCTGCTGAAACCCCAAGTCTACAACTCAGGGTGGTCTGGAAAGGAAGGATTGTTTTCCTGAGAGTGGTTTCAAGAATGTAGCTCCTCACCTAATAAAAGGAATGTGCAATGATTAACTGAGTCTAATATTAGCATCTGCAAAATAAAGAGCAATTGGGCCTGCCATGAAAGAGAACAAACCTCGCATGCACCCACTGCCAGGTAAAATCTGTTCTTTTTCAGTCATAAATCTTTCTTGGAAGCCGAGAGAAGGATTTCACTTCCGTCAGAAACTGTTGGGTGAAGCAGAGAGAAGGAACATGATGTTTTGGAAATGAAAGTATCTCAAGTTTAAAGCTCTTTTCTCTTCTGCCTGTTTTGCTGATTGCTTTCTGATGGTGTCCTTGACTTGGCCATGACTTGCATTGCTTTTCACAGGATGGAGTGGCACTGGGGAAAGGTCTGGGTGGGCCATTTTCTTCTGGCTTTAGCTTCAGTCAGAGCACCAGCATCTGACACGGAATCTCACTGTATCCAAGGCACACCTAGTTTAAACTTCTCTGAATACTAAACCTTGGATAACTGTGAAGAATATATTATAGAAATTTTAGCTATAAGGACCTCAAAGATCCCATATCTGATAGTATATAATAAATTCTTTAGTGCTAATATCTCCTACATCAGTGGTTTGCAAACTTTAGTATGCATCAGAAGCAGCTGGAGAACTTGCTAAAACACAGATTGCTGGCCCAGTAAGTCTTGGGGGGAACCCGAGGACGTGCATTTCTAGCAAGTTCTCAGGGGATGCTAACATTGTGGAGACCATACTTTGAGAACCACTGCCCTACATCAAAAGGTTTCCTGAAGACAAATTAAATAATATAAGTAAAGTGGCTACTACTAATTTGAATCTCTGGTTCAGCAAGAGTGGTAACCTTATGGGATGAACAAGTCAATTCAATTTCATCTCAGTTACTGCTGTTCTTGACTTTAAGAAGGCCTTAAAGTCAATAATATCTCATCACTTGGTAGTCCCTTCGCTCAGGCTGGCTAATCAAAGTGCTCTACTCCCTGAACATAATGATAGGTCCAGAGGTCCCAGCTGGACCACTGAGAACCCTTGGGGTGGGGGAGATGAACATGAGTTCTATGAAGGAGAGACTCTCCCTATTCTCAACTTGGTGAGCACCAAGAAAACTGGTGTTCCTGGAGCTCACAGCTGAACATGAAACTTCTGGGAAGCCTATTTGTTTCCACATGGAGATAGTCTGCCTGGGCATGAAGCCAACTCAGAGGAAGGTAAAGCCAAACTTTGGAGGGAGCGAGGGCAGGGAGCTGATGTCATCTTTTGAATCTAGAGTTTCATCATGCCTTGAAACCAGAGTCCATCGTCTCCTTGGACTTTATATTTAATTCAACATTCCCTGTGAATATCTTGACCTCAGAACCTGGGGACATTTATATTAATGACTTTTTTCATATTACAAAAGTGAGACATACACCTACAAATCTGAACTTGGTAGAACTGTGTCATGCAGAAAGTTAAAGTCTCTTTTGATTACCTCCACTTCCTTGAAAATCACTATACATGGTTTTGTGCATATTCCTTTAGATTTTTCTATCAATATACTAATGAAGTGGGATGTTAACTGAGAATTTTCTCGATGTCTCAGTTTTCCTAGAGGCTCATAAAATCAAGAATGAAACAATAGATGTGAATGCCTATATTCTAAAGTAAGGCTATCAGACCGTTTTTGCTGGACTTGCAAAGTGAGTGATCCAAATCTGCTATTATTAGCTCATATAAGAGGTCATATATATATATTAAAAAGGCTATGAATTAATGAGGAAATTGACAAGAGTAGCAGAAGCACATCCCTGGAGAAGATTTTCGCATAATGGGGATAACCTCCGTCCTGGGGTGGGGGGCAGAGAATACTCCCTTTCAGCCTAAGCCAAATGGGGGAGGGGACTTCAAGAAAATCACACAGACGACCTTTAACACATCCACTGGAATTTGGGGCATCAGTACCTGGTGTCTCATTCATTCCTCATTCTTACCTGCAGGGCAGCAGAGGGAAGAGAAAGACTGAACTCATAATTTGATTTGATTTGATTTGACTTGATTTCCTCTCTGACTGTCTGCCAATTGTTTCCAATTTGGAACCATTGCAAAATGTGAACTCATGCAGGCAGAATGTATCTATCTGGTTTGGTTGACACTAGGGAAAGTTTCCTCTATCACATCCAATCGTATCATTTCTCCAAACCCATGACCTTTCTTCTCTCCTGAGTCATTGCTCCCATCTTGGATTGTTTCCACTCAACTGTCAGGCACAGCACAAATGGGGGTATAATTGTGTGAAGAGATCTTGTGGGACCAGCTACACGTATGTTGACTTGAGTGTTGAGTGCACAGACATTGAAGTCTTCACAAGAATATCCAGGCCTATGTCCTAGTTAACAGGCCCCCAGGTGGCGCTAGTGGTAAAGAACCTGCCTGCCAATGCAGGAGACAAAAGAGACTCGGGTTTGATCCCTGGGTCTGGAAGATCCCTCAGAGGAGGGCGTGGCAACCCTCTCCAGTATTCTTGTCTGGAGAATCTCATGGACAGTGGAGGCTGGTGGGCTACAGTCCATGGGGTCACAAAGAGTTGGACACGACTGAAGTGACTGAGCATGCATGCACACAGGTACATCCAAGTTAACATCAGAAATTTTGGGAACTATCATTCTTTTTCTGCCCTCTATATCACCTTTCCATCCTCAGTTTCTTCTCTTTGTACCTACACGTACTCAACTGTAGAAAGTTTTGAATTCTGCTTCTGATATTTCCTTTCACTGAACCCCCTCTTTCCTGAGCATCTAGGCTTTAGGTTCTACTCCCTTAGGAGTATTTCAAGAACACAGTTTATAACAACCATTTGTCAACTTTAAAAATATGTTTTTGATCTCATTTCCTTCTTCAGAACACCCCTGTGAGGTGTTTCCATCTCCATGGAAAATGGAGGCTCAGAAGGATTGAGTGACATGCCCAGCATCACACAGCAAGTTAGCAGTGGAGGTAGGGCAAGAATTCAGATTTTCCTGCCTTGCAAGGTCTCTGTTCTTTTCCTTACAACCCTATCTCCTCAGTTACGTACTTCTTGAAGCCACAGGACTACATTCTGGTTGACAGGCTTCAACCATTTCCCTCTTATAGCTCCATCATTTCTCCTCAAACTCCCTAGAGTTCCTTAAAAACTCTTTCAGAAGTCTCTACTACAAGGAGTTAGATTTCAAGTAGACTAACCCTGGTCAGACTGAGGTATGGTGGTCTACAAAGGAATCTGGAGGAACAAATTGTTTCTGCTGATCAACCCAACTTGAATATTTGAAATTTCTGTTCAACTAACTTTTCTTCAGAGTTTTTTTTTTTTTTAAATAAAAATGTTTCCTTCTGGGCAGAACAGAGTTGAAATCCCCATTTATAAGATGGAGGAGATTTCTTAAAAACCAAGACTTTTCTAAAAAATAAGAACTTGAGCAAAAATCTGAAAAAAGTTAGTAAATTAAAATATTCACTCAAAATTACTTGTTTCATTATCACCTTGTATACGTGTAACATATTTACTTTTCCTCTTCCCATGTTGATGCCAGTCATTGACTTGATGGACATTAGTTTGAGCAAGCTTTGGGAGTTGGTGATGGATAGGGAAGCCTGGTATGCTACATCCTTGGGGTCGCAGAGTCAGACATAACTAAGCGACTGAACTGAACTGAACTTCCCATGTTACTCTTGGCTAGCATCTTTAATTAAATCTTTGTTGTATGTAATTGTGTTTTGGTAACTTTTCAGGTAAAAAGAAACAAAAGGATGATGTTTATTAACATTACTTGCTTTTGATAGCACATTATTTAAAAATAGTTGACACTGTTATAATGGAAATAAAGAATTAAAAGGGCTATTTTTGCTTGTACATAACTGCTTGAGCAGATGCCAAGTCATTTGTACAGCTGATTTCAGAATTTAAATCTGTCTTTTTAAAAAATACACTTTCAAGTATGTTAGTTTTTATCTTAATCTGTTTAAATACTAGGCTTCCTGGTTTACATATTCACTAAAAGTGGTTTGTATTAACAGTATTTATTCTTGGTTCTTGGAAAAAAAATGACATAACCTCTTAATTTCATATGTCTGAAAACATGAGTCTCAAAACATCATTTACAGTAAATGTTTACATACATAACCTCACTTGACCTTCAAAACAGCACAATGAAAAATTATCATTATTTACAAGGTAAGAAGTCTGAAGGTCAGAAGGCCCTCATTCTGTAAACATTGATTAAGGTTTACAGGGTCTAGGAGAGGAGAGGTTCAATGAGGCTGTTTGGCCCAATCTGCAAGCTTAAGAGGGATGTTCATTCTGGCTGCTATTAAGTGGGGATTTTGTCTATGGAAACAGGGTGTGTCTTTGTCCCTGATGCCAACTTTAACATATAATTACTCTTCTATCTGTCTCAAAAAGCCACATTGCTGTCATTTCAGAAACTGTGATGGTTACTTAGCGGTCCTGGGAGATGGCAAGCTGGTAGGATTGCCAGATAAAATATAGGACACCGTGTTACATTTGAATTTCAAGTAAACAATGAATCATTTTCAATACAAGTATGTCCTGCACAATAGTGGAACATACTTATACAAAAAAAAATTCATTGCTAATCTGATGTTCAATTTCAACTGAATATGCTCTATTTTTAATGTGCTAAATCTAGCAAGCCCCACAAGCCAGCTTCCAAGGTAAGAAGCAGTTGGAGGCTTGGTCCAAGCTTTAAGGATAGTGAATCCATGCAAGGCAGACAAATGTAGAAGCTAAAGCAAGACTTGGTTGCTTGGGTTCATGTTCTGGTTCCACTGCTTACTAGCTTAGTTCACTTAAAAAAAGCTTTTGTTTCTTTTTTAATGTGGACTATTTTCTTAAAGTCTTCATTGAATTTTTGTTATAATATTGCTTCTATTTTATGAGCTTTTCTTTTTTTTTGCTTTTTGGCCACAAGGCATGTGGAATATTAGCTCCCCAACCAGGGATTGAACCCACACCACCTGCATTGGAAGGCAAAGTTTCAACCGACAGACTTTCAGGGAAGTCCCTTAGTTCACTTTCTTGAGTCTCAGTTTCCTCCTCTGCAAAACAGCAGATAACAGTCTCTATTTCCTTAGGATTTTTGGGAGAATTAAATAATCTATCAAACCTTTCACATGAAAAGTGCTCAAAAAACTTTGTGTTATTTTTACATTACCTCCTGTTTTCAGAGAACACAGTGATAATCCTTTCAATTATCCATAATATATCTTTATATCTGTCTATATTGTATTTACATCAATATTTATATTCAGAGTTTCAAATTGGCCCGGACACTTGTATGTAGTAACTGCACTGTTTGGTGAATCTCCTTAAAAACATTTTTCTCCATTTGTATAATGTCTTGCATTCATTCAGTTGTCTACATTTATTATTGCTGGTTTCAACTCTGGTTTAAGAAAAAGAAAAAGGGAAGCATTTTAATTTAAAATATTTTAACATACATATGTTTAACTTAATTTTTTGTTAGCTTCAACATAATATTTATAACTTTTTAATGTATACTGTATTTATAAACTTTTAATATATTCATAGTTTTATCTGCCAATTAAAAGCTCTTCATTACATATTAAATTTCCTAAATTTAGATATTAATTAGGAAGCAATTTCAGTAAAAATGCCACTATTGTGTGCTCTGAATACTGCAAGTATTGCAGTTTCATAAAATGTCATTCTCTTGTGTGTTTCTGTGTGTATATATATACTTCTGAATTTGTCTCTTTATCTTTTCATTCATGACTACAATATAATTCTACCTAAAACTCATAAATTTAGAAATAGCTACACATGAGGATGAGAGGATAGGGTGGGGGACTTCAACTTATATAAGCTGTTTGAATTTTCCTGATGCTTTCAGAAAGTCTGGTGACAACTATGTACCTGTTACCATGCCAAGGATTGTGGGATCATGCAGAACTGCAGAAAATCCAGGGGGCTTATAATTTTTTTGAGGGTGAAAAGATGGGGGGGTAAAAATACATAAAAGTAACCACAGTAAAAGCAGCAAGTGAGACAGGACTTAGGGTGAATACTGATAATGAATGTATGAGACCAGATGCATTTGCCCGATTACAATAACAAGTGATAGATCCAACTGCAACATTTGGCAATGATGACTCAAAGTAAGATATCTTCCTGATGAGGTTTAATTTTTCTTTTCCTTTTGTTTTTTTCTCTTCTTTTTCCCTCTCCTTTCCTTTTCTGCTGGATGCACCCTCTCTCATTAAGGTCAACATGAAAGGTGACATTTTAAATTAGTGTCTGCTGCATGACATCACTAAATAGCATCCTTTAATTTAAAAAATGTTGGTTTTTAAAAATTGTGAAGTAATCCCCACCCCATTCCCCATGCCAAAGCATATATAGTCAACCTATCTTGGTGGGATTTGCTGGAAGTCATCACACCCTTCATCAAAGTAATCAGTATGCAGCCAGAGCCCCAGTAATGTTTCTACCCTTGTCTCAGTAATCCTACATGTGAGCAACTAGTTTAAGAGAACAATACAGGTAAGAGCCAGTTCTACACACATGAGTGCATGTACCCTCTTTATCTAAATCCATATGTTTAGAGAAGCTTATAATTTTTAGCTTCATATCTATATTTCCCATATTAGAAGGAAACAGGGCTGGCTTCGTGAGTTGGTGCCCAGTGCGGTTATACAAGGTCCTGCGTTCACACATGGGCTCTGGCTTGGAGTTTATTGCTCTGTGGTCACCAACTTTTTTTTTTTTCTTTCTGGACTTTAATTTTTATTACAAAAAAAATTGTATAAAATAACTGAATTTTTTTACCCTTGACCAGCATCTCCAAATTTCCTTCTCCCCCTGAGACCCTTGAAACCTGCATTTTATTCTTTGTTTCTATGAGTTTGACTATTTTAGATTCCTTGAAACTATTTGACTATTTTAGATTCCAAGTTGCTACAGACTGAATGTTTCTGTCCTGCTAAAATTCGTATATTGAAACTCTACTCCACAAAGTGATGGTGTTAGGAGGAGAGGCTTTGGGGACATAGTTAGGATTAGATGAGGTCATGATGGTAGCCCAAGTGTGTGTGTTTGAGGCACATGAGGCCAAACAAATCAAAACATTGGAGTTTGGAGCAGTGCCAAGCAAGGAGATGGGTGCCTCATGCTCTAAACAACCTCAAGCTCCCCAAAGGGTTTTGGTAAGGCATTTTTATTTTATTTTATTTTTTAAAAACTAATTTATTTATTTTAATTGGAGGCTAACTATTTTACAATATTGTAGTGGTTTTTGCCATACATTGACGTGACTCAGCCATGGGTGTACATGTGTTCCCCATCCTGACCCCCCCTTCCCCCTTCCCCCCACCATCACATCCCTCAGGGTCATCCCAGTGCACCAGCCCTGAGCACCCTGTCTCATGCATTGAACATATGATAGTATACATGTTTCAATGCTATTCTCTCAAATCATCCCACCCTCGCCTTCTCCCACAGAGTCCAAAAGTCTGTTCTTTACATCTGTGTCTCTTTTGCTGTCTCACATATAGGGTCATCGTTACCATCTTTCCATATTCCATAGATATGCATTAATATACTGTATTGGTGTTTTTCTTTCTGACTTACTTCACTCTGTATAATAGGCTCCAGTTTCATCCACTTCATTAGAACTGATTCAAATGCATTCTTTTTAATAGCTGAGTAATATTCCATTATGTATATGTACCACAGCTTTCTTATCCATTCGTCTGCTGATGGACATCTAGGTTGCTTCCATGTCCTGCCTATTGTAAAGAGTGCTGTGATGAACGCTGGGGTACACGTGTCTCTTTCAATTCTGGTTTCCTCGGTGTGTATGCCCAGCAGTGGGATTTCTGGGTCATATGGCAGTTCTATTTCCAGTTTTTTAAGGAATCTCCACACTGTTCTCCATAGTGGCTATACTGGTTTGCATTCCCACCAACAATATAAGAGGGTTCCCTTTTCTCCGCATGTGGTTGCCATCTTGAAACTCTTAATTTTCTGTTATAATTTGTGTTTTGTAAGTGAAATCCAGTGGGACCATGGAGCTTGCACAGGGGGCTTGGAGCCTTGATTTACTTGTACTCCTATCTCCTGCCACCTCTGTTGGACAAGTTTGGGGCCTCCCACTCCCTAAGATGGCCCAGTTATTGCTTCTGTCTTCTACCTCTGGTGGGCGCATGGATGTGGTGGAGAGAAGTTTAGGGGTCAGCATATGCAACCTATATTGTGGGACCAGGCTCTAGACACCTATGCGGCTCTCTATTCACCTCAAACTGCAGGGTTGCACATGCCAATAAAAAAAAAAACAACAACTTAACAGAATGAAAGAGAGACCACAGAAGAAACACCTTTTTTCTCTGCTTTTGTGGACAAGGAACCCACTTTCCATCAGGACCCATAAATTATATTAGCCGTCTCTGAAAGAAAAAAGCTAGTAGGTGAAATTCAGAAGGCTTAGGGTCCAGTACAGCTTTACCAAGAAGTTATTCTAGATAAGATCAGAAAAAAGCAAAAAACCCCTTAGCTTCAGATTCAGGCAGCAGGAATCCTGCCAGGAAGACAGAGAAAGAACACAGAGCTCAGGGCATTCCCGTGGGCAGAGTGGATGGCTTTTCCCACACTGGTAAGAAAGAGTCTTCAACTCTTGGCCCTAGGAGCTATTGCCCTTCTGTGTGTGTGTGTGTGTGTGTGTGTGTGTGTGTGTGTGTGTGTGTGTAGAAGGGAGATGTGGAAGTCAGTGCTTCCTGAGTTACTTTCTGCAATCTTTCTTGTGGTTTGCCTCTTTGTTTCCCTTTTTCTTCCATTTAGAGGAATCATCCCATTATTCGACATGAGATTTGTCCCAGAGCTTTAACTCTTGTGTGCGAAGATTTTTCTTCAAAGAACAAAAGAAAACTAAGGTAGATTCTGCAGGCCAGGCAGACCCATCAATCTTGCCCATAATTGAGTCTGCCATTGGTGAGTAGCCGCTTGGGAGGAAATTGCTCATCCATGTGGAGTGAATGAACTCTTTCAGGGCGCAGGGTTCCACAGAGGGCTGCACTGTGGCCTCCTGCCAGACAGAGTCCTTGCAGTGCCTGGCTCAACTGCACACCCAGGTTCAGACCAGGGAGCAATTTGTTCCTCTGGTCCTGCAGATAAGCGTCTGTTTGCTCTCCCTCTTCCTGGTCCTTCCTGGTTTAGCAGCGCTGAGGTCCCTTTTCAGAGGTCTTGACATTTAAATGCATGAGGGCTTTTGGTGGTGAGAAAAAGAAAGTGGACCTGCCAAGAGCTTGGAGTCCCTTTGTTTGACAGAGGGAGAAGCAAGCAACGGTAGCTTTATGACATCAGAGTGAAAGCTGATGAGGCCATTCCTACTTCCTGTCAATTAATCTCTGGCGCATTTGAAGCCAACTGTTTAATAAAGAAATGCCAGTTTCATTGGTTGTTTCTCCATAATTGTTCTAAACCACCGACTTTACTTTTTCTTTCCTCTAACATATTCCAAATAAAGCCTTGTTGCCGGAGAGCTGGAGTTACCCATCTCAATCAACAATGTGAGATCACCTCTTTTATCTGTCAGAGGCGTTGGAGATAAGTAAATTGATAAGGAAGTGGAATTCCTGTGTTTATACTTTCAGAGGATTTAACTAAGAGAACATTTAGCTGCCAGTCCTTCCTGTTTTGAAAGAACCCCTTGCTTAGGGGCCAATGACTGAATTCACATCTTCAATATTCTACATAAAATCCTTCAAGAGAAAAGTCCTCCCCTCCTCTTGAATGGATTCCATGGCACAAAAGCCTTTGTGTTTCTTAGCTATTATTTGGAATGGCATGGTGCCGTGGAGAAGAGAGTCAAAATCTCCTGATGATCTTTATGAAACAGCAACTATAATGGAACTGTGCTGTGCTGTGTGCTGGGTCGCTCAGTCATGTCTGACTCTTCGTGACCTCATGGACTGTAGTCCACCAGACTCCTCTGTCCTTGGGGATTCTCCAGGCAAGAACACCGGAGTGGGTAGCGTGTCCTTCCTCCAAGGGAACTTCCCGACCCAGGTATTGAACTGGGGTCTCCTGCATTGCAGGCGGATTCTTTATTAGTTGAGCTACCAGGTAAGCCCATAATGGAACTATGATAGAGCAAACAGCTTTGTGTAAGATACACTTAGACTTTCTAGCCCCGTTCATTAGAAAGAATAGAGGATAATGCTCTTTTCTGGAGAGGACTGAGCTAAAGGAGACATCTTTATATTGGGGACACTGTGAAGAGTATAAGAAGGCAAGATCACAAAGATGAGTTAATAATTTAGTTGTAGACAAGATTGTTGAAAAATAACCCCGAAACATGTTGCTGTAAATCTCTCAGCAATAATTAGCTTGGATTATAGTCTTGTGTTGACTTGTTGACCTCTCCCACTTGCCGAAGTCCTCTAAGTGGAGTATTTGGAGCAAATATAATCCTTAAAGGCTTAGTGAGAGAAAGAATGAATAAAAAGACTCGTTTCTATATGTTATGAGGTATAGAATAAGGAGAAGCAGTCAGGGCGTGGTGATACCCACAGCAAAGCACTTGATTCGTTCTTAAGGCCTTTGCCTCCAACAAGCCAAGATGAAAACATTCAAGGAGAAAAGCACTCCCTGAAGGGAAGGACGTATTGGCAGCACCCTGCTTGTCTTAAGCAACATTAAACACTGTACAGCTCTTGATAGATGAGCTAGGAATTTGGAGTGTATATGCCCCTGGGAAATCAGCCAAAACCCTGCATGGCTATATATTTTAAATCTATAGCAACAGCACTGACGAACTGAGGTTGTTCTCAACTCTGACCCTCATAGGGATCCTCCCTGCCCAAAGCTGCTTTCCCTTTCCCCTGGTGTTCTCGTTTTACTCCCCAGAAGAGAGCAAAATGTTCCACGTGGAACATTATCTTTAAATTTCTGCAGGCAGTGAGGAGAGCTCAAGGGCATGTCTCAGGAAATAGAAGGACCCAAGTGTGTAGTCTCTTTCTCACAGTGACAAACTTTTAACACCTCAGTGGTCTAAATCAAGCACATTGAACTTGGAGCCTTTGTCTAACGAGGAAAACAAAACAACCATGTTTTGACAAACAAATTTTACACAGTTCAAGTAAAATCAAGCCTGTTAACCAGAATTAAAGGACACAGTCAACCGTACTTAGCATATCTAAACTGTCATCTAAATAGATGCTTGAGAAGATGTAGGTGTCTGGAGTAATGCTCTTTCTCAGTCCAACCTGACATGACAGGAACGCTTATCAAGGGATGAAACTCCTGTCAGGCATGAACATGTTCAGTGGCCTCCTTCAGTGCTGAGCTTGACTCTGTCACAGCACAGGACTGTGCTTGCATACCTGGTTTACCAGAAGATCGTTTTGTGTCTGACAGTTGCTACTGTAGAATCCTAACATCTTTCTGATTCCTCATGGGCAGATTAAATTGTCTTACTTGTTTTTGTCTCACATAGAGAAGAGCACAGTTTTATGGGCTTGGCTGGTGTGGTGAAAGAGCAAAAGCCTGAGGCTCTGAAATCCTACCCTCCTGGGCATCTCAGGTGGGGCTGATTTACACCCTTGACATGAAACAGAATGGGAATGGTGGTTCCTCCAGAATAATCAGTTCCTTCTGAGTTTCCACTAGCTTCATCCTGCATCCAACCCCTAGGGCTGAAACAGGATCTGTGTTTGCAGATGAGGTATTGTTAAAAGATGAAGGGGACAATCAGGTTCACCACCTAATAGCCTTGACTATGAGCCGGGTTAAGAGGCCTGGTTGGGGAGTTAACAGACCTGGGGGCAGGCCCTACTTTTATTTATTGAGTGTGTGTATTACTGGGTTTTTAGCAGGAAACAGAAAAGTGAAAGTGTTAGTCACTCAGTCATGTCCAGCTCTTTGTGACCCCACGGTCTGTCCATGGAATTCGCCAAGCAAGAATATTGGCGTGGGTTGCCATTCCATTCTCCAGGGCATCTTCCTGACCCAGGGATAACCCAGGTCTCCTGCATTGCCTGCAGATTCTTGACCACTGAGCCACCAGGGAAGCCCTTAGCAGGAAACAGAGGACACACTCAAATCAGGTGATTTGAGGAGAGCTCAATAAAGACTATTTACAAAGCAAGAGCTAAGTTCAAGGAAAACAACTGCGATATTTGGGGCTATTGACATGTTGCCATCTCTAGGACAGAAGGAGAGGGAAGAGGGCTGTGTCTGGAATACAGAGGATGACTCAGAGGGTAAAGAATATGCCTGCAATGCAGGAGACCTGGGTTCTATCCCTGGGTTGGAAAGATCTGCTGGAGAAGAGAATGGCAACCCACTGTAGAATTCTTGCCTGGAGAATGCTATGGACAGACGAGTCTGGTGGGCTATAATCCATGGAGTCACATAGAATCCGACACTACTGAGTGACCAACACTAACACACACTGGAAAGGAAGTATGTTGGCCAGAGGGACTGAGCTCATTTGCTGAGATCTGGTAGGAAGGGAGCAGGAGAAATAAAGATGAAGGACCCACTCTCTGTTGCCAGCCCCCTCCTCCCAGGCTTGCATTGACTGATTCCAGTGAGAAGCCAGAATCCCAGGGGTTGGTTGCTGAAGGCCAAGGGCTTTTCAGGCACAGCAGACAGAGTAGAAGAGGGTGGAGAAGGGTGGAGAATGGGTCTGGAGTGGTGAATGGAAGAAACTGGGCACAAGGACCATGGAAAGACTTGAGTTTAAGTAATTTGCCTCCCACCTTGCGAAGGGAGCTCCACGTAGTCCACTGAATGGGTAAAATACATAAAAAAATGTTTTGTAAGTGGTGAACTGAAACATAGTTTAATTGAAAATATTTACTCATTGTTTCCAAGAGTAGGTTTTCAAACAATTCAACCCGTGTCCAGATCTGGGAAGAGTTGCAGGAGACAGTGATACTGATTCAGTAGCAGGAAACCACTCCCATGCCTGCTGGCCATACTGCATTTTGATTAATTAGACGCTGTGGGTTGGAAAGGCCAGCTTTCAGAGTTGTGACCTTGTGACCTGAAATTTCAGCTCTTTTTCAGTTTATACATAAGTATGTAGCACATTTTCTTCTGTGAATTATAAGCCATAAGTGTAGAATTATTGGGAAGAATGTTGTCACTTACTTATTTGCTCAATACTCATTAAAAACAATCTATGTCATAGCTTTGCTCCTCTTACCATAGCTTTCCTCTCCTTCCCAGTGGAAGTTGGCAGGCTTTCAAATTTTGAGTAAAGAAAATGTGTGCAGGCTCAATATCATTTGTGGGAAATGAATACATAAAAAGTTGATTTTTTTTTAAAGATTTTTTTTTTCTTGAAAGCTTATCACCCTAACTTTAAAAAAAACTTATTTATTTGGTTGTGCTGGGTCTTAGTTGTGGCATGTGAGATCTTCTATCTTTGTTGCAGCATGCAAGAATTTTTAGTTGTGGCATGTGGGGTCTAATTCCCTGACCAGGGATCAAACCTGGACCCCCTACATTGGGAGAGCAGAGTCTTAGCTACTGGACCACCAGGGAAGTCCCTGAATTTTGTTTTTAAAAACTAATGATTCTCTCATTTATTTTTTATTACATTTAAATTTTAACTCTATTATTTTGCTTGTGTATATGTGTGTGAATACACGAGACCTAAAAAGCTGGAGAGTCTGAATTTCCTGTGTGTGTGTGCCCAGTCGTGTTCTCGACTCTGCAATACCATGAACCATAGCCCACCTAGTGCCTTTGTCCATGGGATTTCCCAGGAAAGAATACTGGAATGGGTTACCATTTCCTTCTCCAGCAGATCTTCCTGACCCAGGGATTGAACACCATGTCATGAGTCTCCTGCCTTCACAGGAGAATTTTTTACCACTGAGACACCAATTTCCTGAGTCTCTTAGTAAAGGGCACTGAGGAATGTGTGCTTCTAAAGCAGCTTTGTCGTTTAATTTCCTTTTCTTTCTCCTTCTCCTCTCCTTCCCCTCCTCTCTTCTTTCATTCTCTTCTCCACCTCCACTCCCTTCCATATTCCACACAGTCAAGCATGAGCACATTCGTTTAATACCAGTTCACATCTACCAGGCACTTTTCTAGGCTGGAGAGATACAGCAATGAACACGTGAGAAAAACTGCTGCTTATATTCTAGTGTGGGAGATAGACGATAAATATACAAGTACATGTGAGATGTTGGCAACTGCTTGGGGGAAAAATAAATGAAAAAAGGGAAATAGGGAGAGTTGAGCTGCACTTTTTCAAGAAGTGATCAAGGATCTTTCATATTTAACAGTATAGAGAACACTAAACCAATGTAAGATGAACTTATACTGTGTATTAATATTGCAAACAGAAACAATTTTGGTTCTTAATCCATTAACAAAGACCTCTGATAACTCAGTGAGGTTCTTTGAGTCCTGCATTTCCCACCTGCAAAGTAACAGCAGTGGAGTAGAAGTAGGGAGGTAGAAGTGTTCTGACTACAGGGAGATGAGTCTAGTGCCATATGTAAACATCATACTCAAAATCACAGCCAGTTCTCTTGGCTCCACTGTCAACATACATCCAGAATCAGATCACTGCTCCCATGGCCTTGCTACCACCTTGGTCTGAACCACTGTCATGTCCAGTCTGATTTATTACAATAAACAATTAATGGCCTCCCAGCTCCTAACTCTAGATGCATCAGCTAGAGTGAGCCTTGAAAGAGCTGGATCTTGTTGGTTCAAACCCTTCATTGGCTCGCAAAGTCCTTTCAGTGGCTGAGACCCGCTCTGACCTTCCCACACCTTGCCCTCACTCACTTCCCTCCGGCCACACTGGCGTCTTCAGTTTTTCTTGAATGTCAAGAATTGTCTGTTTTTTAGGCTTTCATTTTATCTTCCCTCTGTCTGGAATACTTTCCTTGACTTATGCACTTCACTATCAGTCTCGTCTTCACTCAGTTCTCTTCTTTTCACGAAGCCTAGGTTGCCTATCTTAATTCAATTTCTCAACTCTCCCTTTCACCATGTCTACCCTTAGCCCCCATCTCTGGCTTGACTTTCTTCTTGGCTTCATAGTACTCACATCTGATAACATTTCTAAATAATTGCCTTATTATTGCCACTTGCTAGAAATAACTCCATGAGGGTGGCCCATATGCCAGGAACAGTGCCTGGTCCTGAGCAGTTGCTCAAGTATTTGTTTAGAAATAATTAATGCCATACTTTATGTGGGGAGATTACATGCACACACCAAAACACAGAGGTCAAGTCTGTGCAAACTATAATCAAACTCTAAAAATTGTCATCTATATATACTTTCCCTAACTCCTTATTGTCATTGGTTCAAACCACTTTTCCCCACATTCTTTGGTCATATCTTACTGCTATGGAATGAACGTTTGTGACCCCCTGCCAGATTCATATGTTGAGGTGCCTCTAAGGAAGTAATTAAGGTTAAACAAGCTCATAAAGGTCATAATCCCATAAGATTAGTCCTTATAAGAAGTGACAACAGAGAACTTGCTCTCTCTTTCCATTCTTGCTCAAGCACCCAGTAAAGGTCACGTGAGCACACATCGAGGAAGCTACAAGCCAGCAAGATTGCCTTCATCTGAAACTAAATCAGCCAGCACCTTGATCTAGCTTCTGGATTTGTGAGAAATAAATTCCTGTTGTTTAAACTACCCAGTGTATATGGTGCTTTGTTATGATAGTCCGAGAAGACTAATACACCTATCATGTTCTTAGACTCATCTTAATCACTTCTGCTCCATTAAATCATTGCCAACAATGTTTGTCTACATAAATATAGACTTTCTGACTTTTGGCAGCATTTTCAGATACATGACAATATTTATTTGATTATAGTTTGCATTGACTTGTCCTCTGTTTTTTTTTGGGTGTGTGTGTGTGTGTGTGTGTGTGTGCATTTAATCTCCCCAAATAAAGTATAAGCTGTTCTACTATGAGGGCAGAGGCTGAATCAAATGAAAGTTCATGGTGCCAAGTTCTCTTTGAGGAAAATAACTGTCTTATTCATAGGGAGGATTACAGAATTATTTTATTGCCCAACATCACACAAATGGTCTTAAAACAGAATCGGATCCAGTTTTCATAAATCTTAAGTCAGTTCAGTTCAGTTCAGTCGCTCAGTCATGTCTGACTCTTTGTAACCCCATGAACCGCAGCATGCCAGGCCTCCCTGTCCATCACCAACTCCCAGAATTTATCCAAACTCATGTCCATTGAGTCGGTGATGCCGTCTAACCATCTCAGCCTCTGTTGTCCCCTTCTCCTCCCGCCTTCAATCTTTCCCAACATCAGGGTCTTTTCAAATGAGTCAGCTATTTGCATCAGGTGGCCAAAGTATTAGAGTTTCAGCTTCAACATCAGTCCTTCCAATGAACATTCAGGACTGATCTCCTTTAGGCTGGACTAGTTGGATCTCCTTGCAGTCCAAGGGACTCTCAAGAGTCTTATCCAACACCACAGTTCAAAAGAATCAATTCTTCTTGCAGCTTTCTTTATAGTCCAGCTCTCACATCCATACATGACCACTGGAAAAACCATGGCCTTGACTAGCAGGACTCTATTTTTGAGCAAGTACCATTTGGGGCACCACAGAAAGGGCCCAAAAGTAGACATTGAATTTATAAATCAATGAGACTTTCATAAAAATATATTTAGGGTAAAATGTAGTTTCTAAGGACACCAAAGCATGTCTTCCTGACACTAAACTAAGGAATGAGTCAAGATATAAGAAATAAAATCCTGGATCTCATCTCATTTCTCAATTACCAATAACGTCATGTACCCATTTTATGCTGTGTGAACAAGTGACAGTGGGACCAAAATATGAGGAAGAACAAGAAACTAAGGAAAGGAATATGAATAATGCATTCATTGATCAAGCAGGTAGGCAACTGAATGGTTTAAGAGGATAAACACATTTAGATAATTACCCTTGTGAAAAAAATAAGCCACAACCCTTTGATGAATAAGGTTATAGGAGAGGGGAGGCTGTTGTCCTGACTTAATCAGAGCTTCCTTTTCCTGACTTTCCATAGCATGTTTTATGTTTGGGTTCCCAGGTCAGCCCACAAAAGTCTCTTCAACTCCAAACATTCCAATTTTAGAGTGAAAACTAGATCAAACTGAAAATAGTACTATTTACTGCTGATGGTTAAGGAAAAAACAAGGTTTCATTTGAGAAAGAGAAAATGGATACACATTCCTGTAGAAATTCTTGAGGAATTTTGGATATCTCTAAATCTTTGAAGAGTGGTGTTGTTTATTATGTCTACTTTTTACTTGTAAAGGCACAACTTTTGTTTCATTTGATGGGTACCTGCCTACTACTACCTTTTCACATATCAAACAAGTCAAGAAAGAAATGATTGGGGAAAAATAAGATTTTTTAATATGAAAATGGGCAAGAGGAAACAAAGAGAAAGGGGTCACAGAAAGTATGGCTTAAAAAGACAGCATGCTTGATGCAAGCTATTATATATAAGATAGATAAACAAGATCCTACTGTATAGCACTGGGAACTATATTCAGTATCCTGTGACAAACTATAGTGGAAAAGAATATGAAAAAATATATATGTATATACAACTGAGTAGCTTTGCAGTAGAGCAGAAATTAACACAATGTTGTAAATCAACTATACTTCAATAAAATTAATTGAAAAAAGAGAATATGCTTGATGAGTGAGCTGGAGATGTGTAAAAGAAAGGAAGAGCTGAGTGTGTGAATAATCCACTGCAAGCTGATGGAAAGAGCAATGATTTGGAATCTAAATTGACTTGTATTTACATTCTGGACTAATTGTAATTCTGGACAAATTGTTCCCTTTACTTCTATGACTGAATTTTTCTCATCTGTAAAATGACGAAGCCTTTGCCATAATAGATGTGAAGAATAAACATTTCAAAACTCATTCTACAAAGCCAGTATTACCCTAATACCAAAACCAGACAAAGACACCACAAACAAAGCAGAAATTTATCCCTGATGAACATAGATAAAAAAATCCTTAACAAAATATTAACAAACTGATTTCAACAATACATCAAAAGCATCATATACCATTATCAAGTAGGATTTATTTCAGGAATGCAAAGATGGTTCAATATCTGTAAATCAGTCATTCTGATAAAACATATCAACAAAATGAAGGATAAAAATCATTTGATGATCCACAGACTTAAAGAATGAACTTATGGTTGCCAGGAGGGAAGAATGGGTGAATGAGATGGTTAGGAGTTTGGGATCAACATGTATACTCTGCTATATTTAAAATGGATAACCAACAAGGACCTACTGTATAGCACAGGGAACTCTGCTCAATGTTATGTGGCAGCCTGGGTGGGAGAGGAGTTTGGGGGAGAATGAATATACGTATGCATATGGCTGAGTACCTCTACTGTCTACCTGAAACTATCACAACATTGTTAATTGGCTATGTGTGTGTTAGTCTCTCAGTAATGTTCAACTCTTTGTGACCCCATGGACTGCAAGTCACCATGGAATTCTCCAGGCAAGAATACTGGAGTGGGTTGTCATTCCCTTCTCCAAGGGATCTTCCCAATCCAGGAATCAAACCTGGGTCTTCTGCATTGTGGGCAGATTCTTAACTGTCTGAGCCAATATAAAATAAAATAAAAAAAAAAAAGTGGATTTGTTGAAGGAGTAAAAAAAATATCGAATCACTATGTTATACACCCGAAACCTATATATTATGTCAACTATATTTCAATAAAAAATAAATAACCCCCCTAAAAAAATCACTTAGTGGTTGAAAGTAAGAACAACAGGATTGGTGTGAGGATTAAAAGAGAGAATGTAGCTGAAGCTGAGAGTAGGGGCATCCATAAAAGAGAGTCATCAATAAGAGTACTGAGGGAGGGGACATATGTATACCTATGGCTGATTCATGTTGATATATGACAGAAACCAACATAACATTGAAAATCAATTTATCTTCCAATTAAAAAAAAATTAAAGTACTGCTGCTGCAGCTGCTGTAAGCCAGCAGGGTAGGAGTATGCACAGGGACAGTAGGGACAGGGCATTGCCTTGTTATTATCTGGCATGCACTGGAAAAGGAAGATGGGATGGGAGTGGGCCTGAGAGGAGAACTAAAGGAAAAGCAGAGCACGCATATGTTGGGGACTATTCATATGTTACATGCCCATGGTGGAAGGAATAAATGCATCAAAGAATGTATTATATTGTGCTCTGTTCTGGAATGGAACTTAGCATAGCCTCAACTTATTTTCATTGAGAAAGTAGCACAATATCTCTGGGGTCTTTATCTGCAAGCACTGTTGTGTTGATTGTGAATGTTACAAAGAAATGAGGGTTACAGCTCCAGGGCACCATCTCTGAGAAGCCTTGTGCAGTAGGGGAACAACAGAAGCATTGCTCCATGAAGCACTGTATCTAGTTATCGTTTCCCCAGGGGACTATTAGAACACAACCAAGTCACAATGATATTGTAGTAAACAGTAAAGGACCTTTTCACATCTTTTCTAGGAGCAATTTCAATCTTCGCTTTGTTTCCAGCTTGGCCAATCCATAGCCTTGCTACCCTAGGCTGACTTTTTCCTCTCTCTTTTCTTTTACCATGGAGATTCTCAGTTGGGCTTTTTTTGAGTGGGGGTGGTAGGGAGAGAGGATATTAGAGAAAAGCGAGAAACTTTTTTGAAATACACATGCCAACTGACTGTCCAGGTGGGCTTTGTGACCAGCCCCCTGATGAGAGAAGTAGTTGATCTCCTCTAGACCCTTTCTTTTCACAACTCACAGTCAAATCTCAATTTGTTGACTACTTCTTATACCTGTATATGTGGAAAGCTTCTCTTTGCATTGCTCATCATCTCTCCTCTGGTTGTAATCCAAAACCTTTAAAGAATCTCAGGGAGCCTGCTGCATTCATGGAAGGATGTCTTTATTGACTATTTAGATTTCTGAGAGGTGATCATAGGTAACTTAAAAAAAAAACTTCATTGAAAAAGAAACTGAAGATTGTTTATGAACAAGAATCAAATTTCCAGTTTTCTGCAGAAGCTTAAATTTATGAGAAAGAATGGAGAGTTAGCCTGTGACTTGGTGGTGTGACCAGCACTCTTCTCTGGGATGGGAAAAAGACATCCACAGATATGGGGCCTGAACGGACTTGCCAGGCCCCAGGAACTCTGCATAGGGGCCCAGAGTTGTGAAAGTCTTCCTATTCACTTTTATGGAGGTCCCACAGTCCGAAGCATTGCCTAGTTATTAAGATATTGTGTCCAAGGCAAGAAAAACCCACTGGGGTACTGAACAGAATATTCTAAGAATCTTTTAAGTCAACAGCTCAGCCACTTGACCATGAGGAATGTGCCCTCCCGAAGGATGCCTGGAGAAGACGGAATGTGCACCAACAGTGGGGCCTTACCTCATCCTCCTCCAGGCTCTGTGGGCCCTTGCTCTGCAACGTGATAGCTGGACCTCCCGGCTTCCTGCGTCTGCTCTCTGCAAAACTGCCGAGTGCACTAGACTTGCCTTCCAGTCTATCCATTTCAAACTCCATGACACTTAACACCCTCCTGCTGCCCCCTGGCTGCTCAAAACTTATTTTGGGGAAGGCAGTTCATTAAAAAATGCCAACTGATAGCCTGTTTGCAGATGTTTTATCTTGAGTCTTTACATTTTAAATTAAAACTAGTAACCAACAATTGCAATTCAGGAGGCAAAATTACAGCTTTTCATGGAAAAAAAAAATCCAGAGTTCTACCTTCAAATTGCTACAGTCCTCACTCTTCCCTCTTCATTTAAATGGGCTTGTTTCACTAGAATTTTTAAAAATCTACATGCCTGTAGATACTGTGGTTGCTACTCCCTCAGTGTAGTGATATGGCTTAACAACACAAGCATTGATCAGATTTGAACCATGAAATGGAGGGCACATTATTTAACTCTGGACATCTTTTTCTCATCTGTGAAATGGCGATAATAATACCTACCTCATGAGGATGATATAATATCTACACCTCACCTAAAATGATGCCCAGCTCATAGATGACTCTTGATTAAGGGCAGCTGTTCAGGGTACTCTTCTCAAAAAGTTTCATGTGTTGTTGTTCAGTCACTAAGTCGCGTCTGACTCTTGCGACCCCATGGACGGCAGCACTCAAGGCTCCTCTGTTCTCCACTTCATGTGTTCTTTCTTTCCTAACCATTTCCCTCAACTCTTCTCTCCCTATGCTTGTCTCCAGCTCACAAAAGCAAAAATTTTTGCCACCTTTTCAACAAAAATGTGATTAAATAAGTGCCAGTTGATTGGGTATTGAGGGAAGTAGGATGCAGGGGAGACATATCTCCATGAACAAGACACAGCCCATGTCTCAAGGAGTTCATGGTTTATTATATAATAATGTTACAATATTATCAGTGCCGCAGTTGAGCTGTATATTGGGCCATGAGAACATCAAGGAGGGCACAGCAATAAAAACAGTTGTCATAATCACTTACATTTGTAAGTAAGTGGTATGCTTATAAACAGCCTCTCCTTAAAAAAAAAAAAAAAAGGAAAGGAAAAATTAAAAGCAGTCCCAAACAAGGAAAGTTCCTGATAGCATAATATATATATCTCAGTTATAAGCAGCATTTACACTGTCAGAATAATGTAGGCATTAATTATCGATTCAAGGAATATTATGGTATAGCTGTATTAGAAGTGGAACTAAGGTGTATCCTACTGGTGGGGATAGGGGTGTGTGGTTGTGTTTGTGAAGGGAAATATTTTCATTTTTATGATTTAAAAAAAATCAAGAAGTAGTATTATGAGCATGCCACTGAATAATAAATAATTGAAAAGGTCTGCCTCTTGAACCCATAAAATACTGTATGTGGATAGTGGGGACGTTGGGGGAACTGTAAAACTTCATAATAAGTGTGGTGGAACTATTTGGCTCATTGAATAATATATATAGCTTTGATTAAAAAAACTGAAATAAAATTGCTAATAAATTAATATACCCATATTTTCTTATAACAAAAAGGAATAAAAAACCTAGGCATAAAAAACCAGGCAAAAGCAAATGCATGGACTAGGAGTATTAAAAGAGACAGAGGGAGAGAGTTCAGACAAAAGGAATAATCTCACCATGAAGATATAGCTATTCTAAACTATATTTTACCACATGACCTCAAAGTACTTACCAAGAAAAAAAAGACTATCATGATAACTTTGTAAATTGGCAATAATAATTAAACACTTTTATAGAACCTCTCACAAACTCATAGATCAAGCAAACAAGGTGAGTAGGTATAGAAAAGATTTGAATAAACTTGATCTGGTAATTGAATGTAAAATTTCAAACTTGACTACACATAATCCGTAGATACACATACTATATTTACAAAATATTATCTAAATACTAGCCTAAATAGGAAATATTTACCTATTATAATAATTTTATACCAGATAGAGGCTAAGGTAGAGAGAATCTAAGGTGGTCCTTTTTATAATATTCTTGGTGTTTGGTGTTCACGCCTTCATGTCATTCCCTCCCCTTGGGTGTAGGCAGGATCTGTGATTTGTTTCTAACTAATAGAATATGGTAAAAGTGAATAGATGTCACTCCCATAACTATATTACACCACATGTGACTCTGTCTTACTAGCAGATCTTTACTAGACATTCTAATGGCTGGCTTGATGAAGTGAGTGATCATGTTGGAAAAAACCTGTGGACAGCCTATAGAAACTGTAGGCAGCCTCTCAGATTTCAGGGTCTTTTACCTGAGAGCCAACAGGAAGCTGAACCCTCAGTTCTACAACCACAAGGAAATAAATTCTACCAACTTCAGTGACACCACCCTTACGTCAGAAAGAGAAGAAGAGCTAAAAGAGCCTCTTGATGAAAGTGAAAGAGGAGAGTGAAAAAGCTGGCTTAAAACTCAACATTCAGAAAACTAAGATCGTGGCATCTGGTCCCATCACTTCATGGCAAATAGATGGAGAAACAATGGAAACAGGGACAGACTTTATTTTTTTTGGCTTAAATCACTGCAGATGGTGACCGCAGCCATGAAATTAAAAGACGCTTGCTCCTTGGAAGAAAAGCTATGATCAACCTAGACAGCATATTAAAAAGCAGAGATATTACTTTGCCAACAAATGTGCATCTAGTCAAAGCTATAGGTTTTCCAGTAGTCATGTATGGATGTGAGAGCTGGACTATAAAGAAAGCTGAGCGCCAAAAAATTTATGCTTTTGAACGATGTTGGAGAAGACTCTTGAGAGTCCCTTGGACTGCAAGGAGATCCAACCAATCAATCCTAAAGGACATCATTGCTGAATATTCATTGGAAGGACTGAAGCTGAAGCTGAAGCTCCAATACTTTAGCTACCTGATGCGAAGAACTGGCTCACTGGAAAAGACTCTGATGCTGGGAAAGAGTGAAGGCAGGAGGAGAAGGGGACGACAGAGGATGAGATGGTTGGATGGCATCACCGACTGGATGGACATGAGTTTGAGCAAGCTCCGGGAGTTGGTGATGGACAGGGAAGCCTGGCATGCTGCAGTCCATGGGGTCACAAAGAATTAGACATGACTGAGCGACTGAACTGAACCTGAGTGAGGTTGGAAGCAGACACTTTTTCAGTTAAGCCTCCTGATGAGGATGAAGCCTGCTGACCTCTTGACTGCTGTCGTGTGAGACCTTTGGTATTAACGTCCATCTGGGAAAAAAATTATTAGAACTAATAAGGGAATATAGTGAATTACTCAGAAAACAAGTTAAATACATAAAAAGCAATATGTACCAGCCCCACCCATCAACAGAAAATTGGATTAAAGATTTACTGAGCATAGCTCCACCCATCAGAACAAGATCCACTTTCCCCCAGTCAGTCTCTCCCATCAGGAAGCTTCCATAAGCCTCTCATCCTTATCCATAAGAGGGCAGACAGAATGAAAACCACAATCAGAGAAAACTAATCAAACTGATCACATGGACCACAGCCTTGTCTAACTCAAAGAAACTACAGGCCATGCCATGTACGGCCACCCAAGATGGACAGGTCATGGTGGAGGGTTCTGACAAAACATGGTCCACTGGAGAAGGGAATGGCAAACCATTTCAGTATTTTTGACTTGAGAACCCCATGAACAGTATGAAAGGGCAAAAAGATAGGACACTGAAAGATGAACTTGCCAGGTCGGTAGGTGCCTGATATGCTACTGGAGAAAAATGGAGAAATAACCACAGAAAGAATGAAGCGGTGGAGCCAGAGTGAAACGGTGTGCAGTTGTGGATGTGACTGGTGATGGAAGTAAAGACCAATGCTGTAAAGAGCAGTATTGCATAGGAACCTGGAAAGTTAGGTCCATGAATCAAGGCAAATTGGACAGAGTGCCTGAAGAACTATGGATGGAGGCTTGAGCATTGGAGGCTTGAGTACAACTATGATATTGTACAGGAGGCAGTGATCAAGACCATCACCGAGGAAAAGAAATGCAAAAAGGTAAAATGGTTGTCTGAGGAGGCCTTACAAATAGCTGAGAAAAGAAGAGAAGTGAAACGCAAAGGAGAAAAGGAAAGATATACCCATTTGAATGCAGAGTTCCAAAGAATAGCAAGGAGAGATAAGAAAGCCTTCCTCAGTGATCAGTGCAAAGAGATAGAGGAAAACAATAGCATGGGAAAGACTAGAGATCTCTTCAAGAAAATTAGAGACACCAAGGGAACATTTCATGCAAAGATAGGCACAATAAAGGACAGAAATTGTATGGACCTAACAGAAGCAGAAGACATTAAGAAGAGGTGGCAAGAATACACAGAAGAACTAAACAAAAAAAATCTTCACGACCCAGATAATCACGATGGTGTGATCACTCACGTAGAGCCAGACATCCTGGAATGTGAAGTCAAGTTGGCTTTAGGAAGCATCACTATGACAAAGCTTGTGGAGGTGATGGAATTCCAGTTGAGCTATTTCAAATCCTGAAAGATGATGCCGTTAAAGTGCTGCACCCAATATGCCAGGAAATTTGGAAAACTCAGTAGTGGCCACAGGACTGGAAAAGGTCAGTTTTCATTCCAATCCCTAAGAAAGGCAATGCCAAAGAATGCTCAAACTACCGCACAATTGCACTCATCTCACACTCTAGCAAATTAATGCTCAAAATTCTCCAAGCCAGGCTTCAACAGTACATAAACTGTGAACTTCTAGATGTTCAAGCTGGATTTAGGAAAAGCAGAGGAACCAGAGATCAAATTGCCAACATCCACTGGATTGTCGAAAAAGCAAGAGAGTTCCAGAAAAACATCTATTTCTGCTTTATTGATTACACCAAAGCCTTTGACTGTGGATCACAACAACCTGTGGAAAATTCTTCAAGAGGTGGGAATACCAGACTATCCTATCTGCCTCCTGAGAAATCTGTATGCAGGTCAAGAAGCAACAGTTAGAACTGGACAGAGAACAACAGACTGGTTCCAAATAGGAAAAAGGAGTAAGTCAAGGCTGTATATTGTCACCCCTGCTTATTTAACTTATATGCAGGGTACATCATGCAAAATGCCGGGCTGGGTGAAGCACAAGCTAGAATCAAGATTGCCGGGAAAAATATCAATAACCTCAGATATACAGATGACACCACCCTTATGGCTGAAAGGGAAGAGGAACTAAAGAGTTTCTTGAAAGTGAAAGAGGAGAGTGAAAAAGCTGGCTTAAAGCTCAACATTCAAAAAGCTAAGATCATGGCATTTGGTCCTATCACTTCATGACAAATAGATGGAGAAACAATGGAAACAGTGAGAGACTTTATTTTCTTGGGCTCCAAAATCACGGCAGATGGTGACTGCAGCCGTGAAATTAAAAGACTCTTGCTCCTTGGGAGGAAAGCTTGATCAACCTAGACAGCATTTTAAAAAAGCAGAGACATTAGTTTGGCAACAAAGGTTTGTCTAGTCAAAGTTATGGTTTTTCCAGTAGTCATGCATGGATGTGAGAGTTGGACTTTAAAGAAAGCTGAGTGCCAAAGAATTGATGCTTTTGAACTCTGGTGTTGGAGAAGACTCTTGAGAGTCCTTTGGACTGCAAGGAGATCAAATCAGATAGTCCTAAAGGAAATCAGTCCTGAATATTCATTGGAGGGACTGATGCTGAAACTGGAGCTCCAATACTTTGGCCATGTGTTGTGAGGAACTGACTCATTGGAAAAGAGCCTTTATGCTGGGGAAGATTGAAGGCAGGAGGAGAAGAGGACAACAGAGGATGAGATGGTTAGATGGCATCACTGACTTGATGGACAAGGGTTTAAGCAGGCTCTGGGATTTGGTAATGGACAGGGAAGCCTGGCATGCTGCAGTCCATGGGGTCTCAAAGAGTTGGACACAACTGAGTGATTGAACTGAACTGATATACCAGCCATAATGAATTAGAAATTTGAAAGAGACATATGTACCCCAATGTTCATCGCAGCACTGTTTATAATAGCCAGGACATGGAAGCAGCCTAGATGCCCATCAGCAGATGAATGGATAAGGAAGCTACGGTACATATACACAATGGAATATTACTCAGCCACTAAAAAGAATACATTCAAATCAGTTCTAATGAGGTTGATGAAACTGGAGCCTATTATACAGAGTGAAGTAAGCCAGAAAGAAAAACACCGATACAGTATATTAACATATATATATGGTATTTAGTTAATCGATAAAGATAACCCTGTATGCAAGACATCAAAAGAGACACAGATAAATAGAACAGAATTATGGACTCTATGGGAGAGGGTGAGGGCGGGATGGTATGGGAGAATGGCATTGAAGCATGTAAATTATCATATGTGAAACGAATCGCCAGTCCAGGTTCAACGCATGATACAGGGTGCTTGGGACTGGTGCACCGGGATGACCCGGAGGGATGGGATGGAGATGGAGGTGGGGGGTGGTTCTGGAAGGGGAAAACATGTACACCTATGGTGGATTCATGTTAATGTATGGCAAAACAAATACAATACTGTGAAGGATTGGGGGCAGGAGGAGAAGAGGACGACAGAGGATGAGATGGTTGGATGGCATCACTGACTCGATGGACATGGGTTTGGGTAGACTCTGGGAGTTGGTGATGGACAGGGAGGCCTGGCGTGCTGCGATTCATGTGGTCGCAAAGAGTCAGAAATGACTGAGTGACTGAACTGAACTGAACTGAAAGTTAAAAAATAGATAAATAAACTAATTTAAGATAAAAAAATAAATTATAATAGAAAAAATATCTCAATCATTAACAGCAATGACTCTACAGTGCCTAGGAATAAGTATAACAATAAGTGTTCAAGAAAACTTATACAGAAAAAAACCCAAAAAACTTCATTGAAGAATATGAAAGAAGATCTGAAAAGGAAGCTATATACCATGTTTGTGAATGGAATAATTCAGTATCATAAAATTGTTGATTTTCCTCAAATTAATCAATAAAATCTGTGGGATCCTAATTAAAAGTCCTCTAAAAAATGTACAGATGTGACAGTCGGACCATAAAGAAGGCTGAGCACCAAAGGATTGATGCTTTCAACTTGTGGTGCTGGAGAAGACTCTTTAGTGTCCTTTGGACAGCAAGGACATCAAAACAGTCAATTCTAAAGGAAATCAACCCTGAATATTCACTGTGAGGACTAATACTGAAGTTGAAGATCCAATACTTTGGCTACTTGATTAAAGAGCTGACTCATTGGAAAGACTCTGAGGCTGGGAAAGATTGAGGGCAGGAGGAGAAAGGGACAACAGAGGATGAGATGGTTGGATGGCATCATTGACTCAGTGAACATGAGTTTGAGCAAACTCTGGGAGACAATGAGGGATAGGGAAGCCTGGCATGTTGCAGTTCATGGGGTGACAAAGAGTCGGACACAACTTGAGCGACTGAACAACAAAAAATGTTTATGCTACCTGACAATGTAAACATCTTTTCAGTCTTTTCATGTCTGTCATTGGTCTTTGGAGAAATGACTATTCAAGTCCTTTGGTAATTTTTTTTTAGGGTGGTAAATACACATAGCATAAAAATTATCCTCTTAACCATTTTAAAGTGCACATTTGAGTGGTTAAGTACATTGATATTGTTGTATAACCGTGACCACCTTCCACCATCAGAATACTTTTCATCTTGCAAAGCTGAAACTTGACAACCATTAAATAACTTCCTATTCTCCCCTTCCCTCAGCCCTAGGAAACCACATTGCTACTTTTTATCCCTGAGATATTAACTTCTTTGAATATCTCATATAAGTGGAATCATATTGCCATTCTGAACTGGGCTATTTGATCTTTGTGGTTGAGTTGTAGGAGTTCTTTATGTATTCTGGATATAAGCCACTTATCAGACATATTAATATGATTTGCAAATATTTTCCCCATTCCATAGGCTAATTTTTCACTCTGTTAATTGTGTTCCTTGCTGCACAAAGGTTTTAAGTTTTATGTGGTCCCATTTGCCTGTTGTTGCTTTTGTTGTCTTTACTTTCATTGGCATATCCAAGAAATCATTGCCAAGTCCAATGCCATGAAGCTTTCCCTCTATATTGTCTTCTACGAGTTACAGTTTTAGGTCTTATATTTAGCTCTTTACTGTTTTGAGTTAACATCTGTATATGGTTTTAGATAAGGGTCCAATTTCATCCTTTTAGATGTGGATGTCTAGTTTCCCCAGTATCATTTGTTGAAGAGACTGCCCTTTCCCCATTGAGTGGTCTTGGCACCCTTGTTAAAGATCACTTGATAACAGACACAAGGGTTTATTTTTGGGTTCTGTATTCTACTCTACTCTATTCTGTTTTGGTGTTGGTACCATATTGCTTTAATTGCTGTAGCTTTATGTGTGCATGCATATGTGCTAAGTCGCTTCAGTTGTGTCCAACTCTTTGTGACCCTATGGACTGTAGCCTTTCAGACCCATTTGTCCATGGGATTTTCCAGGCAAGAATACTGGAGTGGGTTGCTGTGCCCTCCTCCAGAGGATGTTCCTGACCCAGGGATCGAACCCGCACCTCTTACATCTCCTGCATTGGCAGGTGGGTTCTTTACCACTAGCACCACCTGGGAAGCCCACTGTAGCTCTATAATGTTTTCAAATCAGATAGTGTGAGCCCTCCAACTTTGTTTTCCTTTTCCAGAATTGTAATTCCTTTTTGGATTATTCATTGCAAGTGTATAGGAATGCAACTATTTTTTTACCATGTTGATTTTGTATCCTAAAACTTTGTTGTATTTGTTGATTATTTGATTTTTGTGTGTGGAATCTTTAGAATTTTTTTGTGACATTTTTGGGGTTTTCTACATATATGATCGTGTCATCTCTGAACAGGGATAATTTTACTTCTTCCTTTCCCATTTGGAAGTTTTTCATTTCTTTAGCATGCCTAACTGCTCTGGCTAATATTATGCTGAATAGAGGCATTCTTGCCTTGTTTTATTAAAGGGAAAGCTTTCAGTCTTTCACAATTAGTTATGATATTAGCTGTGGTCTTTTCATAAATAGTTTTTATTATGTTGAGCTACATTCCTTCTCTTCCTAGTTTGTTGAGTGTTCAGTCTAAAACTTTTGATAATTATATGATATTTGACATACTGTTAAAGATGAAGTGAAATGAATTTTTGAAGAGTCTTTATGGAGAGCAGTTTGATATTATCTTTTGAAATTAAAAATGTGCATACAATGTGAAGTCTCTCAGTTGTGTCCGACTCTTTGCGACCCCATAGACTGTAGCCCACCAGGCTCCTGTGTCCATGGGATTCTCCAAGTAAGAATACTGGAGTGGGTTGCCATTCCTTTCTCCAGGAGATCTTCCCGACCCTGGGATTGAACCCAGGTCTCCCGCATTGTAGGCAGACGCTTTACTGTCTGAGCCACCAGGGAAGTGCATACAATATGGCCCAGAAATTGGCATTTACCTTAGTAAAGGCAATCACAAATGTGTGAGGGAATATATTTGAGGTTCATCATAATATTGCTATAATAGCAAAGATGTTGGAAGCAACCTAAATGGCCATCCCTAATATTATGTTTTCTTTACAAATTACAGAACTGTACTGCAGTCAGGTGAGATGATATATGGAGAACACTACGTGCTAATAAGCATGTAAGACACCAAGAAGGGCCAGTTAAAAAAGGAAGTTGAGTCTGTGAGTAGGCATACCAGAAGTCATCATACTGTTTGAGAATATATTTAACATATTTTTTCAGTGCTTCATTCTAAATCTGATTTTTTCCTCAGCTGAATAAAGATATTTGGGCTTGTGAGCTAACTCAATGTCCTTTTATTTAGCCATTAATATGTGAGATATATAAAGGATGGGATATTCCTGGAAGATGCAGTTGATGTAGAAGAAAGCAGACTTAAGAGAATTAACATCTAGAGTCTGAATCTTTCCCAAAGGAGAGCAATTCCATTTCTTACTGAGTTCAAAGTCACTCTGAGAGGTATGGTGAATAGTGAAAGAAAAAAATAGTCTTGAAAATATGTATATACCCTAGAGTTAAGAAATGTCTTTAATGCCAAAATCTGAAAGTATAAAGGAAGAGTAGCAGAAACATATTTTATTCAAAGATTTGAGTTTAACTCATACTGTAGGGTAATTACTGACAGTACTGAAAGACAAGTCTATCACAAAGTGCAATCATTAATAGTAATAGTCTTTATTATGTCTTTTTGATTTGCTAATCTGAAAGTTTAAAATATAAAAGCGTTGTTGTTGTTTAGTTGCTAAGTTGTGTCTGACTCTTTGTGACACCATAGACTGCAGCACATCAGGTTTCTCTTCCTTCACTATCTTCTGGCCGCTGCTGCTGCTAAGTCACCTCAGTCGTGTCGGACTCTGTGTGACCCTATAGATGGCAGCCCAGCAGGCTCCGCCGTCCCTGGGATTCTCCAGGCAAGAACACTGGAGTGGGTTGCCATTTCCTTCTCCAATGCATGAAAGTGAAAAGTGAAAGTGAAGTCGCTCAGTTGTGTCCGACTCTTCGCGACCCCATGGACTGCAGCCTACCAGGCTCCTCCGTCCATGGGATTTTCCAGGCAAGAGTACTGGAGTGCGGTGCCATTACCTTCTCTGCTATCTTCTGGAGTTTGCTCAAATTCATATCAATTGAGTCGGTAATGGTATCTAACCATCTCATCCTCTGCTGCCCTCTTCTCCTTTTGCCTTCAATCTTTCCTAGCATCAGGGTCTTTATAAAAGGATGGACAGATATAAATAAGCAACTTCTTTGTGATCTCTTTTAGCTATGAATTTAGACTCCCAAAGGTAACAAAAATTAAAACATGCTATCGGACATTTTGAACATCCCTCCACATATTTGTACAACCTATTGGGAAAGGCAAATACAATCTCTATATTGCCCATAAGAAAATATATTGAGATCAGCTCTGAGATAAACATCATACAGCAATTTATAAACACTAAAGAAGAATATCCCATATCTGTAGGAATTACTGCAATGAAAACTAGAGCATATAATTCAAATAATAAAATCAACTATTAATAATATATCACTACTGAATGATGATGTTAATTTAGAGACCATCCCTAGGAATTTAGACCACTATTCATGTGATTTCTCTACCTTTCTCTCATTCTCACAAAAAATCTAAATTTAGAACTTTAAGGAAGGATCACTATGGTATACCTGTGTCAAATGTATTCACACTTTTAGGTGCTCATTCAATCAATGTTGTCACTCATTCAATCCATTAAACCAAGAGATTAAGTTATCACGTGCCAGGCCCCATTCTAGGCATACATGAGGATATGATGGTGAAGAGGTAGAAGATAACTTTGACTTATTGTAGCTTAGAGATGATGACACTGGACAGTTAAATCAGAAAAACAGGGTGGAGTAAAGGCTATGGTAGGCTAGATCCATGATGCATATAAGCATGTCATAGAGTTTCTTGGAAGTACTTGTGGAGAGGACTAAACTTTTGAAAGCACACAGGAAGAGGATTTAGATTCAGTTATTGGCCATTCACATGAGAGCTATTTCTCCTGTAGGTAGGAGAACTTGGAAACATCCATTCCACTAATTTTAGAAGAAAAGTTAAACATTTGCATCAGTCCAGGTTGGCCTTGATTTAAATAGAGAACTGAGATGGCTTCAGTCTTGTGCTACGCTTGTCCAAACCTGTGACGCTAAACCAACGTCAAGGAATTCAACATGCTAAATTTAAAATATCCCTGCCCAATACATGAATGGTTATTAGTGTTTAATACCAGGAAACAGGCATTTAAAAATGCATTATAAAGAAAGCTGGAAAATCCTGTTAAAATTTAACTATCAGTTACATATCCTTTCTAAACCTTGTGACTTTACAATTATATTTAACTTGGAACTAACAGATTCCTGACTTTTCTTTAAAGAAGATGAATGTCTTAACTCTGCTTTCTTATGTTGGCCAAGTGCAGTGACAAAATAACACATAATGAACCACCAGCTGTCAAAAAACTAAGTGATATCAATTGCAAAATATTGAGAAATAGAAATTGAGCAATGATGAAGAGATCTATTGACATTTTCCCTCCAAAATAATTCTGCATAAAGTCTAGGAATTCTTTAAATTCAAAATTAGGGAAGAAAATGGAAATGTGGACTGCCACGCAAAAGTAAAGACCATTGCACAATTTCCTTTAAACGTGATTATCCTTTTCTTCACATGTATGTGTTGAAAACAAATGTGTCATATCTAGGCAGGAGAGCATCGCAAATTTCAGGATTTGTGTCTTTCATGTTTTTAACCCCCTATAACAATCATGTTAATTTAAATTTCCAAGATGCCAATAGCTGGGTTTAAGAGACATCATCACCCTGAAAAGGTGGACTCTGTCGTAACCGCTTATTAAAAACAAACCAGGCCAAACTTGTGGTTTAAAAATTGGGACCAGATGATGCTTAATAAGCATGAAATGCTTTTGGTGTTACAAATGAGAACCAGGTGTGGAGAAAAGCAGCCTGGAGCTGAGCATGGCCACCTACAAGCAGGGCTCATCTGCCTCCCAAAGGGTGAGTGTTGGTCATCAACTACACAACCCAGCCACCGTCTTGTCTTCCTGACTGCAGAGGAGAAACTGAACATTTGAAAGTAGAGGAGAACATGAAGCCTGTCTCTCTAAAATTATGTATGTGTTCTGAAATAAAACCACCTAAAAGTAGACAGGGAGGAGATGAATGCACAATGGCAATGCGATTATTAGAGATTCTGAATAGAATGGCTGATTCCCTAAGCGCCCAGCCATGAAGGCATCAAATGATCAGCAAGGTGATTCTGACTTCAACAAACCCTTCCCTTTCAGGGAATGTTGGTGGGGGTGGTGTGTATGTACGCATGAAGGGTGGTGGGGTTGGGAAATGGGTGACCCTTCTGGGCCTAGAGTTTCTCATTTGTAAAGTGTGGGGGTGGGGCCTTATGATCTAAGGTCACTCTCAGGACAGGGTTCTATGGTTTTATCTCCAAAATATGTCTGTGCTATGATTTATTGGCTCTGACTTCAAAGAAGCCAGATAAACAAATATGTTGCCCAAGAGGAAAATCAGTTTTGCTATGTTCCCCTCTATTTATACAAACTCATTAAAGCAAAGTTTTCTAAGCCTGGATCTCTCAGTTGTCCTTCGATGGGTCTATTAAATAATCCCTACCTGGCTGAGAAACAGTAGTAGGAGACAGACTGTGCTCTCAAGGAGCTGACGATGCTAAAATCCAGTGGCAGCCAATTTTCATTGTATGCCAGCATCATCTGAAGGGCTTGTTAAAACACAGCTAACTAAGTTCCACATTTAGAATTTCTGATTCAGTAAGTCTGGGATGGGGCCCAAGAATTTGCATTTCTAGCAGATTCCCAGGTGCTGCTGATGTTGTTGGTCTGGGGTTCACGCTTTATGAACCATTGCTGTCCTGAGAACCTAAGAATACCAGTAGTCTGGATGAATAAACATAACATTATCTGAAAGCCATTGTTATTTCTATGGGATCTTGACATGTAATACTTCATTAGGCAGCACAGAATATAAATTATATTGGATGGGTAACATATTCAGTACTCCATTAAATACGTTTTTGCTGAATTAGGTTGGGTTCCTTTAACATATTCAGTACTCCATAAATATTTGCTGAATTAGGTTGGATTGCAGAAGACAGTACAAGGCGGTAAAGAAAGAACTCATTATTAAGAAAAAGAAACAAAACCTGAAAATAAAACCTGAAGTCATAAGACTTGAGTTTGAATGCTATCTCTGTCAATTACCATGTACATTTGAATACAAACAGATGCGTGGGGGATCACAGATACTGGAAAAAACAAGAACAAAGACAGAAATGTTAAATGTTTCTAGAGAACATTGGCAAATTCCACTTGACTGACATAGAATGGGCAGTGGCCAGATCCTGGAGTGATTTTAATTTTAGGCTAAGGAATTTGGACTTCATTGGATCAGCAGTGGGGCCATTGATATTTGGGGTAAGGAGTAATGTAATAAAAACTGTGTTATGGGATGATTAATCTGAGTGTAATGCATGGGATGGAATGGAAGATATGGAGCAAAGAGACATGAAATTCTTAGAGAGGCTAGTAATACTTTTGGTGAGAATACTAGAAGTTTGACCAGTGTAGTGGAAGAGGCAATGGAGAAGGAAAAATTTGCACAAGACTTTCAGGGGACCAGATGGATAGATTCACTAACTGTTCCATATGAGGGAACAATGGGAGAGAGAATCAAAAGATGATTCTGGGATTTTAAGTTCAAGCGGTGAGATAGATACTGGTGATCTAAACACAAACAGGGGAGACAAGAGAAGGGGCAGGTCTGGAAGCTGGGCTTAGGGGAGAGCTGGGTGGTCAGGCTGAATTCTGCTGTGTATATGCTGAGTCTGAAGTACCTGTACGACATTCCAGTTGAGTTGAGAAAGCAAGATTTGAGAACAGAGGCAGGGCCTCTACCCTCTTGGGAATCATTCGCAGAGTGGCAACACTCGCAGTCTTGGAAGGAAATAGAGTTCCCCAGGGGAGGCTAGAAAAAGAGAGAAGACAAATGAGGGCCTGACAGTACTGAGCAGGGAATTCTGCTGTTCACTGAGCAAGAGAATGTGGGCCAGGGAAGGAGGAATCAGCGTGTTCACAAAGAATCATGGTAATGCAGGTTTTTATAGGCTTTTGTGAAAAAGAGTTTCCAGAAAGATGAAGCAGGTCAACAGTGGTATCAAATGCTACCAGAACATCAAGGAGATTAAGGGTTGAGATGTGCCAATTTCCCATTAGTAAATCATTGGTGACTTTGAGAGTATTATCAGCAGAGACTGACTTGCAATATTTTCCTTAAGTTCCAGGGACATCCTTCTTTAGTCACCTCCCACACTTATGGATATATACATGTGTATTCACATAATAAATCCAGTACATATGTGGGGCAAACGTAATACCAATTGCACAAGGTAGACAGACATTTGTAAATGTTTTGTACATTCTTTCTTCCTGTCATAGGCAAGAGGAACACACAGGCCTCTTGACTGAGTCTACAAACTTGATGATGGCATTTGAAACTTTAACCACTGAACAGTTAAAGATTCTTTCAGTTTCATTCAAATTCAGAAGACCTACATGTCTGAAAGAGAGACCAAACTTCTGTTCTACGAGCACAAAAGGTTTTGTGAACTACAAAGACACAAACGCTGAAACAGTGTGTATTTCCCTGAAAGTTCATGTTGCATGTAGAATCCCAATGATTGCTACAAGGATTTGCAAACACAAAACAATTGCTGGGGTTTTCTGCCACATGGCAATCTCTAACTGCGGGAGATCTGTGCCAGGAAAAAGGGTGGAAGGGCCTTTTATTCATTTGGTAATTTTACAGGAATGAGCATTTCATGCATTTTTAGAAACGGAGAGTGGGGTGAAGAGAGAAAGGCAGGCACACAGTGCAGTGACAGCTCTGGTGTGTGTGGCTGGGCTTCACGGGCACCACCGCAGTCTCCTTGGGGGCAGCTTGCCCAGCACTGGCCCTGGCTGGCACCAGGCATGAGAAGAAATGAGAGGGAAATCTGGCATTTTCATATTTGTTTATTTTAATCTCCCAGGCCTGCTGAAAACAACTGGAATCTTCTGAGTTGCTGAAAGCACATAGGCTTCTTTGATGGAACTCTTGGCCCCTACCACCCTAAAGCCAAAGGGGCTCATTGATTAAGTCGTCGGGTGACCATGTCCTCTGTGAATTCAGGTCAGACCAGAGGCAATGGTTAATAGCTGGCAGGTAACTGTCCCTAATGCAATCTTTACTGTAGCCTTCAAAGCTTAACATGAAAGAGTCCTCCACTGAAATCCAGATTGCAAATTGGGAAATGTTTGGAGTCTGGGCATCTGCCTTAGCAAAGCAAAGCAAATGCTGGGAAAGCAAAGATAAAAGGTAGAAAGGAATGATTCAACACAGCTGGAGGGAATCCAAGTAGATAGTCAAGGACAAGGGTCAAAGGGAAACCCAAGACCTATTTTTTTTTAAGGTATAGGAGGGGGTCAAGGTAGGGGGATGGTGGACTGTGAGGACTGATTCACATGGAACCCCAGCTATTCATTGTTACCCTGGTGATGGCCCCATGAAATGAAGTGATGGGCCAGCTAGCCTTCATCCAACTGCCTTTTTGCACCTGCTTTTCTTCCAGTGGAAAGGGGCCCTAGGGGATAGGCTCATAACTTTAATATTTAGTGTGACTTTGACTGAATTGGACTTCAATATTCTTGCCTTGAGAACCCCATGAATGGTATGAAAAGGCAAAACAATAGGACACTGAAAGATGAACTTCCCAGGTCAGTAGGTGCCTGATATGCTACTGGAGATCAGTGGAGAAACAACTCCAGAAAGAATGAAGAGGTAGAGCCAAAGCGAAAGCAACGTCCAGTTGTGGATGTGACTGGTGATGGAAGTAAAGTACGATGCTGTAAAGGGCAATATTGCATAGGAACCTGGAATGTTAGGTCCATGAATCAAGGCAAATTAGAAGTGGTCAAACAGGAGATGGCAAGAGTGAATATTGATGTTTTAGGAATCAGTGAACTAAAATGAACTGGAATGGGTGAATTTAATTCAGATGACCATTATAGCTACTACTGTGGGTAAGAATCCCTTAGAAGAAATGGAGTAGTCCTCATAGTCAACAAGAGAGTCTGAAATGTAGTACTTGGGTGCAGTCTCAAAAATGACAGAATGATTTATGTTCATTTCCAAGGCAAACCATTCAATATTACAGTAATCCAAGTCTATACTCCAACTAGTAATGCTGAAGAAGCTGAAGTTGAATGGTTCTATGAAGACCTACAAGACCTACTAGAACTAACACCCAAAAAAGATGTCCTTTTCATTATAGGGGACTGGAATGCAAAAGAAGGAAGTCAATAAATACCTGGAGTAACAGGCAAGTTTGGCCTTGGAGTACAGAATGAAGCAGGGCAAAGGCTAATAGACTTTTGCCAAGAGAACGCACTGGTCATAGCAAACAACCTCTTCCAACAACACAAGAGAAGACTCTACACATGGACATCACCAGATGGTCAATGTCAAAATCAGGTTGATTATATTTTTTGCAGCCAAAGATAGAGAAGCTCTATACCGCCAGCAAAAACAAGACAGGGAGCTGACTGTGGCTCAGATCATGAACTCCTTATTGTCAAATTCAGACTTAAGTTGAAGAAAGTAGGGAAAACCACTAGACCATTTAGGTATGACCTAAATCAAATCCTTTACAATTATACAGTGGAAGTGACAAATAGATTCAAGGGATTAGAATCTATAGATAGAGTGCCTGAAGAACTATGGATGGAGCTTTGTGACATTGTAGAGGAGACAGAGTTCAAGACCATCCCCAAGGAAAAGAAATGTAAAAAGACAAAATGGTTGTCTGAGGAGGCCTTACAAATAGCTGAGAAAAGAAGAGAAGCAAAAGGCAAAGGAGAAAAGGAAAGATATACCTATTTGAATGCAGAGTTCCAAAGAATAGCAGGGAGAGATAAGAAAGCCTTTCTCAGTGATCAATGCAAAGAAATAGAGGAAAACAATAGCATGGGAAAGACTAGAGATCTTTCAAGAAAATTAGAGATACCAAGGGAACATTTCATGCAAAGATGGGCTTGATAAAGGACAGAAATTGTATGGACCTAACAGAAGCAGAAGAGATTAAGAAGAGGTGGCAAGAATACACAGAAGAACCAAACAAAAAAAAATCTTCATGATCCAGATAATCATGATGGTGTGCTCACTCACGTAGAGCCAGACATCCTGAAATGCAAAGTCAAGTGGGCCTTAAGAAGCATCACTATGACAAAGCTAGTGGAGGTGATGGAATTCCAGTTGAGCTATTTCAAATCCTAAAAGATGATGCTGTGAAAATGCTGCACTCAATATGCCAGCAAATTTGGAAAGCTCAGCAGTGGCCACAGGACTGGAAAAGGTCAATATTCATTCCAATCCCAAAGAAAGGCAATGCCAAAGAAGGCTCAAACTACCGCACAATTGCACTCATCTCACATGCTAGTAAAGTAATGTTCAAAATTCTCCAAACCAGGCTTCAACAGTACATGAACTGTGAACTTCCAGATGTTCAATCTGGATTTAGAAAAGTCAGAGGAACCAGAGATCAAATTGTCAACATCCACTGGATTGTCAAAAAAGCAAGAGAGTTCCAGAAAAACATCTATTTCTGCTTTATTGACTATGCCAAAGCCTTTAACTGTGTGGATCACAACAACCTGTGGAAAATTTTTAAAGAGATGGGAATACCAGACCACCTGACCTGCCTCCTGAGAAATCTGTATGCAAGTCAAGAAGCAACAGAACTGGACAGGGAACGACAGGCTGGTTCCAAATAGGAAAAGGATTACGTGAAGGCTGTATATTGTCACCCTGCTTATCTAACTTATATGCAGAGTACATCACGAGAAATGCCAGGTGGATGAAGCACAAGCTGGAATCAAGATTTCCAGGAGAAATATCAATAACCTCAGATATGCAGATGACACCACACTTATGGCAGAAAGCGAAGAAGAACTAAAGAGCCTCTTGAAAGTTCAGTTCAGTTCAGTTCAGTCACTCAGTCGTGTCCGACTCTTTGCGACTCCATGAATCGCAGCACGCCAGGCTTCCCTGTCCATCATCAACTCCTGGAGTGTACCCAAACCCATGCCCATCGAGTCAGTGATGCCATCCAGCCATCTCATCCTCTGTCGTCCCCTTCTCCTCCTGCCCCCAGTCCTTCCCAGGATTAGGGTCTTTTCCAGTGAGTCAACTCTTCGCATGAGGTGGCCAAAGTATTGGAGCTTCAGCTTCAACATCAGTCCTTCCAATGAACACCCAGGACTGATCTCCTTTAGGATGGACTGTTTGGATCTCCTTGCAGTCCAAGGGACTCTCAAGAGTCTTCTCCAACACCACAGTTCAAAAGCATCAATTCTCCAGCACTCAGCTTTCTTCACCGTCCAACTCTCACATCCATATATGACTACCGGAAAAACCATAGTCTTGACTAGATGGACCTTTAGGAGAGTGAAAAAGTTGGCTTCAAGCTCAACATTCAGAAAACTAAGATCATGACATTCGGTTCCATCACTTCATGGCAAATAGATGGGGAAAAAGTAGAAACAGTGACAGACTATGTTTTTGGGCTCCAAAATCACTGCAGATGGTGATGCAGCCATGAAATTAAAAGATGCTTGCTCTTTGGAAGAAAAGTTATGACCAACCTAGACATCAAGTTAAAAAGCAGAGACATTACTTTGCCAATAAAGATTCATCTAGTCAAAGCTATGGTTTTTCCAGTAGTCATGCATGAATGTGAGAGTTGGCGTGTAAAGAAAACTTAGCTCCAAAGAAGAATTGATGCTTTTGAACTGTGGTGTTGGAGAAGACTGTTGAGAGTCCCTTGGACTGCAAGAAGATCCAGCCAGTCCATCCTAAAGGAGATCAGTCCTGGGTGTTCATTGGAAGGACTGATGTTGAAGCTGAAACTCCAATACTTTGGCCACCTGATGCAATGAACTGACTCATTTGAAATGACCCGGATGCTGGGAAAGATTAAAGGTGGGAGGAGAAGGGGATTACAGAGGATGAGATGGTTGGATGGCATCATTGACTCAATGGACATGAGTTAGAGTAAACTCCGGGAGTTAGTGATGTACAGGGAAGCCGGGAGTGCTGCAGTCCATGGGGTCGCAAAGAGTCAGACATGACTGAGCGACTGAATTGAACTGAACTGAACTGAAGGACCAAGTGAAAGGTTTGTGAGCAGGTCTGTACCCTTCAGTTCCCCAAGTTCTTTGAGGTTCCCACTGAGGAATTCCAGTTGAGTTCTTCAGGCTGTTAACAAGTTTACCTAAATCAGATCAAGTTTACCACTCTTGGGAAACGTCACCGAGTTTGGGGGAAATCTGAGAGTTACAATACCCAAAACATTGGAAATCTAGATTTATCAACAGTTAGCAATGTGACCCAGAGCAGGCCAAGGTATTTATACTTTCTAAATGATAAGGATCTACTTTATACTGGGCACTTGCTACCGACTAGGCATTGTGCTAGGTGTTTCCCTGGCTACTCACGTTTTTCTTCACAATACCTCCATGACAAAGGTACCCGGTCATCCTCCAGAGTGGTCTGTCAAAGAAATGGCCAGTTGTTTGATTTGAAACTCAATTTCAATTCTGTAAAATAAGGAGTTGCAGTAGAATGCTTACAAAATAAATGCTTTTTAACTCTGATATTTAGCTGGGTTTTAAGTTTTAGAAGAGTAGTAACAAGTTATTCGCTGGAAGTTGGAAAGAGTAAGTCAAGGGAAAAAAAGAGAGGTTTAAATAACTTAAAACTATTTTCCAGACATAGATAAAATCTAGTCTTCTCTCAAAAGCAATTTGTTATATCCCTTTAGTAACTCATAGTTTTATTACAGGGCTTTGACATTGTATTCATTTACTAGGGCTGCCATAACAAGATACCACAATCTGTGGCTTAAACAACAGAAATTAACCTCCTCACAGTTTTGGAGGCTGGGAGCCTAAGATCAAGGTGTTGGCAGGTTTGGATTCTCCAGAGGACTTTCTCCTTGGCTTGGAGATGGCTGTATTCCCACTGTGTCCTCATGTGATCTTTCCTCTGTGTGCCTGCTGCCCTGATATTTCTCAAATGGTCAAACATCCTCTTCCTATAAGGACACCAGTTAAATTGGATTAGGGCCCACACTAAAATACTTGTTATAACTTGATCACCCTTTTAAAGGCCTTATCTCCAAATCTGTGTTGAGGTAGCAGGTGCAGGGCTCCACCACATGAATTTGGGGAGGTCACAATTCAACCCATAAAAGACATGTGTGCATATTAAGTGGCTTCAGTCATATTAGTCTCTTTGCAACCTTATGGACTATAGCCCGCTAGGCTCCTCTGTCCATGGGATTTTCCAGGCAACATACTGGAATGTGTTGCCATGCCCTCCTCCGGGGATCTTCCAGATCCAAGGATCAAGCCTGTGTCTCCTGCAACTCCTGCATTAGCAGGTGGGTTCTTTACCATTAGTGCCACCTGTGAACCCCCGTAAGAAACAAACCAATCATCAAAACAGTACTGGGTATCAGTGAGTCAAACAGTACTTTCAGACTTCTTTTATAAATGAAGACATAGATATTCAGCATAAGTAACAAGTTTAAAGTTATACAATCAGTAAGTGGCAAAGCTGAGACTGGGATCATTTTCCTCCATGACATAGGATGTTGGCAGTATGTTTTAGCCTCTTGGTTTTGGGAATTTTTTTTTTTCAGAAAAATGCACATAAATATATAACATTTTGTTGATAATTTCTGAAAGTTCATGGACCTCATGCTTGTATTTCATTTTGATGATGTTCTTTTTGATTTGGGAGTAAAATGGAAACTGGGAGTAGAAAAACGTATACCAACGGAAAGGCAAAAAAATTCAGGTTCCAGATCTAGTTCTACTGTTATATTGTGTGATTGTCAACATTTGTTTTCAGTGTGCTGATTAATAATAGGAATGACTTTTATGACAATTATAACTTGATTGAATCTAGATTAAATATATTTCCAAGTTGGGCCTTGAAATCTCTACATGATTGAAGAAAAAAAATGAAATTTTTGTTTTACTTCATATTCCTAGAAGAAATCAAATATATTGCACCAATGATATTTGGGCCTGATAGATAGTTATATCCGGGGTCTTTCCAGGTAGCACAGTGGTAAAGAATCTACCTGTCAATGCGGGAGATGCAAGAGACATGGGTTTGATCCCTGGGTGGGAAGATTCCCTGAAGTAGGAAATCGCAACCCAGTCCAGTATTCTTGCCTGGGAAATTCCAAGGACAGAGGAGCCGGGAGGGCTACAGTCCAGGGGGTCACAAAGAGTCAGATGTGACTGAGCGCAAACACACACACACACACACACACACACAGATGATAATATCCACATAGCTACAAATTCTTAATGGAAAGTTTTGAAATTCCAAGAATTAATTCTATCCCAATCATTAGACCACTTGGCCTTCCCTTTGAGAATGTCTGAGAGTATTTCTCTCTCTTTTCCAACAAGGGAGTAAAATTCTTGCTAACCTCCATCTGAGGCAAGGTAGTTTTAGAAAATCTGGATGTTTTAGGTCAAATTAAATTCTGGGAGGATGATGGCCCCTGGGTGCAGCTTTCCTAGATCTTCTCTTCTTGAACCACAGAAATGTCCTCTTTTCAAATAACCCAGAAAGCACCCTTTGACGTCCATTAAACATCAAGTGTTCTCTACTGAGTCTGGGCAACTCGACCTGCCATATTGATTCTTGCTGCTCTGTCAAGCTACAAAGTATGTCATCGTTCCAGAGCCATAGAACGTTCTTCCTTCATTTGGGTGAAATTTATCTATGAGTCTCCCAAATTTGATCCTGTTGATTCTTCAGAATCCCACAAGCTAGTGCCAGCATCCACAGAATCTCATGAATACTTCTCAAGTCTTAGAGGCTGAGATGCCATGATATGCCAATCTGTCAAAACATATCAGTTTTAGCTGTAACCTTAAATTGTGATTTGGAGAAGTATGTTTAATTTGTTAAAGGTTATATAATTAGAAATTTCTTAAACTATTCAACAGAAATTTAGAAATGTATGTAGTGCTATGTTATATCATGTTAACTAGCTTGCATGTAGCTTCTCATTGCATTAACCTCTGGCTCTTCCATTCCCTGGGGAAGCTATATTGTCTCATGCCACTGTGACTATTGGAAATCGGCTGACTGCATTCTAGTGTGCATACAGCTCCTCTCACCATATGAGTGGATGCACACTGAGATGACACAGCTAAAAATTCCATGGCCCGTAGCTCACCAGGCCCCTCCGTCCACAGAATTCTGGAGTGGGTAGTCATCCCCTTCTACTGGGGATCTTCCCGACCCGGGGATCAAATCCTGCATTGGAGGCAGATTCTTTACCATCTGAGCCACCAGGGAATCCTAAACTGATGAACAGGAGGGTGAAAAAAGAATTATTAAATGGAATACTTTGGAAAAACTTGATGAGGATGTCTGTGTGAGACAAATACTTTTAATTTGGTATGGCCAAGATAACTTGAAAAATATTGAAAATGACAATAAACAGATAGAAATCTGCACCAATTTTTTCACTTTAAGGGAACTAAAGCTAGAAATCATATATGCTATATTAGGAGGATGGTATATGCAGGAAAACTGTGTAGGATTCTAGTTAGGGAATTCATGCTTTATATATTCTGGATACCAGACCCTTATCAAATATATGGTCTTTGCAAATGTTTTTTCTCATTCTGTACATTGCATTTTTTACTTTTATAATAGTATTCTTTGATGCATAAATGTTCTTAATTTTAAGTTCAATTTCTCTATTTTTTCTTTCTTTGTACTTTTAGTGTCATACATAAGAGGCCATGGTTAAATCTGAGGTTGTGAACATTTACCCCTATAAAATTCAAGAATTTTATAGCTTTAGCTCTTATGTTTAGATGTTTGATCCATTTTCACTTAGTGTTTGTATTACTCTGCTCAGACTTCCTTAAAAAATACTGTATACTAAATGATTTAAACAACAGAAATTTATTTCTCACATTTCTAGGGGTTGGGAAGTCCAAGATCAAGGTACTGCCATGATTGGTTCCTGGAGAGAGGTCTCCTCTTGGATTGTAGACGGTTGACTTCTCACTGTGTCCTAATCTTGACAAGCCATCATATGGCAGAGAGAGAGAATGAGAGAGAGCTCTCTGGTATTTCTTCTTATAATGGCACCAATCTCATGATGAAGGTCTTACCCTCATGACCTCATCCAAACCCAATTACTTCCCAAAGACTCTATCTCATTGGGGTTAGACTGTCAACATGTAAGTTTGTGGACACACAAATATTCAGTAAATAACAATGTTGGTATATGGCTTGAGGTAAGGGTTCAATTTTAATCTGTGGGCATGTAGATATTCACTTGCCCCAGCACAATTTATTGAAGACTGTTCTTTCCTCATTGAGTGGTCTTGGCATTCTTGTTGAAAATCTACTGACTACAGATATTATTTCTGGACTGTAATTCTATTCCATTCACCTATGTCTGTCTTTATAATGTGCCCAACTCTTTGGAACCCCATGAACTGTAGCCCACCAGGCTCCTCTGTCCATGGGGATTCTCCTGTAAGAGTACTGGAGTGGGTTTCCATGCCCTCCTCCAGGGGATCTTCCCAACCCAGGGATAGAACCCAGGTCTCCCACATTGTAGGTGGATTCTTTACCATCTGAGCCACCAGGAAAGCCCAAGAATACTGAAATGGTTAGCTTATCCCTTCTCTAGGGTAACTTCTTGACCCAGGAATCAAACTGGGGTCTCCTGCATTACAGGCAGGTTCTTTACCAGCTGAGCTACCAGGGAAACCTGTCTTTAAAACAGTTCTACACTGATATATGAAAACTGGAAAAGGTCAGTTTTCATTCCAATCCCAAAGGAAGGCAATGCCAAAGAATGTTCAAACTACCACACAATTGCACTCATCTCACATGCTAGCAAGGTAATGCTCAAAATTCTCCAAGCAAGGTTTCAGCAGTACATGAACCATGACCTTCCAGATGTACAAGCTGTATTTAGAAAAGACAAAGGAACAAGAGATCAAATTGCCAAAATCCATCCACTGGATCATATAAAAAGCAAGAGAATTACAGGAAAATATCTACTTCTGCTTTATTGATTACGCCAAAGCCTTTGACTGTGTAGATCACACCAAACTGTGGAGAAGTCTTCAAGAGATGCTAATACCAGACCACTTTACCTGCCTCCTGAGAAATCTGTATACAAGTCAAGAAGCAACAGTTAGAACCGGACATGGAACTACAGACTGGTTCCAAATAGGGAAAGGAGTACGTGAAGGATGTATATTGTCACCCTGCTTATTTAACTTATATGCAGAGTACATTATGAGAAATGCCAGGCTGGATGAAGCACAAGCTGGAATCAAGATTGCCAGGAGAAATACCAATAACCTCAGATATGCACATGACACCACCTTTATGGCAGAAAGTGAAGAGGAACTGAAGATCCTCTTGATGAAAGTGAAAGAGGAGAGTGAAAGAGCTGGCTTAAAACTCAACATTCAGAAAACTAAGATCATGGCATCTGGTCCCATCACTTCATGGCAAATAGATGGAAACTGTGAGAGACTTTATTTTCTTGGGCTCCAAAATCACGGCAGATGGTGACTGCAGCCATGAAATTAAAAGATGCTTGCTCCTTGGAAGGAAAGTTATGACAAACCTAGACAGCATGTTAAAAAGCAGAGACATTACTTTGTCAACAATGGTCCATCTAGTCAAAGCTATGGTTTTTCCAGTAGTCGTGTATGGATGTGAGAGTTGGACTATAAAGAAAGCTGAGTGCTGAAGAATTGATGCTTTTGAACTGTGGTGTTGGAGAAGACTCTTGAGAATCCCCTGGACTGCAAGGAGATCCAACTAGTCCATTCTAAAGGAAATCAGTCCTGAATATTCATTGGAAGGACTGATGCTGAAGCTGAAACTTCAATACTTTGGCCACCTGATGCAAGGAATTGACTCATCAGAAAAGATGCTGATGCTGGGAAAGATTGAAGGCAGGAGAAGAGGATGACAGAGGGTGAGATGGGTTGGATGGCATCACATGAGTTTGAGCAGAGCTCTGGGAGTTGAGTTTGAGGCAAGCTCTGGGAGTGTTGGTGAAAGAGTCAGACAGGGAAGTGCCTGAACTGAACTGTTACATTACATTTATTATAGCTTTGTAGTAACAAAGAGTCAGATTTGTGACTCAAGATTGATGATTTCAGACTGAACTGAACTGAACACTGATCACATTTTTATTATAGCTTTGTAGCCAGTGGGATTTTTACAAGAAATGTGAATACTCTATAAATTGCTTTGGGGAGGACACGTATTTTTAACAATATTAAGTCTTTCAATCCATGAAGTGTTTTTCCAAGATCAGAAGTCTTTCCATTTCAGCAAAAAAAGCCATTGGGATTTCATGGATTTCAGCAAAATCTATTAGTTTGCTTTGGGGGATCTAATTATTTAATTATTTTTGATGCTATTGTAAATGATCTTTCCCCTTAATTTCCTTTTTGTTTTTCCGGCTTTACTGTTAATTTCCTTTTTGGCTAGTCCATTGCTAGTGTATAGCAACCCTTAATACTTTAAAAAGGCTTTGGACATATATTTTGTGAATAAACATTTATTATACTTTAGTTAAGTGTTTAAGGTAAGTGAATATAAATTAAATGAGTATTTGCTCTCAGTTAATTTTCAGTTAACCAGTCAACAACTCTGACTAACGGATCACATTGAATAAGAGAATCCTAGTGTCTATCTTAATAATTTACTTTTTCGTAATATGTTTATATAGTCCAAAAACACAACAAGTACATTATTTAGATATATTATGCTTGTTACTATTGAGATTAGTTGGCAATAAAAATTTAACTAGGGTAAATATTTACTCTGTTAAGAACTCACAATGTGAATTTCTGGGGAAGCAGTCTTTATACTGTCTTTGATATTCAAAGAAGATACTTCTTAAGGTATTAACTGTGGCCTTCTCATCCTTTCCAGGTTTTGAGAAGCAGCAAATACAAAGGGAAGAAACTCAGGATCTGGGTTCAGGTTATAACTCTTAACTACATGATCTTGGCTATGTAGATTGTGATCCTGAGCTTCAGTTTTTCCCATTTGCTAAATGGGAAAAACAAAAACTGAGGGTTCTGAGGATTAAATGGGCAATCTTCTATAAAAATGTCTGATATACAGAATGCCCTCAATAAGAACAGGGTGGTTTAATAGCGTATCCAATTATTGTTATTATTATTTTAATAATTTTATTTACTTATGTATTTGGTTGTGCTGGGTCTTTGTTGCTGTGCAAGCTTTTCTCTAGTTATGGCAAACGGGGGCTACTCTCTAGTTGTTGTACATAGGCTTCTCATGGCATGGCTTCTCTTGTTGCAGGGCACAGGCTCTAGAGCTTTTGGGCTTCAGTAGTTGTGACTTGTGGGCTCAGTAGCTGCAGTTTCCAGGCTCCAGAAGCACAGGCTCAGTAGTTGTGGCACATGAGCTTAGTTGCCTTGTGGCAGGAGGGATCTTCCCAGACCAGGGATTGAACCCTTGTTTGCATTGGCAGGTGAACTCTTTACTACTGAGCCACCAGGGAAGCACCCAGTTATTATTAAATATTTATTTCACCTATTTATTCTCTCAAGTCTCACTTTGGAACCAAAAGCAAGTGCAAAATGCCTATGCTGTACATAAAGTGTGTGCTGAACAAATATTGCCTTTGACATGATTAATGAGAGTCAGTGTTCTTGCTTTTGGCCATGGAAATCAGGTATGTTCACTGGCCTGAACAGAGATGAGGATGCTAGTCTTGGCTCCATTATTTTTGCTCTCACAAACTGAGATAATTGACTGTTCTAATTAAGATAGAAGAGGAGACCTGCTAGGGTTCCAAGACACTATCCTATAAGCAGGTGGCTAATTGAGTACGTCAAAAGCCCTTTGTGACTTTTACTTGTGACTGATTGGATGATTCTAGTTGGCTCTGCCTGAAACATTTAATATCTGTTACATTTCTTGATTAACCACCATCTTTTCCATACCCCCTAGTTTTAAGACACGAAACCCAAAATGGAAAGGGGAGAAAAGAAGGCATCCTTGTTTTGTGTCTACTCCATGAATGCAGAGCTTCTTGAACAGCTCAGCCACAAAAAGAGTTTGAGTTTTTAAAATAAGAGAAGGTCTTTGAAAAGATCGTGTGTGATTGAGGCAAGTTGCTCCAATGTCTAGGACATGGTTCAGAGGGTGAAAATGTATACCAAATGATGTGTGAACCTCACTAATAAAAGGAGTCTAGGAGCTTTTACAGATGGTTTGCTAAAGCAGATCTCAGATGGCGCCAACATCCCCAGGTAATATTAGTCCAGCCTGTTCGATGAGAGAAATTGGAAATAGCTTAAAGAATGCTGTTTGAAGTGGTGTCGGCCAAGAAGGACATTTGAAAGAGATTAGGTCTTTCTAAGCTTATTTGTGTTGCTTGGAATTTCCATTTATAATACGCCCCTGGCAGAAACATCAAGCTGCCATGTAACATAGGTGGAGATTTTCTTCACTGATAGAAGCCTTCTAAACAAGTAGAATGAATGTAATTAACCTTGAGGGAGTTAGCAAAAATTAAATGTGTGTCCTTACAGATAACTTTGAGAGGGAGAATATGAAAGATAAGTGCATCTTTCCCTTGGGTGCTGTGTACTGTCTTGAGTGTAGAAATGGAGTTGGCATCTCTATGCCTTCTTTTCTCTTCTGAAATTCTTCTCAATGTCTGGATTGCAGCAGCTTGCAAACAAGATATCTCTCTTTCTCATCAAACTTAAATAATGAACTCCACTCCCTTCTCTGAACAAGAAAACCTGGGCTATATAACTGTTCATTTCATGATTTATTAACAAGTAGTGACAATATCTTGTGCCTCCTAAATACCAAAAAGTGGCAGTGGAAATGGAGAGTAAAGGGAATTTTTAAAGAGAAACTGAAGAATGATGATTTAAATTATATTGAGGAAAAAGCCCAGGAGCTATAAAAGAATGATTTGGACTGACTGGCAATGACTCAGTTTAGAACTTATCTTTCACTAAAGAACATCTTGGAGGCCTATTAGTCTGAGTAACCTAGGCTATGTTCTGGTATCTAAGAAACCTCAAATCTCTGTGGCTTAAGACACAAGTTTTGTTTCTTGTCGATGTGGATCAGTAGGGGCTGTGCATTACATAGTCCCTCAAGGATCCAGTCTGATAGAGGTGCCATCACCTTACCACCTGGGTACCAGCTCAGGCACCTCACTTTCTTGGCTACTATAACTGAAGAAGGGAGAATTGCAGCTCTTTCATTGACAAGTAAAGGCTTTGACCTAGCAGTGACACATGTCACTTCTATTCACTAGCTGTTAGTACCAGTCATGGGGTCCCACCTACCTGAGAGAGGCTAGGAAAATATAATTCTCCTGTATGTCTGTAAAGAGAGGAGAATTCAATATGGAGACACTGCAGTGTAGGAAGTAAGGGAGTAAGAAATAAATGAAGAGAAAGAAAAGAAGCATTTATTATAACAGAATGAACGTTACAAACAGAGTGTCTGGCAGTTACCCTGGAGTAATATTCAAACACCTTACCCTGGTCCCTGCCTATCCATATGACCTCATCCAGGAGAAATATCAATAACCTCAGATATGCAGATGACACCACCCTTATGGCAGAAAGTGAAGAAGAACTAAAGAGCCTCTTGATGAAAGTGAAAGAGGAGAATGAAAAAGTTGGCTTAAAGCTCAACATTCAGAAAACTAAGACCATGGCATCTGGTCCCATCACTTCATGGCAAATAGGTGGGGAAACAGTGGAAACAGTGGCTGACTTTATTTTTGGGGGCTCCAAAATCACTGCAGATGGTGATTGCAGCCCTGAAATTAAAAGACGCTTACTCCTTGGAAGGAAGGTTATGATCAACCTAGACAGAATATTAAAAAGCAGAGACATTACCTTGCCAACAAAGATCTGTCTAGTCAAGGCTATGGTTTTTCCAGTAGTCATGTATGGACATGAGAGTTGGACTATAAAGAAAGCTGAGCATCGAAGAATTGATGCTTTTGAACTGTGGTGTTGGAGAAGACTCTTGAGAGTCCCTTGGACTGCAAGGAGATCCAACTAGTCCATTCTAAAGGAAATCAGTCCTGAATGTTCATTAGAAGGACTGATGTTGAAGCTGAAACTCCAGTATTTTGGCTACCTGATGCAAAGAGTTGACTCATTTGAAAAGACCCTGATGTTGGGAAAGATTGAAGGCAGGAAGAGAAGGGGACGACAGAGGATGAGATGGTTAGATGGTATCACCGACTCAATGGACATGAGTTTGGGTAAACTCTGGGAGTTGGTGATGGAGAGGGAGGCCTGGCGTGCTGAGGTTCATGGGGTTGCAAAGAGTCAGACACGACTGAGCGACTGAACTGAACTGATTCTCTCCCCCTTCCCTGTGCTGCTCTGACCTTCAGACCTTTTGTTCATCCTATGTGTCAAGCTTATCTTACCTCAGGGACCTTGTGTTGATGGTTCCTTCTGTGAGGAATGCTCTTTTCTCAAACATTTGCACTCTTGTCATCCAAGACTCTGCAGTTATCTTCTCAGAGATGGCTTTCTTGATCCCACAACCTAAATAAGCTACCCTCCCTATCCATTCCCTATCCATCCAGCTATTTTATCTTCATTTCATCCTATCATTTTTTCATTATCTGATATTTTCATATTTATTTGTTTCTTTTTTTTACTGTTTGCTTTTCTCCATTAGAATACATTCCAAGAGATTAGGGCACTTGCTTATCTTGTTCAACACGTATCTCTCCTACATAGTAGGCATTTAACAAACGTTAAATAAATGAATTCAAAAGGGGCTGAACAGAATCCTTTGGAGGCTGGAGTTTCCAGTGATACTCTAATGTCTGTAGAAGTAGGTGTTTTCAACATGAACCTGGTAAGTTATACCTGGAAATGAGGAAGAAAAGACATGATATCCACAAGTCCAAGGAGAAGAAAGAGCTACTCAGCTTGGATGTGAAACAGAAAAAAACAACAGATTAATTATTCTAAGTGGTTGAGGCAAACTTTGGATTCAACAAATAACTTATGTATCCACAAATGACTTGTTAATATATTGCCTACATCTGAGTGTGACAGCCAGTTACACTAGCTACACTCTACTTACACTAGAGATAGTCCCTAATAATCTTAGCTTCCTATTATTCATGTCCTTGTGTGGACTTATTCATGCTGAATGAGGGCAGGCCTGGTGTGACCAATGGAACACAGAAGTGATGGTGTGTGAGTACAAAAGCCAGGTAATAAAAGGCATTTCAGCTTTAGTCTTGCTGTCTTGGATCATCTGATCTGGAGGAATGCCATGAGGACACTCAAGTAGCCCAGTGGAGACGTCCATGTGGAGAGGAACTGAGGTCTCAGCCAAAAGCCATAAGTTACTTGTCAGAAAACTGAATGAACTACCTTGAATGTGTCTTGCAGACCTAGTCAAGGCTTCAGATGACTGCAAACTCATGAGAGACCTTCAGCCAGAATCACTCCTTGGAGTGGATTCTGAATTCTTGAGCTATAAAAATTATGAGAAATAATAGATGACTATTACCATCCATGCGGTCACAAAGAGTCAGACACAGCTGAACAGCTTTCACTTCACTTCACTCCATTATTGTTTTTGTTGTTGCTGTTCAGTCCCTCAGTCGTGTTTCACTCTTTGCCACCCCATGGAGTGCAGCACGCCAGACTTCTCTGTCCTTCACCATCTCCCAGAGCTTGCTCAAACTCATGTCCGTTGAGTCGGTGATGCCATCCAATCATCTCATCCTCTGTCGCCCCCTTCTCCTCCTGCCTTCAATCTTTCCTAGCAACAGGGTCTTTTCCAATGAGTTGGCTCTTCACATCAGGTGGCCGAAGTATTGGAGCTTCAGCCTCAGCATCAGTCCCTCCAATGAATATTCAGGATCGATTTTCTTTAGGATTGACTGGTTTGGTTACTGGTTTAAATTTGGGGATGATTTAAATTTGGGAATGTATTCAGGATTGATTTCCTTTAGGATTGACTGGTTTGATTACTGGTTTAAGTCACTAAATTTGGGGATTATTTGTTACCAGCTAAACTAACTGGAACACTTAAATTTCTTGAAATTTCCAAGAGTTTCTACTCTTAAGGATGTTGGCCTTCTTTGAAGGTGAATGAGAGAAATAGGGAGGTGAGGCGTGAAGTGTCACGAGCTGAGCCAGTCAGATGAACCAAATCAACTTTGCCCATTAACAGAGTGACAGATGTCTCAGACTGACTGCTCATCATATATTCTCACATTTCATGGCCTCACAAAAACACTGTAACTATAAATCTGTATCAAAATTAATAAGTTAATTAGATAAAGAATAGATCAAATGAAATGTCAGGAGCTGTGCCAACATAAGTGGCTGATTAAATGAATTTTTCATTTTAGAACTTATTGGCCAACATACAAGAAGTTCTGTTCAAATTTTAGTTCAAAGCTCAAAAACATATGCTAGATTTTTTTCTGTGGAGGGGATCCCAGCTTATAGTCTTGTTTGGGTGTTTTTATAAGTGTAGTTTGGAATATGTTCTGTGAACTTTAATGGGACATGTGATGTGGATCTGTTAATAGGAACTGTGTGTCACTTTTGGATGGCAAACTGGAACTTCAGATGCCTTTCTTAAAGACTGTCCTAACATTGGAAAACCTGACCTGTTATGTATGTACAGAAATGCCTGACTTTTGGCCTTCCTATGAAGTGATCTGCCAGACCGTAAAATATTGTTCTGTTCCCAGACTTCAGGGAATTAAAATGTATGCATCCATCTGTTTGAAATTCTCTGAAGTTCTGGGTTTTGTGTTCACCTTTGACTCTTTCCTCTCTGATCTGATATGCTTATCTTAGTGGGTTTCTGAAGGACTTTTTAGATGTCAGTATGAAGGAGGAGATTCTCTAGTCTCTGTAGCTTTCATTAGCAGAATGTCATTCTTCTGGAGCTTACTGTTTTTCCCTATAGCCTTGGACATAGCTTGCTATTGAGCGGCCTAGCCTCCTGACCTATTAGGTCATAGAATCAGAAAAAAGGTTTACCTTTTTTTTTGCATTTCTCAAGCTATTCCTTATATTCCTATAACATCTTAATGAAACCATTCTTTTTTTTTTGCACAGAAGCTCTTTTGACCTCTTGTGGGAACCTACTCTAATACTCTGTGGCTCTTGTTCATAAGAACATTCTTTATCTTAATATCTAGTCTAAACTTTCCCTTCCTTAGCTGAAGGCTTTTTGTCTCCCATTTTGTGAAACTACAAGTGATTCCCTTTCCTCACTGAAGACTAAACTTTATACCTAATGGCTAGAATGTCAAACAAACATTAATCTTGTCTCCTGCCTCTTTACAGATGGAGGAATGCCCAAAAGCAATTTAGCCTTAGACAGCAGAAGTATTTGTGTAGTGTTCCTTAAACTCTGATTCATCTTCTCAAATCATTTTGGATTAAACTTTATTTCTCAAAGACACCAAGAGGACAAGAATCTACCCTGAAACTTCACAATCATTCCATATTTCTATATTTCACTTTAAATTATGTCTCTCCCTTACATAAGCTAACTATCATAAAAAGGATACTTATACATTTGCAAAGGACCATTTATATGCCTCAGCAATACATGTATCAGGTTTGAAATTTTCTCTTCGTAGATAGGGCCTGCTCTAAGACCACTTAATATGCAAAAATTCATACTTTCCAAAGAGCTATGTAAGAGGCAATTGTTCATATCTAGGCAAACCTCCCGACTCCCCCAGACTCCAAACACACACACATGGGCCAGTCACACTGAAATTCCACCTTTGGGAATGTCGCCCTTAGGGATAACTAACTCAAGATTTTAATGCAGATGCCCTGGGAGGACACTGGCACTTCTTGATACTTTCTCTTCACATTTTTATTACCAAAGGAACAGGAAAGGAATTTCAATATAAAGAGCTGAAAATAGAATGAACTAGTACATCAAGGAAGCAGTCATTTATTCCTTTTAGAATGGATTAGTTTGATCTACTCTTTTACGATTAAAATCCTGTTTTTGAGCTAACTGGAGTTTTAATGGGGAGGGTATAGAAGTTGAGGATTGTATCACCATAGGGATGGTGATGATGAGCAAAAGACCATTTTCTTTCTTTAATAAGAGGTGGGGGACAGTTAGAAGGTAGAAAAACTACATGGAGGGGCATCTGCTCTCGACCCTGAGTTGAATCTACTGCACCCTCCTTTCATTGTCGACTGCAGGCACTTAAAAGATTCTAGAAACCTTGTTGCAGTTACTGGTTTGCTTGTCTGTTATCCTGAGTGAATTCCTTGAGTGAGGACAGGAAACTGGAGGACACAGAAGGATGCAGGTGTTGTGGGGGATGAAGGATAGGATGGGGTAGCAGGAGCGTGGAGGTCTGGAGGAATAAATGAAATAATATCATAATAACAACTGTAGAAAGTAAAGTCAAATAAAAATTAAAATGAACTTCCTCAATTAGCTAAGAAGATTTTCAATGATGCTGATGGTAACCTATCAGAATGTGGAAACGTGGAGTGTACTGCATGAAGTTTTATGCTTACAGAAATGGAGTTAAAGGGGTTGAAAAATTTTGCTTCAGATCTTGGGCTGTAAACCTCATAATAGAAAAAAGGAGTTAAATGGTTCAGAGAGGATAAAGTAGAAAGAAAAGAAAGTGTTAGTAGCTCAGTCGTGTCTGACTCTTTGTGACCGCATGGACTGTAGCCCACCAGGGTCCTCTGTCCATGGGATTCTACAAAGCAAGAATACTGGAGTGGGTTGCCATTTTCTTCTCCAGAGGATCTTCCCAACCCAGGGATTGAACCCAGGTCTCCTGCATTGCAGGCAGATTCTTTACCATCTGAGCCACAAGGGAAGCCTCAGAGAGGATAAAGTACGAGGATAAAATGGTCTGTTGAAAGAATTGATGCTGTTACTTCTGCTGATGGTGGTGGTGACGGCGGCAGTCAACATTAACTAAACATTTACTGTGTGTCAGGCACTGAGCAGACTCCTTTTCATAAATTATTCTTTACTCCTCACAACAGTCCTATGAGATTGGTATTATTATTATTCTGACTTTTCAGATTAAAATGCCTAGCAGCTTTTGAGAACTGAAGTAAATTGTCTAAGGTCACAGAGTTAGGAAATGGAGGAAGAAGAAACCCTGGCATCCTAACTTGGTGGCCCAGATGGTAAACAATCTGCCTGCAATGCAGGAGACCTGGGTTTGATCCCTGGGTTTGATCCCTGGGTCAGGAAGATCCCCTGGAGAAGGAAATGGCAACTTGCTCCAGTATTCTTGCCTGGAGAATCCCATGGACAGAGAAGTCTGGTGGGCTATAGTCTATAGGGTCATAAAGAGTTGGACACGACTGAGCAACTAACACTAACTAACTAACTATCCTAACCTGAAGAAAGGATTTAATTCTTCATATTCCAGTTAAAATGAGCCCATTCAGGTTGGAAAGCTCACCATCAGAAGAACTTGTTTTTTGGCTGTTTCTCTAATAGCAATACCACCAATGCTTCTCTAGAAAGTATCTGTGGACAATACTAAATCTTGTGACATGGGTGCCTATGGTAACAAGTGTATAGACTGCAAGTATGAATGTTCTCAGTGTTTGCTTGCTGCAGCAGGCTGCCACATTGGGATATTATGTCACTGTCACCAATTTATTACCCAAGTTAGCAAATTTCATATTTATGGTGCGTTGTCAGATATAACTATTTATCAAAGTTACGGCAGGCAAACACAGACAATTTTGAGGAAAATTTTGAAAACACTGGATGTAGCAAAAAATTAACAACTGATTCCCAAGGCTCCATTGCCACATGAAACTTAAAAATAAAGCATAGTAGCAGAAAGCATAACATTCCTGGATCAGATTTTCAACAGCCGTTAAAATGGTTTGGCATTTCCTCATGGATGTCTGTCAGAATTTCCTCACGTAAAGTGTTCTTCTATAATGTTGAATAAAATTGAAGGAAGAGTCACAAAAATGAGAATTCTGTATAGTTTGGTCACCTAAGTTATTTCATTAGATAGTTTGTATTTTATTTACTATCTTGGCCAGGTCAATAATGTTAGTTTAAAAATGCTTTCTGTGGGAAAAGTGACACCTGGACCTTGAAACCAGAAAAGCTAGTATTACATTGTTCCTTAGAAAATCTGGTTTTGTGTACATAATTTTTAATTATGGTTTATTTTCCAGTAAAATAGCCTGTTAAGAGATTAAGGACTGCTTATACTTATATGAGTTTGAGCAAACTCTGGGAGATGGTGAAGGACAGGGAAGCCTGGCATGCTCTAGTCCATGAGGCTGCAAAGAATCAGACATGACTTAGCGACTGAATAGCAAGAATACTTCCTACCAGGAATCAAGTGATATCTGATGTATAATAAGAATGCAATCATGTTAAAAGGATGATGGTGTAGCCTGGGTTTCTCTGAAAGCAGGACCTGTGACCAAGGCTTGCATGCAGGTAATTTATTTGGGAAGTAGAAGTTGGTTCTGAGGAAGGATAGGGGAAGTAAGACAGAGAAGGAGAGAAACTTCCTGGGAACTTCTCATGAGCCTTTTGAAATATGTCTCAGACTGTTGCCTACAAGAACAGGCAAACTATGGCCTCTAGAGTGAATCTGACTGACCACCTAGTTTTGAAAATAAAGTTTTATTGAAACAAATCTATGCCATTCATTTATGTATATTGTACGGCTGCTTTCAGGCTATGATGGCAGAGACTATGATGGCCTAAAAAGTCTAAATTATTTTCTATCTGGCCTTCTACAGAAAAAATTTTCCTACCTTTGCCCTAGAGGATGAAGGGAGTAAACATTTATCCATTAACTCTCCTCCCCAGTGGTCAAAGGCTGCCTAAATGGGGTAAACTCCCTCACCCTTGGGATTGCTCTCACCTTGTAAGCAGATTCCAATACTCTGACATTAGAGAAGCCTAAGTTTAAGAAATAAAAGGTTTAACTAAGGTGAGTCACTCTCTTATTAAAGCCAGGATAATCTGGTCAAAATCTGTGCAGAATTAATGGCTATAAGATACCTGGAGTGAGAGACTGGATGAAAGAATATGAAGTGTGTACAAAAGGTGTCTGATACTGGGCTTCCCTGGTGGCTCAGTGGTCAAGAATCTGCCTGCCAATGCAGGAGACATGGGTTCGATCCCTGATCCAGGAAGATCCCACATGCCACTGAGCAACTAAGCCTGTGTGCCACATCTATTGAGTTTGTGCTCTAGAGCCCAGGAGCCTCAACTATTGAGCCCATGTGTCAGAACTACAGAAGCCTGTGTGCCCTAGAGTCCATGCTCCTCACAAGAGAAGCCACAGCAATGAGAAGCTTGTGCACTGCAACTACAGAGTAGCCATCACTTGCTGCAACTACAGAAAAGTCCACACAGCGACGAAGACTCACCACAGCCAAACATAGATAAATAAATAATTCTAAAAAGGTGTCTGATATGTAACAAAAATGTGGTGATGATGGTTTTTTCATTCATTGCAAATTATTTATTAAGCATCTATCACATATCAGGCTTTCTTTTAGATGCTAGGGGTATAGCGGCGAATAAGGATGACAAAAATCTCTGCCCTTATAAAACTTACAATCAAGTATAGGAGACAAGTGACAAATAATACGTAAAATATGTGGTGTGCTAGATAGCAATGAGTGCAAAGAGCTTTCCAGGCAAGAGCAATGGCCCTGAGATGGAAGAATGCCTGATGTATTTGAGAAATATTCAGGTATAATGTGATTCAGTGTGAAGCAGTTGGAGAAGATTGTGTAGGGCATCATAAATAGAAAGGACTTGAGCTTTCTCTTAGGAGTGAGATGAAGGTTTAAGCAGAGCAGGGATGTGACCTGACTTAAATTTTTTTTCTGAAGAATTAAAAAAAAAAATTGAGACATAACCCGAACACGATAAAGTACACAAATCTTAAGTGTATAGCTTAATAATAGCTCTGTTAAGTGTATAGCTTAATATGTATCCACCCATGTAACCAACACCTGGATCAAGACAGAATACTGCCATCAACTCAGTTTCTTTGTCCCTTTCAGTCCATTCCCCATCTCCTCAACAAGGCAACTGTTCTTTTGGCTTTGAACACCACTAATTAGTTTTACTTAGTCTTAAACTTCACTTAAATGGAGTCACAGAGGATGCACTGTTTATCTGGGTCTGTTTTTGTTCACCTTTTATTTTGAGATTCATTGATGTGTTTGACTATAAGAGTGGCTCTCTCAGTGTGGAGTGGTGTTCCACTGTACGAGTATGCTATCATTTATTTCTTCTTCTACTGATGGGCAGTGGGTTTTGGCTATTATGAATAAAGATTTTGTGAACATTCTTGCATACGTATTTTTGGTGGATATATGCATTAGTTTTTCTCGAATATTTCTAGATTGGAAATGCTGTCACAGGGTGGACATATGTTCAGCTTTAGTAAATATTGCCAAAATGTTTTGAACAAAAGCTGTTGAACAAACTTAAACTCCATCAGCAATATAAAAGAGTTCAGACTGCCAGACACTTTTACCAACTTTTGATATTGTCAGTCCTTGTGGGTTTTTTTTCCCATTCTGGTAGGTGTGCATTGGTTCCACATTGTGATTTTAATTTGCATTTTTCTGATAGGTAATGATGTGTGATTTTTTAATATGCTTATTGATCATCTGGATACAAAGCAGGTGGTCAAGTTTTATCTGTTTCATTTTATTTTTTTCTTACTGATTTGTAGTTCTTATTATATTCTAGATACAAGCCGTTTTTGGCTACATTGTTGCAAATATATTTTTTCCAGTTTGGGGCTTGCTCGTTTGCTTTCCTAATAATTCACAACAACAAACAGAAGTTCTTAATTTTAGTGAAGTGGTTGCTGCTTTATGTGTCCCACTAAGGACTTCTTTGCCTAGGCCAGAAGCAAAGACTTAAGGTTTCTTCCAGAAACTTGTTTTAGCTTCTATGGTTAGTCTATGATTCATCTTGAATTAATTTTTATTTATGGTCTGAAGTAGGGGATATGAATATTTTTCCCATTTTGATATCTTATTCCTATAGCACTATTTATTAAACATACTGTTTTAACCACTGAATTGCAATGGTGCCTTTGCTGTAAATTAAGTGGCATTGTATATATGAGATTCCATTATTGAGATGGGAAAACTGCAGGTGTTGGAAGTTTGGGAGAAATTTGAGGAGCTTGATTTGGACTGACTAATTTCAGAATTTATAGTCTAATACAAGTGTATGGTCAAATAGATGGCTGTATATGTGGTTCAAGTGTTCAGGAGAGAGGCTAGAATAGTAAAATAAATTTGGCATTCATCAGCACATATATTGTCTTTATAGCCGTGAGACTGGATAAAATCACCAAGGAAGCAAAAGGAGACATTAAAAAAAGAAGCTCAAGGATTAACCTTGGTGAAACACTTATCAGTAACTTAGTTATGTATTTATAAAGACCAACTTAATTTAATAAGAGTCATCTTCAGTTCAGTTGAGTCGCTCCGTCGTGTCCAACTCTTTGCGACCCCATGAACCACAGCATGCCAGGCCTCCCTATCCATCACCAACTGCAGGAGTCTACCCAAACCCATGTCCATTGAGTCGGTGATGCCATCCAACCATCTCATCCTCCGTCGTCCCCTTCTCCTCCTGCCCTCAATCTCTCCCAGCATCAGGGTCTTTTCAAATGAGTCATAGGCAGCCTAATGGGAAATGGCAATTGGAAGAATCCCTGTTTTTTGAGAGTCCATTAACTTTTACATAAATTTAGACACCACATGCTAACCAGGTGTTCGAACAAATTATTCCCTGGCTCTTGGTCTCCATACACGAATAAGACTGTGATTAGAATTTAGTTCTAACATTCCAAAATAATGAAAACCACCTGGGGCAACTCAATAAACTTAGAATACATTTATTCGCAGAAGCTCTTTTCTGAATTGCAGGGATATGCATGTGAAAGAGTAAAAATCACTTGTTTACTGATGACACAGGGGCTTATAAAGGGGCACCGATTCAGTAGGATTTAAGAGAATTCATGATGTTCCCTTCAGAACAATTTTTAAAGAGTTGCCCTACTGAACATATGCACAATTTGATCCTTTTGAACAGTAAGGCATTTTCTTGTATGGAAGGGCATTATTATGGCTCAGCTCAACCATATTTTTAAAACAATATGTCAGGTGAGTAGTTTGTTTTCATAATTTGAAAATCTGAGCCTTAGCATTTTAATTTATAAAATCAATCCAGTTGTGCACATATTTCAAAGTGTGGCTACTTTCATTCTTGGTTCTCTCATCTCTTACAGTTCCTAAGGACAATACAGGAATTCCGCCCCCCGGCCCACTCACAGTTCCACTTTCCATGGTTTCAGCTATTCATGTCAACCACACTTCCAAAGCATTAAATGTAAAACTGCAGAAACACACAATCCATGAGTTTTCAGCTGCATGCCATTCTGAGTAGCATGATAAAATCTCACCCTGTCCTGTTCCTTCCCACTTGGGACATGAACCATCCCTTTCTCCAGTTATTTCTGCCCGTTGGTCACATAGTAGCCATCTCAGTTATCAGATCTACTGTCGTGGTAGCACAGTACTTGTGTTCAAGTAACTTTTATTTTACTGAATAATGGCCTCAAAATGCTTCCTTTAAGTGAAAATATGCAAGTTCCTGACTTAATAAGGAAAGAAAAAAATTGCATGCTGAGGTTGCTAATATTTACAGTAAGAACAAGTCTTTTATCCCTGAAATTGTGAAGAAGGAAAAAGAAATTTGTGCTAGTTTTGTTGTCTCACCTCAAACTGCAAAAGTTAGGGCCACGGAGCATGATACGTGCTTCGTTAAGAGGGAAAAGGCTTTAAATTCATACAATAAGATGCTTTGAGAGAGAGAGAGATCACATTCACAAAATTTTTCTTATAGTATAGTGTTATAATTGTTCTATTTTATTGTTAGTTATTGCTGTTAATCTTTTACTGTGCTTAATTTATATAGTAAAGTTGATCATAGGTATGTTTATATGTAGGAAAAAACATGAAAAATATACATAGACATATTTTGGTGCTATCTACGGCTTCAGGCATCCACTAAGGGTTTTGGAACATCTTCCCTGTGGATAGGGAGGGCAGACACTGTAATCTAAAATGCAGCCAAAAGGCTGACACAACTTATGCTAAAAATGGCTTGATTTTTTTTTTCTCATATATATTATCTGATTTTTCTTCAACATTAATGGACGGATTTCAGACTAAATGCTATGTAAAAACTTTTAGTGACCACCTCCACACTCTGAATTACCACAGTCTAGTTATTAGTGGTTGTTTGGTAGAGGGCGTAGTGAGAACACATTAGAGCCAAGAGCTTGTAGGAAAAACTTGGTGTTCCATGAAGAGTTTCTACTCACAACAGTAAATCACAGTGAAAAATGGTCAAGAGTCAGAACACGAGTTCAACTCCAAAGATACTAATCAAGCAGGAAACAGTCATCTTAGTGGTGAAACAATGCCAAGATAAATGCAGTCACATGAGAAATGATGAAGTTTACAGTTATAGCTGTGGCTATGTAGGAGAAAGTTCATATTCTTAAAAATATACATTGAGATATATAGGGGTAGAAGGGGGTTGACAAGCAACTTACTCTCAAATGGTTCGAAAAATAATTTGATATACATGTATGAACATCTATACAGATAGTGAGAAAGGGAGAGAGGGAAAAGGCAAGGGAGGGAGACACAGGTAATTGATAAAGTAAATGGGGCGATTCGTTAACAACTGGTGACATTTCTTGCAGCTTTTCTGGATGCTTGAAATTATTTCAACATCCATAGGTGCAAAAAAGTATATGAACGAAAGCACGTATGCAAGTGCACACACACACAGAGGGAAATGATCATGAAATATAGGGTTGCTGCCGAAGCCCTATATTTTCCAGTCATTCCTTTCCAAGCCCCACCACCTCAAGGATGTTTTTGGCATTTTTCAAGTGACCAAGGTCCTCATGTGTCCTCGGAAGTATTATAGAATATCAGTCTGCCTTTGTCACTCCCTTTTCTTCTCTACTGGGATTCCCTGGTGGCTCATACGGTAAAGAATCTGCCTGCAATGCAGGAGACCTACTTTCTTTCCTATGGAGGCCACGACCCCTATGACTTCAGAGAAGACAAATCTGGAGGAGAGAGGCGACCCCTCTGAGGACACTGAACTCAGCTGAGGAATGTGCTATTTGTCAAAACTTTGCTGGGGATTTGTGAGCTTATGAACTCATACCCCTGAACTCCCAGGATTCTGCTGTGGGCCTTCCTTGTCTCACCCCAGGTCTCTGCTAATGACCTGGAGGGTGGTGGTGGCCCTTCTGCCTCCTCTCTTTAAGTGGCTGCTTTGAGTGCCACGTGGCATTCCTTCTTCATGTGTTACCAGAGGGAGAATCTGTGTCAGATGTTAACTTCTCAGGAGTTGGTTTCTTATACTGATTTTCAAATTATATTTGTTGGTTGACTCATGAAATTGTTTTGAAAGGGGCTGAGGAACTGCAAATAAATGTATGCAACGTGTAATGTCATATTTTAAAATCAAACAACTCAAAGTAATAAAGTAAGTGATGCCATTAAGGTGGTGTGGAAGAGTCTAAAGGGGCTCAGCCAGTGGACTGCAGGGCCTCTCACAATTTTATGTGCCATGGTCCCCAGGAATCTTGTTGACATGCAGCTTCCAGTGGGAAGTCTGAATGGGGCCTGAGCTTCTGCATTTATTAGCAGGTCCGGGTGATGCTGGTTCATGCTTACGGAGTAGTGGGGCACCATGAGAACATCAGGGGAGGGTCATGGTGGCCTGGAAAACTTGATGAAGAGGAAGATTCTAGATGAGCTGTGCACAGAGAGTGAGCAGAGTTTAGGCAGATGAAGAGGGGAGCAAGCACTACAGGTGCAGAGATCGACTGAGCAAAGGCACAAAGGTGGGAATGAGCTTGACTTGCCAGGAGAGCTCTCAGCACGAGCTTGGCTGAGATGGTTTGCATGGTGGAGAGTAGGTGGTAAGTTGAGAATGGAAGCTTTGAATACTGGGCTGAAGAACACACATTCTAGGCAAAAGAAAGGCAGAGAGAGTGTTAGAGAAGCCACTGAACCCTGTCTTTATGCTGATCCTGAACTTCTAGCCTCTAGAACTGTGAGAAAACAAGTTTCTATTGTTCCAGCCATCCCGTCTGTGGTAGTTTGTGATGGAAGCCATTGGAAACTAACACAGCAGCATTTTCCCTTCTCTCCTCCCCTTCATCAGTCAACTAAAGAAATACATGAACGTCTGCCATAAGCAAGATGCGGTGCTGGGCACAGAGAGCAAGAAAGAAGTATAGGATAAAGAGAGACATAGTGAAAGCCCATGCGCAGTAACAAAGACCTGCGCAGCCATAAATGAATGAGAAATCAGGTGCTGGAGAAGATAAGAGCATTTTGCAAAGTGAGGGGGGAGCACCTGCATTATTTATTTTACCCTCTTAATCAAAGAAGAACCTGAAAAAGCACAAGGTTTCAGGAAGAGTGGAAGCAGGAAAAGGTTAAAGTGCACAGTGTTTACTGGTCTCAAACCTCACAAAACCAACCCTGACCATAATTTAGGGTTAGAAGAACTTAGGTGAACTTAAGGTTATCATGCTTTCCCGTCACAAACCATTAACACATCTATTAGGGTTCCAGAGAATGAAAATTCTCAAAGGCCTGTAAACATTCTTTATATAACTCTTCCTTTTAAAGGAAAATGGTTCAATTCGCCGAAGAGGAAAAAGGGACCAAAAAGGAAGTTGGACGTGGACAGTATTAGCATCTAAATTTTGAGAAACTTGGAACAAACCCATTATCTAAGCAATAACAGTTTACACATCCCTCAGCTTTACTTGCATTTTTAAGATTCCATCAAATATCCTTTTACTACGATGTCTGTAAGAGAGATGATACCACAAATGTAACAGACAGTCATTAATGATTCTGAGTCACTTATGCTCATGTGCTTCCCTGGTAGCTCAGCTGGTAAAGAATCCACTTGCAATGCAGGAGACCCTGGTTCAATTCCTGGGTCAGTAAGTTCCCCTGGAGAAGGCATAGGCTACCCAATCCAGTATTCTTCCCTGGTGGCTCAGATGGTGAAGAATCCGCCTGCAATGTAGGAGACCTGGGTTGGGAAGATCCCCTGGTGGAGGGCATGGCAGCCCACTCCAGTATTCTATCCTGGAGAATTCCCATGGACAGAGGAGCCTAGCAGGATATAGTCCATGAGGTTACAAAGAGTCTGACATGACTAAGTGACTATGTACCGCACACAGCACATGAATAAGATGCTGTCAACTGCCCAGGATAGAACTGGCCTTTGAACTTTGAGATGTGTATGTTCCCTTAGTTGGCATGAATAACTGCTTAGTGAGCAAATCAAATCTTCTACAGACACAAAAATTTTTTCTTATAAAGAGAATACAACTGCACACAAATACAGTTTATGTTAACTTAGCCTGATATTATTCAAGACCAATGACTATTAGGCCAAGAAAAAGAAAAGGAAAAGAGAAGTGACTTTTGCTACCAATGAAACATACCTTCACTTTCCCTGTGTGTTCTGGTTACTCTTAGCTTAGTTTAATGGGAGTATCTTGGGTGAGAGTCATGTTCACTCCTAGACTATTCTAGTCCTGTTTTCTCTTTGTCTGCAGAAACTGAGGGTTGACAATAGAGTTTTAGATAACCACAGAAATGGTGAGTATTTAAACAAGACACTTGGTTAAATACACTATCCCCAAGGACAATGGACTTCCCTGGTGGCTCAGATGGTAAAGAATCTGCCTGCAATGCAGGAGACCTGGATTCAGTCCCTGGGTCAGGAAGGTCCCCTGCAGGAGGACATGACAACCCACTCCAGTACTTTTGCCTGGAGAATCCCATCGACACAGGGGCCTGGAGGGCTACAGTACGTGGGGTCGCAGAGTCAAAGATGACTGAGCAACTAACACTTTCAAGGACAACACTGGTCAAAGTTTGGGTTTACATGTTGCATCAGTGTTATTGTGGCCTTGGAATACCATGAAGAAAAACCAGTGAGAAGGGAGTTTCAACGGAGGAACTTCTGCTCACAAAGAGCATTTAGGCAGAATCATGATGGTTGGATGGAGACAGATGGGATTTAAAGATTAATTGAAGTCATTTGTTTTGCAGAGAAGAAAATTGTGGGTGCAGGAAGATTGAGCAGTTTACACAGATCACATAGTTTGATAGAGACTAGGGAAGAACTAGAAACCAATGTGACTCTAAGACCCAACTTTTGTATGTTTTTACTACAATGTCCATTTGAAATCCTTTCTCTATAGCTTAATTGAATAGTGTCCAAATGGAAGAATTCAAAATGCTATTTTTCTAATTTGTAGGCTATGAAGCAATGTATTTACTTGATGAACAAGACCAGTGTTCATTCTTCTAGGACCTCTTAAAGGCTTTACATGATCTGTCTGCAGTTTAAATTGATTTCTATGTTTGAGTCTTAAGTTTTAGAAACACAGAGGAAAAAAAAGCTTATTTTCAAGGGGTGTGTCCAGAAGCACCCTTGATAGAGTATTCCTCAGCTTAATCAGAAAAACTTTTAAGTGAGAGTCCAACAAAATCATGTAGCTATGTCTCTATCATTTTCTGTTTCTCTTCACTCAGTAAAGGTCTCTGGAGACCTTTACAACTGTCCAGCTCTGTGACCTTGCCCGAGTCAGCACTCCTCTCTGTGCCTTTTTTCTGCCCGTCTGTAAATTTAGGCACCACAGAGAGTAACATAATGGGGAAGTTTATATAGGCTTTGGGGCTACACAAATTTTTGAGAATGATAGAAACTGAACTATATGTTTATGGTTACAATTGGCATAATTTAGGATATATATTGTCTAATCTAACCATCTTTAAGACTGTCTTAAAACAATGGGAGTAGTCCTCCCTTCTCAATCTCTGGATGCTCCATCCATAGTCTGTGTTTCATTACAGTCCTAATTCCTTTCCTTGTTTTCTTCCCTTGCTCACAGATTGCCACATCCTTATTAAAGCAATGCATTGCGAAGGAATGGTCCTGCAGGGAGCTTTGTTTCAACAGGCACAATACTGGGCAGCCAAGTGCCCCCATCCCTTCCTTCACCTCCGAAGGTTCCTCCTATTTTGGGAGACAGGCTGAATGCTGCCCACATGGTGAGGCAGAAAGAGCACCGCTGCCACCACCTGGATGCAGGCAGAATGAAGCACCACACAGAACAGAAAGGTCGCTATGTGTCCACAGGTGAGCAAGCTCTCTTGCTCGATTCTTTGCCCTGTTCTTTTAATTTCTTTAGAATCTCTTTGCCTTTCTATTTTTCTTCACTCCTTTTCACCTTTCCTACACAGATACATTAATCCTGCCTCAGTTTTACCTATTACCCTGGTTTAGGAAAAGGTCCAGAGAATGGTGAGAGACCTACTTTAAACTGGGAGATGAGGGAGACCAGAATAAGGCCACCCTTTCTGTGGCAAACTCATCTGACATAGATGATGCCTAATGCAGGTTTATGTGTGCTCCTGAATATAGAGGAAAAGCCTCCTTGTGAAGCTCTTCTTTATGCTGCCTGAGGTTCTGTCAAGTTCTACGAAATTGATAGTTCTGAAATTAAGGGTGTAGATCTAGCAATTTTCTTATTCGGAGAGAAAAGACAACATGCAGCCCAGAGCTTGTCTACCCTGTGACACGTGTTATATAATGCTCCAGGATCGAAGGTACTCTTCAATGTGATGTGGCTCTGGAGACTCACCAGGGATTTAGTTGTGTCCGGCTCTTTGCGACCCCATGGACTGCAGCATGCCAGGCTTCCCTGTCCATCACCAACTCCTGGAGCTTGCTCAAACTCATGTCCATTGGTCGCTGATGCCATCTCACCATCTTGTCCTCTGTTGCCCCCTTCTCCTCCTGCCTTCAATCTTTCCCAGCATCAGGGGCTTTTTCAATGAGTCAGTTCTTCTCATCAGGTGGCCAAAGTATTGAAGTTTCAGCTTCAGCATCAGTTCTTCCAATGAACATTCAGGACTGATTTCCTTTAGGATTGACTGGTTTGATCTTGCAGGGATTTACAGTATTGACTATAAACACTCCTTAGTGTGAAAAATAGGGAGCGAGACAAACAAAACAAAACAAGAACAAAACCTTCTTATGTGGACCTTCTTGGATTCCTTAGGAACTTTCCTCTAGATAGTGCAAGAGTTATCCGAATCATTACTGATCATCTACCAGGAGTCAGACCTGTTCACAGCATCAGTTAGAAGCAAAAGAGAAGGAACCTACTCAGTTTTCTAAATCAAGGTTAGTTTTTACTTGTGTAGTTTGGATAACCATTTCTGATGCTGAAAATCTTTTTAGTAATCCCTTTTAGGCATCTAGGGTTCCCAAGGGTGCCCTGGAGATAACTCAGAGGCTATGGGTTGTGACCAACCTGGACAGCATATTAAAAGGCAGAGACATTACTTTGCCAACAAAGGTTCATCTAGTTAAGGCTATGGTTTTTCCAGTAGTCATGTATGGATGTGAGAGTTGGAGTATAAAGAAAGTTGAGTGCCAAAATTGATGCTTTTGAACTGTGGTGTTGGAGAAGACTCTTGAGAGTCCCTTGGACTGCAAGGAGATCAAACCAGTCAACCCTGAAGGAAGTCAGTCCTGAATATTCATTGGAAGGACTGATTCTGAAGCTGAAACTCCAATACTTTGGCCACCTGATGTGAGAAACTGACTCATTTGAAAAGACCCTGATGATGGGAAAGATTGAAGGGGGGAGGAGAAAGGGACAACAGAGGATGTGATGATTGGATGGCATCACCGACTCAATGGACATGAGTTTGAGTAAACTCTGGGAGTTGGTGATGGACAGGGAGGCCTGGCATGCTGCGGTCCATGAGGTTGCAAAGAGTTGGACATGACTGAGCTACTGAACTGATGGGTTGTGACGACAGAGGCTGGAGCAGTTTGAGGGTAGGGTCTTACCTATCAATTAAAGAGCTTTACTTCTCTTGACTTTCTGCATTCATATTCTGAGATATATTTATTTTCAAAAATTTTTTTTCTAAGAGTTTTAAAAGATTAACATAGAAAATTATGCCTGTTATAACCATTCCGAATAATGACTAAGATAGTCACTGAAAATTGTGCGATTGGTCTAATGATTCAAGCTTTGACAAACAGTAGTGATTTGTTTTTAGCATTGATCATGAGTCCTAAACTCCCTAAATATTTTAAGTGGCTTATTGGGATGCTTTTGCTCTTATTTTCTCATTTAAAAAAAATTCCAGATATGATTAAGGGTTAACTTCTGTTAGGCTTAAGGTGCATAGATGGAATTTAGTTGTCTCTTTTCTGGAGAAATTACAGTAAAATCTGAAATTCAGTATTATGTTTAAACCTCAAAGTTCAAAACTTAAAATAAAAAACAAAAAACAAAAACATGTAAGGCTTCCCTGGTAAATCAGTGGTAAAGTATACGCCTGCCAATGGGAGACATTGGTTTGATCCCTGATTAGGGAAGATCACACATGCCGCAGGGCACCTAAGCCCATGTACCACAACTACTGAGCCTGGGCTTAAGAGCCTAGGAGCTGCAACTACTGAAGCCTGCCCTAGAACCCCTGCTTTACAACAAGAGAAGACATCACAATGAGAAGCCTGAGGACTGCAATTAGAGTGTAGCCCTCGCTTGCTGCAACAGGAGAAAAGTCCACACAGCAACAAAGACCCAACACAGCCAAAAATAAATAAATAATACATCAAATTATTAAAAAATGAGTAGATGAGCTCTAAATGTTTCGATTTTGACTGAGACTTTTCTGAACCCTTCATAACACCTACTATAAGACTGTGCTCAGTTACTCAGTTGTGTCTGACTCTTTGTGGCCCCATGGACTATAGCCTGCTAGGCTCCTCTGTCCATGGAATTTTCCAGGTAAGAATACTGGAGTGGGTTGTTGTTTTCTACTCCAGGCGATCTTCCTGGCTCAGGGATGGAACTCACGTCCCTGTGTCTCCTGCATTGGTAGGTAAATTCTTTACCATTGTGCCTCTTGGAAACCAAACTATGAGGTTGGGTACTCAGTAGATGTTCAATAAATACTAGGGGGTTGAGCTGAATTGTTTAGATTCTAAAATTAAAGTATGCGAAGCTGAAGATTTCAGAAATAATACTACATAAACCGACAATGTCCACCTTCATAAACTTGTTTAGAGCATTCCTGATTGTGGGAGTGAGATGTAGGAATTGTGGGGGATCCATTCCTCTCTCTGTCCCTCACTCACACTTTCTTCCTTCCTCTCTTTTCTCTGTTATTCCATCATTACCTGAAAACTGATGAGCTTTCAGAGAAGAAAATCAGGAAGCAAAACCATATTATATAAAACCATATTATAAAGCTCTAATACCTGTCAGTGTGGTATTGTGAGAAGAGATAAATAGATCATTTGAACAGAAGAGAGAGCCACACAAAAAGACCCACAATAAGAGACTTAATTTATGAAAAAGATGGCACTGCAGAGCACTAAGGAAAACATGATCTTTTCACTAATGGTGCTGAGACAACTGAACATTCATATGGAAAAGAAAGAAATCTGACTCTATACCATATCATATACAAAACCCAATGCAGGTGAATTGTAGACCTTAACATGAAAAGAAAAACAATAAAGATTCTAGATTTTAAAATCAGAGAATTTTTCACTCTGAATACTTTTCAGAGTAAGAAGAGATTTCTTAATAGGATGCAAAAAGCACTAATTGTAAAGAGACAAACTGCTAAATTTGACGACATTAAAATTAAAATTTTATGCTTATCAAAAAGCATTATTAAATGCATGAAAAGAGTAAATATATTTTCATCACATATGATCAATGACTATCATTCCAGAGTATATAAAGAACACCTGCAAACATAGTTGAAAAGTAGACTAAAGATTTGAACAGGCATGATGCAAAAGGATAGCCAAATAGCTAATAAACATATGAAAAGTTGTTCAATCTCACTCGCAACCAGGTAAATGCAAATCAAAACTATCATAAGATGTTCAGAAATCAGATTAGAAAACATTAAAAACCCTAACAACAATGCCATATTCGGTGAGGATGCAGATCAGTGGAAAAGTCTCATATATAACTGGTGAGGGTGAAAATAGGTAAAGCCAATTTGGAAAACTCTAAGCTGATCTACTAAAGTTGAAGATACATATATATGCTGATCCTGGGAGTAGAACTGATGAATTTTAAAGTATGTGCATCCTCAACAGAAATGGATATATACATATACCAGGATGTATTAAAAAAAAAAAGCCTAGCCATTATTCATAATAGTCCTAATTAAGAATTTTTTTCTATTTTATATTGAAGCATAGTTGATTAACAATGTTGTGTTAGCTTCAAGTATACAACAAAGTGATTCAGTTATATATATACATGTATCTATTTCAAATTCTTTTCCTATTTAGGCTATTACAGAATATTAAGCAGTGCTTCCTGTGCTGTACAGTAGGTCCTCGTTGGTTACCTAATTTAGATATAGCAGTGTGTGAAAGTCAATCCCAAACTCCCAATCTATTTTTCTCCCACCCTTCCCCCTGGTAACTGTAATTTCATTCTCAAAGTTTGTGAGTCAAAAAGCCCTAATTTAGAATTGACAATGTTTTATTTCCTGATCTGCTTGGTGATTATACATGGGTCTCTCTTATAATTACTTATTAAACTGTACATTTATGCATTAGCTGTCATATATATATTATTTTTCACAAGGTCAAAAAATAAAATGAATCACTGAAAAATGATAATATTTCTAGCATCCAGTTTATATTGCTCTATATAAGCAGAAAGATATAAAATACCTCGTCAAATGTTCTGCATAAGTCCAGATGCATTATATTTTTATGCATTGCCCTTATCTTAGTAACTTTGTCAAAAGTGGAAATATTTCCTCAACATGAGTTGCTCTTAATGAACCATAGGATAGATCCACATAAGGCAGTGTATTATAACATAAAGAACATGAAAAAGAGAGTCAAAGTGCTGTTACACCAGTTCTGGTAGCTCAGTGGCCTTGGTAAATCAACTGACTACCTCTTCCTTCTTTAAAAAAAGACCTTGTAGTAGATAATCACTATGTCTTCTCTGGCTCTAAACTTTTTAAGATTCAATAATTCTATGAATAAATACTCTCTAGAATATCCTGAATTTCTGTTCTAAAAGGCTGTTATGATAGTCAAGTAATAACCAATTGGTATAATTCAAAGGGGCATCATGATGCAGTTCCAAATTATATCAGTGATAATTAGTTTTAAAGAACTAGAAAATTTATGGCTAGATCATCTAAAATCTTTAAGCAAAGTTTGTTGAGCTGTGTCAATGCATAGCTCATGCTGGTGTAAAAAGGTGGCTTACAAATAAAGAGTTAGTCTGGAGAACTAATCTAAAAGGCATTTTACATATACTTTTTTTTTTTTTTTGACCACACTACATGGCTTGGTTGGAGAAAGAAATGGCAATGCTTTCCAGTATTCTTGCCTGGAAAATCCCATGGACAGAGGAGCCTGGTGTGTTACAGCCCACGGGGTTGCAGAGAGTCAGGCACGACTGAGCGACAGCACATGTGTCCTGTGGGATCTTTGTTCCCTGACCCAGGATTGAACTCAGGCCCAGGACAAAGACATCGTGAAGTTCTAACCACTGGACCACCAAAGAATTCCCAAGGCATTCTGTTTTGGATTGAGAGTCCATCAGCACAGTTGCTCACAGAAGGCAAGTTGTAGGCATGGAGGTCTATCCACCTACCCCTTAAGTCTTGACTCCTGGAAATATGTAATTTTATCATTCACTCACTCATTCAATCTACAAGTGTTTATTTAATTCCTATCATGTATTGGCACTGTGGAGAACTCAAAGATGGAGTAAATATTATCCCGGCCCTCCAGTTGATCACAATCTGCCTATTATTTTGGACAAATGTTTCTAATTTTGATTTACATGGAACTATAAAAAATGCTGTTGACTGACACTGATTTAATAATTGATATAAAATAATCATTATCTGAAAGTGGATAGAATTATTTGACCAATTTGAAAATAAAGGAGCACTAATTATTAAGTATATCCTGCTCTAGAAAGTGGTTCTGATAGTGTCAGAAAATTCTTATACTATAATGTTATGTTAGAAAAAGTACATAAAAATGATCTCAAGATCTCAACTGTGGAACAAAACATTTAGATGCAAGTGGTGGTTATTTCTGAGATTAAATTTATTTATACCAAGGTTATATTAAAGAAAAATATATACATTTATTAAAAAATATACTAAAAAAAATTAGACCAGCAAGGTACTTAGTGTAAAACTTTTCAAAAGTAGAGCAACAAACAGCAACAACAAAACAACAAAACCAAGTCTGTATTTACTTTACTTGGAATTAATCCTGTTGAGCTGGAGCCCGGAAAAACAGAAATACACAGCACTTAGAATTATAGGGCCACATGAGAGTTTATTTTTAAAAAAGTTTGTAGCAGAGAGACTAGAATATCAGAGAATAGAAGGAAAGGAAATGCGACCCTATGATTGGGAAAAGGATTTTGCTGAAAACAACTTGCCAATTTTTCCAGTAATAATATTGTTTTGCCTGATAATCATACTGTGTCTGCCAATGGCATTGTTCTCCAATGACAGTGAGAGATAAAAAGGAGACAGCTGTGTGACATACAGTAATGTGGGGAAACATTTTCCCCTGCAACAGGAAGAACAGGGAATCTTAATCTTACCTCCTAGAGTCTTGAGAGGCTTTACTCACGCCTCTACAGAAAAACAGAGTTACGATTTAATTTAATTTTTATTTTTATACGTGGTTTTGTTAGTCATTTATTTCATATTTTTACTGAAATTTAATCCATATACTACAAAATACACAGTTCTTAGGTATTTGGCTTGATAACTTTGGGTGCTCAGTTGCTCAGTTGTGTCCTACTCTTTGCAACACTAGGGACTATAGCCTGCCAGGCTCCTCTCTCCATGGGAATTCTCCAGGCAAGAATACTGGAGTGGGTTGCCATTTCCTTCTCCAGGGGACCTTCTCAACCCAGGGATCGAACCTGCAACTTCCGTGTCTCCTGCATTGCAGGCAGTAAATTTGGACGACTGTAATAAGATAGAGGATAAGAAAGTTCCCTTGTACTCCTTTTCCCATTAGTTCTCCTGGCCCTCCTTGAATCACTGTCGAATTGCCTTCACCACAGATTAGTTTCACCTGCTTTTGGATTTTTTAAAAATGGAATCAGGCAGAGGAAACAGAATAACAGAGGTCTGATGGTAAAGTCTAGTTTGAAATTCTTGCTCAAACAGGAATCCCAGATGCTATCAAGCTCTTCATACAAACATGTAAGTGTCTCACTGCAACAGCAACTAGAATTTGCTTAAAGCTGCTTCTTTACTTTTGCTCAATTTTCCTAGATGGGAAACCTCTGATCCTCAAGTTTTCACCACTTTCAGGATGTGAAAACTGACTATGAAATCAGAAGACTTGATCCATTTCTACAAATTCTTATAACTAGTTTTATAGTCTTCTTGTTATTTGCTTCATTTCTGTTCTCTTTAGTTCATTATTCTTTAAAATGAGTGTAACTCCAATAGCGCCTACATACATACATGCATACATACATAGTGGGGTTAAGGATTTCTTTCAAGGCACCATTCCCATCAATATATATAGGAGTGATGGTGAGCATGTCTGGCCAAGGCGCACTCCTGCCTTGGTGACACTTTCCCATGTGCTGTCAGGGTAATCTGACTCCTAACAGTCATTCTCCAGATCACTGTTCCACTTTTCATTGGTCAACTACTGAACAATAAACAGCTTCTCCAGGATTTTGTCACAATCCTCTACCATTTTGGGCTTCCCTGGTAGCTCAGATGGAAAAGAGTCCGCCTGCAATGCAGGAGACCCATGTTCAATCCCTCAGTCAGGAAGATCCCCTGGAGAAGAGAATGGCTACCCACTCCAGTATTCTTGCCTGGCAAATCCCATGGACACAGGAGGCTGTCGGGCTATAGTCCCTGGGGTTGCAAAGAGTTAGACATGACTGAGCGACTAACACTTTCATTATACCATTTCACAAGTGTAAACCCAATATCCTTTAATTCCTCCAGAGAACAGCCAGGACAAGGCTACAATATTTCATAGAACTTTACCGAAAGATTGGAGATAACAAAAGTTCAATATAGATTATCTTAGAATTAAGACAGACCCAGATTCTGTGGAGGAATGAAATTGATATAATATGGGAGCTCTCTGTAAGCAAAATAATACAAAAACATTTTACTTTGCAAGTTTTAAAAACCTGACCATATCTGCAGATTGCTAAGTTTCCACCCAAGATCTCTGAAGGCAGTGCCAAGTCAGGGAACCTGACAATTAAGCTTTATTGGCTTCATGTCTTTTGTTTATAACTGCTCCCATAAGTACACACATCCAAATTCTAATTACTTGCATTACTCATTTTCCATGATATGTGGAGCCAGCTCAGTGCCTTCCCATGGGCATATTGGAGAACCATCCCCACAGGCTCTCTTCTCTTCCCTAGGATGAATCATAATAGGGAGATCCAATTCCTTCAAGGAAATGTGAACCGTTACCTCCAACATGAAGCCTGGTCTACCTGTCATGGGCTTGGCAATCACAGTAGGTCATGGCGTATGTACTGCCTGCGATATTAAAGCTCTCAGTGGCACCAGGTTTGAGAAATAATTGGCTTAGCCAGTGCACTCCACATCCAGGTCTTATGCGTTTCACAGTCTATTGTTTAGGGTGACATGAAAGAAAAGGTCAACCTTGCTTGTTCCTGTTGACCATCAACCAATTGTCCTTTTCCTATGAGCCAGTGTTTAGGCAAGGATACAGACACATCTTCCAAGACAAATGTATTTTTCAGCAAAGGGAAACTGAAAACAAAATTTTCAGAGTTGTCTATAAATCTTTGGTGTTGTGGTCTTGTGAACAGATTTATTTTATGTTATAAAACCAAATTCTTAACATTTCAATCCAACAGGCTTTCCAGAGAATTGCCCATAAGGTGCTGCCTTAAAACTGCTTGACAAAAACAATCTCTCCCAGAACAGAAGGAGGACTTTCCCTAAAGACAAACTCTGATTTCTCCTGAAATGCACTGGTTGTTTTAAACTTCCTAAAAGACAAACCTCTGACTTCAACAGATCTAAGTTACAGTCCTCCCAGGGCATCCTCACACTTTATGTAACAACACCCTATCTACTTTGCAAGATTGTGTCAAGATTAAACTAATCAGTGTCTGTGAAAGTGCTTTGCAAACTTTAAAGACTGTATAGATTATAAGCTGTGTTACTATTGGAGAACTGTAGCCAAAACCCTTCTCCATTAAAAGTATCAAACTATCGGCAATGCTCTATTATGAGAGTTAGTGGCCTTAAAAAGGGCAAATTAACATCTAAAAATGATCCCAAATCAAAACTTCAATCAACTTCTCATTTTTTTATCCATCTAATATACAACATAAGATTTATGGTTAATAATATTGTAGTAACTTTGTACGGGGACAGATGGTTACTAGACTTAACATGGTGATCATTTTATAATGTATGCAAAGGTCAAATCACTACATAGTAAGCCTGAAACTAACAGAATATTGGATGTCAGCTATATTTCAATTAAAAAGAAAACTTAGTGATTTCAGACATGCAATTAATTAAATAAGTAAAGCAAGACTTTTTTACATATAGATATAGTCAATGTAAATACTGTTTCCTAAAAAAGCACAAATACATCTAGATACCATTTAGAATTGTTGTTGTTCAGTCTCTCAGTTGTGTCTGATTCTTTGCAACCCCATGGACTGCAGCATGCCAGGCTTCCCCGTCCTTCCTTCACTATTTCCTGGAGTTTGTTCAGACTCATGTCCATTGAGTCAATGATGCCATCCAACCATCTCATCCTCTATTAGTCTGTAATTCCAGTTCAGTCTCCATCTCTACTATAGAATTATAAGGGCATGTCACTATATTTACTGTCTGCCCACAGCTTGCTGAGCGGAGTTTAGCACTTTAAAGACACGCTTGTTGCTTAGTAGTAGTTGTTGTTGTTCAGTGGCTAAGTTTTGTTCGACCCTTTGTGACCCCATGGACTGCAGCACATCAGTCTCCTCAGTCCTCCACTATCTCCCAGAGTTTGCTCAAATTCAAGTTCATTGAGTCAGTGATGCTACCTAACCATCTCATCTTTTGCCACCTCCTTCTTCTTTTGCTTTCAATCTTTCTCAGCTTTCTTTTCCAATGAATCGGCTCTTTGCATCAGGATGTCAGTGTATTGGAGCTTCAGCTTCAGCTTCAGCAACAGTTCTTCCAGTGAATACCCAGGGTTGATTTCCTTTAGGATTAACTGGCTTGATCTATTGCTGTCCAAGGGACTCTCAAGAGTCTTTTCCAGCACCATGATTTGAAAGCATTGATTCTTTGACACTCAGCTATCTTTATGGTCCAACTCTCACATCCGTATATGACTACTGGAGAAACCACAGCTTTGACTATATGGACCTTTGTTGGCAAAGTGACGGCTCTGCTTTTTAATATCCTCTCTAGGTTTGTCGTATCTTTCCTTCCAAGGAGAAAATATTTTTTAATTTTATGGATGCAATCACCATCCACAGTGATTTTGGAGCCCAAGAAAAGAAAATCTGTCACTGCTTCCACTTTCCTCCTTCTATTTGCCATGAAGTGATGGGACCAGATGCCATGATCTTTAGTTTTCTGAATGTTGAGTTTCAAGCCAGCTTTTTCACTCTCTTATCTCACTCTCAGCAAGAGATTCTTTAGTTCCTCTTCACTTTCTGTCATTAGAGTGGTATTATATGCATATCTGATATTTCTCTCAGCAATCTTGAATCCAGCTTGTGATTCACCCAGCCCATCATGTCGCATGTTATACTCTGCATAAACATTAAATAAGCAGGATGACAATATACAGCCTTGTCTTACTCCCTTCCCAATTTTGAACCAGTCAGTGTTTCCATGTCTGGTTCTAATCTTTGCTTCTTGATCCACAAACAGTTTTCCCAGGAGACAGGTAAGGTGGTCTGCTACTCTTATCTCTTTAAGAATTTTCCCCTGCTGGTTGTGATCCACACAGTCCAAGATTTTAGTGTTGTCAGTGAAGCAGAAGTAGATGTTTGTCTGGAATTCCTTTGCTTTCTTCATGATCTTTCAAATGTTGGCAATTTGATCTCTTGTTCCTCTGCCTTTTCTAAAACCAGCTTGTTCTCACTTCTCACCAGGAAGTTCTCACTTCACGTATTGCTGAAGCCTAACTTGAAGGATTTTGAGCATTACTTTGCCATCAGGTGAAATGAACACAATTATATTGTAGTTTGAACATTGGTTGGCATTGCTCTTCTTTGGGGTTGGAATGAAAACTGCCCTTTTCCAGTCCTGTGGCCACTGCTGAGTTTTCCAAATTTGCTGATATATTGAGTGCAATACTTTAACAGCATCATCTTTTAAGATTTAAAATAGCTCAGCTGGAATTTCATCACCTCCACTAGCTTTGTTCATAATAATGCTTTCTATAGCCCACTTGACTTCACACTTCAGGATGCCTGGCTCTAGGTGAGTGACCATGCCATCATTGTCATTGAAGTCATTAAGATCTTTTTTTTATGTAGTTCATCTGTGTATTCTTGATACCTTCATAATCTCTTCTGTTTTTGTTAGGTCTTTGTCCTCCATGCTCATCTTTGCATGAAATGTTCCTTTGATATCTCCAATTTTCTTAGACCTCTAGTCTTTTTCATTCTATCGTCTTCCTCTATTCTTTGTTTTGTTCATTTAAGAAGGCCTTCTTATCTTTCCATGCTATTCCCTGGAACTTTGCATTCAGTTGGGTATAGCTTTCTCTTTCTCCCTCCCCTTTCACTTCTCTTCTGTTCTCAGCTATTTGTAAAGCCTCCTCTGACAACCACTTTGCCTTCTTGCATCTCTTTTTCTTTGGGATAGTTTTGGTCACTGCTTCCTGTACAGTGTGATGAACCTTCATCCATAGTTCTTCAGGCACTTTGTCTACTAGATTAACTCCTTGAATCTATTCATCACCTCCACTGTATAATCATAGGGATTTGATTTAGGTCATACCTGAATGGCCTAGTGGTTTTCCTTACTTTCTTCAAAATAAATCTGAATTTTGCAACAAGGAGTTCATGATTTGAGCCACAGTCAGCTCCAGGCCTTATTTTTGCTGACGGTATAGAACTTCTCCATCTTTGGCTGCCAAGAATATAATCAATCTGATTTTCGGTATTGACCACCTGGTGATGTCCATGTATAGAGTTGTCTCTTGGGTTGTTGCAAAAGGGTATTTGCGATGACCAGATTGTTCTCTTGACAAAACTTTGTTGGTCTTTGCCCTGCTTCATTTTGTACTCCAAGGCCAAACTTGCCTGTCACTCCAGGTATTTCTCAACTTCCTGTATTTGCATTTCAATCCCCTATGATGAAAAGGACGTCTTTTTTTGGTGTTAGTTCTAGAAGGCCTTGTAGGTTTTCATAGAACTGATCAGTTTCAGCTTCTTTGGTATCAGTGGTTGGGGCATAGACTTGGATTACTGTGATGTTGAATGGTTTGCCTTGGAAACAAACTGAGATCATGTTGTTTTTGAGATTGCACCTAAGTATTGCACTTCAGAATCTTTCATTGACTATGAGAGCTACTCTATTTCTTCTAAGGAATTCTTATCCACAGTAGTAGATATAATGGTCATCTGAATTACATTCATCCATTCCTGTCCATTTTAGTTCACTGATTCCTAAGATGTTGATGTTCAATCTTGCCATCTCCTGCTTGGCCATGTCCAATTTATCTTGATTCATGGACCTAACATTCTAGGTTCCTATGCAATATTGTTCTTTACAGCATCTGACTTTTCTTTCACCACCAGACGCATCCTTAACTGAGAGTCATTTCCGCTTTGGTCCAGCCGCTTCATTCTTTCTGGAGCTATTAGTAATTGCCTTCTACTCTTTCACAGTTGCATATTATATACCTTCTGACCTGGGGGCCCATCTTCTGGTGTCATATCTTTTTGCCTTTTCATACTCTCCATGGGGTTCTCACAGCAAGAATACTGGAGTGATATGTTATTCCCTCCTCCAACAGACCACATTTTATCAGAAATCTTCACTGTGACCTATCTTTCTTGGGTGACCCTGCACAGTATAACTCATAATTTCATTGAGTTACACAAGCCCCTTCACCATGACAAGGCTATGATCCATCAAGAGGGTGTAACAGGCTTTTCTTTAATTTATTATTTAGCTTAAGGTCTCTCAAGCCATAGTCTTTTGTGAGCTATCTTCAATATATTTTCCACACTCTAGTGTAATCAGTAAACTTATATACTAAATATTTTTCTTTAAATTAACTCTCTTAAAAGCTTAAATAATTTTGATTTCACTTTAAAACAATAAATTCATGAAATCTTGGGTTTGAAATGATGTTTTTATATTTTTTTAATACATATTAAATAACTGAACAGCTTATTAGAATGTTTTTAAAAGTTCAACCATGTGGTTTATAAAGTAACTGTCAATACTGTCATTAGTTTATGGACCTCAACAGAGACAAACCTAAGCAATTAATTTATGAGAAGGCAGTAGTAGACTTTGAATTACTTTTATAGGAAATTGGAACTTATCATTTAGTAATAATCAGCCTCCACCGAAACTGACAAACAAACAAACAAAAAGAAGAATCAGCAACCATTACAGAAAATTTCTAATATACCACTCTTCATAATTGATAGAAACAAGCAACAAAACTCAGTGGAGTCATAGAAATTTGAACAACATAATATAAAAACTCTAATTTTATGGGTATATAAAAAACGTGCATCTACAACTGCACAAGATACATGACAACTGCACAAGGGAATCCCTGCTGGCTCAGACTGGAAAGAATCAGCCTGCAATACAGGAGATGCGGATTCGATCCCTGGGTGGGGAAGATCCCCTGGAGGAGGAAATGGCAACCCACTCCAGTATTCTTGCCTGGAGAATTCTATGGACAGAGAGGCCTGGTAGGCTACAGTCTGTGGGGTCACAAAGAGTCGGACACAACTGAGGGACTGACAACAACACAACTGCACAATAGGCATCCTTTCAAAACACCCCTAAAGCATTTTCAAAAACTTTGACTATATACTGGGCCCAAATATTTCTTAACTCCTTTCAGAGTATAGAAATCACATAGAGTATGTTCCTTGACATATAGCAATTAAGTAAGAAATCAGTTAACAAAGTATATAACTGTGTTTTTCAAGGCACTATTAAAAATGATGAAGCATTCTAAAGAAACGGAGTAAATGATTTAAACAGAAGACAATAATGTTTTCCCTAGATATAGCTGATGTTCAGCTGCTATCCACCTACTATTTTTGTCTGGCATCTACTCTGATTGTTCATTGTATTCTTCCTGACTGCTCCATGTCTGAGCCAGGCTGGTTGTCAATACTCTGAGTATTGCCCCATTTTTACAAATCAGCAATGGAAAAAAATCCTTTTGGCTATGGCAGAAGATTGTGTTGAAAAGCCAATTGGCAAAACTCATTCTTGGAATGATCCTAAGCCCCAAAGGAGTTTATATATTCCTATAAATAATAGTTAACATTTATTTAACTGTACAACGTAGGTATCATTTAATCTTTAAAATAGCCTTTTGAAGTAGGCATTGTAATTATTCCCATAGGAATTCTTAAACCTCTCTGAGGAAACCTAAGCTCAGAAAGGTTTAAGAATTTGGCCAAGGTTATATAATTAGGAAATACTGAGTCGTCAGTCAGACTATCTGGCCTCCTGAATATGTATTATTATTTTTTGTGACTGCTTTGAGAGACAAACAAAAAAGTGAACCGTGTTTAGCAGTGGTAAATTGGACTGGGGGTAGTTAGCAATGGGTTAAGAGAAGCCTAGAGGAAGTTATGTTCTCTTTTCCCTCTGTCATTTAAACCTTATTTTTCTAGGAGTACGTTGTAATTTTTTAAAGAGATAAGTTAACTCAAATGAGAGAGCAGTAATTCAGGCTAATTCCAACAGTCTGTCCTTGTGACAGTCTCTAGGGCAGAGAAAATAACCAGGAAGGAGCTCTGCCCAGTGAATTAAGGGTTCAGGAATACTGGTGTGGCTTTGTGAAAAGAAAGCCCCCATCTGTATTAGAAATGCTTTGTATTTCTTTAACACCTATTCTGAGTTGCCCCATAGGCTGAATAAATGGCTTATGTATCCTCAAAGCACCCTGTGCGTTCCTTGGTGTGGGCTGGGAGGGTGTGAGGTTGAGTGGTGATAGCCCAAGCTTAGCTCTTACCCACACTTAGGAGTTCTAGCCCCTGGAGGGAAATCATTTCAAGTCTGTGTGCCTCCGATTGCCATCAGCTGAAAGCATCAGCATCTTCGTCATAATAATTTTTCAGCCTCAAAGGGATACTATTAATTAGCCTAAATTTTTGAAGTGCTTGAGAATGCCAGATGTGAAGTACTGAATGGGAAGTTTCACCCATGTGGTCAAGCTGGGAGTCTGAGGAGGGAGGAGGTCAGGTGACAAGCCACCAGTCAGAGGAGGAGGCTGAGAGCAGAAGAACAGAATGGCTGCTGTCCTGGTGCTGTGCGCCCTCCCGTAACCACACCAGACCACGCTCCCTGCCTCCAGTAATTAGAAATTACTTCAGCACATAAACAGGCACTTTATAATGTTTTCTTTTTACAACGGACAGCACGCGTCTCCTTTCCACTAGGAGAGGGGAACCGGTTTTGGCTTCCCACTGTCCCTACCTCCTTTATAGCCCAGACTCATATTCACGCACAGGGAAAGCAGCAGTCACGTGGGAACATTTGCTCCGAACCTGGTTCCCTTCCAGTGGCTCTGGCTCAAAAGAAGCTAGTAACATGGGCTCCTTCAACATAAATCCCTGGCGTCTTTGGATGACTCTGAGTTCTCAGTCACCAGCCACGGTACTGCCTTCTCTTCTCTTTCCCATTCTTCCATCCACAAGGTTAAGAAAGTTTTTTTTCATAGAAAGTCTCATTGACATGAACACTCTTGCTCAAAACACCCTTACCATATACTACTCATCCGGTGGTGAGTGATAACAACTCTGTTTGTGTTTAATTAGCTCTTGGTTTATGGGCAGTTTGTGTTGAGGGTGTGGCTGTTTTAGTTGGTTATGCAGTTGGCAGAAATATATGTGTATTGATGTGGGTCCTCGGTATATGCCCTCTCAACACTCTGGTCTGAAAGCTCAACAGTCCTTTATTCCACTACCAATGGAGGCAAGCTGTTAGAAATTTTACACTTTAATTTCATTCCATAAAACTGGAATGATAATGCTTGTTCTCAGTCTTGAAATATCTGGCTGGGCAAATGTCCTTCTTGCTTATCACTAGGCAGAACTTACAGATGGACCACTGTCGCTGCTCTATTTCACAGCACTGGAGACTACTCACCAGGCAGCTGGCTAGGTGCCCTGACCCCAGGTGTCATCTGCTTATTTCTTGGATGTTTATTTCTCTTGTTTTTAAAATCATGTCCCTCATAGCATCCATGTCATGACTTATATTCATGAAAATGTCTAAAATAGAAGCATGATTATAAAGTAGTGGATTATTTTCTTAAACAAACATTACAGGATGTACTCATCTAAATGTGTGTTGTTCCTTTCCAAGTAATCACCTCTGAAAGGTGTACACATATTCCCAAAATGGAAATATTATGTAACATATTTGAGAAATTCTTCTTTGGAATTACTTAAGGCATAGTATGTAAACACAAAACAAGATGAAAATTTTCTTAATTTCAAACTAATACATATTCATAATGAAAGCTTTGATTTTTATCTTTTTATTGTTTTCTGAATTTTTACTTATAATTCTAAAACTCAGAGATAAGCATGGTTAACATATTTCTTTCCAGTCTGTTCTTTCTAAGTTGTGGCCTAATGAATAGACTCAACAGTAATGAATCTTCATTCTCTGAGAGTAGTTTTGAGCTTTGGAATCTAGTTGCATTTCACTGAATTCAGTGACTATTTATTGAGTGATTCTACATGCAAGGAGCTAAGTGGAATAAAAAGATTAACAAGGTATGTTCAGATTGACTTCTTAAAGAAGACATTAATGGTTCAGAAGGTGATGCCAAACAGAATTACAAAAAAATATTTTGAACAGTTATGACATCATTGTAATAGGTGTGTTGTCTCCCAAGAGGACACATTGACGGGGACAGTACAAATAGTTGTGCAATGCCTGGAATGTTAAAAAAAAATGAACATGGCCCACATGATATGCTGAATAAAACAATTTGAGGTAAACAGGAGCAGTCACCACATTTCAGAGCTAGAGCCAGTCTGGTAAGGTGAAGAATAGGTTAGATGGCTCTCTATGCCAGTTGGCCTGTGATAGTCCTGGTTGACACCTGTGGTCTCGATGGTACTAGTAACAGTGCCCCCTTTCCTCCTTGAACAGTTGCTTTGGAGGATAAATTAATGACCACTCTAAAAACAGAGATGTTTGCTGCTGGTACCTTCCCCCTACGTCTCCTCGTCCCCAAAGGTGACACCCTAGTTAGTTTAGTTAGTTAGTTAGACCTGTTGTTTACCCTGAACAATAAGTCATTTCTTGGCCTTTCTTTTTCCTTTGCCTCCATCAATTAAAACTTACATGTGCTAACTTACATATCCTTAAGAAATACATAGAACTAATAAACAATGAAATAATATTCAATCTCAACTTTTTATCAAAGAAAAGCAGGTTAATACAATGATTCACCAATAATTAATAATAATAATGTCAGTAAGAGTGTAGTGAGATGGGTACTTTGTGAGAGGATGAAATTATTAAAGCCCTGAAAGGTAATTTGGTCATAGGGCTCATGTTATGTGGTAGTTAAGATCATAGAATTCTTAGTTTCACTACTTACCAATGGTACAACCTTAGGAAGTTCTTTATCCTTTTAGTGTCCCAACTTTTTCATCAGTAAAATGGAGATAATAATCGTATTTCTCTGATAGGATAGTTTAAGGATTAAATACTATCATACCTATTACATCCTGTTACATCCCACATACACACAGGAGGTCACTCCTGATGAATAGAATGATCACTTAACAAAAAGTTATGAAACAACATTGAAAAATAGCAACATTATCTATGTATTCACATATTTAACAAATGGAGTTTGAAGACCAATAATAAATCAGACACTATTCTCAACATAAAAGGATATCAGTAATGAAAAATATGGATTTATTTCCTATAGTTGTACTGTCTGAAGGGGTGGAAAAACATTAAATGACTATTTATAACTAAAGTATAGTGAGTAGTAGACTGGGGGTCATGCATCAAGGAGGCCCACCTTTAGCAAAAGAGGTTAGAGAAATTCCTGCTGAAACAACACATGGATTTTAGAGGGGAAGGTGTATGGAAAGCCCAGATTAATAAAAAGATATTATACCTCTATTTCACCAGACCATGTTCTAGTGTGGCTAAGTCAATCTTCAACTGTGAAGATTCTTAATCTAATGCTTCCATATGCACACACAGTCAAATCCTGTATAGAGATGGGGTGGTCTTTAATTCAGACCAGAGTATGAGTTCGGCACTTGTTCATCTGATTTTTCAAACTTAAGGATTCATTCCTAGTGTGGAAGCCCAGTCTCCAAGGCTTAGTCTGAGAAAATGATTTCTCTTTTTTTCCCATAGTAATCAAGTGAGAATATAATTTCTTATATCTTCTTTTAGCAGCTGAGTTATGCTAAGTGGAGTTCTGAGTAGGCTATCCAAGAGACATAGTCTATTCCTTTCCCCAAGTACTTTTCATTCTTGCCTTGGAACAACAGAATTTCCAGACAGTTTCAGAATTGGTCTTTACCAGTTATCACATATTCATTTCTCAAGTTGTTCTTTAATCTTACGCTTTGAGCTTTTATTTAGAGTTATCACCAAAATTAGTCATCCAAAATCTACTTCTTTTTCTCTAAGTAACAGATTTTATTGTGTAATTCAAAATTTTTATTTATTTTGATAACAGTTAACAGAATATCTGTGTTTTCTTTTTGCTCTGGTCATTGAGAGATTAATATATTTGAAAACAACCATACTTCAAACAGAAACATTTTAAATGAGTGACTAATGTCTAAGAGAACACATATTTGAGTATATACATGCCAAGATCTACTTCCTAATTTACTTTAAGTACGTTGAGGATTTGGTCTGCGAAAAGCTTTACATCACTCATGTAAAGCCATACATACCATTCTATTTAGAATTTAGCACTACAAATTTTTGTCTCTTTTAGACCCTGATATACTACTTACTCTCTGATAAGAATTATGCCCCTGGCTACAAAGGCATTCATAATTAAATGTGAGGCCCAGTCATAGCAATCAATTCACCCTTATGGCTGGTACATCTGCATTCTCCTCTTTCTCTGGCCTTGGTTTTCAGTCTTATAAATTTAATATATTTTGTTAAAAGTCATTCCACACCTTTAAAAATGATGGGTATTATACAAAGTGGGTGGCCGGGGTGGGGGATAAATTGGGAGGTTGAGATTAACTCAACCTAGTAGTGAGATACATTGCTATTGCTGCTTAGTCGCTTTAGTTGTGTCTGACTCTGTGCAACCCTATGGACTGTAGCCCGCCAGGTTCCTCTGTCCATGGAATTCTCCAGGCAAGAGTACTGGGGTGAGTTGCCATGCACTCCTCCAGAGGATCCTCCCAACCCAGGGATCGAACCTGCATAGCAAGCAGATTCTTTACCACAGAGCCACCAGGGAAGCCCACATACACACTACTATATATAAAATAGATAATCAACAAGGACCTACTGTATAGCACAGGGAACTATATTAATATTATGTAATAACTTGTACAAAAATGAAGAATGTAGCATCCAGTTCCATTACTTCATGGCAAATAGATGGGAAAACAATAGAAACAGTGACAGACTTGATTTTCTTGGGCTCGAAAATCACTGTGGACAGTGACTGTAGCATGAAATTAAAAGATGTTTGCTTTTTGGAGTAAAATCTATGACAAACCTAGACAGTGTATTAAAAATCAGAGACATTACTTTGCCAACAAAGGTCCATCTAGTCAAAGCTATGGTTTTCTAGTAGTCATGTACAGACATGAGAGTTGGACCATTGAGAAGGCTGAGCACTGAAGAATTGATGCTTCAAATTGTGGTGCTGGAGAAGACTCTTGGAGTCCCTTGGACTGCAAGGAGATCCAACCAGTCAATCCAGAAGGAAATCAGTCCTGAATATTCATTGGAAGGACTGATACTGAAGCTCCAACATTTTGGCCACCTGATGCGAAGAGCCACTCATTGGAAAAGACCCTGATGCTGGGAAAGATTGAATGCAGGAGGAATAGGGGACGACAGCGGATGAGATGGTTGGATGACATCACCTACTCAATGGACATGAGTTTGAGCAAACTTTGGGAGAGTGTGAAGGACAGGGAATCCTGGCGTGCTGCAGTCCATGGTATCGCAAAGAGTCAGACATGACTGACAGACTGAAAAACAGTAACAGCAATGACTTGTAAGGTAAAAGAATCTGAAGAAGAATATATATATATATATATACACACACACATAGGCTTCCGTGGTGGCTCAGAGCTAAAGAATCCGCCTGTAATGCAGGAGTCATTGGAGACGTGGGTTCAATCTCTGGGTTGGGAAGATCCCCTGGAGGAGAGCATGGCAACCCACTCCAGTATTCTTGCCTGGAGAATCCCATGGACAAAGGAGGAGTCTGTAGGGCTACAGTCCATAAGGGCACAAAGAGTTGGACACGACTGAAAGGACAGCATGCATGTGAGTGTGTGCACACACACGCACACACCACACATATATATTTAAATCTTTTTTTTTTAAAAGATGGGTATAAATAAACTAAATATATAATAGATTGTTACCACAAATCAATACTCATAAAGAGGCTAAGTACATTCTTGGACAGTTTTAGTTACTATTAAAAAAACTGGTAAGGCATAAATCAGTGACTGAGAAAATGAAACAATAATCTTTGGTGTAGTTGAGGGAAAGAGAGATGTTAGAAACCTGTTAAATCTGCCAGTGTGTGCCCCAAACTCAGCGGGTTCCACAACAAATTTCATAGGTGTGCCCCACAGAGGATGCTGATCTCCAGCCGCGTCTTTGGGACCTCTCTGTCCTAGAAGCAGTTGGGGAAGGTCCAGAATGAAGACTGAATAAGCCGTACTCATTTCATACACAATGTGTTCTCAGAGCTTGCAACTTAAAAATAGACCTCTGCAGGAAAGAATCCTTAAAGCATGCTGAATCTTGGCTAGGCATGTCTTGTACTTTTCATCTGTTTAGACGCTAGTAGAAATAAAATGAACACCCTAAGGGTGTACGAAAGATAGACATATTTACTAAGCTTTATTAAAAGAGCAGAGGCATAGTGAATCATGGACTGGGGAAGATTTAAACTTCCTGGATTAAGGATCATCTTGAAGATTGTCTAGGAATTTGTGGAAGGAAGAAAAGAAGGAAAGGGAATCACATTTGTTAAATACTTACCATGTTTCAGGCCTATGCTCAGTGCTTTAATATATGCCTTCCTTTTAATTATCCATGACAATCATTTTTTTAAGATGGACAGTGGCATTCACATGCTTTCTTATTAAGAAATAGAAACCTCTACCTACCCCTGTTCCCCATCCTTTTTATTCCTTTTGCTGTGGTAGTATCATTTGTCTTATTGGAAAATAATAGAAACTTGGTTTCCCAGGTGACTCAGTGGTAAGGAATCCACCTGCTAATGCAGGAGATATAGGTTCGATCCCTGGTTCAAGAAGATTCCCCAGAGAAAGAAATGGCAACCCGTTACAGTATTCTTTCTTGGGCAATCCCATGGACAGAGGAGCCTGGCGGGCCAAAATCCATGGGGTTGCAGACAAGAGTCGGACATGACTTGGTGACAGCAAGCAACGACAACAACAACAGAATTTGAGTCATAAACTTTAAGCATTTGTGATTCATAATCTAACTTTAATTAAAATGTTACAATAAATTTAAGAAATAAATGCTTTTCAATGTTAATTAATAGGGAGGCTCTTGTGAGGCAAATATTGACAGTTTAGTATTTTAAAAAATCTTTCAATCAGTGTTAGAGATATTGGCTCTATAATACATTGGTTCTAGCAGATCAATTCTGGGGAATGGGTGTAATTTGAAACTATGTGAAATAAAACAAGGACAAAGACTGGATCTATTGGGACCACATTTCATCAAAGATAAAATCTGAATTATGGCTTGAAACTAGCAATGACATTAAGTCAAATATTCATTAGCTACTTCTCTTTTTTCTTGTCCCTTTATTATAAAATATCTACCTCCTTTTATTTATCTATGTATCCATCCATCCATATCATGAATAATTAAGCAATGTTTTTCTCCTCCTGAAATTTACTTGGTAGAAAAGCCCATAAAAGGTAAAAAAGGGTTTTATGCCACTCTCACTCAAATTCCAAGTGCCATTTCATAGTTGTCTGTTTTCAAAGATGTGAAATTTTGTTCATAGTGTATGCCAGGCAGATAGTATTTGTATCATCATAGAAATGTAGGAATTATAAGATATGAGAAAAAAGAAGGGAGCTTAGATATATTCTTGCTCAAACTCTTAATTTTTCACAGGAAAAGGAACGGAAACTAAGAAGGCAGAAAGGAATCATTAAAAACAAGAGCCCCGGGATTCCAGGGTTTCTTTCACTGTATCATACTATTTTCTTCTCTTGTGGCTCAATTGGTAAAGAATCCGCCTGCAATGCAGGAGACCTGGGTTTGATCCCTGGGTTGGGAAGATCCCCTGGAGAAAGGAAAGGCTCCTCATTTCAGTATTCTAGCCTGGAGAATTCCATAGACTACAGTTCACGGGGTCGCAAAGAGTAGGACATGACTGAGCGACTTTCACTTTTGGCAAAAAACCCTACACACACCAGTGCTTTTACTTATTTTCTAAATTGCACAGTATTATAAAGCTTGAAATAATTTCAGAGATCATTTAAGTCCAAATCTTTCATTTAGTGATAGGGACACTAAGCCCTAGAGGGGGCAAATGTCCAAAGGCACATAGCTAATGAGTGGCAGGGTTGGAGCCAGAATCCAGTTTTCCTAACTTTTAGGCCAAATCCTTTTTCATTCCACCAATGGGCGCATTAGCTCCATAAAATAGGGAGACTAATGAAGCTGTTTCCAAGCCCCAAAATACTGTTAAGAAAAGAATTTAAAAGTGTTATTTCAACAGCACGAACCTATCAGTGAGGCCTATAGCAATTAGGGATTAGCAGGGCTAATTTTACTTATTATTTATCAGTCTGGGATTAGAGGCTCCTGTTGGAATGTGCAGCTCAGCATTACGATTGAACTTTCTGCTTTATACCAGAGTTACACTGGGTCAAGCTAGACCAAATAACCTTCCTCAAGGTTGTGTATTAAGTCATCAGCTCAAACAAACTAGAACTCAAGGTCCTCTTGGTAAACCTAGGTGAAATGATAAAGCAGAAGGTGTTTTATTTTCCCTGTCTCCTATTTTCGCCCTCTGTATCTTCCCTTTCTTTCCTTTGTTTTAGCATGCCAGCACTGGGATACATGGACCATGGGTAAGAAAGGAAGACCAGGAACTAGAGGCTTAAGTAAGCTGTTGGTAGCAGGGCAATAGGAAGAAGTCAAGACATGCATGCGTTCATGGTCAGTTTAAAACCTTGAGTCAGAGGCTAGCTAGATATCCAGACAAACAGATTGGCAAGGCACAGGTGAAAAGGCCCAGGGAGATATTTAGGAAGCAAAAGCCAAGAAGAAAAAAGAGGCAAAACAAAGTACATTGGGATAAGTAAATAGCTTTCAAGAGACTATTAGAAGTGGTAAAAACCATTGCTTGAGACTCAAAAATCATCACCTGTTATTTTGTTAGGGCACAGAGAGGGCCTGGTGGTAGTTAACTTGGAGTTTATAGGCAGAAGTAGATAATGAATCCTCTTGGCTGAGATAGGGAGTGTGTGGTGGGAGAGAAGGCAATCCAGACGCAAGACATTCAGTGTCCTCACATTCATTCATTCACTGAACACATATTTCTTGAGTGCTTGCTATGTGCTTGGTACAGCACTAGGTTCTTGACATTCAGTGACTAATGTAACAAAGCCCTTGACCTCCTGAGGCTTTCTTACTAGTACAGACAATAGATGATAAATGAGTAAATGTATAATGTGGAATCCAGTATTCATAAGTGCTTTGAAGTAAAAGCAAAGAAAGAGTGGTGATGTGATGGCGCTGGTCTAGATGAGATGGTCAAGGAAGGCTTCTTTGAGGTGTCATTTGAGCAGATGCCAGAGTAAAGTGAACAAAAAGCTTCTCAAATGTCCTTCATCAGGTACCTGATGCTCCCAATCATTTCCACTTTCTCTGCACATCACATTTCTAGACTGTCATCTCTCTGTTATTTTACCTGTTAGAAAGCCTTGCCCTCTGACCTCTAGGATGATGAACATCTAAACTGACTAGCTCTTCCTTCCATTTGATGACACCCTTCAATCCACCCACTATGATAGTGACAGGTAATACCTGGTCCTTATCCTCCCTATTGATCATTAGAGCATGGTCATAACTATCACATAAAGGGAACACATAAGTCAAAACAAGGATTGTAAGCCCTTAGAGTTTGCTGTCGTAGTTTAGTCACTAAGTTGTGTTTGACTCTGTGACCGCATGGACTGTAGCCCACAAGGTTCCTCTGTCCATGGAATTATTCAGGCAAGAATACTGGAGTGGGTTGCCATTCCCTTCTCCAGGGGATCTTCCCGACCCAGGGATTGAACCCAGGTCTCCTGCATTGCAGGTGGATTCTTTACTGACTAAGCCACCAAATAAATCCAAGGCAGGCCAAGTTTCTGATCTTTATATTGTTCCCTCAACTGTCATGGCTCAGGAAAGAGGAAAAGAACTCTAACAGTTGAGAACTTACCAGAAAAAAACCAGAAGCTACTTTGAGTATCTAAAATACGGAGTCTTAGTGCAGGGAGCGTTTGCAAGTGATGGAGAAGAGAGCCAAACCAAGCCACATGGCCATCATGCGTGAGTTAACACAAAGTGAAGGAAATGGCAACCCACTCCAGTATTCTTGTCTGGGAGTCCCACGGACAGAGGAGCCTGCTGGGCTACAGCCCATGGGGCTGCAAAGAGTCAGACACGACTAAGTGACTGAGCACTAGCCATTACCATCCCTAGTTTAGAAGGAAGTAGTATTTAACCGTGCCTAAAGGTCTGAGATCACCTGACTGGAGCTGGAACCACGGTGGACCTGTAAAGGAGATGGGATCATAGAAGGTGGGACCATAAAAGAGATTCAGCAGCTGCCAGGGTAACCACCAAAGGCAGAGGCTGGGGAAGAGGAGTGTCGCTTGGATTCTCCCTGTACCCCTTGCTGTCTAACTTCCATAGTGCTGTCCATGGGCCAAACCCAGCCAGTGATATGGAAGCCAGTGAAGAAGTCCTGGAGGGGTTCTTCCTTCTGCAATACAGAAGGAAGAACAGGGGAAGGGTGAAGGATAGATCTGAGGTCTGGTGGGCTCAGGACTTTTAAAGAGCTGTAAAATGTACTTAAATGTTCTTAAGTACCTACTTGGGCCAGGTGCTGTGTTAGAATCTCTCACAAACATATTCTTCTTAAATTATCACAAAAGTTCTTTTTGAAGGTGGGAATGATTATTACCCTTTTAAAGATTAAAAAAAAAAAAAAAAACAAAAACCAGGACCAGAGGGCTTGTGGAATTTGTTTGTGGTCAGACACTAAGTATGGTCAAGTCTGGATTCAAATCGACCTGTGCCTATTTATTAACCTCTTGCTTTTCCACTGTATTCTTGACCATGGGAACCTGGAGGTTGTGGGGAGAGAGAGAGGGCACATCTCCTTCCTAACTACTCACTCTGCCTTTTCACCTCCCCTGTGGTACCCAGGTTAATTCTGAGTAACAGTCAGAGCCTCTGTACTCCATTCTAACACTAGAGTACATGAAAATATAATATTTGACTTAAGCAGAATTTCATTTCAGATAAAATTGTTGAGGCTGGAAAAATGACCACATTAATCTATCTTCCCTAAGTAGATTTAAATACTAAATGCTTTCCTTTTCTGTACTGTGGAAGTGAGCACAGATGCCAATGACCACATTTTCAGAGACCAAGACTGATATTGAAGGTGGTGTGTTTGGGAGAAGGTGTGTTTGCTCCAGGCAATGAGGTAAGAGACTAAAAGAGTGAGGGTGGGGCCTTTCCTCCTCAGGTCTCAGGTGGAGCTTTCTAGGTTGACAGCAAAATCCTCCTTTCATTTATAAATGGACTTTGTTTGCTCTGGAAGCATCTGAGAGGATAAATAAGGGATCCCACAGAAGCCACAATGTTATTTTTGCAGTGTCTTTTCTCATTATAACTTCAAGTCTCTTCTTTCCCCGCCTCCCCAACCTCTTTTTTTTTTGGCGGGGGGGGGGTTGTTTCTCATATATGGATGCATGCATGTGTATGATATGTGTATATGAACACATACATAGCGCTAGAAGTTCTAAATAAGGACCCAAAGTGCAAAAGCAGACCTTTTAGATAATCTTTACCTGACATAAAGATGTTTACAGCATTGCTTTTCTGACGTTTTCCCCCTAGGTGAGATTGTCCCCAAATGTGGCCAGATTCTATCTTGCAAAAATATGGGACTCTGAAGAACATACAAATTAATTAATGACTAAGTGATGCTAGTTAAATATACTTATTTTAAAAGACACTTGACAGCAAGAGTCATTTTGGTAATTCTAAGAGGCATATTAAATTTTACCCTGAGAGATATCAGAATGTAATTAATATCTGGGTAAAGAAGCTTATCCACAGTTAAAGTTTAAGGCGAAATCCCAACTTCATAAGCCATGTCGTAGGTATTCTTCCCTGGTAAGGAGAGTAATGTCACCTCCGCCTAGCCTCCCCCACCCCACCATGCCAAAGTGTCTATATCCTTATCCCTACAATACTGTGAATGTATTGGGTTGCAAGGCAAAGGGGAATTAAATCACCAACGGACTTACAATTGCTAATCAATTGACCTTAAAATAAGGTGATTATTTTAGATTACACACAAAAAAGGTCTTAATGACCCAGTTAACCATGACTGTGTGGCCTCTAACCTAGAGCTGTATATCCTGGAGTGTGAAGTCAGGTGGGCCTTAGGAAGCATCACTATGAACAAAGCTAGTGGAGGTGATGGAATTTCATCTGAGCTATTTAAAATTCTAAAAGATGATGATGCTGTTAAAGTGTTTCACTCAAAATGTCAGCAAATTTGGAAAACTCAGCAGTGGCCACAGGACTGGAAAAGGTCAATTTTCATTCCAATCCCGAAGAAGGACAATGCCAACAAATGTTCAAACTACTGTATAATTGTACTCATTTCATACATTAGCAGGAGAAGGCAATGGCACCCTACTCCAGTACTCTTGCCTGGAAAATCCCATGGATGGCAGAACCTGATAGGCTGCAATCCTTTGGGTCGCTAAGAGTTGGACACGACTGAGCGACTTCACTTTCACTTTTCACTTTCATGCATTGGAGAAGGAAATGGCAACCCACTCTAGTATTCTTGCCTGGAGAATCCCATGGACGGAGGAGCCTGGTGGGCTGCCGTCTATGGGGTTGCACAGAGTCGGACACGACTGAAGTGACTTAGCTGCAGCAGCAGCATATGTTAGCAAGGTTATGCTCAAAATCCTTCAAGCTAGGCTTCAGCAGTATGTGAAGTGAGAACGTCCATATGTACAATTTGGGTTTAGAAAAGGCAGAGGAACCAGAGATCAAATTGCCAACATTTGTTGGATCATAGACAAAGCAACGGAATTTCAGTAAAACATCGACTTCTGCTTCATTGACTATCACAACAAACTGGAAAATTCTTAAAGAGATGGGAATACCAGACCACCTTACCTGCCTCCTGAGAAACCTGTATGTGGGTCAAGAAGCAACAGTTAGAATCGGGTATGAAACAACTGACTGGTTCAAAATTGAGAGAGGAGTATGACAAGGCTGTATATTGTCACCCTGCTTATTTATCTTCTATGCAGAGCTGTTGTTCAGTTGCTCAGTTGTGTCCGACTCTGGGACCCCATGAACTGCAGCACACCAAGGTTCCCTGTCTTTCACCATCTCCCAGAGTTTGCTCAAACTCATGTCCCCTGAGTCAGTGATGCCATCCAGCCATCTCATCATCTGTCATCCCCTTCTCCTCCTGCCTTCAATCTTTCCCAGCATCGGGGTCTTTTCCAATGGGTCAGCTCTTTGCATCAGGTGCCCAAATTATTGGAGCTTCAGCTTCAGCATCAATCCTTCAAATGAATATTCAGGGCTGATTTCCTTTGGGGTTGACTAGCACTATGCAGAGTACATTATGTTAAATGCTAAGCTGGATGAATCCCAAGCTTTAATCAAGATCTGGGGAAATATCAATAGCTTCACATATGCAGATGATGACACCTTAATGGCAGCGAGTAAAGAAGAACTAAAGAGCCTCTTGATAAGGGTGAAAGAGGAAAGTGAAAAAGCTGGCTTGAAAATCAGCATTAAAAAGCTAAGATCATAGCATCTGGTCCCATTACTTCATGGCACATAGAAGGGGAAAAAGTGGAAGCGGTGACAGATTTCACTTTCTTGAACTCCAAAATCACTGTTGACAGTGACTACAGCAATGAAATTAAAATATGCTTGCTCTTTGGAAGGAAAGCTATGACAAACCTAGACAGTGTATTAAAAAGCAGAGACATCACTGTGCTGACAAAGGCCCATTGAGTCAGATCTATGGTTTTCCCAGTAGTCATGTACAGACAGTTGGATCATAAAGAAGGCTGAGTGCTGAAGAATTGATGCTTTCAAACTGTGGTGTTGGAGAAGACTCCTGAGAGACCCTTGGACTGCAAGGAGATAAAACCAATCAATCCTAAATCCATTTCCTGATTATTCATTGGAAGAACCGTTGCTGAAACTAAAGCTCTAAGGCTTTGGTCACCTGATGCGAAGAGCCGACTCACTGGAAAAGACCCTGATACTGGGAAAGATTGAAGGCAAAAGGAGAAGGAAGCAGCAGAGGATCGGATGGTTAGGTAGCATCACCAACTCATCGGACGTGAATTTGCACAAATTCCAGGAGACAGTGGAGGACAGAGGAGCATGGCATGCTGTGGTCCATGGGGTGACAAAGAGTCAGACATGAATTGGCAAGTGAATAACAACAACAAATTCTTGATTATCCAGGTGAGCACCCTGTAATTATTGGGTCTTTATATGGGAAAGAGGAAGGCAGAAGAATTTGTTTCAAAATAACATAATATGGAGAAGACTCAACGCCGTAAGTAGCTTGGAAGACAAAAGGGGGCAGCAAGCCAAGGAACATGTGCATTCTTTAGAAGCAGCAAAAGGTAGGAAAGCAGATTCTCTTCTAGAGTCTCCAGAAAGAAATATTGACCTGCAGAATTATAAGTAATAAATTTATTTTTTAAGCCACTAAATTTCTGGTAATTCATTACAGCATCCATGGAAAAGTAATATACCTTCTAACTCAAATTATGCCTGAAGAACACCTACGAAAGAAGCTTAAAAATAACAATGTCAGTGTATTAGTTAGGGTAAGTGATATTAGTTGCTGAAACAACCACAACAAACTCTAAAAAAGTCTCATGACTTAATATAATTAATATTTATTACTTAACCCAAAGAATCCAGACAGATGTTCTGGTCTGGTCATCCTTCATTCTAGCCATTTGAGGTTTGGTGTTTTTCCATCTTGTGGCTTCAACTTTCCTGAAGACCTTAAACTCCTTTCCATTCATTGGCAGATGTGGAAGGAGAGAGTGTGTGGAGGATTGTCTTGAAGGAATTCATGAGCCTGGTCTTGAAATGGAATATTGCTTTCATCCATAATCTATGGCCAGTATCAGGTTAATGGGCATATCTAATTGCAAGGGAGGTCAGGAAATGCAGTCTAGTTGTGTGTCCTTGAGCTAAAGGAAATCTGGAATTTGACTAACACATAGCAGTCTCAGCCACAATTGGGCAAGTCTATCTTTTGATAAAGTATAAAAATACAGAGGCAAGGTAAAATAATGAACAAATTCTAAAAGAAGTAGATGCCACTAAATAATAGTGAAAAATATAATAGATAAGCAGCTATTAGATCTGGTTTTAAACACTTGCTACATCATCCAGTCACTGTATGATTTTTCTAAGTCACTTAATGTCTCTTTGTTTCAGCTTTCTCATCTTAGATACTGAATTAAAAATCTGTCCTATCTCACACTTTTCTTTTTGTTCCAGCTTTTGCCATTTTTCAGGTTTTTAGTAAGGAAAGACATCTGATATCAGATTTGTTTGTCTGCATGTACATGTGCATGTCTAGAAAATGTGTTCTACTATTTTTACCTATTTGTCCAAACTGACTAGTTCAGTTATGAAGGCACAGTTTCTTTTCATTAGATGTAATCATATGATATAGTCATTTTTGTAGCTTAAATATGGTCAAATAATAGAAATTTCATATAGTTCCTTTAATATATTACCTTAAAATAAAATTTTGGCTTCTTTTGTATAACCCCAAATGAATTAGAAGTCTGTTTCTGATTACTGTAAGTTTTCCCTATTATTTTTCATCACAGTATCCATCTATTTCATTGTCAGAATTTTGTAATTTATATATTTTTTTACTGTTTAATGTCTCTATTTTTGGAAGACTGGAAACTTCATGAAGGCAGATAGTTTACTTTGTTCATCACTGTTTATTCAACATCTAGTACAGGATACTGAATTATAGGCTCAATAACTATTTCTGAAAATGAAAATTGTGTTGCTTCAAAGCGGTGAGTCTAATTGAGGTGACAATATCATATAGCTTTCAGATCTCATTGGAAATAAATTTCAATATATATTTTAGATATTATTTCTGAGTTGTTTTACTCTAATTTTTAAAGTCCAGAATTACTTCTACCTAATGTTGAATGCCAACTAAAAATATGGCACAATTTGAATACCATGAAAAAGTAGTGTCTACACTGTGATGACTGCTTTTCCCTGAATTATTTTGAATAGCTAAAGACCAAGATCTTTAAGTTCATAATGATTCAATATTATTAGGTGCTACATATTTTGGGAAAGGACGTGGAAATCGCTTAGCTTCTCTTTAGCCAAACTATCTCAGACTGGTATTTATCTATTCAATTTCTAACACCTGCCAAGAAGAAGATGTTCTGTGTTTTGGAAACACTTCTAATTATTATACCATGTATTATCCATCATTGTCAGGATTTTCTTCCTTCTAATTTAAACCCTTAGGTTTCTTCTTGTGAAGTGAAAATAGCTAATGGCTCTTGTCTTTTGGGAAAAAATTCTACAAAGCCCAGAAAAATCATCTTTATATCATCTCTAGTTCTCATTGTCCCATGTTCATGTGGTTTTGAAATGTTTTGAATTAATTTCTAAAAATCCCCAGGCAAAACCGGTAACAAAACAACGACCTTGATGTTGGCGTGCATGTTCAAACATTGCTCTGACTCAAAGAATTGGAATGCAATTTACTATTGGGGATAAATTCTGTGAAAATACCTCAACAATCAAAATAAAAGATGAAAAAGAAGAGTATCTTTGGGCCCTGCAGAGAATTAAATCTGATGATATCTGGTGCAACTTGCAGATGTGAACATGTCTAAGGGCAACAATATGACCAGAATACAGCAGCCCAGAGAGAATTTGTACTTGAAAATGTTCTTGCTCATTTGCTGCAAATCAACAGTCAAAAATATGAAGATGTTGGGTACATTTTCTTACTTAGGTACCTGCTTCCTTTTATTTCAAGAACCAAAAATTCCATTTTGTTTTCTTTTTAACTTGTGTATTTTCTGGCTGCTGCTGCTACAATGGATGCTGCTGCTTGGCAAGCAAATGTCAAGAGCTAAAGTAAAGAGGGAGCAGAGACCCAGAGGCTTTGCCTATCAATGACTCAGTAGGGCTTATGATAACATTTACAAGAGAAGACTGCCTGCCAAACTAATTTCACAAGAGGTGATGATGATGTTTTCTACTACCAGATCCAAAGTCATATAAACATAGAGTTTCAGGTGCAAGGATAAAATCAGGCAAGTGGAAGTCCCCTGGGAAGTGCAGCTGCAATGGGGATAGTTTGTGGAGCAGCCCTAGTAATGTCTGGGGGACGGGCAGGCTGATACTGCATTTCTTCATGAAGAAACAAGCTTCTTGGTGCATCTTTCTCAAAACACTTCTTTCCATCTTCTGTAACACTTTCTTCTTCTAGGTGATAGGTTCACCTACCGAGTCTGTTTCAGATTCTATGCTGAATCTTCTACCTCTAGCCCCCTAATTGAAAGGTTTCCCTAGGGCCCCCTCCTCACCCCTCTCTCATGATCTGTTTACATTTTCTCTCCCAGAATGAACCATGCTCTAGTCTCTAGCTATCACTCCAAACCCAGACCTGAGAGATATGGATTGTAGTAGATTATAAGGTTGAGTGAACTTCATAGGAATGAGCCACTCTTTTCAGCAACCAGAGAACAAATAAAATACGTTTAAATACAAATAAAATGCAAATAAAATACATAACAACTACACCTCAGGGCAGATGTTCTCTATCTTTTATAGAATCTAAATATAAGCACAGCATTTTGTTTATTGGAAATAAAAACAAAGAAAACTTAAACATATCAATAATACCACCCTTCAAAACAGTGCCCTTAGGAACCCTTCTTGGTGGGACAGTAAACTGGTACAGCCACTATGGAGAACAGTAGGGAGTTTCCTTAAAAAAGCTAAAAATAGAGCTACCATATTATCCAATAGTCCCACTTCTGGGCATATATACTGAAAAGATGAAAACTCTAATTCAAAAAGACACATGCATCCTAATGTTCATAATAGTTGTATTCACAATGGCAGAGACATGGAAGCAACCTAAATGTCCATTGATAGATGAGTAAATAAAGAAGATGTCACACACACACACACACACACACACACACACACAATGTATTTTAAGAAGTGTTTTGAGAAAGATGCACACACACGATGGATTATTTTACAGCCATAAAAAAGAATGAAATAATGCCATTTGCACAACATGGATGGACCTAGAGATGATCATACTGAGTGAAGTAAGTCAAATACAGAGAGGCAAATTTCACATAATATCACTTTTATGTGGAATCTGAAAAAATGATACAAATGAACTTATTTATAAAACAGAAAAAGACTCATAGACATAGAAAATAACTATGTTTACCAAAAGGGAAAGGTGGCTGCTGCTTCTAAGTCGCTTCAGTCGTATCCGACTCTGTGTGACTCCATATACGGCAGCCTACCAGGCTCCTCCATCTCTGGGATTCTCCAGGCAAGAACACTGGAGTGGGTTGCCATTTCCTTCTCCAATGTATGAAAGTGAAAAGTGAAAGTGAAGTCGCTCAGTCGTGTCCGACTCCTCGCGACTCCATGGACTACAGCCTATAAGGCACCTCCGTCCATGGGATTTCCCAGGCAAGAGTACCATTGCCTTCTCTGGGGGAAAGGTTGGGGGAGGGATAAATTAGGAATTTGGGATTAACAGATACACATGACTGCATATAAAATAAATAAACAATAAGGGCTTATTGTATAGCACAGGGAACTTATTTAATATCTTGTAATAACCTATAATGGAAAAGAATCTGAAAAAAGAGTATTATATATATATATATATATATATATATATCTCCACATATATATCTCCATATATATATATATATATATCTCCATATATATATATATATATATATATATATATATATATATATATATATATATATACATGGATATAGCTGAATCACTTTGCTGTACACCTGGAACACTGTAAATTGACTATACTTCAATAATAAAAAAATAGCTCCCTTAGGATTCGTCCCCTTACTCCAGCACAGTGGCCATCACTTAATGCCTCCAGGGACATTTATGAACTAGATAAGAGAATTCATATTTTTACTTTAAAGTTATATCCTGACTTGGTCTTAGAAATGTGAAACATAACTTATGTGTTTTATCAGATTTCACTCCAAAATGATTTTTAATTTTTCACACACAAAAATTCACCTTCAAAATATGCAACATTTCCACCACTGAAGAGGTTGTCTAGATCTATAAAGCATTAGGTAGAGCTGTCATCATTTAGATAAATAAGGCCCCAAAGTTAGAATTACTTGGATATTTCATGGGAGTGTGGGTTTTGGCCAACACTATCCAGATAACTTATTGATTTTCTTCCATAATGCAGTGTGTTCTGACTTTGTTATGGTTATTATTTCTTGGCAGGTAATCAGCTTTTCCATATTTTGTCATTTAAAAGATAATCATGTAAGTCATATAACATAAAGGTCCAGATCCTCTAGAAGCATGGCAGAAGCACACACACACACACACAAATTGAAGTTCCCTCCAAAGTCCATGCCTTCATGTTTATAGAAACATAACATTATACGTGGACTTCTTAAGCCTAATAACTAAAATGGGGAACAGACTGATTGAGGATCTGATGTATTCTTCACACTCATGACTGCTATACAGTAAAATCTATTGTTAGTTGAAGATTTACATTATGCAATAATTAATATCATATTGTGGTATCTGCTACAACAAAGGTCTGTCTAGTCAAGGCTATGGTTTTTCCAGTAGTCATGTATGGATGTGAGAGTTGGATTATAAAGAAAGCTGAGCACCGAAGAATTGATGCTTTTGAACTGTGGTGTTGGAGAAGACTCTTGAGAGTCCTTTGAACTGCAAGGAGATCCAATTAGTCCGTCCTAAAGGATATCAGTCCTGAATATTCATTGGAAGGACTGATTCTGAAGCTGAAACTCCAATACTTTGGCCACCTGATGTGAAGAGGGGATTCATTTGAAAAGACCCTGATGCTGGGAAAGATTGAAGGCAGGAGGAGAAGGGGACAACAGAGGATGAGATGGTTGGATGGCATCACCAACTCAGTGGACACAAGTTTGAGTAAACTCTGGGAGTTGGTGATGGACAGGGAGGCCTGGCGTGCTGTAGTCCATGGGGTTCCAAAGAGTCGGACACGATTGAGCGACTGAACTGAACTGTGGTATCTGCACAATTAACACAAGAACACATACAGTTTTATAAATGTTAGAAATAGTTAAACCTTGATGGTATCTGCTACCTTGATGGATAAAAGAAAAAGGACAGAAACAAAAAAAGCAAAAAATCAAAAGGGCTTTGCGGTGTGTCATACCACATGTGGAGGTAATCTATTACTTTCTACTGACTTCAAGAACAGCCATTCTTGGGCTTCCCTGGTGGTTCAGTGTAAAGAGTCTGCCTGCCAATGCAGGTGACATGGGTCTGATCCCTGATCCATGGAGCAACTAAGCCAGTGCACTACGACTATCAAGTCTATGCTCTAAAGCCTGGGAGCTGCAACCACTGAAGCCCATGCTCCTAGAGGCCATGCTCTGCAACAAGAGAAGCTACTGCAATGAGAAGCCCAAGCACTGCAACTAGAGAAAAGCCCACACAGCAACAAAGACCCAGCACAGACAAAAATAAATAAATTAATAAAATTATAAAAAAATGGCCATTCTTGAATTCTTCCTAAATGAGGCAGTTATATTTTATATGAAAATATCTACTCCAGAGAAGGATAGTTATTTAAAAGTTATTTCATACTGTATTTCAATTACAGACAACTAAGAAATACTCATGCATTTATCAAAACCTATTTTTGCCTTTATTATTAATGGAATTGATAATCAGGATTCATTGTCCTCCGAATAATTCTCTTAATTAAAAAAAAAAGACTAGTTACATTGTTCTGCTGTTTGCTTATCTCTAGGTTTAAAAGGCCTATTACTCTAACTTATTTTTCGGGTGTAATATTGTCACCCTTTTAACAACATTTTTTTGACTCTTTCAAAAGCTTTGCTTATCTTAAAATAGACCTGATTTTAGTTAATAGTCTCCAAATTGTTAACAAATAAAGAATTGACATTATTTGTCTTTCCCAAGCTCTTGGTAGCACTATCTAGAAGGCTGGCCAAGGGTTAGGAAGTGGGTTATGTCCATAAGCCAATTAGAGAATAATTAGCTAAAACCATAAATTCACAATTAGAGTTGTGTGGAATCAAGTAAAATAAAGTAGTGTATGGCTTTGCAGAAACAAGACAACTTTGAATTAGAAGATGAGGGAGGTGGTGGATGGGGATGGTCAAAAACAGACTCGTTGGAAGAACTTAAATGTTTCAAGGATAGACATTCTACTCTTATTCTCACTGATGGAGCCGAGACTCTGAAAAGTTAAGGGGAGATATCAGAACATGTTTGTGTGCTGATCGAAATGCTCCAGAGCAGAGGTGATAATTAGACACAGTGACTGAGGAGGTGAGAGGGAATGGGGTCCAGGTGGAGGACTGGATTTTGACACAGCAGTGATACTAAGTTCAGTGTAGCCGAAGAGATGCAGAGTTAGGGTACTGAATGCAGTTATAATTGGATAGATTTGATGGTGGAAGGCTAACGGTGACTGCTTCTATTATCTCTGGTAAATATCATCTCTAAGAATGATGGGAATGTTGGGGGAGTAGGAGATTTGAGGGTAGAGGAAAAAATGTGAACTAATATTTTAGAATAGGAAGCTGAATAAACGAGACTTGTGTAATAGGGTTGCCTGTTTGAGGTTAGCAGTCATGAATTTAAAGTGAGCTCAATCAACACAGTTGTGTCCTTGGGTGGCCAGGGAAGTCTCAATTTTAGCAGTTAATGCCTTTAATTATTATCATGTGAGAGGTATTTCTCTTTGTCCATTGGCTGTTTGGATAACCTTTGGTCTTGGACATGGAATGTCCAGGCCCACTGCTGTCTGGAATCATAACCGTGGATGGTATCACAGCTGACAAACGATAATAGAAACAGAAGGAGAGGCCTAGAGAAGAGAGGTGGTTTTCTCCTGGCTGGAGTAGGCTCCCCACAAGCCGAAGATAAGAGGACTAGAGGGAGGCCAGGTTACAGGTCAAGAAGCAGGAAGGAGAGGTCTGGAGATGAATAGCCGACCCCATCTTATCCTAGACAGCACGGCTCCATCCTATTGTTGATTCTGGGAGTGAAATGATTTCCCTGGTGACTGGAGACTGTTTATTCAGTCAGGCGAGAGAAACAAGTATGTTCATACCACGGCAAGCGTACAATAAGCTTTCCTTAACACCTTCTGTATTGTCACATTCTCCTGGACCTTCTTTCATCCAGCTGCCCTATTTCTTCTCTTTTTCTCCATGACTGCGTGTTTCCTTCTACAGTCAGTCCCATATTTGGGGCCCTTCTTTAAGGCCCCTCCTTGGTTTTGCCCAATGGTCTGAACCAAGAAAGAATAACTTTCTCTAAGAAAGAATAACCATTCTCTTGGTTCTAGCTCTCTCTTAAGTTCTAACCCTGTGTTTCCAAATAGTCTTTGGACATTTCTATAGAGATAAACATTAATTCATCATTTGTTCAAAGTCAAAACCTTTAATGTTCCTCCTTTTCAGTTTTCTACACTGCATTATACTTTTCATGAGAGTCCCTTGGACTGCAAGGAGATCAAACCAGTCAGTCCTAAAGGGAATCAACCCTAAATATTCACTGGAGGACTGATTGCTGAAGCTCTAATACTTTGGCCACTTGATGTGAAGACCCGACTCACTGGAAAAGACCCTGATGCTGGGAAAGATTTAAGGCAAAAACAGAAGAGGGCGGTGGAGGATGAGATGATTAGAGCATCACCAACTCAATGGACATGAATTTGAGCAAACTCTGGGAGATACTGGAGGACAGAGGAATCTGGTGTGCGGCAGTCCCTGAGTGGCAAAGAGTCAGACATGACTTAGCAGCTGAACAACAACAACATCACTGAATCATAGAGCTACCACCCTTACAGTTCTCCAAACTGAGAACTTTCTAACTGGCATGACTTTGTACCCTTTTTCCATCGTGTGCAGTCTACCCATAAGTCCTGCCCACTTCACTTAGGCCATGCCATTTTTCTCCATCCCTTTGCCATTTTCCTCAGGACATCTCTCTCAAGAACTATTTTATAGCTTCATAACCTGTCTCCGAAGCTTTAGTCTTTCTGCTGTAGGCCTTCACACCATCACTCATGCTACCATTCATGGCATCCCACTGCTGCCAAATCAAGTCTAACCTCCTTAACATTGCACTTATGATTTTCGGTTATCTATTTCATCTTTCTAGTCTTATTTTAATTAATACATGTACACTCAGCACATTAGTGGCGTGACAAACTGAACTTTTGTCCAGGCATCTCCTGTTCTCTTTCCCTCGTGTCCTTTCTCATGCCATTGCTTTCACAATCATTACTTTCTTCTCTTACAATCCTTCGCCAATTAAACATTCCCGACACCCTATATAAATTGTGGGTGACATCGCAATACATTGTTTCTACCCATAGCTGTACAATAATTATATAAAATACACAGAACGTGACAAATAAGGTAATTGGCTTAAAAATATCATATAATTACATAGACAGATGTAATGTTTTCAAGTCAATTATGTTTTAGTTTTTCATTACGGAAGAAATACTAGCATGCTGAATAAAATTTGAGACATAACAGAGAGGAAAGAGAAAGCTATATAGCCCATGGAGCAGTCACCATAATACAACCACAGTTAGGATACTGGTAAATTTCTTTTTTCAGATGTTTCTAGTTGATAACATCATGTCCAGGATTCTACCAGGTTCCTAGCACAATGATGAATGCATCAAAAATTATCCCACTTCAGATGATTTTGATTTGAATTTGTTGGGAACACAAAACTGTGTTTTATTGTTTCTCTGATATTATTATCTTAACAAATGGACCAAATCATTTTTGTCCAAAGCAACCAAATTAAACCTACAGAATCCATAAAGGATAAATTTGGTCAAACTCTTGAAGATTTGACTTTCTCACCTTTCTCTTTGAAGACATTTTGACTATTGTGCTAGTCTATTAGGGCTGCCATAACAAAACAGCACAGGCTTCCTGGCTTCAGTGACATTTGTTTTCTCACAGGTCTGGAGCCTGAAAGTCCAGGATCAAGGTGTCAGCAAGTTTAGTATCTTCCTAGGCCTCTCTCCTTTGTAGACAGCTCCTTTTTGCTGTGCCTTCACCTGGCCTTTTAGAGTAGGAAATGGCAACCCATTCCAGTATTCTTGCCTAGAAAATTCATGGAGAGGAGCCTGGTGGGCTATAGTCCACGGGGTCTCAAAGAGTTGAACACGATTGAGCACACACATTCACACACACATACACCCCTGGCCTTTCCTCTGTGCATATCCCTCTTCTCATAAGGACATCAGTCATATTGGATTAGGGTCCCGGTCTTATGATCTCATTTAATCTTAATTACCTCCTTAAAGGCCCTGTCTTCAAGAAAGGAACCCTCCTACACTGTTGGTGGGAATGTAAATTGGTGCAACCACTATGAAGAGCAGTATGGTGTTTCCTTAAAAAACTAAAAATAGAGCTACCATATGACCCTGCAATCTCACTCCTGGGCATATTTCCAGAGAAAAACATCACCCAAAAGAATACATGCACCCCAATGTTCATTGCAACACTGTTTATAATAGCCAAGACATGGGAGCAACTTAAATGTCTATCAACAGAGGAATGGATAAAGAAGACGTGGTACATATATAAAATGGAATATTAGCCATTAAAAAGGATGAAATAATGCCATTTAGAGTGTCATACTGAGTGAAGTAAGTCAGACAGAGAGGGGGAAATATTGAATGCCATCCTTTTTAAAAAAAATTATTTTTAATTGGAGGATAATTTCTTTACAATATTGCGTTGGTTGGATTCTGCCACACATCAACATGAATCAGCCGTAGATATGCATATGTTCCCCTCCCTCTTGAGCCTCCCTCCCACCTCCCACCCCATCCCACCCCATCCCACCCCTCTAGGTTGCCACAGAGCACCAGATTTGAGCTCGCTGTGTCATACAGCAAATTTCCACTGGCGATCTAATGTTACATACGGTAATATATATGTTTCAATGTTACACTTTCAATTTGTCCCACTCTCTCCTTCCCTCCCCATCCCTGTGGTATGACATCCCTTCTATGTGGAATCTAAAAAGAAATGATACAAATGAATTTACTTACAGAACAGAAAGAGACTCACAGACAGAGAATGAACTTAGGGTTGCTGGGGGGAGGGGATAGTTAGGGAGTTTGGGACAGACATGTATACACTGCTGTGTTTAAAACGGATAACCAACAAGGACATATTGTGTAGCACAGGGAACTGTTGCTATGTGGTAGCTTGGATGGGAGAGGGGCTTGGGGAGAATGGATCCATGTATATGTATGGCTGAGTCCCTTCACTGTTCACCTGAAACTATCACAACATTGTTAATCGGCCATACCCCAATATAAAATAAAAAGTTAAAAAAGATTCTATCTCTAAATATGGTTACAAAGGGGAGTTAGGGCTTCAACATATAAATTTTGAGGGGATATAGTTCAGTTCATAGCACCTATGAAAACTTACCCTGGCCTCCTCAATACATGACAAAATATACTGACAGATATCTCACTTTTCCCCTTTGCTCTGCTAATGATCTGGATTTGAAATAAGAAAATGTAAAATGCTGCCATGAGTTTGCATAATATCAAGTTGGAATATTCTGAACCATTTCATATGGTTGAACATTGAAGCTGAAATTTTGCTTCAAGTAAAGTTGTGAAAATGTTTTCTTTTTTAAACAAAATAAATACCTAAGAATCTCAGTTACTTTAACTGAATTTGGTCACAGTTCACATCTATGCAAGAGGGAGGCAGTGTCAGTCTAGCAGCGTGGCAGCTGCAGTCACAGCTTTGCCCGGTCGAGTTTCCAGTCTGTCGAGAGTAGCAGTATCTCCCTTCCAAGAGATACTTTCATACTGGATTCGACACAGAGAGCCCATCCTGTTCTGATATGGGGAAGGCACTGACATTTCCTAAAGCAGTGTGCTCTCTCCTGGGGACGCCAACAAGCTCTGAAGATGGGATCAAGAAGAGTATCTGAACTTCTGATTTCTAAAAAGTAGAGAGTGCTCCACACAGGATGGTTGGTGGATGCACTTTGCCATCACCAGTGGAGATGTGGAGAAGCAAAGCCATACACTGCTTGTCATTGGGAGGAGAAAGCCAGTCAAGAACTCAGATAATAAAGGCTCTAAAAAGAGGCCAAATACAAACAAAACACCCAGCTAATCACACTGGAAAAAAATTTTTACAGCACAGCATTTGGTTCTTGGACTTGTTGGTTTGCCTGGTGAACTCCCTTGAGTTGGAAGCTTGATGTTGGGAGAGCTGCACAGAGATGACGTTGGCTGGGAGATAAAAGAGTGGGAGCAGCCAGTCCTAAGTACTTAGGAAAACCTTTATTTCAGAGGCTCTAATAAAAGTGTTTATAATAAAGGCAATCAAATCAGTATACTTATGATTGCTATGGAATAAAAGTAGGATATATTATTAGATGCCCCAGAGGTCTTCAAATCTCACTTTACAGTTATTCTGGAGCTCTTTCCTTCAAAAATCTTGCAGGAATTAAAAAAAATCCAAATACATTGAACAGAATAAGTTTCATCTTCTTTGTTTCGGGCAGCTTTCATAGAGAGGTGCTAATAAACAATAAGATGATCCCCCATCGAAATTTGGAAACAGAGAGAGAGAAGAAATGCCAGGAACCAGGACAACCTAAAGCCAGATAATCACCTAGAATTGACTGTAGATTATTATTATAGTGACCTTCTCAATGCCACCTGCAATATTCATTTTTTCTCAAGCCACTTGTCAAATGGTATCACAATGCTAACATTTTCACAAGGCATTCCTCAGCAAAAAATTTTCTTTTGCTTCTTTTTTTTAATAAATGGAAAACATAGAATTCATATTTTTCTTAAAAGATAAACATGTGATTCACTCACCACCGTGCTGTCTCTAAAATAACTCTGGCTCAGTATGTGGACACTGTTTCATTCACTGTCATCACGATATTCTTTAAGTAGCCACTTTCAGGTGTAGAACTGCAGAACAAGGTAACAGCCAGGTCACATGGTAGTTTTAGTTTACCCTCTCTAACATGCAATTTAAATTACAAAAAAATGTGTGTGTGTGCTCTGTATGACCCTATGGACTGTAGCCTGCCAGGTTCCTCTGTCCATAGGATTCTCCAGACAAGACTATTGGAGTGAGTTTCCATGCCCTCCTCCAGGGGATCTTCCTGACCCAGGGATCTTACCCATGTCTCTTATGTCTCCTGTATCGGCAGGTGGGTTCTTTACCACTAGCGCCACCTGGGAAGCCCTACCAAAAAATAAGTGACTCTTAATGATGGATTCAGTAACAGTGGATGTGGAAGCACTTACAGATTCAGGATCAGGTTAGGTTTTGCACCAAGAAATTAAATCCCTGAAACAACATTTTATTTTTTAATAGGAATTGGGCAGGTAGAAACGGCTCACTATATTTTCTAATTTCACTTAAGACCTGGTTCTTCTGTGTGAGCAGCAAGTGAAAAAGGTTGTAAAGACTGTAGAAATCTGGTGAGTCTTCTGAATTTCTTCTCAAGTCAACTTTCTAAAACCAATAAAGCTTGTATTCTACCAAGTTTCACTGTGACATAAAATTAAAACTATTCACTACTGGCCTTCATAGAGCACTGCATCATGAAGCCAAATGCCCCTTGACTTTACTACGATATCAGTGGGCATTTGGCCAAGGAAGGCCAGTGAAAACTGACCCTCCTGCAATGAGTTATAGATGAGGCATTTATCCTCTCATTCTTCATTACAAATATAGCATGAGGAATGGGGTTCAAGTGGAGCAAGAACTGTCTGGAATGTGGGCATGGGGTCACACACTACTCCTGGACATAACTGGGACACATGAACGTTTTTAAGTTGATAGCCCCAATTTGGCGAAGGTTCTAGAATCTTCACAGATGATTTAATTCAAAATCTCTTGTTGAGTTTTCACTTACCTTTCAAGATTCAGCTCAAGTAGCTCTTCTATGGAGCATTCTTTGTGAATTCTTTCCTTTCCTGCATCAAGGCATTCTTTCCTTTCTGCATTCATTGTGCTCTATATATAACTCCATTGCAGAACTCATCCCATTAAAAAAAAAACAACAACAACTGTGTGTTGTCTGTCTCTTCCAGTAGACTGTGAACTCATGGAGGTCAGAGGTTTTTTTCTCATTTGTCTTTGTAGTGATAGAATCTAGCACCATGCCATGCACTTCAGAAGACTAATTGAAATCTGATGCTGATGACAACACAGTCAACTTTCCCAGAATGTGGAAACTGTGAACATACTCCTGGATATCTCCTCTAAAAAAAATGAATACCAAGAATTCATAACACTTTCACACATACCACTGCAATATACCAGCTATTAATTATAACAAAGGTTAATTTAGAAAATAAGAAAAATAAATGTGTTTCAATCAAGCAAAAACAAGATGAGACTTGAAATTGAGATATGGGGTATGGTGAATTTTTTAAAAGAGTATTTTCAGTATTTAGGATGGACAGTGCTTATCTGGATTTCTCATCTGTTACAGATATGGCTGGTGATTATATGAGTATCTGGAAGCAACTGGCCTCGTTAGGAGATCCATCCATTCTTTCAGTCTGTTAGGTCCTTGATAACCCTGCCATATTGGAATGATCTGGATAGTGAGGCACTAGGAAAGCTCTTATGAGTTTTCCTTTAAATTTAAAAATTTAAACAATTAAAAAAATTATTTACTTAAAAATCCCACCTTTAGAACAGGTATAACCAAACACCATTACTGTAGTATCAGAGTAAGAGTGGGTTCATCTCACTAAGTTTAGGTATCAGTTTACATCTTTTTGGCTTAATTGTCCCTTTTGGTATTAAGAGCCACCAGTGAATAGTCAATAGAAAAGGTCCAGGGAAATACAGCAAAGGGGAAGGCAGAGTAAGATGAAAACATGAAGAGCATTGTAGAAAAAAAGAGGCTGCCAGGTTTCACAGAACAAATGTAGAAACTATGAAAAATGTTTCAGTGAAAGAAAAGTAACAGAGAACTACCAATATCTAATTGAGAAAAACTCATCTATTGTTAGATTTTTCATTTTATTTTATTAAAAGAATAACTTAAGTAGAGAAGATAGGATCGATTCTATTTTCTTTATTATTTTTCACTTTAAACATTATTTCCTAAATTCAGTGTATTTTACTATTGTGAACTGTTATCCCCTGTATTAAAATAAATTTTATTTAGCATTTCTCATTATAATGTAAGGCTTCCCTGGTTGCTCAGTTGATAAAAAATCCACCTGCAATGCAGAAGACCTAGGTTCGATACCTGTGTGGGGAAGATCCTCTGGAGAAGGAAATGGCAACCGACTCTAGTCTTCTTGCATGGAAAATCCCATGGACAGAGAAGCCTGGCAGGCTATAGTCCATGGGGTTGCAAAGAGCTGGACATGACTGAGCATTTGAGCATATTATAATGTAAGCTTTGTAAGGCAGGAATTTTGCTCTATCTTGCTTGTTCCTCTTTCTCATAATTTGAATAGTGTCAGGCACATAGTAAGCACTCAATAAATATTCAATGTGTGTGCACATGTGTGCTCAGTCTTTCACTATCTCCCGGAGTTTGCTCAGACCCAGGTCCACTGAGTCGGTAATGCCATCCAACCATCTCATCCTCTGTTGCCCTCTTCTCCTGCCCTGAATCTTTCCCAGCATTAGGGTCTTTTCTAGTGAGTTGGCTCTTTACATCAGGTGGCCAAAGTATTGGAGCTTCAGCTTCAGATTCAGGCCTTTCAGTGAATATTCAGGGTTGTTTTCCTTTAGGATTGACTGGTTTGATCTCCTTGCTGCCCAAGGGACTCTTAAGAGTTTCCTCCAGCACCACAGTTTGAAAGCATCAATTCTTCAGCAGTCAGCTTTCTTTATGGTCCAACTCTTACATCTGTTGATCCAGCACCACAATTTGAAAGCCCACCAGGCTCCTCTGTCCATGCAATTTTCCAGGTAAGAATACTGGAGTCGGTTGTCACTTACTGGGTGGGATCTTCCCCACCCAGGGATCCGACTCAGTCTCTTGCATCTCCTGCATTAGCAGACAGATTCTTTACCTCTAGTGCCACCTGGGAAGCCCCTAAATTATAATTTGGTATTTGAGATGGAAAATTTTGAGGCATTTGGAAGGTAAAAATCTCTCATCACATCTCACACTGTAGCTACATAAAACTCTTTGCAGGTCCCAGCATATGCCAGCTTTGTCTTACTTTGTACCTGTTTCTCCCAGAATCATCATTTCTTTACTGTTTCATCTAGTTACATCCCACTTATCCTTCTAAACTCTGCTCTTCTGCACACTCCCATCATTCCCTGTTTTTGTCACTGTTGTCACACAGGTCACACTGTCTTTTAGTCATCTGCGTGCTTGTTGGTTTCCCTGCTGGACTATGATACATTTGAGGTCAGTGTCTGTCTATTTTGTTTCTGTGGCTCCAGGGCTATAGTCATGACTGGAATAGGGCAGGAAATAAATATTTGGTAAGTTACTAAGTGAATAATAGATCTTTTCAGAAATCTAAATGATGACTCTTCAACAGCTCTTCCACTTAAAACAACAGACACCGACTCCTGGACATGTTCATTTTTCAGAGAAGAGGAGGCTATAATTGGGAAGAGGAGAAAGCAATACTAATGATCATAATGAGATGATGGATAAAGAAAACCAGAGACTGACCAGTGAATCTTGATGGCGGAGCCACATGGTGACGGGATTGGCAACTGAATCACAGACATTGCCCCTTAGCAATCTCCAAAGTTAATGGCCACTTCCAAAGAAGAGAAACAATCAGCCTTCTCCCTGCCACTGAGGTATTTGGCCAATCACCCACATTAATTTCCTACTTTTGCAAGAGTGTTGTCAGCTCCATCTACACACAAACACACACACACACATTCCCCTTGTCCTAAATAATCAGAAGTTTCAGCTAGCTCCCTCTATCCTTACCTCTTGATCTGAAGGCTTAACTTTTTTAACCTGAAAATAAAAGGTAAAATGCATTCTTTCCACGGAAAATGGCAAGTCACTCTGTGTGTGTGTGTGTATGTGTGCTAAGGCACTTCAGTCATGTTTGACTCTTTGTGATCCTGTGGATTATAGCCCACCAGGCTTCTCTGTCCATGGGGTTCTTCAGGCAAGAGTACTGGAGTAGGTTGCCATGCTCTCCTCCAAGGAATCTTCCTGACCCAGGGATCAAAACTACGTCTCCTGTGTCTCCTGGACTGGCAGGTGGGCTCTTTACCACTAGTACCACCTGGGAAGCCCAGATGGCTGGAAATCTTTGGAGTGGAACTGTAAGAAATCTAATGAGTGTGAAGCTCAACATGCATGTAAAGAAGCTACACTAACTTAAATGCATAACCATGAACTGTGTTGTTAACTAAGTGTTTTACAGTCATGAAGTGTGCTGAAGGAGAGAAAGGGATTTTCAGTTGATTATTGACTTAAATGCTTCTTTTGAGATATCAGTATCATCATTTTACATGCAAAGTTAAGGGACTAGCTTTTTACCATATTTTGGCATAGTACTTCCAGGTGGATGATAAGATCTTAGTTATGGCCTCTGGGCCTGGGTAGCCAGCTTTCTAGCTAGTCTTATTTGGGCTCTGGCCCTCTCTGCAATCAGACTGGAGTGGGAGCTGGTTCATTATTATTATCAGTTTCTATTTATTGAGCACTCAAGGTGGGCCAGGCATTGCTGTAAATACTTTCACATATCATTTTATTTACTCATTACAACAAAACTATGAGGAGCCTATTGTTAATCATCTCAAGTTTACTGGTTAGAAAACTGAGGCTTGAGTAGGTTAATTTGCCCAAAGTTATTCACACAGGAAATGGTGAAGCTGCATATTATTAATTTCAAAGTCAGTTAGTTCTCTCATCCATTGCCGTTTTTGCTCTTCAAGTTGTCTTTCAGCTCCAGTTGAGGGTAGAGAGAAGTAGGAACACCAAATTGTGTATGTGTATAGGGAAGCAGGGAGAGTGGGAGGTTTGTTTGTTTGTTTGTTTTTAATATATAAAGCCTGTCCTTGGCTTGGTCCCAACAAGATCCCTTCATCTATGCTTGATACTCTGGATGACTTAAAATAGGAAAGTCTCAAAGATGACCAAATTCCAAAAAAAAGAAAAAAGAGCCAACAACAACAAAATAGTCTGAGAATCTGAGAACTGAAAATATATTCTGTAGTAGAAAGGAAGAGAAACAGCATGTGAAAAGTCCTAAAATTGGTTTACATCAAAGAAAAATGTAAAACAATTATCCTTCAATAAAAAGTATAGTAATTAAAAAAAATCAAGTGGCCTTTTTCTCCTCAGTGAAAGGAAATAAGTTATTACTTCTATTAAATAAGATTTGTTGTTGTTCATTTGCTAAGTCATGTCCGGCTCTTTGCGACCCCATGGACTACCACGTGCCAGGCTCCTCTGTCCTCCACTATCTTCCATAGTTTGCTCAAATTCATGTCTATTGAGTCAGTGATACTATCTAACCATCTCATCCTCTGCTGCCAAAATAAGAGATTAACGGTATAAAACATTCAACAACATAACATTTTTCAAAGATGGCAGTAAGAAGACTTGAAATCGAAGAAAGTGGAACCAGTAATTTGTAGAAAAGTTTAGATAACTATTTTAAAAGTAAAAAATGTTAATACAAAACTGAAGAATAAGAAAGAAGATAACCAGCATAATGTAGAGATTACAAAATTCCAATCTGTGAAGTTATATGTAATCCCTCTTATTATACTTTAAATGTGTATAGGATATGTAGTGATATCACTGAATTGAACTTATTTGTTTTTGATAAGTTTTGCCCAGAGTTTATTAATGTTATAGGTCTTTTGGGGCTTCCTGGGTGGCGCCAGTGGTAAAGAATCTGCCTGCTGTAGCAGGAGACACAAGAGACACAGGTCCCATCCCTGGGTCAGGAAGATCCCTGGAGTAGGAAATGGCAACCCATTCCAGTATTCTGGCCTGGAAAATTCCATGGACAGAGGAGCCTGATAGGCTACAGTCCATGGGGTCCCAAAGGGTCGGACATGATTGAGCATGCACGCATATAAGCATTAGTCTTTTCAAAGAATTAATTTTTGCTTTGTTGACTTTGTTCAAATATTTTGTATCATATCAAGTCTTTGGTCTTCTTGTTCTACCAGTTACACAGAGGTATTTTTAAAATCTTCCAGCATGAATGTGCTATTATGAACTTGCTATTAATGTGAATTTGCCTATAACTTCTTATAATTTCATCTGTTTTTACTTTAAATGTTTTCAGGCTATATTATTAGGTGACAAATTTATAATTATTACCTTTATTAAATTAAACTATTTTCTTCTCTCTTTTTGCTTTAAGGTATATATATACCTTAAATATATATATATATATATATATATATATATATATATATATTTCCCATATTAATGTAAATCTACCACTGCTCAGTTCAGTTCAGTTCAGTCGCTCAGTTGTGTCCGACTTTGCGATCCCATGAACCCCAGCACGCCAGCCTCGCTGTCCATTACCAACTCCCTGAGTCCACCCAAATGCATGTCCTTTGAGTCGATGATGCCATCCAGCCATCTCATCCTCTGTCGTCCCCTTCTCCTCCTGCCCTCAATCTTTCTCAGCATTAGGGTCTTTTCCAACGAGTCAGCTCTTCGCATCAGGTGCCAAAGTATTGGAGTTTCAGCTTCAACATCAGTCCTTCCAATGAACATCCAGGACTGATCTCCTTTAGGATAGACTGGTTGGATCTCCTTGCAGTTCAAGGGACTCTCAAGAGTCTTCTCCAATACCACAGTTCAAAAGCATCAATTCTTCGGTGCTCAGCTTTCTTTATAGTCCAACTCTCACATCCATACATTACCACCGGGAAAACCATAGCCTTGACTAGATGGACCTTTGTTGGCAAAGTAATGTCTCTGCTTTTTAATATGCTATCTAGGTTGGTCATAACTTTCCTTCCAAGGAGTAAGTGTCTTTTAATTTCATGGCTGCAGTCACCATCTGCAGTGATTTTGGAGCCCAGAAAAATAAAGTCAGCCACTGTTTCCACTGTTTCCCCATCTATCTGCCATGAAGTGATGGGACTGGATGCCATGATCTTAGTTTTCTGAATGTTGAGCTTTAAGCCAACTTTTTCACTCTCCTCTTTCACCTTCATCAAGAGGCTCTTTAGTTCTTCTTCACTTTCTGCTATAAGAGTGGTGTCATCTGCATATATGAGGTTATTGATATTTCTCCCAGCAATCTTGATTCCAGCTTGTGCTTCCTCCAGCCCAGTGTTTCTCATGATGTACTCTGCATATAAGTTAAATAAGCAGGGTGACAATATACAGCCTTGATGTACTCCTTTTCCTATTTGGAACCAGCCTGTTGTTCCATGTCCAGTTCTAGCTGTCGCTTCCTGACCCGCATACAGGTTTCTCAAGAGGCAGGTCAACTGGTCTGGTATTCCCATCTCTTTCAGAATTTTCCACAGTTTATTGTGACCCACACAGTCAAAGGCTTTGGCATAGTCAATAAAGCAGAAATAGATGTTTTTATGGTACTCTCTTGATTTTTCGATAATCCATCAGATGTTGGCAATTTGATCTCTGGTTCCTCTGCCTTTTCTAAATCCAGCTTGAACATCTGGAAGTTCACGGTTCATGTATCGTGGAAGCCTGGCTTGGAGAATTTTAAGCATTCCTTTACTATTGTGTGAGATGAGTGCAATTGTGTGGTAGTTTGAGCATTCTTTGGCATTGCCTTTCTTTGGGATTGAAATGAAAACCGACCTTTTCCAGTCATGTGGCCACTGCTGAGTTTTCCAAATTTGCTGGCATATTAAGTGCAGCACTTTCACAGCATCATCTTTGAGGATTTGAAATAGCTGAACTGGAATTCCATCACCTCCACTAGCTTTGTTCATAGTGATGCTTTCTAAGGCCCACTTGACTTCACATTCCAGGATGTCTGGCTCTAGGTGAGTGATCACACCATCATGATTATTTGGGGCGTGAAGATCTTTTTTGTACAGTTCTTCTGTGTGGTCATGCCGCCTCTTCTTAATATCTTCAGCTTCTGTTAGGTCCCTACCATTTCTGTCCTTTATTGAGCCCATATTTGTATGAAATGTTCCCTTGGTATCTCTAATTTGCTTGAAAAGATCTCTAGTCTTTCCCATGCTATTGTTTTCCTCGATTTCTTTGCATTGATCACTGAGAAAGGCTTTCTTATCTCACCATGCTATTCTTTGGAACTCTGCATTCAAATGGGTATATCTTTCCTTTTCTCCTTTTCTTTTCGCTTCCTAGTCTTTTCACAGCTATTTGTAAGGCCTCCTCAGACATCCATTTTGCTTTTTTGCATTTCTTTTTCTTGGGGATGGTCTTGATTCCTGTTTCCTGTACAATGTCACGAACCTCCATCCATAGTTCATCAAGTATTCTGTCTATCAGATCTAGTCCTTTAAATCTATTTCTCACTTCTACTGTATAGTCATAAGGGATTTGATTTAGGTCATACCTGATTTAGGTCTAGTGGTTTTCTCCACTTTCTTCAATTTCAGTCTGACTTTGGCAATAAGGAGTTCATGATCTGATCCAAAGTCAGCTCCTGGTCTTGTTTTTGCTGACTGTATAGAGCTTCTCCATCTTGGCTGCAAAGAATATAATCAATCTGATTTCGGTGTTGACCATCTAGTGACATCCATGTGTAGAGTCTTCTCTTGTGTTGTTGGAAGAGGGTGTTTGCTATAACCAGCGCATTCTCTTGGCAGAACTCTATTAGCCTTTGCTCTGCTTCATTCTGTACTCCAAGGCCAAACTTTCCTGTTATTCTAGGTGTTTCTTGACTACTTTTGTATTCCGGTCCCCTGTAATGAAAAGGACATCTTTTTTGGGTGTTAGTTCTAGAAGGTCTTGTAAGTCTGCATAGAACTGTTCAACTTCAGCTTCTTCGGCGTTACTGGTCAGGGCATAGACTTGAATTACCGTGATATTGAATGGTTTGCCTTGGAAACAAACAGATCATTCTGTCACTTTTGAGCAGCGTGGCGGCTACGGCGGTGCACTGAGTGCGGCCGAGAGGAGCTACCCCGGGCTGGAGGTCAGGGGCAGCGGCGGAGAGGAGCTACCGAGAGACCAAGGTAAGGGGTGGCGGCTGCGCTTTGTTGGAGCAGCCGTGAAGAGAGACCCCGCGTCCAAGGTAAGAGAAACCCAGGTAAGACGGTGGGCACTGAGAGAGGGAATCAGGTGGCAGACAGGCTGAAACTACAGTCACGGACAACTAGCCAATCTGATCACACGGACCACAGCCTTGTCTAACTCAATGAAACTAAACCATGCCGTGTGGGGCCAACCCAAGATGGACGGGTCACGGTGGAGAGGTCTGACAGAATGGGGTCCACTGGAGAAGGGCATGGCAAACCACTTCAGTATTCTTGCCTTGAGAACCCCATGAACAGTATGAAAAGGCAAAAAGATAGGACACTGAAAGATGAACTCCCCAGGTCGGTAGGTGCCCAAAATGCTACTGGAGATCAGTGGAGAAATAACTCCAGAAACAATGAAGGGATGGAGCCAAAGCAAAAACAACACACAGCTGTGAATGGGACTGGTAATAGAAGCAAGATTTGATGCTGTAAAGGTCAGTATTGCATAGGAACCTGGAATGTTAGGTCTATGAATCAGGGCAAGTTGGAAGTGGTCAAACAGGAGATGACAAGAGTGAACATCAACATTCTAGGAATCAGTGAACTAAGATGGACTGGAATGGGTGAATTTAACTCAGATGACCATTATATCTACTACTGTGGGCAGGAATCCCTTAGAAGAAATGGAGTAGCCATCATAGTCAACAAAAGAGCCCGAAATGCAGTACCGCTGCTCAGTTCTCCCAAAACCTAGTAGTTTAAAACAGCAAAATTTATTGTTTCTAATAGTTTAAGGGAGTCAGGAATATAGGAGAAGCCTTGTCTCTCATGAGATTGCAGTCAAAATGTCTAGTGGGGTTGTAACTTCATGAGAAGTTTGAATGGAATTGGATAATCTACTTCTAAGATGTCTCATTCACATGGTTGTTGGTTGGAGGCCTCAGTTTCTTATTGGCTGTTGATAAGAAGCCTAGGTTCCTCATTACATGGACCTCTCCATAATGCTGCCTGAGTGTCCTCATGATGAGGAAGATAGCTTCCTACAGAGAAAGCAATCTGACAGAGAGGTCAAGGAGGAAGCCATGATGTATTTATGACCAACTTTCAGAAGTCTCACACTTCTGCCACATTCTATGCATTAGAAGTGATTCATGCTGATGTATGGCAGAAACCAACACAATACTGTAAAGCAATTATCCTTCAATTAAAAATAAATAAAATTTTTAAAAAAGAGTGAGTCACTAAGTACAACCCACTCTCAAGAAGAGGGGAATTAGGCTCTGTGTTTGAAGGGAGAAGTATCAAAAAATTTGTGGACCTACTTTAAAACCATCACAATTAGTATTTGCATGGTATATTTTTTTCATACTTTTACTTCAAGACTTTACATTTCCTTATATTTTAGGTTTGGCTCATAGTAAGCAAAAAGCACAGATATCATATGCCACTATATCATCCTTTGAAATTCAATTGGAGCATTTATTTCATTTTTACTCAACGTAAATATTGATATGCCTGTATGCTAAGTCACTTCAGTCATGTCGGACTCTGCGACCCCATGGACTTTAGCCTTCCAGGTTCCTCTGTCCATGGGATTCTCCAGGCAAGAATACTGGAGTGGGTTACATTTCCTTCTCCATGGGATTTTTCTGATACAGGGATTGAACGCGCATCTCTTCTGTCCCCTGCATTGGCTGGCAGGTTCTTTACCACTAGCGCCATTGAAATATTTGAGTTTAAATCTCTGGAATTGTGACCTGATTTCTCTTATTACCACCTGTGTGTGCTCCTTTCCTCGCCCTTCTTACCTTATTAAGATGACTTGAAGCTAGGCTTTAGTCCCTGCGATGACTGGTCTACTTCTGACACCATTGTTCCTGAGAAGTCTCTACTGAAAACACCCTTAACTCCAACTGTTTTCTCATGAGAGTCAGTTGAAAGTTTTGCTTATGTCTAGGCTCTTCAGTATCTTCTTCCAGAACCAGCAGATACGACTGGGGAAAGAGCCCCCAAGGTGAACTTACTTCTGTAAACCGTAAACCTTTCTTTTCTGACATGCTATCCCTCTAATTCTTCACTGTCTTATTGGTTCTCCAGAACATTCAAGCAGGATACTTAAAAAAAACCAAAACTATCTTCTAGCTGTTTGTTTGGGGAGGTTGGTCTGGATTTCTTAGTTTGCCTTCATTAGAAGTGAGAAAAGTCATTTAATTTTTACAAATGGTAAAGTATTATTATTATTCCACTTTATTGGTGAGGGAACTAGTCTCAGACAAGCCAAGTAAATTGCTCAAATTTCCATTTAGAAAGTGGTAAACTTAGAACTGGGACTTATATCTTTCTGTCTCTAAAAAAACTCATGCTATTTACATTAGCTAAAAGCAATTTTGGCTAACATCCTCTAAGTGGAACACACTATAAGATTTATTACTATCATACTTTTCATCAATTATAAATGTATATTTGCAAATTGGAAGTATTTCTGTTTTATAGCAGTCTTTAATTAATTTTACTAAAATATAGTTAGTTTAAGTTTCTTAAGTATTTTGATTTACAATCATATAATTCCTTACTGGTACTGACTAGCAATCAGTATTTTATAAAATAATGGTACTTTAACATGAAAGTCGAATATAACCCAACAAGTAGTTAATTTTTAAAATATAAGTTGAATCTTAATTTTTGAATCTCCTCATTGCTGTTTCTTCGTTCCTTATCTAGGAGTCATTTTAAAAAAATTCAGTCTTGCTTCAAATCTCATTTATCATCCATTAAAATTCCACTGCAAAACAATGAATTCCTTTCCGCAAAGCCATGTAGTTAGTAAATTCCACCATATGTTATTTGTCTTTCAGGGATGACATTATGGAAATCTATAGATCTTTAAGTGGTCAACAGATATATACTATATGACATACATTGTTATCACAATGATTAAGTTCAACATATTATTAAATACTGAAAAAAAGTTCTTCTTTCCTTAATCACAAGATCTATGTGTATTTAGAAAAACAACTTCTCTGCTTATTTCAGCTAATAAGAAACTTGAATACTATCTCTAGAAGATCTGCCTTTGCAGATGTTAAGTGAAAATGGAAATCAATATTATAAGAAAGGTGAAATAAGAAAAGCTAAAAGAACACATTTCTTCAACAAAATGGACTTGGCTCTATGATCTGAAAAGCAGGGTTTCTGAGTTTACTGAAGGGTTTTTGCGTCAAGCGTGCCCTTGAGGCCATCTGGCTTCTAAATAGACTTGATTTTTTTTTTCTTATGTGTTGGTGCTACCCTGGAGTAAAGGAAATAAGAAAGAGGGGGGCCTTTTAGGTCAACTGGCATAAGCTTTAAGATAGAAAAAATGGAATCTGGTTTAAAGTTTCTAGATTGGACAGTTTAATTTTATCAGGAGAGGGAGATAGACAGATTTAGAGCAGGGTCCTAGAGATGACTAAGAATGAATTTTGCTGAAGCAAAGCTCTGTGCTCGGTAGTTGGAGAGGGAAGATATCTTTGAGGCAATGAAAAAACCCTTACACTGAAGAAGAGGGTAGAACAGTACCTGGGGTTGATCGAACTCAATCTATTAATAACATGCTTTGAATCCATTGGGTGAAGGCTTGTGCTAACTTTTAGGTTTTTACAAGCTCTGGAAAGTCAGAATTACATGCCATATTCTTTATGGTTTCAAATACCAAGTGTATAGGAAGAGGAAAAAGAGGGAGAGGATTTTATGGAAAAGTATCTCAATAACTTAAAATATATCCCTTCTGAGTAGAGTTTTTCCCCCAAAGTTATAAATTCCTTAGACTCTAGAAGCTTGGGGGTGGTAGAGGAGAGGAATGTGAGTTGCATTGAGTAACTGCCTTTTGTGAGGCTTCACAGGCAGATAACATGAGAGCTTACTTTGTACTTGATGGAGACCCTTTGGGAGAGTTGGCCTAGAAGCAGCTTAAGTGGATTTTGTCCAGTACAGCCACTGGCGAGGCAATGGACTCCGTGCGTATGACTGCTAGATTTCCAGGGCTGGAGGGTTGATTCTTTAGCAGTCAGCCATATTGTCAATCTTTTAAGAACTGTTATTTCATGTTCCTAGGACTTCCCTGGTAGCTCAGATGGTAAAGAATCCGCCTGCAATGCAGGAAACCCCGGTTCAATTCCTGGGTTGGGAAAATCTCCTGAAGAAGGGATAGGCTACTCACTCCAATATTCATGGGCTTCTATCTGGTGGCTCAGATAGTAAAGAATCTGCCTGCAATGCGGGAGACCTGGGTTCAATACCTAGGTTGGGAAGATCCCCTGGAGGAGGGCATGGCAACCTACTCCAGCATTCTTGCCTGGAGAATCTCCTTGGACAGAGAAGCCTGGCAGGCTACAGTCCATGGGATCGCAAAGAGTTGGACAAGACTGAGCGATTAAGCACATAGCAGTGAGAAAATAGTTGAGAAACCCAGAAGAAAACTACCCATGAGGAAAAGAATGAGTGTTGGGAACCTGCCATGCACTCAGGACACTGGTGTCAGGTGATCTCTTCCAACCAGTAGACACTTTCCTTTCACTATCCCCCAACTCCAAAACTGATTAAACCTGGAGGGTCTACAGTGGGAAGGAGGAAAGTGCAAGGGTGGGAAATAGAAAGGTGGATCATGTCCCCCTTCTCCACTGTAGAAGTCTCAGATGGAAGTGGCACAGAATGAGAGGAAGGGAGAAGCTTTCCTTTGAATAGAAAGTATGAAATTGTGATTAAAATACTGGACTGAGCATTTAATTACTGGAGTAAGACTGATCAGAGGACTTTATTCAAAAGGCAATAGAAAACTATGCTGCCTGAGGGTGCTGTTTGAGGGGTCGGGAGAGATGAGTGGATGAAAGGAAGCAAGTTCTTCCCCTCCATTGGCCTAGTTTGCTCCATCGGCCTAAGGTCCCCTTAGGCACCTGCCCTCAATTCTTAATGTTCCAGTAAAATGCAGAGTAAAACACAACTCTACACTACCTCGGGGCTTCCCAGGTGGTGCAGTGGTAAAGAATCTGCCTGCCAATTCTTGCCAGAAGACCCAAGAGATTCAGGTTCAATCCCTGGGTGTGGAAGATCCCCTGAGAAGGAAATGGCAACCCACTCCAGTATTCTTGCTTGGAAAATTCCATGGACAGAGGAGTCTGGCAGGCTATAGTCCAGGGGATTGCGAAGAGTCAGACATGACTGAGTGACTGGATGCCAATAAATCCTTCTGGTGCAGAGACCAACTAACATTGAGGGTGAGGAGGTCACTCTTCACTTCCCAGAGAAACAGAGTTTGCTCAAATCCAAGCAACCATCTCAGTTCAATCAGTCCAGTCGCTCAGTTGTGTCCGACTCTTTGCTACCCCATAGACTGTGGCCCACCAGGCTCTTCTGTTCATGGAATTCTCCAGGCAAGAATACTGGGGTGGGTTGCCATTTCCTTCCCCAGGGGATCTTCCTGACCCAGGGATCAAACCCGGGTCTCCTGCATTGCAGGAAGATTCTTTACCATCTGAGCCACCATAGAACCTGGTACACAGTCAATACATAATACCAACACCTTCACATTTTGAACATTCCCCTATTTCTCCATGGCGTTTTACATGTAAAGGTTTTACTATATTATTGCAGAGCAATATGGACATTATTATTAATAATGAAGATACATTATTATACAGTCCATGGAATTCTCTAGGCCAGAATATTTGAGTGGGGAGCCTTTCCATTCTCCAGAGTATCTTCCTAACCAAGGGATCAAACCCAGATCTCTGGCATTGCAGGTGGATTCTTTACTAACTGAGTCATAAGGGAAGCGCAAGAATACTGGAGTGAGTAGCCTATCCCTTTTCCAGAGGCTCTTCCGAACCCAGGAATTGGACCAGGGTCTCCTGCATTACAGGCAGGTTCTTTACAACCGAGCTATCAGGGAAGCCCCATAATGAAAATAAATAATCTTTAAATAGTAATTGCTTAACAATCAGTTCTACTCAGTAGACTATGAGTTCACTGAGGACACAGACTATTTTTTTCATCTCTTCCTCTATTGCTGAGCACATAGTAGACTTCATAAATGCTTGCTGACTAATTGAATCATTAAAACATATCAGCAGCAGGACTGCCTGTCATTAGCAGTCCTAATCAGAAAAGCAATTCAAGTTAGATTCAGATACAAAGTAACATGTTTGTCTTCCTGTGGGAACAGAACAGCAGCCTGTGACAGACTTTGAAAAGAAAAAAAAAAAAAAGAACTTATCACCTGAGCCAGTGTGTACACCTAGATAAGGTGAGAGCAAAGTGCTTCAGAAAAGCCCTCAGACCCAGCTTTGATCTGTGTTCACTTCATGAGATGACCTTTGAGTGAAACTTTAAGACTGTTGACTCAATCCTTTATAGGAATAGAGGTTTTTTTTAAAAAAAAATTCAACTTACTGAAATCAAAATCTGCTGAGACATGAGGTAATTTTGGTAATTTTATGCATTTCAAAAGGAATTTTCTCTTTACAAAATTATTAGGTTTATATAAGGAGGTTTCTTAGATCATTTAAGATATATTTCCAGAAATTCTGCAACTTTTGAGCAATACATCCATGTTGTAAAGCTCTGTATTTTGGTATAGGTTGTTCTTCTAATTCATCCAATCATTCAATTTCCTGTTTGTTTAAAAATCTGTTCATTTGATACTTCACGAGAAAGGCTGAGTAAAGATTGCATAATCATAGCTGTATGCTGCTGCTGCTGCTGCTAAGTCGCTTCAGTCGTGTCCAACTCTGTGCAACCCCATAGACGGCAGCCCACCAGGTTGCCCCGTCCCTGGGATTCTCAGGCAAGAACACTGGAGTGGGTTTCCATTTACTTCTCCAATGCATGAAAGTGAAAAGTGAAAGTGAAGTTGCTCAGTCGTGTCCGACTCCTCGGACCCCATGGGCTGCAGCCTACCAGGCTCCTCCATCCATGGGATTTTCCAGGCAAGAGTACTGGAGTGGGGTGCCATTGCCTTCTCCCCATAGCTGTATAAAGCAGTCCAAATAACCCAACAAGCTGAATCTCTCAGTCTGTGAGAAAACTTCGTAATTCACAAGTAAATGGATAAGATACTCAGGAAATTGTTGAATCAATAATGTGGCAGGATTAGCTCTAGAATGAAGGCTGTCATGGTGTCATATAACAAAGCTTAAAAGCAAGTCTCAGATACCTATGGGACACTGTCTAGTACACTAACATGGAGAAAGAGAAAACAGAGAGAAAGAGTATAAAGAATTCTTGAAGAAATAATAGCCATAAACTTCCTAAATGTGGTTTTAAAAACCCGTTAATCTACACACTCAAGAAACTTAATGAACTTCAAATTGAACAAGCTCAACAAGATCCACATTTAGATACATTTGAATAAAACTGTCAAAAGACAAAGACAAAAGAAATCTTGAAAGTAGTAAAAGCAAAACCACACGACAGCATGTTCAAGGAGTCTTCAAAAAGACTGAGTTGATTTTTCATCAGAAACCATGGGGTTCAGAAAGCAGTAGGATGACATATTGAAAGTGATAAAAGAAAAAGACAGTCAACAAAGAATTCTATATCCAGCAATACTATCCTTCAAAAATGAAAGAGAAATTAAGTTACTTACAGATTAAAATAACGACAGAATTAATCACTAGAAGACTTGCCCTATTAGAAGAACTAGAGACTTTTTTTAGCCTTAAATGGAATGACATTAGACAATGAGTCAAATGCACGTGAAGTAAGCAAAGGGTAGAAATAAAAGTAACTATACAAATAAGTATAAAAATAGTATAAATATAATTTTGATAATTCTTTTCTTCTCAATCTGATTTAAAAATACAGTTGCACAAGCAATAACTTAAAAGCTGTATTTGTGGGCTTATAATGCATAAAGATTTTGTTTGTCAGTAATACCACAGAGAAGTGGGGAGGCATCAGAGGTTTATCAGAGTTTTCATATGCTATTATTAAGTTGGAATTAATTTTAATTAGATTATTTTAAGATAAGATGCTATTTTTAATCTCCTAGGAAACTACTAATAAATAACTAAAAAAGGTAGTGAAAGGAACAATAAAGAGAGTTAAAATGGTACAATAGAAAATATATAGTGACACAAAAGAAGGCAGTAATGGAGAAACTGGAGAACAAAAAAGACATAAGACATACAGAAAACAATAGTAAAAAGGTACTACTTGATTAGTTATTAAATTAAATGTAAGTGGACTATAAACTCCAATCAAAAGACAGAAATTGGAAGAATGGAAAAAACACATATCCAACTATATAGTTATTACAATAGACATATGTTAAATCCAGAGCTACAAATAGGTTGAAATTAAAAAGATGGATTATGACATACCATGCAAACCATAACCAAAAGAGAGTGAGAGTGGTTAACTTGATATCAGCAACATGGACTTTAAGACAAAAATAGTTACTAGAGGCAATATCTAATAATGATAAAGGGTCACTACATCATGAAGACATAATAATTGTAAATGTATGTTCAGCTTTCAATAGTGTCACAAAATATATGAAGTGAAAGCTGAGGTAACTCAAGGAGGAAACAGAAAATTCCACAAAAGAGTTGGAGACTTTAATATCCCACTTTCAAAAATAGAACAACTAGGGAGAACATGAACCAGAAAATGGAGGCTTGAATAAGAATATGATCCAGATGAATCTATAGAAGAGTCAATGTAACAACAGAAGAATATAGATTTTCCTTAAATGTACATGGAAACTTTGCCAGAATAGGTCATCTGTTAGGACATAAAACAAACCTTAATACATTTTAAAGGGTTGAAATAATATAAAATACGTTCTTTGGACACATGGAATTAAATTAGAATTCAGTAACAAAGAAATTTGGGAAACTCACAAATAGGTAGAAATGAAACACAGTACTAGATAATAAATGAGTCAAAGAAGAAATCACATGGGAAATTAGAAAATACTTTGAGGTGAATGAAAATAAAAAACATAGCATAAAAAAACCTATGGTATGAGTCTAAAGCAGTGCTCAGAAGGAAATTTATAGCTGTAAATGTCTTCATTAAAAAATAAAGATCCCAAATAAATAACGTAGCCTTTTATACCAACAAATTTGAAAAAGAATCCAAACCCAACAGAAGGAAGGAAATAAAAAGATTAGAGCAAAAATAAATTAGAGAACAGAAAAGCAATAAAGAAAAGTTAATGCAACTAAAAGCTAGTTCTTTGAAAAGATAATAAAAAGAACAAACCCAACTAGACTTGCAAGGAAAAAAGAGAGAACACTTGCTAAAATCAAGGATGGAAGAAAGGAAATCACTATTGAAATTACAGAAATAAAAGCAAATATAAATAAGTGAAGGGAAAAGGACAAATTCTTTAAAAGACACGAACCACAGAAACTGACTCAAGAAAAAACAGAAAGTCTGAATAGATCTATAACAACGAAAGGGTGAATAGTTCTTTAAAACTTATCCACAAAGGAAACCCACACCCAGATGGCTTCACTGGTGAATGCTGCCAAACCTGTAGCGAGCCACTTATTATGAATTCTTCACAAAATTTCCCCCAAATATGAGGCCAGTATTCCCTGATATCAAAACCAGACAAAGATCACAAATACAGAAAACTACAAATCAATCTTTATGGTTATAGACACGAAACTCATCAACAAAATACTAGCAGACCAGATCCAAACATATAAAAGGAATTATCCCCCATGACCAAGTAGGACTTAGCCCAAGAATGCAAGATTGTTTTAAATATAAAAATCAACCAGTGTAATACACCATATTAATAGAATAACATTTAACTATATGTGGAAACAAGATTCAAAATATTATTCAAAGTAAATAATTTCTAAGCAAATAAAATCTAAACAAAATGGAAAGCAATCCCATATTCATTTATCAGAAACATAATTTTGTTAAGATGGAAATATTCTCCAATTGGTCTACATATTCTCATATTGAATGTAATGTCTATCACAATTCCAGCTTCCTTTCTATCCCCAGAGACTGGCAAGATGATCCTAAAATTCATATAGAAATTTAAGGGCGCTAGAATAGCCAAAAAATCTTAAAGAGGAAAAAAAATGTCTGAAGACTCATAGTTCCCAACTTTTAACTTAATACAAAGCTACAGAAATCAAGACAGTGTGCTCCTGGCATAAGGATAGGCATATTGCCAAGACTTGTTGATGGAGAAAAATAGTGTTTCAAGAAATGGTGCTAGGACAACTGGATATCCACATGCCCAGGAATGAATTGAACCCCTTCCTCAGTCAGTTAGTTAAGTCACTCAGTTGTGTCCGACTCTTTGTGACCCCATGAACTGCAGCATGCCAGGCCTCCCTGTCCATCACCAACTCCCGGAGTTTACCCAAACCCATGTCCATCGAGTTGATGATGCCATCCAGCCATCTCATCCTCTGTTGTCCCCTTCTCCTCCCACCCTCAATCTTTCCCAGCATCAGGGTCTTTTCCAATGAGTCAGCTCTTCACATTAGGTGGCCAAAGTATTGGTTTCAGCTTCAACATGAGTCCTTCCAGTGAATACCCAGGACTGATCTCCTTTAGGATGGACTGGTTGGATCTCCTTGCAGTCCAAGGGACTCTCAAGAGTCTTCTCCAACAAACTACTGCACAATAGCACTCATCTCACACGTTAGTAAAGTAATGCTTAAAATTCTCCAAGCCAGGCTTCAGCAATATGTGAACTGTGAACTTCTAGATGTTCAAGCTGGTTTTAGAAAAGGCAGAGGAACCAGAGATCAAATTGCCAACATCCAATGGATCATCGAAAAAGCAAGAGAGTTCCAGAAAAACATCTACTTCTGCTTTATTGACTATGCCAAAGCCTTTGACTGTGTGGATCACAATAAACTGTGGAAAATTCTGAAAGAGATGGGCATACCAAACCACCTGACCCTTCCTCATATCATACACAAAAATTACCTCCAAATAGGTAATATATGTAAGTGTAAGAGCTAAAACTATAAAACTCCTAGAAGAAAACCATTATGCTTGACATTGTTCTAGAGGTCTCTTAAACTGTCTTCATTTCTTTTCATTCTTTTTTCTTTTTTGGTTCCGCGTCAGTGATTTTTCAATACTCTGTCTCCAGCTCACTGATCTGTTCCTTTGTTATCATTTAGTCTACTTTTAATTCCTTCTAGTGTATTTTTCCTTTCAGTTGTACTCTTCACTTCTGTTTTGTTGCTCTGTATCCTGGGGTTTGACTGCAAGGTCCAGGGCTCCCAGAGCTGGTGATGGACGATTGGTGGGTGCAGCTGGTTCCTGACATAGCTGACCATGGGCTCCAGGATGTTCTATAGCTTGTGTTGACCTGTGTGTGGGTGAGGCTCAGGCTCCAGCTGATCCCAGGGCTGGAACTGGCCTGCTGGGAGTTGGCTGAATCCTGCCAAGGAGGGTTATGGGTCACTGGTTGTCCTGGGGCTGCTGTCCGTCTGCTGGTAGATGAGCCTGGTCCAGAGGTTAAAACAGGCTTGCTGGCGTGTGGGGTTGGAGCCCAGAGGATTCTGGGGCTGCTGCCTGTGCACTGGTGGGTAGGGCTGGGTCCTGGAGTCTGCAGAGCCCTCGGGTTTCTGGGTCTAGCGCCTATGCACTGCAGAGTGGAGCCGGGTCCTGGGCTTTCAGAGGACAAGGCTGTGTCCACAGGCAGCTGGGAGTTCAGGGGATCTTAAAGCATTCTGTCTGCTGGTGGGTGGTGCTATGTCCCCTCCCAACTAGTTAGTGGCTTGGTCTGAGGCAACCCAGTACTGGTGACTCTAGGCTGGTGAGCAGGGGCAGGCCTGGGACCTAAGGCTCATAAAGCTGGAGGGAGGATTCCAAAATGGTCCTTGCCAGCATCAGTGTCCATCCGGTAGAATGAGTGCCCTCAAATGGCTACTGCTGGTGTCTGTATTCCCAGAGTGAGTTCTGGTTGCCTCCTGTCTCTCTGGGAGACTCTCCAATATCAGCAGGTGGCTCTGACCTCAGATCTTTTCAAATTACTGCTTCTGCCCTTGGTTGGCAGCATGTGAGGTTTTGTATGCACTTTTTTTAGAGAAGAGCCTCTGAGCTTTCCAAAAGTAAGCCCTGCTGGGCTTCAAAAGCCAAATTCTCTGAGGGCTCATTTTCCAGGCACAGGACCCCTGGGCTGGGGAGCCAGTGTAGGGTTCAGACCCCCTGCTTGTTAGGGAAAGCCTCGGCAGTTGTAATTATTATCCCATTTGTGGATTGCCCACTGTGGGGGGTAGGTCTTGACTATATTGTCACTTCGCCTCTCCTTCCTATCTTCTTGTGGTTCCTTCTTCATATCTTTAGTTGTACAAGATCTTTTCTGGTTAGGTTCCAATCTTTTTCGTTGATAGTTTTTTTCTGTACATAGTTGTAATTTTGATGTGATCATGACAGGAGGTGGGCTCAGGGTCTTTCTACTCTTCCATCTTGGGAACTTGCCCTAAAATGTATTTTTTAGGTAAGCTGCAGTAAAAAAATTTCAGAAGCATTGAATTTAGTTAAAGCATACTTACTGGACACTTCCCAATAAAAGGGAGCTTCTTAAGTGGTACTCTGAAAGACGTAATGTAAAAGACTTGAGAAATATGTTAAGAGTTCACTGCAGAGCTATCAATCTTCCATGGTACTCGACATCTTGGTGAAAACTGAAATATGTGTCCATGAAGTCCCAAATATGCAATAGGCAGTAAGGTGATATAGATTATAGTGTGACTAAAATTCTAAATGACTGATATAGTTTTTCCATCTTCATATAAATGTTGGTTTCATTCAGTAAAGATATTTTGCCACAGATAAACTGATATTCTTTTGAGACTTGCTCTTTCATGCCAAACAATGCCAGGATTTCAATGTTTTTTCCTCTTCGCTTTGCAAAAGGTATCCATTCCAATCCTCCTGGGCTCATTGCATAAAACAAAATGTGCTGCTCATGAGTGATAGGGAAAAAATATTTAATTCTATACTTGGGAATTAATTCATTTCCCTCTTCCTGCCAACTCACTTTGATTTGTGGAGAAATAGTAAAGAACTAGAGAGAGATATGCAATGGAACTTGCCTTTAAGGAGACAATTAATTCCTGGTCTTTGATTCCTAAGTAGAGAAAACACTCTTGAGTGCTCTGGGCACCCCACACCTGCTCTACATGTGAGTTCATGCTTCTCATTAACTTTAAAGGAGCTTTAACATATCCCTTTGCTAGAGTAGACACCATGCAAAATTGGTTTTCTGAACTTTTTCTATTACCCTTCTCATGCCCTTCTCATGCCCTTCTCATGCCCTTCTCAGTCAAGCTAATCATCCCCTCTCCAACATCCAGAACCTGCACATGGCCCACCCTCTCTACCACAGGCATTCTCTTAACATCCTCTATCATACGCTCTTATTTTTAATTTACAGTATCAGATTCTCTAGAGACATTTTCATTGCTCATCAAAACTGACCTGAATAGTGTGCCATTATTTTTCGGTCTCTGTTTTCTGTAGGATGGTAATGAGTGGTAACTGATTTTCCAGATAAATGATTAATAAATATGACAATTAATGAGAACAAACCTGCTCAATTCCAAGTGCACCGCTCAAGCAATTGGTGCTATTATTTACCACTGTTATTATCTACTGGTTCATCAACAAGGAGAGCTGAAAGTGTTGTTATTGCCAGAGCTGGCAGAAAATGTGGAGGGTGTTTCATGGGAGGGTGGGAAGAACACTGATGCTAGGAGGGGAAGGGATTAACTCCAGATATTCCTTCTATTGGATCCTTAGCCACTCAACTTACAGTTGAGCCTCAGAAACTATCCAAGTGGCTGCTTGATGTAGTTGAGTCAGGAGTCCTGGATCAAGCCTCTATTTTGTAAGGAGCCTACCTGAATCCCTAATTCCTTTTCACTTCCTCATCTGGTTGGACTAGATGACTACATGGTCCCTTCCAGCTCTAAACTGCTAAGTTCAAAGTAGTCTCAGGTGGCAAACTTCATCTTATTGGCCCTTCATGGTACTTGCCATCATGCCCTGTATGCAGATGCCATGTTAATTTACTTTGCTTGAAAAGGGAATTTTGCCCATGGTTAGGTTGATCATTCATGGTTTACACACTGTCCCAATGTATATGACAATGGTACTCATTATGCTTTTGGACACGACTGAACAACTAACACTTTCACTTTCTAACACTTAGGCTTTCTAAGTGTCCAGTTTGTATGATAAATTGCATGGCCACCTTACCAAGTTGAGCAGAGGCTAGGCTGATAGACAAACTCTTAAGTATTAGCTTCGGAATTGCTAATAAGATGATAAACACACATAAACAATTTTCTTTACCAAAGTAGGATTCTTAACACATCTATACTAAAGTATATTTTCCACTTGTTTACATATAAACTTCCTAAACTGAAGTTCAGTTCAAGATAAACTAATTTCTATGCCCTGACACAAATTCATTTCATGCTGGAGCCCCTTGAAGCTGACTCCTTCCTCCTGGGCAAAGCACAGACACATTTTCTATAGCTCCAGTAACTAGTTCTGTCATGGAACTTATAGTATTTAGTCTACAACTCAGTAAGCAGTAACCTTTATTCCTGGAAAGAGGGAGGAAAAAGTCTCAAAAAAGTAAGTAAAGCATTACATTTGATTTTTCTCTAAGTGTTCCAAAATTAAAATGCAAATTCCTGTCTTGGGAAGAAGGTAGAAATATCATTTGCTTTCAATACTAAGGCCTCTAAGACCACAAGTAGGGAGGCAGAGATTAAAATAAAATCAGAACACAGTCTTTTATCTGTCTCTGAATTTCTATCTTAAAGAGGCCAGTGGAGTCTGGCAGAGTATTTTGAATACCTGATTATTATTATACCTTGCAAGTGGTAGAGACTCACTATTCACCCAAATACACCAGGATTTTGCTCACAGTATATTTTTGTTTAATGGAAGCTCAGTCTTATATTTGTCATATTTCCCTCCCCCAAGCCCTGACACTTCTAAACAAGGACCCCTAAGTTGCTATTCTAGGGAACATCTTACCTTTTTTTAAGAAGCTACTTTGAGAATCATCAGCCTCTGACAGACCACTAAGAAAAACAGACACTTACTCCAGGGTCTTGGGAGTTAAGACTTTAATGTTAGTCTGGAACCTGAACACCTTGATTTAATCCTCACTTGATGTTTAGCCAGGGAATTTCAGCAAAGTCCTAGTGGCAGGATGCACTGCAGTTAAGAGGATGAACAATGGATGGTATGCTCCTGGTCCTGCCACTTACTGATGCGTTACTCAGGCACATTACTAACCTTTTCTGTACTGGGTTTCCTCATCTCTAAAACGGAGATGACAGAAATCTCTACCTCACAGGGTTGTGTGAGGCATGAATGAGTTCTTAAATATGGGGCGCTTGCAGCAGAGTCTGACCCAGAATAGGAAGAACAAACACCCAACATCCAGAATCTTTCTAGGTGTTCTTTTCTATACTGGCCTTCCGTGGTCCCCACAAGCAGACGGGGACCCATCATCTGGGCTTCTTTTGCACTTGAATCACATTGTCTACTACTTATTTATGTGTTTCCATTTCCTGAAAGGATGTGACCTCAGTAACTAGCCCAATGCCTGGCTAAATGTGTGTTTCTTGAAAATCTGAATGAATTAATGTAGATTATGAAAGAATTGGACTAGATGATTTTATAATCCATTTTAGGTTTACATTTCTATGATTCTGTGACTCAGCCCTGTGATTTTAATGGAATCCAGGAGCTCTCTGAATCAAAAAGAAAATCACCTTTAAACAATGAGATGAAAATAGTTCTTATAGTCACCAAAAGACAGACTGAAAAGAAAGTGCTATCACTCCCTTTGCGTCAGGGCAAGGACAGAGGTAGAGGGGGTCTCTCAGCAACAGTATAAATAAGTTAATTAATTAATTTAAAATTGCAGATAGGCAGGTATGCCTGTAAGAACTCCTATAAAACTACCCAAAGAATGTGGTGTTTGATTTCATGGAATTCCCTTAGATGTTGAAAGGATCAATTCCATGTCTAATCTGCTGTGAAAAAATAGACACTTGGATGAGTCCCATCAAAAGGATCTTGGACTCTTGAATAAAAAGATGCTAGCACTGGGTCTTTGTGCTGGTGATAAAAACTTTTGGAAGGATGAACTATGAAGAAAGAGGCAGAGAATAAACAGGAAAGAGAAAGAGAAAAAGGCAGGAGAGGGGCTCTGAATGTGATCTGAGGGTGATAATTGTGTTCCTACCAAATCATTGCAACTTTATTGTTCCTAAAAATCTAAGACAGATTGAGACCTGCTTCCACTTCTGATGTCAAAGAAGGTGCTTAAAGCCACTATGAAGACCTGACTGAATTGTCTAACCTGTAAGCACTAACACCTTCTAAATGGCTTCACCTCTTACAGGGGAGGAGACACCTTCAGCTCAACAAACATTTATTGAGTATGGACTCTGGACAAAGATATATGAGACAGGATGTCTGCCCATAAAGAGATTTTCTTTCTCACTTTCTCTCTTTCTTAAGAGGAAGAGAAGAAGGAAACCTAGAAGAAGCTGATCTAGGAGACTCAAAATGACAGACTCGAACCCAGACCAAGAAAGAGCCAAGCAAGGATTTAAATAGGTTGATTTCCTTTACTCAGACTGCTTCTCCTGAACTCTTATTTTCACTATGTTACTAATTTTGAGAGAAATAAATGCTTTGAAAGAGGGATTTAAAGTAATAGAAGACATTATCTGACATTGTCTACAAAGTTTGATCCCCTCTTAATTTGGTTGATTTGCTTAAAAATTTTTGTTCCTTGGACCCAGAGGGATGGGATGGGGAGGGAGGTGGGAGGGGGGTTTAGGATTGGGGACGCATGTGCACTCATGGCTGATTCATGTCAATGTATGGCAAAAACTACCACAATACTGTAAAGTAACTAGCCTCCAATTAAAATAAATTAATTAATTAAAAAAAGGAATTTTTGTCCCTTGGCTACTACTGAGAACACTAACTTGGATTCTCTTAAGTGCATATTGCTGTGGACTGACATTAAATCCTAATGTGCTTCTGGAAGAATATTTTAGTGAAAAAATATAGTAGCAAATAATACTAATATATTAATAATATTTGTATGTCAATACATCATGTGAAATGCTGGGCTGGATGAATCACAAGCTGGAATCAAGACTGCCAGAAGAAATATCAACAACCTCAGATAAGCAGATGATAGCACCATAATGGCAGAAAGTGAAGAAGAACTAAAGAGCCTCTTGATGAAGATGAAAGAGGAGAGTGAAAAAGTTGGCTTCAAGCTCAATATTCAAAAAACTAAGATCATGGCATCTGGTACTATCACTTCATGGCAAATAGATGGGGAAAAAAATGGAAATAGTGACAGACTTTATTTTTTGGGCCCCAAAATCAGTGCGGACAGTGGCTGCAGCCAGGAAATTAAAAGACACTTGCTCCTTGGAAGAAAGGCTATGACAAACCTAGACAGAGTATTAAAAAAGTAGAGACATCACTTTGACAACAAAGGTCTATATAGTCAAAGCTATGATTGTTCCAGTAGTCAGGTATGGATGTGAGAGCTAGACCATAAAGAAGACTGAGCACTGAAGAATTGATGCTTTCAAACTGTGGTGCTCGAGAAGACTCTTGAGAGTCCCTTGAACAGCAAGGAGATCAAACCAGTCAATCCTAAAGGAAATCAATCCTGAATATTATTGGAAGGGCTGATGCTGAAGGTGAAGCTCCAATACATTGGCCACCTGATGTGAAGAGCCAACTCACTGGAAAAGACCCTGATGCTGGGAAAAATTGAGGGCAAGAGAAAGAGACAAAAGAAGATGAGATGGTTGGATGGCATCATCAACTCAACGGACATGAGTTTAAGCAAACCCTGGGATATAGTGAAGGACATGGAAGCCTGATGTGCTGCAGTCCATGGGGTCATAAAAAGTAGGATATGACTTAGCAACTGAAGAACAACAACTGCTAACGTATTCATAATATAATATTCTGGCAGAGTATTCCAGCTTGTGAGGGCTACTGTCTTTGAATAACTGGCTGAAGCATCACTGTAGTAGGCTTCCTGCAGAGATTCTGGGGGAGCAGGACTCAACTGGGCCAGCAGACAATCAAAAATGACTTTATTGTGGCTAGAAAATAAACAAAAATTCAGTGTGTAAGATGTCCTTAGTCTGTAAACACAAACATAAAATATATCATATTTTTGCTGTGGATATTTGCAGACCTGGAATTTGCAACTCTCTATGCAAATAGATATAGTGACTACATATTTTTTCAATCCAATGTTATTGATATATGATCTGGAAAGAATTAAATTAACCATAGGGGAAATCAATAGAATATCTGATATGATCCTCAAGTCTTGGTCAAATGGTTGCCATATGTATGTAGTAAAGATGAGATGCAGGCTAACTCACTGGACAGAGCAAGGATCTTCTTGCAACCTTCTTTTTCTCAGCTCAGATTCCCCTAGCCTACTCCTCTCCCCTGTTACATAGGTGCTGTCCTGAATAAATTACTTTTGCTTAAAAATTCCAAGATATGATCATTTATTCATTTAATCGTTCAACACATGTTTGAGTGCTTTCTTTGTGTCAGATACTACTCTAAGCACGAGGGAGGTGGATCTAAAGCAAAACTCTATGCCTTTGTAGAGCTTTTCTTTTCTTGGAGGAATGGAGTTAATAACAAGTATCCAATATGTTAGATGACATAAATACCATGAAGAAGAGCAGAGCTGAGGAAGGCAGTCAGGGAAAGTTGGTGAGGAGTAAGTGGGGTGCAGGAGATTAGGTGGGCTGATATTTTATGTGATGTCATCGGGGGTATCTTTCTGATGAGGTGATATTTGTGTAGAGCCATAAGGGAAGTGAGGGTTTCCCTGGTGGCTCAGATGGTAAAGAATCTGCCTGCAATGCGGGAGACCTGGGTTCGATCCCTGGGATGGGAGGATCCCTTGGAGAAGGGAACGGCTACCCACTCCAGTATTCTGGCCTGGAGAATTCCATGGACAGAGAAGCCTGGCAGGCTACAGTCTGTGGGGTCACAAAGAGTTGGACACGACTGAGCAACTTTCACATAAGGGAAGTGAAAAAGGTAGCCAAGCAGACACATGAAGGAAAGCATTTCCAGGAAGCACAATAGCAGGGGTGGAGAACTTGAGTCTGAGCACTTGGTGAGGGCACCTGAAGACACACTCCTCTGACTGCCAAGCAGGGCAGCTACTGACCTGTCCCATGACAAAGGAACCAGGCCCAGAAGAGGAGGGCTTCCTTGTCTGCTGGCTGCAGAACTCCCTATCAGTTCAGCTGGACTACACTGGGATGAGTCAGATGACTGGGATTGTGTTCCAGTTCCTCTGTTCCATATGTTCATAGATGTGGCCACAATGTAAGGAAGAAAGACCATGTTTTATAAGAGGTCCTTTCTGCACCTCTTATACCTCAGAGGCACCTCTGTACATCTGAGCCAGCATTCCCTGGTGGCTCAGATGGTAAAAGTGTCTGCCTACAATGCGGGAGACCCGGGTTCAACCCCTGGGTCGGGAAGATCCCCTGGAGAAGGAAATGGCAACCCACTCCAGTACTCTTGCCTGGAGAATCACATGGACAGAGGAGTCTGGTGGGCTACAGTGCATGGGGTCGCAAAGAGTCAGACACGACTGAGCAACTTCACTTTCTTTCTTCACTTTCTGTACAGTGTTCTGGAGCAGGAGCTTTTCAAATATATTTATTTCAAAAATATATATTTGAAAAAATATTTTGGCTACAGAACACTTGCTTCAAAGGGACGCTTCTGAGGAATCATAGACTAACAGCTTAAAGCACAGTAGCTCCTTCTGAGGTAGCCTGGGAGCCAGAGCCCCTGGCTTGACCTTCTTTTTCCTTTGTGATTAGACTGAGAGGGCCTGTCTGTAAGATACTATTTGAAAATCAACAGTTTAAGCAGAGGTTTAACTACCTGCTTGTGGAGCTAAGGGATTCTTGAAAAGGGCATCTCAAGCAGTAGTGACTGGGGGTGAGGGAGTAGGGGGCCTCGCCGTTGATATTAGGCCTCCATTTGGCCACTTCACCTACCATCTTAGCTGTGCCTCTGGCCTGCCTCTGCTTCAGTGAGGGTGAAGTCCATGGCTTAAAAATATTTGCAAGCCACTACTCCGGACAGATGGCACAATCACTTGGAAATTATCACTGGAAAATTCACTGGAGTTCTTATAATCTAGATATTTCTTCTCAAACAGGGTACTTTGTATTGAAGAGTGATTCCTTCGGAAGAAATCTTGTGATACAATGGAAGGTTCGGTCTTAAGAGTCGGAACTTCTGGCTTCTCATCCTAGCCTTGGCATGAATGATACACACTCAAGTCTCTCATTCTCTGTACTCATTCTTGAATTCTCCCAGTGGTGGTGTGAGGTGGAAGTGAATGAAGTAGTGGGTGGGAAAGGACTTTGTGTTGGCTGGGGTCCTCTAAGGAAGAGTTACTTGGACAGGATTCAACCTGTAAGAAATGGGGGAAATCCAAGAGAAAAGGTGGAGGGAACTGGATGAGGTATGGAGATCCCTGAGCCTGTGATCAGGTGTAACTCTTCCCATGAAGGAGAGGGATGGAAGGAGAGACGGGGCACAGAGTACACCTTGGTTGTAAGAAAGTATCTGCCAGCATGGGGAGCCCTTCAGCCAAAGGTGCACATCCAAGGAGTCCTGCATCTTGACAGAACAGACCTGCCTTGTCCCTCCTGCTGTGTGCAATCGTGGCCTGGGTGTGTGTCTATGGGTCACAGCTCTGTCTTCTCTCAGTCACACTCCTGCAGCAGGACATGTGAGGAGCACGTTTTTATAGTTGCCACAGGCTTGCATGCTATTTCCTGATTTATTGCCCTAGCCAAATTATAGTCTAAAGCAATAATTCCTAAAAGTTAGATTAGACAGTGGCAAAATTAAAAAACAGATGAACATAACCAAGAAAAACCAAAAAAAGGATACATAATCAGTTTTTTTATAAAACTTACTAAAACTACTGTTCTTTGTTCTTAATTTATGTCCTTCCTTATCTTTTCTGAGTCTTTAAAATATCCTTTTATTTTTAATGAAACGAAAGTGATATTAGAACAGGCATATTTAAAAGTGAGCATTTCTAGAGAAATCCCAATGCAATTTATTGGTTAGGTCAAAAAGACAAGAACCTACAGCTCTAAGAAAATTGCAAGCCATAATTTCCTCCTCCAGGGAACCTTCCAGACCCAAAGATTCCTCCACAGAATCTTCCCAACTCAGAGATCGAACTCAAGTCTCTTGCATCTCCTGTGTCTCTTGCATTGGGAGGCAGATTCTTTACCACTGAGCCAGCTGGGAAGCCCTATAAAGCACAGTTCAAATGAACAAGGTTTATTGTAATAGTTTTTTTTTTCTTCTCAGAAATAAGAGGGAAATAATCAGTATCGAATATATCACATTCATTGCTGCCTGATGTTGACCAGGGCCCTCAGAGCCCCCCAAGGTGTGGGGAGTCTGGAGTGGCTCTCTTTGTCTGTCCCAAAGTCTGCCTGGCCCAAGCCCTGGCTCCTGCAATGCCTTCTGGCTCTCTCCATGCAGCCAGTTTCTGTTACCTGCAAATCCCCAACTCTGGCTCCACAGGGGAGAGATGGTGAATATGGAAATAGATAATCTTATGAAAACTAGTGAGCCAATTTCCCTCATATTAGCGATAAAGAAACACTCATTCTTCTTTTGGCTTCCCTGGTGGTTCAGCTGGTAAAGAATCTGCCTGCAATGAGGGAGACTCGGGTTTGATCCCTGGGTTGGGACGATTGTCTTTCAGAAGAAAAGCAGAAGTTGATTATCCTTGGAGTGGGGTCTGAAATTATCCAGATTGACCTTATTTCTCCCCTTTGCTTTGGGTGTAAAGTTGTAGACTCTGAAACCACGAAGGGGGAAGGGGGCAAATACACAGGGATGCTTTTGCCACTGGCATAAAGCTTGCCAAAGGAGAGCCAGCAGCTCTATTGGATTAATGCGGCATTCTTTCGCTGAGCCCCCAGCACTGCATCGCAGAAAAGTAAGAAACCCACTCAAGGATATAAATTATTTTTGTATTTCAGGACAAAAGCAGCTAAACGATTAAGTTTTTCTAAGTGTACAGATATCCCGCAAGTCCAGGCATATTTCTGCTTGAGCAGAAAAACAACATAAATAGCCTCTGGTCTTACAAATCCACATCTGTATTTTAACACGGCAGCATTACCAGGAATTAGTAATTAGTTGGAAGCATCCTGCCAAAATCAAATAGGATCAAGTCAACTATCTCCCTTGATCTCATTTAGTCTTTTTCAGACTATTAAATTGCTTTAGGCAAAGTTGCTCATAATGAAACAAAACTAAGGCTTGAGGACATTGTGTCAGACTTCAATCACTGTAGATTAATTCTGTGTTTCAGAAACAAAACACATTGTTTGAGACGTCTCCAAGTTTGGCAACGCCGGAGCCGGCGTATCAAAAGGAAGATTGGTTTAGGCAGGTAAAGTTTTCAGATTACTTGTTTTTGAATGGCTGCCAGACTCTGTTCTCAGCAAAGAGAACCTCTAATTTGTGGGGCCAGCACTGCTCTACTGGGAAGGAGTCTCTGACAGATACCATCAACGGGTAAGTTGGTGTAAAGACGAAGAAAGCCACGAGGGGACCATTTCTAAGTACTTACCTACCAAATTTTACTTGGCACTGCCAAGCTGCTGGTCACTGGCTATTTCTGAGCAGGATACTATGCATTTGTTGGAAAGTATGGATTGGAAACCATGGGATTTCTCTTCCTGGTGAGAAGAGATGAGGCAGCATAGAACTCTGGAAAGCCACAGCTTCAAGGGGATATTTCAGTATCTATGGCCGCTAAGGTGTAAACTGTTCATGGTTTTAATGGAATTTATACAAGTAAGTTCTTCAGAAACTTGATCTGAATGTGGGCTATTTTTCACCATTTCTTAGAGAAACTATTGTGTGGAGAGGTTAGGAACAAGTTCCAGTACTTCTGTAATAAAGCACCTAGTTAAGCCTGTGGAGCTTGCTACCTGGAAAGTTAGGACAGGAAGAAAATATAACTAGAAAAAGGTCTAGATTCATGCTGTAAATAACAAAAAAAAGTGATGAATATTCAAAATCATATCTAACTTTGTCATAAGGGTACCAAGAACATCAGACCAGGGAGGAGAATAAGATGAGCAAAGCTGAGGCTGGGTAGGGTAAAGGATAGAGAAACCACAATACTGCATCCTTCCAAAAATCTCCTTCAGAATCCAAGCAGACACAGGTCCAAGATCACAAAGACCACTGATTTCATAGAACTGCAATCATTTTTATCCTTAGAGAGGTTGAAAGTACTTCCCTAGCCCAGGGAGTCCTCTGTCCACAGAACGCAGGAGATGGTGGAGGTGTGTGTGCCCTATGAACTCAGATAAGAATACACAACTCTTTTTCATAATTTCTAACTAAAATTTAACTGTCTTAAAAATTACAAATGGAGGCAACAAACCATAGCAGTATTAATACTTGTGACTTGCACCCATGGAGATAAAAAATATTTTTGTCTCATATTTAAGTAGGCGCAGGCATCTTGAATTATCATTTATACTCATCACATTTCCAAATTATAGTAGGTAAGAAGCCTGTCATTGGATCTTGTATTTGATGCCCTATGACAACACACATTAGTATATTGCAAATTTTGTTTTTTTTTTTTTACTATTATAACTATTTCAATAGCACTTATTTCCTTTGCAATCCTTTTTCTTAATGCCTTTATGCTTCTCAGACTGCCAAAGGCTTCCATGACACAAACAGGTTACAAACCCCTATTTGTGGGGAAAGCAAAGGGACCTGGGAATCAAGAGGCTTGAATTTACCATAATAGTCATTAATTAATTTTTTAAAAACTTAACTTTTTAGAACAGTTTTAGATTTACCAAAAAATTGAAAAGATAGTACAGAGAGTTCCCACATATTCAGCACCCAGTTCTATCTATAAATGACATATTAGTAGAGTAGATAGTACAGTGGTAAAGAATCCGCCTCAATGCAGGAGACCCAAGAGATGTGGGGTTCAATCCCTGGGTCAGGAAGATCCCCTTGAGGCAGAAATGGCAACCTACTCTTGTACTCATTCTTGCCTGGAAAATTCCATGGACAGAGGAGCCTGTTGGGTTACAGTCCATCGGGTCTCAGATTTGTACATGATAGCATGCGCGTGCACACACACATACACACACACACACACACACACACACACGCACAGAGTACAGGTATATTTGTTATAATGAATGAACCAATACTGATACATTATTACTTACTAAAGTCCAGACTTGAATCAGATTCCCTTAGTTTTTATCTAATGTCCTTTTTCTGTTCCAGGATCCCATCCAGGATAGCACATTAGATGTGGTCATCACACCTCTTGGCTGTGAAACAGCTCATTTTTTAAACCCAAGTTATTTAATATCTTGATTCATATGTGTTTTAGGTACTCTGATAGTTCTTTCCCAAGCAAGTAAATGTTCAGTCAATACATATTGCTGAACTGATAGCCTAGTCTGCCAAGGAACAGAGTTAAGGGCAGAGATCACGTCTGACAGACTTATTTTGTTCAGCAGGCATGAGCCTTTTTTTTTTTTTAATTCTGTAGATCTTTCATTCTGAGCATGATTGTAGGTGTTATTCTGGTTGATACACAGAAGCAGAATACCTAAGTAAAAACCACTGTGAGTACCGTGTACAATATTTGAGTGTCAAATTCTCTGTTTCTAAATTCACCAGCAGCAGTAGTCTATCAAAATGCCTTGTATTGAGAAATATTTTAAAGCCTATATTTAGGGAAAATAAGTCCATAATTAACTGTGCAATGAGTTATAAACTTTTACTTTAGAATTTTCTGTGTTTTGTTTTAGTTTGGTTTGGCTTTTAATATAAATTTGAATTCTTTTTGGCAGAGTAAGCATGTTTCTGTTTGACCACAGCTCTGCCACACCTTCACCCTCTCTGCAAGTTCCTACACTATTATATACTGCCCTGCTTAACTCACTTCTGTAACTGACCCTTGGATACTTTTGCTTTTTCAACTCATTATGCAATTTTCTGTGTTTTAGAGATTGTTGAAAAGAATTCCAAGTTATATGTTACAAATAAATGTCACATATTCAGAGGGGAATCTTTATGGGGACTGGGAAGAGATGCAGCTGGACTAGCTACTTCATTTATTTTTACTGTGTCTTGTCTTTCTACCTAAAAAATGATTACATAGGACACAAATTTTCTATTTCCTTTGAATCTATAACTCCTTTCCTTCCTGTCCCCCTACTATGTCTGACATGGTTCTTGCTACATACTAGAGGCTCAATATAAGATATTTTATGAATTTCTCTTGGTATTATTTGACTCAGATGACTATTGTATCTACTACTGTGGACTAGAATCATATAGAAGAAATGGAGTAGCCTTCATAATCAACGAAAGAGTCCGAATAGATTCAAGGGACTAGATCTAGTAAACAGAGTGCTTGAAGAACTATGGATAGAGGTCCATTATACTCTACAAGAGGCAGTGAACAAAACCATCCCAAATAAAAAGTAGAGCAAGCAGGCAAAGTGGTTGTCTGAGGAGGCTTTACAAATAGCTCAAGAAAGAAGAGAAGTGAAAAGCAAGGGAGAAAGGAAAAGGTACACTCAACTAAACACAGAGTTCCAGAGAATAGTGAGGAGAGACAAGAAGGCTTTCTTCAATGAACAGTGCAAAGAAATAGAAGAAAAGAATAGAAGTGGAAAGACTAGAGATCTCTTCAAGAACAGTAGAAATATAAAAGGAATATTTCATCAAAAGATGGACATGATAAAGGACAGAAGTGGCCAAGACCTAGTACAGAAGCAGAAGAGATGAAGAAATGGCAAGAATACACAGAACTGTACAAAAAAAGGTCTTAATGACCCAGATAACCACGATGGTGTGCTCACTCACTCAGTGCCAGACATTCTGGAGTGTGAAGTCAAGTGGGCATTAGGAAACACTGGTGTCAATAGTGGAGGCAATGGAATTCCAGCAGAGCTATTTAAAATCCTAAAAGATGATGCTATAAAAGTGCTGCATTCAATATGCCAGTGAATTTGGAAAACCCAGCAGTGGCCACAGGACTGGAAAAGGTCAATCCTCATCCCAGTTCCCAAGAAGGGCAGCACTAAAGAATGTTCAAGCCACCATACAACTGCACTTATCTCCCATGCTAGTTAGTGAGGTTATGCTCAAAATCCTACATGCCAGGCTTCAGTGAACTCAGAAGTTATAGATGTCTGAGCTGGGTTTAGCAAAGACATGGAAACCAGAGTTCAAATTGCCAAAATTTGCTAGATCATAGAGAAAGCATGGGAGTTCCAGCAAAACATCTACCTCTGTTTCATTGACTACATTAAAGCCTTTGACTGTGTGGATTATAACAAACTGTGGAAAACTCTTAGAGATGGGAATGCCAGACCATCTTATCCATATCCTAAGAAACCTGTATGCAGGTCAAGAAGCAACAGTTAGAACCTTGTATGGAACAACTGACTGGTTCAGGATTGATAAAGAAGTATGCCAAGGCTGTTTATTGTCACCCTGTTTATTTAACTTAAACACAGAGCACATCATGAGAAACGCTGGGCTGGATGAGTTACAAGCTGGAATCAAGACAGGCGGGAGAAATATCAACAACCTCAGGTATGTGGATGATACCACTCTAATGGCAGAGGGTGAAGAGGAACTAAAGAGCCTTAGCTCCTTTTGATGAGGGTGAAAGAGGAGAGTGAAAAAAGCCAGCTTAAAACTAAATCTTAAAAAAAAAATAGCACTAAGATTATGGCATCTGGTCCCATCAGTTCATGGCAATTAGAAGGGGAAAAGGTGGAAGCAGTGACAGATGTCCTTTTCTTGGGCTCTAAAATCACTGTGGATGGTGACTGAAGCCATGAAATTAGATGATTGCTTCTTGGCAGGAAAGTTATGATAAACCTAGACAGTGTGTTAAAAAGAAAAGACGTCTCCTTGCTGACAAAGGTTCATATGGTCAAAGTTATTGTCTTTTCAGTAGTGATGTATATAGATGTGAGAGCTGGACCATAAAGAAGGCACAGTGCCAAAGAACTGATTCTTTCAAACTGTGGTGCTGGAGAAGACTCTTGAGAGTCCCTTGGACAGCAAGGAGATCCAACCAGTCAATCTTACAGGAAATCAGCCCTGAGTACTCATTGGAAGGACTGATGCTGAAGCTCCAATACTTTGGCCACCTGATGCAAACAGCCGACTCATTGGAAAAGACCCTGATGCTGGGAAAGATTGAAGGCGGAGGAGAAGAGGGCGACAGAGAATGAGAGGTTGAATGGCATCACTGATGCAATGGACATGAACATGGGCAAACTCAAGGAGATGGTGTGGGACAGGGAGGCCTGGCTTGCTGCAGTCCATGGGGTTGTGAAGAGTCGAATACAACTTGGCAACTGAACAACAACAATGGCAACATCTTGGAAATTTTTAAGAGATTATTTTTAAGAGCAGTTTTAGGTGTGCAGAAAACTTGAGCATAAGGTAAAGAGATTTCCCATATATTCCCTACCCCGACATATGCACAACCTCCCTCACTATCAAAATCCATTGCGGTGGTAGAATTGCTACAATTGCTGAACCTACATTCACAAAATTATCACTCAAAGCCACAGTTTACATTACAGCTCACTCTTGGTGTGGTACATTCTATGGGCTTATATATTGACACGTATTCAACTTTACAGTATCAGAGTACTTTCACTTCTAACCCTTGGTAACCACAGATCCTTTCACTGTCTCCATAGTTTTGCCTTTCCCAGAATGTCATAGAGTTGATATCATAGAATAGCAGTCTTTTAAGATTGACTTCTTTCACATAGTAATACTCATTTAAGTTTCCTCTGTATTATTTTCTTGGCTTAATGGCTCATTTCTTTTCAGTGCTGGATAATATTCCATTGTCTCTATTTACCACCTACTGAAGGACATTTCTGAATGTTGAGCTTTAAGCCAACTTTTTTTTTCACTCTTCTCTTTCACTTTCATCAAGAGGCTTTTTAGTTCCTCTTCACTTTCTGCCATAAGGGTGGTGTCATCTGCATATCTGAGGTTATTGATATTTCTCACAGCAATCTTGATTCCAGCTTATGCTTCTTCCAGTCCAGCATTTCTCATGATGTACTCTTCATATAAGTTAAATAAGCAGGGTGACAATATACAGCCTTGACGTACTCCCTTTCCTATTTGGAACCAGTCTGTTGTTTCATGTCCAGTTCTAACTGTTGCTTCCTGAACTGCATACAGGTTCCTCAAGAGACAGGTCAGGTGGTTTGGTACCCATCTCTTTAATAATTTTCCACAGTTTATTGTGATCCACACAGTCAAAGGCTTTGGCATAATCAATGAAGCAGAAATAGATGTTTTTCTGGAACTCTCTTGCTTTTTCGATGACCCAGCGGATGTTGGCAATTTGATCTCTGGTTCCTTTGCCTTTTCTAAAACCAGCTTGAACATCTGGAAGTTCACGGTTCACGTAATGCTGAAGCCTGGCTTGGAGAATTTTGAGCATTCCTTTACTAGCGTGTGAGATGAGTGCAACTGTGTGGTAGTTTGACCATTCTTTGGTATTGCCTTTCTTTGGGATTGGAATGAAAACTGACCTTTTCCAGTCCTGTGGCCACTGCTGAGTTTTCCGAATTTGCTAGCATGTTGAGTGCAGCACTTTAACAGCATCATTTTTGAGGATTTGAAATAGCTCAACTGGAATTTCATCACCTCCACTAGCTTTGTTCGTAGTGATGCTTTCTAAGGCCCATTTGACTTCACATTCCTGGATGTCTGGCTCTAGGTGAGTGATCACACCATTGTGATTATCTGGGTCATGAAGATCTGTTTTGTACAGTTCTTCTGTGTATTCTTGCCACCTCTTCTTAATATCTTCAGCTTCTGTTAGGTCCATACCATTTCTTTCCTTTATTGAGCCCATCTTTGCATGAAATATTCCCTTGGTATCTCTAATTTTCTTGAAGAGATCTCTAGTCTTTCCCATTCTGTTGTTTTCCTCTATTTTTTTGCATTGATCACTAAGGAAGGCTTTCTTATCTCTCCTTGCTATTCTTTGGAACTCTGCATTCAAGTGGGTATATCTTTCCTTTTCTCCTTTGCTTTTTGCTTCTCTTCTTTTCACAGCTATTTGTAAGGCCTCCTCAAGGAGATCAGTCCTAGGTGTTCATTGGAAGGACTGATGTTGAAGCTGAAACTCCAATACTTTGGCCACCTCATGCGAAGAGTTGACTCATTGGAAAAGACCCTGATGCTGGGAAGGATTGGGGGCCGGAGGAGAAGGGGACGACAGAGGATGAGATGGCTGGACGGCATCACCGACTCTATGGACATGAGTTTGGGTAAACTCCGGGAGTTGGTGATGGACAGGGAAGCCTGGTGTGCTGCGATTCATGGGGTCACAAAGAGTTGGACACGACTGAGCGACTGAACTGAACTGAACTGAACTGAAGGACATTTTGGCAATTATGAATAAAGCTTTTACAAACATCCTTATGTATGCTTTGTGTAGACATAAGTTTTCAACTCATATAGGTAAATACCAAGGAGCACAATCGCTAGATCATATGAGCTTTTCTGGGAGCTGAGCAATAAAGAATCCACGTGCCAGTACAAAAGATGCAGGAAACATGGGTTCAGTCCCTGGATCAAGAAGATTCCCTGGAGAAGGAAATGGTAACCCAATCCAGTATTCTTGCCTGGGAAATCCCATGGACAGAGAAGCTACTGTACTTGGGGTCACACAGAGTTGGTCACAACTGAGCCTACACACATGCGCGTGGTAAAAGTATGTTTAGCTTTGTAGGAAACTCTCTTCTAAAGTGGTTGTACCATTTTGTAGTGCACTACCAATGGGGCTTCCCTCATGGCTCAGATGGTGAAGAATCTGTCTGCAATGCAAGAGACATGGGTTTGATCCCTGGGTAGGGAAGATCCCATGGAGAAGAGAATGGCAACCACTCCAGTATTCTTGCCTGGAGAATCCCATGGACAGAGGAGCCTCGTGGGCTACAGTCCATGGGGTCACAGAGTCAGACATGGCTGATTGACTAAGCATGTAGCACACATGTTCTTTTTGCTTTACTGCCTTGTCATTATTTGGTATGGTTAGTGTTTTGAATTTTGGTGTGTAGTGCTATCTCACCATTAGTTTAATTTGCAATTTTCTAATGACATATGATGTTGAGCATCTTTTCATATGCTTATATTGTCATCTGCCTAGCTTTTTTGATGAGGTATCTATTCAAATCTTCTGCCCGTTTTTAAATTGGGGAATTCTTGAGTTTTGTGAGTTTTTATATATTTTAGATAGCAGTCCTTTACCAGTTATGTACTTTGCAAATATTTTCTCCCACTCTGTGGCTTGTCTTCTCTTTCTCTTGACTATCTTTCACAGAACAGCTTTTAAAATAGACAGCCAAAGAGAATTTTCTGTATGTCTCAGGAAGCTCAAACAGGGCCTCTGTATCAACCTAGAGGGGTGGGATGGGGAGGGAGATGGGAAGGAGTTTCAAAAGGGAGGGGATATATGTATACCTATGGCTGATTCATGTTGAGGTTTGAAAGAAAACAGCAAAATTATGTAAAGCAATTATCTTTCAATAAAAATTAATTAATTAAAAAATCCAGCTTTTAATTTTAATGAAATCTACTATTTATCAATTATTTCTTTCTTGGATTGTACTTCTAGTGTTGTTTCTAAAAAGGCCTTGCAATATGCACGGTCACAGGTTTTCTCCTATCCTCTAGGAGTTTAATAGTTTTGTATTTTATATTTAGGTCTGATCCATTTTGAGTTAATTTTTGTGAAAACTGTAAGATCTGTATCTAGATTCATTTTTTTGCATAAGGATGTTCAGTTGTTCTAGCACCATTTGAAAGATATCTTTGTTCCATTTTACTGCCTTTGCTTCTTTGCCAAAAATCAGTGACTATATGGATCTATTTCTAGACTCTGTTCTCTTCCACTGATCCATTTGTTTATTCTTTCATCAATCCAACAGTGTCTTGATTACTGTAGTTTTTATTACTGTAAGTAAATTGGGTAAAATCAGTCCTTTGACTGTTCTTCAATATTCTGTTGGCTATTCTGGAATCAGTTTGCTGATATCCACAAAATAACCTGCTGAGATGTTGATTGGGATTTTGTTGAACCTATAGATCAAGATATGAGATGTAAGTGCTTATTAAGCTTTTTACTGTGTCACACTTGTTATATTTCACTGACCAAAGCAAGTTAAACTGCAACACCATAGTCTATGGAGAGGACTACACCAGGCTGCAGATACCAAATATATGATTCACTGAGGGCCATTAATGAACAATCTTCCAAAGTATTGTAACATTACACTCCTTTATCAGTGACAGAGATTTTACTAATAGCAGATTTACTTTTCAGATACGGAAATTAAGATTCAGAAATATATAAGTTCTCAGGATAATTTGGCTAGCTAATAATAGTAAAAAATACTCATATAATATTTACTATGTGCCATGCACTATTCAAGGGACTTACCATATATCACTCAGGTAACCTTCACTATCCAAGGTTGGTACGATTATTTTTTTCCTTTTTGCAGATGACAAAGCCAAGGTATGAAGGTGCTAAACAAGATGCCAAAGATAAAATGATTAATAAATGGCATGACCATACTTCAAGCCACATACAAGAGTGTTAACTTGAAGCCCAGTTCTTAAGACTAATTCTATTCCTGTGTTACACCCCCTGTGCAGATCTGACATTGTATAGTGTGGCTCCTAGCCTCTTCTGTAGGCCTCTGAAGGTTTTTTGGGAGCATTAATAACTGAGAGATGAGCTGTCACTACCTACTAAGTAGGCATCATCACACAACGTGATTTTGGCTCAAGAGTCCATGAATGAGGGATTCTCTGTGCTTTACCCAAATATGATGTGTATTTTTCTTTTCTTAAACAGCTTTGTTAAATAATACTAGCTGCTGAAACAAACAAACCCCAAATCTCAGTATTTGACCCAACAAAGGTTTATTTCTCACGTATAATCAATGGGGGTGAGTAGTGGGGCTCTGCTCTCCCTATGCTATGGTCAAGTTACCTTCAACTTGTGGCTTATTTAGGTTGCCTTAGTGTCATCCAACCAGCAGATGAAGAGAAGAGAAAACAAATATGAAAACCTTATATTCTTAATTTCTTCACTTCTATTCACTTCACGAGTAAGAAAGAGGTAGATAATCTCTAATGTAAATGTGAGTTAAATGTAAATAATCTACAATGGTCTGGTGAATGTAATTTAGCTGTATGCCTAGGAGAATAAGAAGATGTACTTGGTCAGTCTCTGCTAAACAATTTTTTCCATTTATTTAAATAAGTATAAAAGTATACTTCATATATAACATGAAGAACTACTTTTCCTTAGCAACCTTTCAATAAGAACTCAGCTCCCTTAAGGCAATCTATGTTTTGAAGTGTTTTTGGTTTGAAATTATGTCTGGATGAGTGTAACAGGCTTACAAGGACTCAGGAAAATGCTAAAGAGGATGAAGTTTCTCTAGTAAGTCTACAAGAATTGCATATGACCTTTTCACATTATTTTCAAAAGAGATCATAAAGCAAGCATGCATACATCCAGAATTATAATTAACAAAGTCATGAGGGAAGTGAAGTTGTACAGTGTGTTCTTTCCTTTTTCTTTTTGGACCACTCTCTCTTCATCCTCCCATTGCTAGGTACCAGCACCCTTCTGCTGGCTGTCAAGCCCCATTCCCCTCCTTCACTCAGCATTTATCAGCCTTATGTCCTATGAAGGCTTTGCATGGAGCCTAACTGGAGAAACTACTTCACAGTCAGAAACTGACAGCTGATTTAACTAAATGTGATATCACTTCCAGGAATATTCAGAATTCAACAGGCTTTCTTGGCAATATAACAGTTAAGAAGAATGAAATCTCTGTCTATTCTGTTGGACTTGGAGGGCTGCAGCAAGCCTACAGGGCTTTTTAGTATGGCTTCCAATTCATACCATAGACATTTGCCAAGAGGAGATATTAAGGGAGTCTACCCTGACCTTCATGAAGGCTTCAAACGCTACTGCATAACTAGTGCTGTGGCTCATAGTTTTCAATATCCTGCTTTCTTAGTAATTCTATTAAGATAGTGACTCACTTGTCAGTCATCTTTCATTTCCAGCTATTGCTAACAAGTACCTGAAAAGAAGGGGAAAGATCTCTAAGCTACTGAAGGAGCTTCATGCCACACAAACTGAGGCCTTTGAATCCACTGAAGAGACCCTTTGACATGCCATCAGGGTCAATTTTTATTTTAAATTTTAATAAGGTAAGTAGTCTGATTTCCAACCTAAGAGTACATTGGAGGTAACGAATAAGAGGACACAAAAAGAGGGCTTTTATAAATCAAGAACAATTTGGGCAAACTGCAGCGACAAATCACATGGACGTGGAAGGAAGAGAAAATAAAACAAACAAACAAAATTGGTAGTCTGGAGGCATTTAAGGTAGAGGCAAACATCTTAATAACCCCGTTGAGCAAGTTTGCAAAACTGCAGTGAAATAACAGCTGTTTAACAACATTCAGAAGAGATGGCGATCTGATTAGTATGCTCTAGTTAAAGAGGCATAGACTTTTATCAAAGCCAAAAATTGGGGGAGGACATCAGTATCTGTTGAAAGGAACAAGAATTCTCTAGGAGTGGGGCCAGTGTGAGGCGATATTGTAAAGTTAAAGGTGGAGAGCTCCCCATCTTTAATCTCTTGGAGAATCATGAGTTATCGCATAAAGTATGCAACAGTTAACCTGGCCTTTTTGTGTTTTTGCATATTCTTCATTCTTTCTGATGAAGAAAGTGTAATGCAGGATTGTGCAGAATGTATGCTAAAATAAAAATACTTCTCTCAAAGCTAGTATTTCAGTAGTACCTGCGGATGCGGAATCTTCACAACGTAATTTATTAAAGGTCAAAGATCGTTCTAGCTGAAAGAATAGTACATCAGAGGCCACATGCTGTGTGACCACAACACATATCAAGGCCATAGTGATGGAAGAGACCAACATAGAAATGCAAGCTGAAGTGCTCATCATCAGAAATATTATTTGCCTTTAAAATAGTGATTGGGAGTGCACTGAATGTATATATTAATTTGGGAGAATTGCTATGCTAATGATACTGGTATCTTAACAGTATCTTTGTTGGTATTTTAACAATCTTCCAATTCATGAACAAGGTTGTTATTGTTGTTCAGTTGCTAAGTCAAGTCTGACTCTTTGCAATCCCATGGAATGCAGCATGACAGGCTTCCCTGTCCTTCACTGTCTTCCAGAGTTTGCTCAAACTCATGTCCATTGAGTCAGTGATGCCATCCAAACATCTGATTCTCTGTTGCCCTCTTCTCCTGCCTTCAATCTTTCCCAGCATCAGGGTCTTTCCCAATGAGTCAGCTCTTTGCATCAAGTGGCCAGAATATAGGAATTTCAGCTTCAGAGTCAGTCCTTTCAATAATATTCAGGGTTGATTTCCTCTAGGATTCACTGGTTTGATCTGTTTGATCTTGCTGTTCAAGGGACTCTCAAGAATCTTCTCCAGCACCACAGTTTGAAAGCATCAATTCTTTGGCGCTCAGCCTTCTTTATGGTCCAACTCTCATATCTGTACATGACTACTGGAAAAATCATAGCTTTGATTATATGGACCTTTGCCAGCAAAGTGATGTTTCTGCTTTTAAAAAGGCGTCTAGTTTTGTCATAGTTTTTCTTCCAAGGATCATGTGTCTTAATTTCATGACTGAAGTCACTGTCTGTAGTGATTTTGGAGCCCAAGAAAAGAAAATATGTCACTACTTCCACTTTTTCCCCTTCTAATTGCCATGAAGTTATGGGACTGGATGCCATGATCTTAGTTTTTTGAATGTTAAACTTGTGAGTCATCCAGCCGAGCATATCACATGATGTACTCTGCATAAACATTAAATAAGCAAGGTGACAATATACAGCCTTGATGTACTCCTTTCCCATTTTTGAACCAGTCTGTTGAATCAGGTACATTTCAGTTTTCTTAAATTTCTCTCAGCAATATTTTACAGTTTTTCTGCATTCAGGTCTTATACAATATTGGGCAGATGTGTACCTAAATATCTCATATTTTTATGCAGGTGGAAATGATATTTTTTATTTCAACTTTAAACTGTTCATTGCTGGTTTATAGAACTATCATTGATTTTTATATGTCGATTATGCACACTGAAATCTCACTAAAATTAACTTTCTAGTTCTAGTAGTTTTTTGTAGAGTTTCTTGGACTTTCTACATAGATTATCATTAACCTGGTAAAAAAAAAAAGATTTTTGCTCTTTTTTTCAATACAGATGTCCTTTTTCTCTCTTAATGCACTGGTCAGATTCTCCAGTATAATGCTGAATAGCAACGGATGGGAATGAATATCCATGTCCTGATCTTTGGGGAAAAATTTTAGTCTTTCAACATTAAAGTATGCTGCCAGTGATAGTTTTCTTTAGATGCCCTTTATCATGTTGAAGAAGTTCTCTTCTATTCCTAGTTTACTGAGTTTTTATCAGGAATGGATATTTGATTTGTTAAATGTTTTTTCTCTATCTATTCAGATGAAGTGCTTTCTTTCTTCTCAGTTTTTTAATATGTTGAATTATATTAATTGGCATTCAAATGCTAAATTAGCTCTGTATTCCTGGGATAAACCCAGCTTGGCCATGATTAGCTTTGTTAAAAATTTGTAAACAATTTTTGTGTCTACGTTCATCAGAGATATTGGAAATGTGAGAGTTGGACCATAAAGAAGGCTGAGTGCTGAAAAATTGATGCTTTTGAACTATGGTATTGGAGAAAACTCTTGAGAGTCCCTTGGACAGCAAGGAGATCAAGCCAGTCAATCCTAAAGAAAATCAACCCAAAATATTCATTGGAGGGACGATGCTGAGGCTAAAGCTCCAATATTTTGGCTATCTGATGCAAAGAGCAGACTCATTGGAAAAGACTCTGATGCTAGGAAAGACTGACGCTATGAAAGTGCTGCACTCAATATGCCAGCAAATTTGGAAAACTCAGCAGTGGCCACAGGACTGGAAAAGGTCAGTTTTCATTCCAATCCCAAAGAAAGGCAATGATAAAGAATACTCAAACTACCACACAATTGCACTCATCTCACATGCTAGTAAAGGAATGCTCAAAATTCTCCAAGCCAGACTTCAGCAATACGTGAACCGTGAACTTCCAGATGTTCAAGCTGGTTTTAGAAAAGGCAGAGAGAGGAACAAGAGATCAAATTGCCAACATCACTGGATCATCAAAAAAGCAAGAGAGTTCCAGAAAAACATCTATTTCTGCTTTATTGATTATGCCAAAGCCTTTGCCCGTGTGGATCACAATAAACTGTGGAAAATTCTGAAAGAGATGGGAATACTAGACCACCTGACCTATCTCTTGATAAACCTGTATGCAGGTCAGGAAGCAACAGTTAGAATTGGACATGGAACAACAGACTGATTCCAAATAAAAAGGGAGTACGTCAAGGCTGAATATTGTCACCCTGCTTATCTAACTTATATGAAGAGTACATCATGAGAAACGCTGGACTGGAAGAAGCACAAGCTGGAATCAAGATTGCTGGGGAAAATATCAATAACCTCATATATGCAGATGACACCACCTTTATGGCAGAAAGTGAAGAGGAACTAAAAAGCCTCTTTATGAAGTGAAAGAGGAGAGTGAAAAAGTTGGCTTAAAGCTCAACATTCAAAAAACTAAGATCATGGCATCTGGGGAAATAGATGGGGAAACTGGAAATAGTATCAGACTTTATTTTGGGGGGCTGCAAAATCACTGCAGATGGTAATTGCAGCCATGAAATTAAAAGACGCTTACTCCTTGGAAGAAAGGTTATGACCAACCTAGATAGCATTTTTAAAAGCAGAGACATTACTTTGCCAACAAAGGTCCGTCTAGTCAAGGCTATGGTTTTTCCAGTGGTCATGTATGGATGTGAGAGTTGGACTATAAAGAAAGCTGAGTGTCGAAGAATTGATGCTTTCGAACTGTGGTGTTGGAGAAGACTCTTGAGAGTCCCTTGGACTGCAAGGAGATCCAACCAGTCCATCCTAAAGGAGATCAGTCCTGACTGTTCATTGGAAGGACTGATGTTGAAGCTGAAACTCCAATACTTTGGCCACCTGATGCGAAGAGCTGATGCATTGGAAAAGACTCTGATGCTGGGAAAGATTGAAGGCAGGAGGAGAAGGGGACGACAGAGGGTGAGATGGTTGGATGGCATCACTGACTCAATGGACATGGGTTTGGGTGGACTCCGGGAGTTGGTGATGGACAGGGAAGCCTGGCGTGCTGCAGTTCATGGGGTCGCAAAGAGTAGGACACGACTGAGCAATTGAACTGAACTGAACTGTTGTTCCATGTCCAGTTCTAACTGTTGCTTCCTGATCTGCATACAGATTTCTCAAGAGGCAGGTCAGGTGGTCTGGTATTCCCATCTCAGAATTTTCCACAATTAATTGTGATTCAGACAATCAAAGGCTTTGGCATAGTCAATAAAGCAGAAATAGATGTTTTTCTGGGAGTCTCTTGCTTTTTCGGTGATCCAACGGATGTTGGCAATTTGATCTCTGGTTTCTCTGCCTTTTCTAAAACCAGCTTGAATATCTGGAAGTTCACGGTTCACGTATTGTTGAAGCCGGGCTTGGAGAATTTTGAGCATTCCTTTACTAGCGTGTGAGATGAGTGCAATTGTGCGGTAGTTTGAGCATTCTTTGGCATTGCCTTTCTTCGGAAGTGGAATGAAAACTGACCTTTTCCAGTCCTGTGGCTACTGCTGAGTTTTCCAAATTTGCTGGCATATTGAGTGCAGCACTTTCACAGCATCTTCTTTTAGGATTTGAAAGTTATGACCAACGTAGACAGCATATTAAAAAGAGAGACATTACTTCAGTTTTTCCAGTAGTCATGTATGGATTTGAGAGTTGGAGTGTAAAGAAAGCTGAGCACCGAAAAATCGATGCTTTGAACTGTGGTGTTGGATAAGACTCTTGAGAGTCCCTTGGTCTGCAAGGAGATCCAACCAGTCCTTCCTAAAGGAGATCAGTCCTGGGTGCTCATTGGAAGGACTGATGTTGAAGCTGAAACTCCAATACTTTGGCCACCTCATGCAATGAACTGACTCATTGGAAAAGACCCTGATGCTGGGAAAGATTAAAGGTGGGAGGAGAAGGGGATGACAGAGGATGAGATGGTTGGATGGCATCACTGACTCAATGGACACGAGTTTGGGTAAACTCCAGGAGTTGGTGATGGACAGGGAGGCCTGGCGTGCTGCAGTCCATGGGGTCGCAAAGAGTTGTAAACGATTGAACGACTGAACTGAACTGAACAGTGAGTCTTAGTACATGGTAGTAAGACCTCCAGTTTTAAAATTTATTGTTCTTAAGATTTACCGGTCTATTCATAAGCCTTTGCTTTTACATATGGATTTTAGAACTATCAATTTCTACAAAGAGGTCACCTCTTAGGATTTTGAGCAGATTGCATTGAATTGATAGATCAGTTTATGGGTACATGGGCATCTTTAAATACCGCATCTTACCATCCATTAACTAATATGCCCCTGCATTTGTTTATGTAGTTTCTTTTGAAAGTGAAAGTGTTGCTCGGTTGTGCCTGACTCTGTGCCCCCATAGACTGTAGACCGCCAGACTTCTCTGTCCATGGAACTCTCCAGGCAAGAATACCGAAGTGGGCAGGCATTCCCTTCTCTAGGGGATTTTCCCAACCCAGGGATGGAACCTGGGTATATTCTATAGTTTTCAGTGTAAAATATTATACATCTTTGATCTGCTCAGTATTTTAAAAGTTGTTCATATTAATAAGGACCATTGTCTCACTTTCTCCTCAAATATTTCTTAAGATCACATAATGGTAAGAAAAACCAGACATGGATTTGTCCTCATGAAGCATCAAGTCTTGTGCTACTGAAAAGTTTATCATATTCATAGGTTAAATAGTAATTTTGTATCACTAAAGCAACCATATAACTCATATTAAATTAATATTGAATTTTATGGATTTCATGAGCCTATTGTTGCTCTTAGATTTATTTAAGTTTCATCATATAAATTCAAACAGTTCAATTAACATCATGATAAAAATATTTCATTGTTGGGGATCTACAAGAACTTTTTCCTTACAAAATATCTATATCAGTGAAGTTGAAAAATTGCTTAGGGAAATATTTTTTGCCTTTTTCATGTTAATTGTCAAGTTAAGTGTCAAATGCATAGGTATATAATTGTGGACAAAATAGCTCAAAGAACTTTCCAGAAATAGCCTCTAAATCTATGGTCAAAGATTTTAGTTGCTGGTGTTCTTTTTTATTTTTTCCTGATCTTCTTCCTGAAGAAAATATTCTCCCCCAAAATGCTCACTAAATATGAAGTGTCAGAGGAAACATTCTGACATGTCAAAAGACATAGGTAAGCTCCAAGTCTATGGTCCATGAGAAATTAACTTGTAGTTTTTGGTCATTTGTTTATGGGCCATTGTTCATACCTGGTTAAAACACTGATGCTATCTTGGTAGTGCTCTTCTGAGAAACAAAAAGTGTACAAATACATGAGCTATTTTTTTGGACTGAGTTCAAACCCAATGGATTTTAGAGAATTTTTGTTGAGGTTTTTCTTGTTTTTTTGGTTTTGTTTTTATATTTGATTTAACAGGATCTCTGGAACATTGTTCTATGAGCATTTTGGGTAAGCTAATTAAAGTGTAAATTAAGACAAGATGCAAGTTATATTTATAGAAACGCCAAATATTTGGGTGAAAAGTGAAGACCTTAACATTGATCAGATTTTTCCAAAGAGGTATATTTGACATCATGTAATTTAAACATCCAGATGTACTACCAGTTTCCCTTCTTTCTCTCTGCCCCCAGTGTTTGACATCAGTAACCATGGTTGTTGTTGTTGTTCAGCCCCTAAGTCATATCCAACTCTTTGAGACCCTGTGGAATACAGCATGCCAGGTTCTTCTGTCCTCCACTATCTCCTGGAGTTTGCACAAATTCATGTCCATTGAGTTGATGATACTATCTAACCATTTCTTCCTCTGCTGCTTCATTCTTTTGCCTTCTGTTTTTCCTAGTATCCGGGTCTTTTTCAGCGAGCTGGCTCTTTGCACCAGGTGGCCAAAGTATTGGAGCTTCAGCTTCAATATCAGTCCTTCCAATGAGTATTTAGAGTTGATTTCCTTTAGAATTGACTGATTTGATCTCCTTGTTGTCCAAGGGGCTCTCAATAGTCTTCTGACTGATTTGATCTCCTTATTGTCCAAGGGGCTCTCAATAATCTTCTCTAGACTACAATTCAAAAGCACCAGTTCTTCAGCACTCAACCATCTATATGGTCCAACTCTCACATCCATACATGACTACTGGAAAAACCATAGCACTGACTATATGGATTTTGTCAGCAAAGTGATGACTCTGCTTTTTAATATGCTGTCTAGGTTTGTCATAACTTTCCTTTCAAGGAGCAAGCATATTTAAATTTCATGGCTGCAGTCACTGTCTGCAATGATTTTGGAGCCCAAGAAAAGAAAATATGTCACTGCTTCCACTTTTTCCCCCTTCTATTTGCCATGAAGTGATGGGACTGGATGTCATGATGTTAGTTTTTTTAATGCTGAGTTTCGAGCCAGCTTTTTCACTTTCCTCTTTCACCTTCATCAAGAGGCTCTTTACCTCCTCTTCATTTTGTGCCATTAGAGCGGTATCATTTGCCAGTCTGAGGTTGCTGATATTTCTCCCAGCAATCCTGATTCTAGCTTGTGAGTTACCCAGCCTGACATTTTGAATGATGTACTCTGCATAGAAGTTAAATTACCAGGGTGACATACAGCCTTGTCATACTTCTTTCCTAATTTTGAACCAGTCAGTTGTTCCATGTCTGATTCTAACTGTTGCTTCTTGACCCACATACAGGTTTCTTAAGAGACAGGCAAGATGGTCTGGTACTCCTATTTCTTTAAGAATTTTCCACATTTTGTTGTGATCCATACAGTCAAAGGCTTTATCATAGTCAATGAAGCAGAAGTAGATGGTTTTTTTTAGAATCCCCTTGCTTTCTCTGTGATCCAACGAGTGTGTTGGCAATTTGATATCTGGTTCCTCTGCATTTTCTAAACCCAGCTTGTACATCTGAAAGTTCTTGGTTCACGTAGTGCTGAAGCCTCGCTTGAGGGATTTTAAGCATAATTTTGCTAGCATGTGAAATGAGCACAATTGTATGGTAGCTTGAACACTCTTTGGTATTGCCCTTCTTTGGGATTGGAATGAAAACTGACTGTTTCCAGTCCTGTGGCCACAGCTGAGTTTTCCAAATTTGCTGACATATTGAGTAACCATGGCAGTAAACTCAAATACCAGGTTCTGTGTTTTATAAATATGTGTTGAAATGAAATAGATTTGCTTATGAATGCAGAGAAAATTTTGTTTGTAAAAAAATTAATGCTGTTAACTTTTGAGAAAAAGCCATGTGAAAAAAAATTTCTATAAAGGTATCATTCATCTTACTGTATCTATAAGCTCATTATGAAAGACCTAAAAATGTAGACATTTGAAATTAGGGGAAAGAGAGGCCCTAGTTTTTTTCAAGATGTTATTCTCCAACTAGTGTGTGACTAATAGGGAAAGTATGTGACTCCTGGGGCATCCCTGAAGGTAGAGTGAATGAGCAAATTCTTAGCTGCATATGACATCACCAGAGAGCGTGACTTGGGTCAAGAGCTTGGCAGGAGACTTGGGAACTGTAGAATCAACAGCAATCAAGATTGGCAAGCCAACATACTGGCCACCATAAAATTGAAAAGGGAGCTTATTGTACCTCATGCACAGCAGCAGGTTTAACAGAGAGTAGACATGTTTATAGTCCCAGATTTACAGCACACCTTATAAACACCTTATTACTTAGAATCCAGTCTGCTGTCCTAGAAACTAAAAATGTGACTTTGTTAAGCAGTAGGATTTGTTGACAGAAATGTCTTGACTAAGTTTGCCACTGTGGTTAACCAAAATGCATTTAGTCCTGGGAAAGTAAACACAAGCAAACAAAATGCCTCTTATACTACAATACAGTAAGTTTCAAATTGACCAAACTTAATGCTATGACATAAATATGCTTAATGTTTATGGAATTTTTTAGAAACATTTTGCCATGTTGGGCTTACCATCCTGTATAAGTCTTACTGAATGGGAATGTGTTTTCAGAATTACATGTACTTAAAGACTGCATCAGAAATATCCAGAAAATCTGCCATGAATACCAGGGCTGACCACGCAGTAAATAAAATGGGTCATGGTCTCTTTAGACATTAACATAGACAATTCAGTTCTGCACCATGTAATAGCTACATACTGAAATAGTTAGCAACAATTAAAAATAGAGAACTAATGTAAGATAATGTTGAATAAATATTATAAAGCCACATGAAAGTATTTTCAAGGAAAGCAAAGTATCTGGTTGAAACCCACACAGTTGAGGAAATTCCTAGGGAAGAATAAAAATTCAGACCAATCTTCTGGTGTTTAAAAATTCATGTATTTAACAGTAGATAAAATGCCTGGTTTGGAGGTAATAGACTTTTGAAATTACAGACTCATACAACCATGGGAGTATAACCAAATCAGCTTAGCAGGTTTATTATCCTTTCAGGCTTATAGTCACCCCTCTCCAAACCTCAAAAATTCTATGGTAGGAAAGTTCTTTATGTCAGATATAAATGGGTATCCATGATTATATAGTTTGGATCTGCAATAATCCATTTTTTTTGCAACAAAATTTATATCGACAAAGACCTACAGGTCATTACTAAGAAGATGGTGTCTGTGTTATAAAATGTGAATAAATAGTCATCGATTTACTGAATCAAACGAGGTAGATTTTGTAAATTACAAAAACCTGGAAATCTTTTAACAAAATTGTGCAACTGACTTCAGGAGCCACAGCAAAGGAAACTAACCACATGAAGCCATAAAAACATTTTTACAAGTTTAAAATATGAGAGATGTTGCTCTATAGTAGCATATTAAAGAATATCTGTGTTTGTTGACTAAGCTCCATGAATCTCCTCCAAATCAATTGCAATTATAGGCCACATTAACAGAAATAGAATGTTTCAAATGAAAGAGTTGATGGTTGCAATCAAGATAGAAATTATTGTTCATAGTTCTGAGCATACAAATTAAAACTGACATTGACAACCTGAAGTTAATCCAAAGAAAAGCAATTTGAATAAAAATATTAGTATCACGCATTCTCACATTATGAGAAATTAAAAAAATCAGAGATGTTTGGCTTGTAAAAATTTTTTTTTGAAGGAATATGATCATTGACTCAAATACATTGGATAGAATGCAATCTAGTTTTGTCCTAGGTTCAATAAATAGAGAAGTTATAAGGAAACCAACAAAACTTGAGAATGAATTTTCTAAACAAATAAGTAAAGCTGTCCAAAAATAAGAGAGCCTTCCTTGGGAGGACAGACCACTGAAAGTGATGCAATGTTGAATAAATCATTGGTGGTAGTTGTAGGAAGGAATGAAACTCTGGAGGGAAGAGAGGACTGGACTATCGTTTTAAAATGGTTAAGTGGAACCTTAGCATATGCAAAGAAACAAAAAGACTGAGTAACATGTTAGGGTTCTATCTCCCTCTTCAGCCAAAGCATATTTTACTATTATACTATTTACATATACTATTTTACATATTTACTATTATATCTATTTTATATGGTGCTCTATCCGTGATTTCATTTTATAAAAGGAATGTCTTAGTAAAAAAAATTTATAAACCATTTGGGAAGATGATTTCTGAAGTCAATTCTGATGCTATTGTAGGATTCAGATCTTCTAGAAAAATTACTTGTTTATGGTGTGACCTACTGTCATTTGACTGACTAAAGTAGCTCTGTTTATTGAAATGCTAGTACTCAGAGGGCTTGGAACATTGCACTTGAAGGTTAGCTTGATGTCTGCTGCCAAGAATATGGCTTGGGCAGAAGAGAATAATTCATAAGCAGAGATATGGGGAAGGTAATATCTAGGTAAATCAGAAGAGAAAACCTGCAGTTTAGAGATGTGAGATATTGCAGTAATTTTCAGGACCACATGAGTGCTGTTCACAGCAGTGTCAAAGAGGAAACACCCTTGGCCTCCAAGGAGTTTCTCAGTGCTGATACTACTCAAATTAGATTACATTTCCAGTGGGGCACTAATTTTATGAGTTGCTTGTGGAAAACTTAAGTCTCTGAGGACAGGAAAGAAAGAAGGCTGATTTCATTTTTCAGATATTTTAGCATGTTAAGACTTCTGCGTTAATTCCAAATAAAGTGTACATCCTTGTTCAGCCATCCTCTTTCACAGAGAAGCAGTTGATAATTTAGAAGTGTTTTCCCAGACATGATCTCATTTGTCTCTCAATGATGACCTAAGGATATAGGACATGCATTTTCTTTCAATCTCATTTTCCAGATGAGGAAATTGGAAACAATAAGTGACCAGACCAGCTCACACAACTACTAAGTAGGGGGGCCAGGATGAAATCTTTTTTGATCCCAAGTTTAAAGGTCTTTTGAAATATATTTAGCACAAGAATTCTTCAACTAAGGAGCTCTGATAAAGCTCATAGTGCCCCTAAACTTTGTCTTTTTTCTTATTATTTCTTTGTGTCAGATACACAGCTAACTGCTACTTGACATAGCCTTAGCATTGGATATATAAGTGGACCAAAAAACCCCACTTGGATTCAAATAGTAACATCTCTATTAAAAATCAACAGTCCTCTAGAAATAAACAGGTCTATTTACAAAAACTTAATTCAGTGACTCAGCAAATCATGCTGTGATAGCTTTCAGTAATTACTTTTTATTTTTGTTCTTGTTTTCTTAAGTGTCTACGGTAAGAGAAGCATGCATAAAAACATCATGCTTTGCATGCTCTTTTATTTTCATTGCCTCTTCTACCACTTGAGAATGTCTGGCCTTTGCCAGCCTTTTGAATGCCTGGCGGATGGACCAGTCTTGGTAAATCACCTTGCATTATATCAGCCTAAAACAAATGTAAGAGCTAAGAAGCAAGATTTCCTCCAAATGGTGTCCTTGAAGAGTGTTGGTTTTTTTGATTATTTTTTGTCTTTTTCCTTCTTGTTAAACTTTCCATTTTGTATCGGAGTATGGCCGATTAGCAATGCTATGAAAGTTTCAGCTGGATAGCAAAGAGATTCAGCCATACACATACATGTATCCATTTTCCCCTAGACTCGCTCCCACCCAGGCTGGCACATAACATTGAGCAGTCATTTTTTTTTTTTTTTGACAGTTTAATCTCCAGTTTGAGACTTCAAAGTATAGAATGCCAGGGTCTTGGGTGCAAGGATTACTAAGAAAAAAGTAAATTCTAGAACGGCCCCTATGGGAAGCAGAGAAAACCCGCATGGATACTCTTATCTACCTCTTTTCTTATCTACTTTGATACTTCAAATTTTCTTCACTGTTCTCAAGAAGAGAGTAGACGGTGTCTATTAGGAGACCATTTACTCTCGCAGCCAATGCAGAGCAATTTCCATAAGATCAGTGCTGTTCTCCTGGGTTAGTCCAGATGAAGATAGAGTTTCTCAAAGGATAGTTCTTGTTCTGTGCAATACTCTGGCATAAGAGTTCCATTTTCAACCACATACTATATCCCTTCTGTGCAGAATCACAGTTATATGAGAAATCGCACAGTTAAGAAATTGATTGTTTAACCTAGCATGTCTCAAAGCTTTTTGGCCATTGTGCTGATCCTCTGCTTGCCCTTTCTCTGCTCTCCTGGAACTGGGGGATAAGTGGAAGGGAGAGGGCACTCTAGCAAGCTGTGTTTTTTCAGGCTTCCATGGAAATTAGCCTCCTACTGTTTGGTTAATGTCAGGCTATGATGGGAAACGGGGAGAAAGGAAGAAGGAGAAACCAGGGTGTTCTTTCTTCTAATGGGTGGTCCTAGATTCACTTCTTTCCTTTGCACTGAGAGTAGTAGGGGATTCCTGCTATTGCTAACCTATGAGTTGTTTTGCGAGTGGTGGGCCAGGTGGTTTTCCAGAAGTGTCCATAGCATTCTGCATGCCAAGGCTCACAGAGCATGCTCACTTGTTCTGACAGTGGAGCACTAGCTGCATAGATGTCAATATGGTGGAAATATTATTTTAAATAGCAGAGATATTATGGAAATATTTTAGTGCTTTCTCTGTACCTGGTCCAAACTTATAAAGCTATATATGTAGCTATACGTATGTATGTATATTTAAAATTATGCATACATATTTCTTTTTCTAGAGACATCTGAAATTCGTATTTGTAAAAGAGATTTATTTATTCACAAGCATTCAAATTCAGCACTACCAATAAATTTGGTACATAAATTTGGTACATCAATTTCTCAAGACTTTAATAACACAAAATTCCTAAATATGAAGTCATTTAGATAAGCTTCTACAGTGTAGAATCAAAGTCACTATTAATTTATTCAGCAATTTTATAAATGCTCTACCTAAAATTTTGATAATACGAGTTTTCTATGACACATATATCTAAGATGGTAGGTCTTAAAATATTTAAAAATCTGCAATGGTCATTATAAAATCACTCCCCTCAGACAAAGAGAAAAGTAGAAGTAGTAAGAGAGTGAATTTAAATTTGTATTGAAAAAAACCTCAGGTTGGGTATGAAAAAAATAACTTGGGGATGGGTGGCCTCTGCAATCTTAATAAGGTAAAAAATAGGAAGAGAGTTGAGTCTATCAGGAAGAATTTCCTGATAGAAATATTTTGTGGATCTGGTTTATGAAACAGATCTCATGATTGTATATTATCATTTATGTTGTTCCTTGAGGAGCCTAAGATATTTCAAAATATGTTGCCTTGAATATTTCAAATAATTTTCTTTTAACATTGTTTATATTATTATTTTCCAAAGAAAATTACTTCAAATAGATGTTCCAGAGGGACTTTTCTGCCAAGCCTTTATCCAAATGATGTAGATTTTATGAGTTGGTCTTGGTCTGAATCTACAAGCTTCTCATAACTTGCTATCTTTAGATAAGCAGAGATTAAGCCCACATCAAGAGTTAAAGATCAGCAACAAGGTTAACAAGTGTCACAAAGATCTAATCTCGCTTTATACAGATGGGGTTATATAAATAGCCTTCTTGACATTATTGTGGCCTCAATGAGTGTCATGAGGCTTCCTTTATAGCTCAGTTGGTAAAGAATCTGCCTGCAATGCAGGAGACCCAGGTTCGATTCTTGGATCAGGAAGATCTCCTGGAGAAGGAAATGGCAACCCACTCCAGTATTCTTGCCTGGAGAATCCCATGGAAAGAGGAGCCTGGCAGGCTACAGTCCATGGGGTTGCAAGAGTCGGACACAACTTAGCCACTAAACCACCACCACCACTGAGTGTCACAGAAACACTACCTTAGTTTACAGAAATTCTCACTGGCTTAAAATTCCTTATATTTTAAGACTATTCTTAAGTCTAGATCCAGGAAAGAGTGTACATATGATAGTTATGACATACTTGTGACATCTAAGCTGCTCAGAGTCTATGCTTGTGGCAGTGACAAATGGTAAACACCTATATAACTATCATTACGCACCAGGCACTGCTCCAAATAAATCAGGCCTCCCACAAGCAGCCAGTGAAACCCCAACTACTTCAAACACCTTTAAGGTCAATCAATGCACTACTAGCTATCAGCTCTTTACAAAAATAGCATTTTTATATTTTCAGTATAGTGAAACATCATGAGCTCTAGAGTCAATTTGTTTCCACCCTTTACTATTTGAATTCATGAAAGCTAACTTCTTTGAGATTCTGTTTCCTCATCTTAAAACAGAATAGAACACCCTCTCCTCCCTTTCCCATGCAGAGGGGCCAAGGCAGCTCTGACTGGGATGCAATGGTGTTAGGGCTGGAGTTCAGGTCCTCCAAAGAGAAATTTGGTAGGAGGCATTAGCCTTTAGTCAGCCAGGAGCACACACACACAGGAGTGCAAGTCTCTGTTCTTATCAAAGACAGTTGCCAATGAGAGATTTACCACCTGATGATACGCCAGGGCTCATCTGAACCCTGGGAAAAGAAAACAGCCAATTCAGTGCTTGCCTACTGCACAGTCATCACACTTGGGTAAGGAAAGTGTTGAAATTCTAAGGTTTGATCACTCACACACACACACACACAGAATGAATTTCCTCATTAACATACTTTAGGTGAGATGGAGAAGGCTAAGTAGATTTGCTAGCAGGAACATTCCATTCTCTAAGGACTATTTACCTTAGAATGGGGAATTTATAAATTGGGTAAATATCCTAGAGGACTTTTGGAAAGGGATAGGAGAGTTTAGAGTTAGAGGTAGCATTCACTGAATAACAACAAGATGACTAATTGGCATTTAGTTGTTATTTTGGAACTATTAAAAATACATTTCAAATACAAAAATTACTCTCTACAATGGAAAATTGTATCTTTACAGTGATTTAAAGCATATCAATTCTGATTATGGTCATTTTGTCTTTATTTGCATTCATATCTTAATGCAGACAGATGCAAATATAGAAATAAAATGAAATTAACAAAAATTTTAAACTCATAACAGTGAGTATAGTTTAGTTTAAAAAATAATAAAAGGACTAGATGTCCTGAAAAATTTCCCACTAAAACACATAGAGTGCTGAATGAAATACTTCACACATCTTTTGTTTTTATCGCTCGTTTGAATTCTCAGAGAAAGCAGAATGGGAAGCTGATGCCAAATCTTCAGTTGCTCAGGGCATTTGACAATCTGATGCCTTGAAGCTTGGGTATGAAGGTGGGTGGATGGGGGAAAGCAAGATGTGAAGAAGGAACTGAGACCCCAGATTAAAACTGAGACCCCTGAAGTTCTGTGCCCTGAGTCAAAGTTTGCTGTATTATTCTTTATACATTTTTATATGTATGGAATATTTCATTATATTTATTTTTAAGTTTTAAAAGAAATTAAAAGCATGGGAAATTACTTTTTTTTTCCCTTGAGGGTTACATAAATTAATTTTTATTTACCTAGCTAAATATTAAAGTGAATTTTTATTTTAGCAATTTCTAATTTAACAGTTTTTGACCTGTCAGGGGAGTGTAATCTCCTTGGTTCTGTCTCGTCTCAACAAAAATTTGAAGCGAGGGACATTAAAGCCCTCAGCACGTCACAGCTCTCAGACAGACCGTATTATAGCTCTCAGGTCTCAGATAGACGGTGTTATAGCTCTCAGGTTTCAAACAGACCGTGTTATAGCTCTTAGATAGATCAGTGTTACAGCTCCATGTTACAGCTCAGTTTTATTTAGAAAATAGCAGGAAAATACATCCTCGAGGTGTGAGGGCATGCAGACCCAAAGACGCAAAGAGAAGAGAGGGCCCACCCCCGCGCCCTTTGGCTCCTCCTTTTATGTCCCCGCCCCCCAGGCCTGCCCTGTGTAAATTGGGCTAGCCAGGAGTGCTGTTTGTTCTACCCGAGGTCCTCGCTCTGGTCCTCGGACCTTCCTTTGCTCTATTTTCACGGGCTTTTCCCTCCCTTTTCTTTTAGCCACTGCCATTCTGGACTCCTGTTTCCTATTCTAACTACCTAACAGACCCAAAACAGTATTAAAAAACACTAGATAACTGGTTCTCAATTATGAAAAGTATGGTATGGATTAGCCTGGATAATACCTAACTAAAAGTAATTTCTTCTAGGGTTTTGACAGTTTTACAGTCTAGTTACTCAACCAATGTAAGTGGTATACAGGCTACTCTAAGTAATGGAATACATGTATACCGTGGGTTGAAGCCACTCCCTGCTCACTCGAACATCTCCATTTTTAACTGCTCTTTCTGGTGCTGATCCTCAAGAAGTCTCTTTGGCTCTTTATCATCAGTGAGATAAACTCCATACCAGTGCAGAAGCCCACATGCCCCCCCATAGGGGGCTCGTGCATGACTAGATTTTGGCTATATATGCTCTTCCTTGATCTGGTTTTGGTGATAAAACCACCAAGCAAAACTGGATGCACCTTTTCAGATCCAGACCTTGGAGCATAATTTGAAGTGAATAAGAGTGGGCACCAAAATATTAGCATTCCTGAGGAGAATGGATGTACATTTGTTTTCTCGATAAGAACAGCAGTCTTCATTACGAGCCAGGAAAAAATTCTAAACACTTTCAATTTATCTTATTTAATCGTCAAGACATTACAGAAGAAAAAATATAATCATTTCCATTTTGTAAATGAGGAAACTGAGGCTCAGAGATGCTAAGTATCTTGCCAACATGTTTAGGTGTTGATAGAGTCAGTGATGAAGCCAGGATTTGGACCAAGGCAATTCATCTCCCCAAATACAGAGTTCTTTTATCTGTAACAGGGGCTTTTATCTTCTCATTCATGAAGGAAGATGGCTTTGCTAGACAGATATATGAGTAGATGGACTTCTTTCATCTTGGCTAACCTTGGGGAGTAAGTACTAGGGAAATACGTAGCTTATATGAAAAGAATCTTTTTGTTCTGGTTTTGATCTAGTTCCCTGGCAGGCTTCTTAGGATCTGTCTTAACACATACATTTCCCTTGCCAAAGCACACGTGGTATGTTTGGACATATGGTCTCATTTTTATGATCTTTTAACCTTTACATATTTTAAATACTTCATGTTGGGGTTAATTATTTGTGGTGACCAAGATGGGCAGCAGGTCTAGTGGGGCCATATTTAGCATCCCTAAGGAATGAGAGGATTGATACCCTGTAGAACATACTTTCAAAGATAAATATATAAATGCAAAGGAGAGATTCTTGATACACATTAATTAAAAAAAAAAACCCTAGTGATATCTCACAGCAAATTTGTAAATTATTCTGATACCTATCATTATAAATGGTTTTGAGATTAACCTTACTGTACTTTGAAACACTTTTTTAAATGGATAAATATTATGTAATCTGAATTACTTAGAAAATGATCATTTCAGTCTTTATATGTACTGAAGACATAGTTGGGCTGGAGTGGTCAAAAAACTGAAAACAGCAAGATTGGATATATGATTCCAACCTTACTAAGCTTTAAAAATTTGCCTCAGGTAACTGGATGGTGTAAATGTCATAGAATTATAAATAACTGTAAAATGTGATAGCAAATCAAGTTCTTATGTCTCTAGGAACTCTTTGACAAGGCAGTTAAAAATGAAATAAAGTGAGTGAAACACCAAGTGAAGTCAAGATCAGATGTATGTTTTTCAAAGGCCTTATGCAATATAAAATTTATATGGTATGCATATAATATATGTTTATCTTTGCTTCAACTGATTGCCTTTAACAAACTATGTCAGTGGACATGAGTCTGTCTGTAGAAGTACTGAAGAGGCTAGATTCTGAGGTATAGTTTACTGAGGTTTGGATCTAATGTATAAGGTTGTGGGCCTAAATCTCGGATACCTGAATGGCTTGTTTCCCTACTCTGTAAAACAAGGGGCAATTTTTACCCCCAGGGGACATTTAGTAAAGTCTTGAATTATTATTGTCATAACTGTGAAGGGGGTACTATTGGCATCTACTGGGTAGAGGCCAGGGATCCTGTTAAACATTTGACAATGCATAGGAGAACTACCCAACCCCACAACAAAGAATTATTCAACCCCAAATAAAACAGTGTTGAAGTTGAGACACTTTATGTAAACCAAGATCACTTACATTGGTTTTTATAGATATAAGCATGTTTCTGATTGGATCTTAGAAAAGTCTCTCATGATATGCAGCTAATTAAAAAAGTCAATCTGCTCTCCAAAGGTTCCCATTCTACCCCACTTGATGGGCAGCCTCACTCCACTTTGGAGTGTTCCTCCGAAGTGGCTCCTACTCTGGGCCCACATATCCACAACAGTTGTGGCCAAACTTCTCAGCCAGCAGACCCACCAGTCTACCTGCACTAGTCATAACTCAACCAAAACAGGAGAGCATGAGCAGCCCACACATGGGGTACCCTGGAGCACCTAGCTCTGGTGACCAGGGGGGATTGAGCCATTGGGCACCATAGGGTACCTTCTACATAAGGTCACTCTTTCCAACTGTGAAATGTAGTTGATATGTGAAATACATAGAGACAAACACAGATCGGCAAAATGAGAAGACAAAAGAATGCCTTCCAAACAAAAGAACACGCCCCTTCCAATTAAATGAAATGGAGATAAGCAATTTACCAGATAAAGAGTTGAAAGTAATAGTCATAAATGTGCTCACCGAACCTGGGAGAAGAATGGATGAACACAATGAGAACTTCAACTAAGAGACAGAAATTATAAAAAAAGAACCAATCAAAACCGAAGAATATAATGACTAATAAAAATATATTAATGGAAATTAACAACAGATTAGAGCATGTAGAAGAATGGATCAATAATCTAGAAGACAGGATAGTAGAAATCACCTGATCAGAACAGCAAAAAGATCAAAGAATGAAAAAGAATGAAGATAGGGACCTCTGAGACAATATCAAGCATACTTATTGTTGCATTTAAGGAATCTCAAGAAAAGAAGAGAGAGAAAAAGGGTTTGAAAACCCTATTTGAAAAATTAATGGCTGAAAACTTCCCTAACCTGGGAAAGGAAATAAAAATCCAAGTCTAGAAACACAATGAGTCCCCAAAAAAGATAAACCCGAAGAAACTCATACCAAGACACATTATAATTAAAATGTCAAATGCTAAAGATAAAGAGAGACTCTTAAAAGTATGAAGAGAAAAACAACTAGTTATGTACAAGGAAACTACCCTATACAACTATCAACTGATCTTTCAGCAAAAACTTTACTATCCTGAAGGAACTGATACTATATACTCAAAGTGTTGAAAGAAAAAGAAATTACAGCCAGGAGTACTTGACCTGAGAAGGTTGTCATTCAGAACTGAAGAAGAGATAAAGAGTTTCCAGACAATCAAAAGCTAAAGGAGTTCATCACCACTAAGCTGGCCTTTCAAAAAATGTTAAAGGGACTTCTTTAAAAGGAAAAGGTAATAATTAGAAATAAAATTATGAAGGAAAAAAAAATCTCACTGGTAAAACCAAACATAGAGTAAAAGTAGCGGACAATCACCTATTAAGCTATTATGACAGTTAAAAGACAATATAGTAAAAACCATCTATATCCACAAAAATTAATCAACACACAAAACAAAAAGATGCAAAATATGATGCCAAAAACATAAATGTGTGGTAGGAGGGTGAACTCAGGCAACCATCAACTTAAAATAGACTGCTATATACAAAGGGTATTATAAATGAACCTCATGGTAACCACAAACCAAAAACCTATAACAGATATAAAAAAATAAAGAGAAAGGAGTGCAAACATAGAACTAAAGAAAGCCATCAGGGTTTCCCTGGTAGCTCAGTGGTAAAGAATCTGCCTGCCAATGCAGGGGACACAGATCCAATCCCTGGTCTGGGAAGATCCCACATGCTGTGGAGCAAATAAACCTGTGCACCACAACTATTGAGTCTGAGCTCTAGAGCCTGGGAACCGCAACTACTGAAGCCCGTGCACTCTAGAGTCTGGGCTCCACAACAAGAGAAGCCACTGCAATGAGAAGCCCACGCACCACAGCTAGAGACTAGCCCCTGCTCACCACAACTAGAGAAGAGCCATGCAGCAACAAAGATCCAGCATAGCCAAAAATAAATGAATAAAAAAAGAAAGTCATCAGATCACAAGAAAAAAGAATCAGAAAAGAAATGAACAGAGAGCTACAAAAATAATCAGAAAAAAATTATCAAAATAGCAATAAATACATATCTATCAATAATTATTTTAACTGTAAAGGGACTAAATGTTCCAATCAAAACACATAGAGTGGCTGATGGATTTTAAAAAGATCTGTATATATGCTGCATGCAAGAGACTCACTTAAGATCTAAAGACACACAAACTGAAAATGAAGTGTTCCACGGAAATGGAAATGAAAAGCTAGGGTAGCAATACTTATGGCTGACAAAATAGACTTTAAAACAAAGACTGTAACAAGAGACAAAGAAGAGCATTACATAAAAGGATCATTTTAAGAAGATATAACACCAGGTAGCTCAGTGGTAAAGAATCTGCCTGCCAATGCAGGAGACACGATCCCAGGTCTGGGGAGATCACCTGGAGAAAGAAATGACAACCCACTTTAGTATTCTAGCCTGGAAGTCCCATGCACAGAGGATCCTGGGGGGCTACAATTCATGGGGTCGCAAAGAGTCATACACAACTTAGCAACTAAACAACAACAACAACAAAATACGTACCCAACATAGGAGAATGTAAATAAATAAAGCAAACAGTATTACACATAAAGAGAGACATTCACAGTAATATAATAGTAGGGAACTTTAATACCCCCCCACATCAATGGATAGATCATCCAGACAGAAAATCAATTAGGAAACAATGGCCCTTGAATGACACATTAGCCTAATGAACTTAATAGGTAAATAGAACAACACACTAAAAAACAACAGAAAACACATTGTTTTCAAGTGCAAATGTGCTTTCTCCAGTATATATCATATTAGGCCATAAAACAGTCTCAATAAATTTAAGCAGATTGAAATCACATCAGGCATCTTTTCCTACCACAGTGGTATGAAACTAGAAATTAATTACAAGAAGAAAACTGGAAAAAGCACAAACAAGAGGAGGCTAGACCACATGCTATTAAATAACTAATGGATCATGAAGAAAAAAATACATTGAAATAAAGGAAAATGAAAACATAATGTTCCAAAATCTATAGGGTGCAGCAAAAAAAGTTCTACGAGGATGGTTTATAGTGATACAGGCATACTTCTGAAAACAAGAAAAAGTCTCAAATAAACAATCTGACCTTGCATCTAAAGAAACTAGAAAAAAGAACAAAGCATAAAGTCTATATACTAATAAAAAACTATCAGAAATAGAAATTAAGAAAATAATCCCATTTACAATTGCATCAAAAAGAATGAAATACCTGGAGGTAAATTTAACCAAGTAGATAAAAGACACTGAAAACTATAAAACACTGATGAAAGAAATTAAAGACAACATCAATAAATAGAAAGATATACCATTCCCATGCTTAACAATATTAAACAACATCTTAATATTGTTAAAATATTCATAATACCCAAAGCAATCTACAGATTCAATGCAATTCCTATTAAAATATTGATAGCATTCTTCACAGAACTAGAGCAGATACTCTTAAAATTTGTATGCAACCACAAAAGACCCTAAATAGCCAAAGCAATCTTAAGAAAGAACAAAGGTGGAGGGATCATGCTCCCTGGTTTTGAACTATACTACAAATCTATGGTTTTCAAAACTGTATGATGTTGACACAAAAAGAGACACAGAGATCAATGAAACAGACTAGAGAGTACAATACAGTAAGAAATCCATGTTAGCGTTTCCAATTAATTTATGAAAAAGGAACCAAGAATATATGATGCAGAAAAGACTTGTCTCTTTAATAAATTGTGCTGGAAAAACATTGGACAGCTATATGCAAAAAAGTGAAATTGTAATACTTGCTTATACCATATGAATAAACTCAAATGGCTTAAAGACTTAAATGTAAGACCTGAAACCATAAAACTCCGAGAAGAAAACACAGTATGGTTTCTGACATCAGTTTTAATAATATTTTTGAATCTGTCTCCTCAGGTAAGGGCAACAAAAGCAAAAATAAACCAATGAGTGTACCTCAAACTGAAAGTTTTTGTACAGTGAAAGAAACTACCAACAAAATGAAAAGTTAATTTACTGAATCGGAGAGGATATTTGCAAATGATTCACCCAGTATCCAAACATACAAAGAACTCACACAACTCAATAAGAAAAAAATCAGATTAAAATGGATCAGTCAGTCAGTCAGTTCAGTTGCTCAGTTGTGTCTGCCTCTTTGCGACCCCATGCACTTCAGCACGCCAGGCTTCACTGTCCATCATCAACCCCTGGAGCCTACTCAAACTCAAGTTCATCGCGTCAGTGATGACATCCAACCATCTTATTCTCTGTTGTCCACTTTTCCTCTCGCCTTCAATCTTTCCCAGCAACAGAGTCTTTTTAAATGAGTCGGTTCTTCACATCAGGTGGCCAAAGTATTGGAGTTGCAGCTTCAGAATCAGTTCTTCCAATGAATATTCAGGACTGATTTCCTTTAGGATTGACAGGTTGGATCTCCTTGCAATCTAAGGGACTCTCAAGAGTTTTCTCCAACACCACATTTCAAAAGCATCAATTCTTCAGCACTCAGATTTCTTTATAGTCCAACTCTCACATCCATACATGACTATAGGAAAAACCATAGCTTTGACTAGATGGACCTTGGTTGGTAATGCAATGTTTCTGCTTTTTAATATGCTGTCTAGCTTGGTCATAACTTTTCACCCAAGGAGTAAGCATCTTTTAATTTCATAGCTCCAGTAACCATCTGCAATGATTTTGGAGCCCCACAAAATAAAGTCTGTCACTGTTTCCATTGTTTCCCCAACTATTTGCCATGAAGCGATGGGACCAGATGCCATGATCTTAGTTTTCTGAATGTTGAGTTTTAAGGCAACTTTTTCACTCTCCTCTTTCACTTTCATCAAGGGGCTCTTTAGTTCCTCTTCACTTTCTGCCACAAGGGTGGTGTCATCTGTGTATCTGGGATTCTTGATATTTCTCCCAGCAATCTTGATTCCAGCTTATGCTTCATCCAGTGTAGCATTTCGCATGATGTACTCTGAATACAAGTTAAACAAGCAGGGTGACAATATACAGCCTTGACATACTCCTTTCCTTATTTGGAACCAGTCTGTTGTTCCATGTCCAATTCTAATTGCATTAGATTTCTGCGTACAGATTTCTCAGGAGGCAGGTCAGGTGGTCTGGTATTCCCATCTCTTTCAGAATTTTACAGTTTGTTGTGATCCACACAGTCAAAGGCTTTGGTGTAGTCACTAAAGCAAAAGTAGATGTTTTTCTGGAACTCTCTTGCTTTTTTAATGATCTAGCAGATGTTGGCAATTTGATCTCTGGTTCCTCTGGCTTTCTAAATCCAGCTTGAACATCTGGAAGTTCACGGTTCATGTACTGTTGAAGCCTGGCTTGGAGAATTTTGAGCATTACTTTGCTAGCATGTGAGATGAGATGAGTGCAATTGTGCGGTAGTTTGAACATTCTTTGGAATTGCCTTTCTTTGAGATTGGAATGAAATCTCATTGGAATGAGATTGGAATGAAAATCTTTTCTAGTCCTGTGGCCACTGCTGAGTTTTCCAAATTTGCTGACATATTGAGTGCAGCACTTTCACAGCATCATCTTTTAGGACTTGAAATAACTCAACTGGAATTCCATCACCTCCACTAGCTGTTCATAGTGATGCTTCCTAAGGCACATTTGACTTCGCATTCCAGAATGCCTGTCTCTAGGTGAGTGATCACACCATTATGATTATCTGGATCATGAAGATCTTTTTTGTATAGTTTTTCTGTGTATTGTTTCCACTTCTTCTTAATATCTTCTTCTTCTGTTAGGTCCATTCCATTTCTGTCCTTTATTGTGCCCATCTTTACATGAAATGTACCCTTTGTATCTCTAATTTGCTTGAAGAGATATCTAGCCTTTCCCATTCTATTGTTTCCTCTATTTCTTTGCACTGATCACTGAGGAAACCTTTCTCATATCTCCTTGCTGTTCTTTGGAACTCTGCATTCAAATGGGTATATCTTTCCTTTTCTCCTTTGCTCTTTGCTTCTCTTCTTTTCACAGCTATTTGTAAGGCCTCCTCGGACAACCATTTTGCCTTTTTGCATTTCTTTTTCTTGGGAATGGTCTTGATCACTGCCTCCTGGACAATGTCATGAACCTCTGTCTATAGTTCTTTAGGCACTCTGTCTATCAGATCTAATCCCTTGAATCTATTTGTCACTTCCACTGTATAATCATAAGGGATTTGATTTAGGTCATACCTGAATGGTCTAGTGGTTTTTCCTACTTTCTTCAATTTCAGTCTGAATTTGGCAATAAGGAGTTCATGATCTGAGCCACAGTCAGCTCTTGGTCTTGTTTTTGCTGACTGTATAGAGCTTCTCCATCTATGGCTGCAAAAAATATAATCAGTCCGATTTCGGTATTGATCATCTAGTGATGTCTGCGTGTAGAGTCTTCTCTTGTGTTGTTGGAAGAGGGTGTTTTCTATGACCAGTGCATTCTCTTGGCAAAACTCTGTTAGCCTTTGACCTGTTTTGTTTTGTGCTCCAAGGCCAAATTTGCCTGTTACTCCAGGTATTCCTTGACTTCTTACTTTTGCATTCCAGCCCCCTGTAATGAAAAGGACATCTTTTTTGGGGTGTTAGTTCTAGAAGGTCTTGTAGGTCTTCATAGAATTGTTCAACTTCAGCTTCTTCAGCATTATTGGTCGGGGCATAGACTTGGATTACCGTGTTATTGAATGGCTTGCCTTGGAAACGAACAGAGATCATTCTGTCATTTTTGAGACTGCATCCAAGTACTGCATTTCGGAGTCTTTTGTTGACTATGGTGGCTACTCCATTTCTTCTAAGGGATTCTTGCCCACAGTAGTAGATATAATGGTCATCTGAGTTAAATTCACCCATTCCAGTCCATTTTAGTTCGCTGATTCGAAAGTGCTGATGTTCACTCTTGCCGTCTCCTTTTTGACCACTTACAATTTGCCTTGGTTCAAATACCTAGCATTCCAGGTTTCTTATGCAGTATTGCTCTTTACAGCATCGGACTTTCCTTCCATCACCAGTCACATCCACAACTGGGTGTTGTTCTCTCTTCTAATACTTTATATAATGTGACAATAATGAAAGGAAGTCTAAAACTAGAGCCAGAATTACAAGGCTCCAATCTAAATTCAACTGCTCTCTATAGCTTTGTGACCTTGAACAATAGAGTACAATTACACAATTGGAGGGACTGAGTTAAATAATCTCTGAAGCACCCTATAGAATTAACATTCTGTAGTTTGGAGTATGTTTTCTTTATGTGGGGCCTCAAAATAGGGTGGAAAGAAAGCATAATAGGGGGAAAAAAAGAAATATAAGGGGAAACAAAAACAAAGCAGGAAAAAGTTAATAGGAAAGGAGCACAGTGAGAAATAGGAAGTAAATGTATCCAGATTCAATCAGACAACCGGTTGTAATTTTTTTCCTTTTTTAAAAAATATTTTCTATTTTTAAAAAGCTTAGGCTTATGTTACACAGTGAATGGGTCATTTATTCACAAAATAACCTGGTTGATATTTTTAAATTAAGCATCCACTGTATGCTAGGTCCTAGGGATAGAATGATGGACAAGCCCTCACAGAATTTAGATGATTATGCAGCAGAGAGTCAGAAAAAGAACAGAAGAAGCTAACATCATCTGGCAAGTCAGAGGAGGATTCCCCTAGAAAGGGTGGTGAAGGTTGGGACTGAGCATTCTGGGTAGAGAAAGCAGCATTTACAAATGTCCTGAGATAGGAGCAAGCCTAATTTTCAAGAGCTAAATGATTTCATGTGTGGTTGCAACTGGGAAGAAAATGAAGTAAGAAAGATAAAGCATGTCTTCTAAGGACCTGCTAGTAGGTTGAAATGGAAACCATTCCTTTTCATCCCCTGTGTGCGCTCTGATGTGGGATGGCCACGTGCAGTGTGACCTTCCCCAGTCAACTTCCTTCCCCAATCAATTGTCCTGTAATAAGGAAGAACACAAGCTCTACCCTGGTTACCCCCAGAGATTCCCTTTCAGGTCATCTAAGGGCAAAAGAGAATGGTGCATTTTGACAAGGGAAATTCCTCAGGAAAGAAAAGTAAGGAGATGATGTTAAATATGCCTCCCTGTGCTTCCTCACGGCCCTCATTCCTGTATCTAGTGGATGCAAAGCCTTCCCTCTTTTCCCTTAGATTCTATCTCCCTTCCTCAAGAAGAGCTTTTCCCCCCTCTTTTTTTTTCTCCTCTATTTTCCCCCTTTGGCCCAAACCATAGTGCTGAAAATGTAAAACCTGCAGTTTGGGGTATGTTACCAAATGAAACAGTTTTACTTAACATCTTGTTTTTGCCAAAATATTTTCAAAGCAGCTGGAGAGCTGTCAGACCACAGTGACTCTCAGCTGTGTTTCCTTCTAGCATTTCCCCAGGTTTTCCCAGCACAGCACTCAGTAACTGGATATTATTTGAGGAGGAGGGGGAAAAAAACTGCTGCACGAGACAGTTTGTGGATTTAAGAACTATCCTCTGGGTACTGAAGGCCAGAGATCTAAGGTGCTCAGTTGCCAAACTCCAGGGCTGGGTGACTGTGTGTCATTTTTAGATGAAGCTTTCAGCAAGGAGACCTAGAGGAAAAATAGTGGCAATGGTCAAAATTTAGATTGTCATTCCAAAGTCTTTAGATTGTTTTCTGCATTAATCACGTGACTTTGACCAAAAGAATTGATTCTGATAGAAAAAAAATTTACTAAATGCAGCTTGAATAGACATGCATTTTGGCTTTGCAGATACTGAGAGCCTTCCCCATCCTTAACCGTCTCTTCTAATTCTCGCTAGCATTTGTGGGTTTTATGTACTAGCAGAATAATCTAATAGTAAGCAATCAGCCTTTATGCTTCTCTAACAATTTTTTCCAAGACGCTGAAGGAGGAGTTTAGGGACTTCTAGAAACAGAGGCAGTAGTTACTATCTCTACTTAACTCAGGCAAAAACTGAAGTTCAGGAAAGTGACATGACTTTTCTAAGTTCACGTAACAAGTCAAAGCTGTTTCCTTCCTTCTAATATACTACGAATCCATTCCATTATAAGACATTATCAGTTCAGTTCAGTTCAGTCGCTCAGTCGTGTCTGACTCTTTGCGACCCCATGAACAGCAGCACGCCAGGCCACGCTGTTCATCACCGACTCCCGGAGTCCAACAAAACCCATGTCCATTGAGTCAGTGATGCCATCCAACCATTTCATCCTCTGTCATCCCCTTCTCCTCCTGCCCTCAATCTTTCCCAGCATCAGGGTCTTTTCAAAAGAGTCCTTCACATCAGGTGGCCAAAGTATTGGAGTTTCAGCTTCAACATCAGTCCTTCCAATGAACAGCCAGGACTGATCTCCTTTAGGATGGACTGGTTGGATCTCCTTGCAGTCCAAGGGACTCTCAAGAGTCTTCTCCAACACCACAGTTCAAAAGCATCAATTCTTCAATGCTCAGCTTTCTTTATAGTCCAACTCTCACATCCATACATGACCACTGGAAAAACCATAGCCTTGACTAGACGGACCTTTGTTGACAAAGTAATGTTTCTGCTTTTTAATATGCTATCTAGGTTGGTCATAACTTTCCTTCCAAGGAGTAAGCGTCTTTTAATTTCATGGCTGCAATCACCATCTGCAGTGATTTTGGAGCCCAGAAAAATAAAGTCAGCCACTGTTTCCACTGTTTCCCCATCTATTTCCCATGAAGTGATGGGACCGGATGCCATGATCTTAGTTTTTTAAATGTTGAGCTTTAAGCCAACATTTTCACTCTCCTCTTTCACTTTCCTCAAGAGGCTCTTTAGTTGTTCTTCACTTTCTGCCATAAGGGTGGTGTCATCTGCATATATGAGGTTATTGATATTTCTCCTGGCAATCTTGATTCCAGCTTGTGTTTCTTCCAGCCCAGCTGTTCTCATTATGTACTCTGCATAGAAGTTAAATAAGCACGGTGACAATATATAGCCTTGATGTACTCCTTTTGCTATTTGGAACCAGTCTGTTGTTCCATGTCCAGTTCTAACTGTTGCTTCCTGACCTGCATACAGGTTTCTTAAGAGGCAAGTCAGGTGGTCTGGTATTCCCATCTCTTTCAGAATTTTACACAGTTTATTGTGATCCACACAGTCAAAGGCTTTGGCATGGTCAATAAAGCAGGAATAGATGTTTTTCTGGAACTCTCTTGCTTTTTTGATGATCCAGCGGATATTGGCAATTTGATTTCTGGTTGCTCTGCCTTTTCTAAATCCAGCTTGAACATCTGGAAGTTCACGGTTCATATGTATTGCTGAAGCCTGGCTTGGAGAATTTTGAGCATTACTTTACTAGCGTGTGAGATGAGTGCAATTGTGCAGTAGTTTGAGCATTCTTTGGCATTGCCTTTCTTTGGGATTGGAATGAAAACTGGCCTTTTCCAGTCCTGTGGCCACTGCTGAGTTTTCCAGATTTGCTGGCATATCGAGTGCAGCACTTTCGCAGCATCATCTTTTAGGATTTGAAATAGCTCAACTGGAATTCCATCACCTCCACTAGCTTTGTTCGTAGTGATGCTTCTTAAGGCCCACTTGACTTCACATTCCGGGATGCCTGGCTCTAGGTGAGTGATCACACCATCGTGATTATCTGGGTCATGAAGATCTTTTTTGTATAGTTCTTCTGTGTATCCTTGCCACCTCTTCTTAATGTCTTCAGCTTCTGTTAGGGCCATACCATTTCTGTCCTTTATTGAGCCCATCTTTGCATGAAAGGTTCCCTTTGCATGAAATGTATCTCTAATTTTCTTGAAGACATCTCTAGTCTTTCACATTCTATTGTTTTCCTCTATTTCTTTGCATTGATCACTTAGGAAGCCTTTCTTATCTCTCCTTGTTGTTTTTTGGAACTCTGCATTCAAATGGGTGTATTTTTCCTTTTCTCCTTTGTTTTTTGCTTCTCTTATTTTCACAGCTATTTGTAAGGCCTCCTCAGATAGCCATTTTGCTTTTTTGCATTTCATTTTTTGGGGGGATAGTCTTTATTCCCGTCTCCTGTACCATGTCATGAACCTCCAATCATAGTTCATCAGGCACTCTGTCTATCAGATCTAGTCCCTTAAATCTATTTGTCACTTTCACTGTATAGTCATAAGGGATTTGATTTAGGTCATACTTGAATGGTCTAGTGGTTTTCCCCTCTTTCTTCAATTTCAGCCTGAATTTGGCAATAAGGAGTTCATGATCTGAGCTACAGTCAGCTCTTGGACTTGTTTTTGCTGACTGTATAGAGCTTCTCCACCTTTGGCTGCAAAGAATATAGTCAATCTGATTTCGGTGTTGACCATCTGGTGATGTCCATGTGTAGAGTCTTCTCTTGTGTTGTTGGAAGAGGGTGTTTGCTAGGGCCAGTGAATTCTCTTGGCAGAACTCTATTAGCCTTTGCCCCGATTCATTCTGTTCTCCAAGGCCAAATTTGCCTGTTACTCCAGGTGTTTCTTGACTTCTTACTTTTGCATTCCAGTCCCCTGTAATGAAAAGGACATCTTTTTTGGGTGTTAGTTCTAGAAGGTCTTGTAGGTCTTCATAGAACCATTCAACTTCAGCTTCTTCAGCATTACTGGTCGGGGCATAGACTTGGATTACCGTGATATTGAATAGTTTGCCTTGGAATCGAGCAGATATCATTCTGTTGTTTTTGAGATTGCATCCAAGTACTGCATTTTGGACTCTTTTGTTGACTATGGTGGCTACTCCCTTTCTTCTAAGGGATTCCTGTCCACAATAGTAGATATAATGGTAATCTGAGTTAAATTTACACATTCTAGTCCATCTTAGTTTGCTGATTCCTAGAATGTCGATGTTTACTCTTGCCATCTCCTGTTTGACCACTTCCAATTTGCCTTGATTCATGGACCTAACATTCCAGGTTCCTATGCAATATTGCTCTTTACAGCATCGAACCTTGCTTCTATCATCAGTCCCATCCACAACGGGGTGTTGTTTTTGCTTTGGCTCCATCCCTTCATTCTTTCTGGAGTTATTTCTCCACTGATCTCCAGTAGCATATTGGGCACTTACCGACCTGGGGAGTTCATCTTTCAATGTCCTATCTTTTTGCCATTTCACACTGTTCATAGGGTTCCCAAGGCAAGAGTGCTAAAGTGGTTTGCCATTCCCTTCTCCAGTGGATCACATTCTGTCAGACCTCTCCACCATGACCCATCCATCTTGGGTGGCCCCACACAGCATGGCTTAGTTTCATTGAGTTAGACAAGGCTGTGGTCTGTGTGATCAGATTGGCTAGTTGTCTGTGATTGTAATTTATAAGACATTATAAAATGAAGCAAATAAAATACAATAAAATATTTTCAATAACTACAGAAATTATGATAATTATCAATCCAAATGATAACCACTAGTTGGCAGTAGATTGGGCCTCAGGGTTTAAGTGCTATTGGTTTAGGCAAGTCTGACACTTGTGACTGCATGGACTGTAGCCTGCCAGGCTCCTCTGTCCATGGGATTCTCCAGGCAAGAATACTGGAGTGTGTTTCCATTTCCTTCTCCAGAGGATCTTCCCAACCCAGGTATAAAACCCGGGTCTCCTGCATTGTAGGCAGATTCTTTACCAACTTAACTATGAGGGAAGCCCTAAGTGCTATTACCACCAATTTATTTTTTACCAGTTCTACTGTTGTCATGTGGGTCCTGCAAAAAACAGATGGCATACTCCAAAGCAGTAATAGAGTTAAATGGAGTGGATAGGGTCAAGGGAACCAATGAGAGGTAGTAAAGCACCCAGGACTGGGAACACTGAAAAGCAGTTGTCACTCCATCAATGCCTGGCACAAGAGAGGCTGGAGAAGGAGTAGAGACCAGAGCTCAATGAAACTTCTTGCTATAAGAGAGGGGCTACCAGACATGGACATGAGCCAGGGGGTGGGCGTGACCTCCCACACCCCCACTTTTGCTTTTCTGTCATCTCTGCTTTCCTACAAGTGCCCCCTGATGACCAAAACCAGCAAGAAGCCAGAGAATTAAGAAGGCTGGGTGATGCTGTCTGAAATTCTCAGATCTCTTCTCTTTTCTTTATATACCATTTATATGCTGATGACTGCCAGGTTTCTATCAAATTTTCTTGAATTTTAATTCAGTGAATTGAATTTCAATTTACTACTGGGAATCTCCTAACTGAGCACCTGTTCTTCTTCCAAATTCTGTTCCTCCCACAATCATCTCCATCTCAGTTGTTACCCATCTCCCACCGGTCACAAGTCACAAATCTTAGAGGCATCACTGTCTCATGACCAGTATCCTGTTGTTTAGCAAATCTTACTGCTGCTGCTGCTGCTGCTAAGTCGCTTCAGTCATGTCCGACTCTGTGCGACCCCACAGACGGCAGCCCACCAGGCTCCCCCGTCCCTGGGATTCTCCAGGCAAGAACACTGGAGAGGGTTGCCATTTCCTTCTCCAATGCATGAAAGTGAAAAGTGAAAGTGAAGTCGCTCAGTCGTGTCCGACTCTTCACGACCCCCTGGACTACAACCTACCAGGCTCCTCCGTCCATGGGATTTTCCAGGCAAGAGTACTGGAGTGGGGTGCCATTGCCTTCTCTGAAATCTTACTGACTCTCCTTCATTTAGCATCTATGTGAACTCTTACCACTTCTCACTGCTTTAATACCACCACCACAACTGAGTCCTAATTATTAGTTGCTTAGAATATTACACTAGATACACTGTTTCCACCCTTTTCCTCTTTAGTTTCAATAGAAAATAAAGTGATTCTTTGGAAAAACTAAGTTAGATCATATCAGACTTTATACAGGAGTCTAACAGCCTCCAATTTTACTCAAACTAGAGAAAGTTAAATCCTTACAATGTCCTATAAGACCCTATAAGATCTGTCTGCCCATCCTCTTAACTCTTTGGCTTCATTTGCTATTTACCTCTCCCTCTTTCAACCATGGCTCAGCCGGTTGACCTGGGTTGGGAAGATCCCCTGGAGAAGGGAACAGCTACCCACTCCAGTATTCTGGCCTGGAGAATTCCATGGACTATAGTCCATGGGGTCGCAAAGAGTTGGACATGACTGAGCGACTTTCATTTTGAACCATTCTGCCAACACTAAACACTTACCATGTCTAAAACCAGGTACATTTTCACCTACAGACAATGTTTACACTTGCTATCTACTCTTGTGTGTGGCACACTCTTCTTCCAAATGTCTGCATGACTCAGGCCCTAATCTTCTTCATATTTTGTTCAAAAGTCATCTTCTCAATAGGACCTTTCTGACTATTTTTTTTTTATTAAAATACAATCCCCTCAACACCCTACCTAGCATTCCTGACCCACTTCCTTGTTTCATTTTTCTCCATAGCATTCATGACCACCTGACACATTTTATATTTTACTTTTGTTTGTTTATTGTCTGCCTTCTCCTGCTTGTATCTCCATCCCTACTATAATGAAATATTTAGAAGCTTGACTTGCATAGGGCTATGGGGAGTCATGAACAGTTGCCAAAGTTTTCACTGTATGAAAAAATCTATTTTTTTGTCTTTCTCATAACACTTGACAGTACTTGGTACAGGGATGTATAAATGCTTCTTAGCTTGAAACAGAGAGTTTTAAATACATCCAGAGGTGGCTCAGTGGTAAAGAATTCGCCTGCCAATGCAGGAGACGCAAGAGACGCAGGTTTGATACCCGGGTCAGGAAGATCCTCTTGAGGAGGAAATAGAAACCCAATCCAGTGTTCCTGCTTGTAAAATCCTGTGGACGGAGGAGCCTGGCAGGCTACAGTCCACTGCGTTGCATAGATTCGGACATGACTGAGTGACTGAGTATACATGCTCACAGAGTAGTCTATGGCAAGGGGTCTAAGTTTGAAATCATGGCAACATTTGAGGCCTTTCTTTAGAAACAAGTTAAAGGGATTCCAGAGACCTCCTTGGAAGCTGGGAGGGCCAAAGACAGCCCTCTTTCAAAAAAAATATTAGGAGTAGATTATCTAAAATCACTCAGGGCCAGAGCTTATCCTGAGAACAAAACACTGCTGAAATCTGAGCCAGGGTCGCAGGTTAGAGTTCAAGAACTGTGAGAAAATGAGAACGGCTTCATAGAAGTTGAGCCATGGAAGGATTCTATCTGTTCCTTTTAGTTTTGGTAAATATTCAGTCAAAAGAAGTCCTGGATATATTTTCCAGACTCATTTCAATGTGTTAAAGATATACCAATAAGCTAATATTTGATGAATCAGTACACAAAGCTTTGTCCAACTTCAGCAGAATGGAAAAGGTGAAAAGAAATTAATTTAATTACCACTGAAGGTTTTCCTTATGGAAAAAATAGAATAGGAATTAGTCAAGTATCAATCATATGATTTCAGGGTTCTAGGATGCCCCAAAATGATAAGCTTGCTGATACCTAAATTTCTACATTCCACAATCTAAACACTTTTACTTAAGGATTTAATTCTGATTAAATACAGATTTCCCCTGGGTAAGGTCCCTAACCAGTTATTTATTCCTCAGAGTGAAAAAACAGTTTGAGAACAAGTTTCATCAAGCAGTATAGGGAGGGATAGGGGTCTTGAGAAACTTGTGATCCATGAAATAAAGGGTTAAGGGGCTTTGACAACAAATCTCACCTATCTCCTAGCTTTTCTTGGATTCAGCTTTGCTACATCTGTTTCAAAGATTCCTCATCATCAAAATGAAATGTGATTTTGGGTAAGTTGTCATTTCAGAAACTAGGTCAGCTTTCAAATATATGGCCATGGAATTGGGGTTGGGCAGAGGGTGTGAATTACACCATCCTCCCTTTATTCCTTACCTGACACCCATAATATTCATTTGTGTCTTTATAAAAGAGTTGGACTATAAAGAAAGCTGAGAGCTGAAGAATTGATGCTTTTGAACTATGTTGTTGGGGAAGACTCTTGAGATTCCCTTGGACTGCAAGGAGAGCCAACCAATCAATCCTAAAGGAGATCAGTCCTGAATATTCAATGGAAGGACTGATGCTGAAGCTGAAACTCCAATATCTTGGCCACCTGATGTGAAGAACTGATTCATTGGAAAAGACCTTGATGCTGGGGAAGATTGAAGGCAGGAGGATAAGGGGATGACAGAGGTTGAGATGGTTGAATGGCATCACCAACTCGATGGACATGAGTTTGAGCAAGCTCCAGGAATTGTTGATGGACAAGGGAAGCCTGGCATGCTGCAGTCCATGGGTCAAAAATAGTCTGACATGACTGAGTGACTGAACTGAACTGAATGAGTTCAGTACAATCAATGAGCCCATTAACAAATTTAGTCATAGAAGAAATTGATAGTATGACTAACATCCATTCAATATCCTCAGTACATGAGTGGACTTCAATTACTTAGCCTCTTTTATTTTTTTTTTCAAATTATCCAAATTCCCATACTGGAAGATAATTCACATCAAGATGCATGTTCAGTATGCTCATTTTCATAGTAGTTTTCCTTCAAAAACCACAGGTTTGCTTTATCACCACCAGATATTGAATTAAAGTAAAGAACATATGAGGAAACGTGATATAGTAAACATAGGATTATAGAAGCTTCCTTCCCTAAACATAAACTATTAATGAAAATAAGAAGTAAAATGAATGAAGAAAATAGAAATACTACTCTTACAAGAGACACATAATCATGAATCCTAAAAATTTTTTTTTTCTAAAAATTTTTAAGTCATCTCCATATAATGAAGATTCTGAGAATAATTCAAGTTTCTCTACCTATCATCTCTTTCTTCCAAATACAATATCACACACACACACACACACACACACACACACACACACACAGAGAGAGAGAGAGAGAGAGAGAAAAAACAGAAGCTGTACCATGGGGATAGAAAGTGAGTGGACAAAATCCTGAAAAGTCTCTTGATGGCACAAGGAAGAGGACTGAGGTGGGTGAATGAGAAGCTGAAAGAACTAAAAAGAGTCATGAATTTGCTTTTTCTGGCCCAGAGGAACATGAGAGAAATACCTCAGGAAGAATTATCCAGAACTAATTGTCTATAATAAATAAAAGTTTGGCAAAATAAAAGATGAGAATAAAAGGAAAATACCATTCCTCAAACCACGGAATACTTTTCCATAGTAGCTAAAAAGCATCATGTTGATTGTTGGAACAACTTCTACATTTTGAGTATTTCTCCAACATGACCACAGCTGGGAGTGAAGCAGAAGAAATGCTGGGGGAGTGGTGAGTTAAGTAGTGGTTGTTTTCACATAGCCAAAGATTTAGTGAGCCTGACTGGCAGGCTCACTGTGAAATAAGGAAACAATCCAACACCCTCATGTATCTGGAAATATCCCCTAGACAAGGTAAAAATCTGATAAAAGATGCTTAACAAACTTTCAGAGAGATTAAAGACAAAATCTGCAAATGGAATCAGTACACACCTCCAGCTCTTTTCTCTCACCTTCATTCCATCACTGCCCTCCCCTAGGTAACTATTGTGAAAAGTTAAACATAGAACTCAGTCATAGGTTCAGAGAGATTTACAAGAATGATCAGATAAAGCATAAAGTGGCAAGGAGAAACTACCCACATATTTGGGAAAAGAGATGGAGAAGCGCAAAAGATAGAGCAACTACCCTGAAACAATACAGAAAAACAAAACATTTCAAAAAGAAAAAATATATAAGTGTATATTTTGCAATCCATAAAAATAATCCATTCTGGATGAAAATCAGTTCAATTCAGTTCAGTTCAGCTGATCAGTCGTGTCTGACTCTTTGCGACCCCATAGACTGCAGCATGCCAGGCCTCCCTGTCCATCATCAATTCCCGGAGTTTACTCAAACTCATGTCCATCAAGTCAGTGATGCTATCCAACCATCTCATCCTCTGTCATTCCCTTATCTTCCTGCCCTCAATCTTTCCCAGCAACAGTGTCTCTTCAAATGAGTCATTTCTTCACATCAGGTGGCCAAGGTTTCAGCTTCAGCATCAGTCCTTCCAATGAATATTCAGGACTGATTTCCTTTAGGATTTACAGGTTGGATCTCCTTGATGTCCAAGGGGCTCTCAAGAGTCTTCTCCAACACCACAGTTCAAAAGCATCAATTCTTTGGTGTTCAGCTTTCTTTACAGTCCAAATTTCACATCCATACATGACTATTGGAAAAACCATAGCTTTGACTAGATGGACCTTTGTTTCAAAGTAATGTCTCTGCTTTTTAATATGCTGTCTAGGTTGGTCATAACTTTTCTTCTAAGGAGCAAGCGTCCTTTAATTTCATGGCTGCAGTCCCCATCTGCAGTGATTTTGGAACCCCCCCCCCAAAAATAAAGTCTGTCACTGTTTCCCCATCAATTTGCCATGAAGTGATGGGACCAGATGCCATGATTTTAGTTTTCTGAATGTTGAGCCTCAGCCAACTTTTTCACTCTCCTCTTTCACTTTCATCAAGAGGCTCTTTAGTTCTTCTTCACTTTCTGCCATAAGGGTGGTGTCATCTGCATATCTCAGGTTATTGATATTTTTCCCGGCAATCTTGATTCCAGCTTGTGCTTCATCCAGTCTAGCATTTCTCATGATGTACTCTGCATACAAGTTAAATAATCAGGGTGACAATATACAGCCTTGATGTACTCCTTTCCCAATTTGGAACCAGTCTGTTGTTCCATGTCCAGTTCTAACTGTTGCTTCTTGACCTGCATACAGATTTCTCAGGAGGCAGGTCAGGTGGTCTGGTATCCCCATCTCTTGAAGAATTTTCTGCAGTTTGTTGTGATCCACACAGTCAAAGGCTTTGGCATAGTCAATAAAGCAGAAGTAGATATTTTTCTGGAACTCTTTTGCTTTTTCGATGATCTAGCTTATGTTGGCAATTTGATCTCTGGTTCCTCTGCATTTTCTAAATCCAGCTTGAACATCTGCAATTTCACTGTTCATATACTGTTGAAGCCTGACTTGGAGAATTAAATATCAATAATCAAAAATCTTTGTGAATTAAGTACAATTAAAGAAAAGGTGGTGCAGTGGTAAAGAATCTGCCTGCCAGTGCCTGAGACACAGGAGACTCGGGTTCAATCTCAGGGTCAGGAAGATCCATCGGAGGAAGCAATGACAACCTACTCCAGTATTCTTGCCTGGAAAATTCCATGGACAGAGGAGCCTAGTGCGATATAGTCCATGGAGTCACAAAGAGTTGGACACAAATGAGCAACTGAGCACACAAGGAAAAGCTGACATTTTTGAAAGAATAAATTCATGGTGAAATGATGACAGCAAAATAAGGTAAAAATGACACTAGAGAATGAGCTAGAGAGAACATAAAATTATTTTAGAATGGATTATTTATAAACAGCAATTAATTAATGTTCACAGTGAAAGACCAAGTTGATGAAGAGCTCTAGAAAACATTACAGAATGCAGCTAAAATAGGCAAAAATAGAGATGATGAAAAAGAATAAAGAGAAGCTATGATGAACAGACAGAAAGGGACCAGTCATATATAAATTGGTTCCCTTGAGGTGGTACACACAACTAACAGAACAGAAAAAAATTTCAAAGTAAAATGAAAAAATTGAATTTGCCATCTGCAAGTATAGTGTACTATTCTAGGATAGTTTGATAGAAAATGATCAACACAGACACAGCCTATTGAAAATATTAAGCTTAAAGGATTTTTAAAAAAGAATCTGATTTCCAGTTTCAGCTCCAACACATAAAGAGAGCTTGGAGTTCATCACTCCTGTCCTTAAAACAAGAAAAAAGTTGAACAAACTACAATTCAGTGACTCCTTGGACTCATTAGAGAATGAATTACAAGCAAACAGATACCACACACTCTGCAGAGATGGGCTCCAGTATAATAATCGTGGGTCACAGATGAAAGATAATGTATTTTGAGGTAAGAGTGTGTTCCTTTACTAAGCGTGATATTATAAGGGCTCTAAAATTCAATAGGTCTAATTGTGTAACATGGTCAGATCACATAGCACATTCTGGAGTCCCTTCTGAATCTGTGACTGGAGACCAAAGTTTACATCAAGCATCTTTTCTGACTGAAATGCTATGAGATTAGAAATCAACTACAAAATCAAGCAAACAAACCTTTAAAAAACCCACAAACATGGGAGGCTAAACAATATGCTGCTGCTGCTGTTGCTGCTGCTAAGTCGCTTCAGTCGTGTCCGAATCTGTGCGACCCCATAGACGGCAGCCTACCAGGTTCCTCTGTCCCTGGGATTCTCCTGACAAGAACACTGGAGTGGGTTGCCATTTCCTTCTCCAATGCATGAAAGTGAAAAGTGAAAGGGAAGTCGCTCAGTCGTGTCCAACTCTTTGCGACCCCATGGACTGCAGCCTACCAGGCTCCTCCATCCATGGGATTTTCCAGGCAAGAGTACTGGAGTGGGTTGCCATTGCCTTCTCCACCAAACAATATGCTACCTAACAGCTAATCAATCAAGGAGATCAAAAAAGGAATATAAAAATACCTAGAGACAAATGAAAACAGAAACATGACAATCCAAAATCTTTGGGACACAGCAAAAGCAGTTCCAAGAGGGAAGTTTATAGCAATCCAGTCTTACCTCGTGAAACAAGAGAAATTACAAATAAACAGCCTAAACTTACTCCTTTAGTTTAAGTCTGAATTATGCTATGAGGAGCTGATGATCTGAGTCACAGTCAGCACCAGGTCTTATTTTTGCTGACTGTATACAGCTTCTCCATCTTTGGCTACATAGAATATAAGCTGTCTGATTTTGGTATTGACCATTTGATGATGTCCACATATAAAGTCATCTCTTGTGTTGTTGCAAAAGGGTGTTTGCTATGACCGGTGTGTTCTCTTGGCAGAATTCCGTTAGCCTTTGCCATGCTTTATTTTGTATTCCAAGGCCAAACTCACTTGGAGTAAGGTAACTCTTGACTTCCTACTTTAGAAAGCAAGGAGATAAAACCAGTTAATCTTAAAGGAAATCAACCCTGAATACTCTTTGGAAGAACTGATGCTGAAGCTCCCAGACTTTGGCCACCTAATGTGAAGAGCTGACTCATTGGAAAAGACCCTGATTCTGGGAAAGATTGGAGGCAGAAGGAGAAGAGGGCGATGGTTAGATGGCATCACCGATTCACTGGACATGAACCTGGGCAAACTCCAGGAGACAGTGAGGGACGTAGAAGCATGGCATGCTACATGGGGTCACAGAGAGTCGACACGACTTGGCAACTGAACAACAACAATAATAACAACAAACCTTATACCTAAAACAGCTAGAGAAACAAAACCCAAAGTTAGTAAAAGGAAAAAAAATCATAAAGATCAGAGCAGAAATAAGTAAAATAGAAAGGAAGAAAACAATAGAAAAGATCAATGAAACTAAATGCTGGTTCTTATAAAGGTAAACAAAATTGACAAACTTTTAACCAGATGCATCAAGAAAAAAAGTGAAAGGTCTCAAATTAATAAAATTAGAAACAAAGAAGAAGTTACAACAGACACCTCAGAAATATGAAGGATCATAAAAGACTACATGAACAACTATATATCAATAAAACAGACAACCTAAAAGAAATTGACAAATCCTTAGAAAATTACAATCTTCCAAAACTGAACCAGGAAGAAATAGAAAAAATAAAGGACAATCACAAGTACTGAAATTGAAACTGTGACCAAAAAATTCCCAACAAACACAAGTTCAGAACCACATGGCTTCACAGGAGAATTTTGTCAAACATTTAGAGAATTGGTAACACCTATCCTTCTGAAACTATTCCAAAAAACTTCAGGGGGAGGAACACTCTTAAACTCATTCTGTAAAGCCACCACTACCCATACCAAAACCAGATGGAAAAAAAAGAAAAAAATTTACAGAACAATACCACAGAACAATATGGACATATTCACCAAATCCTCAACGAAATACTAGTAAACTGAATCCGAAAAGACATTAAAAAGATTATACGCCATGATTAAGCGGGATTTATCCTAGGGGTACAAGGACTTTTCAATATCCACAAATCAATCAGTGTGATGATACACTACATTAACAAATTGAAGAATAAAAACCTTATGACCATCTCAATTGATGCAGAAAAAGCTTTTGACAAAATTCAACAACATTCAGTAATATTTCTGTAACAGCATATTATATTATTTGAAGATTAGTAGGTCTTTGGAGGGGGTGGGGCAGTGGCAATGTCCATAGAGAAAGAAGCAGTGTTTGTTGTACAACTATTGCCGGGGGGGTGAGCATCTATCCCACGTGAAGCTATTGTTTTTCCGAATTTTATTGTTTCGGCATTTGTGTCCTCCACCCCTCCCTTCTTGGCTGACACTGATGTGCCTGTCAGATTGTCATCAAGGGTCATGCTTCAGTAAAAAGTGCTAAAGACCAAAAAATAAACAAATAAATAAATAAAATCTCTCCAGAAAATATGTGCAGAGGGAATTCACCTCAACACAATAAGGGCCATATATGACAAATTCACAGCTAACATGATACTCAACAGTGAAAAGTTAAAATCATTTCTTCTAAGATCAGGAACAAGACAAAATGTCCACTCTTGCCACTTTTTTTTCAACATAGTTTTGAAAGTCCTAGCCATGGACATCAGAGAAAAAGAAAAGAAATAAAAGGAATCCAAATTGGAAAGGTAAAAGTAAAGCTGTCATGTTTGCAATTGACATGATACTGTACACAAAATATCCTAAAGATGCTACCAGAAAACTACTAGGGCTCATCAATGATTTCCATAAGGTTGTAGGATACAAATTTAATATACAGAAATTTCTTGCATTTATATACATTAACAAAGAAAGGTCAGAAAGAGAAATCAAGGAAACAATCCCACTTACTGTTACAACAAAAAGACTAGTAATAAACCTACCTAAGGAGGCAAAAGACCTGTACTTTGAAAATTATAAGACCTTGATGAAAGAAATTGAAGATGACACCAATAGATGGAAAAATACACCATGTTCATGGATTGGAAAAATCAATACTGTCAAAATGATTCTACTCCCCAAGGCAACCTACAGATTCAATGCAATCCTTATCAAATTACCAATGGCATTTTTCACAGAACTAGAACAAAAAAATTTTTTAAAATCTGCCTGGAAACACAGAAGACCCTGAATAGCCAAATCAATCCTGAGAAAAAAAACCAGAGCTGGAGGAATCAGGATCCTTGACTTCAAACTATACTACAAAGCTACAGTAATCAAAATGTCATGATACTGGCACAAAAAGAGAAATTTAGAAATGGAAAGTCCAGAAGTGAACGAACACACCTATGGTCAGTTACTCTATGACAAAGGAGGCAAGAATATACAATGGAGAAAAGACAGTCTCTTCAATAAGTAGCGCTTGGCAAACTGGATAGCTACATGTAAAAGAATGAAATTAGTACATTCTCTAACACCATACACAAAGATAAGCTAATGGATTGATGTAAAACTGGATCTAACAAAATCTTAGAGGAAAACATAGGCAGAACACTCGTTGGCATAAATCCCAGAAATATCTTTTTGAATCCACATCTTAGCGTAATTAAAAATAAAACCAAAAACAAACAAATGGGACCTAATTAAATTTAAAAGTTTTTGCACAGCAAAGGAAACCATCAATAAAATGAAAATACAACCCACAGAATGGGAGGAATATTTGCAAATGATGTGACAGACAAGAGATTGACTCCCCAAACTCAAAAAGTTCATTCAGCTTAATCAAAAAGCAAATACAATAAAGAAAAATAGACATTTCTCCAAAGAAGACACACAGATGGCCAAAAAGCACCTGAAAAGATGTGCAACACTGCTAATTATCAGAGAAATGCAAGTCAAAGCTACAATGAGGTATCACCTTACACCAGTCAGAATGGCCACCATCAAAATGTCTACAAATAATAAATGCTAGAGAGGGTGTAGAGAAAAGGAAACACTCCTACACCATTAGGAGAATGTAAATTTGTACAACCACTATGGAGAACAGTATGAAGTTTCCTTCAAAAACTAAAAACACAACTACCGTATGATCCAGCAATCCCACTCCTATGCATATATCCAGAGAAAAACAATTTGAAAAGATGCCTTCACCCAGTGTTCATTGCAGCACTATTTACAATAGCCAAGACATGGAAGCAACCTAAATGTCCACTGACAGGGGAACAGATAAAGAAGATGTGGTGCATATATACAACAGAATATGACCCAGTCACAAGAAAGGGCTGCTGCTGCTGCTAAGTCGCTTGAGTTGTGTCCGACTCTGTGCGACCCCACAGATGGCAGCCCACCAGGCTCCTCTGTCCCTAGGATTCTCCAGGCAAGAATACTGGAGTGGGTTGCCATTTCCTTCTCCAATGTATGAAAGTGAAAAGTGAAAGTGAAGTCGCTCAGTCGTGTCCGACCCTTAGCGACCCCATGGACTGCAGCCTACCAGGCTCCTCCATCCATGGGATTTTCCAGGCAAGAGTACTGGAGTGGGGTGCCATTGGTTAAATGATGTCATTTGCAGCAACCTGCACAGACCTGGGTATTATCATACTAAGTGAAGTAATTTAGACAGAGAAAGACAAATACCATATGATATCACTTATATTTGGAATATAAAAATGATACAAATGAACTTATGTATGAAACAGAAACAGACTCACAGACTTATAAAACACATTTATGGTTACCAAAGGGACAGGTTGGGGGAAGGGCTAAATTAGGATTTTGGGATTAACACATACACACTATAAAACCGATAAGTAACAAGGACCTACTGTATAGCACAGGGAAGTCTCTTCAATATTCTATAATATCCTATATAGGAAAAGAATCTGAAAAAGAATGGATGTATGTATATGGATAACTGAATCATTCTGCTGTACATCTGAAACTAACACACCATTGTAAATCAACCATATCCCAATATAAAATAAAACTTAAAGAAATAAATTAAAAAACTGACTTCTATGGCATTGTCACCAAGGACCCCTTAGTCTCTGGCTTTCCTTTGGTTTCTGCCAATGAGCAGCACCCATAGGAGACTGGCGAAAGTTTGGGATATTCACTTCTCTTGTTTTCTCCTTGTCTTACTATCGATTGGTACTTGCTGTGCCTTTAAGTCCACAGTGTCTCTCAGGTGGCCCTTTTGCTACAGCTCCAGTTCTCAGCAGCCTCTGTTAGTAGAATTGATGTTTCATCCTATCTTGCTGGTTGCCCTTGGTCTGCTCACACCTCCATAAGTAGTCTCATCCAAAACTTTATTCAATTCAGCATTTTCCAGTGTGTTATTTGTTTCCTGTAGAACCTTAGCTGGCAGACCTGGTATCACCCCAGTGAATGTCTCTGAGTCTAACTTTCATTTCTACACTGCTTCTACACTATTGTTAGAATTATGAAGTATTGATAGCTCTGAGTTTATGGGATCCAGGGGTTTGTTTTGGAATCACTGGCAAGTGAAAGCGAAATTGCATTTTAAAAATGGGCAAAGTAACATGATTTAACCTGGCTTCTAGATATTTCTGAAAACACAATAAACAAAGGAATATTTCAATCTAGATTCTACAACATTGTCATTCAACAATGAAATGATTCTAGAAAATTTAACTTGGGAATACTTCTCATTTGTTGCATCATAAGCATTGTTTCAAGTAGAAACTGTGAGTTGCTATGGTTTCCACAAACATTTGAGGGCAAGTATCCTGACACACATCCAAACCGAACCATCTTCATAAAGCAGACTAGTAAGTTTACCATTATGCCAAGACAATCTGTGGAGCTTTCAATGATGACAAAGTGTTTTGCTCTCATGCCTTCACTGGGAAAAAGCAAATGTAACACACATGTCACTTAGGAGTGCCTTGACCTTTTCAGAGTCCATCAAACTCCCAATTTCAGAACCTACAATGTACAGTGGCCTCCCAATGACCTCTGTGAATATCTGACTAACATCTAGGGGATCAATTGTTTTCATTCTAGAATCCATGCTTATCAGTTAGATTTAGTATCTTGTACAAACTTGACACAAAACTTTTCTCCATTCCTGCTTCTGCAGAAAACTCAAATATATCAATCACATTATGATTTGCAGATTTGATGAAGAATTTTTGGGTCACTGTGAGGGAATCACAGTGAAAAACATCCTGCCACCCTCTCTCCGGCTACCTTCCTTTTTCCTTTCCCTTCTTGTCTCTCCTCACTCTCGCCTCCACTTTCTCTCCTTCTCCCCTACCTCCTCTTACTTCTGTATTCTCTCCCTTCTTCCTGCTCCCCTTCCATAAGGATTTCTTTCCTGGATATGACTGCATTTCTGCCTCTTGTGAGAGTACCTGTAATCCATATTGTCACATCCACTGCCCTTTCCAAAGGAAATTCTAGTGAACATATTTTCTCTGCTTTTATGCACAGGTAATTTATGTAAATACAAGTACTGAGAAAGACACCCAATTAATTCCTTAGAGAAATCTGAAGGTCTGCTACAAAGAATATGACTTTAAGAAATTAACTAAGGATTTCACCAGTGATCCAGTGGTTAAGACTCCATGCTTCTATTGCAAGGGGCACAGGATTGATCCTCAGGGAACTAAGATTCCCACAAGTCAAACCTAATGGCAGATAAAAATAAATTAAAAAAATAATACATAAAAATAACAAATAACTAGAGAATGAAGTTTAGTAAAGGTACACTTTGAGCCTCTGAAAAATTGAAAGAGCCTCAGACACTTAAAATATAAAGCATTTCCAAATATTTTGTGATGGTTAAAATCTGTGAATTAACGCATTTTGGCAGAACCCTTTAGAAAATACCATGTCCTATATGCTAGGGGCAGACTAGTGACAGCAAAGATGGTACCATAAGAATTTGCTCTTATGAGTCAGAATCATTTTACAGATGTGAAGGTCATCCCTGTCACAGATTGAGTTCCCAGCAGAGGACTCTGATATGAAAATCTGTATACAAGAATGTATAAAGAAGTTCTCCTAGAAGACAAGGAAGGAAAAGAAACCAAGTAGGGGTGTGTTATTAGGCAAAGTCTGTGGAGGGTAGCTTTATTTTAATCCTGCAGGATTAGAATGTGAGCTATGTTACATTCTGTGAGAAAGGGTTTCCCCATGTCATCTCCCTGGCACTTCTGGCTTGGGAGCACAGTGGCTCAACTTGAGGGCAGTCCTCCAAGAAATAGTCACAGTGGCATACTCTTGCAAGCAAAGGCACTCCAAAGCCAGGGGAGGGGAACTCTAGTAACCTTAAAACATTTCCACAAATATCTCTAACACTGATTCCCTCAGAAAGAGCCCAATTCCCCTTCCCTTAAATATGGACTTGTCCTAATGACTCACTTTTAATGAACAGAAGTGACAACTGCATGAATTACAAGGCTAGGTTCAAAAAGGTTTACACTTGCCTGATTCTCACTCCCTCTGTTGGGCTGGCCTTGCTCTTAGAACTCAGGTCCCATGTAATGAGGAATCCCAGACCACATGGAGAATCCCACACCCTTTCTCACTGTCTGTCTCACAGTCCCAGCTAAGATCTAAGTTCATTATCAGCATCAATCACAGACATGTGAATGAGGTGGACTCCTGATGATTCCATCTTACAGCCTTCTAGCCAATGCCCTGGACATCATGGGCAGAGGGTATCCTGTCCCTACCATGCCTTTTTCAAACTCACAATCTGCAGAATCTATGAGCATAATAAATAGTTGATTTCTGCCACTGACTTGTAGGGTAATTTTTGTGTGGTCAAGCCATGAGATCTGAAATAGGCACACAAAACATAAACACTTCTGTGGAAATATCTGAAAGCATATGGGTGGAGTATTAGAATCTGTGACATTCCTAATAATATTTTATTGAGAATACCATTTCTACCTCAGAGACTGGGCAGACCCATAGGATAATGTGATTTAGTGGAAAGAGCACTGGCCATGGAGTCAAAAGACCTGGGTTCATATTCCAACTTAGCTGCACGTCTGAATCTCTTAGAGTTTTCTTACCGGTAATACTTAAATAACTATACCTATCTAACAGGTTGTTTGTGAGGAATATGCAGAAGCATTTGATACACGGATACTCTGTGTAGAGTCTCACTGAGTCTATTTCCTCTATCAAGTGTGCACCACTTCGTGAAGACCAATGTTATTTCAGACAATTCTTGTTCAGGTGAGTAGTTCTCTTTGCTGATAGAGGAGAGGCTCAGATTCTTCTTTGACTTAGGGTTTTTTTCTGTGTTAAAAAGACTCAGTTAATGATCCCAGAGGACACTTGCGTGAACTTATTTTTTCAATTCTAAATAGATGTTCTGTGCTGTTAAGTCTCAAATAGAGTTCTTCAGGGTGGCATTAATATTAAATAATGTGGCATTCTCATTAAATAATGTGGCATTCTCCATTATAAAAACCATCTTGACTGTTGGAAGAATTGTCAAAACCATATTTGGTAAACCAGGAATGAAATGCATCTTTATTAAGTTATTCAACAATTTCAAAGTTTGCATTTGGAACCATTCAGAGAGCTCTTTTAAAGCTATTAAAAATTAATTTCACACGAGGCAAGGAAGACATGTCTAGACAAATGTTCTTTAAAGGAAATATCTTAAAATAAAGCCTTTTCTGAAATGGCTATATAATCTTGTGCCTGAATATTTTACTTTGAACTCACTGAGATATTTGCTTTCTTGAAAGCAAGCTAGTGTTCTGTGACTTAACCAGACTTCAGAGAGTTCTGACTTTTACAATGACAAATTTTCAGGGTTGTGATAAAAAAACAGTTTTGTTAACAAAAAGATTTTTCATAGAACATTTTTATAGGGGTCTTTTTCAACTGAAAGAGATTTATGGGCCTATGGACAAAAAAAAATTACAGAGTGGGGGACCATAATCTGATCATTAGAAAAGTCCAATATGAATATATTGAAAAATCAAAATAATCACCTTTACAATTTATAGTGGCATATCATTTGGTTATTGGTAAAATGACCTGCAAAGACCATGGAATTTTAAGATCTTATTTGGCTCCCTCACATTTCTGACTTTCTCAATGAGCTGTGTTTGGCCATATCAACATGATCCAAAAAATTACTGATGATAAGGTAAAGTAATTAAATTAGCTAAACTCACAATTTTTGTGAAGCTGATGTATGACAAATTTTCCTCACCTGTGAGGGGCTTTCTGGGTAAAAACACTGGAGTTATTCAGGACCACATCCTGTCTAAATATTTCTGTCCTCTTCAGTACCATCTCCAGAGGGGAAAAAAGTCACCCCCGAGAGAAACGTCTTCATGAATCTCTCTTACGCAGATTCTCATAACATGGTCTGAAATGTCACCCAAGGAGATGTCTCCCTGCCATCATCCCATAGGTAATTTGAATGACACTTAAATCTAGGAATTTTGGAGTCATGGACAGTTTGACTTCTTTATAACTTTGGTAATTCATTCATTCATGCATGCAGCAAATATTTACTGAGTGCCTACTACATGCCAGGCACAACTCTGAGCACTGAGAAGAAACCTGAGACAGAAAAGTGAGTGTGGAGAACAGGAATTACAATTACATGGGGTGATCTAGGAAAGACTTAGCAGAGGTAACATTTGAACAGAGACCTGAAGGAGATAATGAGATAAGCCCTTCAGATACTTGGAGGAGAGCAGTCCATGCGCAGAGAGCATCAAATGCAAAACCTCAGAGGAGAGTCAGCTTGCAAATACAATGCCAGGAAGACTAGCAACGCTGGAGTAGAGGATAAAGGAGAGAAGAGTAGGAGTGAAGGTCACAAAGGTAGTGGAACAGACTATGGAGTTAAACTCACGCAGTGCACTAGTTCAAGAATTAAGGGAGTCTCACGACTGAGCGACTTCACTTTCCTTCTCCCTTTCATGCATTGGAGAAGGAAATGGCAACCCACTCCAGTGTTCTTGCCTAGAGAATCCCAGGGACAGGGGAGCCCGGTGGGCTGCCGTCTTTGGGGTCGCACAGAGTCGGACACGACTGAAGCGACTTAGCAGCAGCAGCTGAGGAGAAAGAGCGTAAGATATCAAGAATAAAATTTATGGAAATACCTCCATTCAGGGAGTAGAAAAAGATAAGGAAAAGATACTTAAAAAAAGGATACTTAAAAAAAAAGATGTTAGGGGACCACAGGAGAAAGCAGAGCCACAAAGCCTTGGAAAGAGAAATTAATAAAGGGGCTGTTCAACAGTGTCAACTGTTCCATATTTTACATGAAAACAAGAACTGAGTAAAAGCCTGGAAATCAGAGGTTATAAGAAGTCTTTGAGAGAATAGTTTCTCCTGAGAGGTAGGAGTGGAAAGAGAGAGTGAGTGGTGAAAAAAAGCAGGTAGCACGTGAAGGCTTCCTTCTGTGCCACCCCTTCCTCCTCCCCCTTCCCCCTCTTCTTCTTCCTCCTCCTCCTTCTTTTTTTTTTTTTTTGATAAATTTTATCACAAATGGGAAAAGGAGGATAGGATGATACTTTGAAAGCACAGAAAGTGTTTGCAAGAACAGCTACTGGCTTTCCCTCTTTGTGAATATATGGCCAGTGAATGTAGCCATGCACAACTGAGGGCAAATTGGATGCTCACAATCCGTTTCGCCAAGGGACTGTACAGTAGCTTATGCTGACTCGCATCAACAAACTCATTGGGAGCCACCATTCCTTTAGGTGGCTCTTAAGATAAAATTAGTTTTTGCTAGGGTTACTTATCCATCTTCTCCCATTTTACCCATTGCCAATTTGACAGAGAAGTTTAGTTATTCCATTTCATCTTGGCACACTTGTAAAGACAGTGGAAGTAGTATTCTTTAGCAGGTACTATCAAAATAGATTAATGATGATGAATTTTGGTGGAAAGGATTAACTAGATTTTTTTGGTTTCATACTACAATGGTTATAAAGATATTTCATAATTTTTTAAATAACTGCTTTAAAAAATGGCAGATGTATGCTAAACTAACTGGCAGGTACTCTAATTTTGTGATTTGTTCAATTTCTAGGGCAGTAATGGTATTCAATAAATGTTATATATTAATATTAATACTTTCCATGTTACCTTCATTAAGCTTTTATACCCTAATTAAATAGTGATTACACTGGAAGGAAACCAGATCATTGAATGATTATAAAATATCTCACCTCTGAAAGTCAAAGATCAACATGTTAAAATCCAATGCATGCTGTTCATAATTGACCAAAGAAAGCACATGTATGGTACTATGTATAAAGTGTGATTTCCTTTCCTCTCCTTAAACTAGGGAACAAAACAAACACCCGGTGATGTTTTTGGCTGATTGGCCTTCCCAGGATATGCTGCCTTTGGGTCAGCCAAATCTTGCCTTCACACAAACAGTAAGAGGCTAAGCTTGAAACTCCCACTAGAAAAAAGAAATTTTACAGTAGAAATTAGAATCCAGCTTTTTCAGGCACTGCCCATCCTAGATCACAGAACAAAGGAGAAGGAAAATTAATGCCAAGGGGATTGATCATGCTGGTAAAGTTCTTGATAAGGAATGCTGAGAATTACATAATAGTACCTCTAACTAACTAAGGTGGGAGACAAGTGAAATTTCTGTCTTGGAAATATATTATTAGAGACAAGGGAAGCTTTCCATTCCAAATCATCTAAATCAATGCTAAATGTGAAGGGAGGTGAGGGTGAACAAATAAAATAGTTTACAAAATATACACTGTAAAATCTAGAGGAAAACTACAAGTTCAATCTTAAAACACTAATTATTAAAAATATTCCCCTAATTAAGTTTTCCAAATCTTTTGGAGAAATTGTCTTTATCTTCTTGCATTTTATTTGTGACTCATTAGTTGTAGCATTAATTGTGTTTTATTTTTCAAAAACTGTACCTTTCAAAAGATATTTGTAATCAAAAGATTATAATGTCAGGCCGTGTTTGTGTGTACTTGCTAAGTCGCTTCAGTCATGTCCGACTCTGTGTGACCCTATGGGACTGTAGCCCATCCGGCTCTTCTGCCCATGGGATTCTCCAGGTGAGAATACTGGAGTGGACTGTCATGCCCTCCTCCAGGGGATATTCCTCCAGGGATTGAATCCACCTTTCTTAAGTCTCCTGCGTTGGCAGGTGGGTTCTTAAATACTAGCGCCACCTGGGAAGCCCCCATTACCAAGCAGGGTGTTCTTAAATCACTTGGTGAGTATGAGCCTCTAAAATGCAGGTGTTTCCCTCCTGCAGGGATTACATGGGATCTTTTCAATCTGACAAAATTATATTACAATTTATTACAATTGTATTCCACTTGTACTGTAAATGGAGCAATAATCCAACATTTGACTGGCAACAGCCAATTAGAAGTAGCTAAGAACAGAGAGTATGTCAAGGCTGTATATTGTCAGCCTGCTTATTTAACTTATATGCAGAGTACATCATGAGAAACGCTGGGCTGGAAGAAACACAAGCTGGAATCAAGATTGCCGGGAGAAATATCAATAACCTCAGATATGCGGATGACACCACCCTTATGGCAGAAAGTGAAGAACTAAAGAGCCTCTTGATGAAAGTGAAAGAGGAGAGTGAAAAAGTTGGCTTAAAGCTCAACGTTCAGAAAACTAAGATCATGGCATCTGGTCCTATCACTTCATGGGAAATGGGGAAACAGTGGAAACAGTGTCAGACTTTATTTTTTTGGGCTCCAGAATCACTGCTGATGGTGATTGCAGCCATGAAATCAAAAGACACTTACTCCTTGGAAGGAAGCTTATGGCCAACCTAGATAGCATATTTAAAAGCAGAGACATTACTTTGCCAACAAAAGTCCGTCTAGTCAAGGCCTACGGTTTTTCCAGTGGTCATGTATGGATGTGAGAGTTGGATGGTGAAGAAGGCTGAGCGCTGAAGAATTGATGCTTTTGAACTGTGGTGTTGGAGAAGACTCTTGAGAGTCCCTTAGACTGCAAGGAGATCCAAACAATCCATCCTAAAAGAGATCAATCCTGGGTATTCATTGGAAGGACTGATGTTGAAGCTGAAACTCCAATACTTTGGCCACCTCATTGAGTCATTGGAAAAGACCCTAATGCTGGGTAGGATTGGGGGCGGGAGGAGAAGGGGACGACAGAGGATGAAATGGTTGGATGGCATCACCGACTCGATGGACATGGGTTTTGGTAGACTCCGGGAGTTGGTGATGGACAGAGAGGCCTGGTGTGATGCAGCTCATGGGGTCGCAAAGAGTCGGACAAGACTGAGCAACTGAACTGAACTGAACTGAACTGAAGAACAGAGAGAGTGTATATATTTCAAACTCTGAAGATAAAATGGGGGGGGGGAACAGGAGAAATTCATTATAAGAATGTAAAAATGCTCGTACATCATTAATGTCTGACTGATCACCCTTGTGAGGAAGTGATGCATCTTCACGGAGGTACAGTAGTGGGAATGGGAAATAGTACAGCTTTCAGTTGTTTTTCTTTTTCATTCAATAAGCTTTGCCTCTTCTTTCCTCAGGGAATATATACATTGGAAACCACTGGTTGAGATTTAGAATGATTCTGAATTTATAATACATTCAAGTTCCAAGTATTAATTGATATCTGTGATATGGAAAAGATTAACTTCATTTTACTGGAAAGGGGGACTTCCCTAGTAGCTCAGATGGTACAGCGTCTGCCTACAATGCAGGAGACCTGGGTTCAATCCCTGGGTCGGGAAGATCTCCTGGTGAAGGAAATGGCAACCCATTCCAGTATTCTTGCCTGGAAAATCCCATGGATGGAGGAGCCTGGTAGGCTACAGTCAGTGGGGTCACAAAGAGTCGGACACGACTGAACGACTTCACTTTCACTTTCATTGGAAAGGACCCACTCTCTCCTGGTAATGGTGACATATCTTCAGCACAATCTGTATACCCAGTCATAGTATTCTGGTAGGCAGAAATTTACTAAAATAAATAATATCTATTAGGAGAACGGAGAAGGCAATGGCACCCCACTCCAGTACTCTTGCCTGGAGAATCCCATGGACAGGGGAGCCTGGTGGGCTGCCGTCTATGGGGTCGTACATAATCGGACACGACTGAAGCGACTTAGCAGCAGCAGCAGCAACGTTAAGAGAAAGCTAGTCAGTCCCTCTATAGGAAACCAATGAGTTTCCTTAAGGACCTTAAGTGTCATCTATATAGCACTACTTTTCTGCTTCTGCCTACCAAGTAGATTTACATGACTTTCATTGTTCTGAGTGTTGTGGGAGCTGTGAGGATTAATGAGTGTGATAAATCTGTTAAGAGTGATTTCCTCTTTGCAGGAGGATAAAATAATCTAAGCCAATTTGTAGTCCCTAATCTCAATGAGCCACTTTGACAGCATATTCTACGTTGACTATAAATTCACTGGAGAAAGGTAAAAATTATGGATGCTCTCATGTTTCAATATTCTTTTAAAAATATTTTCTCTGTTTTGAAAGATCATTTGCCTAAACATTCTCTACCCTTATTTCAGGTTTCCCCTTAGTTCATCTAGAACATGTCATGGATTTAGCTCTGTGGAGGCTTTAAGTACAAGTAGAGATTGGAGTAGTGTCCTTAGAAGGACAACGAACTGATAGTTAAAATGACCACACTCTTTTAATTAAGAAGTTTTCTCCTCAAATTCCTGTGAAAAATGGTTAGTAACTCAGAAAACAATCAGGGCAGAAGTTTCAGTGGGCAACAATTGGTTGCCACGAGGTCAGAAAGCCTCTCCTTCTCAAAGCTGTCTTCCATAAACACACTGTGGATAACAAATGTTCTTCTGATTAATCACCTCCCGAAAGAAAGTCACATATTTAGGTTCCCAATTCCAGACATTCTTTCTTCTATGTCTTATGAAGTTGATTCTCGTACCAAACCAAAAAAAGATTGTGGGTTCAAACTACTAGGAAGTAATTAGGTGTTGATGGAGTGTACCGTCTGCTGGCATTATGGAGGACGAGGGCCTTGGAGCCGAGATCTTAGATCCAAAATTCAGTATGGCAGACCACCCACAAAATCAGTCTTCTGACAGACAACCCTCAGGAAAATGCCTACTGCAAGACACTATAAACAAGGGGCAGACTAAACTAAGAATGTTTTCCTTTAATAGAAAATCATTCTCTCCAAACATACACACACACACACACACACACACACGTTCAAACATCACATCCCATATTGATATAAAATCTCTAATTCCTTCAATATCCTGTCTTTAATTGCTCCCCAAATATGACCAATCTAACTGGCTTCAGAAAACAGGCTGCATGCCAGCATCATGGAAAGAGATGCACCAAGCTAGGAGGGGTATGCCAGGATGAGTAAGAAAATATTTTCTGTTCAAGAAGCTTAAAGTTTAGCATTGCAGCAATTGAGTATAATATTATTCATGCATTGATAAAGACAGTGTGTATATAATCCAAAGTGGAATTAAAATAATCACTGTAAGGGAAGTACAAGGTGTTAAGAAGACTGAAAGGCAGATGAGATGTCTATTTGGTTTTGTCATCCTTATAATAGTGGCTTCCCCAGTAGCTCAGATGGTAAAGAATCTGCCTGTAATGCAGGAGATCTGGGTTCGATCCCTGGGTTGGGAAGATCCCCTGGAGAAGGAAATGGCAGTATTCTTGCCTGGAGAATCCCATGGATAGAGGAGCCTGGTGGGCTACAGTGCATAGTGTCGCAAAGAGGAGGACAGAACTGAGCGACTAACACTTTCACTTTCCATCCTTACAAACAAACATAGCATATATAATTTAACCATGAAGTATAACAAGGCACTTAAAATGCAATCTTATTAACATATGTGTTTTCTATGTATATATGATGCTATTCAAAAAACACTTTTGTTAGCAGACATCATCACCATTATTATTATACTGCCCATACTGAACGTACCAGTGTGTATTAGGCATTTTATTTTTTATTAGGAGTTTTAATATTTTCAAATGAATGAATGACATGTTAGAAATGGAATGCCAACCAAGAAACCAGTTGATTCCAGAGCCTTTGCTCTTTTCATTACAATGTGTTATTTTTTTAAATCAGTTGTCTAAACTTTGGCTACATATTAGAATTTTCTAGGGATCCAGAAAAAGTACTGATGCCTAGGTACCATGTACTAAAATTCTCATTTAAGTTGTCTGGAGTACACCTTGGGCATCAGAACTTTTTAAAGCTCCTCAGGTACTTTTAAAGTGCAGTCAAGGTTTAAAATCATTGCTCTAAATATACTCTTTCAGATGAAAAATACTGAAGCTTATGATTGCTAGACAAGAGGTTTAACAGTTTAAACAGGAAACATCATTTTAGTGCAGTGTTTTAGGCTAGATTTAGACCATCTGTATATAGTTAAACATTTAAACACGAGGCAGGTGGTACAGTTAGAAGATTCTTTAGTATTAAAAAAAGGAATGAGCGTGCATGTGTGCTAAGTTGCTTCAGTCGTGTCCTACTCTTTGCGACCCTATAGACTGTAGCCCACCAGGTTCCTCTGTCCATGGGATTCTCCAGGCAAGAATACTGGAGTGGGTTGCCATGCCTTTCTCCAGGGGATCTTCCTGATCCAGGGATCGAACCTTGCCTCTTATGTCTCCTGCATTGGCAGGTGGGTTCTTTACCACAGTGCCACCTGGGAAGCCCAAAAGAGGGAATAGTTCAAGCCAAAGGAGATATATTTAAGTGAATTGAACCGACATTAACTTTATGTTAATGTTAGGTTAACTTTATAGTTAAACGGACATTTAACTATAATTACTTTATATGACTTCCTTTATGAAAATCTATGAGATAATTAGGCACAAAGGGGGTTTCTCTTATTTGTTTTAAGAATTTTCCAAATGTCCAAAGCAATGTATTTGTCAGATTTGAAAAGTTTCGTTGAAATTCTAGGGCCCCTCCATGTATACCTGTTTGATCTAGACGTTCCCCACAGACCTATCCATAGTTACTTCCTTTCATCCACTGCCACACATTTGGATCAAATGTATAGTAATTTATACCAGTAAATTTATTGTCCAACCTATAAAAAAGCCACATGAAAGGAGGGAAAATCTGAGATCTATAATGTGGTCACTGCTAACTCAGCCAAAACTAACTCTTTGATATCTTTATGTTATTAACATCTGCATTTTGCTCAGTCTCCAGTGTGGTAGGAGAAGCAATAGAGGAGACAGATGAGAAAAAAGTGGAGGAAAAACAGCCCTCCACAAATTGTATAATAAATTATAATAATGTATCTTCATTAATCTTGCCCAGCTATGGTTTCAATTATTTATTTTTCAGTGGAGATTTTGGGGCAAGTGAGTGAGGCTTTCTTTCAAGCTGTTTTATGATTCTTTAAAAGTCTGGGATGGAAAAATTCTCAGGCTTTACTACTAAGATATTAATTGAAGCCTCATTTCTACTGAAGCTGACAAGAGGGTGAAACAAAGAGATATCCCACCTTGGAACCCATAAGTCCCTTTTAATTGGGATTAAATTAAAATCCACGTACCTTTAATTGGTACATGGGATCAGGTTATTGTCTCCCCTCAGCAAACTAACTTAGCTGTATTTTTTTTCCTCACATTTTAGAAATGATATTTATTTTAAATTCTTTCATAGAATTATACTTCAGTGGCAGAAATATTATCTTCCTGGACCATTAAAACAGAGTCCCTACACAGTAGAGTGAACTTGCTTATTCTAGGATCAGTGCAAATTATCTCATGTCTTTTCATGATTTTGTACTAGACTTCAAGTCACAACATGACTTGAATAGTTTGAAAAAGAGCCCTCTCTTCCATGCCAGCTGACGGTGGCCTTTTCTGGAAGCCGACAAGAGATGGAATGTCTGAGATCCTGAAGGTTTCTCTCTGGAGTTTTAAGAGAGTCCACGCTTCCTCAAAGACAGTGCCAAATTCACCAAACTTCTCATAAGTCTGACCCAAATTGTAGACTGTGCACAGGGCCAGTCACCAAGCCAAAGTCATCTGGTTCAAATGTATAATTTCATTTGTAAAACAGGCTACATCTGGCAAACGGGACAGTAGAGCCAGCACTGGTGTACAGCATGTGAGACCAGAAGCTGCAATAGGCACAGGCCTAGCCGAAAGGGAGCTTATACTGGGTCTGGAGCTCCGGAACTGCTAAAGAGAGGGAAGCCAAGTAGTAAGTAAAGCTAATATGTATTTTAACAAAATTGCCCCTTTCTTCAAGTTTGAGAAGTCTGGACAAATAATAATGAATACAATTTGCACTTCAAATACTTAACCACTTTTGTAAATTGGAGTTCTGTTTCAACTGGCTGAGGTTGAAAAAAAGAATAAAGATATGGCCACGAGTCTAAAGGCATGGCTTTAGAAATGGGGAGTGTCCCTGTTGAATCTCTAGGTGGGAGTAACATGTAAAAGGGACCCAGTGGCTTGGGACAGATGCTGGGTCCAAAAGTTAAAAACAGTGAGACCCTGGAATTCTATTTCCTCACATCTGGTGACCACACATGCTCCCTTCATACTTTGGGATACAGAAGCAGCAACTTTTCTCTATCCCTATCAATGAATATGTTTCACATGAAGATGTCCACAAAAGAAAAGGAAGCATTGTACCTTGAAACGTGATTGAAACACTCTTCCTCTTTCTCTTTTTTTTCTCATGATCATTGTATTAGCCTTTGGCTCAATGCAGAGAAAGATAATTGGGTCAGAAAACTAAAGAGTAACAGACAAGTTTTTTTTAAAAGAATTATGGACCACCAGCCATGCAGGCAGGAAATCAGAAATCAAAAGAAAATAATACCATAAATGGTCAGAATCAATAAGCAAAAATACACTTAAAACTTGGTTAAGATTGAAATCATATATAAGTCAAGTCAGGAAATCCATAAGTTGAGAAAGAATAGCAATAGTCCTGATCACTTACGTGAAGGACACTAAAAGCATTTATTCAATACTGTTGAGATATAGTCCCTACCCTTAATGCATTATAAATTAGTCATATAGTTGAGACAAATAAAAGTCAAAATTTCACCAAGATAGCAAGCAATACAAACCATAAAAAATGCTGAACTCAACAAACTATAGTATAAGGAACAAGTACTGTGACAGTTGGGAAAATAGATTATTATTTAGGAAATAGTCAGGGAAAGTGGGCTTCCCTGGTGGCTCAGATGGTAAAGAATCTGCCTGCAATGCAGGAGACCTGGATTTGTTCCCTGGGTTGGGAAGACCCCCTGGAGGAGGGCATGGCAACCCACTCCAGTATTCTTGCCTGCAGAATTCCGCATGGACAGAGGAGCCTGGCGGGCTACAGTCCATGGGTCTGCAAAGAGTTTGACATGACTAAGTGATGAAGCACAGCACAATCAGAGAAAATATTATGGAACTGTAGATATGAACTTCTCTGTGAAGGATGAGTGAGATCAGATAAGTTAGAAAAAGGGGAAAGGTCATCTGACCTCAAGATAGTGATCTGAGCAGGAAAAGAGTAGTGTAAATTCACCTTGAGCATTTTGAAGAATATCAATTAGACCAGTCTGGCAGAAAAGTAAATGGTATATGTAGATACATTAACAGCAATGTTGGAAAGAAATATAGGGAAACAGATCTGACGAATCTAAGCACCATACCAAGGAGTGTGGATATCAGCCTATAGGTGAGCAGAGCCCCTTGGAAGATTTAGAGGGAAGTGACACAAACAGAGCATTGTTTTAGGAAAGCTAATTTGATAATCAAGTATAAACTAGAATAAAGAAAGAAAACAGGGACCAAACAGAGGACGTCATTCAATGAATACTATTTGAGTGGCTTCTCAGTACAAGGAATTATGAAAGATATTAATATCACAGATACACAGATGAATAAAATATGGTCACTTCCCAAGACAGTCTTGCAGTCTAACAGAGGAAATACAACAGTGAAGTTTTTAAATATACAATTATTAATTATTAAAAAAAATCTATGGAAACATATTGGAGAAGGCACTTCATATGAGTTTGATAGATCAATAGATATTCCTTTGGAGACAGAGTGAGAAAGGCCAAGAAATAGGTTGAACAACCAGAGATAGAAGAAAAGGGATATGGAGACAATTATGAATATTTTTTAAAGACTTAAGTATACAACATACGTTGAAGAGACAGAGGTGATGAAGCTGGAGAAGCAAGTAAAATGTAAAATGCAGTTAAGTAGTTCAAACCACTTGTATTGTAGGCAAAGAAAACATAGAAAATAATTTTAAGTAGGGGAGTAACATAATATGATAATTAATTTACAAAGATAACTCAATTGTTAAGGAGCTTAATTAGGAGTACATAAATTGATGGCGACCAGTTAGCAGATTACTGAAATAGTTCAGGTAAGGAATAATGAGAGATAAAACTCAGGTGGTCACATATGTAGGGACCAAGAGGATGAAATCAACCAGTACCTAGGAAATAGACAAAACAGAATTCAGTGATTGATGAAGTGTGGCTAAAAGAGAGAAAAGCAAGAGAAGATGATGACTTAAAGATTCCCGGCCTGGGTGACTGGGTGAATGATGGAAAGAAAGGACAGCCTTGAGAAATGGGGTGGGGAACTGAAAGGTGAGTTCAATTTGGGACATGTTATATTTCAGGTATCTGTGAGTCAACCAAGTGAAGAAGACTATTAGGCAGTTTACATATGGTCTGGAGTCAAGGAGAAAGATTTAGACAGGCGCTATGAGTCATCAATATACAAGTGATTTCTGAAACTAGGGAATGAATGAGATCACTTGTGGAAAGAATAAAGAGAAGGAAAACTTAATGAGGACTTACTTCTAGGGAACATAGGACCTAAACATCTAAAGTCAGAAAGAAACCAGAAGAACATTTTTAAAAAGCCAAGAAAAAAGTGAGTTAAGGAGAACAAGAAGAAAGCATATAATGAAAACAGCTGAGAAATTCTGCAGCAACAGGTGGGATTAGGGGTGATTCAAGGGTCAAATGATGGAGAAAATTCATGTATGGGGAAGTCCAAGACTGCTCATAAATGATTGCAATTTGACATCCTTTGGGGACATGGCGAGAGCAGTGTCATCATTGTAGTAGAGGCAGTCCCCTTTCTTTAATGACTGGACAAACAGATTGGAAATGAAACTGAAAATATCTAGGCTTTGGCCTACTCTCTTAAGAATGCTGGGGCTTCTCTGGTGGCTCAGAGGGTAAAGCATCTGCCTGCAATGCGGGAGACCAGGGTTCAATCCCTGGGTTGGGAAGATCCCCTGGAGAAGGAAATGCCAACCCACTCTGGTACTCTTACCTGGAAAATCCCATGGATGGAGAAGCTGGTAGGCTACAGTCCCAGGTAGGCTACAGTCTATGGGGTCACAATGAGTCAGACATTACTGAGCGACTTCACTTTTACTTTTTTTAAAAAAATTTATTTTTTATTTTAATTGGAAACTAATCACTTTACAATGTTGTAGTGGTTTTTGCCAAACATCGACATGAATCAGCCATGGGCACACATGTATTCCCCATCCAGAACCCCCCTCCCACCTCCAGCCCCCAGGGTCATCCCAGTGCACCAGCCCTGAGCACCCTGTCTCATGCACTTTCAATTTCTTAAGAATGCTTTTTGGGAAGGAAAGAAAGGCAAAGCCAAATTATGTTCAAACTATCATACAATTGCACTCATTTCATATGCTAGCAAGATTATGCTCAAAATCCTTCAAGTTAGGCTTTAGCAGTATTTGAACCAAGAACTTCCAGATGTACAAGCTGTGTTCAGAGTAGGCAGAGGAACCAGAAATCAAATTGCCAACATCCATGAATCATAGAAAAAGTAAGGGAATTAAAAAAAAATCTGCTTCATTGGCTATGCTAAAGCCTTTGATTGTGTGAATTACAACAAACTGCATAAAATTCTTAAAGGGATGGGAATACCAGACCACTTTTTTTGTCTCCTGAGAAGCCTGCATGCAGGACAAGAAGCAACAGTTAGAACTGGACATGGAACAATGGACTGGTTCCAAACTGGGAAAGGAGTACATCAAGGCTGTATAACGTCACCCTGCTTATTTAACTTATATGTAGAGTACATCATGCAAAATGCTGGGCTGGATGAATCACAAGCTGGAATCAAGATCGCCAGGAGAAATATCAACAACCAAAGATATGCAGATGATACCCCTCTAATGGCAGAAGTGAAGTTGCTCAGTTGTGTCTGACTCTTTGCAACCCCATGGACTGTAGCATACCAGGCTTCTCCGTCATGGAATTTTCCAGCAATAGTACTGGAGTGGGTTGCCATTTCCTTCTCCAGGGGATCTTCCCAGCCCAGTGATCAAACTAGGGTCTCTTGCATTGTAGGCAGACGCTTTACCATCTGAGCCACCAGGGAAGTCCTAATGACAGAAAGCTAAGAGGAACTAAAGAGCCTCTTGATGAGGGTGAAAGAGGAGAGTGAAAAAGTTGGCTTAAAACTCAAAATTCAAAAAACAAAGATAATGGCATCTGGTCCCATCACTTCATGCCAAATAGATGGGGAAAAAGTGGAAACAGTGACAGACTTTCTTTTCTTGGGCTCCAAAATCACAGCAGACAATGACTGCAACCATGAAATTAAAATTCCTTGGAAGAAAAGCTATGACAAACCTAGATAGCCAACAAAGTAGTCATGTATGAAGGTGAGAGCTGGACATAAAAAAGGCTGAGTGCTAAAGAACTGATGCTTTTGAATTGTGGTACTGGAGAAGATTCTGTGAGTCCCTTGGACATCAAGGAGATCAAACAAGTCGATCCTAAAGGAAATCAACCCTGAATACTCATTGGAAGGACTGGTGCGGAAGCTCTAATACTTTGGCTACCTGATACGAAGAGCTGACTCATTGGAAAAGACCCTGATGCTGGGAAAGATTGAGGGCAAGAGGAGAGGGGCGCAACAGAGGATGAGATGGTTGGATGGCATCACTGACTCAGTGGACATGAGTTTGAGCAAACTCCAGGAGATAGTGAAGAACAGGGAAGCCTGGTGTGCTGCAGTCCATGGAGTTGCAAAGAGTCAGACACGACTTAGCAACTGAACAACGAATAACAACAACAGGAAGCAATTAATGGAAGAAAATAAAGAACAGAGAGAGGACTTTTATTTTATAGAATTTTTTTATAGACTGGGGTGAAAAAAATCAATAAAGAGGCAGTGGGAATAAAGAATATATGGCAGGATTAGCATTAAAAAAAAAGAAGCAGAAACAGAGATAGTCTGAGAATTTCATGTAGAAACTTTTAGGGTGAAAGAGAAAGTAAGGGGGTTCTTACTCTAACGAGTTGTCTTTCTCTGAGAAGTTAGGGAACCAAGGCATTTCCTAAGAGTGAGTATGGTGTAAGTAAGATAAAAATTTGTGAATATGGATTCAGTTCAATTCAGTTCAGTCACTCAGTCATGTCCGGGCAGTGGAATGACCAATATTAGAAATGGAAAGACAATTTGTTAGGTGTAAGTAAAAGTAGTTTTGAGTAGCATAGAGTCCCTAAATGATCTAAGAAAACTACATGTGTTTCCTCCAAACACTTGGCAGTCTAGGTGTAGTAGTAAAGAAGGGAGATGTTTTGATTGATCTGGTTTTGATGACTGAAGGAGCAGATAGGATAAACAGACAAAGGAATTCAGATTATTGGTGAGAAAGCAAAAATGAGATGTATGATCGTGTCTGAATAGTTTCAGGTAAGGAATCCCTAGGAGAGAACAAGCACCAAGAAAGATAGATACAGAGCTAAGCTAACATATTAGTACTAAACCTCTGATCATTTCTGAACTTTCACTCAAAAAAAAACACCTTTTCTCTCACTCTCCATCATTAGCCCAACAACTCTGCTTCCAGAAATTTATCTGACAAATATTACTATATTACATATGCAAAGTATATTCACTTCAACATAGTCTGTTTTAGCATAAGACTAGAAACAGCATGAATTCCCATCAATAGAGATCTGGTAAATGAATAACAGTGCAATGAAATAACAGAATACTAAGCAGCAATTAAATAGAATGAGGCAGGTCTACATGGACTAATATGCCACAACCCTTAAGATGTGTTAAGTGAAAACACAAGATGCAAATGAATGTGTATTATGTGTTACCATCTGTATAAAATTAAAGCAATGTGTGTGGATGCACACACAAACATACACACATATGTGCATCATCGCTCTGGAAGGATAGGGAACATCTGGATATGGTGACTGCTCTAGAGCTGGTGCAATATGACTGGGGAAATGCTGAGGAGGAAGGACTTACCTTACCATGCATATTTTCTATTTTTTCAATTTTTGAAAACATACATATAATCACTTGGACAAAAAAAAGATTTTAAAATTATCTGCTGTAAGTAGATACTCTTTCCATTTGTGCTGAGGTCTTGTGGGGCTAGATGCTTAAATATATCTGTGTTTGCCTTTATCCTGAGTCCTTCTGGACTAGTTGATTTTTAGTTACATTAGGTAAAGTGAAATAGTTTAGTATTGCAATATTCATTATGCTCTATACCAGCAAGACCTTCAGCTGAGGTTCAGAAGAAGAGAGGGCTGTTTCTGATAACAATGACATGGGGAATGATTATCCTACTGACAAATGCTAAGCTGAAAGAGACTTCTATAGAAATGCACATCCATCTTCTTCAGAGCTTAAGGCGTAGAATGAATTTATAGATGTTCAGGTATAATTCCACTGAAACTTAAATTTAATACTTTAAGTAACAAATCTTTCTTGATCATTGAGTCTTATAATTTAAGAGAAACTTTTTATTTAAATATCTCTAGGAGTATGGCTTAGCTATGAGAGAATGTACCTCATAAGTGAAAACTGTTAGTACTTTTCTCCATTTATAACAAGCTAGAGATAGCATTAAGTGTCTGTTTAGACAACACTTACATTTCAGTCTTACTTCTGAAGAGACATAAGTAAGATTATATAACCCATAGTTTGCTAAATAGCTACAAATTATTGCTAAATAAGTCTGTATAGACTCCAGAGTCATATTATTTGGTGGGATATCCCAAAAGTTCTATGCAAAGCTGTAAAATAGACACAATACAAATCCTGAAAAAAAAGTATAATGTACCACACAGGCAGCTCTTGTAATGCCCAAGTCTGGTATGTATTCACCACTCAAAACTAACAGCAACTACTGCCAAGGCCCACATTGTTTTCTGTGTTGATTTACATTGTGGTTGGAGTAGGGGTGTAGGGAGGAAAAAAGAGAGAAAAAACTAAAGAGCAAAAGACAAAGTTTTTATAACAAATATTAGTTTCACGTGTCCTCTTCTTTGATTTACTGGAAATTAGGTCATTTGGAATCATTTCATCAGGATCTATAGCCAGTCTCCTCATTAACGTACCTGTGCTTGGCTGTCAACTCAGAAGGTGAGCCAGGGGTTCAAGAAGAAACATAGACAGCACTGCTCCTCCTGTTGATAATAAACACTCTTGTGTCTCTACAATCTAAGACGCCTCTTGACTAGAATTCATTTTCCTCCTTTTAAACCTGGAGAGATAAACATCTTTCCAAATTTGGTTTAGATGTCCTTTCTACAGTTCTCTCCCTGTTTTGATGCTCCCAGGCATCAGTCTTTTTCTTACTACAATTCTGTGCTGCGCTAAGTTGCTTCAGTCGTGTCCGACTCTTTGTGACCCTATGAACTGTAGCCCGCAGGCTCCTCTGTCCATGGGGATTTTCCAGGCAAGAATACTGGAGTGGGTTGCCATGCTCTCCTCCACGGGATCTTCATGACCCCGGGGTTGAACCTGTGTTTCTTACATCTCCTGTATTGGCAGATGGGCTCTTTACGATTAGCACCACCTGGGAAGCCCACTATAATTCTACGTTTATAATCTATTATAGCACTGCTCACAGGATTCTATGATGATTAATTTATGTCTATACCTATAACAGAGCTTTCCAGGTGACTCAGTGGGTAAAGAATCTGCCTAACATGCAGGAGACTCAGGAGACACAGGTTTGATTCCTGGGTTGGGAAGATCCCCTGGAAGAGGGCATGGCAACCCACTCTAGTATTCTTTCCTGGACAATCCCATGGAGAGAGGAACCAGGGGGTTATAGTCCATAGGGTCACAAAGAGTTGGACATGGCTAAAGAGACTGCGCACACGTGCATACCTGTAACAACGAATATCTGCTTCATCACTGGGCTATGAAGTCCATGAGGGCAGAGGCCTTATCTTTTTATCTTTGAATCCCCAACAAATGACAATGATTTGGGGGGAGGGGAAAAATCTCTCTCAGCTTCAGTTTCCTCATATGTAATGCAGAAAGAATAATTTCAGCCTTGAAGTGTTGCTATAAAGTTTAAAAATAATACATATGCAGTTCTGACAGAGGAAAACCAAGAGGGGCTCAAGACCAAGAAAACACTTAGCAGCCATATTCTACTCTGGGTAGTCAGATTTTGTCAGGCAGCTTTCAGAGCAGAGAGAGAGAGTCTACAGAGAGAAGAATGAATCAGACATGCAGAGAGAAGCAAGGATGAGAAATGGAGTAAAGTCATGCATGGATCTTCCTACAGCTTTCCAATTCCAAGTTCCAGTCTTTCTGCGGAATACCTGGATTTTTCAGCATTAAAATAAATGGGCTTAAAGCATAACATGTTCACGAAAGAAATGTTTTTTATTATTTAAGTGATAAACAGCTTCCAAAGAGGAGAACAGAAACAGAAGTGGCAAACTAGGAGGAGCTCATATAATGATGTGTGTATTATACCTTTTGGCTGTCTTGGGATGATTTGTTACGAGACATTCAAGGTTTCCTTGAAACATATGCATGAACATAAAACATGCTGGCACTTTCCATAGTCTAGAGTATGCATTGTGACTTCCAGTAGTCAGGATATAAATATAACCTGACTTGCCAAGCAAATGGTAGGCTCCTGGAGTGGGAAAATTATATCTTCTTCCTTTCTATTCCCCATAGAGCCTAGTCCCCTATTGAACACATAATTGATACTCAGTAACTTCATCAATATTTGTTAAATGAATGAGTCCAACTTTAATTAAGACCTGATACATGCATGAGATTTTTACATAATATATTTAAGAGGGATCTAGCGACAATGAATAGATGGATGTTTAAGACTCTTAACCTGCACACTCCTTCTGGATGATTCAATACGTACCCAGAGTTTCAACTACTACATAGGTACTATGGTGTTCATGCCTTTATCTCCAACCCATTCCTACAGTTTGTGCTATAGATCCTCATTCCCATTGCTTGTGGTAGCTGGACATAATTGCCTACAGGCATCCTGCTCTCAACATCATGAAACATTGATCTTCAAGTATCTCAAAATATGTTCTCCTCCAAACTTGCTCCTCAACTGTATCCTGGGTCTCAGAATATAGGCACCATCAATTGCCATTCAGTGTACCTTGCTGGAAAACTGTGGGTCATACGTGACTCCTGAATTTTCTTCCCTTCTTGCACCTGGTGGGAAGAGCAATGTTGGCACATATAAAAGAGCATAGGCTTAAAAACCTTACAGGTCTGGATTTTGATTCTGCCATTTATCAGTTGTGTGACCTAGAAAACATTCAGTTCAGTTCAGTTCAGTTGTTCAGTCATGTCCGACTCTTTGTGACCCCATGGACCACAGCACACCAGGCCTCCCTATCCATCACCAACTCCAGGAGTTTACCCAAACTCATGTCCATTGAGTCTGTGATGCCATCCAACCATTTCATCCTCTGTTGTCCCCTTCTCCTCCTGCCCTCAATCTTTGCCAGCATCAGGGTCTTTTCCAATGAGTCAGCTCTTCGCATCAGGTGGCCAAAGTATTGGAGTTTCAGCTTCAACATCAGTCCTTCCAATGAACACCCAGGACTGATCTCCTTTAGGATGGACTGGTTGGATCTCCTTGCAGTCCAAGGGACTCTCAAGAGTCTTCTCCAACACCGCAGTTCAAAAGCATCAATTCTATTGCTCTCAGCTTTCTTGATAGTCTAACTCTCACATCCATACATGACTACTGGAAAAACCATAGCCTTGACTAGATGGAACTTTGTTGACAAAGTAATGTCTCGGCTTTTGAATATGCTGTCTAGGTTGGTCATAACTTTCCTTCCAAGGAGTAAGCATCTTTTAATTTCATGGCTACAATCACCATCTACAGTGATTTTGGAGCCCCCCAAAATAAAGTCAGCCACTGTTTCCCCATCTATTTACCATGAAGTGATGGGACCAGATGCCATGATCTTAGTTTTCTGAATGTTGAGCTTTAAGCCAACTTTTCCCTCTCCTCTTTCACTTTCATCAAGAGGCTCTTTAGTTGTTCTTCACTTTCTGCCATAAGGGTGGTGTCATCTGCATATCTGAGGTTATTGATATTTCTCATGGCAATCTTAATTTCAGCTTGTACTTCTTCCAGCCCAGCATTTCTCATGATGTACTCTGCATATAAGTTAAATAAGCAGGGTGACAATATACAGCCTTGACGTACTCCTTTTCCTATTTGGAACCAGTCTGTTGTTCCATGTCCAGTTCTAACTGTTGCTTCCTGACCTGCATACCAGTTTCTCAAGAGGCAGGTCAGGTGGTCTAGTATTCCCATCTCTTTCAGAATTTTCCACAGTTTATTGTGATCCACACAGTCAAAGGCTTTGGCATAGTCTATAAAGCAGAAATAGATGTTTTCTGGAACTCTTGCTTTTTCGATCATCCATTGGATGTTGGCAATTTGATCTCTAGGTCCTGTGTCTTTTCTACACTTGATTTTAGCCAAAAGGCCGAGAAGAGATTCTCTGCCTTTTCTAAAACCAGCTTGAACATCTGGAAGTTCACGGTTCACTGAAGCCTCACTTGGGAGAATTTTGAGCATTACTTTACTAGTGTGTGAGATGAGTGCAATTGTGCGGTAGTTTGAGCATTCTTTGGCATTGCCTTTCTTTGGGATTGGAATGAAAACTGATCTTTTCCAGTCCTGTGGCCACTGCTGAGTTTTCCAAATGTGCTGACATATTGAGTGCAGCACTTTCACAGCATCATCTTTCAGGATTTGAAATAGCTCAACTGGAATTCCATCACCTCCACTTGCTTTGTTGTAGTGATGCTTCCTAAGGCCCACTTGACCTCACATTCCAGGATGTCTGGCTCTAGGTGAGTGATCACATCATCATGATTATCTGGGTCATGAAGATCTTTTTTGTACAGTTCTTCTTTGTATTCTTGCCACCTCTTCTTAATATCTTCTGCTTCTGTTAGATCTATACCACTTCTGTCCTTTATCAAGCCCATCTTGGCATGAAATTTTCCCTTGGTATCTCTAATTTGCTTGAAGAGATCTCTAGTCTTTCCCATTCTGTTGTTTTCCTCTATTTCTTTGCATTGATCACTGAGGAAGGCTTTCTTATCTCTCCTTGCTGTTCTTTGGAACTCTGCATTCAAATGGGTATATCTTTCCTTTTCTCCTTTGGTTTTCACTTCTCTTCTCTTCCCAGCTATCTGTAAGGCCTCCTCAGACAGCCATTTTGCTTTTTTGCATTTCTTTTTTCAGGGGTGGTCTTGCTCCCTGTCTCCTGTACAATGTCACGAACCTCCGTCCATAGTTCATCAGGCACTCTGTCTATCAGATCTAGTCCCTTAAATCTATTTCTCACTTCCACTGTACAATCATAAGGGATTTGATTTAGGTCACACCTGAATGGTCTAGTGGTTTTCCCTACTTTCTTCAATTTAGTGCCCTGGATATGCCTTTATTGTGTCCTAGAGCCCAAAATAGTTGGTTTATTTGTAAGTCTCCACAAGACTCTAACCTCTTTGAGAAGGGGGGTCTAATACTTCTCTCTGAAACTCTAAACTGAATGAATAGTAGTATAGATTTTCCTAAAAGCTTCAAAACTATATGTCAACAGAATAAAAGACCACAAACAGTGGTAAGCATATGACCCAGCAATCCCACTGCCAGGCATATAACCTGAGAAAACCATAATTCAAAAAGATACATGTACCATGATGTTCATAGCAACACTCTTTATTAATACAATAGCTAGGATATGGAGGCAACCTAGAGGTCCACTGACAGAAGAGTGGAGAAATAAGTTGTGGTACATATATACAATGGAATATTACTCAGCCATAAAAAAGGATCGAATGAGAGTCATTTGAACAGAGGTGGACGGATCTAGAGCCAGTTATACAGAGTGAAGTAAGTCAGAAAGAGAAAAACAAATATCGTATGTTAACCCATGTATATATAATCTAGAGAAATGGTGCTGATGAAAGTATTTGCAGGGAAGGAATAGAGACACAGATGTAGACAGCAGACTTGCAGACACAGTAGGGTAATGAGAGGGTGGGATGAACTGAGAGAATAGCATTGACATATATACACCACCATGTATAAAATAGATCATTAGTGGGAAGCACGGGAAACTCAGTTTGGTGCCCTGTGATGACCTAGAGGGTTGGCATGGGGGCGGGTGGTAGGGAGGCTCAAGAGGGAGGGGGTATATACTTATAGCTGATTCACTCTGTTGTATAGTAGAAACCAGCACAATATTACAAAGCAATTATCTTCCAATTAAAAATTTAAAAAAGAAACAGTGGTAGAGTGAATAAGAAGCTATTTTATTAGGCTTTGTCTCTAATGTTTGCATATATTAGTATAGATATGACAACTATTTTTTCAAAATCATTTGCAAAAAGGTAAGGAACATTATAAAAAAGGAAGAATAAGCTACCCTTTTCAGAGTGGAAGTAGACTACAAAATATCTTGATAGACAACCTAAATCAGACAGAAATCCTTCAGACAATCAAAAACACGGTTAATATGGAATGTTTGGTTTGGCTACCTGGGGGAATGGGGTGGTGGGGGAAGGCACGGCCAAGAATTGCATTTCTGTGACTCACTGCTCCTACAAAAATGGTGGCTTCTGAGAAATATAATTTAGAAGAAAATACCTATAATAAATTGTGTGGTGCCATGCCAAAAATAACATTCACTTCAAGGGGGAAGCCCTCAATTAATTTCACTTAGAAAACAGAACCTTGAAATCACTGAGAATCGACCTGAAGATCTCAGGAGATCTGTTCATTTATTGGTTCACTCATTCACTTACTCAAAAAATATTTATTAAGCACCAACTACAAACCAAAACTGTGACAGGTATGCTGTGGGAACAGAGCAAGCACAGTTCCTGTACTCAGGCAGATTATAATGTAACAGGAAAGACAGACAAACAATAAAAATTGATAAAATGTGATATATCTTCCACTGTGTGCTATTCTGGAGTGCTGTGGAAGCAGACAGGAAGAGCACTTAACCCATCTGGGGCTTGAAGGAAAAATGTTCCTTGAGGTGAGGAAGGAGTGGGAAGATTATCAAGTGAAGGGGCAGTTTATACAAGACTCTGAAGGCGAGAAGTGTCCCAATGAAGTAAACTTAAAAGTTCAAGATGAAATAGCTAGAGATTAAGCTACAGAGAGGTGGAAGTTAGGATATGAAAGGTCCTTTGTAATGAACTGAATTGTGTGATCTATGTTTAATAAAATGCATACATTTAAGGTAAAATGAATTTTGACAAAGTATGTAATGTATTCAGTTCAGTTCAGTCACTCAGTCGTGTCCAACTCTTTGTGACCCCATGAATTGCAGCACGCCAGGCCTCTCTATCCATCACCAACTCCCGGAGTCTACGCAAACCCATGTCCATCGAGTCAGTGATGCCATCCAACCATCTCATCCTCTGTCGTCCCCTTCTCCTCCCGCCCCCAATCCTACCCAGCATTAGGGTCTTTTCCAATGAGTCAACTCTTCACATGAGGTGGCCAAAGTATTGGAGTTTCAGCGTCAACATCAGTCCTTCCAATGAATACCCAGGATTGATCTCTTTTAGGATGGATTGATTGGATCTCCTTGCAGTCCAAGGGACTCTCAAGAGTCTTCTCCAACACCACAGTTCAAAAGCATCAATTCTTCGGCGCTCAGCCTTCTTTACCGTCCAACTCTCACATCCATACATGACCACTGGAAAAACCATAGCCTTGACTAGACGGACTTTTGTTGGCAAAGTAATGTCTCTGCTTTTAAATATGCTATCTAGGTTGGCCAAAACCTTCCTTCCAAGGAGTAAGTGTCTTTTAATTTCATGGCTGCAATCACCATCAGCAGTGATTTTGGAGCCCCCCCAAAATAAAGTCTGACACTGTTTCCACTGTTTCCCCATCTATTTCCCATGAAGTGATGGGAGCAGATGCCATGATCTTAGTTTTCTGAATGTTGAGCTTTAAGCCAACTTTTTCACTCTCCTGTTTCACCTTCATCAAGAGGCTCTTTAGTTGTTCTTCACTTTTTGCCATAAGGGTGGTGTCATCCGCATATCTGAAGTTATTGATATTTCTCCCGGCAATCTTGATTCCAGCTTGTGTTTCTTCCAGCCCAGAGTTTCTCATGATGTACTCTGCATATACTACACTCCAATCAAGATATAGAACATTTTCACCTCTGGGGAAAGCTTGTTAGCATCCCTTTGTAGTCATCTCTCCCTTCATGTTCCCCATCCTCTGAGCTCAGGTGAAAATTGTTGTTTTCTTAAAAATTGCTTTTATGGATTGTGTTTGCTACCATTCCATATTAATAGGATTTTTCAGTATGAATTCTTTGTTCTTTTATTCAGCATAATAAGTGAGATCCCTCCTTTCTGTGTGTATCAGTAGTTTATTCGTTTCATTGCTGATAATTTGTTTATCCGGTAATTTACCTGAATCTGTCATTATTTGGGTTGTTTCCAGTTTTGGGTCAATATAAATACAGCAACTATGAACATTCATGTACAAGTCTTTTTATATTTTCATTTCTTTGAGTAAATACCTCAGGAAAAGATTTGTTAGGTCATATGATAAGTATGTTCAATTTTATAGGAAACTGGCAAATTGTCCTCAAAAGTGGTCATGCCATGTTACACCTCACCATAAATGTATGAAAGCCCTTGTTTCTCCACACCCTTGCCAACACATTATACGATCAGTCCTTTTAATTTTAGTCATTCTATAGGTGTGAAATGGCATTCTATTATGATTTTAATTTTGTACTGAACATCTTTTTACATGATTATTGCCTATTTTTATTTTGTCTTTTATGAAATTTGTCCACTTATTTTAAGAATTGAGTTGACTGTTTTATTTACTGAGTTGTAAGAGTTCATTATATGTTGCTGATTCAAGTGTTTTGTCAGTCATATGTGTTATGAATATTTTCTTTTAGTATAAAGCTTGCCATTTCATTTTCTTGAATTTCTCCCTTGAAGAGCAGATAGTTTGAATTTTTGAGGAAGTCCAATTTATCAATATTTTCCTTTATGGTTACTGCTTTTTCCTTTTTCCAATGTTGGCTTCTAGAAGATTTATATCTTAATCTTTGCATTTAGGTATATAATCCATTTTGAGTTAATTTTGTGTATGTGTGAAGTAAGAATGAATTTTGTTGTTTTGCACGTAGGGATCAGATTCCAATTATTTCAGCACTATTTATTGAAAAACTATCACTTTCTCATTGAATTACTTTATAGAAAATCAGTTCTGCTTGTACTGACTTTTTTCTTGACTATGCATTACATTTCTCTGTATTTTTCTTTTTTTTTATTGAATATGAGATATTTTGGGTGATACATTGTAGAGAATTACTAGATAATTCCCTAGAATTTGTGTAGGCCTGATTTTTATGCTTTATTAGTGAGGAACTGTGGAAGGCCAAAGGTATTTTGGCAGCATACTAACTTGGTGGGACTCAACCTTTAAACTCCGTTGCTCTATGGATCTTGTTGGAGCTTGGTACTAGGGTTTCCTGGGGAAAACTATAGCAGGTCTTACTCTAGGACATAAGTCTTGCTCCAAGAGTCACCTTTTGGGGTGACTCTGGTGGATGTCGGGGCTTCCCTGGCAGCTCAGAAGGTAAAGAATCTGCTTGCAATGTAAGAGACCCGGGTTGGATCCCTGGATCGGGAAGATCCCCTGGAAAAGGCAATGGATACCCACTCAAGTATTCCTGCCTGGAGAACTCCAAGGACAGAGGAGGCTGGTGGGCTACAATCCACGGGGTTGCAAAGAGTCAAACATGGCTGAGCACCTAACAACACTGATGGATGTCAGGGCTGCTAAAAAAAGAAGTTTTAGGAAAATCTCTGTGCTCTAGCAAGCCTGGAACTTCAGTATCTGTAGGTTCTGCTTAACCTAAAACATCTTTGTCTAGCTCTTGACCCTATTGTAGCTGCTATATTAAACCTCTGGTGTTTTTCCTGAGAATCTACAGCTCATGCTCAGCCATGGACTTGAGGTGGTCCATCCCATAGATTTTGGAGACAGCTCTCTGATGCCTCTAACCACCACATTCCAACTGCTTCAGGAACCCAGAACTCTGACCTCTGCACCCTTAGCTCAGTGAGACCACTGTACTGTGCTTAGACTCTACTTCTCTATGCTGTAGTCAGCAAATTATTTCCCGACAGAGAACTGAGCAACTGCAGGGCTTACTTTATGAGTTTCCTTCCTCACACATCAGACTTAAAACTGACTGCTGTCCATTGCCTGAAAAACTGTTGCCTAATATGTTTTGTTCAGATCTAAGGATGCTGATGGCAAGAAGTCTAGCTTGGTACCATTTATTCCATGACAATGGAAGCTGAAACTCTCTCCATTAAGATTTTTAAGCAGAGAAATACAGTATTATATTTATATTTTAGAAGGATCAATTTGGCTGTAATAGAAAGGAATTGGTGGGGAACAATATTAGAGGTAGAAACATAACATGTGGCAGTGTCAGAAATACTGGGAAAAATTACTTACTAATAAATAAACATTTAGTGTTTACTACATTCCAGGCCTGATTCTCATTTTAATATTAACTCAATTATTAGAGATCCTGTAATATAAGTACTACTATTATCTTCATTTTTTTATAGGTTAGAAAACTGAGGGATGCAGAGGCTAAGCAGTTTGACTAAGGTAGAGCTAGAATTGAACCCAGTGGCCTAACTCCAGAGTGCAGGATTTTTAATCCTATGCAATGCTATGCTAAAGAAGACTAGACTGAAGTAGTAGAAATGAGCAACCTTTGCTTCATGTGCCTGAAGAGGATGCATTTCCCTTTCCAGACACTATTATCTACAAACATTCTGTCTCCAGTATGAACAGAATAATAATCCAGGCATCTTGGGAGATAAAGAAGAAGATTCAAAGCAGAAAAGACCCTCAACCTACAATTCAGGTAAAGAATCTCAAAAAGATACAAAATCATGAAATAAATAATTGTCAAACAAATTAATATACTACAGAGGAACTGCTGAAGTGCTAAGCAGTTGCTAAGGGAAGTGACAATTGCAAGGATAGGAAAGACTACCTGCAAGTTAAGAGAATGGAGCCTATTTTTATATCGATTACATTTAACAAGAGAAAGTCAGTCATAGTCCTGAGAGCCAGGAAGTCTCTGATGAGAACTTGCCATATAACCTATGAAAAGTCATTTGCCTCTGAATCAACTTACCCAACTATAAAATGGGACTAAAGTTATAACAGTCAAAAGCATAAATTGTTTAATCAATTTTCATTTTTAAAAAAGTTCATGAAAGTCACTGTAAAATGTATTTTGGTGCAATTGCTGAGGGAAAAAGCTGAAATTAATTACAGAGGAAATAATAAACCTAGAACATGAAAAAATGATGAAATTTTGCCATTATTTGAAGCAATGAGTGAAACAAAATACTTGTTATTATGAAATAACCTCACTTAGAGGTCAGAAACATGGCAGGAGGCTAAAATAAGAATCTTTAGAAGGGTTGTGAGTTCAGAACATTTGAGTTTAGGTCAACATGTCATGTTACCAAATTAAGAGCGTCTTCTGAATTTTGGTGATAAACAACCATTATGATTAAAATATCCCATAAAAACCATGTTTTCAAAAAGTGCTGTTTACATTCATCTGTGGAAAATTGTGTCCTACTGATAACCCAAATGCATGACTTAAACCATCTGCTGTTTCTGCTGATGTGAAAGAGAAGGATATTGAACACAAATGTCACCTACAGCAGTGAGTTGGTTTGCTGGGAAGGTTCTGCTCATTTTTAGTGCTTTAATGTGAACTAACTACACTTCAGGAATATTCTCAAAAGGAGCTCCCCAGGCTTCTATCCTGGTAAAGGTGGGTTTACCTGGAGGAGGACTAGAATGATAATAGCACAGGCTAGTATGAAAGGAGAGAAACAGTCACCATACTTATGAATTTCCAACTCTACTTAAGATATACATGCAATATATGGAATTTGAAAGATGGTAACGATAACCCTATATGCGAGACAGAATAAGAGACAGAGATGCATAGAACAGTCTTATGGACTCTGAGGGATAAGGTGAGGGTGGGATGATCTGAGAGAATATCATTGAAACATGTATATTATCATATATGAAACAGAACACCATTCCAGGTTCAATGCATGAGAGAAATGCTCAGGGCTGGGGCAATGGGATGACCCGGAGGGATGGGACGGGGAGGGAGGTGGGAGGGGGGTTCAGGATGGGGAACACATGTAAACCCATGGCTGATTCATGTCAATGTGTGGCAAAAACCACCACAATATTGTAAAGTAATTAGCCCCCAACTAAAATAAATAAATTTATATAAAAAAAGATATACATGCAATCCAAAGCTTCACGTGAGAGACCATGTGACAGAAATAGCCGAGATTTTTGTGGGAAATCAATCTAGATTCAAATTCCTTTTTCTAATCTAGACCAAATTATGTGAATTTTCTGAATCTTAGTTTCTTTATCCATAAAAAAAAAAAATTTAAATGACTGTAGTGAATGGCGGTCCCCATACGTTCATGTCCTAACTCCCGGGACCTGTGAGTGTGAACCCATCTGGAAACAGGGGTCTTCGCAGATGTAATTAAGTTAGGGATCTTGAGGCATGATCACTTAGAATTTTCTGGGTGGGTTATAAGTCCGAAAAAAAATGTGCTCATAAGAGACACAGACAGGAGAGACACAAAGGGAGAAGAGAAGGCCATGTGAAGATGACAATCGATACTAGAATCTGTTGTTGTTGTTTGTTTTCAGTCATTCAGTTGTGTCCAACTCTTTTGTGACTGCATGGACCAGACTCCTCTGTCCATGGGATTTCCCAGGCAAGAATACTGGAGTGGGTTGCTATTTCCTTTCCCAGGGGATCTTCCTGATCCAGGGATTGAACTCTCATCTCCTGCACTGCAGGTGGATTTGTTACTGCTGAACCATCAGGTAAGCCCCAGATATTGGAATTATCCAGCCACAAATCAGGGAATGCCAGAACTACTGGAAGATGGAAAAGGCAAAGAAAGATGCCCTTTGGGCCAAGCAAGGACCTTTTGATACTCTGATCAAGGAACTTACTTCACTGCATTGGCCCAAGCTTACGGAATTTACTGCTTGTACCACTTTCTCCACTATCCTGAAATAGCTGGTTTGACAGACTGGCAAAATGGCTTTTTGAAGACTTAGTTATAGCACCAGTTAGGTACCACCCCTACTAACCCATTAGCAAAATTTTTGCTTCTTTTTCCCAAGACCTTATGCCCTGCTAACCAAAGGAATGCTTTCACCAGGAGATACAACAATGATTCCACTGATCTGGAATTTAAGACTGTCATCCAGCCCCTCTGAGCTTCACTCCTGTAAATCAACAGGCAAAGAAGGGTGTTACCATGCTGAGGCAAAGAAGGGTGTTACCATGCTGCCCAAGGTGATTGACCCTGATTTTAAGGAAAAATTGGACAGTGTAGATAAAGAAGACAATGTCTGGAATACAAGTGAACCCTTACAATGTCTCTTAGTATTATTGTTGCCTATGATTAAGGTCAGTGGAAAACTAAAACACTTCAATCTAGGCAGGACCCCTAATCTCCCATATCCTTCAGAAATCAATGTTTGAATCACTCCACTAGGTAGCAAACCATTATCAGCTGAAGTGCTTGATGATGACAAAGGTAATACAGACAGGGTAGTGAAAGAAGTTAATTAAAAGTAGTAAAAGTAGTAATTACAACCACGTGACCCATCATGTATGGATGTAAGAGTTGGACGGTGAAGAAAGCTGAGCGCCACAGAATTGATGCTTTTGAACTGTGGTGTTGGAGAAGACTCTTGAGAGTCCCTTGGACTGCAAGGAGATCCAATCAATCTATCCTAAAGGAGATCAATCCTGGGTGTTCATTGGAAGGACTGATGTTGAAGCTGAAACTCCAATACTTTGGCCACCTCATGCGAAGAGTTGACTCATTGGAAAAGACCCTAATGCTGGGTAGGATTGGGGGCGGGAGGAGAAGGGGACGACAGAGGATGAGATGGCTGGATGGCATCACTGACTCGATGGACATGGGTTTGCGTAGACTCCGGGAGTTGGTGATGGACAGAGAGGCCTGGCGTGATGCAATTCATGGGGCCGCAAAGAGTCAGACACGACTGAGCGACTGAACTGAACTGACCAATTACAGAATTGAGGACTCTAATAGTTATGGGTATGTCCTCACTTTAATATATTTTTACACATAATCATTGTTTTCTTCATTCTCTTATCCCCTTATAAGATGTATTGACTTTATGTGCTGTGTTCTAAGTTGCTTCAGTTGTGTCCAACTCTTTGCGACCTTATGGACTAGAGCCTGCCAGGCTCCTCTGTCCGTGGGGTTCTCCAGGCAAGAATACTGGAGTGGGTTGCCATGCACTCCTCCAGGGAAGATCTTCCTAACCCAGGAATCAAACCCATGTCTCTTATGTCTCCTGCATTGGCAGGCAGGTTCTTTACTACTAGCGCCACCTGGGAAGCCCACTGACTTTATATTACAGTATTTTAAGTATTGTCAACTTTAAATCATGAAATTTAGTGTGGTTTTCACTGTATGCAGGATAGGTGTATCACGGCAGATAGTATTTTGACCTTTATATTATCTTTATTTGGAGATTAAATATGCTTTAAGGAGATTTATATGGGTATCAAGTCGACAAGGGTTGGATTTATGATGATTAATTTTATGCATCAACGTGACTGGGCCACAGGGTACCTAGATATTTGGTTAAACATTCTAGGTGTTTCTGTGAGGGTGTTTCTGAATGACAGTAACATTTGAATCAGCAGACTGAATAAAACAGAATACACTACCTAATGTGGATCTCTTTATCCAACCTGTTGGAGGCCTGACTAAAACAAAAAAGGCTGAATAAGGGAGAATTCAGTCTCTGCCTGACTGTCTTTCAGCTGGGATATATGCCTTCTCCTGCTTTTGGACTTAGGCTTAGACTAGAATTTACACTACTGGTGCTTCTGGTTGTCAGGACTTTGAATTTAGATTGGAAATTACATCACTGGCTCTCTTGGTTCTCAGACCCTCAGACAAGGGCAGTACCACTTCTATAGTATTCATGCCAAGAAAGCATGAGCTGACACTGGTCCCAAGGAACATTAGATGTACCTTGGGTTAAAAAAACAAAACAAAACAAAAAACATACTTCCAAATGAAAGGTCTCACTATTTTAAAACTCAAGATCATAAAAATCAGAGAAAGATTGGGAACTGTTCCAGATTTAAGAGCTTAAATAGAAATGACAATTATTTGAATTGGATGCTAGACAAGAAATCAAAAAGAGACGCAATTTGTACAGGTGGTGAAATCTAAACAAGGTCTGTAGATTGGATGGTAGTGTTATAGGACTACTGATTTTTTTGACATACGCATTTGGCTATGTAAGAGAGTATTCTCTTGTTTGGAATATACACACTGATGGATTAAGAGAAAAGAGAGAGACAAATGTTGGTAGAATGCTAATATTTGGAGAACTTGGGGGTGAGGGACTATAGGGGGTTTTGTACTATTTTGTAATTCTTCTCCCAATTTAAAATTATTTTAAAATAAATAATATAAGAGGTTCTTAGAAATGTGCATCTCTTACCGAAGTTCCCTGATCCTTCACCAAATTAATTTATATTCTCATTTATTTCCATTCCCTTCTTCTTATTTCACCACTAAATCATCCATGTTTTTACCCAAAATTTCCATATATGCCTTTCAAGAAAATTCCTGAGATTTATTAAACCAGAAACAGAAAAAAAGATACAGCCTGACCCCTGGTAAACTGTCTTTGTGCATATCCTCCTTCCTTGCCTTCTTAACTTTGGGAGTAGAATCTGAATCTAAGCAGACTGCAATACATCTGCATCTAATTTCTCATTTCTAATAATTACATAGGCAAGATTAAGTATACACATTTAATTGGGAGCTCCCAAATACTGGAGGCTGAAGTATGACCAAGTATACCTAAGCAAAAAATCATTCCAGTATGAGAACATGCCACAGACTTAAGGAACCTAGCTTCAAAAAGCAAGAAGCTAAAATATGGGAAAATATCACATTCTTCTCAGATGCCCCTAAGTCTAAAACTGGTGATGTCCAGTGGCATTTGCTGTGACCACAAAAAATGTTCCTTTCTTCCAGAAATGCACATTCATTTGATCCTTGTGAAACTGCAACTCTCCAATCCAAATCAGAATCCAGACCGTGGGCTTAGGAAACTGTTTTGATAACAACCAAAAAATTCAGAATGTCTTACAGACACCATAGTGGGAAGGATCCAGTAAAGGAAATAACTTTACTCAACAGAAGACCCCCAGGAGGACCCACATTATGATTTAGTCAATATCAGTCGAGAATATGGGGGTAATAAGTGAGGTTCTTTACCCAGAAGCCAATTGTGCAGAGAGGTAAAGAAAACAGTTAAAACAGAGTAGAGGCTAGACAAATTCACAATTATATTTTGTCACCGGATCATATTCTACCTAAGGCTGCACCAAATATTTTTAATTCCTAATATTAAAAAAAAGTAAGAAAGTCAAAGAAGAAAGAGACATTGGCGTGGAATATAAAGCATTCTTTCTCTAAGAAAATGGTGCACATTTTCTTCATATTTTCTCTAACATTTTTACAATTGGGAAAACACCTTGGCAGGCTACAAATATTTATGTATAGTCTAACTTCTTCAAGTGTTTTCCAGTTACCCTGCTGGATGCTTCATAGCATATGATGAGCTGATGAATCTTCCTGGTGGTTTAGATTTGAATGACGCATGTATTTCTATCATCCCTATAGCATATTACCACAAGATAGATAAATATGTAGAAAACAGCATTGGCTTTACTATCTGCACAGGTGATAGGCACAGGCTTTGCTATCTGTGTAGGCCACAGGGAACAGGATCTTCCTTAAACCACTTACAATAAAACGTGGTAAGACATTCATATGCCAAGACTGTTTCACCCAGAAGCTTTCAAAAAAATGGCATCAGCCTACTACTTTTTGCACATAGTGCAATTCTGAGTCATTAAAGCCAAAAAGTGTTGAATAAACCTAAAAATAGGATGTGAGGGTACGAAAGATATGAAATAAGGGAAGTTTGTATTTAAGTCATTGTTGAGTGATTCAGACAAACAATGACTAGTGGAAGATTCTAGTTTTTATCAGCCTTATGTCAGCATGCATAGCCTTTGCTTACCACTCATGTGACAGTGGGAGCACCTGATACCCTTAGTGAAAGAAGTCTGGGTCACCAAGAGGAGTAGTATAATAGCAATCATGATGCTGGCACAGTTGTTGAGACAGATTATAACATCTGGCAGAAACTACAATATCAGACAGGGAAACAGGAACACATGGCTAGCGCACCCCAGCTTCCCAGAGAGTAGGTAACTGTGGAAAAGTGATCCTTACCTAGAGAAGTTCACTTTTACGGCAAGAGTAAAGATCATATGGAATCTGGAAAAATGGTACCAGTGACCCTACATACAGAACAGCAAAGGAGACACAGACATAAAGAACAGACTTTTGGACTCAGTGGGAGAAGGAGAAGGTGGGATGATTTGAGAGAATAGCACTGAAACATATACACTAACATGTAAAACAGATAACCCGTGCCAGTTTGATGCATGAAGCGGGGCACCCAAAGCCAGTACTCTGACAACCTAGAGGGATAGGGTGGGGAGGCAGGTGGGAAGGCGGGGTTCAGGATGGAGGAGAAATGTATACCTATGGCCGATTCATACTGATGTACGGCAAAAACTATCACAATACTGTAAAGTTTAAAATAAATAAATAAATAAAAATTAAAAAAAATAAACCCAAAAAAGTTTAGTTTGAGAATCTCAGTTGGCCTAACCTAGACTCACTTCTCCACTACCACACAGCTACCTTGACAAGGAACCCTAATAACAGTCATAAACTTTATACATTTATACAAATTCTTCAGTGGAATCTGAGTCACCATGATTTTATCTTATAAATTATAGAAGTGACGATCAATTACTCTCCTTACCACATCCTTCTGTTTGTATTTATAACATCATATCACTAAAAGCATTAAAGTTTCAGTTCCTAATTACACAGGGCTCTTGGCTGAGAGCAGAGTTATAGAGTCAGTTCCTGCCCTCTTGTTCAGCTGCTCAGTCATGTCCAGCTCTTTGCGACCCCATGGACTGCAGCGTGTCTGGCTTCTCTGTCCTTCACTATCTCTCAGAGTTTGCTCAAACTCATGTCCTTTGAGTTCATGATGCCATTCAAACACCTCATCCTCTATCATCCCCTTCTCCTCCTGTCCTCAATCTTTACCAGCATCAGGGTCTTTTCCAACTAGTGAGCTCTTCATATCAGGTGGCCAAAGTATAGGAGCTTCGACCTCAGCATCAGTCCTTCCAATGAATATTCATAGTTGATTTCCTTTAGGATTGACTGACCTGATCTACTGCAGTCCAAGGGACTCTTAAGAGTCTTCTCCAACATCACAGTTTAAAAGCATCTGTTCTTCACAGCACTCAGCCTTCTTTATGGTCCAACTCTCACATCTGTGCATGACTACTGGAAAAACCACAGCTTGGACTATATAGACCTTTGTTAGCAAAGTGATATCTTTGCTTTTTAACATGCTATTTAGGTTTGTCACAGCTTTTCTGTCTTTAGGGGTTTCAAATCTAAAAGCAACAAAACTAGAGTTTTGCAAATGTAATCAATATGAGGTCATTAGTGTGGGCTCCAATCCAAAGTGATTGGTGTCCTTATAAAAAGAATACCATATTAAGAGACACACATGCACACAGGATGAATGCCATACAAAGGCTGGAGTTAAGCTCCACAAGCCAAGGAATGACTAGAAGCTAGGAGAGAGGCCTGGAATATATTTTTCCCTAGAAACTTCAGAGGCAACATAGCCCTAATAACACCTTGATTTCAGACTTTTGATCTTCAGAATTGTGAGACAATAAATTCCTCTTGTTCCCCAGATTGTGATACTCTGTTATAGCAATTGTAGGAAATTAATATGACAGTAAAATAAAGCACTTGGAGCAGTAGCTCAGAGATTTTGCCCAATGTGAGAGTCCACGAGAAAAGGAACTCTGAATAATACATGGAAATCTGTTGCTTTTCTATACACTAATAATTGCCTATCAGAAAGAGAAAGTAAGAAAATAATTCCATTTACAACTGCATCAAAAAGAATACAATACCTAGGAATAAACTTAACCAAAGAGGTTAGAGACTTATATTCTGAAAACTATAAGACTGACAAAGGAAACTTCAGTTCAGTTCAGTTCAGTCGCTCAGTCATGTCCGATGAATCGCAGCACTTCAGGCCTCCCTGTCCATCACCAACTCCCGGAGTCTACCCAAACCCATGTCCATCGAGTCAGTGATACCATCCAGCCATCTCATCCTCTGTCGTCCCCTTCTCCTCCTGCCCCCAATTCTTCCCAGCATTAGGGTCTTTTCCAATGAGAAGATAATACAAATAAAAGGAAAGACACCTCATCTTCACGGAATGATATTGTTAAAATGCTCATACTCCCCTAAGCAATCTACAGATTCAATGCAATCTCCATCAAGATATCAATGGCTTCTTGCATAGAACTAGACCAAATTATCCTAAAATTTATATGAAGCCACAAAAGACCCCAAACAGCCAAAGAAATTTTGAATAAAAAGAACAAAACTAGAGGTTTCATGTTCCTTGACTTTGAACTATACTACAAAGCTAAATAGTTAGAACAGCATGGTACTAGCACAAAATAAGACACATAGACCAATGAAACAAGATGTGTGCTTAGTCGCTTAGTTGTGTCTGACTCTTTGCAACCTCATGGACTGTAGCCCTCCAGGCTCCTCTGTCCATGGAATTCTCCCAGCAAGAATATTGAAGTTGGTTGCCATTTCCTTCTCCAGGGAATCTTCCTAACCCAGGGATTGAACCCGGGTCTCTGGCATTGCAGGCAGATTCTTAACTCTCTGAGCCACCAGAATAAAGGGCTACAATTGAATGATCATCTCAGTGAAGAAAAAGTTAAACATCTCAATGCAGAAAAAGCATTTAACAAAATTCAATAATCCCTTTTATGGGATTCATAAATCCCTGTTTTATGCTGAGGATAAGACACTCAATAAACTAGGAATGTAAAAGAATTTCTTTATCATGGAAAAGTATATCTATGAAAAACTCATAACAAAATCACACTAAATAGTGAAAATTGAATGCTTCCCCTAAAATTAGAAACAAGTCAAGGGTATCTTCTCCCTCCACTTTTATTCACATTGTATTGGAGTTCAAAGGACAAATTCAAAATCCAGGATATGATATGTAAAGCCTTTTAACATGTGTCTCAACCTAATATTCAAACTTCATTTCTTCCCACTTAGTGAAAAGAAGTCTTCAGCCACAAAGAAGTCTTTAGCCACACAGAAGTACTCACCAAACATGGCATGTTCTTTTACATCTCTATGTCTTTAATAGCCTATCCTCTCTTCCCCAGTAGCTCAGATGGTTAAGAATTTGCCTGCAATGCCAGACACCCAGGTTCGATCCCTGAGTCAGGAAGATCCCCTGGAGTAGGGAATGGCTACCCACTCCAGTATTCTTGTCTGGCTAATTCCATGGACAGATAAGCCTGGCGGGCTACAGACTATGGGGTCACAAAGAGTTGGACAGGACTGAATGTGTAACACTTTCACTTTCACTTTCTCCCTTGAAAGCATTTCATTCCTTTTCATGCTTTGTATACAGTCTTTGAAACTCAGTGTAACAACTTACTCTTACATCTTCAAGAACTGGTTACTTCCTCCTCTAGGAATCTCAGATACAATAAAGAAGTTCTTTTAACTGATCTTCACTTAGTGGACTTCTTATTAACCATCGCCCTTCATTTGCTCCATGTAACATGCTGATGTACATGGCCTCCTACATGTTCTCTGGTGTCCCACATTCTTCTGATCCCACTAATGGGGACTGAATTGTGAACTTACTAAGGATCTGATAGGTTTCTTCCAAAACCGGTTGACAGCTGCACTTACAAATTTATTCTTTTTTTTTTAATATGTTTTCTCATTGAATATAAGCTCCATGTGGACATGAATTTATCTCTTGGCCATTGCTAAATAGCCACTATTTTAACAGTGCTTGTGTATGATAAACTCTTAACAAGTATTTGTTGAACTGATTAAATATTATGTGAATAAGTAGTAATACTTTTGGCTGAAAAACACTTGCGTAAATGAGGAAAAATCTAACTGACAATAGTTTAAAAAATAGGGATTTATTTTCTGCACAAATATGAAGTCTGGAGGTAGAGCATTGCTGTCACTGATTTAGCAGCTCCATGATGGTCACATTTGGGAAGTTTTCTTGGCCTTTACCATATGGTTGCAGGATGTCTGGAGCACCTCAAAGTGTCACCTCTTAATACCATATGGGAGGCAAGGAAAATGGGAAGAAGTGCAAAACAGGTCCCTTACATTTCACCAGTTAGAACTGTGTGCTAAGTGAAACCTATCCTAGGTACTGGGCTAACAGAACCTGAAATCAGGTTACTCTCCCCAATGTCTGAACACAATCAGAGTTTTGTTAATGCACAGAAGAGAGAAGTAGGGAATGCCTTTTGGGATAGGCATCAGGCAGTGGCTGACACAATACACAAATCAAAAAAATGTAAGTGGGGAAGAAGTAAAATTACACATACATACATGTAGTTGATTATTATTTATGGCATTTATGTCCTATTAAATCATTATAAACAGTGAATTAGTGAGTACTGAACCATTGCTCGTTGTGAGAGTCTGTCTGTGGTCACGTTTTCACCAACTGACAAATACACAGCGTTGTTTTATATGAGTTTCTGTTTAACGACAGCTTATTGAATATATACTGCTGATTCATTAACATAGAATTCACAGGCAACTGCATGTCACTCATACTTAAACAACACTTAACTAACACACGTATTTTCTCCATAAGGCAAGTTGCAGCCTTCTTGCCCCCTGAGGAACACTTATATGTGTGTTGTGTGTTAAGTCACTTCAGTCGTGTCCAACTCTTTGTGACCCAAATGAACTAGTCCGCCAGGCTCTTCTGTCCATGGGATTCTCCAGGCAAGAATACTGGAGTGGGCTGCCATTTCCTCCTCCAGAGGATCTTCCTATGCCAGCAATTGAACCCATGTCTCTTATGTCTCCTACACTGGCAGGTAGCTTCTTTACCACTAGTGCCACCTGGGAAGCCCCAGGAACATTATACAGCACACCATAATTATGCTCTGTGGCAATTTTAAACAGTAAAACCCTTAACAAAAGTACACACATCAAATAGACTTTAAAGGACACTTGTTTGCAGTATGAGAGATGAAACAAGAAGGCAAAACATTGACTTGTTCGATGTCTGCTGAGAATGTGTGTAGTTGAATGACTCAAATTTTTTTGTTGCTTTCTGTCCACAATGACAGTGGATATGTCCACAGATGACTTTGAAATCACTGGGACTTTCGGTTTTGGGGTTACAAATACATTTTAGAAAGTAAGTGAATTAAACATAGGATCTGTAAAAAATTAGGATTTCATTATAAATTTTTCTTATTCTCTTTTTTAACCATGTTTACTTTATCAGTGGATTATGGCATTGTCTATGCTGCCTCTTTCTTTCTCCTTACCATACTAGCTTGACTACATTTGCTAGCTTTCCTTGGAGCAAGGCACAGTCTTGTGGTAGCCTTCTCGCCAGAGGAATGAACACAGAAGCAATATGTACTATCCAGACTAGGCCCACAAATATCTCCAAACAAGAATGTCTGTGTCCTTTTCCTTTTTGCAGTCTGGAATGGAGACAACCCTCAGGGAAGTTTGGGGAGACTTGTGTTGAATTTTCTAGAGTCACAGGGTGGGAGAAACCATTGAAAGGAAACCGAGAAATTACTATCCCTTAATCGTCATTTGGAGGTGAACTTTCACTCAACATGAGGGAAAAATATGCTTTTATGTTAAATCACTGAGATTTGGAGATTTATCTGTATGTATCAGCTGCTGCTGCTGCTGCTGCAAAGTCGCTTCAGTCGTAGTCCGACTCTGTGCGACCCCATAGACGGCAGCCCACCAGGCACCCCCATCCCTGGGATTCTCCAGGCAAGAAATATAACAGCTAGAGCTACCTTATAGCTTCCCTGATGGCTCAGATGGTAAAAAAAAAAAAAAAGAGCTGCCTCTAAGGTAGGAGACCTGGGTTTGATCTCTGGGTCAGGAAGATACCCTGGAGAAGGAAATTGCAACCCACTCCAGTATTCTTGCCTGGGGAATCCCATGGACAGAGGAGCCTGGCAGGCTACAGTCAAGAGCTACCTTAAGCAATACTACTCAACAACTATCCCAATTAGTGATACATTGTCTATGTTTCTACCATCTAATTGTCTGAAGGATGTACCTTAATTGCTCTGTAGGGTTTGATGAGGATATTATTTTACTAAATTATCTCTGGCCAGCTTTAGCATCAAGGCCAAAATGACAGTAAAGAAAGCTGAGTTATTGGCTACACATTCAAAGTAGTCTTCTATGCATAGATTCATGGTTTTGTTTGTTACAATCTATTGCATTGGAAAACATAGGTTCTAGAATTTTTTTTATAAATTCACATTCACTAAATTGGTAGGATGTTGGCAACTTGATCTCTGGTTCCTCTGCCTTTTCTACAACCAGCTTGAACATCTGGAAGTTCACAGTTCATGTATTGCTGAAGCCTGGCTTGGAGAATTTTGAGCATTCCTTTACTAGCATGTAAGATGAGTGCAGTTGTGCGGTAGTTTGAGCAATCTTTGGCATTGCCTTTCTTTAGGATTGGGATGAAAACTGACCTTTTCCAGTCCTGTTGCCACTGCTGAGTTTTCCAGATTTGCTGGCATATCGAGTGCAGCACTTTCACAGCATCATCTTTCAGGATTTGAAATAGCTCAACTGGAATTCCTTCACTTCTACTAGCTTTGTTCGTAGTGATGCTTTCTAAGGCCCACTTGATTTGACATTCCAGGACATCTGGCTCTAGGTGAGTGATCACACCATCGTGATTATCTGGGTTGTGAAGATCTTTTTTGTACAGTTCTTCTGTGTATTCTTGCCACCTCTTCTTAATATCTTCTGCTTCTGTTAGGTCTATACCATTTCTGTCCTTTATCAAGCCCATCTTTGCATGAAATGTTCCCTTGGTATCTCTCATTTTCTTGAAGAGATCTCTAGTCTTTCCCATTCTGCTGTTTTCCTCTGTTTCTTTGCATTGATTGTTGAGGAAGCCTTTCTTATCTCTCCTTGTTGTTCCTTGGAACTCTGCCTTCAGATGGGTATATCTTTCCTTTTCTCATTTGCTTTCTGCTTCTCTTCTTTTAACAGCTATTTGTAAGGCCTCCTCAGACAGCCATTTTTCCTTTTTGCATTTCTTTTCCTTGGGGATGGTCTTGATCACTGCCTCCTGGACAATGTCACGAACCTCTGTCCATAGTTCTTTAGGCACTCTGTCTATCAGATTTAGTCCCTTAAATCTATTTCTCACTTCCACTGTATAATCATAAGGGATTTGATTTAGGTCGTACCTGAATTGTCTAGTGGTTTTCCCCACTTTCTTCAATTTCAGTCTGACTTTGGCAATAAGGAGTTCATGATCTGAGCCATAGTCTGCTCCCGGTCTTGTTTTTGCTGACTGTATAGAGCTTCTCCATCTTTGGTTGCAAAGAATACAATCAATCTGATTTCAGTGTTCACCATCTGGTGATGTCCATGTGTAGAGTCTTCTCTTGTGTTGCTGGAAGAGGGTATTTGCTATGACCAGTGCATTCTCTTGCCAAAACTCTATTAGCCTTTGCCCTGCTTCATTCTGTACTCCAAGGCCAAATTTGCCTGTTACGCCAGGTGTTTCCTGACTTCCTACTTTTGCATTCCAGTTCCTTATAATGAAAAGGACATCGTTTTTGGGTGTTAGTTCTAAAAGGTCTTGTAGGTCATCATAGAACCGTTCAAGTTCAGCTTCTTCAGCGTTACTGGTCAGGGCATAGGCTTGGATTACCGTGATATTGAATGGTTTGCCTTGGAAACAAACAGAGATCATTCTGTCGTTTTTGAGACTGCATCCAAGTACTGCATTTTGGACTCTTTTGTTGACCATGATGGCCACTCCATTTCTTCTAAGGGATTCTTGCCCACAGCAGTAGATATAATGCCCATCTGAGTTAAATTCACCCATTCCAGTCCATCTTATTTCACTGATTCCTAGAATGTCGACGTTCACTCTTGCCATCTCCTGTTTGACCACTTCCAATTTGCCTTGATTCATGGACCTACATTCCAGGTTCCTATGCAATATTGCTCTTTACAGCATTGGACTTTGCTTCTATCACCAGTCACATCCACAGCTGGGAATAGTTTTTGCTTTGGCTCCATCCCATCATTCTTTCTGGAGTTATTTCTCCACTGATCTCCAGTAACATACTGGGCACCTACCAACCTAGGGAGTTCATCTTTCAGTGTCCCATCTTTTTGCTTTTTCATACTGTTCATGGGGTTCTCAAGGCAAGAATACTGAAGTGGTTTGTCATGCCCTTCTCCAGTGGATCACATTCTGTCAGACCTCTCCACCATCAAATTGCCAACATCCGCTGGATCATCGAAAAAGCAAGAGAGTTCCAGAAAAACATCTATTTCTGCTTTATTGACTATGCCAAAGCCTTTGACTGTGTGGATCACAAGAAACTGTGGAAAATTCTGAAAGAGATGGGAATACCAGACCATCTGACCTGTCTCTTGAGAAACCTGTATGCAGGTCAGGAAGCAACAGTTAGAACTGGACATGGAACAACAGACTGGTTCCAAATAGGAAAAGGAGTCCGTCAAGGCTGTATATTGTCACCCTGCTTATTTAACTTATATGCAGAGTACATCATGAGAAACGCTGGGCTGGAAGAAGCACAAGCTGGAATCAAGATTGCTGGGAGAAATATCAATAACCTCAGATATGCAGATGACACCACCCTTATGGCAGAAAGTGAAGAAGAACTAAAGAGCCTCTTGATGAAAGTGAAAGAGGAGAATGAAAAAGTTGGCTTAAAGCTCAACTTTCAGAAAACTAAGATCATGGCATTTGGTCCCATCACTTCATGGGAAATAGATGGGGAAACAGTGGAAACAGTGTCAGACTTTATTTTGGGGGGCTCCAAAATCACTGCTGATGGTGACTGCAGCCATGAAATTAAAAGATGCTTACTCCTTAGAAGGAAGGTTATGGCCAACCTAGATAGCATATTTAAAAGCAGAGACATTACTTTGCCAACAAAGGTCCGTCTAGTCAAGGCTATGGTTTTTCCAGTGGTCATGTATGGATGTGAGAGTTGGACTGTGAAGAAAGCTGAGTGCCGTAGAATTGATGCTTTTGAACTGTGGCGTTGGAGAAGACTCTTGAGAGTCCCTTGGACTGCAAGGAGATCCAACCAGTCCATCCTAAAGGAGATCAGTCCTGGGTGTTCATTGGAAGGACTGATGTTGAAGCTGAAACTCCAATACTTTGGCCACCTCATGCGAAGAGTTGACTCACTGGAAAACACCCTAATGCTGGGAAGGATTGGGGGCAGGAGAAGGGGATGACAGAGGATGAGATGGTTGGATGGCATCACTAACTCGATGGACATGGGTTTGGGTAAACTCTGGGAGTTGATGATGGACAGGGAGGCCTGGCATGCTGCGATTCATGGGGTCACAAAGAGTCAGACACGACTGAGTGACTGAACTGAACTGAACTGAAACTGGTAGGGATATATGATTATTTACATATCTGCTACATTGGATAGATAATTTGGCCTAAAAGATACAGCCTTTGTAGGGAAACCCAAGAGGGGTTCAATATGTTCAGCTACATTAAATGCATGAAACCCAGGAAGCGAGGGGGAAAGTTAAACATTTTAGCTCTCATGAACATTTCTGGAATGTCTTTAGTTTCTGGCTCACTATTCTCCTTTCAATCAGTCTCCTCTCCCCTTCAACTTTCTCTTCACAAAAAGTCTAATTTAAGAACCTGTTGGAAAACAGCAAATTAAAAGAGGTCCCAAAATATTTGTTCCCTTCACTGATAGCACTTCAGAGAAAAGAATTAAAGTTATCCTAAAGACTCTTCTCATGGGCATGCTCTGTGTTCCAGACTACTTACTAAACCTTTGGTCATGAGCTGAGATCCTCACCATCTCTTGGACAATTTTTTATCTCCCAGGGAAGTTTTATTTTCATCAATAAACATTTACCAAGATGCTGTGTTTCAAGCTTCAAATTAGGTACTACACCAAGAATTCAAAGTTGACAGAGTCTCTATTCTGAGGAACTAGAGACCTGAATAACATATTAAACAATGTAATAAGTACTATACTAGTGATATGTACAGTACAGAATTCCACAAGAACAACACTGGGAAGATGGGGGAGAGGACTAAGGGTAGGTAAGACTTCACAGTGAAGGAGATCTTGGTGCTAGCCCTTAAAGGATTTATGGGATCTTCTTGACATGCAGAGGCAAGAGAAGGGTTCTGGACAGAGGGTGTAGTCACTGCAATGGCCCCAGAGACAAGAAAAAACAAAATGTGTTCAAGCCACGGTGAGGAGTTCAGTACGACTGGAATGTAGCAGGAGGAATGAAGGGGGAAGTCAGAAATGAAATTTTTAAAAGTAGAAATGATTCGGCCACAAACGTTTTGTAGGCAACATATCAGAGGAAAACTGAAATATGATTCCTCACAGCTTTCTAAGGAGGGTGGAACCAACCATCAAGAGTCTTTATTACTTTCCTGAGTGAGATAATGAGTGTGGCTATGCATATTTGGTATATTTGGTTCATTATAAGATATACAAGAAAGGAAATGGATAGAGAGAGTTATAGGTACAAAGAAAGGAATTGGAAGATTTAGGACCTTCATGCTGGAGGATCAGGAAAAAAAAAAAAAGCCCATAAGTGGCCACACAACAGAAAAAAGACTGGAAAAGAATGAAAACTGTGATCAGGATTTATTGAGCTATTTGCCATGTGGTGAATGACCTCTGCCTCTCCCATGAAACTATAGGTAACTTCTACATTGTTTGTTAAAGTTTTGGTATGACAGGATTATTTATGAAGAGAGCAAAGAAGTTCTGGTTTCACCTGCAAGGTTGGTACTAGATGCAAATAGAAGCTGTCTACTGGAAATCACTAATTTATGCTAAACTTGATGCTGAATCTGTAGGCAACCAGGACCACAGATTTTGAGCAGATAGCAGATTTTTAGGACTAACAGCTCTGGATTAAAAAATTTAAACCAGTGATGGTACAGCAGAGATTGTAAGCTGTTCAGGGCCTTCAGTGAACTGGGGAATGCTCTTCTCACGACAATGGTGGAAGCACAAGGGAGTAAAAAGAAACAAATGATTTTTCTTACAGCCCAGCTCAGAACTAGCATTTATCATTTCTTTTTTTAAAAATAAAACTTTTTATTCTGTATTGGAGTATAACTGATCACTCAGTCACCTCTGCCCCCATTTCATAGTGAAAGCAAATCACATGACCAAGTCCAACATCAGTGGGACATGTAAGTTTAATTCTGTCATAAAGGAGGGCAGGATTCATGGCAAAGAGAAAGAAGGAAGGAAAAATTGTGAACAAAGAAGACAAGGTACCTCAAAGTGTATCTCAAAATTGTTCTTTTTTGTGAAGTTTTCCGCAATTACTTCACCCTATTTCATTCCTTTATAACTCTTACTGTTATCACACTGCTCTGTTCATTTTACAGGGGAGTTTGCTTTATTTTATCTGCTTAGTTGGTTAAGAAGCCTGCCATATACCTAGATATAGAAGCGACTAGATAATGATCTTAAGGCAACTTTTCCAACATATTCTCAAAGCAAAAACACTATTCTTTATTTTGTGTGGCTATGTCACGCAAGGGAGAAATGGGGCAGCTGCACTCAACAAGAAGTACATGATGAAGTTTAAAGTTCATGAATAATAATGTCAGGAGGTGTTAATGAGTGCTACTCTTGGGAAAGGGAGGTTAATATTAGATGAGGTCCACAAAGACAGTTATCAACAGGCTCTTCTGTAAATACGTTTTATCACAAAGTTCTGAATATTATTATCAAATACTTTTGGATCTTTTGTTCAATATGAATTCTGTCTAAAGGATCCGAAGAAGTATTTGAGAATAACTAAAATAACAAGATTAAACCTGGACTGGCGATTCGTTTCACATATGATAATTTACATGCTTCCATGCCATTCTCCCATATCATCCCGCCCTCACCCCCTCCCATAGAGCCCATAATACTGTTCTATTTATCTGTGTCTCTTTTGATGTCTCGCATACAGGGTTATCTTTACCAATTGACTAAATACCATATATATGTGCTAGTATACTATATTGGTGTTTTTCTTTCTGGCTTACTTCACTCTGTATAATAGGCTCCAGTTTCATCCACCTCATTAGAACTGATGGGGACGGAGGTGGAAAGGGGGTTCTGGAAGGGGAAAACATGTACACCCATGGTGGATTCATGTCAATGTATGGCAAAACAAATATTGTAAAGTTAAAAAATAGAAAATAAACTAATTAAAAAAATAAATTAAATAAAATGATAATCAACAAGGACCTACTGTATAGCACAAGGAACTCTGCTCAACCTAAGGAACTCTGTAGTAACCTAAATGGGAAAAGAATTTGTAAAAGAATAGACATATGTATATGTATAACTGAATTACTTTGCTGTACACCTGAAACTAACACTGTATTTTTAACCAACTCTGCTCCAATATAAAATAAATTTTTAAAAAGAAAAAAAGATTAAAATAATTATTTAAAAACTTAATTCTGTGTTAAAATATGACACAAATATTATAAAAAGACAAAGATTATATTTGTAAATGTAACACATGTATGCTTTGTATACTATGGATTTTTTGTATATTATGTATACTTTGCATTCTTTATTAGCCTTAACATATAAAATATTCCTATAAACAAAGAAAAATCACATCAACAGAAACATGGGCAAAGAAGCTAATAGGCAACCAATAAAAAAAAGTAATAAAATGACTTATTTAAGTTTAACCCATTAGTAAAAAAATACAATGCTCCTGAAAATGAAATAGCATTTTAAACTTGCTAAATTAACAAAACGGGGAAGGCAATGGCAACCCACTCCAGTACTCTTGCCTGGAAAATCCCATGGATGGAGGAGCCTGGTAGGCTGCAGTCCATGGGGTCGCGAAGAGTCGGACACGACTAAGCGACTTCACTTTCACTTTTCACTTTCATGCATTGGAGAAGGAAATGGCAACCCACTCCAGTGTTCTTGCCTGGAGAATCCCAGGGACGGCGGAGCCTGGTGGGCTGCCGTCTATGGGGTCGCACAGAATCGGACACGACTGAAGCGACTTAGCAGCAGCAGCAGTAAATAAACAAAAACTTTTTTAAAAACCACTTTTTGACCACTCCCCGTGGTATACAGGATCTTCAGTTCAGTTCAGTCGCTCAGTCATGTCCAACTCTTTGCGACCCCATGAATTGCAGCACGCCAGGCCTCTCTGTCCATCACCAACTTCTGGAGTCTAACCAAACCCATGTCCATCGAGTCAGTGATGCCATCCAACAAGCTCATCCTCTGTCATCCCCTTCTCCTCCTGCCCCCAATCCTACCCAGAATTAGGGTCTTTTCCAATGAGTCAACTCCTCGCATGAGGTGGCCAAAGTATTGGAGTTTCAGCTTCAACATCAGTCCTTCCAATGAACACCCAGGATTGATCTCCTTTAGGATGGATTGATTGGATCTCCTTGCAGTCCAAGGGACTCTCAAGAGTCTTCTCCAACACCACAGTTCAAAAGCATCAGTTCTGCAGCGCTCAGCTTTCTTCACCATCCAACTCTCACATCCATACATGACCACTGGAAAAACCATAGCCTTGACTAGACGGACCTTTGTTGGCAAAGTAATGTCTCTGCTTTTAAATATGCTACCTAGGTTGGCCATAACCTTCCCTTCAAGGAATAAGCGTCTTTTAATTTCATGGCTGCAATCACCGTCAGCAGTGATTTTGGAGCCCCCCAAAATAAAGTCTGACACTGTTTCCACTGTTTCCCCATCTATTTCCCATGAAGTGATGGGACCAGATGCCATGATCTTAGTTTTCTGAAAGTTGAGCTTTAAGCCAACTTTTTCACTCTCTTCTTTCACTTTTATCAAGAGGCTCTTTAGTCCTTCTTCACTTTCTTCCATAAGGGTGGTGTCATCTGCATATCTGAGGTTATTGATATTTCTCCCGGCAATCTTGATTCCAGCTTGTGCTTCTTCCAGCCCAGCGTTTCTCATGATGTACTCTGCATATAAGTCAAATAAGCAGGGTGACAATATACAGCCTTGACGGACTCCTTTTATTATTTGGAACCAGTCTGTTGTTCCATGTCCAGTTCTAACTGTTGCTTCCTGACCTGCATACAGGTTTCTCAAGAGACAGGTCAGATGGTCTGGTATTCCCATCTCTTTCAGAATTTTCCACAGTTTCTTGTGATCCACACAGTCAAAGGCTTTGGCATAGTCAATACAGCAGAAATAGATGTTTTTCTGGAACTCTCTTGCTTTTCCGATGATCTAGAGGATATTGGCAATTTGATCTTTGGCTCCTCTGCCTTTTCTAAAACCAGCTTGACCATCTGAAATTTCACGGTTCACGTATTGCTGAAGCCTGGCTTGGAGAATTTTGAGCATTACTTTACTAGAATGTGAGATGAGTGCAATTCTGCGGTAGTTTGAGCATTCTTTGGCTTTTCCTTTCTTTGGGATTGGAATTAAAACTGACCTTTTCCAGTCCTGTGGCCACTGCCGAGTTTTCCAAATTTGCTGGCATATCGAGTGCAGCACTTTCACAGCATCATCTTTCAGGATTTGAAATAGCTCAACTGGAGTTCCATCACCTCCACTAGGATCTTAGTGCCCTGTAAAAGTGAAAGTCACTCAGTCGTGTCGACCCTTTGTGACCCCATGGACTATACAGTCCGTGGAATTCTCCAGGCCAGAACACTGGAGTGGGTAGCCTTTTCCTTCTCCAGGGGATTTTCCTAACCCATTGATCGAACTCATGTCTCCCGCATTGCTGGCAGATTCTTTACTGGCTGAGCCACAAGGGAAGCCCCAGAATACTGGAGTGGGTAGCCTATCCCTTTTCCAGGGGATCTTCCTGACCCAGGAACCAAATTGGGGTCTCCTGCATTGCAGGTGGATTCTTTACCAACTGAGCTATCAGGGAAGCCCATTTAGTGCTCTGACCAGGGCTCAAACTCATGCCCCATTGCATTGGAAGCACAAGTCTCAACTGCTGGACTGCCAGAGAAGTCCCAAGACTTTTACTTTATTTTATTTTATTTTATTGTTTATTAATTTATTTATTTTAATTGGAGGCTAATTACTTTACAATATTGTAGTGGTTTTTGCCATACATTGACATGAATCAGCCATGGGTTTACATGTGTTCCCCATCCTGAACCCCCCTCCCACCTCCTTCCCCATCCCATCCTCTGGGTCACCCCATTGCCCTAGCCCTGAGCATTTGTCTCATGCATCGAACCTGGAATGGTGTTCTGTTTCATATATGATAATACACATGTTTCAATGCTATTCTCTCAGATCGTCCCACCCTCACCTTCTCCCACAAAGTCCATAAGACTGTTATATGCATCTGTGTCTCTTTTTCTGTCTTGCATATAGGGTTATCGTTAACATCTTTCAAATTCCATATATATGTGTTAATATACTGTATTGGTGTTTTTCTTTCTAGCTTACTTCACTCTGTATAATGGGCTCCAGTTTCATCCATCTCATTAGAACTGATTCAAGTGTATTCTTTTTAATGGCTGAGTAATATTCCATTGTGCATATGTACCACAGCTTCCTTATCCATTCGTCTGCTGATAGTCCCAAGACTTTTAAAATATTTAAATTTAGTAAGGGTTTAGTGGAGGAGGAAATGGAAAACCACTCCAATATTCTTGCCTGGAAACTTCCATGGACAGAGTAGACTGGTGGGCTACAGTCCATGGGGTTGCAAAGGGTCAGGCACAATCGAGCAACCGAGCTCACATGCATAGGGAATCAGGCATACATTGCTGGGGGATGGTTTATATGCATCCTTTTGGTTTAGTCACTTTTACTTTAAGTAAGTTAGTTGAAGGAAATATTTCTGAAGAGGAACAAAAATTTAGTTACAAGCATGTTTATCATTGTGCTCTTTTTAATAGAAAAAAAGAAACAATATATGTTCAACAGTGGAAAACTGATTAGATAAGGCATATTATGTCTATATAATGAATTTCAGATGGAAAGAGATTCACACCATATTTTTGAAGGATGTAAATAGTTTCAAAACAATGTTATAGAATGGTCCTATTTTTAAAAAAGAATTATCTTTCTCTTAAAAGTAGAGGAATGCAAACAGAAGTTATAATTCCTAGGAGATTAGGATAGAGATGGCTCAAATCTTATTTTGTTTACCAAGTTTCAAGTGTCCTATGACGGATTTATATTTTTGTGCCACTAGAAACAAACAAAGTGTCATTTTAAAATAAAATTTTTCAAAAAGATGTTTAAAAGATAGTCTAAAAGATGACTTTAAAAATCTTTTTGAACAGCAGAATAAGAGCATAATTTCTAAAAATTACTACTGTAAGAGGACAACATTCATTCAAAAACACAAATTCTGAGATGATAAATAAAATTATATTATGTAAGAACCAAAATTTCTACTTAATTAACTGGCTGATTGAAAACTGGGTATTGATGAGATGAAGCGATCATCTTACTGAGGAAAAACAAGCACACTGGCCATGATGTCAGAAAAAAGTAATTCAGAAAGCAGAGGATTCCTGAAATATTTTAAATTACATCAATATGTTGTCTTGCCAGACTGTGTCTATTAATTTAGGTCTCTGTTGTCCATCTCCAGAAAAAAATGGTAAAATTCTGCCAAAAATCAGTCTAACACTGTTGCATTCAAAGGCGTGACAAATAATGTTTGCAAATACTGATAATGTCATATATTTGTACCGTGCTTTACAAATTATAAAGCACTTTCATATACATTTCATATCCCTCAAAGCAATGTTTATTTTATGTCTGTAAGTATAAGAAATAATAAAATAGAAAAAATAACAATTTCAACCAGTGCTTAGTTCCAACATCACAAACATCTATAAATATTTATTGACTTTTTTCTGTAGATAAGATATCTTACAAATAAATACCTTTTCCTGGACTGATTTTTCTATATGAAATGAAACTTGGCCTTCAGTATCACTCCATTTTATTGAAGTTACTTTCTTTTCTGTTTCCTCTCCCATACTATGAGCTCTATAAGTCTTTTTCTTTTAAATTAGTTTATTTATCTATTTTTTAACTTTACAATATTGTATTTGTTTTGCCATACATTGACATGAATCCACCATGGGTGTACATGTGTTCCCCTTCCAGAACTCCCCTCTCACCTCCCTCCCCATCCCATCCCTCCGGGTCATCCTGGTGTCTTATTCATGCTTGTTTCCTAACATTTGTTAATAGTAGATTACCCCTGGTGGCTCAGATGGTAAAGAAACTGCCTGCAATGCAGGAGACCCAGGTTTGATCCCTGGATTGAGAAGATGCCTGGAGAAGGGAATGGCAACCCACTCCATTATTCTTGCCTGGAGAATCCCATGGACAGAGGAGCCTGGTGAGTTACAGTCCATGGGGTCACAAACAGTCAGACATGACCGAGCGACTAATACACACACACACAACTACAGTAAGTACAAGATCAATGTTTCTTGAATGCTGAAAGAATTGCACTTTGTTTTAAACAATTAAATCAATGTTTTCTATGTAATATGTCAATTGCATCTCAATAAAGCTGAAAAAAATAAATGTTTTAGCAATTGTTGTTAAATTGATTTAGTCATCGATGGCATTTCTAATGATATGAAGTATGTTCCAAATACTAGCTGAGATATGACACTAAAGCTCAGCAGAGAAGCTGTTAACAACATAGACACAGTAACATTAATAGAATTTTTCTGTTGGTTCACAAGATTTGTTTTTTCCAAGTCTAAGTGTATAGAAAGCTGTCTCAACTCTACAAGCTGTCCTTGAATGAATGGACTGTTTTCTCCTATGGTGTTGAATTTCAGCTCTGAGCCTTATAAGACATCTCCATAGGTTCATTTGCCAAAATAGGCAGTCAATGTTGTTCTCATAAACCTTTTAAGATTGTTTTTCTTAATATTCCATCTCTTGTCTAGAGAAGACTTATGAACCAGAGAGGCTGCCATATTTCTATAAGAATTCAAACTTTTTTTTGGAATGATGTGTATTTAGAATGATAAGTGATTTCTAACATATCACAAATGTAGAGGTATGGTTGTCAACTATAGCTACTGGAGATCACTTCTCTCCTGCCCAAATTTTACTTCAATTCAAACTAAAGATGTTGATTCCCTTTTCAAGTGAAAATTCTCTAGCTATCAACAATCACCCGAGTTTCAGTTTGTTGAATGAGTCTCAGAGCCTTTCCTGAGGTCAATTTTTAATAAATTATCAGGCCCTAATTACTCAATCTGTGTAAAATATGAAAGAGGAGGACCCTTTCACAAAATTTACAGGTTTGTCTATCATAGTCTGGTCTTCTCCAAAGTCAAATATTTTAAATCAGTTGTAATTGGCTGTCACTGATTTCTGTCTCTCAAATTGAGAGAGATAAACTTTTCTAATTCCTTTGTTAGAAAACTCAGGCATATACCACAATTGTTGTTGTTTAGTTGCTTAGTTGTATCCAACTGTTTGTGAACCCATGAACTGTTGTAGCCCACCAGGCTCCTCTGTTAATGTCATTTCCCAGGCAAGAATACTGGGGTGGGTTGCCATTTCCCCCTCCAGGGGATCTTCCTGACCCAGGGATCCAATCTGTGCCTCCTGCATCTCCTGCATTGGCAGGCAGATTCTTCACCACTGTATACCTTAATACACAAGAGCTTTCCCCAGAAATAAAGTTTGGAATCTGAATGAATCCACCGTGGCCAGTCGGCTTTGATCAAAATCAAGTAAGAACTTTTAAAGCACACTTGTGACTCTTCCCATTTCAGGAGTAAAAGTATCCCCAACTAGTTGAAAACATAACTTCATTCATCTACAAAAAGAATTATTTTATCTGTATTTTATCTCATATATTCCCAAAGGACATAGAATTCACTTCCTTAGACAATGCAATAGAAAGCTGATTTTTTTTCCCTTTAAGAAGATGTGGTACTTACATCTGATATGAATTAAGAATGTAACCTAACTGCATAGATTATATAAAATCTGTCAGAATGGCTTTGATTTAGAAAATTTACTCCTCTTCTTACTTCACATTCATACTCCAGAAAGAAGTCATTTTTAAAGTCAAGTGAATTACTTGCCATAGTAAGTCAAGCTTAAAATGGAATGGGTGATGTTGAAGGACCACTGCTTTTTTGTTTGGTGCAGATTTTAGCATAAGGAAAGGGATGTCAAGTATGATCTTTCCCATGAAGTGGTCTATTTGTGGAACATGGCTGTTCTCCAAATTATTTGAGGGAGAAAAAACCCTAATGAACTAACATTGAGGGAAGACTGTTTCTATGGCAATTGAACTATCACAAACCCAAAAAACAGAGATTCTTTCTCTACTGAACTTATGTATTACCATTTAACTTCTTGTTACTGGCAGTCAGAATCAACAGGAGCTCAAGCTATCCAAGTAAATGTTTACTTTCCAAAATAACGAGAAGTATCAAGATCCAATAATTATTTCTTGAAAATATGATCATTATTTCCTGAGACAGGAGAAGAAAAAAGGCGAGTTGAGATAGATGTTTATGAAGTGCTTCAAATGGAAGGCAATGAACGTTAAAGAAGATACATGACTGCAGTTGTGTTTAGTAAACATATACTGACTGCCAACTATTTAGGGAACACCAAGATGAGAAGGAAAGCTGGTCTAGACCTCAAGAAATTCAGAGCCTACCACAGGAGGTCATTAAGTACAGAGAAAATTCCTAAACACTCTTGTGAAATTTATTATAGTGATGCAATCAGTGTGTGTGTGCTATGTGCCAAGTCCCTTCAATTGTGTCCGTCTCTTTGCAATTCCATGGACTGAAGCCTGCCAGGCTCCTCTGTCCATGAGATTCTCCAGGCAAAAATACTGGAGTGGGTTGCCATGCCCTCCTCCAGGGGGTCCTACCAACCTGGGGATCAAACCAGCAACTCTCATGTCTCCTGAATTGGCAGCTGTGTTTCTTACCTCTAGTGCCACCTGAGAAACCATCAGGATACTGGAGAACATTGAAGAGGGGCACTTACCAGTTTGGGGTGGGGCTGGGAGTTGCCAGAGAGGTGAAGCCTATTCAAGTTTTAAGGGATGAGCCAGAGCTACATAGGTTGGTAAGAATGAAAGGGCACTGTAGGGATCAAGATAGATATGAGCAAAGGAAAAGCAGAATAGTTTGTATCGGAAAGAACTCTAAGGGTTAGCCTTTTTATAAAGGAGTTAGTTATTACTGTATCAAGTGTGAAAAAATGGTCAGAGAGGAGTTTTGACAGAAAATGAAAGAGTCTGTGACTGAGGAGGCTCTGTGACTTTGGATTTTTGAGATAAGATGAGATGCTATGGAGGGTTCATATTACTTTCTTGGTAATGGGAATGACAATATAAGACATGACAATGATAACTATAGCTGCCTTGTATTAAGTAAATACTTCCTATATGATAGGCACAGAATTAGCACTTGATATATTACCTAATTTAATCTTTATCTAACTTGTGAAGTGGATCTATTATTACTGTCCTTTGTAACACAAATATATGACCAACTCATTAACATTTGAAATCCTATTGGGAGAGCTAAATGCGTTTTCTCCAACTCCTTTTTTTTTTTTTATTTTTTTTATTTTTTTTTACTTTACAATATTGTATTGGTTTTGCCATACATTGACATGAATCCACCACAGGTGTTCCATGTGTGCTTAGCCACTCAGTCGGGTCTGACTCTTTGTGACCCCATGGACTGTAGCTCGCCCAGGTCCTTTGTTTATGGGTATTCTCCAGGCAAGAATACTGGAGTGGGTTGCCATGCTCTCCTCCAGGGGATCTTCCCAATCCAGGGATCGAACCCAGGTCTCCCACACTGCAGGTAGATTCTTTACTGTCTGAGACACCAGGAAAGCCCCTGTCCCATAGAGCATAAGTAGAAATAGGGGTTCAGAGAAGATTTTGCTTTTCTGATAACACACACAAAAAGACTGTAATAACTATTGCTTCCACTTCCATCTTCTTCCTGCCTTGAATACAATGAAATGTCTGAGGTTGCTGCAATCACTTTGTTACCCTGAGGCAAAAACTGATCTATAGGAATGATCTAGAGAATGGCAGAAAAACTGGCCCTGAAATCATCAAATTTGGGGCCAAAATCAGCAGCTACTTACCAACAGACTTCTTTACACGTGGGGGAAATAAACCCGCTAAGAGTTGAAAGTTTGTTATGTATAGCTATAAGTCCTCTCATTTGATACATTTATTTTATAGAAGAGGAAAATAACATTTCCAAGTCATTAATAACTTGCCCAGTGTCATGTTTAGCAAATGGTAGGGTCAGCATTCCAAATCAAGTTCAACTTTATAAAGCTTGGGCTCTTAAATCCCTCCATATATCAGTACTTTTCCCTCATTCTTTTCCTTGAAAATGGACAAAGTAGAAGGTAAATAAAAACCTAGGTGAGAGAAAAAGAATCTTCATGGCAAAAAAAAGGAAAATTTATGAACAGAAAGTCTAAAAACCCACTCTGATGACCCAATCTGGTTTTGCCTTAATAAAATGGAGAATAAGACAAAACTGAATAGAAGAATATCTCCTCCATCTCAGAGTATCTTATATATCCAAAACCATCTTCATCAAGAGTCCCTCCTTTATTTTCTCAATTAGGAATACATCACTACTAACTTAAAATACTACTCTTCTATGGGAAAAAAGAAATTTAAGGAGCATGTTGGCAATGTCTTATACTTATGACACAAAATACGAGCTTGATGCTTTAGTTATTTATTCATTAAAATGCATATCTAATTCTCTTTTTCACATTGATGAAGGAAAATATACATATATTCAGTTCAGTCACTCAGTTGTGTCTGACTCTTTGCGACCCCATGGATTGCAGCATGTCAGGCCTCCCTGTCCATCGCCAACTCCCAGAGTTTACCCAAACTCATGTCCATTGAGTCGGTGATGCCATCCAACCATTGCATCCTCTGTCGTCCCCTTCTCCTCCTGCCCTTAATCTTTCCCAGAATCGGGGTCTTTTCAAATGAGTCAGCTCTTCGCATCAGGTGGCCAAAGTATTGGAGTTTCAGCTTCAACATCAGTCCTTCCATTGAACACTCAGGACTGATCTCCTTTAGGATGGACTGGTTGGATCTCCTTGCAGTCCAAGGGACTCTCAAGAGTCTTCTCCAACACCACAGTTCATATACACGTACATATATATACAGATAGAGAGTTATTAACCTTATTAGTCCTTTCTTTGGAGAAGGCAATGGCAACCCACTCCAGTACTCTCGCCTGGAAAATCCCATTGACAGAGGAGCCTGGTAGGCTGCAGTCCATGGGGTCGCTAAGAGTCGGACACGACTGAGCGACCTCACTTTCTCTTCCTTTCATGCATTGGAGAAGGAAATGGCAACCCACTCCAGTGTTCTTGCCTGGAGAACCCCAGGGACGGGGGAGCCTGATGGGCTGCCGTCTATGGGGTCACACAGAGTCGGACAGGACTGAAGCGACTTAGCAGCAGCAGCAGTCCTTTCATAAACTTACTGTAGCTTTACGGGGGTCAACTATGTTGTCCTATGCAAGGGGCTCTGATTTCATGAGAAACATGTTCAAAACTGATAAAAATGAAGGGCAGGAAGGTGGTGAAAAGGGTAGGCTAGTGTCAGGCTGTCTGGATTGGAATTTCAACAACTTACCAATTATGTAACCTTGGAAAAGTGACATTCTCCCTGTGCTTTAGCTGTCACATCTTTGGAATGGGGGATAAAAACAGTGCCTACCTTACAGGATAGTTGGGGTAGTTTAAAGGAGATAATCCATTGAAAGAGGTTAGACCTTCCGGGTACATAATAGGCACTCAAGAAACAGTAGCTAATAAAATTTTATTTGTCTTTGGAATCTTTACCTACCCTTCACTGCATCTTCTAAATCACTCCCCGCTTCATATATCTGATACTCAAGTGACTGATCATTCCTACCAATCTCCATCAACAAACCTTGCTTTTACACTTCATTTACAGTATACAACCCCTCACCCAGGGGCATATTAAGTATAAAATCACATACTTAGGGGCATTTGTACCTTAAATGTCACCTCTAATTTGGGGATAAGTTGTCTACCAGTATATACCAATAAACAGAAAGCTATATTGTTGGACAGGAAGTCCTTGGCAGCATTCTCAGAATCACAACAGGTAGACAGTTTTCTAATTAGAGGTAAGAAAAGCTCCAGGCTGAGTCATCATTTGATCATTAGAGTACTTCACACTATAATGTAAGAGATTACTATGACATCATTTCCATAACTCCAACATGGCTCCCCACAGTCCAGTTTTGTAAGAAGATATGCCTCACCCTACCTACTCATAGAATTTTCCTTTAAACTTAATTGTTTTACCAGAGTAGCAAAAAGAGCCCCAAAGCCAGCAGCTATGTAGAATGATACCAGCCTTACATCTGTAAATTCCAACAACAGCAAAAGAGGGTGCCTCATTCTTCAACCGATTTGGCAAGTGACTGAGCAAATATCAGGAAAATTTTCACACATGTATGCCCTGGGTTTCCAGCACCTGGATCTACCCCATTACAAGGAAAAACCTATTCTTCAGGAGAAAGGTGCCCATCACATCTTGAAGGAATATGTAAACAAAGTTTTTGAACCACCAAGTTAAATTTAACCTATGTATCACACAGATGACACACTTACTTTTCACATGGGCTGACAACTGTACTTCAATTCTTTTCAGGAATTATTCTTTTGGGAAGAATTCAATGTATTTTATCAGAATTGCAATCAAAATTAAATTGAAAAGTTAATCTTTCAAAAGAGAAAATATTATCATATCAATCTTCCAAAAGTAAAGACTACGCCTCTTTTGAAAAAAAAATTAATGTAATTATTGTTTAATAAAACCTCACAATCTTTCCTTACTAGTGTTAGGGATAATGAACACAGCTTGGCTTTGATGGTTCAGCTCTGTTGCAGCGTGGCTATGGAGCTACAATTTCAAAACTGGCTTAAGCATCTACTTTAAAGCAATATGTAATATTATAGAGAAGCTGTTTAATTAAGATAATCATTCTCAGTATCAACAAAAGAATAATCTTATATGAAAAGGAAGGTGGATACAGTAATTTAGTAAATTATTGTTCTAGAAAGAGTAAGTTTGTTTCTTGAAATCCTCTTGAGAGCCTTATTTCTAATTATTTTGAAGTGCACCTAAATAGTTCTGTATGGCCTACAGGATAAATCCAAAGTCCTTTGCGTGGCATTTAGAAACCTTCACGGTACAGTCATTGTTTACCTCTCAGACCATCCTTTTCACCATTATCCTCTGAATTCTTATACTTAAAATTCCAGCCAGGCATTTCCCCAAAAAGACAGTATGTCAGGATTTTTATTCCTGATTTTCCCTCTTCCTAAAAGTCTTCTCCACTTCTTGACCATCTGGTGAACTTGTATTCATCTCCTATCTCAATTAAAATACTATCTCCTCAAATAAAGCCTCTCCCAGGGGACTGCACTACTCTTCCTCCTCAGAGTCTCACTGTATTTTGTATGCCATCTTATTACAGTGTTCTGATATCTTTTGTTTCCATGTATTCTTCCAACTAGACTGTAAGTAACCTGAATACAAGGGCCATATCTTTTCATCTTTACCTTATCTAAATATCTGGTATCATATCTCACACAAACTAGGAACACAACTTTACATTTGTTAAATAAATGAAGCTTTAGAGTTTCTGTCAACCATTTTTTGTTGTTGTATTAGATGTGTTCTCTACATACATTTGTTAACAATCATGAAGGGGGTGAGAGTTCACCCTACTTACAAAGAAAAAAGTTCACTCATCAGTTTCACCGATGCTGGTGGAAGAAAGCAAGACTCCAGGTCAAAGAAGAAGGACAGATTATACTTACAATAGTAGCAACAGACTTTTTGCCTTAGAATTGTATGCATCCATTTCCCCTGCCTCAAGTTCCACAAAGGCAACCTGAATGGGTCCAGATGGATGCCCACGTGTTACATTGTGGGTGGGAAACCCTGATCTTAGGGAATCCAAAGCTTTTATCATGGAAAGTAAGCATGTTTGCCCTTTGCTCCAGAGTGAGACATATAGCTTTCCAAGTCTATTCACTGAACAAATGTCTTCAGAGAGTTAAGTCTAAAACAAAAGAAGTTAGTTCTGCTTGCAGGATGTGCAGAGACACAAGATACCAAGGATGATTGTCATTAAACAACATTCATGACAAAGAAAGACACACTTCTGTGGACCGAATTTATAAAATCTCAGAGGAGACCTCCTACCACATTCCAAGGATGTTTTAACTTTGACTTACATCACTTTTTTGCCTGGAAAATCCCAAGGACAGAGGAGCCTGGTGAGCTACAATCTATGGGGTCACGAAGAGTCAGACATGACTGAGTGACTAACACATCTTATTTATTTACCAACAATTACTTTGGATGAGTTTAGATCCAGTTATAACTGTGGCTGAGATATTTACAGCTCACTGAATATCCACATGTTCCCTATTCCCCAGCACACTATAGTTAAATGGAGACACATGGTGTGTCCTGCCCAGTAGACTATGAATAAAAATGACCTTTAACACTTCTAAGAGCACTGGACGGAGAGCATCTAGGGTAAGAGTTACAAGACAGGGCACAAGTTCTCTGTCTTCTCACTTCCTCTAATGCACAAATTATGGAGGTCCTGTACTGAGATGCTAGAATTTGTCAGCCTGGGACTTTGAGTGACTATATGGATCGGAGCTCCTCTGTTGGACATGTAACTGAGTGACAGACATGCAACTGAGTGAGACATAAAATTCTATTCTATTATGCCACTGACACTTCAGGGTTAATCTGGTTCCACATCATAATACATTGTATCTTGAATAATACAGCAGGTCTTTGTCTTTTAAAGGTGCAAGTTTTTGATGAACAGAGATTTTATTATTTTGAATTTATTCTAATAGACTTTTAACTGATAAAATTAAATAAGCTTCCATGGAACTATGAAATCTTTGGTGAAATATTGATGAAATCTAAATAACTTGTTTAAAAATATACTATTAATACTTCTTTTATAGACATCTACCTTTGATAGCTGTTAACTCTGTGAAAGGTTTTGAAATGCCTAATAAGAATGTTACTGTATATTCCATGAGTTTTAAAATAATGAGCAGTCTACTTTTCCATTTGACCCACAAACTACACAGATAAAGGTCTGCGTTCTGAATCAATTCATCAATATGTCATTCAATTTTTATTCTCTCATTCACACAGGCCCCTCAATGAAGTAACTGTTCTGTGTGCTTATAGCATAAGGACCTATGCAAAATGCTATAAGAAATGTTAAAAGTCAGTGGTTCTTCTGTCTGTTTAATGACTGGGTGATTTATGGAAATTCTGCATTTCATTCATAAATTCAGAACATATACTTTGGCAGCATCCTCAAACTTCCTGAAACAAACCTTTAGAAGTCTCCCTTTATGGAATCATAGAGAAAATGTCAAATAAAACTGGAGGAAAAGAAAAGGAGGGAAGAAAGGAATTAATAATCTCAATATTGTTTCTACTGGCTCACAGAAAAGTTAAGAAAATGATATCCTATCAGTTTTACAGATGAAGAAATTACTTTCCCAAAAGCTAATAAGTGGTTGATAAGGATTTTATCTAGCCTTTCTTATCACATTATCTCCGCTCCTCTTTTTTTGAAACTATACTGCCTATTTTTTATAAAAAGAAATTTGTGGATCCTTTTTTATAAAAGAAGTTTGTGATGAATCTGGGAGGATTTCAGCAAAGAAAGCTGAAGGAGCAAAAAGAAGCAAGAAAATGCAGCATCAGATGGGCATCATCACATGGGCTAGAGTGTAGAATCTTTAAAGGGATATAGAGAATGATTAAGCTTCAAAAGCTAAATCAGGACTATTCTACTGAAGACATAGAAAGAGTGGGGTATCTTCTCTAGTCAACAGAGAACTAGTAAGAATGAGGAGAGGGGAAAGTATGTACAATATAAAACTGATGTTTGCAGATCACATTATTGACCTTAATACATCACTCTTGTTGTACAGACACTATTGGTCATGGGATCCTCAAACTAACAGGATGGTGTCTATTTGACTTTGGATTTGACCAGATAACTTCCTTTGACTAACAAAAGGATATGACAGCATACCATTTGTAAGCCAAACTTTAAGAGGCCGTGGGTGTTCCTAAAAGTCTACTCACACCTCAGCCATTTCTGAGAGGGTAAGTCTTGCTTATCCACTGCCCTGAGAAAGATGAAAGACAAATGGAGCAGAACTACCCCAGCTGGACAAACCTGAGAGCCACACCCAGGCAACCTGCTGGCACAAGAGAAGTATTACAGGTCTGCTGTTTTAAGTCACTGAGTATTAGAGCAAATACTGGGAAACTGGTGGCGCTAGTGGTAAAGAACCTGCCTGCCAGTGCAGGAGACATAAAAGATGTGGGTTCAATCCCTGTGTTGCGAAGATCTCTGGAGAAGAGTATAGAAAACCACTCCAGTATTCTTGCCTGGAGAATCCCATAGATAGAGGAGCCTGGCGGGTTACAGTCCACAGGGTCGCAAAGAGCTGGACATGACTGAAGCATGCAGGCACGCACATTAGGAAACTAGCTCTGATTCCATTATATAGAAGAAACAAGAGATTTCTGACTTTTGGCTTAACAGAGGAACCTAATTTCATCTAACAGCAAAATTTTATGAACATATATGAGTAATTAAGAAGTTACCATACATAATAATATGCCAAGAGAGAAAAAAAACTATGATCTCAACTTGGAAGAAGGTACAGAAAGTGAATTAAAAAAAAAAAAAAAACAAACAGATGAATACTAGAATCAATGGAAGAAATGCTTATTGTTAACAATTAGGGTTTTAAAAAATAACTTTACCAAACTTTTAAAACATACTCTTAGATCATGATACTTGTGGCTCTACCTTTTAAAGATCCTTTCTGAGAATGACTGATGTAGAATAAATTGCACATATTTATTAAAGTAGACAATTTAAAGAATTTTGATATATGTATGTATTCATAAAACTATATCATAAAAATAACTTTACCAAACTTTTAAAACATACTCTTAGATCATGATACTTGTGGCTCTACCTTTTAAAGATCCTTTCTGAGAATGACTGATGTAGAATAAATTGCACATATTTATTAAAGTAGACAATTTAAAGAATTTTGATATATGTATGTATTCATAAAACTATATCATAATCAAGATAAAGAATATATTCATCATTCCCTAGGGCTTCCTGAAGTCCCTTGGTAATCCATACCTCTGTTCACACCTAAACCCACATTCAAAGGAAACAACTGATATGCTTTCTAGTCACCATAGGTTGCTTTGTTTTTTCTAGGACTTTATATAAATGAAATAATACACTGGTTTATTTCTGAGTTCTTTCAATCAGCAATATTTTAAAATTTTTTCTATGTCACTCAGTAGTAGTCCATTAAATAAATACACCAAATTTGTTTATCCATTTATCTATTGATGGATATTTGGGGTTTTCCCCCCAGGTTTTGGCTGTTGCAAATAGAAGAGGGTGAATAAGCTGGCTTAAAATCTCAACATTCAAAAAACAAAGATCATGGCATCTAGCCCCATCACTTCATGGCAAATAGATGGGGAAAAAATGAAAACAGTGACAGACTTTTATTGGTCTCCAAAATCATTGTGGATGGTGACTGAAACCATGAAATTAAAAGATGCTTGCTCCTTGGAAGAAAAGTTATGACCAACCTAGATAGCATATTAAAAAGCAGAGTCATTACTTTGCCGACAAAGGTCCATATAGACAAAGCTATGATTTTTCCAGTAATCATGTAAGAATGTGAGAGTTGGACCACAAAAAAGACTGAGAGCCGAAGAACTGATTCTTTCAAACTGTGGTGCTGAAGAAAACTCTTGAGAGTCCCTTGGACAGCAGGGAGAGTTGATCCTAAAGGAAATCAATCTTGAATATTTATTGGATGGACTGATGTTGAACTTGAAGCTCCAATAATTTGGCCACCTAATGTGAAGAGCTGACTCAATGGAAAAGACCCTGAAGCTATGAAAGATTGAAGGCAGGAGAAGAAGGAGGCGACAGAGGATGAGATGGTTGGATGGCATCACTGACTCAATGGACCTGAGTTTGAGCAAACTCTGGGAGATAGTGAAGGACAGGGAAGCCTGGCATGCTGCAGTCCATGGGGTTACAAAGAATAGAACATGATTTAGCAACTGAACAACAACAAAACAAGTCTTTTTGGAGACACGTGCTTTCAGTTCATTTGGGTAAATGTATAATATTGCAATGGCTAGATGGTATGCTAGGTGTATGTACAACTTTTTAAAAAATACTAGGGAAAGGAATCTAAACCACAATGAGATGCCACTTCACACCTAATAAGTTAACTGTAATTTAAAAATGTAAAGTAAGTTTGATGAGGCTATGGAGAAACTGGAACCTTTAAAGCACTGATGGAAACTGCAGAAGTAGTTTGGTGCTTCATCATAAAGCTAAACATAAAATTATCATCAGTTCAGTTCAGTTGCTCAGTTGTGTCTGACTTTTTGCAACCGCATGGACTGCACCACGCCAGGCCTCCCTGTCCATCACCAACTCCTGGAGTTTACTTAAACTCATTTCCACTGAGTCAGTGATGGATTGATTGGTTGGATCTCCTTGTAGTCCAAGGGACTCTCAAGAGTCTTCTCCAACACTACAGTTCAAAAGCATCTATTCTTCTGCCCTCAGCTTTATAGTCCAATTCTCACATCCATACATGACTACTGGTAAAACCATAGCTTTGACTAGACGGACCTTTGTTGGCAAAGTAATGTCTCTGCTTTTTAATATGCAGTCTAGGTTGGTCATACTTTTCTTCCAGGGAGCAAGCATCTTCTAATTTCATGGCTGCAGTCACCATCTGCAGTGATTTTGGAGCCCCCAAAAATAAAGTCTCTCACTGTTTCCATTGTTTCCCCATCTATTTGTCATGAAGTGATGGGGCCAGATGCCATGATCTGTTTTCTGAATGTTGAGTTTTAAGACAACTTTTTTACTCTCCTCTTTCACTTTCATCAAGAGGCTCTTTAGTTCTTTTTCACTTTCTGCCATAAGGGTGGTGTCATCTGCATATCTGAGGTTATTGATATTTCTCCTGGCAATCTTGATTCCAGCTTGTACTTCATCCAGTCCAGCATTTCTCATGATGTACTCTGCATATAAGTTAAATAAGCAGGGTGACAATATGCAGCCTTGACGTACTCCTTTCCTTATTTGGAACCAGTCTACAATGCTGGAGACCCGAGTTCAACCCCTGGGTTGGGAAGATCTCCTGGAGAAGGAAATGGCAACCCACTCCAGTATTCTTGCCTGGAAAATCCCATGGACGGAGGAGCCTACACTTCATGGGGCTGCGAAGAGTCGGACACGACTGAACGACTTCACTTCACTTCACTTCACTGTTGTTCCATGTCCAGTTCTAACTGTTGCTTCTTGACCTGCACACAGATTTCTCAGAAGCAGGTTAGGTGGTCTGGTATTTCCATCTATTTAAGAATTTTCACAGTTTGTTGTGATCCACACAGTCAAAGGCTTTGGAGTAATCAATAAAGCAGAAGTAGATGTTTTTCTGGAACTCTCTTCCTTTTTTGATGATCCAATGGATATTGGGAATTTGATCTCTGGTTCCTCTGCCTTTTCTAAAACCAGCTTGAACATCTGGAAGTTCTCGGTTCACATACTGTTGAAGCCTGGCTTAAAGAATTTTGAGTTTCATTTTGCTAGCCTGTAAGATGAGTGCAATTGTGTGGTAGTTTGAGCACTCTTTGGCATTACCTTTCTTTGGGATTGGAATGAAAACTGACCTTTTCCAGTCCTGTGGCCACTGCTGAGTTTTCCAAATTTGCTGGCATATTGAGTGCAGCATTTTCACAGCATCACCTTTTAGGATTTGAACTAGGTCAACTGGAATTCCATCACCTCCACTAGCTCTGTTCATAGTGATGCTTCCTAAGGCCTACTTGACTGCACATTCCAGGATGTCTGGCTCTAGGTGAGTGATCACACCATCGTGATTATCTGGGTCATGAAGATCTTTTTTGTATAGTTTTTCTGTGTATTCCTGCCACCTCTTCTTAATATTTTCTGCTTCTGTTAGGTCCATACCATTTCTGTCTTTTATTGAGCCCATCTTTGCATGAAATGTTCCCTTGGTATCTCTAATTTTAAAAACATTAAGATTATTTATATGAATTTCACCTCAATTTTTTAAAAATAAATTTATTTATTTTAGTTGGGGGCTAATTACTTTACAATATTGTAGTGGTTTTTGCCATACACCTCAATTTTTTTAAAAAAAAAAAACCTTTTGATATATTTTCCAGGGTGCCTTTACTGTTTAAAATGGCCGGCAATAATAGATTGGTTCTAGTAGCTCCACACCGTCACCAACACTTGGTATGGCCACTGTCTTTACTCTTAGCCATTCAATGGGATCATAATGGTATCTGGTTGTGGCTTTATTTTATATTTCCCTAACAACTAAAGATGTTAAGTATCTTCTTTTGTGCTCATTTACTATCTGTATATCGTTCTTGTTAAAGTCTTTCAAATATTTAGCTCAATTTTTACTCCTTTTTTTGGTCTTCTAATTAACTTGTAAGAGTTCTTTACATACTCTAGATACAATTCCCATGTTGGTAAGTGTTTTGAAAATATTTTATCCAGTTTGTGGGCTGGTTTTTTATTTTTGTTATCAGTCTTTTGAAGAATCAAAGTTTGTACGTTGGATGAAGTCTAATGCATCAGTTTTTTTTCTTTTCTTCTTTGTCCTTTTGTGTTCTAAGTAATAAATCTTTGCCTAATCCCACGTAACTAAGATTTTCTCCTATATTTTCTCTTAGGATTTTGATAGTTTTAACTTTTACACTTAGGCCTTGGATCCATTTTGAGTTAGTTTTTATATATGGTATGAGATACAGGTCAAGAATCTTTGTTTTTTTGTTTTTTAATACCCAATTGACTTAGCACTATTTTTTTAAAATTTCAACCATTTTCCATTGAATGCTTTGGCAACTTTTGAAAAATCAATTGACCTGTATGTTGGCCTGTTTCTTAAATCTCAATTCTGTTCTAATGACCCATAATATCTATATTTAAGCTAATACTACATTTTTAATAAAATACAAATAATTTCAAAACTTCTATACTTAAATAATGATGGTCTGAGAGCCTTTCAGTACTGCATTAGAAAAAAATGGGAAGAGTAGGAAGGAAATTAAGTTTGGAAGGGAGAATGCCTTCTATGTCATGATGGGGAGTCTGAATATAACAAGGAGAGTGATACGGTCATATTTATATTTCAGAAAAAGTACTCTGGTAGCTATGCATGGAGGAAAAATAAAAGGATAGGAGATTTGTGGAAAAAATGTAATTCAGGAAAAATACAATGAAATTTTAGATTAAGTGGGGAGCAAGAAGAAATAAGATGGAACAAATCAGGAGATGATTTTTTAAATTACTTACTGTATCCGAGGCACTGATCTAAATGCTTAAAGTGTTATTAACAGATTTCTTTCTATACATCGTCCTATGAAATAGGTATAATCTTACACATAAAGAATTTGAGATCACATAAATGTGTAACCAGAATTCCAATGTCGATATTCTGACTTCATGGTCCAAATTTTTGACCTTAGGAAAGCACAATCAACAGAACATGGGAACTATTTTGTTGGACAAAGGACCAATAGATATTCTTACCAGCACCTTACAGGGATTGAGTAATAGGTAATAAGTAATTAAGAAAGAAAGAAAGAAATGACTAGGTACTCTACCAAACAGAGTGTCATTTCTTGCACTGATTTCATGTATTCCAAATGTGAAATTTTCTATAGGAAATATCAAGACCTGTAGAAATTATGGGTTGTATTATTTCCTTTATATTTTTTTGAGCAGAACACAGAGCTAGAATGCCACATGCTCAACTGTAAGCTAATTTTGGATACCGTGGTGTAACACCCTCCCATGCCTCATACACAAGTCTGAGTCCCATCTTGAAACATACATATACTCATGAACATTCCCTGATGAAAGGGATGAAAAAAATCACCCCTCCCTTACTCTCTACTTCTCCTTGTTAGCTCTGACCAACATGTGGCTTCTCTAATTATTAAACAGACCTAGCAGTTGGGCTGATTATCCAGGGAAGTGTGGGCTCTTCATAAACAGGGCTGAAGTTGGCTGACACCATCATCTACTGGTCCTTTAGCACAAGGGGTAGTATTCATTTCTAGCCTCTAGCAGCACATTCACAAGTTGGCCCCATAATTAACTAAATAGGCCCCTTCATTTAGAGGTGCCCCAGTCCTGAAGTCTCATTCCTGTCAGAGAGTCATCTCTTTTAGCCTATTTACTGGGGAGAGAGGGACTATTTATAAAAGCAAACTTATCTTTGACGTGAATCAGCACATTAACATGAATTTCATATTGGCATCAATGGGCCACATTCTATCCACTCAGCCTCCACTGGCTCTGAAAAAATAGCCAGGCCCATGAAGTTTCATTTACATACTGACAGGCACTCTCATACCTGTTACAGGCAGGAGAATCAATCTGCTGAGGAGAGATTCCTGCCGGTTTCCAGATTCTTTCACCAAGAGATATGCTGACTCAGCTCTAAGATACACATTTCAAGAAAAAAGCCTAAGGATACATGATGAGAGTTTAATGATACAAGAATGCCTCCTTTCCCTATGTGTCTTATGTGATGTTGGTGAATACATGGGTGAGTAGGGGTGAGTAATCTCCCAGAAGAGAGTACAGAACATTCTTCCATATCATAATGCTTGTGGATTTAATTCAGTCTAGTTAACTAAATATTTGTGATTGTCTAACAGTTAGTTTCCAAGTATTGTGCTGTGCCATGGTATGAGAATATAAGGTTTCTTCCCTTAAGATGCTCACCATCTATAGTACAGCAATTCTGTTGTTGTCATTTTTGAGTTGCCCAGTCGTGTATGACTCTTTGTGGCCCCGTGGATTGCAGCAAACCAGGCTTCTCTATCCTTCACCATCTCCTGAAGTTTGCCCAAGGTCACGTGCATTGAACCAGTGATGCCGTCCAGCCATCTCATCCTCTGACGCCCTCTTCTCCTTCTGCTCTCAATCCATTCCTGCACTGGGGACTTTTCCATTGAGTCAGCTGTTCCCATCAGATGACCAAAATACTGGAGTTTCAACTTCAGCATCAATCCTTCCAATGAGTATTCAGGGTTGATTTCCCTTACAGTTGACTGGTTTGATCTCCTTGCTGTCCAATGGACTCTCAGGAGTCTTCTCCAGCACCACAGTTTGAAGGCATCAATTCTTCAGCATTCTGCCTTCTTTACGGTCCAGCCCTCACAACCATATGTGACCACTGGGAAGACCATAGCCTTGACTATTCCGACCTTTGTTGGTAGAGTAATGTCTCTGCTTTTCAACACAATGTCTAGGCTTGTCATAGCTTTCCTGCCAAGAAGCAAATGTCTTCTGATTTCACGGCTGCAGTCATCATCTGCAGAGATTTTAGAGCCTAAGAAGAGAAAATCTGCCACTATTTCCACCTTTTTCCCCTTTATCTCCCATGAAGTAATGGGGCCAGATGCCATGATCTTAGTTTTTTTAATATTTAGTTTTAAACCAACTCTTTCACTCTCCTCCTTCACCCTCAGCTATTCTACTTCTGTACGTCTAAAGGAAACTAAATCACTATCTCAAAAAGACCTGCACTCTCATGTTCATTGCAGCTTAATTAACTAGTCAAGGCATGGAAACAATCTGGGAGTCTACCAGCAGATGAATGGCTAAAGAAAATGTAGCGTATATATCTCAGTTGCATCTGACTCTTTGCAGTCCCATGGACTGTAGCCTGCCACTCTCCTCTGTCCATGGGATTTTCCAGGTAAGAATGTTGGAGTGGATTGCCACTTCCTACTCCAGGGGAGCTTCCTGACCCAGGGATCAAATCCACATCTCTGCATCTCCTGCATTAGCAGGTGGATTCTTTACCACTAGTGCAACCTGGGAAGCCCCATGTGGATTTAACATTATTTGGCCATGAAAAAGGAAATCTTGCTATTTGCAACAACATAGATGGACTTTGAGGGCATTATGTTAGGTGCAACAAGTCAGACATAGAAAGACAAATACTATATGATCTTATTTGGGAGTCTGAAAACATTGAACTCACAGGAACAGAGAACAGATTCATAGTTGCCAGAGATGGGGCATGGGGGTGAAGGAAACAAGGCAATCAAAAGGCACAAACTTTTAGTTACAAGATAAATAAGTTCTGGGGATGTAATGTACAGCAAGATGGCTATAATTTACAATACTGAATTCTATATTTGAAAGTTGTTACAAGAGAACATAGAAGCAAGGACAAATCCACTATAACAGGAGATAAAGCAGAGGATATTGACACAGATTTGAATGGGTTGGTACATTTTTCTGTTGGGAATACATAGGGATTCACATCTCATTATTCATATTTTTTCAGTTAAAAAAATATAAAGTTATCAGTTAGAAGTGAAAGGGGAAGCAAGATTCCTGGGAGAGATATCAATAACCTCAGATATGCAGGTGATACCTTATGGCAGAAAGCTAAGAGGAACTATAGAGCCTTTTGATGAAAGTGAAAGAGGAGAGTAAAAAAGCTGGCTTAAAACTCAACATTCAAAAAACAAAGATCATGGCATCCAGTCCCATCACTTCATGGCAAATAGATGGGGATACAATGGAAACAATGAGAGACTTTATTTTCTTGGGCTCCAAAATCACTGTGGATGGTGACTGCAACCATGAAATTAAAGGACGCTTGCTCCTTGGAAGAAAAGTTATGACCAACCTAGACAGCATATTAAAAAGCAGAGACATTACTTTTCCAACAAAAGTCCATATACTCAAAGCTATGGTTTTTCCAGTTGTCCTATATGGATGTGAAAGTTGTACCATAAAGAAGGCTGAGTGCTGAAGAATTGATGCTTTGAACTCTGGTGTTTTAGAAGACTTATGAGAGTCCTTTGGACTGCAAGGAGATCCAACCAATCCTAAAGGATATCAACCCTGAATATACATTGGAAGGACTGATGCTGAGGCTGAAGCTCCAATACTTTGGCCACCTGATTCGAAGAGCTGGCTCATTGCAAAAGACCCTGATGCTGGGAAAGATTGAAGGCAGGAGGAAAAGGGGACAACAGAGGACAAGATGGTTGGATGGCATCACCACCTCAGTGGACATGAATTTGAGCAAGCTCTGGGAGATGGTTTAGGACAGGGAAGCCTGCTGTGCTGCAGTCCATGGTGTCTCAGCGTTGGACATGACTGAGTGACTGAACAACAATAGTGAAAGGAGGGAGTGTTAAAGTATGAAGTACAGTTTGGATATTGAATTTTAATAAGAAATTTTGTGAAGCCCTTTGACCACTTTCTTTTGCTTGGTATCCTGGAAACACCCCTTCCTCCTTAGTTAAAAACTAAACTATGTCTAGTTCACAGAGTGCTCATAGCTAACAATGGAAGATTATAAAACATCATTTTTTTCTTTATCAATCTGAATCTATTTATATCTGTTTTTACACAATTGTACTGTAAAATTATAAATACTGACATTAAATAAGACTGTAAAATCATAATTATTGAATGTGTAGGAGAAATTAGAGATTTTATATTCATAGCCCTTTGTTACAAATAAAACGGAGTCAGAAATTCACCAATTTGTGCAGTATAAATATAAAATGGTAAAAAAAAGAACAGATCCCATGTATCCTAATTGTCATTTCAATGATATTGCAGGCCTGCCATGTTTCAGCAATTTATAAAATAATTTTCTAGTTGGCATTGAGATATATATTATTTTTACAGAACAAATGGCTGCTAAAACAGTGTCTGTTTTTACATCTATTATAAATCCAAAGCATTCCTTTATGAAGTATTCTCTCAGCTTTTCAAGTATTGGCTCTTTCTCATTATTCAGGTGTCACTTCAAATGTTAGCCTCTCAGAAAGTTCTTTCTTGACCACATATGCCCTTCCATGACTAACATTACCACACCACCTTCTTTGATTTCTTTCATAACAATATACCTAATATAAATTACTACACTTGCTCTTTTTTATTTTGTTTCTGTCCTTCACTTTACCATGAGTGCTAGGAGACTTGCCCTTCTTAGCTATAAGCTCAGCACCCTGTATTTAGCAAAATGATATTTAATTAGATCAATGACTAATTTAACAAAGAATGAACAAATAACTGAACAAACCAGAGTTTTTAAATACCTGCAGATTATATATAAATATATACATGTTTTTAAAAAGTTTTATACATATATTTTTAACTTACACCCTAGAAAAATGTCAAATCCTAAAGTAGTTATTTTAAACCTTCTTCTGAAAGCAAATGGTACTATTTTATTTTTATATATTTGAAACTTTTTATTTGGAAATAATTTCAGACTTAAAGAAAAATTACAAAATTAGTATAATGAATTACTGTATGTCCTTCACCCAGTTTCCCCAAATGTAGAATTTTATCATACTTTATCATTTTTTTGACTCTCCCATTCCCTGCATATATGTTGACTATTTGTGAGTGAAAGTCACTCAGTCATGTTTGACTCTTTGCAACCCCATGGACTATACAGTCCATGGAATTCTCCAGGCCAGAGTACTGGAGTGGGTAGTTGTTCCCTTCTCCAGGGGATATTCCCAACCCAGGGATTGAACCCAGGTCTCCGGTATTGCAGGCAGATTCTTTACCAGCTAAGCCACAGACTCTCCCATTCCCTGCACACATGTTGACCCTTTACCCCTAAATATATCAATGTGTGTGTATCATAAAACCAAGGACACTTCAGACATAATTTTTGGGCTGTGATTAAAATCCAGGAACTAATAGTGATACATTAGTATCCAGTCTATAGACTTCATTCAAGTAATACCAACTTCTCACTAACCACCTTTATAGAAAAAATGATCTTTTCCCTGGTCTAGATTCCAATCTAAGCTCACACACTGGATTTAGTAATCATGTCTCTTTATTCTATATCAGTTTCTCAGTCTTTAATGATTTTAATATTTTGCAGAATATTCCTCAGTTTAGCTTCACTCAATGTTTCCTCCAGCCTGGCATTTCATTTGTGAAATGAATCACAAGCTGGAATCAAGACTGCAGGGAGAAATATCAACAATCTCAGATATGAAGATGATACCACTCTAATAGCAGAAAGTGAAGAGGAACTAAAAAGCCTCTGCATGAGGGTGAAAGAGGAGAGTGGAAAAGCTGGCTTAAAACTCAACATTCAAAAACTTAAGATCATGGCATCAAGTCCAATCACTTCATGGCAAATAGAAGGGGAAAAAGTGGAAACAGTGACAAATTTTATCTCCTTGGGCTCCAAAATCACTGTGGACTGTGACTGCAGCCATTAAATTAACGGACACTTGCTCTTTGGAAGGAAAGATATGACAAACCTAGATAGCATATTAAAAAGCAGAGACATCACTTTGCAAAAAAAGGTCCATAGAGCCAAAGCTATAGATTTTCCAGTAGTCATGTATGGATGTGAGAATTGGAACATAAAAAAGGCAGAGTGCCAAAGAATTGATGTTTTTGAATTGTGGTGCTGTAAAAGACCCTTGAGAGTCGCTTGGACAGCAGGGAGCTCTAACCAGTCAATCTTAAAGGAAATCAACCCTGAGTATTCACTGGAAGGACTGATGCTGATACTGAAGCTCTAATACTTTGGCCACTTGATGTGAAGAGGTGACTTATTGGAAAAGACCATGATACTAGGAAAGATTGAGGGAAGGAGAAGAGGGTGGCAGAGGGATGAGATGGTTGGACAGCATCACTGACTCAATGGACATAAATTTGAGCAAATTCTGGGAGATGGTAAAGGACAGGACAGTGGAGCCTGGTGCACTGCAGTCCATGGGCTCACAAAGAGCTGGACACAGCTTAGAAACTAAACAACAACAGTTATAAATTATTTAAACCATGAGTTCATACTGACACCTCCAATTCCAATGTAACGTCAGAACTTTGTTCTAGTCGCCCTTCCTAAATCTATGTAACTTGCTTCTCTGACAACTAGAAACCTGGCTCTCACAATCCAGTATATTTACTTATTTACTCAGAACTAGAAGAGGAACTAAACAGCTTCTTGATGAAGGTGAGAGAGGAGAGTGAAAAATCTGGCTTAAAACTCAACATTCAAAAACTGAAGATCATGGCATCCGGCCCCATCACTTCATGGCAAATAGATGGGGAAACAGTGAAACTTGATTTTCTTGGGCTCCAAAATCACTGCAGATGGTGATTTCAGCCATGAAATTAAAAGATGCTTGCTCCTTGGAAGCAAACCTATGACAAATCTAGACAGGATATTAAAAAGCAGAGACATCGCTTTGCCAACAAAGGTCCATATAGTCAAAGCTACGGTTTTTCCAGTAGTCATATATGGATGTGAGAGTTGGACCATAAAGAAGGCTGAGTGCTAAAGAATTGATGCTTTCAAACATCAATTCTTGTTGATCAATTCTTGTGTTGGAGAACACTCTTGATATTTTCTTGGACAACAGCAAGATAAAATCCATCAATCATAAAGAAAATCAATCCTGAATATTCATTGGAAGGATTGATGCTGAGGCCGAAGCTCCAATACTTTGGCCATCTCATGCAAAGAGGTGACTCATTGGAAAAGACCCAGATGATGGGAAAGATTGAAGGCAGGAGGAGAAAGGGACAACAGATAATGAGATGGTTGGATGGCATCACCGATTCAATGGACCTAAGTTTGAGCAAACTCTGGGAGATAGTGAAGAACAGGCAAGCCTGGCATGCTGCAGTCCATGGGGTTGCAAAGAAACAGATAATGAGATGGTTGGATGGCATCACCGATTCAATGGACCTAAGTTTGAGCAAACTCTGGGAGATAGTGAAGAACAGGCAAGCCTGGCATGCTGCAGTCCATGGGGTTGCAGAGGCAGACATGACTGAGCAACTGAGCAACAACAACAGAGTACACTTCATATATTTAAGAATTGCTTAATCTGTACTCCTGTGAAAAACAAACCTATTAACTAGAATCAATATTTATTTAAAGTTCTTTTAGTATATAACCTGGAAGTATATAATCAACATACAGTGCTCAAAATCAATCCTGGAATTAGTCCACTTCCCTCTAAACTATAATTAGGTTCATTTGTTTCTATAGGTTACATTTTGGTTTTCTCTCAACTTTGTTGATTTCATTCATTCATTCTATGATATGTGAAACATATAACATCAGTTTTAAAATTCAGAAGTACACAGATAGATATAATTAGAGGACTGTTTCTCCCCCAACCCATAAATTCTACCCCATTCTGATACCATCCATTTTTTTCTATCCCAGTTCTAGCCATCCCTGGTGGTAACTATCTCAGTCTTTGGTTTATGCTTCCTATGTTTAGTTTTGCACAAATAAGCAAATACATGCATGTTTCTTCTTCCTTTTTTTCATTACTCACATGCTTAGTAAATGCCAGATGTTCTTTTGTACTTTGCTTTCTTAAAAATCATGTGTACTCCAAATCATTCTGTATTAGTTGAGGAATCGTCATTGTTTTTATAGCTGCTTAAGTATCATTAATTTGTTCAACCTCTCCTCTATCAAAGAGCACTAAGGTTATTTACAATATTCTATAAATACAAAGAATGCTTTAGTGAGTGAATAACCTTGTAAGTATATATTTTTGAATTGTTGCTAAATATCTTCAGGATAGTTCCTAGAAAGGGCTGTATGGGCTGTAATGTAAATGCATAAGCACTTTTGTTAGATACTGCCAAATTCTCTTCTCTAAATGTTGTACTAGTTTGCAGTGTTTGAACTTGTCCCAGTTGCAATGTTTGAGCAAGCTGGATTGCAACAACCTCTCCAATAAATGGGATCTTCCACATGCCACTAGTGGTAAAGAACCTACCTGCCAATGTAGGAGACATAAGAGATGAGGGCTTGATCCCTGGGTTGGAAAGATCCCCTGGAGGAGAGCATGGCAACCCACTCCACTATTTTTGCCTGGAAAATCCCATGAACAGAGGAGCCTGGTGGGCTAGAGTCTATGGGCCTGCAAAGAGTCGGACCCGACTAAGTGTACGCACACACACACACACACTCCAATAAATATGATGTTATACTTTTTAAGTTTGCCAATCTGAAAGATGACAGTTTCTTTGTGTAGTTTCAATTCATATTTCTCTACTTATGAATGAGGTTGAGTGATTTTTTTTTCATTATGGGTGATTTTTATATCTTTTTTATAAATTATTCTTATCTTTTACCCATTTTTCTATCATGCTTTTGGTGCTTGCTTCCTCTCAATTGTTAAGTTCTTTGTATACAAGAGATATTAGTGCTTTATCTGGCTATATTTAGCAAATATTCTTAATTTTTCAGTCATCTGATGCTATGTGATTTGTCAGTTTTTAAAGGTTCTTTCAACTCCTACCTATAGAATATACTACCAAGAGCTTATTCTTCTTTTCTATTTACCCCTACCTCACTTTTATTGTCCCTTTTCTTTACTCACATCATTTCCACATTGTCATAGCATGTGATATGTTCCTAATTACAGGCCCAGCCTTGTACCCATATTTATTTTAGTCTTGGGTCTGCAATGAAATATACTATAGGCTTACCAGAAACTGTAGTGCTGAGGTTTTCTCAGTGATCTCTTTATCTGGATAAAGCCATCCTCTGGCAGACTGTGTTTTTCTATTGTCTTAAGTGCTGGATGGGCTTCCCTTGTGGATTTGGGAGACCTGGGTTTGATCCCTGGGTTGGGAAGATCCCCTGGAGAAGGGAAAGGCTACCCACTCTAATATTCTGGCCTAGAGAATTCCATGGACTGTAGTATAGTCCATGGGGTCACAAAGAGTCAGACACAACTGAGTGACTTTCACTTTCACCTTCAAGAGCTGGATATAAAAACCTTTGGTTCACAATTTCTTCCTAGTGTTTTTTGTTGGTTTGGTTTGGTTTGGAGATTTTTTTTTTTTTTGACACTGTTGCTCCATTGCTTTATTATTTTGTAATTGGTTTTGGAGAAGTCAGACTTCAGTCTTTCTTCCTTTTCATTTGATATTTGATAAGAGATCTTGAAGAATGTTTTTCCTAGATCTTGACATTTAAGAGCTTACTAGGATATGCCTCAAAACTGGTCATCCAGGTCCATTTTCTCACCTACCTGTTGAGCCCCTTTTAATATGTAAAGTCAGATCTTCATTTGTTCCTGGAACGTGCTCTTGAATAATAGCTTTAAATATTACTTCCGTTCCATTTTTTCTTTTTCTGCTTTAGGGACTCTAAATATGTATTTTTTTTTTATTCCTTGCTATTTCAATTTCAACCACTTTCTCTCTACTCCTATTTACTGCTTTGTGTGATTTATTAGTTTTTCTGTTTTCCTGCTTCAGTGTGGCATAAAATTTTCATTTGAGTCTATTTTCCCTTGAGTACCATGTAATTCAGTCTTCACATCTGTTATAATTTTCTTTTTTTATTTTTTTCTTTCTCAAGTTTGGTCAATTTGTTATCTTTTACTATTTGTTGTCCATTTTTTGTCTTTAATGTTTTCATATCTGAAAATGCTTGTTTAGGTTCTAAATGTTACTTGAAGGTTTTTTTTTTGTTTTTTTTTACTACATTTTTCTTCTGTTTCATGATGTCTTCTAGGGGCAAATTTTAAACTACTGAGATATTTTGATTCTCATTTTGTTATTTCATAGTAGAGTTATATAGATTTATTCACTATTATCTTTTTAATTTTGTGGATCTATAGTAGCTTACAAAATTTTTAGTTCAATGGTGCCCTCTTCTGTCAATGTGTCAGAGTCCAGGTTGTTTAATGGGTTTTGGCAGGGGCGGTGTTGGGAAGTAGGGTGATATGTTCCAGTTTGGGGTTACTTTTTTGATTGTAAGACGTTAACATTTCCTTCTTGATTCCTTTATACTTTACTACTCAATCTTCAAAGGTGCTCTAGGCTACCAGCATAATTTTCCAATAATTTCACCTAGGGTGAACTCTTTCCTATTGGGCAGTTGCTTTAAATGTATCTTTGACTCATCTTTCTTTTTCATTCTCTTACCAGCAGTTTTTCCTATACTGATCAACATGAAGACTTACAGGAAGAGCATGAGAGAAAGCTCTGAGGAATTTATATATATATTTGGATGTTATTCTTTGTCCTATATTTATGCTTGAAGTGTGGTTCTGTATAGTTTTGTTTGTCCTTCTGTTGTTCTGTATTGTATTTGAAAGAATATGGATTTCTCTTTTCCATTTTTTCATAGAGATCAAAGTCTTACTTATGCTATTCTAAAATTATTTTTAGCTAAATTTTTAAATAAGTAATGTATTCATATGGTTCAAAATACAAAAAGTGCAAAAGGAGTGAAGTCTCCTACCTACTCTTTTCTCCCAACTATTCTCTTCTCACTAGTATTTAGTCTTTTACATATTCTTCCAGAAATCTGAATGTAGTATATATAATATGTATATAAAGTTATTTCTCTATCCCTTGTTTTAAAATGGTAGCCTACTATATATACTGTTTTACAGATGTATTTTTTTTCACTTAGCAATATATCATATAAATCTTTCCATTTCAGCACATTGTTTATTATTTTTACATAGTATTTCAGTCTACCTGTGTGTTAATAAACTTATTCAGTTCCTATTGATGAAAACTGAATACATATTGCCCAACTAACCTCCACAGAAACTACATTCCCACCCTGTATATAAGAAAAGGCCATTTTCCTCACAGCCTCACTAATACAGTGTATTATCTAACATATTTAACACTGATTTTCAACAATTTTACAGGTGAAAATGACATTACCATGTAGTTTTATCTTATGAGTGAGTTGAACATTTATATATGTTTAGGAACAATCTGCATTTCCTTCCCTGTAAGCTATATTTTCATAACATTTACCCTGATCTATTTCCAAATAATTATTTGAGCATTAGGTTAGGATAGCTGGAATCAAGATTGCCAGGAGAAATATCAATAACCTCAGATATGCAGATGACACCACCCTTACGGCAGAAAGCGAAGAAGAACTAAAGAGCCTCTTGATGAAACTGAAAGAGGAGAGTGAAAAAGATCATGGCATCTGGTCCCATCACTTCATGAGAAGTAAATGGGGAAACAGTGACAGACTTTATTTTTTTGGGCTTCAAAATCACTGCAGATGATCACTGCAGCCATGAAATTAAAAGATACTTGCTCCTTGGAAGAAAAGTTATGATAAACCTAGATAGCATATTAAAAAACAGAAACATTACTTTGCCAACAAAGGTCCATCGAGTCAAAGCTATGGTTTTTCCAGTAGTCATGTATGGATGTGAGAGTTGGACTATAAAGAAAGCTGAGCACCAAAGAATTGATGTTTTATAACTGTGGCATTGGAGAAGACTCTTGAGAGTCCCTTGGACTGCAAGGAGATCCAACTAGTCCATCCTAAAGGAGATCAGTCCTGAATATTCATTGGAAGGACTCATGCTGAAGCTGAAACTCCAATACTTTGGCCACCTGATGTGAAGAACTGACTCATTTGAAAAGACCCTGATGCTGGGAAGGATTGAAGGTGGGAGAAGAAGGGGACGACAGAGGATGAGATGGTTGGATGGCATCACTGACTCAATGGACATGAGTTTGAGTAAACTCCGGGAGTTGGTGATGGACAGGGAGGCCTGGCATGCTGTGGTCCATGGGGTCACAAAGAGTCAGACATGACTGAGCAACTGAACTGAACTGAACAATGCTGGTCCTTGATTATAATTATTATAGGAGTAAAATGGTTAGATGAGACTAGACATCTGACTTAGAGGAAGGAAATTCACAGGCTGAGTTTCAAGTAGATTTCTTCACATCAAAATTTGAGACTTTCATAACAAAGTACATAGGCTGGGTGACTTAAACAACAGAAATTTATTTTCTCATTGTTCTGGAGACTAGAAATCTGAGATCAGGGTGCCAGCATGGTCAGTTTCTGGTGAAGATTCTCTTCCTAACTTGCAGATGACTGCCTTCTTATTGTCATTTAACATAATGAAGAGAGAAAGCAAGATCTCTGGCATCTCCTCTTAAAAGGGCACTAGTCTCATCTTGAGCACCCTAACCTTATGATCTTGTCTAATCCTCATGACATCCCAAAGGTCCCAGCCGCAAATACTATCATGTTTGGGAGTTAGGACTTCGATATATGAATTCTGGGGAGACTCAAACATTCAGTCCATAATATCTTCTTACTGGGATGCTCCATGACTCCATGGTGATTCCATGGTGTGTATTTTCCCTTACTGCAACAAGTAAATAAGTAATAAGTAAGTAATAAAACCAACTTGTTTAGCTAAACGTATGTTCCTGGTGGTCTTTGGCTGGAGAGTATTTGCATTAGAAAACACTGCTTTTTGCAAGAATTAGTGCCACTTTGTTTCAGTAAGTTTGGAACATTGGGCAAGTGGAAAGATTTCAACAAAAAGTAGATATTCCTTGGAAGAAAATTAAACCATGTTCAGAAAATTGCTTAAGTGGTAATTTTTAAGACAACTTTTAAGAAAATTGTTTAAATGACAATAATTAAGACCAATGCCCCAATATTTGCATTCTATCTTCTTTTCTCCTTTTACATCACACGTCCTACAAGTGAAATGGGATTTTGGAAGATGAAGTTGTTGTTTAATTAATAAAACCAACTACTTAATGTAATCACAACTTGCATCAATAGATCTCAATCTGTCAGCTGCCTAGTTCACATCAACATAAGTACATCTGCTAATATTTATCTAGAATATTCAGGTTAATACATTCTCTGTGCTCCTACATTTAGTGATTATTATACCCTTTAAAAATATCAGCAGTTCTTCAAATGATATGAAATGCATAAATGAAATTATGAAAACCATAATTCTCAAACCTATAAAAGCATAATTTAAAGATTTTCTTAAAATTTTTCTTTTCTATCGTGGGTTTATTACAAAGTACTAGCAAAGTAACCTCAAGGAGTCTGAATAAACACAGTAATGCCACAAACATTCCTTTTAGTCAAAGGTGCCAGAATTTCAGAAGTATGCCTTTTCCCCCTGGGCATGTAGAGTACTCATTCTTGGTATGCACAGACAAATGTCTGTAAAAACTGACATCCCCCATAAGATGCATTCAAAATTGCATATTGACTTTTATGCCCAGAAGGTCTAATAGCCTGATAGCTAAATGCAAACACTGGGATATTATGTTTCAAATCCCATCTAGCAGAACATCATGAGGAAGTGCTTATAAATAATGTAGGAGAGGGGTACCTTAGCCAAGGTTACTCAGACTTAATATGCATAAGAATTATGTGATCCCATTAAAATGTACATTTGATTCAGTGTGGGATTCTCCTTTTCTAACAAGCTCACAGATGATGCCATGCCTTGTTGCTGGTTTGGGCATTTATTTTTCTTTCTTTGATAGTAAAGCCATAAGTCTGTTGTTTTGTTGTACAAATCAAAATACCCCTTTGGGATTTCTCTCTTCCTTTCCCCTTCTCATCTACTCCATCCTTTGATTAAGCTCATTTATGTAGTGTAAAGCACAACTTGGGAACTGAACTATTGTACTTCCTAGAGTATATCAGATGTCAAAACCAAAATTAAACCAAACCAGTATGGTTTGCATCACTTGCGTGCTCAGTCATGTCTGACTCTTTGCAGCCCCATGGACTGTAGCCCTCCAGGCTCCTCTCTCCGTTGAATTTTCCAGGCAAGAATACTGGAGCAGGTTGCCATTTCATACTCCAGGGGATCTTCTCAACCCAGGTTATCGAACTCATGTCTCTTGCATCTCTTACATTGGCAGGCAGATTTTTTTACCAATGCATCACTTGGGAAGCCCCAAGTCAAATGCTCCTCATTAATTTCCTCTGATCATCACTAAAATCAGATGCAATTTGTCTGACATTTGAAAATGGGACACATGCTTACCAGGAAAAAAAGTAATTTTACAAATGTTACGTAACACAAAGATGAGTAAATAGTATTCAACCTAACTCTGTCATTATTCACATATACTACTTCCTATAAGAATTACTATTCTTTTTCATAATGAATAAAAATTTTAAAAAGTTATGATCATCTGTCAAATACATTAAAAAATCTTTTCTCAATACCTGCCATTCTTTGCAGGCTGTAACAATTAATATATGCACTTATTCTTCAATCTAACTGGAGTTCTGAAATCAATAATGAGGCCTACCAATGAAGAAGACAACAAATTGTCCACAGCTGCATGGAATTCAAAACCTAAATATATGAAACTAACATATTGAATTGAAAAGATTAAAATTCAATTATTGTTTAATTAATCCTTTTTCTCTTTGAGTTACCAAAGGAACTGAGGACATTGCCATTATCCTAGGCCCAATTCTCAAGAATTTTAACTAAATTTTAAAAGTTAAAATTTAATGAAGACTTTATTAAAATGACATTTTTTCATCTGCTATTCTCCAATTCTAAGGATAAGGGTAGGGGAAGGGTATCTTCTAAACCATTGTATCACAAGAAAAAATAAATGTTTCTTTTCCATTTCAAATAATACTCTTCTTGTTATTTGACAACTAGCTGCAAAAGCATTAGGGTGCCTATGTTTTTCTTTTCATTTATATTAATATTTTCTCAAGGAAATTCAATTTTATATAACATGTTTTTCTAACTAAAATAAAGGCATGAGTGATTCACAGAACAAATGTTTCTGTTGCAAATTCAGTGTTTCCTACCACTACTTGAGGCCTAATGGAAAAAACAAAGAAATATGGCCATTCATTGCTTATGATCAGCCTTATGGTGCTCACCAGGCCTCTCTATCTAAAACCACTACCACGACTAAAACGAAATATCATCGAATATGCAAAATCCAGGTTTAGCTGGGCTTCCCTGGTAGATCAGCTGGTAAAGAATCCACCTGCAATGTGGGAGAACTGGGTTCAATCCCTGGATTGGGAAGATCCCCTGGAAAAAGGTATGGCAACCGACTCCAGTATTCTTGCCTGGAGAATCCCCAAGGACAGAGAGCCTGATGGGCTACAGTCCATGGGGTTGCAAAGAGTCAGACACAACTGAGTGACTAAGAACATACACACACACACACACACACACAAACACACACAGAGGTTTAGCTAGGCACCCCAGCTTTTCTTTTTATATATTTCTTGATTCTTCCTCATCAGTGGTAACAATCTCTGTTTTCCTTCCAGCTTCCATACTTCCTTATCTGTGAGAAGTTTACTAAAAAGACATTATCAGGGAACCAGATGGCGGAGAAGTAGGTGGACATGGTATACATCTCTCTCCACGGATACATCAGGAATACACCTTCAGACACAGAAGTGCATGCAGAATGCCGGTTGAGAGCGGACAGGAGTACCTGACAAGCAGAAAAGAATATATAGACCCACGCAAAACCCGGTAGGACGAAGGAACTAGGGGGAAAATGGGAGTGTTAGTAGGACTGGACTTGCCCTTGGCAGGTGGGGGAACTGAAGCAGGGGTCTGATCCCCACATTAGCGCAATTGTCTGAGTCAGAGGAGAAACATTTAAGGCTGAGAGGGAAACAGCTAATCTGTGGCAGCCTAAATGGAATGAGAATCAGACAGTCCTGGCCGCAGCCATACTTACCCCAGATGGCGCAGTGGCTGGGAACTGGAGTTTAGGGGTTGTGGAGCAATCCTAGGGCGAGGGCTGCCGTTGACTGTGGAGAGACAGATCGAGGGGATGTGACGGAGGAGACTGTGGTGGGAAATGCCTGTGGAGGAAAGCCGGGCAGCCATGGAAGCAAGGCAATACTGCTGAGTCACGCGTAGGGGGTGGAGCCATCATCATAGCCTCTCTTCCCCCACAGGCCAGCATTGGCAGCTGAACAATAGAAAGGCTGGTTCATCAAATGCCCAAGGCACTGAACTACAGAATAGGACCCCAGCTAGGGTAGCCCCTCTATGTGCCTGATGTGCTGAACAACAGAGAAGGACCCCAGGCAAGGAAGCCCTCTAAGTGCCTGAATGGGCGGAGCTACAGAGAAAGACTGGCCAAAGAGGCCTCTGAGCCTCAGCTACAAGAGGCTCAAAAAAAGACTCTGATAGGGCCATAACTTCTTTGGCGGAGGCAGTCCATGTCCCTGCATATTTGTGCTGCCAGGGTCCCCGGAAGCCAAGCAGCTGCGCTACCTTCACGCTCAACTCTCACTGGGGCAGAGCTGCCACAGGCAAAAAAAGTCTTGCGTCTGTGTGCGCAGGGTCGCTTCGGCTGTGTCTGACTCTTTGCGACCCTGTGGACTGTGGCCTGCCAGCCTTCTCTGTCAGGGAGGGGTGTTCTGCAGGCAAGAATACTGGAGCGTATTGGCCATGCTGGTTGCCATATCCTTCTAGAGCACTATATTTCCTGCTGTCCTAGTCACCAGCTCCTCCGAGTACCTGGTGCTGACAAAACACCTGCGACTCAAGCGGTTGCACCACCTCTACACCTGGCCCTCACAGGGCAAACCCAAGTCCTCCAGGGCAGCCTCAGGAGCAAACCCCAGTGGACGACCCATATCCACAAGAGAAAATAAAGCCACAATCGAAACCCAGGAGCAGTGTGACTAAGGAAAAAGACTCAAAGACTTCCCATCAGCTGTACAAGCTGCAGATTAAATCCATGCAATCAACTAGGCAGACTCTATGTCTTTGGAATATATAAAAGGTCATTGAGAGCTCCCACAAAGGAAAACACACTAGTTCTGATAGCTGTGGACTTTGAAGGCAAGAACACAGAGGAGTAGGAGCAGATTAGAATCTCAGTTGCCCCCACAGCAGGTACAAAGTGTTAGAGGGCATCCTAGGGAGGTTAAGTGGACTGTGACTCCCAGCGAGGGAAAGGACTCTGACAGCAGTGACTCAAGAAAAACATTTATTATTCTTACGTTTTGACTTGTTCTGTAGATTCTTTTGGATTTTTTTTTCTTTTTTTCCTTCCTCCACCCAGTTGTAGTTGTTGATTTTATTGGCACTATGAAATCTAACTAAGCTTTTCAGTGACTCAAGAAAAACATTTATTATTCTTACGTTTTGACTTGTTCTGTAGATTCTTTTGGATTTTTTTTTTCTTTTTTTCCTTCCTCCACCCAGTTGTAGTTGTTGATTTTATTGGCACTATGAAATCTAACTAAGCTTTTGGCCTTCATTTTTCCTTCTCTTTTTTTCTTTCACATGTTTTTATTATTGTTATAAACCTCTGACTCTATGTTGGGCTTTTGCAGTTCTGGGAGTTTTTTTTTTTTTTTAATTTTAATATTTAATTTTTTAAACCTATTATTATTTTTTCTACATTTATTCCTTGTTTGCTTTTCCTACTGTTCTTTGCCCCTTGCAGTTAATCTTTAATATATATAAATCTTCTTTTTCTTCCTCTATTTAACTTTGCATATCTGCTTGCTTTTTCTTTCTTTCCTTTCCTCTCAACATATTTGTTGGTTTTATTTTCATTGCTTTATTCCCCAATTGGCACCTTGTTTTAGTTTTGTTTTCCAGTTTGTGCTTTAGTAAGTTTTGTTCTGGTAGACATAATTTTTGGTTCCCTTTGTTTGCCGGGTCAATCTATTGTACTTTATTTTTGTTGAACTGTTTTGATTTTGCTTATGGGTGTATATTAAGTCACAATTTTTATTGTTGTATAAACCTCTGCCTCTACATTGGGCCTTTGCAGTTACGTGGAGTTTTTCTTTTTTCCTTTTCTCTTTCTTCTTCCGTTTTTTTTTTTTTTCTATCTTTTATAATTTTATTATTTTACTTTCTTAAACCTATTATGTTTTTTTCTACATTTATTCCTCTGTTTGCCTTTCCTATTGTTCTTTTCCCCTTGCAGTTAATCTTTAATGTATATAAATCTTCTTCATCTACCTCTATTTAACTTTGCATATCTATTCTTTCTTTCCTTCCCTCTCAACGTAGTTGTTAGTTTTGTTTTCACCGCTTTCTTCCCGACTTGGCACCTTGCTTTAGTTTTGTTTTCCAGTTTTTGCTTAGTTAGTTTTGTTCTTAACTGGTAAATATAATTTTTGATTTCCTCTGTTCACCGGGTCAATCTATTGTACTTTATTTTTGTTGGATTGTTTTGACTTTGCTCATGGGTGTATATGTATATATGTATATTCCATTGTTTTATTATTTGCCTGATTTTGTAACTGCCATTTGTCTGGGGTTCACCTTTGATTTCTCGTTTTTGGATATTTGTTTTAACCTCACTTAAATGCCATAACAAACCACTTGTGGAATCTTCGTTCCTGACCAGAGATCAAGCCCTGAGCCATAGGAGTGGGATCACTGACTCCAAGACCCTAAACTACCAGAGAACTAACCCTAGGGGGTATCAAATAGTGAGAACTCACACAAAGGAAACCACTGGAATGCAAGACCTGGCATCACCCAACCACCCTGTGCAGGACGCCTCATCCAAACAACAACAAAAAAAAAACAAAAATACAAACCCAACCATCAGCAGACAGGATCACCGCCTCACTCGGCCTTGCCCACCAGAGGAAAAGCAAACAAACATGCAAAAACTCAGCACAAATCTCACCCTATAAGGCAGAAACCAAAAGGAAGAAAGGATTCAACCTTGAAGCATGAGAAAAGGGGACCTCAAACACAATAAGTTACAAAAAATAATAAGAAAGCAGAGAAATACTACACAAATGAAGGAACAAACTAGAAACACAGAAGTCCAAATAAATGAAGAGGAAATAGGAAACTACCTGAAAAAGAATTCAGAATAATGATAGTAAAGATGATCAAAAACCTTGAAAGCAAAATGGAGAAAATGTAAGAAGCAATTAACAAAGACCTAGAAGAATTAAAGAATAAACAAGCAGAGACAAACAACACAATTACTGAAATTAAAAATACTCTAGAAGGAATCAACAGCAGAATATCTGAAACAGAAGAACGAGTCAGTGAGCTGGAAGGTAAAATAGTGGAAACAACCTCTGGAGAGCAGAATAAAGTAAAAAGAATGAAAAGAACTGAGGATAGTCCCAGAGACCTCTGGGACAATATCAAACACACCAACATTTGAATTATAGGAGTCCCAGAAGAAGAGAAAAAGAAAGGGTATGAGAAAATTTTTGAAGAGATTATAGCTGAAAATTTCCCCAACATGGAAAAGGAAATAGTGAACCAAGTCCAAGAGGCACAAAGAGTCCTGCACAGGATCAACCCAAGGGGAAACACGCCAAGACACATACTAATCAAACTAACAAAGACTAAAGGCAAAGAAAGAATATTAAAAGCAGCAAGGGAGAAGCAACAAGTAACATACAAGGGAAACCCCATATGCTTACCAGCTGATCTTTCAGCAGAAACTCTGCAGGCCAGAAGGGAATGGCAGGATATATTTAAAATACTGAAAGGGAAAAATCTACAACCAAGATTACTGTATCCAGCAAGGATCTCATTCAAAACTGATGGAGAAATAAAAAGCATTTCAGACAAGTAAAAGTTAAGGGAATTCAGTACCACCAAACCAGCTTTACAACAAATGTTAAAGGGACTTATATAGTCAAGAAATACAAGAGAAGAAAAAAGATCTATAAAATCAACCTCAAACAGTTAAGAAAATGGCAATAGGAACATATATATCAATAATTACTTTAAATGTAGATGGATTAAATGCTGCAACCAAAAGACACAGATTGGCTGAATGGATACAAAAACAAGACCCATATATATGCTGTCTATAAGAAATCCATTCAGACCTCAAAACACATATAGACTGAAAGTGAGAGGATGGAAAAATATATTCCAGGAAAATGGGAAGCAAAATAAAGCTGGAGTAGCAATCCTCATATCAGAAAAAATAGACCTTAAAATAAAGAAGATTACAAGAGGTGAGGAAGGACATTGCATAATGATCAAGGGATCAATCCAAGAGGAATACATAACAATTGTAAATATCTATGAACCCAACATAGGAGCACCTCAATACATAAGACAAACACTAACAGACATAAAAGGAGAAACTTTTATTGTGACAGTAACACAATAATAGTAGGAGACTTTAACACCTCACTCACACCAATGGACAGATCATCAAAACAGAAAATTAATAAGGAAACACAAGTCTTAAATGATACATTAGATGAGATGGATCTCATTGATACCTTCAGGACATTCCATCCAAATGCAGAAGAATACACCTTATTCTGAAGTGCACATGGAACATTCTCCAGGATAGACCACATCTTAGGTCACAAATCAAACCTCAGTAAATTTAAGAAAATTGAAATCATATCAAGCATCTTCTCTGACCACAATGCTATGAGACTAGATATCAATTACAAGAAAAAACTGTAAGAAACATAAACACATGGAGATTAAACAACACGTTTCTAAGTAACCAACAGTTTACTGAAGAAATCAAAAGGGAAATAAAAAAAAGTTTAGAAACAAATGACAATGAAAACACAACTCAAAACCTATGGGATGCAGCAAAAGCAGTCCTAAGAGGGAAGTTTATAGCAATACAATCCTACCTCAAGAAACAAGAAAAACATAGAATAAACAGCCTAATGTTACACTCAAAACAACTGGGGAGAAAAAAAAAAGAACAAAAAACCCCCAAAATTAGTAGAAGGAAAGAAATCATAAAGATTCGAGTAGAAACAAATGAAAAAGAAATGAAATAAAAATAGTAAAGGTTAATAAACCTAAAATCTGGTTCTTTGAGAAGATAAACAAAATTGACAAACTTTAGCCAGACTCATCAAGAAAAAAAAAAGAAGAATCTAATCAACAAAATTAGAAATGAAAAAGGAGAGGTTACAACAGACAATGCAGAAATACAGACGATTATAAGAGACTACTATGAACAACTATATAGCAATAAAATGGATAACCTGGAAGATATGGACAGATTCTTAGAAAAGTTCACTCTTCCAAGACTCAACCAGGAAGAAATAGAAATTATGAACAACCCAGTTACAAGCACTGAAATTGAAGCTGTGATCAAAACTCTCCAAAAAAACAAAAGTCCAGGACCAAATGGCTTCACAGGAGAATTCTATCAAACATTTAGAGACGAGCTAATGCCTATCCTTCTAAAACTCTTTCAAAAAATTGCAGAGGAAGGAACTCTTCCAAACTCATTCTATGAGGCCACCATCACCCTGATACAAAAACCAGACAAAGACAACACAAAAAATGAAAACTAAAGACCAATATCACTGATGAACATAGATGCAAAAATCCTCAACAAAATTTTAGCAAACAGAATTTAGCAACATATGATCAAGCTCATACAACATGATCAAGTTGGGTTTATTCCAGGGATGCAAGGATTCTTCATTATATGCAAATCAATCAATGTGATACACCATATTAACAAATTGAAAGATAAAAACCATATGATAATCTCAATAGATGCAGAAAAATCCTTTGACAAAACTCAGCACCCATTGATGATTAAAACTCTTCAAATAATGGGCACAGAAGTAATCTACCTCAACATAGTAAAGGCCATATATGATAAGTCTACAGCAAACATTATTCTCAATGATGGAAAACTAAAAGCATTCCCCCTAAGATCAGGAACAAGAAAAGGGTGTCTACTCTCCCCACTATTAGACAACATAGTTCTGGAAGTCCTAGCTACAGCAATCAGAAGAAAAAGAAAACGAATCCAGATCAGAAAAGAAGTAAAGCTCTCACTGTTTGCAGATGACATGATACTGTACATAGAAAACCCTAAAGATAGTATCAGAAAATTACTAGAGCTAATCAGTGAATTTAGCAAAGTTGCATGATACAAAATCAATACACAGAAATAAGTCACATTTCTATATACTAAAAATGAAAAATCAAAAAGAAAAATTAAGAAATCAATCCCATTCACCATTACAACAAAAAGAATTAAATACCTAGGGATAAACTTACATAAGGAGGAAAAAGAACCATACACAGAAAATTATAAGACACTGATGAAAGAAATCAAAGATGACATAAACAGATGGAGAGATATTCCATGCTCCTGGGTAGGAAGAATCAATATTGTGAAAATGAATATCCTATCAAATGCAATCTACAGATTCAATGCAATCCCTATCAAATTACCAATGGCATTTTTCACAGAACTATAACAAAAAATTTCACAATTCAAATGGAAACACAAAAGACCCCAAATAGCCCAAGCAGTCTTGAGAAAGAAAAATGGAGCTGGAGGAATCAACCATCCTGACTTCAGATTATACTAAAAAGCTACAGTCATCAAGACAGTATGGTACTGGCACAAAAACAGACATATAGACTAATGGAACAAGATGGAAAGCCCAGAAATAAACCCATGCACCTATGGGTACATTATTTTTGACAAAGGAGCAAGAATATACAATGGGGCAAAGACAGCCTCTTCAATAAGTGGTGCTGGAAAACTGGACTGCTACATGTAAAGGAATGAGATTAGAACACTTCCTAACAGCATAAACAAAGATAAACACAAAATGGATTAAAGACCTAAATGTAAGACCAGAAACTATAAAACTCTTAGAGGAAAACATAGGCAGAACACTCTATGACATAAATCAAAGCAATATCCTCTATGACCCACCTCCCAGAGTAATGGAAATAAAACAAAAGTAAACAAGTGGGACCAGATTAAACTTTAAAGCTTTTGTACAGCAAAGGAAACTATAAGCAAAGTGAAAAGACAACCCTCAGAATTGGAGAAAATAATAGCAAATGAAACAACTGACAAAGGATTAATTTCCAAAATATACAAGCAGCTCATACAACTCAATACAAGAAAAACAAACAACCCAATCAAAAAGTGGGAAAAAGACCTAAACAGACATTTCTCCAAAGACGCACAGATGGCTAACAAACACATGAAAAGATGCTCAACATTGCTCATTAGCAATGTTGAAACGCAAATCAAAACCACAATGAGATATCACCTCACACTGGTCAGAAAGGCCATTATCAAAAAGTCTACAAACAATTAATGCTGGAGAGGGTGTGGAGAAAAGGGAATGCTCTTGCACTGTTGGTGGGAATGTAAATTGACACAGCCGCTATGGAAGACAGTATGGAGATTCCTTAAAAAACTAGGAAAAAACCCACCATATGACCCAGCAATTCCACTCCTAGGTGTATACCCTGAGGAAACCAGGGTTGAAAAAGACACATGTATCCTGTTGTTCATTGCAGCACTATTTACAATAGCTAGAACATGGAAGCAACCTAGATACCCACTGCCTGATGAATGGATAAAGAAGCTGTGGTACATATACACAATAGAATATTACTCAGCCATAAAAAGGAATGCATTTGAGTCAGTTCTGATGAGGTGAATGAGCGTAGAACCTATTATACAGAGTGAAGTGAGTCAGAAAGAGAAAGATAAATATTACATTCTAACGCACATATATGGAATCTAGAAAATGGTTCTGAAGAATTTATTTACAGGGCAGCAATAGAGAAACAGACATAGAGAATAGACTTATGGGTAGAGGGGAGGAGTGGGTGAGATGTATGGAAAGAGTAGCATGGAAACTTACATTACCATATGCAAAATAGATAGCCAATGGGAATTTGCTGTATGGCTCAGGAAACTCAAACAGGGGCTCTGTATCAACCTAGAGGGGTGGGATGGGGAGGAAGATGGGAGGGAGGTTCAAAAGGGAGGGGATATATGTATACCTATGGCTGTTTCATGTTCCAGATTCTCCACATCCTCACCGACACTTGCTCTTACCTGTCTTCTTGATTATAGCCGACCTAGTGGATGTGAAGTGGCATCTCATTGTGATTTTGATATGCAGTCTTCAAACGGTTAATGACATTGAGCATCTTTCCATGTGCTTACTGACCATTTATGTATTCTTTGGAGTAATATCTCTTCAGATACCCCTTTGTCCACTTTTAACCGGGTCATCTGTCATTTTATTGTTGAGTGGCAAGCATGTTTTACTTATTCTGGATATAAGTTCCTTGTCAGATATATGATATGCAAATATTTTTTCCCATTCTGGTTTATCTTTTCATGTTACTGATGGGTTCTTTGAAGCACAAAAGTCTTAAATTTTGGTGAAGTGCAATTTATTTCTTTTTCTTTTGTCACTCATGATTTTGATCATATCTAAGAAGGTTTTAACTAACTCCATGCCATGAAGATTCATCCCCATGTTTTCTTCAAATAGTTATATATTTTTAGCTCTTACATTTAGGTCCATGAGCCACTAATTTTTTTGTGTGTGATGTAAGAAAGTGATTCAAATTAATTCTTTTGCTTGTATATATACAGTTGTCTATTTGTTGAAAAGACTACTCTTTCCCTACTGAATTGTCTTGGTACATTTGTTGAAAGTCAAGTGAGTTACATCTATATTCTAAGAAAGTGCTTTAAATGATACATTGCTGAGAGGAAAACACATTACAAAATAATGTGCATAGTGTGGTCTTATTTTAACAAAAACCCAATGTAACTTTATATGTGTGTGTATATTTGTATTTGTATTTATATGTATGCCTGGTTATGCCATATTTGTATAGAGATGCATTTTGCATTCCTGCTTCCTGGCTGTTGTTCCATTCTCTTCAGATGTCCTAAAGTCCCATGATGCACTGATAATAGTCAGTGTAGCTCCTGTTTGTATAATTGATACTTACTTCTTCCTAGCACTAGCAGTGTTTATATTGCCCTTTGAGATTTCAAAGGGCTTCCACCATGTCTAAAACTCTGCTGAATTTACAATCTGGCCTCTCATACATTTCCTTTGCATACTCTCTTGCTTCTAGCCAATGAAAACTTTCATTTTCACAAGTTACAAGGTATTTTTCTTTAGTACTCTTGCTGTACATCTAGCCAAATCACTTGTATGCTTTTTACCAGGCACTGTGGGTCTAAACTTTTCACCTTAACAGAAATTAATGGCAGAAAAAAAGATCATGTTAAGATAAATAACCAGGTTGAAAAATTTAAAAAGGAAAAGAATTGGCTCAGTGGCCATGATATAAGCCATAAAAAGCACGAGATGGAACACTGATATTTACATGCCTAAAGCTACTTTGCCAACAAAGGTCCTTCTAGTCAAAGTTATGGTTTTTCCAGTAGTCATGTACAGATGTGAGAGTTGGACAATAAAGAAAGCTGAGCACCAAAGAATTGATGCTTTTGAACTATGGTGTTGGGGAATACACTTGAGAATCCCTTGGAATGCAAAGAGATCCAACCTGTAAATGCTAAAGGAAATCAGTTCTGAATATTCATTGGAAGGACTGATGCTGAAACTCCAATACTTTGGCCACCTAATCTGAAGAATGGACTCGTTGGAAAAGACCCTGATGCTGGGAAAGATTGAAGCCAGGAGGAGAAGGGCATATCAGAGGATGAGGTGGCTGGACGGCATCACTGACTCGATGGACATGAGTTTGAGCAAACTTTGGGAGTTGGTGATGGACAGGGAAGCCTGGCATGCTGCAGTCCATGGGGTCGCAGAGTTGGACACGACTGAGCGACTGAACTGAACTGAAAGCTAGAGAACAATATGGAACGGTTACTCTGACAGCTTTACTCCTTTATCTCCTTTATCATGCTCTCTGGATTACACTGGATGATCAACCACAACAAAAATCTATTTATTGTACTGTTTGTGGGTACTGCAATGGATCCATTTATCCAGGTGCTAAACTCTGGGAAATGACCAACTTAATCAACCATTCAAAGTGGAACATGTTAGTCTGAAAATTGCAAAAATTTTCATGATTAACTAATTCATATTAGCCCTTTGATAAACTATTGAACTCTTTGCAAATGGCCCTTATAATACCCACATAACTAAGTTACCATTTTTTGGTAAGTTATACACATAATACCCCAGCCATGTGTACATAAACTAAGATTATACATGTTGGTTATTTCTCCCTACCACCAAAACATACTTTTTCTACATTAAATATTTCCCATTAGAAATAAACCAACTTATAACCTACTGCTGATCCAGTAATATCTATCCTCCACCACTGAATATTTCACAGAATTTGGTTATACTTACAAAATAATATTCTGCTACCATTCAGTCATGTTTTCTCAAAATAACATTGTGAAATGGTTGTGGTTTTACAAGGGAAAAAAAGATGTCTAAGTAAATGTTTCCATTGTCTCTCTCTCTCTCATACACACACACGAACACACACAATTTTGCATTAGAACCTAGCATCTAGTATACAAATTATTCATCATAAAAATCACCAAGTGTCCATTTTATAACATATTAAGTTAAAAGAACAAAAACCAAAATCTATAACGAAGATAGTTTAGCCTGCTTAACATTCACTAAATATTGTTTACCTATCATTGACAAGTCTACTAAGCAGATGTCAACAAAACTGCTTGCTCTGATTCAACTCAAAATTTTGCTGAACGTGTATTAGGTGACAGGAAACACAAACTCAAAGATATGCTCTCTACTGTCAAGTTTAGTTGCGAGATAGACATGTACACACTGAGAATGGGTTAGAGGGGTGAGCAGGATGATACAGAACCAAAAGGTAGGAGGTGATTTATTCCATTTAGGTAGGGGTGAGGTGTAGAGGGAGGGCAGGGAGTCATGAAGGATTAATAGAATAGATAACATTTAAGCTAGATCTTGCCTTTCCAGATGAATGTGATTTCACCAGGAAGAAAATGAAGGAAAGGACACTTCAAACAAAGAGGACAATAAGGAAAATAAGAGTTAATATATAACTATCTATAATAAACATAAAATTAGATAGTATATTCATAGAATCCTAAGTAGAGAGCCAGGATGTATTTATGAAAAAGTTATGCTGGGAAAGATGGTAGAGCTCTTCTGGGAAGTGTTCAATTCATCATTAGAAAAAAACCCATGTGTTCCTATGTGATGAATTTCTGACCTGTGCTTATGCACCACTGGAACTGGCAAAGGGCAGAAATGAGGCAGGGAGCAAAACGAGAACAGGAGGCAACCTCTGGATACACTGAGTGCTCTGAGTGATGGGATCAAGACAACTCAGTGAGTGACCCTGGTAGGTGGCCTGTAGAATCAATGGAGGGAGGAGAAAATAAATAAATTAGAGAAAGCAAAAGGGAACTCAGAGGTTCCTGGATGATATCACAAGCAGACCTTTGGCTACTTGCCCTCCTAAAAATAGAAGCATCGCCAGAGACATTTGGCAGGATGCCAATGACCCTGAGCTCAGAGTTCAGGGAAGAATTCTTCAGTTGGAAATGCTTGAAATCAAGGGTGAATGACTTTTAATGACAGGCAACATGATTCAGTGTTCAAGAGTTTAAGCTCAGGCCACCACTTTCTGCTGGACTTAGAATAAGCAACTTAATCTCTGTTTATCTTTGTTTTTCGTTTCTAAAATGGGGAAATAATAGTGTCTACCTCACAGAACTGTTACATAGATTAGAATGTTAATATGTGTAAAGAACTAAGAACAACCAGGATCCAGGCAGAGAAATCAAACCCTAGGAACCTATTTTCCAAGTGTGTTGGATGTGCTGAAAGATTAAACAGGGGACAATGAAACGATTCAGACATTAACAAGCAGATAAAGTCTCTCTACCCTATAGGTCTGGAAAGCAAAGGGAGGAGGTAGTTTTAACAGTACTTAAGAGCTAGAGCTTTCTGGAAGAAGCTGGAACCATAAGAAAGACATATTGACTTCTGGATATCCTACTGGAAACATACATAAAGATGAGGATATAGCCTGGCTCCAGACCTCCAACCTTCTGCCAGTGTCTATTTTCTGAAATGTGCCAGAAGTCAGTTGGTAACAGAGTCTAGAAAATATAGTTATCTGGGAAAGGAGGAGGGCAGGAAATAGATCTGATGCCAAGTAGTCAAGTGACTGGAGGGTCCCTCAATAAATGTTAGCAGCTATTATTATATTTTACGTTTGATCTGGGATACAGCAGTCACTTTGCTTCCCTCTACCCAGGAAATGATGATTCTGGGCTGATTCTAAAATCTTCTGTGAGAAGCTTCTAGTTATAGCTATAAATAAATTCTGAAATTTGGAATAAAAGTCAATGCCAGAGGAATTAGACAGTAGCTGACATCATGAGACTGGCCATTGAGTACATGGAGAAGGTAAAGAAAACTTGAAGATGAAGCATTAGGAAACACTGACATTTAAAAGAAAGAGGAAGATACAAATCAGAAATGGAGCATAATTTTTAAAAACTCTGAATCACTGTGATATACAACTGAAACTAATAAAATATTATAAATCAACTATGCTTCAATTTTTAAAAAAGCACCCAATTGAAAAAGAAGTAAAATTGCCTTCATTTGCAGATGACATAGTATATACTTAAAGATTCCATAAAAAATCCTACTAGAACTAACAAACAAATCCAGTAAATTTGCAGGATTCAAAAGCAGTATACAAAAAAGCAGTTGTGTTTCTATGAACTATCAGAAAAAGAAATTAAGAAAACAGCCCCATTTACAATAGCATCAAAAAGAATAAATATCCAAGAATAAATTTCAACAAGGAGGTAAAAGATCTGTACACTGAAAATTACAAGACATTGTTGAAAGAAACTGAAGAAGGCACAAATAAATGGAGATATTCCATGTTCACGGATTAGAAAAAGCGAGTTCTGGAGATCTAAGGTACAACCTGGTGATTATAGTTAGTAATACTGTATTATATACTTGAAGTTGCTAACAGAGTAGGTCTTAAATGTTCTCACCACAAAAAAAGAAGTGGTACTTATGTGATGTGATGTAGGTGTTAGCCAATGCTGTGGTGGTAACCATTTTGCAACATATGACTGTATCAAATCAACACACTGTATACTTTAAACATACAGAAAGTTATATGTCAATTATATCTCAAGAAATCTGGAAAAAAAATACACAGAGGCTTCTTTTCTGTCATCCCTTCCTTGAACTCCTATTACATTAATAGTTGAACCTGAACAGTTTTACTGTCTCTGATATTTTCAGATATACTAATTCTTTTGTTCCCAGATTTCAGCCTTGATAACTAGGATTAGATCTTATGTTTATTTTACAGTCATCACCTTCCCAATGTGCCCAACATACATTTAGCAGTCATTGAATAGTTTAGGGGTGAGAACTTCTCAAGAAGGAAATGACAGTTTCTCTTGGTAACTAAATAATAGACCTAGAAGCCCCTGAGGATATCCAATTACTCTCCCCTTTTCCTCCAACTCTGAAATTAAAGAAATCTGTGCTTTCTTCTGCCTAACTCTTTGGGCTTACTTAGATCCTGCTATTCCCCTGTGGAGGTAGTTAGACTAAGGAATAAGGTTAGATGCGATGAAGCAGAACTAAGCAAGACTGAACAGCTATATGCCTTACCTCCATCCTTATTTGTTCAACTATAGCCAGCCCCACTTCCAACCTGATTACATCTACTACTATGATTATCAGACACTGCTTTTATACTTCAACTGTCAGGAAAGCCATATGTATAGGAATCCAGTCTTACATTCCAAGTTCTCTATTCAGAAAAAGGCATGGGATATGGATGATGGACTAGATTTCAAATTCTATTTTTGTCACTTACTAGCTGAGTGACTGTACATTCATTTCCTAGGGATGCCATAATAAAATATCATAAACTTGGGACTTCCCTGGTGATCCAGGTGTTAAGAATCTGCCTTGCAATGCAGGGGACATGGGTTCAATCCCTGGTCAGGGAACCAAGATCCCACATGCCACAGACCTACTGAGCCCATGCAGCACAACTAGAGAGTCTGTGCTTCACAATGAAACATACCACATGATGCGACCAAGATCCTATGTGCCGCCAAATAATTGTTGTTGTTGTTCAGTCACTCAGTTGTATCCAACTCTTTGCGACCCCATGGACTGCAGCATGCCAGGCTCCCTTGTCCTTCACCATCTCCCCGAGCTTGCTCAAACTCATGTCCATTGGGTCAGTGATGCCATCCAACCATCTCATCCTCCGTTGCCCACTTTTCCTGCCCTCAATCTTTATAAATAAAGAAATATTTTTGTAAAATACCATAAACGTGGAGCTTTAAAACAACAGTAATTCATTATCTCACAGTTCTGGAGGCCAGAAGTCTAAAATCAGAATACCAGAAGGCCCATGCCCCCTCTGAAGTCTGTAGGGGAATTATTCATTGCCTCTTCCTAGCTTCCAGTGGTCTAACTAGTCTGAAAGCAAACACCTTCCCTCCAGGTGGAAAGTCATTCAGTGGGTAGCTCCATTGTGTACAGCCCCTCGTTTCACCCTCATTCTCTAATTCACTGAAGCAAAAGGCTAAAGAGAGGATGCCTTTCCTTCAGACAGTCAAGTTTCTCACTCAGCTCACTTCCCATCTCCACGTTAGAACAAGGGCAGGGGTTACTGGAGGCTAGAGTTTGCTGTTCACGCGAAGCAGTAGCACCTTCCAGGTTTTATAAATCTGAAACAAACTTGTTGTGTTTTCTGTAATTAGGATGTAAGCCAGCCCATGTCAGGCCGACTCATTCAGCGACCCAGGCACCGTGACTTCTCCAGAAATGTGGTGCCGAGTCTGGCATAAATAGAACAAAGGAAAGATTTTCCTGAGAGAAAACCTTGAAAGCCAAGAAACGATAACCTTTTCTCACACTGAGGGGTGGGGGCGGGGGAGTAGTAAAACAGCAAACAAACCCATGTCCTTCCTTGGGCTTTCCTGTCTTCAAACGGATTCGGGGCCCATGTGAATTCCTTCCCAGGCATGGCCTGACAATGTTAAAACTGCCTAGCAGGCTCCGCATACCATCAGACACTTACCAGGTTGTTAGTTTATGTCCCTAGAAGACAAATACCTAACCTAGTACCTCTTTCCTCCCATGTTCATGCACAGGGAACCTTGTAAAGGGTTTACAGAACTTGGCCATTTGCGTATCCTCTAGGGTTACTCCTCCACAGACAAGAGATGGCCTTGGAGAGAGAAGCATCTTTCTAGGAAGTAGGACACACAGGACAGAGTCACTGTCCCTTATGTTGTAAATGGATGTCACACTTTCCTCCTTTCTCCTCTGAAGCCTTTCCAAATTAACCTTAAATGTTCTTGTCACTGAACTATTGGCATCCCTTAGCTAAATTTCTCTGGAACTCAGCATTCAGTTGGGTATATCTTTCCTTTTCTCCTTTGCCTTTTGCCTCTCTTGTTTTCTCAGCTCTCCTTAGGCAACCACTTTGCCTTCTTGAATTTCTTTTTCTTGTGGATGGTTTTGGTCACTGCCTCCTGTACAAGGTTATAAACCTCTGTTCATAGTTCTTCAGGCAATCTGTCCACCAGATCTAATCCCTTGAATCTATTTGTCATCTCCAATGTATAATCATTAAGGATTTGATTTAGGTCATACCTGAATGGTCTAATGGTTTTCCCTACTTTCTTCAATTTAAGCCTGAATTTTTCAAAAAGGAGCTCATGATCTGAGCCACAGTCAGCTCAGAGTTGGGCCATAAAGAAGGCTGAGTGCCATAGAAGTGATGCTTTCAAATGGTGGTGCTGGAGAAGACTCTCGAGAGTCCTTTGGACTGCAAGGAGATAAAACCAGTCAATCCTAAAAGAAATCAACCCTGAATATGCATTGGAAGGACTAAGGCTGAAGTTGAATCTCCAATACTTTAGCAACCTGATGCGAAGAGCTGACTTATTGAAAAAGACCCTGATGCTGGAAAAGACTGAGGGCAGGAGGAGAAGGGGACAACAGAAGATAAGATGGTTGGATGGCATTATTCACCCAATATACATGAGTTTGAACAAACCCCAGGAGATAGTGAAGGACAAAAAAGCCTGGCGTGCTGTTGTCCATGGGAGAGTCCGTGCAAAGAGTCGGACATGACTGAGCAACTGAACAACAGCTAATATTAATAAGTGACATTGTCACACAGTCAACTCTGTTAGTTCATACTTCATTCTCTACTCTGCTTCCTCTGTGAGCACTTTGCTTTCCTGTTGCAGCTGTTAGTCCCCTCAGCCTTGCAGCATAGCTCAGGGTGTGAAAGCCTATATCTCTCATTATATTATAAATCCCTTAATATAAGGGATTCTGTGTACCACTCATCACCTCCCCCCCAAGGCCTTGCATCTTGCTCAAAAATTCTTGTTGAATGAAAAATATAGAGATGCTTTCATAGGACTTTTTCATTTAATATGTCCATAACTTCTTGACCGACATTGTTCTTTCTTTGGAAACACCTATTTCCAGCATGCCATGCTTTTCTTCCCTATCAACACACCCATAAACACACACATTCACACTTTGTATTTCAAGCAAAACTATCAACCAGTTAAATATTTCATGAGTTACACCCAATAAGACCCCAGCCCTGTTGCTCCTTGGTATGTATTATCTTTCTGATATAAACACACATATACATTTAAAGAATGAAGAAAGCAAAAACAACAATAACAACAAAAATCAAAGCTCAAATAGCCAAAAAGACAAAATCTGCTATCTTACTCCTAGAATTCCAGGAAGCAATCCTAATGCTACCTTCATATAAGAATAAATGTGGGGACTTCCCCGGTGGTCCAGTGGTTAGGTATCTGTTGCTACCTTTACCCTTAGAAATACCCTAAGACCCTTTTGCTTCTTTAGGAGAATTTGAGTATAGAACAAGCCCTTCCTCCATAGAGTCATTCAAACCCCAACAAGGAATGAGAGGCTCTACAATTAACTGAAGAAGAGAGAGAATGATTAGCCAGTCAGACCCTAGCAGGGAGAGAGGATTCACCCCTCCATTACCCTGCCATGGGCTTGAATAAAGTAAAGCTGAGCCATGTAGATACGTGGTGAAAGGGCATTCTAGGAAGAAGAAAGAACAAATGCAGAGTCCCTCAGACTAAGCAAGAGTCCCTTGCTTAGCATATCTGAGCAAGAGAAATGGAATCAGCATGGTTGGAGAGGAGTGGGAAAGGGAAAGAGATAAAGGGGAACCAAATGGCATAGGGCCTTGCACAGTAAATGACCCTTTAGAAACGAAATGTTGAAACAATTTTAATGCACTATGAAGTTCTTTTAAAGCATTTTTATTTACTTAAAAACTTTTTTCATAAGACAATTTTATTCCCCTGTATATACTCTATATATGTATATTGGTATATCACTTCACTGTTTATGAAGCAGTAACCTATAATTTCACCAAATTCTCATGGCAGTCCTTTGAGTCTTTGGTTTCAAACTAGTTATTTTTCCCTTCACTATTCTACTGCTTCCTATAACTATAAAAGGTCACTTTGGATAGCAAATAGGCAGTTGAAAATACCACCTGAGATTCTGTAGTTTAATATAGGTATATGAAGTCTGGACATCAGGAGTACTGGGTTCTGAGGCTGCTCTGCAAACCTTGAGCTGTCCCTTCACCTTTTGGGCCTCACTTTGTTGTTGCTCAGTTGACAAGTCATGTCTGACTTTTCTCAACTCCACGACTGCAGCATGTGAGGCTTCTCTGTCCCTCACCATCTCCCAGAGTTTGCCAAAGTTCATGTCCATTGAATGAACATGTGCCTCAGTTTATGCATCTATAAATCAGGGAGGCTTGACCAGATCACAAGTTTCCAAATCTGGCTAAGCACCAAAACTATCTGAAGGCCTTAATAAATGTAATCCTCTTGATCCCCTCTCCCAGAATATCTCCCAGGGGATGAAGATCAAAAATCTGTATTTTAAAAGCTCTCCAGGTGATTCTGATGAGGAGTCAGGTCTGGAAATCTCTAAACGAGATGATGTCTCAAGTCCCTGCTTGCTCTAAAACTATGAATAAACCATGTTTTTCTTTTGTATCCATTGCTTTTCGTGCAAATCAGTCTTTAGACCCAGACACTGGGTTCCTCTCTGTGGCCTGGAGAAACAGACTTGGATGGTAAGATTAGCAAGACCTCAGAATTAATGGCTTTGACTATATTCTGGGCCAACAGGACCACATGAGAGCATAGTTTTCTTTTCTTTATTTTCCAACAGTAGACTTAAGTGAAAGAACTCACATATTTTCCAGAAGAGTCTAACTGTTCTCACCAATGTAAGGAAATGAAAATGTCTTCTTCTTAGTTGTCCAGAAATATGTCACCATTTGCCGTTCCCCAGTATTCTGATCAAACATCAAAGTCCAGAATATCAAATCTTTTTATTAATCCCTCTATATAATCAGTGTCCACTTCCCATCTCCTACTTCTTTCTGATTCTACCTACCTCCCTCATTTCTCTGCACAAGTTCTTTATTTTTCTGCAAAGAATTTCAAAGTCAAGTAAAATACATTTTAGTCTTCTTAATGATTACATTAATAATCTGAAGAATAGCAAATTGGTAGTACTTGGTAGATTTCATAAAAGTTTTAAGTATTAGACATATATTTAGTATTTGACTGAAGTTCAGACTTTGATAGAAAAGAAACTGATTTTTAATCAAAGAAACTTTAATTTAGCTGATTATTGCTCTTAGGAGCCTAGTTGTTTAAACCTAAAGGCCCTCATATAAGTACCATCAGCCTTTGATTATGGTTTATATAAATAATATGATTTTACAAAGAAATAGCCTTGAAAATGCTAGAATTTTATAAAACCAAAAGTTATACTATAACCCTAATTTTCCACTCAAAGTTTGAATGGGCTTCCTTGGTGGCTCAGCTGGTAAAGAATCTGCCTGCAATGCGAGAGATGTGGGTTCGATCCCTGGGTTGGGAAGATTCCCTGGAGAAGGGAAAGGCTAACCACCCCAGTATTCTGGCCTGGAGAATTCCATGGACTGTATAGTCCATGGGGTCACAAAGAGGTAGACACGACTGAGAGATTTTTACTTCACTTCACTGCTAATTTGGTCCTGAATGAATCTGCCAGGTTTGTTACCAGTGGCAGGACACGAAAGCTGGCAGGCCCAAGCATGTTCACCTCCACACCCTCACATGTGGCAGGACACGAAAGCTGGCAGGCCCAAGCATGTTCACCTTCACACCCTCACATGTGCTCAATTAAAAATGACTGAGGCTTTCTTCTTCCAAATTAAAAACATGTGAAAGAATTGAGGTGGAATGCTCCCCCCCACCTCACCCCTGCCTGTAGCATGGCCTTGATTGGTTATCCTGATCTTTGTCATGAAAAGTTGCACAATCAGACCTGGAGGGTTTTAGAAACATAGGATTTTCTCAGGCCAGGCTTGATTTTGGTTTTATCTGACCTGCTGCCTTCTTTGTGATCATCTATTTGTATATGTTTTTAAATAATTCTCCTTTGATGGGGGAAGCTAAAAGCTGTTAGTCAAGAATATCTATAAATTTCAATTTTTAATTTTTTCATTTTAAATTTAAAAATAATTTTAGATACAGGAGTTCTGGAATATTTTTATTTGAAAGATCTTGTTTGTTTCCGAGCACCCTCTGTCTCATAAAGTTCCTTACTGCCAACAGAAAATGATCACATCAGAACCAGATCCATCTGTCCTCAAGTAACATACTTTGGCAGACACATTACATTCTGAGACTGTTTGTCAGCCTTTGGCTGCTAGGGTTTAAATTCCGATTTACAATGGCTGCTCCAGAGATAAGACTTACAACTTCACAATCACGGACATGGGCTCCGACTCTTATGATACAGACCAATAGAGAAGTGGGAGAGAATGGCCAGGCAAAGAGTGAGAAAACAGTTAAAAAGTCAATGGCAATAAAAGACATATACAGAGAGTATATATATATATCTCCTCTTCATTTCATCAATTTTCTTTAATTTATCTCAAATTACCTAGGTGTTACTTGCTCAGAATGAGGTCACAGTGTAATTCAGATTCTATAAGCCCAGCAGGAATATAGAACTTTGCTAATTTTTTTTTATAAAGCCTTGAAAACCTATTTGTGGAATTTATCCCAATAAAATTCCCTTTTTTTGACCATGCCACACAGCCTGTGGGATCTTGGTTACCCAACCAGGGACTGAAACTGGGCAACAGCAGTGAATGCCCCGAATCCAAACCACCAGGGCACCAGGGAACTCCTCAAAATGACATATTTAGAGGCAGAAATAAGAAAATAAATTTAAGCTTTATAGCTCACATTGCCTTAAATTCACATAGCTTCATATTCTTGTTAGTGTGCCTTTCCAATGTTTTTTTTATCATGAATATGATAGTATTAACATATACCATATCATAATTTATCATGAATATAACACATTATCAATGTTATGATAATGCACATTTGGACAAATGAAGAGTATACATGCCAGATTGCTCACTGTGGGGAACACTGATTAGATGGGAATTGGTTTAATGTTTGAGGTACACTGTATGCTGCTAAGCAAAATCAGTCCACTTCAGCCATCAAATTAATCATTTCTTCTCCTTTGGTACCCTGTATTTGGCTGCCCTTCTATTTTGTCACTATTTTCCTTAGGAACCTGCTAAGAAAAAAAAAGAAGAGGGACATTCAAGAGTAATAGAGTTTTAAAGGTATGGCCTTAAAGGCTACTCCTTTCTGTAATAGACTAGGCTTAGAAAAGATCCTAGGGTGACTATGATCTCTTTTCAGATGTCTTATCTTGGTCTATGTCTCAGTTTGTTCCCAGGATGCCTCACTAGCCATTTGGTTAGGCTTATACAAGACTCTTAGTCCACTCTATAAAAAATATTCTTGCTTTAACCCCACACCAGAACGTTAATCTTTCACTAGCCCTTCCATTTCCACCAAACACCACAGAATTACCTCCTTTAAGTACCTCAGGAGCAGATCCAGGGCCCTGTACTCTTTGAATCGAGACCATTCTGCACGCACTCTGCAGCTATCTCTTTGCATTCGAAAACTGAATGCTAGGGGAAATAATCAGATTCCACATTTGCTTTCTCCCTAACCAACTACCTTTCTTTCAAATTTTTATTCTTTTACCTGACTAGGCAGTCCCTAGTCAGTTCAGTTCAGTTCAGTCGCTCAGTCGTGTCTGACTCTTTGAGACCTCATGAATCGCAGCACACCAGGCCTCCCTGTCCATCACCAACTCCCGGAGTCTACCCAAACCCATGTCGATCGAGTCCGTGATGCCATCCAGCCATCTCATCCTCTGTCGTCCCCTTCTCCTCCTGCCCCCAATCCTTCCCAGCATTAGGGTCTTTTCCAATGAGTCAACTCTTCACATGAGGTGGCCAAAGTATTGGAGTTTCAGCTTCAACATCAATCCTTCCAATGAACACCCAGGATTGATCTCCTTTAGGATGGACTGGTTGGATCTCCTTGCAGTCCCAGGGACTCTCAAGAGTCTTCTCCAACACCACAGTTCAAAAGCATTAATTCTTCGGCGCTCAGCTTTCTTCACCGTCCAACTCTCACATCCATACATGACTACTGGAAAAACCATAGCCTTGACTACATGAACCTTTGTTGGCAAAGTAATGTCTCTGCTTTTAAATATGCTATCTAGGTTGGTCATAATTTTCCTTCCAAGGAGTAAGCATCTTTCAATTTCATGTCTGCAATCACCATCTGCAGTGATTTTGGAGCCCCCCAAAATTAAGTCTGACACTGTTTCCACTGTTTCCCCATCTATTTCCCATGAACTGATGGGACCAGATGCCATGATCTTAGTTTTCTGAATGCTGAGCTTTAAGCCAACTTTTTCACTCTCCTCTTTCACTTTTATCAAGAGGCTCTTTAGTTCTTCTTCACTTTCTGCCATAAGAGTGGTGTCATCTGCATATCTGAGGTTATTGATATTTCTCCTGGCAATCTTGATTCCAGCTTGTGCTTCTTCCAGCCCAGTGTTTCTCATGATGTACTCTGCATATAAGTTAAATAAGCAGGGTGACAATATACAGCCTTGACATACTCCTTTTCCTATTTGGAACCAGTCTGTTGTTCCATGTCCAGTTCTAACTGTTGCTTCCTGACCTGCATACAGGTTTCTCAAGAGACAGGTCAGGTGGTCTGGTATTCCCATCTCTTTCAGAATTTTCCACAGTTTATTGTGATCCACACAGTCAAAGGCTTTGGCATAGTCAATAAAGCAGAAATAGATGTTTTTCTGAAACTCTCTCGCTTTTTCGATGATCCAGCGGATGTTGGCAATTTGATCTCTGGTTCCTCTGCCTTTTCTAAAACCAGCTTGAACATCTGGAAGTTCACGGTTCAGGTATTGCTGAAGCCTGGCTTGGAGAATTTTGAGCATTACTTTACTAGCGTGTGAGATGAGTGCAATTGTGCGGTAGTTTGAGCATTCTTTGGCATTGCCTTTCTTTGGGATTGGGATGAAAACTGACCTTTTCCAGTCCTGTGGTCACTGCTGAGTTTTCCAGACTTGCTGGCATATTGAGTGCAGCACTGTCACAGCGTTATCTTTCAGGATTTGAAATAGCTCAACTGGAATTCCATCACCTCCACTAGCTTTGTTCATAGTGATGCTTTCTAAGGCCCACTTGACTTCACATTCCAAGATGTCTGGCTCTAGGTGAGTGATCACAGCATGGTGATTATCTGGGTCATGAAGATCTTTTTTGTACAGTTCTTCTGTGTATTGATCTTCACGACCCTAGTCAGTCAGTTAGTTCCTATTGTTGGTCAGTTACACACGTAGATAAATCATGGCTCCTCATTTATTTTTCTGGGCCCAGATTAATTGTCATGTAATCAGAACCATGATATTCCTCTTGTTCTGTGTCTACCTTTTTTCCTTCTCTCACATGACAGCTTCTCTTGATGCCCTCAAAAGAATAATGAATTTCCTTCCATGAAACTGACTTACTCCCTGTTACAGACTGATTGAATGTGTCTCCCTAAAATTCATACAGTGAGCCCTAACTCCCAATATGATGATGTTTGGTGGGAGGGACTTTGAAAGATAATTAAGTTTAGATGAAATCATGAGGATGGGGTCCCCATGATGAGATCAGTGCCCCAATAAGAAGGGGAAGAGAAGTAAGTTTCTGTTTAAGTCACCCCATCTATGGGGATGTTGTGACACCCTGAGAAAACCAGGATACTCCCTTCACCCTCTCCACTAAGAGTCCTGTGAATGATTGCTTCCTCAGGCTCATCACTACTATTTGGAAAGCAGACTCTCTCTGCCCAGGGGTGTAGAGAGGACTTTCCAATATCACCTCATTACTTTACCAGACATTCTATTTGAACAAGTTTTTGCTTTAATGTATAAATCTTCCCATGGAAAGGTATATGGCATTTCATCAACCCTACTGTTTCCTTGATACCAAGCCAACCCTTCAGATGACAATTTCAGGCTCACTTTCTTCAAGGCATATTCCCTGATGGTTCCTTCCATTTTAATCCTTCTATTTTCTAAACTTCTCTATTATTATCATTTATACCAAATAAATCAGAAATGTAACAAGCTTGTGCATTCTATTCTATTCTTGGGACTTCTTAGCAGTCCTGCGTTTCCTTCTGTACTTTTGCACTTAGTGTTACTCTCAGTCAGCTGCTAATTGACCACAGCTCCTCTGTTATGTTCTAATTTCATACCATACGTACATACATATATTCCTACAGTCTTCTGTTTCCAGCCAGTTCTTCAATTTACCAAAGATATTTTAGGGTCTAAGCATTTCTTTACTTTCTCAGACTTGGTGACCTCAGTAAGCTATAGGCCTTTTATAGCATCCCTTCAACTAGGCTGTTGATTTTGTTTTTACATAGGGTCTGTCTGAGAGAAATTACTAGGGTCAGTCCAGGCCTCCCAGGAGGCCTTAATACGGCTCCTGATTACCTAAGTTATTTTTCTCTCTCTTTTATTTTTGAAGAAATGAGAGTGTGGGAACAAAAAATAGCAAGGGTTCTCTGGAGTGCATTGAGCCTATTCAGAAACAAGAAAACAAAGAAAGGAAGAATCAGTGAGCCAAATACCTCTTGTACCATTGTCCATGTGCCCTTTCTAGAGTTGGTTCAGTGGATAAACCAGCAGTCACTATTCCCAGGCCTATTATTCTGAAAATTTAAATGTTTTCTCTGAATGTGTGAGTTTGGGCTTACCTGATCTTCAGGAGCAGGTATGCTTCTCTTCATTGGCATTGGGAAGATTGAATGGAAAATCATCTGTTGTTTTCATCAGAAACATTTATTTTGTTTTGTAAGATCGTTTTACTAGGTGCCAACCTAATAAAATGGGAACAAAGAGGAGGAGTTTCTTCTCTTGAATTTTAAGTCCTATATGTGTTACATCACACAAAAAAATACATGTATGAAACACAACAGATGTCCATAAAATCTTCAATTGTTAAACAAACACTTTCCATGCATGCAAAAAGGGTCATGATAATTAGGGAGAGCTGCTGCTGCTGCTAAGTCGCTTTAGTCGTGTCCGACTCTGTGCGGCCCCATAGATGGCAGCCCACCAGGCTCTGCCATCCCTGGGATTCTCCAGGCAAGAACACTGGAGAGGGTTGCCATTTCCTTCTCCAATGCGTGAAAGTGAAGTCGCTCAGTTGTGTCCGACCCTTCGCGATCCCATGGACTGCAGCCTACCAGGCTCCTCCGTCCAGGGGATTTTCCAGGCAAGAGGACTGGAGTGGGTTGCCATTGCCTTCCCCGAATTAGGGAGAGCACACTCTTGTATAAAACCTGTGAATGCCCCTGATAAGGCTTGGAAGTTTCAGCATGAACAGATGTGCACTGAATACCCAGCCATTCATTTCCCAAGTGTCTGCTTTATCAAATATATGCTTAACAGTATGTGAATTATCCTGTCATAAAAGACATGTAAATATGATCTCTATCCTCAGGAACATTATTAAGAAACTTTTGGAGAAGGGAATGGCAACCCACTCTAGTATTCTTGCCTGGAGAATTCCATGGACAGAGGAGCCTGGTGGGCTATAATCCATGGGGTCACATAAAGTCAGACACGAGTGAGTGACTAACACTTCACTTCACTACATACACAGAGGGGTGACACGTACACAAGACACACCACAAGGAAATAATGTCTGACAAAGTCATTAGCAAGGGTAAAAATGCAGTGAAGGAACAAAGGTATAAGATGATCTGTCTTGCCCTTCCTGCTCTGAATTATACACTGCTGAGAAGGGGAACAGAGGTATGCTAACAACCTAAGGCGAGTGTATATTTAGCTTTGGAATACATGCAATAGAGAATTACCTTTTATGCTTCTGCTTGCCTGTGGTCAACCCAAGATTTCATCTTTAACGCTTCTATCAGTTTATCATGGAGACGGGTTATGAAAAACAAATCAAGTATCTGAGGAAAGCAGATCATTTCCTCTTCAGAGTGGGCATTTTTCTGACATTTATTAATTCACATGGATTATTGCTCCTCTTGGCAACCCTTCAAGATAAACAATGTAGATATTATCTGGTTTTATAGATGAAGAAAATAAAAGGTCAGAGAGATTATCTGACTTGTCCAAGAACCTGAATGTATCTGTTAGGGTTCTGACAGGAAACAGATGGTATATCTAAGGGATCTGACTGAAAATAATTGATTGAAGGGGCCAAACAAAGGGAATGTAAAACACTCTGGGACTGAAAAGCAGAAAGTCACAACTACCCTGAGACCTGATGAAGACAGAATAATGTTCCCAGAGCTTGGTCAGAGCTGCCACTCTGAAAGAGGAGTTGCCTGACAGGATGGTGGACACAGATACTGCCAGAACTGTGGCAAAGTGGAATAATGTAAGGCCAGTGAAGAAATACCTAGATCCTTCTCTTTTCTCACCCTCCACTCCTCTGCCAGTGCCTCCAATTGAGCAAAATTAACCAGATGCTAAAGAATCTGCCTGCGATGCAGGAGACCAGGGTTCAGTCCCTGGGTAAGGAAGATCCTCTGGAGAAGAATGGAAATCCACTCCAGTATTCTAGCCTGGAGAATTCCATGGACAGAGAAGCCTGGTGGGCTACAGTTCGTGGGGGTCACAGAGTCGGATACGACTGAGCAACTAACACATAAAGAATAAAGATGCTGGATGATGCAACCAAAGAAAGTTAGGTGTAGCAGTGAGCAGAGGAGGATGGAATGGATCTGGAGGATGTAGACAGAAGCAGCATACTAGGTAAACATCCCGTTTCAGGTCTACAGATTCAATGCTCTTTTCCAGTGGTACTATTCAGATATACCCCAGGTGGATAATAGGGTGTTAACTGTAATTATTTGGAAAAAAAAAAGAGACTTCAGTCTTACTTAGATATATTTCTTCTTTATGTTAGGCTAAAGTCTCTGCATTTTCTGATGGCTTATGACTGTTCTGGTATGCCCTTTACTTGGACAGAATCTATTCTTTATAACCTGTCTTCTTTATGGGTGTACATAAACACATTTTTATCTCTTTAAAAAAGATTCAACCCCCCAAAGTCCTATTATTGAGTTTCAGTGCAATGCAAAGCTCTACAGAGTCCTATTCAAGCAACAACAAAAACAAAAGTTGAAAAAGATGATGGAAGACTATTTGGGTGCTGCATATGACAAATATTGTCCAAAAGAAAGTTCATGGAGATCTTACAGTAGTATAAATTTCCTCTGAGAAGGACTGAGAATGAAATGAGACAGAATGAGGTATAAATTCAGCCTACTTCATATATTCAGTTCAGTTCAGTCACTCAGTCGTGTCCGACTCTTTGTGACTCCACGAACCGCAGCACGCCAGGCCTCCCTGTCCATCACCAACTCCTGGAGTCTACCCAGACTCATGTGCATCGAGTCGGTGACGCCATCCAGCCATCTCACCCTCTGTTGTCCCCTTCTCCTCCTGCCCCCAATCCTTCCCAGCATCAAGGTCTTTTCCAATGAGCCAACTCTTCACATGAGGTGGCCAAAGTATTGGAGTTTCAGCTTCAACATCAGTCCTTCCAATGAACACCCAGGACTGATCTCCTTTAGGATGAACTGGTTGGATCTCCTTGCAGTCCAAGGGACTCTCAAGAGTCTTCTCCAACACCACAGTTGAAAAGCATCAATTCTTCGGTGCTCAGCTTTCTTCACAGTCCAACTCTCACATCCATACAAGACTACTGGAAAAACTATAGCCTTGACTAGATGGACCTTTGTTGGCAAATATATTACTCAAGAGAAATAATCTTTCTTCAAGACTTCAGAGACAGATTTGGAACCCAACACTTTGGGTCCCACTGGCATCCACTGCACAATTTCATTCCCTCAGTTAATCTTCTGCATCTTTCCAATCCAAGGATCGAACCCACATCTCTTGCATCTCCAGCATTGTCAAGCAGATTCTTTACCACTACCACCACCTGGGAAGCCTGATCTTCTGAATAAGTGCCTGCCCACCTCTTACATTCTGGTCCTCAGGTGTCTGAAAATCTCTTAAGTTAAGCACAGTCCTTTCCAAGTATTAGAAAGATTCCTAGAAAAATTAAGGGGAAAAAATCCCTACAATTCTATCACCTTAGTATGAATTTGGTTCACCAAACTACTGTCCTCCTTTGATCAGAGAACTTGCAACTATGAAAGGAAAACACATGAAATGTTCTTAACAATTAAAGGGGGAAAAAGGAAAAAAAACAAGTAATTAAACTACCTTAAGCCTCTGGGGAAAAAAATGGAGAAAAGTAACCTTGGAATTGAGGAGGAGGATGCAGAACGAGGCAGTGGGGGTGGGGTGGGGGCAACTGAAGACAAACTTGTTGACTTATTTGCTCAGGGCAGGCCCTGGGTCTAGCTGATCCTTATCCTAGTATTAACAGATCCCTCTTCTGACCACTGGCTGTCATCAGGCTAGCTGGCATTTGTGCCTGCACTGAATGCTAAGTGTCTCACCTTCCCCACAGAGCACTTTGGTTTTTATTTTTTAAAGGAATCAGTCCAGTTTCTTTAAGAAAGTTTTCCTCTATGCTTAAACTAACTGCACTTCCTTCCACTGCTTAAACCAAGGCTCAGGCTTATCCACTGTCATTTCCGAATGTTTGTTTTCTTTTTCTTTCAGAACAATGAGAATGACAGCAAGCTCTGGCTAAAGCGTCCCAACACCTGAAATACTCTTTGCCAATTATACTACTTGGCAAGCTACAAAAGAGTGAGGGATGCAATCTTTCATTAAAAAGAACATGTAAAGAAGAAAGACTATCAAGAGCATTCAGGAAAAATAATTAAGTAATTAAATATTTAAAACTGTTCGACTTTATAATGACTCAGGCACAAAAATATGATTGGCCTTTTCTGGTCTATTTGTCAATAAGAGTAGGGTTATAGGTCCTGGAATAGAAGAAGGTTTTGGTCAATAACCATACAACTTATTTGTTTTCTTGTTTTGTCTTGCGAATAATTTGGTTCTCAGTAGACCAGAGTATCAAGCAGGGTACTGACCAGAGGCCACAGCTGGAATTCTCAAAGAAAAAGGGCTTTTTTTTTCCTCGGCTTTTCTTATGCTTGAGTAAGATTTTCACAGATGTACATGAACAATAACATGATAAATCACTGCTTGTTATCAACCCCAACATCATTCTGACTGAATTCTTGGGTCAGGTATTTTAACACAGAGAAGATTTTTGTGAAGTGGTTGTCATTACATATTTTGATTAAAGATTACTTAATTTGAGAGTCTCTTGGACTGCAAGGAGATCCAACCAGTCCATCCTAAAGGAGATCAGTCCTGGGTGTTCATTGGAAGGACTGATGTTGAAGCTGAAACTCCAATACTTTGGCCACGTGATGCAAAGAGCTGACTCATCTGAAAAGACCCTGATGCTGGGAAAGATTGAGGGCAGGAGAAGAAGGGACAACAGAGGATGAGATGGTTGGATGGCATCATCGACTCAATGGACATGAGTCTGGGTAGATTCTGGGAGTTGGTGATGGACAGGGAGGCCTGGAGTGCTGCGGTTCATGGGGTTGCAAAGAGTCAGACACGACTGAGCGACTGAACTGAACTGAACTGAGTTTGATATAGCCATTTGTCCTATCACAAAGATGCTTCAAATAGCCAACATTCCATTTCTGAAGTTCTTCTCTACCTAAAATAACGAGGCTGTCTCAAGGCCCTAAATGAAGATGGCAAGAACTCTCCTAAATAATGTTTTACTATTTTACAAAGTAATATAGTCACATTATCGCAAATTCCGTACTTGATTCTCAGTAACTATATAAAATGCTCTTTACCTGTGTTCATTCATTTGATGGGCACTCAACAAAATCTTTTTGCTTTTTTTAGATTTTGTAATCAACTGAAAAAATCCTAGCTGTCAGACATTGTATTACATAGAGTTTCATGTATTATTTCCTAAATTCATCATAACAATATTGAGTAGGTGATAACACCTTCAAGACAGCTGCTATGTGTAGGGGTAATAGTATTATTAAGATGCAGGACCTGTACTCTACACAAATATAACTAAATTGTAATTAGATTTAAAATATCTAGTCCTTAGCATCACTTAAAAATTTCCTTGCAAGTTTTTTAACCAAATAGTCACAGTTTCACCCACGTACCATTTTCCACTCTGTTTCTGAAAGCCTGTGTGGCATCAGTATGTGGTGAACAAATCCATTCCAGAACACACTTACTCCTGGCAAAGGTCTTGTAAAATGCTGCATGCTCTGATTACAAAGACTAAAAGGCTTTAGATGATTTGACCCAAATTAATCACCTCTAGTGAAAGTAACTCAATGCACAGCCCACTGATACTGAGATGCTCATGTCACTTCACATGTAAAGATTCTTTTCACTGTAATGTGTCAGTGTGCTGCATTAACCTCACAATGTGAGAGATGTGTCTGTATTTTGCTACTGTATACAAAGCAAGGCTGTAAATGAGCTATAAATATCTAGGATACTTGAAGGTTAATGGGAGAGGGATTCTCAAGTGTCTTTTACAAGCAAAAAAAGTGAATGACAAAAATGAAATTACAGATATATATAATGCTAATGTACTCAATGGTCATAGATGAAATTAATTAAGAGAGGTTAAAATGCATTGCAGAGGAACATTACCAGTAACATCCTCAAGATTTTAAATTGTCCTCCGACCTTCTTTCTACAGGGTTTGGATCAAACTAGCCACCAACAAGACTCAGTTTAATTTGACACTATTGCCAAGTAATTTGGATTACTGACCTGGTTATTGCCTAACGATTATTAAATAACTGGACCTCAGTCATCTTTTATTTAATTTAGAGGAGGTTCTGTCCGGAGTTTCAAAAAGTTTCAGACAACTCACCCAGGTTAAGTCCTCTTACTTAAAAGAATATTGTCTTGCTTTCTTACCATTTTTTTTTCTCCAGAAAAGAGACTCTCTAGGCAATGAACACTTCTACCTACTCTTCAGATCTATACTTAATATCTTTGTAGATCTGGCATGTCTCCATGAATCCTTTTAAATTAACTGTGATTTTTAAACATTTTGGTTCAGACCTGAGGCAGAATATACTCTACTCACTCATAAAAGAAGAAATTAAATTTTAGCCCAGGATACTTGTGGATACAAGGCCTACAGATTTTGGCAACGCCAAGTGGGTATATTCTTCAGTGTCTCTTTAAATCTTTTTTAATGTATAAATGACATTTAAAAGCCCCCTTTTCATTGCATTTGGCAGAATACCTAAGACCATAACAAGTTGCTTCCCCAGTAAAAGTCATTTCCCTTAACCACAGGGCTATAATTCAAAAACTGTAGTTTTTTTTTTTTAAGAAGTGTTAAAAAAAAGTAGAAGGAAAAAAATAACCCTCTGGGAATGAAGCCTAGGATTTCCCATCTATGAAAAAAGGGAGTTGTTACAGAGTGGAGGATTGGCTAGAGGCCAGGGGCCTAGAGTTACTGCTTTCAAAATGGGCTTGCCAACCAACTATACTAGGAGGAGGGGTCTGTATACTCTGGCTATGGCAACTTGCGGGGAGAGTGAAACAAAGAGAAGGCAGGTGGCAGGAGATAGGACATGTTGTGGTTAAATACACACACCGGAACCAGAAATTGAGGTTCAAATCCAAGTTCTACTCTGTACTGACTTACTAACCTTAAGCAAGTTAGTCTACTTCTTCATACCTCAGTTTCTCTGTTGTGAAATAGATGTAATAATCCTCAAGAGTGTTCATTTTCTATTGCTGCATAACCAGTTCCACAAGTAGTCATTTCTGTAAACACAGACGTACTATCTCATGGTTTCTGTGGGTCAGAAGACACATTTTAGTGCCTACATGTACTGTGCGCAGTATCACAAGGCTGAGGTCAAGGTGTCAGTGTGGTACATCCACGTTTGTGGTCTTGACCAGTGAAAGATCTGTTTCTAAGGTTCTTTGGGTCATTTCCGTATGAAGATACGACTGAGGCTTCCAGTCTGTTGTTTTCTGTTACTTAAGGGGCCATTCTGGGCTTCTAGAATACATATGGACTTTTTAGGGGGTACACAATTCAGTCCATAATAGTATGTACTAACAAAGTGAGTCATGTTCCTATTGACCGCTAAAGTGGAGAGACGTAAATGTTACAGCATATTAAGTGCTGATACTCCCCACTTCTGGTCAGACGATATGTTTTCCACTTACTGAAATTAATGTGAAACAGAGGTGACAACAAACTGATGTTTGCTGCGGGAGGCAGGTGGAGTTGAGTCTTTGATGACGGAAACTCAAAATGCAGATTCAAGGCACTGATCATTTTGTTGTTCATTGACGGATTTTTATAACTTTGAATAGTACTTGCACTTAGTATATACTTAATAAATATTTGTCAGATTATTAAGGAAGGGTTGCTGAAAGGAAGGCAGGGCAATAACTAAAAGAGGAGTGAAGTGATGGTAAAACCAAATGACCATTTTCACAAGGGCTTCCTCCTCTAGGACACGCTGATAATAAAAGCAGCATTGGTTTTCTTCCCTAAAATCTGCATGCCTTTTTAAAACCTAGTTTTGATCTCAGCATATGTTTGATATATGCAGTAAGAACTCATCAAACATTTATGAAATGAATTAGAAGTCCTCTGATGTAGAGACTGTTTCATTACTATTACAATAGGTGTTATCCAGCAGCTTAAACAAAAAAAATAGTTGCTAAAATCTAAAGCATGTTCTATTCTTTTTGCTTCTCTGTGAAGACCACATAATGGTATCTTGTATACACAATAACACTTTACATCTTCTCCTTTCTTATTGCCTTTGTCTTCTTTTGTTGAAAATAATCAAAATTCTTTAACACTCCTGAACAATCCACTTGTATTTGTGACTTACATAATCACTACATTATTAAATCATGTGACTACCACATTCATCATGGGCATCTTCTCTACAGTGCTCTTGAGAAATAAGCAAATATATTTCTGCTTGAACAATCCCAGTGATGGGCAAGTCACTGCCCTGAAAACCAACCTAGTACACTCCATTACTGAAGCAGTCCAAATATTTGAAAGGCTTTTCCATTCCTTGTACTTAGTACTAACTCCTATAACATTTACCCAATTGCCCTGATTCTTCCCTTTGTAACCCCACAAAAGTTAAGCCCGTCTTTTAACGTTCTGTATTTTGAATATTTCAAATTTTCTTTTCTCTAGGGAACCTCTACTTTTATTTTCTCCAGGTTTATAATCTACATTTTAATTTTTGTTTTTACAGGTCATGCTGCTGAATAGTCTAGAACAATGAGAACAGACTATATAAAGATTGTGAAATTTTTTGAAGCTAGGAGGAACCAGGAAGATTATCTAATCTAGTCAGCATGTTCAACACGGGGAAAAGGAGTCCCAGAGAACACACACACATGCACACAAAGTTAGAGTCCTAAAATCTTCAGGGTTAGAATTAGAATATGTATTTCTGGTCTTCTTGCCAACACGTGGCTTCTAATATTCAGGGCTTAATGTTTTCAAACTGTATACATTAATTTCATTCTCATAACATCAATGTGAGAAGGACAGGACATATTTTTTAATCCTTATTTAATACTGAGAGACTAAGGCTCAATGGATTTTCATAAGGAAAGAGTTACTTAGGAGAACTGCAAAAGGAATCCGAATTTTTTAGCTTCCAGATCAATGTTATTTGAATATTTAATACAAAATCAATAAAAAAATTTAATAACTACCACACTAATGAAAGACCTAGTGCAAAATAGATGGCACAACAAAGAGGGCTTAACTGAAAAGAACTGAATGAAGGGACTGTTTACAGAGTAGTGTTCGGAGTTAAGGGAACCAAAGAGAGATGATGAGGCATCTAGGGACTAGCAAAAGTGAAAAGTCTTTACTATTCCTTCCTAGGCCTGAAGGAGCAGGGGGAGAAAACAGGATTTTCAGAGTTCCAACACTGGAGGAAGTATGGTTGACCCACAGAAACTGGGGTCTCAGAAAAAGAGCCACTCTCAACAATGCTGAGAAGCAAGGAGATGGAGGACCATGGTAAATACCTAGGACCTCTTTTTCTCCTGCCCTCCAGTTTCTTGCTATTGTCTCTCATTAGCCAAATCTACCCAGAAACCATTTTGCTATTCCAAAAGCAAGAGAATTCCAGAAAAACATCTACTTCTGCTTCACTGACTATGCTAAAGCCGTTGACTATGTGGATCACAGCAAACTGTGGAAAATTCTTAAAAGAGATGGGAATATCAGGCCACCTTACCTGTCTTCTGAGAAACCTGTATGCAGGTCAAGAAGCAACAGTTAGAACTGGACATGGAACAATGGACTGGTTCAAAACGGGGAAAGGAGTATGTCAAGGCTGTATATTGTCACTTTGCTTATTTAACTTATATGCAGAGTACATCATGCAAAATGCCGGGCTGGATGAATCACAAGATGGAATCAAGATTTCCAGGAGAAATATCAACAAACTCAGACATGCAGATGATACCACTCTAATGGCAGAAAGTGAAGAGGAACTAAAAATTTAGCCTCTTGAGGGTGAAAGAGGAGAGTGAAAGACTGGCTTAAAACTCAACATTTAAGAACCTAAGATCATAGCATCCGGTCCCATCACTTCTTGGCAAATAGATGGGGAAAAAAGTGAAAACAGTGACAGGGTTTATTTTCTTGGGCTCCAAAATCACTGCAGATGGTGACTGCAGCCATGAAATTAAAAGACGCTTGCTCCTTGGAAGAAAAGCTATGACAGTGTATTAAAAAGCAGAGACATCACTTTGCCAACAAAGGTCCATATAGTCAAAGCAACAGTTTTTCCAGTAGTCATGTATGGATGTGAGAGGTAGACCGTAAAGAAAGCTGAGCACCAAATAACTGATGCTTTTAAATTGTGGTGCTGAAGAAGACTCTTTAAGAGTCCCTTGGACAGCAGGGAGATCAAGCCAGTCAATCCTAAAGGAAATCAACTCTGAATATTCATTGGAAGGACTGATGCTGAAGCTTCAAAACTTTGGCCACCTGATGCAAAGAGCCAACTCATTGGAAAAGATTCTGATGCTGGGAAAGATGGAGGGCAGGAGGAGAAGGGCGTGACAAAGGAGGAGATGGCTGGAGATGGAAGGCATCAACGACTCAATGGACATAAGATTGAGCAAACTCTGGGAGATAGCGAAGGACAGGGAAGCCTGGCGTGCTGCCATCCGTGGTACAGCAAAGAGTCAGACATGAACTAGCAATTGAACAATAACAACCTAGAAACCAGGGAACAAGAGAGTTTTTTGGTGCACAGGGAAGAGAATGAATTGGAAATAGAGTAGAGAGAATAAAGACTACAGGTACAGAGTAGAGGGATAGCAACAGGAAAAAAAAACCTCAGTCAAGTTCCTTTTATAGCCAGTGAAGTGAAAGTGAAAGTCGCTCAGTCGTGTCTGACTCTTTGTGACCCCATAGACTATACAGTCCATGGAATTCTCCAGGCCAGAATATTGGAGTGAGTAGCCTTTTCCTTCTCCAGGGGATTTTCCGAACCCGGGTCTCCCGCATTGCAGGCGGATTCTTTACCAACTGAGGTACAAGGGAAGTCCGGTGGTTATAGCCTGTGGTTAACTATTACTACTTGATGCTTTTAACAGCCTTAGGAAACCTGACGGGATGGGGAGATATTCTAGATGTGAAATTCTAGAATCTTCAAAATATAACTTTTAAAAGAAAGAAGTGAAAATATATAAGTTAAAATCACTCTCATCAGAAAAGGATGTTTATCATGTCACTGTTAACAAAGGAAACTTGTCTTATGTGGCCTGAAAGTAGTGGGCTTGCCTCTTTATATTCATCCCAGCCTGTATTTCCCTCCTGGATCCTTTTCAAAAGTCTGTTATAAACACCTCATTGAGCCTGAACCCGTCCTAGCAATTGGTAGACTTTATTTTCATGTTAAGTTGTGTCAAACATTCCATATTAAAGTCAACCTCCCTTGACTCCTCATCCTCCACTCTTCTGGCTTTCTGGAAGTGCCCCTTTCCTATACTATGTAAATTATTACTCTAGTTACTAAATACTAAGTGTTCTCAGTCTTGGATCTACTGACATTTTGAGCCAAATAACTCTGTGTTGGTGAGTGTAGGGAGTGTGACTTATGCATTGTAGCTCTCAGCATCCCTGACCTCTACCCAGTGGAAGCCAGTAGCACCACCCTAGTTGTGACAAACAAAAATATTTGCATATGCTTCTAAAAGTCCTCTGAAGGGGAAACTGTCCTTGCTTGAGAACCACCATTGTAGCTGCTGGAAAAAGGAAATCCAAAGCTCGAATTCATCTAGTTGCAGCTAGCTCCTCCAGCTGCTTTGTATTTGTGACCATCTTGGCTAACCCAATGATGTCCAAATAAAATGAGGCAAAAATCATGAAGCGCTTAAAGGGGAGAAATGAACCGAACTCCATTTTCTTTTGTCAGTCAGTAGGAGAAATACCCACAGCCAGGTGATTGCTTAACACACATACACACACACAGTTATATACACAAAACCTTGACTCCTTCAGGGGGTTCAGTTGGTAAAGAATCCACTTGCAATGCAGGAGACCCTGTTCAATCCCTGGGTCGGGAAGATTCGCTGGAGAAGAGATAGGCTACCTATCTCTTCTGATTGTGTATACTTCAGTATACAAAAAACCCCACAAACTCTAAATTTGGCTTTATCAGGTGTCAGACTGTGAGTTGACTTTCCCTAGCTATGAGCATGCGTGCTAAGTCACTTCAGTCGTGTCAGATTCTTTGCAACTCCATGGACTGTAGCCCGCCAGGCTTCTCTGTCATTGGCATTCTCTAGGCAAGAATACTGGAGTGGGTTGCCATGCCCTCCTGCAGGGGATCTTCCTTACCCAGGGGTCAAACCCAAGTCTCTGGCATCTCCTGCACTGGCAGGTGGGTACTTTACCACTAGCGCCACCTATGGCTAATAACTCAAATGTTTAGTCTGAAGGAGTCAGTGAAAGTCACTCAGTTGCGTCCGACTCTTTGTGACCCCATGGACAGGCTCCTCTGTCCATAGAGTTCCCCAGGCAAGAATACTGGAGTGCATAGCCTATGCCTTCTCCAGCAGATTGTCCCGACCTAGGGATGGAATCCTGCATTGCAGGCGGATTCTTTACAACTGAGCCCCATGAAGGAGTCAAGGGAGAGCCGAATCCTCACCAGCGTTGAACCAAAGCCGACAGAGCTGAATCACCTGGCTGAAAAGTCTTACCCAGACCGACCTACAGCCCACAGAGAGGAAGTCAGGACCTTTGAGAGATTCTTTTGAAGGTGACTGAAGGAGAATGTAGTACAAGGACATTTGTGTTTTCAAAACCTTGTAAAGTTTTTCCCCCCAAGGGCATTGTTTTAATTTATCTTTGTGATGTAAGCAATCTTTCTAACCTAAAATACTGGAGATAACTCAGTTCCAAAATGTTTTATCTACAAAAGAGTTTAGTTGGACAAAATACCCTTGAATGGCCCTGAGCCATTCCCATGGGGGTGGGAGAGGTTTTACTTTTGAAGCACCAAGTTGAAGAATACAAGGTGCCTTAGAGAGATTTTTAGTTCAATTATGTATTTTTTCAAACTTCTGCTTGTGTAATAGTCACCTAGAAATGGAAAGCATTACAAATGCAGATTCAGGGCCACACCACAAAATTCTGATTCAGTTGGGCCAGACAGACCCAGGAATTTGCATTTGTACAAACATTTTGAGCCTGATGTAGGTGGGGTAAGCAAACACTATTTACAAATACTGACCTAGTCCAACACTGCTGCTGCTGCTAAGTCGCTCCAGTCGTGTCCGACTCTGTGTGACCCCATAGACAGCAGCCCACCAGGCTCCCCTGTCCCTGAGATTCTCCAGGCAAGAATACTGGAGTGGACTGCCATTTCCTTCTCCAGTGGATGAAAGTGAAAAGTGAAAGTGAAGTCTCTCAGTCGTGTCCGACCCCTAGTGACCCCACGGATTGCAGCCTACCAGGCTCCTCCGTCCATGGGATTTTCCAGGCAAGAGTACTGGAGTGGGTTGCCATTGCCTTCTCCAGTCCAATACTGTCAGTTTACAAATGAGTAAACTGAGGTCCAGAGAAGCTATACCAGCAAATCAGAAGCAGAACTGACATGAGAACCCAGGTTTCCTGGTTTCCCTATTCAATGTCATTTTCTCAGCTTCACCACTGCAATGTACTATAATATGATAAATAACATCACACCTCAAAATATTTTCTCATTACCCGCAAAGGCCATGCCAAGAAGGTTTGATCTACAGACCCTGCCCTTAAAACCAGTGAGTTGGTTATGGACCCAGGGAAGCTGCCCCCTTGTGAACAGCCTGAATGTATGACACCGGCTTGCACTGCTGCTGAACTCAGGGCCACTGCCCTGTGTTTGGCAGTCAATAATCTGCTATAGGCATGGACCCCAGCGATACAAGGAGGTGGTATAACCAAAGCTACCCTCTCCAGAAATCCTATCTGTCAGTGTCTGCCCAATCATGGGCATTTTTTTTCTTCTCTGGGATCCTAGTAAATACTATGATGCCTTCATCTCTGATATATTCCACTGAATATATGTGAAGTTGTACTCAGGTGGTATCATGTCAAACACATTTTTTTTCTCATGGGTGCATAGTTCACATAAGTGAATCAATATGCTGTTTCCAGACTCCACTGAAGACATCAGGTGCCTGCTCAGACATACTGTCTCCTTGCAAGTAAACGCCTGCTGACTTACACCAATGAAAGGAAAAAAGACAACAGTAAAATTTTACATTTCAGTAGAAACTCTGGTGACTGACACTAGGATGTCATAGTTTTCCTTTTTCAAGTAAAGACAGCAGACACATGACTACCTACTTTCACAACCACTTCATAAGAAAAACAGCATTTAACCCCCATTAATACAAAGTAATAACATAATTAAAACAATTATTCTTCTGAGAAACTCAGTATCTGTCCCACTTTACTACAGACAGTAGCAGTAGGAACTTAAGAACAAAACAGCATCAGACCTTAATTAACATTTGTGGACCCAGTATAATATCTGATCATAATGAATAAATGACTTCATAAAAAGATCTCATTGGCCATTATCAGGACTCTTGTATAACTATCCTTCTTGCCCAGTTTGTTTTGTCTGTTTAATCAGGTGTGCCCAGGCTGTCTTATCCAATGACTCCCCAGAATTTAAGATGGCATTTCCCAGAAACTAAAGCTGCCCTGAGTTTCAGCCAGGTCACTTTTTTTTTTTTAAAGAAACTAATTTCATTAGTGTTCTATTCTCCTTATTCCTTTGTTATTGGTCACGGTATAGAAGGAAAAATAAAGATGATGAGTGATCCTGGCTGCTGGATAATAGGGACTTTCTATCTAAGCATTCTCACTACAGGGCAGAGGTATATTATTTTTATTTTAACTTTGAAAACCATTCATTGGATCGATATCTTCAGAGAACTAAGATGCTTCCAATTCCTCATTATATCAGTTTTATTTGAAGTAGTATGGAGATAATGAAAAGTGTATAAAATTGGTTGCTTTTCAAATGTGGAAATTGCTGTTGTCCACTAGAAGGAAGTGTGGTGAGAAAAGCTGTTTCCAGCTCATTAAGTTGTGGTTATTATTTCATATTTTTATAGAGCCCTAAATGCACAGGGTGCTGACAATATTTGAAGTGGGGCCAAGCAAATCAAATTTGCTCCAAAGCGGGCAGTCCATATACAGACTCAGTCCAATACCAAACCAACAACTCAAAATAAACATGGCATAGCTCAGGGCCATTGCAAAGGAAGAGCTATAGAAGGGGGAGTGGTTTTAGGGTGAAGAAAAGAAGGGATCCCCCTAAAGTATAATAAAATAATAGAAAACCTTTGAATAGGCCCTAAAGCCTCAAAATGAGTTGTCCAAGCCAATATTTTCTTTAAGAAGGCTTTCTCCCTCCATTTTCTCAGCAGAAAAATAAGAAGCCTATACTACTCAGCCATCATAAAAAAAAAAAAAAATGAAATAATGCCATTTGAAGCAACCTGGATGGACTTAAAGGTCACCCCAGTAATTGAAGTAAGTCAAAAAGAGAAAGACAAATACCATATCGTATCATTTATATGTGGACTCTATGAAACAAATGAACCTATCTATGAAACAGAAACAGACTCACAGACATAGAGAATAGACTTATGGTTGCCAAAAGGCGGGTGGGGGGGGGAGGAAGGACATATTGGGAGCTTGGGGTTAGCAGATGAAAACTACTATAGATAGTGGCATATATAGTATATATGGAATGGATAAACAACAAGGTCCTACTGTAGAGCACAGAAAACTATATTTGATATCTTGTGATAGACTTCGGGAGTTGGTGATGGACAGAGAGGCCTGGCGTGCTGCAATTCATGGGGTCACAAAGAGTCGGACATGACTGAGCGACTGAACTGAACTGATAAACCACAATGGAAAAGAATATAAAAAAGAATGTGTATATATGTACAACTGAGTCACTTTGCTGTACAGCAGAAATGAGCGCAACAATGCAAATCAACTATATGTCAATTAAAAACTAAATACATAAATAAAAAAATGTCTACTCCAGAACAATAAATTAGATGTCAAGCACACATGATGTGGGTGCACTGACTTCAAGACAGACAGCCACTCCAACTTCATCACTTATGAACTGAGGGCCTGGAAAACGCCCTCATTCAGAGGTGCGAATAATGCCTTTCTCCTTAAATAAAAGGAAAAAATCCTTTAAATGGTGGAGGTTCTTTGAACTCTGCTGATAAATCAATCCAAGAATAGAGGACTATGTTCACAACATGATCAATCAAAAGCTATACACAAAATGGAAAAAAAAAAACATCTTCCCGAACAGTGCCAGGGGCCTTATCACAATTGCTTCCTGACAGAAAGAGTGGATAAACAAGCTCAGGACAAGGCCAGGCAACGACTGGTCCAGAGACCTTGTTTCTTGTTGCTCTAGGTATCAAAATAGGAAGTAAACAGCTTAGAAACAGTTCTGAGAATTGCCTGGAGGAAGTGCTGCTTCCTTCTCCCTGCACTTGCTAAGTCTGCTTATCTTTCATCCTCTCAGCACAACCTTTTGCAAGCTGGCTGAGACCCCTTAGCAGAGACCATCTTTTCCCAACTGCCTCTGACCTAATGCCATCCAGCTGACCCAACACATCCCCTCTCCTCCCCATCACCAAAATGAGATAAGAAAATGAAGGCACAAACAAGCGCCACAATTTCCGTGTGATGGATCCCATAAAGAAATGCAGACATCTGGCTTATGGAAATATCCACCACTGTGGGAGAAAACAGGCGATGGTGCTGGCTAGGTTTCCAGCACCGCCCAAGCAGCATCTCAGCATGACTGAACTACTTCGTAAGGCTCCTCGAGAGCAACCAATAAACAGCTCTGGAGCTCATTAACCCTGCAGCCTAGTGTTGGTCCCTACCAAAAAAAACATGTAAGTTTATTTTACGAGGAGACTGGATTTGTGTTACCACCCATCAGATGATTTTTAATACCCCATCATCACCACCTTGGCATCTGACGCTTACATAAGGCTTTCCACGTATGGATGCCCACAGAGTATTAATGCCTCTGGCTGTCCAAGACCTTCTGTGAGCCAAAGAAAGCTCTGGTATTCACTTGGTTGCCTCTGCTTGGCTTTACACATCCTAATTCTAACTCATGTAAAGGTGTTCATAAAGTCAGTCCTAGGTCAACTGAGTTCCATTTAACCTGAGAGTTTTTGATATGAAACATGAATGCTATAAATTGCATGCAATTAATAATTCAAGATTTTCTCAGAGAAATGAGCCAGCTCCCTGGGATAGGTACAACACCCATCTTAGCCTACTGGTCTCCATCCTTCACAAAATGTTTCACATTGGATTGTCTTTTAAATGACTGAATGTTTTAATATTGTTTATGCTTTGAAACCACAGAAAATCTGGATTTTTAAAAGACATACAATTATGCCAGGTTTTTATTAGCATAAGGAGGACAAATTGTTGGATGTTATATTTGTTTTATGTTTTTTTCACAATCCAATTCAATAAATCATCCTTTAACAAGCTTTAACAAAGGATCGATGACCTTTATGTTAAAGAAGCTGAGACCGCCGTGGTTTCTTTAGGTATCTTTAAAGGCAGAGATGGAAAGAGCATGGGGATTGCTTTCCACAGAACACTGACATGACCAGACAGTATCTGAAGTATTTGATCATATAAATATTATTTTTCGGTGGTTTTGCATTGAACTAATCACATCTGACATCATATTAAAGAAGTCATTTTAGTAAAAGTTTTATTTATGGAGAAAATTTAAAAGTATATGCAGAAAAATTATTGATATTATGATTTGGTTGGAGAAGCCAAAACACATGCTAAATAACATCTAAATTTCATAAATGCTGCTCTTGGGGGAACAAGAAAATTCTCTTGGACTGAATATTTAATTTTTCATATTGAACTCTTAAGAATTCATCCTTCTCCATGTATTGCATTAATAGGAAAATATAGAAGCCCTCCAGTGGACAAACTCAATATTCTCTTGGAGAAAAACTGAATTGACTGGGAGTCAAATGACTGAGCAGAAATGGGTCTCAATAAGGACCATCACTGGAGATCTGACAAATTCAGATGTCTACCTCAGGTCCTTCAAACTATCACAGGTGAGCAGTGACTTTGGGATATAGGAGGAGGAAAAAAGTGACAGCTCCCAAGCCAGCCCTAAACACATTAAAAAATATTTATTATCAATCCATAAACTCTCTCTCTATGTTTCTTTTCTTTGATTCGTTTCCACTCTTTCTCTCCATCAAAAAAACAAAACCCATTCTCATCAGTCAAGGTCCAACTGAGAAAACAGGAATGTGGGAATGTAACAGGGGGAATTTTGTTACACAGACTGAAGGATGGAAAAGCAAAACAGGGGACTGCTGTAGGTAACTGAGAAACATGCTCTCCCGCCCCAAACCAAGGGATGGACTTGGAGACTTGAAGCACAGGGAAAGCGAGACTTTGAATGACGGTCTTGCGAGATCGGGTGTCTGGGGGCCAGGCACACCCAGTGTCCTATAGCAAGCAATTTATTTTCTAGCACCCAAGTCCCTCCCCCTGTTCCTCACTGGCTGAGTACTATGAGGTGAACAATCATCCCAGATGGCGCCTAGGTATATACCCTCCCTCTTTAGGGGCTGGCCTCTCCCTGACATCTTGTTTCCTCCTTTCCTGCACACCCATTGCTGTTTTTATGTTTTGAATCCACCAACAGAATGAGCCCACGTGAAAATCCTAGACATCCCATTCTCCCTTCATTTGCTGGGACTTTCTAATTGTGTGACCCTTACGGTGGTTACTACATCAGTAACCTGTTAAGCAAGCTTGGCTGGTAGTAACTTTTCCACTCAATGTCAGCCAACCTTGAAAATAGACCACTTTAAGTTTTAATTTCTTACAGTAATCCATGGGTTAAAAACAAATCAAGAAGCTGTCTCAACCCTAAGCTGGAGCACCAAGTATACAACTGCAATCAAACAACTAGACTGATTCATTAATACCTACTCCTAACCACATCAGTCACTCAGTCAGTTCAGTTGCTCCGCTGTGTCCTACTCTTTGCGACCCCATGGACTGCAGCACACCAGGCTTCTCTGTCTATCACCAACTCCCGGAGCTTGCTCAAACTCATGCCCATCTAGTCAGTGATACCATCCAACCATCTCATCCTCTGTTGTCCTCTTCTCTTCCTGACTTCAATCTTTCCCAGCATCAGGGTCTTTACCAATGAGTCAAACAGAATCTATGTAGCCATATTTTTTCATTCCACACATCACTTCTCCACATCCTTCTCTCTCTGGTGAATATTTCATCATTTAAAGAGGAAAGTAAGTTTGGATAGTGACTAATTTACAAAATGATGGTACTTTGTCCTCAATGAGTTCAAAAACTCTAATCCATGAAAACATAATTCCCCCAGAAGGATACTGTGGCTCCTTCACTGACATGTCAACATCAGTGTCTCTTCCTGAAGCCTTAACAAAACAAGCCAAGAATATATGAAAATTAACAGGTACTTTTATTTTCCTTCACTCAGTCAATGGTTTATGCATCTTCAACTTTTCTTGCAAGAATTTCAGAAATTTAGACCATCATTACAAGTTTCTTTCACCTTGGGAAGAAATAATTTCAATCTCTAAATTAACTATGTTGGCCCTTCCTACATGCTGGAGCCTATTATACAATTTGCTGTAACTCTATACCAAGAGCAATTACCTTGCCTTATTAACAGCACAATAGGGCCTATCAAACTTACAAACATATCAGTCAACACCCAGTAAGTATGTCAACGGTCAGGTTTGCTAAAAAAGAAGTTGGATAGTCAAGACACCTTTTACAATTCAATTTTAATGTGTAAATTAAAATTGTAATGGATTCCTCCATCACAATGCAGTTGAATAGTATGATGTTTACAACTGGATTTCAGTGAATCCAGTTGGGATTTTTGGATGGTCTCCACCCTGGAAAATCAGCTTGAATTCTTGTACTCAGGCCAGATTTCAAGAGACATCATAATTAGATCCCAGAAGAATACATTGCAGCTGAAGAGGATATCCCCTACAGAATTATATGGGGGAAAGACTGGCCAAAGCAATGTTCACATTCATGCAATTATCCAATTAATTGCACAAGATGAATGGAGTAATTATAATTATGGCTAAGGTCATACTAGGATTAAGCTAGTCCGGGGGAAAAAAAAAGTGTATTTTAAGAAGAAAAAAAACTATAATGCTGTGGCAGACTCTCAATCAACATGTTTCATTTCCTTTTGCAGCACTGGTATGAAAGTTCACTGAAACAAAAGTTTTAGCAGATCCTGAAGCATATTGGGAAAAGTGACCAAGTGTGGGGTGTGACACATTTTGACTAATTCCACTATACCTCCCACTGGCCCTTAGGTGAAAGATTATCCATGGACATTCAGTTATAATCACTAGGCACTTTAGTCAAAGACCTTGAGGTTTTGAACAAAGGAACTCAACAAAGGATTCTTGCAGTAAATTATGAAGCACAGAAAATATTTGGAATGGGTCGGGGAGTTGAGCAAGAAACTCATCTTTATTGTGGTTGCTCTACATTGGGGCTTGTGTCAGGTGTTTTGTGTGTGTGTGTGTTCTCATCTGTTATCTTATTAATTAAAATTTTTAGTTTAATTGAAAAACATTTACTGTGTGCCTCTTGAATGTCAAACTCTGTGAGATAGGAAACATTTAAGTTAATAGAAATTATTGGCTAATATTAAAAAGAATAAAATTTAAATGCTAGAAAAAAGCAAGTACATGTCCTTGTATACTTATTCTTTCAACATCCTTTACAATATACAGCATTTCAGCAACTAGGGGAGAGGAAATCTTAATATTGTTTTAATAGACCTGAAAATAACTTAGATTTCATTTTGTTAGGTAATAACGTGACATTTTTTACTTCATATAGACATTGTAATCCTAAGATTCCAATTTATTTTTTCCTTGTATAATTAAACAAAGCTGTTGTGTTTCACATAACTATTGTTAAACTTATATAAGTATATAATAATTCCTGACAAGGCCTTTAATTTGAGGGGGAAAATGGTATCACTTTATGCACAAAACATGATGCTTGGGGTATACAAGAAAGTAAAACACATAGGTTCTTACCTCTAGGAAATTACACTCATGAAGATAAAAAGTTTAAATTACTTCCCTGTGGCTCAGCAATAAAGAATCCGCCTGCCAATGCAGGAGACTTGGGTTCAGTCCCTGGGTCAGAAAGATTCCCTGGAGAAGGAAGTGGCAACCCACTCCAGTATTCTTGCCTGGGGAAATCACATGGACAGAGAAGCCTAGCAGGCTATAGTCCATGAACTCTAATCAATAGAGATTATTGGCTAATCAAAGATCAGAACACTAAGGGAGCATCCTTTGTATTGAGGAATATCCTAACTGGGAAATCAAGTTGCTACTGCTGCTGCTAAGTCGCTTCAGTCGTGTCTGACTCTGTGTGACCCCATAGACTGCAGCCCACCAGACTCCCCCGTCCCTGGGATTCTTCAGGCAAGAACACTGGAGTGGTTTGCCATTTCCTTCTCCAATGCATGAAAGCGAAAAGTGAAAATGAGGTTGCTCAGTCGTGTCCTACTCTTAGCGACCCCATGGACCTCTGTCCATGGGGCTTCTCTAGGCAAGAACACTGGAGTGGGTTGCCATGCCCTCCTCCAGAGGATCTTCCCAACCCAGGGATCAAACTCAGGTCTCCTGCATTGCAGGTGGATTCTTTCCTGTTTGAGCTACCAGGGAAGCCCTTAGTAGAAGGCAATAATCAATGAAAGGAAAACTCTTTTTAGAAGGTTCTATTACTCTCAGGTATCAGCTGGCATCTCTAGCTCTAGAGAATCACTAAATTGATCTTCAGAACTTAATCCAGTGGTATGGGTTGTACTAACGCATCAGTCTGGCATAGGAAGGGATAAGGGATAAATTAAATTGCCTCCTTCACTTGCTTCTTTAGCCATATTTTAAAAAATTCAAATTTAAGAATTCATGAACTCTCTCAAAAGTAAACATATTAAAATCTGTCCATGATATATATTGCTAGTTCTCTTTTAATTTTCAGCAAAGAAAAAATTAGCACCCGTTGAAGTGTTTCTTCACCAAGAATCACATTCACTAAAATAGTAAAAGAAATTTGGAAACTGTTATGAAGGCTTTACCCACAAGTTACAATTTGATTTTCTAGATGTAAAATTGTTCAGAAGACCAATGACCAAAATTAAGCAGCTGAGGTTAACCTGTGAATTATAGCAGATCAAGAAGACGAGTTTCCCAGGTGGCTCAGTAATAAAGAATCCACATGCAATGCATGAGATGAGGGGTCAATCCCCAAGTCGAGAAGTTCCCCTGGAGAAGGAAATGGCAACACACTCCAGTATTCTTGCCTGGAAAATCCCATGGACAGAGATACCTGGAGGGCTACAGTCCTTGGGGTTGCAAAAAGAGTCAGAGATGACTGAGCAACTAAACAACAACAGAAGCAGAGGAGTGGGTAGCATATTTTGCAGTGTTTTAGTCATTTCATTTATTAATTCATGAATATTGCTATCAATATTATTATAACTGATCATCAGCTATGTGTCAGGGAATGTTCTAGGTGCTAGAGATACAATAGTAAACTAAACAGTCTCTGATGGAAATTAGAAATCTATGTTTTAAATTTTATTTATTTATTCATTGGCTGCCTAGGTCTTCGTTGCTGTGTGAGGGCTTTCTCCAGTTGTGGTGAGCAGGGGTTACTCTTTCTTGCAGTGCACAAGCTTCTCACTGTAGTGGCTTCTCTCACTGTAGAGCATGGGCTCCAGGGATGTGGGCTTCAGTAGTTGTGTGAGGCAAGCTCAGTAGCTATGATACACGGGCTTAGCTGCCCTGGGGCAAGTGGGATCTTTCAGGCCCAGGGATCGAACAAGTGTACCCTGCATTGGCAGGCAGATTCTTAACCACTGGGAAGCTCCCTACACATTTATTTTTAAAGATAAGTTCCTCTTGAAGACACAGCCAAGAGTGAATGCATTTTTTACCAATAATCTCTCTCCATGGAAAGCCACCCCGAGTGGAATCACAGACTCTCAGGAGTTTAAAGATCATGTAGTACAATGATTAACAGAAGAATTTAAAAAGACCTCAAGTTGAAAATCAAGAAGCACTAGTCATTTTTCTTATCGGCACTTTTACAATAAATCTTAATAATTCATACAATTTTTAGTTTTGGTAATCTTGAAAAGCTAAAAAGAACACAGCAGTCACAATGAGATTAAAACATAGCCCAATAAAATAAATATCTGGAAAAGATACATGAAATAGCAGAAACATAAGTAAAGCAAGTATTAAACCCCTTTTCCAATTAATCCCATTTTATTATTTCATTGTCTAGTGAGACATTAAAATTTTAAGAACTTTCTTCCCCAGAAAGCTTAATGTACATTGCCATAAACACATTTAAAATTATCTTCTAGTGGTAAGGTTTTTATGATTTCATTTAATTGGCAAAAAGGAAAATTAAAAAATGGCCTTAAAATCAATGTTATAGTTAAAAGTTCAGCTATTTACATTCATTTTTAAACTGATCCATAATTTATAGTTAAGTGCACAAATTTAAGTATACAGAATGATAACGTGATATAGAAGTATCACTATATAGAACAGATCAATATATAGAACACTGTCAGTCCTATAACAAGTCCTTATGCCTACTCTCAGATACCTCCCTCTCAATGTAATAAGCATTCCAAAAATTAACTACTTGTATACATTTAGAAAGTCCTAGAATAAACATAGAAGAATTGGTGAATCTCAATCCAAGTTTTGTAACTAACTAAAGTATGATAAACTCTACTTGAACTTCTCCCAAGAAAGAACAAAGGGTGAATTTTATTATTTATCACACTATGCTAAGCATAGTGGCAGCTATGTCAGAGTGGTAGTCAGGGGAAGACTTTCAAGAAGAGGTGATGTTAATGGCTGATTTTTAAAGGACACATAAGAGTTACCTAGAAGAAGCTAGGAGAGGATGGTGTACTGAAGGAAGAAGGTAACTGTATGTGTAAAACATGGAAGCATGGAACAGCATAAGGCATTCAGAAGACGTTGTGTGGCTAGAACAAAGGATTCACATAGAAAGCTGTGAGAGATTACCTGCAGAGGTAGGAAAGGAAGAGATCATGAAGGTCATGGGTATTAAAATAAAAATTAAACTTCACTCCAGACATTAAAATGGAATTATAGCTTGAACCATACTGTCAAAGCTATGGTTTTCCAGTAGTCATGTACGGATGTGAGAGTTTGTCCAAAAAGAAGGCTGAGCACTGAAGAATTGATGCTTTTGAACTGTGGTGCTCGAGAAGACTCTTGAGAGGACAGCAAGAGATCAAACTAGTAAATCCTAAAGGAAATCAATCCTGAAAATTCATTGGAAGGACTGATGCTGAAGCTGATGCTCCATTACTTTGGCCACTTAATGCAAAGAACTGACTCATTGGAAAAGACCCTGATGCTGGGCAAGATTGAAGGCAAAAGGAGAAGGGGGCAGCAGAGGATGGTATGGTTCGATAGTGACTGACTCAACGGACATGAATTGGAGCAAAGTCCAAGAGATAGTGGAGGACAGAAGAGCCTGGCATGCTACAGTCCATGGGACCACAGAGTCAGGCACAACTTAGTGACTGAACAACAACATAGTTTGAACCCCGACAGTCAAGAAGGAAGATGGCATCACTATATAGATAGTTAGGTATATATATAAGATATACATATCACAAGAAAGATCACAGTGTGGGAGACAGATTAGTTCGTGCAGAAGCTGGACAACTGATGCCAAAGAAAAAAAGTGATTGCAGTAATTGAGGGGTAGGGAATCTATTTACAGATCTAAATAGCCAGTAGCTGGAGATCTGGAAATGAAGGAATTAACCAGGAAATTGCAAAGAGGTAAAATCTACAGGACATACTGACCACTGGGAAATAGGAAGGGAGTGAGTGCTGTGTTCTGGCTTAGACAGTGGTGGAACCCTGCACTGAATAAGGCATGCTATTTATTACACTGGGAGAATGATGATGAGTTTAATTTCAAACATGATGAATTCCAAATGCCTATTGGACAAACTGAGAAGTCTAGAAATCACTTGGATAAAAATAGCTAAAACTTATTGAGTAGCTACTGTATGCCTGCAGTTCCTTCTAAAAAATCACACCATATAAAATAAGCAGGGGTTCAAATTTCGTAGCGCTATGTTGGGACCAGCGAAGAGGCATTTTTAACAACCCTTCTGTTATTCTCATGTAGGGAGATCACACTTTGAGAAAGACTATCATGTCTGAATATTTTGAAAATAAGGACAGAGACATGGAGTCCCTCCCACCACCCCCCCGCCCCGGTTTTGCAAATCCCCTTTAAAATGTAAGGGTCTGGAATTCATTTGCATTTGGCGAAGTCTAACTTTCTGTTTCTAAGAACCGAAGGCTAGTAGGAAAGGCCTTTTTGGACACGAAGTGATTCTTACCCAACTCCAGCTTAATGAGATGTGTAAATGAATACAAAACACATGGTTTAAAACATGTGGGGCATTTTTAAGCAAGAAGAGTGCTTCACAAAGCTAGATGGGAGGTTTCAGTGAAACCTAGGGCACTACAAGAAGTTTCACAACCCCAAACTGTGACAGTCTCCCCTGTTTCCTAACGGGATGTTTTCCCTCAAATCATGTGAGTGTTACACTAAGAGGAGCAAACGTAGGTCAAGAACCTCAATTCAATAGGCTGGGGGCCAGCCTTTCAAATTTGTTTGGATGGGAATATTTTATTTTTGTTTAATGTATCTTGTGGGGTTTTTTTGCAGGTCGTAACGGCAGTATATTGAAAAGCAGAAACATTACTCTGTCAACAAAAGTCTGTATAAGTCAAGGCTATGGTCTTCCTAGTGGTCACGTACGGTTGTGAGAGCTGGCCACAAAGAAGGAAGAACGCCAAAGAATTGAGGCCTTCGAACTATGGTGCTGAAGAAGACTCCTGAAAGTCCCTTGGACAGCAAGGAGATCGAACCAGTCAATCTTAAGGGTGATCAACCTTGAATATTCACTGGAAGGGCTGATGCTTAAGCTGAAGCTCTGGTATCTTGGTCATCTGATGTAAAGAGCCAACTCATTGGAAAAGTCCCTGATGCTGGGAAAGATTGAGGGCAGAAGGAGAAGAGGGTGTCAGAGGATGAGATGGCTGGACAGTATCACTAATGCAATGAACATGAACTTGGGCAAACTCCAGGAGATGGTGAGGGACAGGGAGGCCTGGCACACTGCAGTCCATGGGTCGCAAAGAGTAGGACAGGACTGGGTGACTGAATAACAACAACAACAAAGGTCAACTATGAAACTCAAAAAGTTTAGTAAAATGAAAAGTTCAGTAAAAGGAATGCATACATATACATATATATAAAGCCTTAAACTCTAACTAGTAGGTTGGATTGTTTCTAGATGGTTCAGTGCTAAATAAATTACGAATGCTGACATCTATTACTATTGTGCTTCTGTGCTCTCTGCCAACTTTATATCTTAAAGTTCTAGAACAAGCTAGCTGCCCTCACCCAAAAAGTCCTCTGATGAAAACACATTCTTTTTGCAACAGCATATTCTCTGCAAAATTAAAGACAGAAGTTGACTTCTAAGTTGAGGAATGACATAGAGGGAATGTTAACAAATGAGACACCTCTTTTTCCATTCACTATTTTTCAATTCTGGCCAGAAAAAAATAAAAGGACAAATACAAAACAACTGAGGAAAAGAAAAATGAATGCATACATTATTGGGGCAACAGATGCCTTGTTGGCGTGAACAGCTTATACTACTTTGTTTGACATTAGATTGTAGGCTTTATAAAAATAGAGTTTACAATTGTTTTATATCCTATAAACATGCTTAACAGTGTTTTATACATATACATTTTATTTTATGTAATTTATTTTTCCTGATGAATTTAATATAAAGTACTTTTTAAAATGCACAAGAGGAGCTCTGTACTTAATTGGAAATTTATTTTCTAAAGAAAAAGAAACAAAAAAGTACTAGCAACACTTCTCTCCTAATTTATCAGATTTACAAATTTGCCTCAATGTAGATCATTAATGGGGCTTCCACAGTGGCTCAGTGGTAAAGAATTTGCCTGCCAATGCAGGAAATTGGGTTTGATCCCTGGATTAGGAGGTTCCCCTGGAGAAGGAAATGTCAACATACTCCAGGGTTCTTGCCTGGGAAATCCCATGGACAGAGGAGCCTGGTGGGCTATGGTCCATGGGGTAGCAAAAAGAGTCGGATACAACTTAATGACTAAACAACAACAAGATCATTAATGTACATCATAACGTACATGTGTTCTAAGTCACTTCGGTCATGTCCGACTCTTTGCAACCCTATGGACCGTAGCCACCAGCTCCTCTGTCCATGGGATTTCTCAGGCAAGAATCCTAGAGTGGGTTGCCATTCCCTTCTCCAAGGAATAATGTACATCATCCCATTATAAATGTTAATTAATATAACTAAGCATTAAATATTTATTAATGTTAATGTAAATTGTGAGGCAGAGATCAATTGAATCATCTTTATGGGCTATAAATTAGCATCCAATCTTATAAATTCATAAAGCATGACTTTAGTCACACTTGAGGACCAGATACACCAAGGTAGTTGAATCGAGTAATAATTCGTCACTTCTGAAAAAGATTTGCCTTTGTCACCATAGGACTTAAAATTTGTCAGTGGCTTATACTCACCCATAATAAAGTCCAAGCTGCTTTATGTAAAATGAGATCTCTCTGTGATCTCACCTCTCTCTATTCTGCAGCCTCATTCCCCCAACACCCCTGTTTAACTGTAGGCTATAGCTCCCCACACTGCTGTCTCTTGACCTGGTGCCACTGTAAGCTTGTTCTGCCTTTAATGTACATAACTCCAACCAGCCCCCTTCTGTTACAATAACTCATCCTTGCCTGGCTAGTCCCAACCACTTAACACCTCAACTGGGATGCATTTCCTACCAGTATTAAACAGCATGGCTCAGACAGTAAAGAATTCACCTGCAATGCAGGAGACCCAGGTTCCATCCCTGAGTCAGGAAGATCCCCTGGAGAAGGGAATGGCTACCGACTCCAGTGTTCTTGCCTGGAGAATTCCATGGACGGAGGAGCCTGGCAAGCTACAGTACATGGGATCGAAGAGAACTGGACACCACTGAGTGACTAACACTTTCCTAACACTAAATCTTATCTATCCCTAACAGAGTACACCAATATTTTTGATACTGAAGAACTTACCAACTTATTTTATAATTAATATCTTTTTTTTTTTCCCTAGAGTCTGCCCTACTAGACGAGGAGCTCTCTGAGGACAAAGACTAGAGTTTATTTAAGGCTTGAATGCTAAGTGCCTGGCAATGGACTCTCATTAAAGCTTTGTTGTGGAACAAGGAAGGAAGGAAAGAAGGAAGGTAGGGAAAAAAGGAGAAAGGAGAGAATGAAGGAAGGGAGAGGAGAGGACAGAGAGGAGGAAGAAAGAAAGGCAGGAAGGTGGAGGGAGGGAGGAGAGACAAGAAGGGAAGAAAAAGGCATAGGGAAGGAAAGAGAGAGGGATATAGTACATAGCTTGGATCCTAATGATCGGTCTCCCTATATTCTGTTTAAGATGAAGCACATGAATAAAGTTGACTAGGATACTTCAGATAATTAACATTAAAAGCAACAGTTAATCAATTCAAACCAGTTCACCTAAATGGTATGGAAATAGGCTAGTTCATGCTTGTAACATGTCAGGCATTCTAAATATTGAAACTTGTTTAATCTTCAAAACAATCTATAACAGGTACTTTTATAATCTGTATTTTACAGATGGGGAAACTGAGACACATGGCAGTTAAGCAATTTTTCAAAGGATACACAGCTATGTGTTGGAACTGAAATTTCATATCCAGGCAGACCAGCTCCAGGGCCTATGCTCAAAAAATATTTACTGAATGCATTCAGCAAGACCCCTGAGAAAGGAGTCATCAAACCCTTCATAATAAAATAACTGTCCTTAGCACCCTTGAGTTGAGGCTTTTAACACTGACAAAAGAGTGGGAAGACATGATCATCACCACACTGAAAAGAGAGGGTGCTTGGGATCAGTAATTTAACCCAATGAGATGATGATTACTGATATAATACAACAAAGAAAAACTGTTTATTCCAAGTCCTTAAAATACTGCTTATTTTTAAAAACTTATTTTATTATGAAACCATAATAAACAAGTAGCCCAAAGATTTCACAATTAAAGGGAAAATTACCTGAGCCTACCATATCTTAGTTTCTTTTAACTTTCTATTTTTGTTTTATTTTTTAATTGGCATATAACTACTTTACAATGTTGTGTTAGTTTCTGCTGTCCTTTGAACAATTACTTAACTGTCCTGTGTCTCAATTTCTCCATCTGTAGAATACAGATAATAAAAGCATTTATGTTATAGAATCAGTTATAAATATATATACATCCCCTCCCTCTTTAGCCTCCCTCCCACCACCATCCCAATCCCACCCCTCTAGGTCATCACAGAACATCAAGCTTTGCTCCCTATGCTATACAGCAGCTTCCCAGTAGCTAACTATTTTACGTATGGTAGTGTATATATGTCAGTGGTGGGCTTCTCTGGTGGTGCTAGTGGTAAAGAACCTGCCAGCCAATGCAGGAGACATAAAGACATGAGTTCGATCCCTGGGTTGGGAAGAAATTGGCAGGAGGAGGAAATTAGCAACCCACTCCAGCATTCTTGCCTGGAAAAGCCCATGGACAGAGGAGTCTGGCAGGCTACGGTCCATAGCATCGCATAGAGTTGGACATGACTGAAGTGACTTAGCCTAGCCTGGCCTATATGTCAGTGGTACTCTCCCAATTCATCCCACCCTTGCTTCTCTTTTCAAAAAAGTATTTTATATGTATATACATTTTTTTTTTTTACAGTTTCCCAGTTATGCTCTGTTTTTGTTTTTTATTTTTTTGGCCATGTAGGATCTTAGTTCACAGATCAGGGATTGAACATGTGCTGCCTTCAGTAAAATCATGGAGTCTTAACCCCTGGATCACTACTTTATTTATTTATTATTTTAATGTATTTATTTTAGTTGGGGGCTAATTACTTTACAATATTGTAGTGGTTTTTGCCATACATTGACATGAATCAGCCATGGGTTTACATGTGTTCCCCATCCTGAACCCCCCTCCCACCTCCCTCCCCATCCCATCCCTCTGGGTCATCCCATTGCCCCAGCCCTGAGCGTTTGTCTCATGCATCGAACCTGGAATGGTGTTCTGTTTCACATATGATAATATACATGTTTCAATGCTATTCTCCCAGATCGTCCCACCCTCACCTTCTCCCTCAGAGTCCATAAGACTGTTCTATGCATCTGTGTCTCTTATTCTGTCTCTCATATAGGGTTATCGTTACCATCTATCAAATTCCATATATATGCATTAGTATACTGTATTGGTGTTTTTCTTTCTGGCTTACTTCACTCTGTATAATGGGCTCCAGTTTCATCCATAGCAATAGAACTGATTCAAATGTATTCTGTTTAATGGCTGAGTAATATTCCATTGTGTATATGTACCACCACTTTATTTTCAAGAAAGTACTGATTGTATGTATCTATCACAACACAATTTTATTAACTAGAAGATCCAATAATTTTATTTTCAATGTACCCAGTATACTCTTGACTTCTCTGTTTTTCCGCATATCTGGGATGATCTTTAATAGAGAAACTTGCCCATTGCTAATCATCAAACTGGAGAAAAGAATATCTTTATTTATGAATTCAAGTTTAATATCACAATTCCTAAAGCCAAGTTAATTAAATAATATGACTCACCAAAGTCTGGGAACTCATGGAAAAAAGCATGTAGGAAGTACGTTGTGGTTCCATAGAATCACAAGTCCAAGCAAATGCATCATTAGTATCTGATCATGTCATAGAATCTCATCATGTTACAGCTAGATACTTTATGAGGACATTGCTAATGAAGACAGCTGGTAATCATAGTAAGAAACTAGAAGTTCCTGTCAAAGGAATCAGGTCTATTAGGTATTCCCCCTTTAGGGAAATTGGACATCTGGAGACAGAAAAAAATTAGACTCTTTTATAGACTGAATTGCATTAAATTCCAACCCCCAGTACCTTAGAATGTGACTGTATTTGAAGATAGGGTCCTTACAAAGGTAATCAAGTCAATATGAGGTCATTAGTGGGAGCTTTAATCCAAAATGACTAGTGTCTTTGTAAGAACAAGAAATTTGTAAACACAGATGTACAGAGCGAAGACACTAGGAGAAAACAGCCATCTGCCAGCCATGGAGAGAGGCCTGGAACAGATCTTTACCTCATAGCCTTCAAAAGTAACTTCCATTGTTTAAGTCACCCAATCTGTTGTGCTTTGCTCTGAAAGTCCTAAGAAACTAATATAGATTCCTCATCAAGTTGAGTTTTTACTAACAATTTTTGCTAAAATATGTATGTGAGGGTTGTATAAGCAATGTTGATGTATTTATTTAAGGATTTTTTCCCCCAGGCAAATTCCAACTAGACAATGTCTAATATACTGTCTAGTTAATCGGAAAATCTCCTGAATGAAATCAGATCCTCTAATACCCAAAAGGGATAAAGTGAGTCATCACTACTGCCTGTGAATGAAAAATAACTGCTCTGAGAAAACGCATGTAAAAAATGACACCATGTGGATTATACAAGGAAACACAAGTGTACACAGATAAATTGGGTGTTTCCCTGAATCAATTTAATTATCCTATAATTCTAAGATTATAAATCTTTTCTCTTGTCTTTCTCTTGATATGAGTATCTCAGCTAAAATTTTTACCATCAGACGTTAGTTTTTTCTTATGACTTCATACAGTGATCCAATTCTACCATTAAAATTAACATTGAGGGGATTCTCTTGGCACTCCAGCGGTTAAGACTCCATGATTCCAATGCAGGAGGCATGGGTTCTATCCCTGATCAAGGAACTAAGATCCTGCATGCCACATGGTGTGGCCAAAAAAATTATAAATTTTTGAAATAACCTTGAAAATAATGTTTGAAATGAAAATAAACCCTGAAAGCCTTTTTTTTTTCTTTTTGCCTGGGAGGTAGGGTGGAGAAGGTGATTTAGCCCAACTAATGGCCTATTATTTCAAATAATATTTGATCGCAAAAATTCTATTAAAACATTAACTCATCTATTCTCATGCTCTCTAATCCATCCTCCATTGTGCAACTAAAGATATTATTCTAGAATACACATCTGATTGTTACCTTTTCAGATCTAAAAACCATCATCAGTCTCCCATTGCCTACTAGCTGAGGTGCTACGTCCTTAATCCGGCAGAATCTTCAAACCCTACACTCAATTCTGTATTTTCAGCCTTTCTACAGTCATCCCTGACCCCACCACCATGTACTTTACTAGCTAAAGATGTCTGGCTATGCTCCATTCTCCAAACATTGTTCCCATAGCACTGTATGCATGACAGTTATGCATATACACCTTATGTGTATGATATACAATACTGATTTTTTCATCATCAGATCAGATTATATCAATAACCAGGTCTCATGTTTTTTCAGTGTCCCCAACAGCAGCAGCACAGGAACAGTAACGTTCACCTACTTTACTCCCCTTCTCAGAGATGCCTTCCCTGAATTCCTAAGACAGCAATTCTCTCGTTCCACCCTGCCCTCTGTCCCCTTGGATCCACTTCACTTTTCTTCTTAGCACTTACTAACACCAGATATTTTACATATTTAATTGCTTGTTATCGTCTCTTCTCATTTGAAAGCAAACCAAAAATCCAGGACTTTGGCCTATTCATTCTTTCTCCCCAGTGCCTAGATATTTGACACGTTATAGACACTCAATAAACTCTGTTTTAATAAGTGAATTCATTCAGCAAATATTTATTAATAACTCACTATGCACCATAAAATATTCTAAAAGCGAGTAATCCAGCAGTTTAAAAAAACAAAATCCCTGATCTCATGGAACCCAATACTCTCCAGAAGGAAGCAATAAAAAAGAAAACAAAGATCCTATATAATTTCACATAGGGATAGCAGGTTTTCAGTTTCTGCTTCTGCAGTTGAATCAAACTTATACTGACTTGGGGATTCACAAATATTTTGTGAGAAAATTAAATTTGTACAGCCAAAGCTATGTTTTACCAAAGCATAATATATAAATGGACTTATTTTTGCAAATACTAAAGTCAATAAGAGAATAAACCATGTGAAAGAAAGTAATGTAATCATTAAGTAATATCCCTTTACTGATAAAAAATTATATTTTTAAAGACAAGTTTCCAAATATGTCAGATAAAAGAAGCAAAATAAATTTTTATCATAGCATAATACAAGTGAGAGGTGCTTTTATGACACATAGTACTACATCATAAACATTTTCTAAAAGGAGTTTTGACATATTTCAAACAAAACATTTATACAAAGGGACAAAATTGGGACCGAATTTTCATAATATGTAAATATTATCATTGCTTAATAAGAATGATAGTTGGCTTACGTACATTTAGCAATCCAATAGTGCAAGTGATAGGATTGCATGCTTCTTCCTGTTTTAGAAAACCCAAGCCTTCCTGTGACACTAATTTGATATTTGATACATCAACCCATGTTTGTTGTCATTTTGAATTGGAAATTTCCCCTTTAAAGTGGTCGACAGAGATTTACTGTATTTTTAGATCACAAAAAAAGAGTCATAACTATAATAAGAATTCTTTAAGATGACCTATATACTCGAAGGACTCTACTTCTGATCAGACTGGTCCAGAAGTAAACAGTTAGAAAGAGATGTCTGAAAGCATGGGTTCTGTAGACATGCATTAGTGATGCAGATCTGGACCTCATTAATAACAGAGGTTTCCTTCAGAGAAAGAGCTGTTATAAGGGGCAAACAGGGACTAGAAAGTCAGTGAAAGTGTTAGTCCCTCAGTCGTGTCCGACTCCTTTTGAACCCATGGACTGTATACAGTCCACCAGGCTCCTCTGTCCATGGGATTTTCCAGGCAAGAATACTGGAGCACATTGCCATTTCCTTCTCCCAGGGATCTTCCTGACACCAGGGATTGAACCCACGTTTTCTGCGTTTCCTGCAGTGGCAGGCAGATTCTTTACCACTGTGCCACGTGGGAAGCCCCACAACATTGATATACCCATCATCTATCTCTTTTATTCACCTCTCCCTGCAGCCATGAAATTAAAAGACGCTTGCTCCTTGGAATAATAACTATGAGAAACCTAGACAGAATATTAAAAAGCAGAGACATCACTTTGCTGACAAAAGACCGTATAGTCAAAGCTATGGTTTTTCCAGTAGTCATGTATGGATGTGCGAGTTGGACCATAAAGAAGACTGAGCACTGAAGAACTGACACTTTCAAACTGTGGTGCTGGAGAAGACTCTTGAGAGTCCCTTGGACTGCAAGGAGATCAAACCAGTCAACCCTAAAGGAAATCAACCCTGAATCAACCCTGATGCTGAAGCTGAAGCTCCAATACTTTGGTCACCTGATGCAGAGTTGACTCATTGGAAAAGACCCTGATGCTGAGAAAGACTGGGGGCAGGAGGAGAAGGGGGCAACAGAGGATGAGATGGTTGGATGGCATCACTGACTCAATGGGCATGAGTTTGAGCAAACTCAAGGAGATGCTGAAGGACAGTGAAACCTAGAGTGCTAAAGTCTCTGGGGTCACAAACACTTGGACACAACTTAGCAACTCAACAATGACAAATTCCTTTCTGTTCAGACTGACCAAAATTCAAATTTGACTAGTTTCACATGGAAGCTTAAAGACCAAATTCAGAACTGTATCTATACAGATGAGTCACCTGGGATGAGAAGGTGAAATCCACAATTACTCTGCTTGTTTCCCACTCTGATTGTCTTACATTATTTATTAATGCTATTCCCACTCCAAAAGAACTCTGATCCAACATGCCATACTAGCTTACCACACTTCAAAACTCCCCATCACCACCACAAATACCACAGAGGTCCAAAGATTCTAACTCTTTTAGACCAGACCACCATAACCCAAAGATAGATTCATAAACAAGGAATAACAAGAGCTTCACACTCTCTTTTCTCTAGTGCTTCCCAAAATCGCACACCCTGCCCTCTCATCCCTCCTCCCCCCCCCCCCAATATACACACTCACACACCCCTAGCTAGAATTACATTTGTTGCAATTTCATTGGGAACAAGTGATTCAGGGCAGGAAATGAGAATTCTGTTAGATGAGAAGAGCAGTCATCTCATCCCAAGGTTTGAGACATTCCTTTTTCATTTTCCTATGACTCATACCTCTTTCTTCCTGGCATTTTGTTGTGCGTGTTTGGTATGGACTAGGGGCGGGAGTTGGGTATGAGGAGGAACTCTGTGTTTTGAACCCAAAGAAGTGCCTTATGCAAAAGCAATTGAAAAACTACAGGAAATGCAGAAAAGAAACAAGGGTTGATGGTCTAAAAATCTAGTTAGTTTAAACTAACGCCTGGTAACTAGGTGGTTTTAGACAGGCTCAGTTAACAGAATTGCATGTTTGCATTTTGAAAATGAAGGATCTGGAAAATCTAATTTAAACTTCCTAAAAAACAGACTTCCAAAATAAAGTCAAATTTGACTGTTTCTGGGCTAGCACTGAGGAGAATGATAGTATCTTAAAATTAGTTTATAATGGGAAAATAAGGACTAAATAAACTACAAAAATTTGCTGAGCTGACAAACTGTGGTGTTGGAGTTTCCCATGTGGCGCAGTGGTAAAGAATCTGCCTGCCAGTGCAGGAGACACAGGAGATCTGGGTTTGATCCCTGGGTCTGGAAGATCCCCTACAGTAGGAAATGACAAAATATTCTGATGAATAGATGAGAGCCCTGCATAGTCAAGGCTTTAGAATTTTAAAAAAAGATTTTTCTTTCTTTAAAAGAACACTTTCTTCAGGGAGCAGAAAACAGAATTTAATTTTAGAAGAGGGAAACTGAGGGGATCATTTAGTTATTCAATAAGTAATAAGTGAGTCTCTACTATGTACTAGACACCAAAACTTGACATAGACTCTTCAAAGAGTCAGACATCTTGTTCTCCGCTCAACCTATACAACTCTCTTCCTTCTCGGGGTTTCTGCTTTGTTTCTGGGTTGCCTTCTTTATAAAATACTAAATCCCATCCAACTCTCATGATCTACCTCAAGTACCACCTCATCCCCAAGACATTTCCTGACAACTAGGAAGCACACTGCTCCTTCTTTTTACCTACATATACTTAGGGTAATCAGTCAATGTTGGGTCAGTTATTTCTTCACCAAACAACTTGACATTTTGTTGTTTGTAGAAATAAGGGCTAAATATCTAATTCTGGTATAAATCTATAGGAAGAAAGATCTTTTAACAAATTCATAAACCTTTCTACATGTTGTATTTCAGTATTCCTTTGAGTGGTGGTTTATTCTTGCATTCCATTTGTTAGTATATAAATATATTCTCTTATTGAGTTTCCTGGGCAGAAAGTAGTACTTGTAATATTAAAACAGCTTCATTTTTTAAAATTTATTTATTTTTGGCCGTGCTGTATCTCCATTGCTATGTGCAGGCTTACTCTAGTTTTGGGAGAGTGGGGGCTACTCTCTAGCTGTAAGCTTCTCTAGGCTTCTCTTGTTGTGGAGCACAGGCTCTAGGGTTCGTGGGCAGTAGTTGTGGTTTCCAGGCTCTAGAACACAGGCTCAGTACTTGCAATGCACACACTTAGTTGCTCTGCATCATGTGGGATCTTCCTGGACCAGGGATCAAACTGGTGTTCCTGCACTACAAGGCAGATTCTTAACCACTGGACCACCAGGGAAGCCCAAAACAGTTTCATTTATTAACAGTCATTATATATTCTTATTAAGAAGAAATTTAAAAGGTATTTTTTATTTTAATAAAACAAATGGTAAGTATTATTTAAAAAATGCCATTCAATGAGTGTGTAATAGTGGAATCCAACCTAAACTAGATGGTCAAGGAAAACAGGTAAAATGTGGTTATATACAGCTATCTTTAGCAATTAGGACCATTCATTCTCCACTCAAATCTTCAGAAAACTGGCATGTGATACTGATAACTAAATATTTGTTTCTCAAAATACATGAAAAAAATAGACAAAAGAAATATATACAAGTAACATGAAATTATTCCTTACCCCAAACAGATAACACAATTCTCATAATGCAAAGATTCAAATTTGTCTTATGAAATATTTAGGTGAATTCTTAATTTACTTTAGTTTCAGGTCTCTTTTCCAGAAGCTTTCTGAGCCACAACTGACTAACTGGCTTTAACAAAGCAAAGATGGGCCCATTGTTCCCATTACTTCAAAGTTTCCTTTTGCAGAGTGCTGAAAAGTTAATATCTCTAGAGAAAACTAATCAGAAGCACAGCTGTTCAATAGGAATGAGAGGTTATGGAAAGCAGAGACCCAGGAATGTCAGCAGCCAGAAAATTATGGATGATTTTCCAATAGAGCACTGCTTGCAAATGAGGCCAAGAACATTCGGTGTACTGTTTAAGTGAATGTATCATGTCACTTATGACACTAGATCCCCACGATGATGTAACTACAGTGATGAGGACTTATGATTGGGTCTTGGAGGTACTGGTTTGTCACTGTGAAACTAAATACTGATCAAACATATGTTTGATACATGACATTTATAAGGAACTCGTGATAGGAATCCTGGAGGCTTAACTAAGAGCAAAAATGTAACACTAAAACATGAGTCTTCAACTGACAACACTCTCCATTTCCTTTCCCCCAGCTCTAGTCCAAACCAGAGCTTTGAGGTCCACACATAATCGGGCATGATGGGGATAAGCCTAGGAGAATGACCCCATGGGACCATCTGGCCAAACACAGCTGCAAAAAACATGTCTCCCTGTCTGGAAAAAGCTGTGATGGACAGAGAATTGGAAGAGCTTCCGAGAGAAATGGTGGATTCCTCACTAGGAACTCTGGATACAGGGGAAGCATACAGCAGGGGCCACTCCAACCCGGAGCGGGGGCTAACAGGCTTTTCCAGGGATGACTGACGTAGCTCATCCTTTAGGACTGTTAGCCCACATTACAGTGGGGAATATGAGCCATTGAGTCATCCAGTTGTTTCCATAGATGTATCTCCGTACATTTTTTTGGAAGTTAAGATTTTCTGACACAAAATTGGCCCCACACAGCACCCGTGAATGTCAACACAATTCAAAGTCTGGAAAGTAGAGAACAATCAGTGCAATCCAGTTCTGTTGCTTAAATTCAGCCTTGTCCTCAGTTAACATCAGATCAGCATCAAATGTTTTCTAATTTCCTCTCCAGACTAATTATACTCATATAGTTTCTTTTTCTTTTATTAGACAACTTCAAGTAGAGGCAGAAAGTAAAGGCTACTTGAAAGCAAAAATGTCATCATCTCCCTAGCCAAGAGCAAGTGTGAGAAATAGGATACAGTCACTCCAAAGTCTTCACAGGAAGCCTTGAATGTTAAATCCTTATACTGGTGCTTCAAGAAATGAAAACTGATAATGAAGACCATTTACCCAGACAAAGGCATAATTTTCTTTGTCAAGATTTTGTTTGGAGTGGAGACCATGGAAAGAAAAAAAAATGTGTGGGATAGTTCAGTTCAGTTCAGTTCAGTCGCTCAGTCGTGTCTGACTCTTTGTGACCCATGGACTGCAGCACACCAGGCCTCCCTGTCCATCACCAACTCCTGGAGTTTACTCAAACTTATGTCCATTGAGTCGGTGATGCCATCCAGCCATCTCATCCTCTGTCGTCCCCTTCTCCTCCCGCCTTCACTCTTTCCCAGCGTCAGGGTCTTTTCAAATGAGTCAGTTCTTCGCATCAGGTGGCCAAAATATTAGAGTTTCAGATTCAACATCAGTCTTTTTAATGAATATTCAGGACTGATTTCCTTTAGGATGGACTGGTTGGATCTCCTTGCAGTCCAAGGGACTCTCAAGAGTTTTCTTCAACGCCACAGTTCAAAAGCATCAATATTTCGGTGCTCAGCTTTCTTTATAGTCCAACTCTCACATGCATACATGACTACTGGAAAAACCATAGTCTTGACTAGATGGACCTTTGTTGACAAAGTAATGTCTCTGCTTTTTAATATGCTGTCTAGGTTGGTCATAACTTTCCTTCCAAGTAGCAAGTGTCTTTTAATTTCATGGCTGCAGTCCCATCTGTGGTGATTTTGGAGCCCAAAAAATTAAGTCTCTCACTGTTTCCACTGTTGCCCCATCTATTTGCCATGAAGTGATGGGACCAGATGCCATGATCTTCATTTTTTGAATGTTGAGTTTTAAGCCAACTTTTTCACTCTCCTCTTTCACTTTCACCAAGAGGTTCTTTAGTTCTTCACTTTCTGCCATAAGGGTGGTGTTATCTGCATATCTGAGGTTATTGATATTTCTCCCAGAAATCTTGATTCCAGCTTGTGCTTCATCCAGTCCGGCATTTCTCATGATGTACTCTGCATATACGTTAAATAAGCAGGGTGACAACATACAGCTTTGACGTACTCCTTTTCCTATTTGGAACCAGTCTGTTGTTCCATGTCCAGTTCTAACTGTTGCTTCCTGACTTGCATACAGATTTCTCAAGGGGCAGGTCAGGTGGTCTTGTATTCCCATCTCTTTAAGAATTTTCCACAGTTTCTAGTGACTCACACAGTCAAAGGCTTTGACATAGTCAATAAAGCAGAAATAGATGTGTGGGATAAGTTCTACACAAATGTATTTGAAAAGGAAGCCTTTAGTATGCAAGATGGGAATCTGGTTAGAGAGTTAATAAAGCTGAAGTTCTAAGTTTAGGATCTGGGAATGAAGTTCTAATGTACAACACCTGGGAAAATAAGAATAGACTGGATGGGCTTTCCTGGCAGTCTAATGGTTAAGACTCCACACTTCCAATGCAGGGGGCGCAGGTTCAATTCCTGGTCAGAAAACTAAGATTCCATATGGTGTGTGGCAAAAAAACAAGAATAAGCTGGAAAGGAACTAAAATGAGGAGAACAAAAAGCAGAAAGCCCTAATTTCATTCAAGAAAAGTCTGGATACCTATACATGAATTCAATTCAAAACAATGATTGGTTAACTCCTACAAGTCTAGCACTATGCTTGAGAGTACAAAATTAAATAACAAATAATATAACTCAAAAAAATGAATAATTTTCAGGAAGAAAACTTGTACATTTTATTAGTTAAGATGTTCCTACTCACTCTTCATTTTAGATGGTCTTGGTCAAAGTGGCATATTGAAAAGAAAGAATCTGGAGTCACCAGAACAGAATTCAAGTCCTGGCTGAATGATTTTTAGGTACAAATAGATATAATATTTTGGCTTGCTTGAAAAATGGGTTGAAATTAGGATGGCTAAGAACTGACTGGCTCAAAATTGTGAAAGGAGTATGACAATGCTGTATATTGTCACCCTGCTTATTTAACTTCTATGCAGAGTACATCATGGGAAATGCTGGGCTGGATGATTCACAAACTGGAATCAAGATTGCCGGGAGAAATATCAACAGCCTCAGATCTACAGATGATCTACTCTAATGTCTCTAAAAGTGCTGCAGATGGTGATTGCAGCCATGAAATTAAAAGACACTTGCTTCTTGACATCTCTTTATTTGAAAAATAAGCAATATTAATCTCAGCAAGACAAAAACCATAAGAGGAAGGATAAGGAGGAAGGTTACCAGAAGGAAGTCCTATTTTTCTTGTCATGCACAACTCCCTAAGACTATACCACTGACTGGCTAGTCCCTTTGTAGACCCTAGAATTAAGATTCACATTAACAAAATCAGGTACTGTCTAAATAGAACTTGTTTTTTTTTACTTCAGTTTCATCTTTAAAATTTCCTCTCCAGCAGAAAGATGCTTACACAAAAACTTTTAATTGGAGTTGATTTAATTTGCCACAAGGATAATAAATCAGATTTTTGTCTTCAGTCAATAAGCTTTCCTGTTGGCTCAGTGGTAAAGAATCCGCCTGCCAATGCAGGAGACACAGGAGATGTGGGTTCAAACCCTAGGTCAGGAAGATCCCCTAGAGAAGGAAATGGCAATCTGTTTAGTATTCTTGCCTGGGAAATCCCACGGAGAGAGGAGCCTGGCGGGCTACAGTCCATGGGGTCAAAAACGTTCGGACACGACTTAGAGACTAAGCAGCAACAGTGCTGAAAGTAGCACAATAAATGGATTGTTTAAATGGTTTAAATTTGCTTTCAGTTATATAAATAGATCCTTGGAAATTAGCTGTCATTAAAATCTATTTGTCTAGTTAAAAGCACTTTTTTCCTCTCCAATTTTAAATCCAATTACTTCAAATAATACTTGGAAACTGGGATCTGGGTCTTTTACATAGTTACTGGTTTTTATATGTTGTGTCTGCTTCCTGAGCAATAGAGTTTCCTTTAGTGAAAAGCAGTTAATACCAATAATTTGTTAAAAGACCAATGGCCTACCTCTTGACAGCAGTACAGCTAGGGAAGCAGCTTGCTTTCATCTGCTCAGTGAATGAAGAATGAAGAATCTAAAACAAGTGTCTAAGCAAACAGGGGTTAGCTGGCCATGATTATTTGAACAAAACTATAATCATTCCAGGGGCTTCCCAGGTAAAGAACCTGTCTGCAATGCAGGAGATGCTGGAGATATGGCTTTGATTCCAGGGTCAGGAAGATCCTCTGGAGGAGGGCATGGCAACCCACTCCAGTATTCTTACCTGGAGAATCCCCTGGACAGGGGAGCCTGGCAGGTTTCAGTCCATGGGGTCGCAAAGAACTGGACACAACTGAAGCTGACTGAGCACAGCACAGCACAGCACATGATCATTCCATAGTCATTGATGTCGCTGTTTAGTCGCTAAGTGGTATCCAGCTCTTTTGCAACCCCATGGACTGTAGCTCACCAAGCTCCTCTGACCATGGGATTTCACAGGCAAGAATACTGAAATGGGTTGTCATTTCCTTCTCCAGAGGATCTTCTCCATGCAGGGATCGAACCCAAGTCTTCTGGATTGGCAAGTGGATTCTTTCCTACTGAGCCATGAGGGAAGCCCCTTCTCAGTCATTAAACACAATTATTTTATATAAGTACAAAATAATTCACAGCCATCAGAGAGGATAATAACCATGATAGCGTGGTGAGAAAGTCAAGGTAAGCATTAAATTCACTGCTCTGCAATTTTCAATTCTTGGGCATTTGAAGACTTTTCTTAATATTAAGGGGGTCTTTCAGGGCCATGGGCCTAGGTGTCTTAAGGGAATAAGAGTAGAAATTTACCATGATATGGGAACTATTGTCAAATATTCAAATTAATAATGTTCCTGAAATAAAATATCTTGATATACTCTATCAGATTTAATTTTGTAGACAGACATTAGAAATGGTGTTATAAATAGGAAAAATGCGCTTGCTATAATAAGTCAAAATACTGGAGAAATTAATTTTTCTCACCTCTTTAAAAAAAGAAAACAAAGGCTGACTACACACCCTTTCCCCAAACATAGCTTGGCAGTGTTAGGAAAGTATCTCTGGTATATAACAAATCATACTCAGTTGTTCTGCTTTGGAACAAAAATCAATTATTTAGTTGTCACTGCTAAAAATTCTATCAGCAGAGCAGCATTTTCACTCTCTACCCAGCTACTACCTTCTAGCAAAGTGATGTTGTTTATTATACTATTTGTTCCTTCTTAAAATTCATCCTAACTTTTTCCCAAAATAAAAATAGAAAGATGGTGGCTCTTTAGTAATAGCTCATGGGAACCGAAATACAGAGAACAGGAATAAATCAATAAATCAATTATATGAAAAATCTTAAAAATAAAATATAGCATTATGGTTATGTAATTTATCATCATTGTGGGCAGTTGAGGAAAGAGGGCATGGAAACTGTACTATTTTTGCAACTTCTATGTGAACTGAAAATCATTTCAAAATAAAAAGCTAAAAGAATATAAAGTTATGTTTTTTTGCCTATGTCTGAAAGTCCTGAGTGAGCAGAAATTATGTCCCCTATCATTCATCATTTTAAATGCTCTGCTAGGGCTAGAGCAGATACCTTTAACATAGTATATAGTCCCTGTAGCTGTTGAATAGGGAAGAGTGTATGTGCTGTGCTCAGCCATGTCCGACTCTTTACAACCCCATGGGCTTTAGCTCGCCAGGCTCCTCTGCCGATGGAATTTTCCAGGCAAGGATATTGGAGTGGGTGCCATTTCCTATTCCAGGGGAGCTTCCCGACCTAGGGATTGAATCTACGTCTCCTACCGGTTAAGTTCAATTCAGTCGCTCAGTCGTGTCCGCCTCTTGGCAGATTCTTTACCACTAGCATCACCTGGGAAGCCCAATGAAAAACAGACAAAATGATATCTTCGGTGACTTGGCAAAGGAAAGACTAACTGTAATCTGTACTGACAGAATTATTAGTCATCCTCAGGAATTCCAACAGCAGAATTACCATAGATAATAAGGGATCATTCCAGGACCAGAAGGAAAAACCTGTATAAAACCTCAGGAATAAAGAATTCTCTCCCCCCATAGAGAGAATATAATCCATGGTTATTCTTTACCCATGTTCATTTATACATGAGTAAATCTACCATCATTAAAATTTTGAGCTGTGTATAAAATTTTGAGCAAACACAAGGTTAAAAAATACAAATATATTTGTCTGAGACAGAAAAATAATAAATGTGCTTATTCTAGGAATTTTAAGTATTTTTTCTAAAAATTCTGAAAGTAAGTAGCAGTTTTTTATTCTTCCTCCTCCTCTGTCAATTCCTTCACTGTTTACAGATGAAAGTAATATACAGCTCTCCTGTACTCTGAGCTCTGTTTTTTTGTTTTTTGTTTTCTTTTGAATCATTCAGGGCCCCTACGGGATATAGATGGCACACTCAAACCAGGATAAATTGAGAATAAATTTGTTTACAAATAGACTATGTACAAAGGTGCAGGAGAGTGTGCAGGAACCACAAGGGAAAATGTACTAACTAGTTAACTCTGAGCTTTTTTTTAACACCAGAGGATCTGTTACTCCTTTTAGGCACAAAAGAAAAGGGGTGAGGTGACCAGAACCCAGGAGGGCAGTGTATTGTATCACATGGTAGCCTCTGAAAGAAGGATCAGCCATCCAAAGTACAACTGTATGGAGAATACCATGAATGACTGCCAAAGCTCTTACCAGCCAAAAGCATCCAGAGGATAAAAGACCAGAGTCAACTGACAAGTCCAGATCTGTCAAGCTTTCAGGGGTGAGAGCAGGGAGAAGCTAGCTATGGCTGGGAAGAGACAGATCTGGAGGTGAATGGAATCTCCATCTAGCACACGTTTGACACTTTAGAAAAACGTGCTAAACCCATTCTTGTTTTCCTGAGAGTATAAGTAAACAGTAATTTAAATCACTAGAAAAGAAAAAAAATTAATACAGAATTTATGCTTTATTATATGTACAGTTCAGTTGCACAGTTGTGTCCGACTCTTTGCGACCCCATGAACTGTGGCACACCAGGCTTCCCTGTCCATCACCAACTCCCAGAGCTTGCTCAGATTCATGTCCATTGAGCTGGTGATGCCATCCATTCATCTTATCCTCTATCGTCCCCTCATAATATATCTATAATCTCAGACATTTATGTAAAATAATCTCCAAGTCATCATTTAATGTGTTTGGGGGAAAATCTTTGAAATTTATCTAAATAAAACAAATTAGTGAAGATATGTGTATAATCAATAGTAAAAACAAATAATTTTGAATTTTTTTTTATTATCCGAGACATTAAACTCTGACATTACCATGAAGAATCAGGAATTTCCTGAATATACTATATTTTTAAGAAACATACTTTCTCATATATCATATCCTAAGGAAGCAGAGGATGGGGACAAAACAATGAATTAAAGATCCAAGGATTGAGTTCCTGATTATATATCATTCCTATAGAAATGAGGCATGCCAATAATACCTCTTTTTCTACGTGCAAATATGGACCACCCGCTCAGGGAAACACTTGAGAACATGTGGTGAGAATCATTTGCTTACTGAATATTTACTATTTAGTAACTGGATCCATAATGAGAGCCTCGAAATGTATGTACTTAGTTCACATGAATCAGTATGGTCGTTTTTTCAAAACAACCAATCAGTTCAGTTCAGTTCAATTCAGTTGCTCAGTCGTGTCCGGCTCTTTGTGACCCCATGAATCACAGCACGCCCAATAGCCATAAATAAACACAAGAACCTTTTTCTTCTATTTTCTTTGAAACATTTTTCTTTCTCTCAATATAAAATATCTGAAATAAATTAAAATAATCTAGTCAATTTCCAAAGGAAGGCTTAATAAATATAAGCTGAATGACTAAAAATATAGGTAACAGTGGTACTCCCCAAGTCTGAGTTCCTCTGACCTTTACAGTTTACACCCCACAACCAAGGACTTAACAATTAAATGTTTGATGGGATTAAAAATACAACAATCTTGTACCAACTGCTTTACTCTGACACTTTGAATTCAACCTAAATGTGCCTAAAAAATAGGAGGGTGGTGGGAAAAAGATTAAATGCCTGCTGAATGCAGGAAATCCACACCAGGCTATAAACTAGAGAACATCAAAAGCTGTACCAGAAACTCTGTACAAATTAAAACTAAGAGACTTCATTTATACTACTGTTTGAGAAAGGCAATATATTCAACACAGAAAACACAAACACAAGCTCTCCTCTCTCGTCAGGACCTCCTCAAAAATATGTGCAGGAATGATTGCTAAAATGCCGCTAGGCTTGCCTTGAGGCGGGGTTGGGGAGGTGGTTGGTGGGGAGTAGCAGTGGAGGGGAGAGAGGAGTATGTATTTGGATAACTTTTAAAATGGTACTAAACACACTTGCTCCCAACACCTGAGGAAATCACCTTGGTGGTGGCATCTAATTGGCATTAAACTTCAAGAACTAAGGAAAGAAGGAAAGCCTAACTCAAGGCTGAAATATCATATGGGTGCTTAGCTTTAAAGTGGCCTCAGAAGATCCTGACTGATATCAACTGACTCCCAGGACTGAGAACTTGAACGTTAGTTACAAATTCATATTGGAGAAACCCTGGAGGTCCATGTCAAATATTTTCAAACTTCTTAACCATGAGGCAAGAAGGTCAGAGTATATAACGTTAAGGAGGGGAGATGACTGGAAGTGAAAGTGAAAGTGCTAATCGCTCAGTTGTGTCCAACTCTTTGCAACCCCGAGGACTGTAGCCCGCCAGGTTCCTCTATCTGTGGAATTCTCCAGGTGAGAATATTGGAATGGGTTGCCATTTCTTTCTCCAGGGGATCTTCCCTACCCAGGGATTGAACCCAGGTCTCCTGCATAGCAGCCAGCTGTTTTACCAACTGAGCCACCAGGGAAAGGATGACTGGACTTCCAGACAAGTAAAACAAGTATGTGGTTGCATAGCAGATCAAAATATTTCCCCAAATGAAAATGATTCTCCAAGTCTGACCAAACTTGTAAACTGGAGCCAGAAGTCCTCCAATTTTATATTTTAGGCAGGTAAGACATGATCCTAAAAAGAAACAGCCAAAATCTCATTACCACTTTCCTCCTGCTCATGATTCGTCTTCGCCACCAGGAGACTGGGCCATGAGTGTGCTTCTGTCTGTGTTCAGGGCACAGGTATAGTGTACAGCTCGACATTCTGTTGAGAACACTTAAAAGACTCATGTTGATGCCTCTCAGGGGCAACTTTCCTAAGTTCCTAAGGAGCAACTTTTCTATGGATAGGGCTTGGGGAGAAAATCAGTGTGAACTTACCCTTCTATTTCCACATCTGTGTTATTCTGATGAAATGAAGTTTACTAAAATGGACATCATGAACAGTGATGAATTTTCAAATAATGTAATGGAAGGACAGCTTGAGAGTGAAAAGAAAAGTTTCTCTCTTCTGGCATGAAACACTGAAATTGTGAATTAGTTATGTTCATGTAACTGTAGCTCTTTATGTGCATCTGCTGGCAGGATGACATCCTCCTTGTCACGCACCTCCCTCAGTTATTTCCCTTTCATCAACACACAAGGAGTAGAGAAGAAAGTCTAGGGAAAATTCTCTTAATATGGAGAGACAGTTCTGATTATAGGACCCACAAAGTATTGTAGTCTATGCTTCAGTAACAAGAGTGAATCTTGAAGCATATGCTAATGAAAATGATATAGGATTCCAGCTTAAAATTAAGCATGCTTAAACATCAGTGATAAGCACCATGAAGATTTTAATTCTCTATGGCCCATTAGCTTAGTTAGTGAGGTGCAGTGAGACTGAGGTCATGGTTTTCAGTACTTTATAAACCAAATCTGGCTTGGCAGATTCCATGACTGCAGACTATAGGGCAATTTCACAAATTGTATGAAAGACAACGGGAAAGGTCACTTAGGTTAATTAACTACAAGGAAAAACAATCCAAAAAGCTTAGACTTGTGGTTAGAAATCTTAGGTTAAAAGTCTAGCCTTGGACAAGTCACTTAATTTTTCTGAGGCTCAGTTGCCTCACCTGTGAAACGAGTATTTAAAATATCTATTTTATTGGATTGTTATGAAGATCGAGTGAGTCACGTACATGGAAATATTTGGTAAAGTGTTCTCCACTATCCAATAACTGGTATGTAAAAAACATTATTGAGAAACCAATATGATGTTATCTGAGAACATCATAAATTTGCATAATCAAGGAAATGGCACCCCACTCCAGTATTCTTGCCTGGAGAACCCCATGGAGAGAGGAGCTTGGCGGGCTACAGTCGGTGGGGTCGCAAAGAGTCGGACATGACTGAGCAACTAACATTTTTACTTTCTTTCATCACTCTGTATTTGTTGAGTTAAAGACTAAAGGGATAAAATAATATTTCTGTACTTTCAAGCAGAAGATTCCTTTGCAAGTCAGCTTAGTTAGCCCCATGGTTTTCAAGAGGTGAATTTGCAAAACTTCAAGGATCTCTGAAGGGGCAGCTGTTCAGAGCAAAGGAAAAGATAAGTAGACAGAGTTCCACAGTATTCACCTAACTTCAATCAGAGCATCTCCTGATACAAATAGGGTTTGTGAAGTTGCAAATTGTTACAGCAAACATTCAATTAACCCAGAGTTGCTTTGTGTATTCCCATACCTGGCCAGTGGATCTCTGCCTGATTCTCATTTCTTAGGTGTACTGTTCTTAAAATTTAAGGGGATATATCATCGATTTATAGTTCACCACACATCCTAAATCTCAGACAGGTCTAACTCTGATCATCAGGGTGAAGAATAAATACTCTGATGTCTCTAGGGAGAAAAGGGTTAAAGCAAAATACTACCTGATAGTCTCTGAAAGGACAAGGGGAAGGGCTTACTGTTATTTCCCGCTTTTCTGATACCTCCTTTTGTTTGTGTGCATGTGGCGAGTGGGCTCTCAGGAGGCCAGCTGGAATAGTGGGAGAAGCCCTGGTTTGAAAGTCAGGGTATGTAAACTCAGTCACAGCTCTGGGACCAACTCATAACACAGTCTTTGACAATCTTTAGACCTCTAGATCTCATTAAATAATGGACTGAGGATCTCCTAGGGTTCTATGACAGCAGAAATTCTATGATCTATGTATTAATGGCACCATCTAAGGTGGTTACTCCGGCATAAGTCCTTAGAGGAGCATATTCTGTTTCAAGACAATTTTATCCCGTATGGTGTGGAGGATATAACATATGTTATGATTTCATGAGCAATATAGAAACACTCTGGTGATTGACTCAAAGATTGAGCATGATGTCTGTAACTTACGTGCTAGAAGAACTTTCCTGGAAATGTAGAACACAACAGTATAACATTTTCTCATAGACTTGTCAAGAGTGGTTTTGCTTCTTGAGGAAAAAACTGGCTCCATTTAAAAAATTTGTTGGACAATATCCTGTAAACTCATTTTACATATAAAAAATATGGGGGTTATACAGACTTTAAAATACTATTTCTCTTTAAACTGATATTAAGTTTTCACTAAAAATAAAATTTAGTGTGGAAGATGTATGAAAATACACATCACCCCTCTCAAAGGCAATGACCTCCAACCAACTGCTTTGCTATGTGCTTTATCTTGGTCCTAAAGAAAATCTTCATCTATTTATATTCAATCTGTTCCTATCATTTCGTTTGTTTAGACTTCGATCCAAAGTCCTGTGACTGCTTGACACTACCATTGCTCACAACTCGTTTTTAAAAGCCAAGTTGACATCAGAAACCCAAACTTCATCCATTCATTAATGTTTTGGTGCCATATTCTGGGAAGTTAGTATCTGGTCATGGTCTTCAGTTTCATATGATATGAAATGTTTGTATTATGTGAATCTATCTAAGTAACCCAGTCTTGGATAGCAATCTAAGGAGATCAATTGGCTTAAAAAAAATATTACTTGTGGACTACAGAATATCCACTGACCCAGCACAGGGAATTGACACTGTCCTTTACTTATCCTCCCCAGCCCCACAGAACTGACCATGGAAGAAAGAAAGAAGTAGCATTATCTATGAAGTATGTTTAAGAGAATATTCCTCACTCCTTGTCACTACTCTTTTCTATCTTGTGTTCTTTATGTCTTGTAGGTTTTAGGCTCTTCAAGAATTTCCTCTTAAAATTCATGGGAAGGGGTTGGCAGTGGGTAGATCACTATAGAAGCACAAGAGTTGAAGAACTGAAGAATAGGAGAAAAGAAAGACATGCTGAAGCAGGATATGAGTATATGCCAATCTGATAATCTGATAACTTTGTTATATCCTATTATTTATCCCTGCAAAAAAATGCACACCCATTTGCCTTCAGCAAACACTACATTTCTATCCTCAAAAAACAACCAAAACCTTTTCAAATGATAAAAGTTGAAGATATGTCTTATTTTCCTCTACTGACTTTGCAATTTTCTTTTTTAAATTTATTTATTTTTAATTGAAGGATATTGACTTACAGTATTTCATTGGTTTCTACCAAACATCAACATGAATCAGCCATAGGTTTACCCATGTTGCCTCCCACTTGAACATCCCTCCCACCTTGGCTTAGCAATTTTCTGAGATGTTAATTAAAAGTCAATGTATTTGGCCATCTTTGGAGCTTTTCTCTAACCTGGGGTTAAGAAAATGTGAATGGTGGCAGCTTGTGATAATTCTCTTTCTGATCCTATTTACCAAGGTGCTTCATTAAACTCCCACAGTTGATCCATTAATCCAGTGGTGTTCAAAATGGCTTTATAAATAATTTTATTGCCAAATCCTCAATTTCCACATTCTAAAGCTGATGCTTATGGTTGCTCTTTCACAATCTCCTCCCTCTTTACAAAAGACACATGAAACTTTCTCCCAGACATAAGCTTACCAGGTGATGGTTCATGATCAACAAATGTCAAAACTTCTGGAACACCACACAGAGAAACTTTTTCAAATACCTGCATCAGTACTGAGAAAAAGAACTATTCTAATGAGAGTATAGTAAGAGCTTTTGTAAATCAGATGGCTTTAAATTATTTGTTTTTAAGTAATAAAATTGGAGGACCAAAATCAACTTGTTAGTTGACAGACCATTAGTCTTCATAAAAAATTCACTATGTGGATTCTGGCATTTACTACCAAAAAAAAAAGAACTGAGTGAATATTGCTATAATATCACCTTAAGTAATACTGCGATTATAATTCATTTATTAGCATTTATGCATTTAAAAACAAGAAGAAAACTGATACCAAATTCTGTTTAATCATAGCAACATATAGCATCCACAGATACATGAATTACAGGAGAAAGGCCTGCTTTATCTATATCATTCATTTCAGTTCAGCTGCTCAGTCATGTCCGACTCTTTTTGACCCCATGAACTGCAGCACGCCAGGCCTCCTTGTCCATCACCAACTCCCAGAGTTTACCCAAACTCATGTCCATCGAGTCGGTGATGCCATCCAGCCATCTCATCCTCTGTCGTCCCCTTCTCCTCCTGCCTTCAATCTTTCCCAACATCAGAGTCTTTTCCAAAGAGTCAGTTCTTCACATCAGGTGGCCAAAGTATTGGAGTTTCAGCTTCAACATCAGCCCTTCCAATGAACACCCAGGACTGATCTCCTTTAGGATGGACTGGTTGGATCTCCTTGCAGTCCAAGGGACTCTCAAGAGTCTTCTCCAACACCACAGTTCAAAAGCATCAATTCTGCAGCGCTCAGCTTTCTTCACCATCCAACTCTCACATCCATACATGACCACTGGAAAAACCATAGCCTTGACTAGACGGACCTTTGTTGACAAAGTAATGTTTCTGCTTTTTAATATGCTATCTAGGTTGGTCATAACTTTCCTTTCAAGGAGTAAGCGTCTTAATTTCATGGCTGCAATCACCATCAGCAGTGATTTTGGAGCCCAAAAAAATAAAGTCTCTCACTGTTTCCACTGTTGCCCCATCTATTTGCCATGAAGTGATGGGACCAGATGCCATGATCTTAGTTTTATGAATGCTGAGCTTTAAGCCAGCTTTTTCACTCTCCTCTTTCACTTTCATCAAGAGGCTTTTTAGTTCCTCTCTACTTTCTGCCATAAGGGTGGTGTCATCTGCATATCTGAGGTTATTGATATTTCTCCCAGCAATCTTGATTCCAGCTTGTGCTTCTTCCAGCCCAGCGTTTCTCATGATGTACTCTGCATATAAGTTAAATAAGCAGGGTGACAATATACAGCCTTGACGTACTCCTTTTCCTATTTGGAACCAGTCTGTTGTTCCATGTTCAGTTCTAACTGTTGCTTCCTGACCTGCACACAAGTTTCTCGAGAGACAGGTCAGGTGGTCTGGTATTCCCATCTCTTTCAGAATTTTCCACAGTTTCTTGTGATCCACACAGTCAAAGGCTTTGGCATAGTCAATAAAGCAGAAATAGATGTTTTTCTGGAACTCTCTCGATTTTTCGATGATCCAGCGGATGTTGGCAATTTGATCTCTGGTTCCTCTGCCTTTTCTAAAACCAGCTTGAACATCTGGAAGTTCACGGTTCATGTATTGCTGAAGTCTAGCTTGAAGAATTTTGAGCATTACTTTACTAGCGTGTGAGATGAATGCAATTGTGTGGTAGTTTGAGCATTCTTTGGCATTGCCTTTCTTTGGGATTGGAATGAAAAGTGACCTTTTCCAGTCCTGTGGCCACTGCTGAGTTTTACAAATTTGCTGGCGTATATCATTAGTGTATTCCTAATAAATTTTTTCTTTTTATGTTAATAATTATCAAAAAGTGTAATATATTTATTTTGTTTTGACTAATCATGTTCTAACAATAATTGTAGTGATAATGAAATTCAGGAGAATTTTTAAAATTTATTTATTTTTAATTGGAGCATAATTGCTTTACTATATTGCATTGGTTTCTGCCACAGAAGAATGTTTTTAAATACTTTTTGTTTTTAATACATGGTACCTTACAGTCACAGGAAACTAATTTTTAAAAATTGTATAATATCGAATATGTATCTTTTTTAAGAGGAATATCATAAGTGGTCCGTAAAGGATTTTAAACATAAAGCCATTTACATTATGACTTCTGAGAGAAAAGTGGAATGAGAATTGTGGTTTTAGGAGAAAAAGAGAGAGAAAATTTTCTAACTATTAAAAAGAGCTTATTCATGAATTTTTTAAACAGATTATTGCATTTTAACAAATAACTGCACTTAAATGCCATTAGGCCACATTTCAAAAAGTGATACAGTAGTTTTATTTTAGTATGTCAATATTTATAATACAATGGATCATTTGCAGTTATTTCATTTAAAATAACAAATTTGGATGTCAATTTTTTAAACGTACAAGAAGAGTTACAGTTTTTCAAAATTCTCTTGGAAGCAAAAGCAAATCTGTTGGATATCTCTGCATTCATCAATAGTGGAGTATTTTGTGGCATGTTGAGAAGGTTATAAGTACGTTTGGAAAGAATAATAAGCCTTGATGGTTAAGAAGGCCCAGTGGGAATCATTTGTTCTTCCACCACCAAAATGCCAGCATACACTCAGAGGTCTCACTGGTATCTGAAAGTACTGTGCGTTGCCCTTCAAGTACTTTATTCACATTTTCACTCTGTTATCAAAGGATGAACAGTTATTTCACTAAATCTTACCTGAAATAATTTAATCATTTTAATTTTTAAGTGAGATCATTAACATTAAGAAAGTATTCAAGACTCATCTTAGCCACTCACTACCCACTAAGTGAACTTAATTCTGATAAACTCCGCAATTGCAGTCTTTCAGTGTAAAAGGAAGAAATGAATATTTTCCTTGCTACTTTGCTGAGTTTTTATAAGAAAATATATGTTACTTCTTGGGAGACTATAAAGATCTGTATAAAACTGAAGTTATTTTCATTATTATTATTATTTGATCAAAAATTATTACTGATTATTTATTATGCCTCTAGCACTATGCTAGATGCTAGACACTATTGGGGAGAAAACTACACCATCAAATTTCCATCTTTAAGGAGCTTTCAAACTAATTGGAGGATCTGTAAGAGGAATGTTGGCACAGTAAGAATAAAATCACACAAGACAGAGAGTAGTACTGCTGCTCTGACATCCATCTTGCCCATTTTGGTATTCAGTAAGAGAGAATATTCTGTCAACCACTGGTCGACCCGCTGGGAATACGTCCCATGAATTTAAGAATATTTTTTCTGCCCTTCAGCACAAATATGAGCTGTAAGACCAAGAGAGCTAGCTATGTGCTCTCTTACCATCTCAATGGCCCCAAATTAATGAGACTTAAAAGTAAGGCAAAGACTTGTTTTAGTTTATGCATATATTTGTATATTATATGGAAGCTTTTGGGGTTTTTTGAAGAGTAAATTAAATAAAAATGTGACATTTTTTACAGATGGTGTTTCGCTAAAATAAAAAGTTAAATAATACAAAATAAAATTTGTTTCATTGATTAATTTAACACATCTTTAATGAATAGTGGAAAATATGACAGAACAAGTTCTACCCTTATGGAGCTTATATTCTAGTGTGACAAGAGAAGCAATAAAAAAGTAAACAAAGTATATGCTAATTCCATTTAGAGTGTAAATTGTGGGTGGATGAAAACACAGGCTTAGGGAAAGAGTCAATAGGCATAGAGACACAATTATAAGTTCAAAGCCATAAACCAGAAATATACACAGTATGTGCAAATTCTGGAGAGAGGGGCAGTGTGACTGAAGTACAAAGAGAGAACAGTGGGGAAATGAGGTCTAGAACAGGCCTGGACCAGATCAAGTAGACCTTTGTTAGTGGAGGCATAGGGTTTGACTCTTAGTCTGCGTATTGGGAAATGGCCATTGGAAGGTTTTAAGCAAGGTGATATTATTTGGTTTTGTCCATAGTCCTCTGTGGACGGACGATCCCAGAAGGCTACAGTCCATGTGATTGCAAAAGGGTAGGAAAAGACTTAGTGACGAAACAACAACAGCAAATTATTTGGTTTATATTTTTAAAAGATTAATCTGGCAGATTTGTTGATATGAAAACTGTTAGAATATTTCAATTGATACGTCTTAAATAAAGAAGAGCCTCAACAAAAGAGAAGGATAAGGGGAGAGATGGGAGAGAGGCTGGAGCAAGGGATGTGACACCAAGGAAAACAACTCAGAGATGAAATACCATGTCAGTCCATGGAGCATTACAGAGCAGTTGTCCTCAGAAATGGATCTTCCTTTCCTTACCCCTTTCTCCTCCTTACTCTAGATTCCTTAGGTACCCTTGATTCCCACTGATTCCCCTTGATTCCCCTTCCTAGATTCCCACTGCCCTTGTCTGTCTTATAGCTGTCTACATGCCCCCACTGCTCATACCTAACGTGCCAAATTGGTTACCAATTTCTTCTACAAATCTCATTTTGAAGAAAAAAAGTTTATTTTCTCAATGAGATTCACTTCAGAGAGTTGTCACAACAGAACTCTGAATCTACTAAGATGATGGTCTTCTAACATATTTTTAAAACTTTTAAACACATTTTAAAAAAAACTTGTGGAAACATATGATAGCAACTGAGGAAATTTATATAACTATGTAGTGATTTTAGATAATATCGGAAAATGGCAGGAATAGGCAGGAATATGATGAGGTACATTCTCTATGTATAAGTCACCTCTGTATATTACAGTATCTTAGCATAGTGCTTGGTATACAGGTATTAGTTCAGATGTAAAGAATCTGTCTACAATGCAGGAGACCTAGGCGCGACCCCTGGGTCGGGAAGATCCCCTGGAGAAAGCAATGGCTAACCACTTCAGTATTCTTGCCTGGAGAATTCCAGGGACAGAGGAGCCAGGCAGGCCACATTCCATGGGGTTACAAAGAATCAGACACAACTGAGTGATTAACACTTTCACTTTCAGGAATGAATAAATTAATACCTTTCTTACAACGGAGTACATTTTTGCCCTGCTTTCAAAAAATAAGATCATTTGTTCTCCTTATGATGTGATCATCTCAGTATATTTCTCTACCTTTAGTCCCAGAAAACAGATAACAGAAAAGTGCAATTAAAGAATTTAACTACTAGACCAAAAAGGAAAGCTATTGATGACTGAGTACCTCAGGACAAGTTCAACTAACACTTCTCTATGCCATTGACAGCTAAGCCTAGTGACTCACAAACCATAAGGTTCAAATGTGAAGCAAGTTACAATGCTACAACTTTTTAAAACATAAAAATCCCTTTGCTGTTCAGCTGAAATTACCACAACATTGTTAATCGGCTATACCCCGATACAGAATGTTTTTGGTGTTAAAAAAAAAAGACATAAAGAGGTAAAGAAGGAAGTTAGACTGAAAAAAAATTAAATCAGCACAGTGATCTCTAGTGTGCAAGGCATAGTGGGTAAATAAAAGGACACTGAATTCTTTTCAAGATTAGCTGTAAATTTAGACAGCCCTGATCATCTTGCAATGACCTCTTCGGGCAGCACTTACAGTCTGAGAGACACGTGGATTCACAAAACTACTTATCAGCCAATTCCTTTCATAATTATAGACTCAGACCAGACACTTGTTATTCCTACCAAGATGCTTTAAGGTGTCACATGGTGCAAATCAATAGGGGACATTAGCTCACACTTGGAAGTGTTTCTAAATATAACCACTCCTCATTTTCCAATATCATCTGAGAATAAGGAACGCCATATAAATAAATTTTAACATATCTGAAACATTTTTAAATGCTAAAACATGTTTTATTTATTTTCAAATATATTAAAACATTTAACTGTTCTCCAACAGAGGGATATGGTCATAACTGGAGCTTTCTTGATTCAAATCGTGATGATGAATATCATTCATTTTACTACAATACGCTCATTTGATGAGGTATGAAATATGATTTTGTCCTATACTCATTACCTGGAGAGTATCCTTTCTTCCCATTTGGCAGTGGCTGTAATGAGCAAACCTTTCTTCTTACCACCATCTAACTTGCTGCTTCTAGACACCAGGAAAGGAAGAAATCATGTTGCCCTGGATATCCTTTATGAGAAAATTCATCATGAATTCACACCAATATTTACGATTCACATATATGACTGCAGAGCTTTTACTTCTTTGATTTTATATGTTATTTCTTTCTGTTAAACTGAGAATAGTGACTAGTAATGACAGCAATATACTAGTTAGTGTTCTCCTACTATATTGGGTTTGATCTCTGGGTCGGGAATATCCCCTGGAGAAGGGAATGACAACTTACTTCAGTACTCTTGCCTGGAGAATCCCATGGACAGAGAACCTTGGTGGGCTACAGTCCATGGGGTCCCAAAGAGTTGGACATGACTAAGCAACTAACACACACACACACACACACAATGACAGCAACATACTTGTTAGTGTTATCCTACTGTATACTGTACATACACATAATAACAGGTAGGTTCAAAGTACCTAGTATATACTATACATACACATAATAATACATTGGTTTAAAATACCAGTAGCAATATTATTACAATATGATTGCTAAAGATAGTTTTTTTTTTTTTTTGCAGTTTGTTTTGGCCATAGGATACATCCCACTATATGTGTGCAGTCAAATCACTCTGTTTAAAAATCACTAAAACGATTCCTCTCTATGCGCTTAAGCCAGCAAGGCAAAAAGTAATTTGATTTTTATTTAATTCTCCTCTTATTAAAGGACTTTTTTTTCTTTACTCAATTTGTCTTACAATCACATAAAACATCTCAATGGTTTGGCTGAGTTAAATCTACAAAACAAGGTAGTTTAGGAGGCTTCTAGTTGCTATCCCTACCGCCTCTATCCTGTTTCCTCCTCCCCACTACAAGTAAATTTTTGTTATTTTCCGGTTTATCCTTTCATTTTTTCCCCTTACTCTTTTTTTCAACTTTATTTTGGAATAATTATTGGTTTTCAAAAGAGTTGTACAGAGAGGTCCACCGATCTCTCAGCCAGCTTTCCTCCTGGCTGACACCTTACATAAACATGGCGCACTTGGCAAAATGAGAGGCTGACCTGCCACAACACTGTCACCTGACTACAGGCTTCTTTTTTGTTTTTTCCAGATTTCACTAGTTTCTACACAAATGTCCTCTTTCTATTCCAGGATCTAACACTGATATTCCATTGTATGTAGGCCATTTTTGGAGAAGGCAATGGCACCCCACTCCAGTACTCTTGCCTGGGAACTCCCATGGACGGAGGAGCCTGGTAGGCTGCAGTCCATGGGGTCGCGAAGAGTCGGACACGACTGAGCGACTTCACTTTTCCTTTCCACTTTCACGCATTGGAGAAGGAAATGGCAACCCACTCCAGTGTTCTTGCCTGGAGAATCCCAGGGACGGCGGAGCCTGGTGGGCTGCCGTCTATGGGGTCGCACAGAGTCGGACACGACTGAAGCGACTTATCAGCAGCAGCAGCAGCAGTAGGCCACTTTCACGTAAATAAGCTAGCAAGCATATATTTTACTTCTATATTTATATAGTTGTTTCTTAGACAAAAATGTGGCCTACTATATAGGTTTCTCTTCATTTTTCTCTTTTTAAATTAAATCCTGGAGATTATCCCCATAGCTGTATATATAACTATTCCTCACTTCTCCTCAAAATAGTTTGTATTTCATCATGTAGATATGTTACGTGTATGTATTTTAGCTGTTCAATAATAAACTGAATTACTGTGGGAAACTGCTTGAAATAAGGAAATGGTGAATTACTAAAAGACAGTCATGTCTACAGACTATTGATCAAAAATCCTAAAAGTAAGTGATGACATGATTAAGCCTCACAACAAATGTAAGTTAGTATCAAAACATCACCACTGGGCAAGCACAAGCAACATGCTTAAGGTGTTACTACATTTTTTCTTTTAACATATATGGATCACTTCTTAGAATAATGTTTTTCAATGTATATAATAGAACACATTAGGTTAAAAATGAAACCAATTATAATGAAATATACTTATCAAATCAGCAAACAAATTTGTGAGACAGTAATATATGTACATATCAATGAATTCAATAACAAGATCTAGTGGCAGTCTAACAACTATCAATTTTAAAGAAGTCATGAATATAAATCATGTTTCAAAATTTATGTGACTCATAATGTTATAGAATATCTGTGACTCCTACTGACGACAAAAATCACTATTATTGTCGATATTGTTGCTTGTAGCCTACATTTATACTGAAGGAAAATGCAATTTTTCAGTTAAAGGTTAATGAAAGTAAAGATGTAATTTCTCCCCATCCATGTTCACAGAATCCTCAGATTTCTACTCATGGACCCCAAGTTACAAACCTCTGCTTTAATGTCAGGAAAGAACAGTGGAAGAAAATACTACCTAGGCATTTTGCTAATTTGCTGTTTTAAGAGAAGCAGGAGAAATTAGAACACTTCCTAACACCACACACAAAGATAAACTCAAAATGGATTAAAGATCTAAATGTAAGACCAGAAACTATAAAACTCTTAGAGGAAAACATAGGCAAAACACTCAATAACATAAATCAAAGCAAGATCCTCTATGACCCACCTCCCAGAGTAATGGAAAGAAAAACAAGAGTAAACAAGTGGGACCTGATTAAACTTCAAAGCTTTTGCACAGCAAAGGAAACTATAAGCAAGGGGAAAAGACAACCCTCAGAATGGGAGAAAATAATACCAAATGAAACAACTGACAAAGGATTAATTTCCAAAATATACAAGCAGCTCATACAACTCAATGTCAGAAAAACAAACAACCCAATCAAAAGTGGGAAAAAGACCTAAACAAATATTTCTCCAAAGAAGATATACAGATGGCTAACAAACACGTGAAAAGATGCTCAACATCACTCATGATTAGAGAAATGCATTATTAGAGAAAGCTACAATGAGATATCATTGATGGTCAGAATGGCCATCATCAAAAAGTCTACAAACAATAAATGCTGGAGAGGGTGTGGAGAAAAGGGAATGTTCTTGCACTGTTGGTGGGAATGTAGAATGATACAGCCACTTTGGAAGACAGCATGGCGATTCCTTAAAAAACTAGGAATGAAAACAACATATGACCCAGCAATCCCACTCCTAGAAATATACCCTGAGGAATCCAAAACTGAAAAAGACATATGTATCCCATTGTTCATTGCAGCACCATTTACAATAGCTAGAACATGGAAGCAACCTAGATGTCCATTGCCAAATGAATGGATAAAGAAGCTGTGGTACATATACACAATGGAATATTACTCAGACATAAAAAGGAACACATTTGAGTCAGTTCGATGAGGTGGATGAACCTAGAACCTATTACACAGAGTGAAGTGAGCCAGAAAGAGAAAGATAAATATCGTATTCTAACGTATATATACGGAATCTAGAAGAATGGTACTGAAAATTTTATTTACAGGGCAGGAATGGAGAAACAGACATAGAGAATAGACTTATGGACACGGGGAAAGGGGAGGACAGGGTGAGATGTATGGAAAGAGTAATATGGAAACTTACATTATCATATGTAAAATAGATAGCCAATGGGAATTTGCTGTATGGCTCATGAAACTCAAACAGGGGCTCTGTAACCAACCTAGATGGGGTGGGAGATGGGAGGGAGGTTCAAAAGGGAGGGGATATATGTATATCTATGGCTGATTCATGTTAAGGCTTGACAGAAAACAACAAAATTCTGTAAAGCAATTATCCTTCAATAAAAAATAAATTTAAAAAAAAGGAGAAGCAGGAAACTAATGTTTATTGAACATATGTCATTTACCAGACTTACTCATTCATTGTGTTTTGTGAGAATAGGTTAAAATTTAATCCTCACAAAAGCCAATGATTTAACATAAGTTTAGTAACTTGCCCATGATCACATGGTTCATAAGAACTGAGTCAGAAATCAAGGTCTGTATGATTTCCACTATATCATGAAGCCTCATATAGCAACATATCAGGAATGTTTGCGTTTTAAAAAAGAAAGTCTACAGGAAACAGTTTCAGAAAGAAAGGAAGAAGGAAAGAAAGAATTTTTTAGTGATAAAATTTCAGACTCCGGAAATGAGCCAGAAAGGATATTCTTTGGAAATTAACTCCTTTCTTAAAGGGCTTTCCTGGTGGCTCAGAAGGTAAAGAATCTGCCTCCTATGTAGGAGACTTGGGTTTGATCCTTAGGTTGGAAAGATCCTGTGGAGCAGGGAAAGACTATCTACTCCAGTATTCTTGCCCAGAGAATTTCATGGACAGAGAAGCCTGGCAGGCTACAGTCAATGGGGTTGCAAAGAGTTGGACACGACTGAGCGACTAATGCTCCTTTCCTAAAATCCTTCAGATCACTGTGCTATTCCATACATGTATAAGAAGAGCTTCACACACTATCTATGGTTATCTTCCATGACAGTGGCTTGCCTATTGCCAACAACCTAGAAATAGTTTGAGTAAAGGAAGGAAATACATACAGAACAATAAGGTAACTTGTGAAGAGCTCTCAATAATCACCACCATGTTTTAGTCTCGTTATGTACTGGGCTGCTCCTCACTGCTGTGATAGAGTAAGGTTGTATATCTAGAGCTCAGAGATCCCAAATGGTGAAACTTGCAAGGCTGGCATTATAAAAGACAGGACTGGAGACACAGGAGCATTGAAACTCATCCACGTGATTCATCATGTGCACATCCCTCCTGGCTGCAGCTGATTGTATCACAGGCACTGTCACACCATTAAAGTGAATTCTTGATAGGAGCCTCTCTCACTAGAGCAATCCAGTTGGCACACTATGGAATGGTACAGCACCAGCACCATCAAGAAATAGCCACGGTGTCTCCTTTAGAGCTCGTTGACTAATACTGTTAATCCATTGGATTGAATGTACCAGAAAGATAATTCATTTTGCAAAACCTCACAGTCTTCATTTTTCATTGCCTACAACACTATTTTAGCAGCCAAAATGTTTGCATAATAGTATTCTGCAGACAGCTTTGTTTCATATTTGAATTTTTTTAAGCCTATGAGGTGCTTAGCTTGGGAAAAACCTTTTTGTCTCAGTCTGATAATGTATCCAAATTGAACTGTAGCCTGTTGATTTCAGCCTTTGCCTGCAGTAAGGGAAAAACTCTAGGGAAGAAAAAGCCAGTCCACTGGCTGAGTCTCAATAAATAGTCCCCAGAGCTATCTAAAATCATCACAGAATGTTCCCCTGCCAGTTGCTTCACACTCTTTTCTCTGGCTGCCATTCACAGCTTGAGTTTGCTCCAGGACACATGGCCTGTGTCAGTAGCTCACCCCCCACTCACTGCAGTCTTTGGTACAAATCCTCTATGTTCTCAGCACTTCACTTACCCGTTCCCTAGGGTGGACATTTTGCAGGAATGGTCACAATTCCTCCCACCTCTTTTTGGAGTCGTGACTTTGTCCCTCTTCCCACTGAGAGATGGAGTCCCTTATTCCTCTACTTAAATCTAGGCTCGCCCCTGTGACTTGCTTTAACCAGCAGAATGCAGAAGTATCCTGTGTGAATTTACAGGCCAGGCCCTCAGGGCCTGACAACTTTCATTTCTCTCTCCTGGAACCCTGAGGCTGCCATGCCTGGAAGAAGTCCAGTGTCACCAAAGGGAGGATAAAATCCATGTAGAGGAGAACCAAGGTACCCCAGCTGACTGCCAGCATCAATTTCCAGAAGGACTAGGGAAAGTCATCATACAAATATAATCATGTGATCCCAGTCAAGACCAGCAGAAGAGCCATCCAGTTGGTCAATCCAGAGAATTTTGAAAAAAATTATAAATAGCTGTGGCTTTAAACTACTGTTTGGGGATGATTGGTTATACAGCAGAAGATAACTGCTGTATGTCATTAGCAATCTTTCCTCAGCAACAGTTATCCAGCATTTTACCTCAATCTGCTGTTCATGAGGGAAGAAAATCTCAATTCTTTACTAAAACATTCTTCTTCTTCTTTTTTTTTTTAATCACATAATGGTTGCATTTTACGCCAAATTTTGGTCAATCCAAAGGTAGGGATGTGGCTTACCTGACTATAAACCTCTCAAACAGCTAGCTGTTAATAAAAGAAATGGAAAACACTTTGAGCATTTAAAACATAAATAGAACATAAGAATTAAAGTAAAGAAAACCTACATTGAAATGGTAGCTCCTCTGCTTTTAAGGACTGTATTAATAGAAATTGACGGAAGTTTTTTCCAGTATGTGGAAGAATCATCTTTCTAGGCCAACAGAAACGGAGTTTGGTAGAGTCTGGCTGTGAGGACTGCTCAGCCTGTTATAGAAAAAGCCTTGAGTTCTGTATTTCCTAATCATTTTCTCCCTTTTCCATTTGTGGTAGTTTAGCCTATATTACCAATACATAGAATAGGGGTACTTACCATGGGTCTACATCCTATCTGTGAACATCCTAAATGGTAAGCAACATTTGGGAGTATAAAGTGTATTGTTTTAATCAGATCCTCAAGCAAGTCTTTTGACATCTTCTCCCAGTGCTTCCCTGGAGGCTCAGAGGGCAAAGAATTCACCTGCAATGCAGGAGATCCAGGTTTGATCCCTGGGTCAGGAAGACCCCCTGGAGAAGGGAATGGGAATCCACTCCAGTATTCTTGCCTGTAGAACTCCATGAACACAGGAGAGCCTTTTGACACCTTCTCCCACTCCTCCAAAAAAGAATAAGAAACACTGATTGGAGAGTAAGGTGCCACTTTATAGAAGTGTTTTTTTTTTTATAAGGTCCTATTTAATGCTTCAGTTGAAATTAGTTCCTATGGCTGATTCTTGTTGATGTTTGACAGAAAACCAAAAAATCCTGTAAATTACCCTTCAATTAAAAAAATAAAGTGGCAAAAAATAATATTTTAAAAAAAGTAGTAACTCACTTATTTAGAGAAAATTCATTAACTTTTAAAGGGATAAACCAACATAAAAAGGCATCTTTCATACAAACAACAAGTATAAGAATTATACAGCTCAGAATACCTGGAATCCTGAGGATCTAAATGAATGTTTAAAAATAAGCTCTGCAGGCAACCTCTGTCTAAAGGTAGAATAGATGTACTTTTCCCTATTCCTCCCGTTAAATACAATAGAACCCCCTGGATATTGTATATAAAACAAATGTAAGAAGACTAAAAGATGAAGAGAAGAAGGAAGATGGGTGACAACTCACTTGGGTGAGTTCTCTGCATTTTCTTTTTCTTTTTGCCTGGTATATTCCAGACTTGAAGGTGAAGAAGTCAGAACCCAGGAACACCAACAAATAAAACAGACATAAACCTCAAGAACAGCCTGCTTTCTTTAGCCAAAGGTCCAAGAAGGGGGCAGTATGACAAGAGAGAAAATGTGTAGAAAATAAACACTAAAGAAAATAAGCACCAGAGAAGAAACTGACCCCACCCCCATCCTCACCCTCACCTCCACCAGCAGGGGACAAGGGAGGACCCTAGACTACCGTTGTCATCAGGGTGTAATAAGACAGCCCAACACCTACCACTATAGGAGTATCAAAGAAAGAAGTATGAAACTGGGATATTTATCTCTCCTGGGCAGGGATGAGCCACCCTCTCATATATACATCCACAATGTCTGTGGAGGCCACGTGGCAGCATGGACCTCTGTCCTCACCTGGCAGTATATGGTGTCACTCTGTCTTCCTGCTAGAGTGCTATCAAAAGAGCCATAGCACAGAGTAAGGACTTCTGCCATTTTACAGGAGAAATGAGATCACTCCCCTATCTCTGTGGTGTCAGCGGTGGCCAGATAGATACCAAAAAGGGGGTACTTCCCAGGCAGAAGGATATCAGTGAAGACACAGTGCGGAGCTGGAAGACACGTTTCTGCCCAGTATCAAGGAATACCTGACCTTGTGTAAAAGGAGCCAGAGGGGAGAAGCCTGGCAGTAAGGAGGTAACATCTCTCCTTCCCTTGGTGTCAGAGAAAGCCGTAATCAAATACAGATTCAAGTAAGATCTAGAGTCTCATAACACTACCCCAAATATCCGATTTTCAACTGATGATTACATATTGTACAAAGAAACAGGAAAATTTAAAACTGAATGGAAAAAAAAATCAACAGATGTCAATACAAAGATGATAGAAAACTTAGAATTAACAAAGATTTTAAAGCAGCCTTGAAAGAAATGTTTCAACGAGCAATTACAAATACACTTGAAACAGAATAGAAAGTCTTAGCAAAGAATAGAAGATATAAATAAGAATCAAATGGAAATTTTAGAACTGAAAAATAGTTACTGAAATAAAAAATTAGTGGATAAGCTCAACATCAGAATAAAGACAGGGCACTCAGTGAACCAGAAGATACAACAAAAGAATTACCTAATTTGAACAACAGAGAGAAAATAGATTAAAACAAATTAAGAGTCTAAGATACCTCAAGAACTATAAAAAAAAAAAAAAAAAAAGAAAAGATCTAACATTTATGTTTTGGAGTCCCGGAAGGAGTGGAGAAAGAGGATGGGGCTAGAAAAGCACTTGAAATAAATAACAGTTGACTGAAAACATTCTAAATTTGGAAAAATACATAAACCTGCAGATTCAAGAAGGGTAACCCCAAACAGGATAAACTCAAGGAAATCTACACCATTATGGATCATAACCAAATTCTCAATAAACTAAAAAAAAAAACATTTGAAATTGTCAACCCAAAAATTTATCTGATAAAAATATGCATCAAAAATAAAGTAGAAATCAAAACATTTTCAGATAAAGGGACACTAAGAGAATTTGTCACTACTAGACCTACTCTAAAAGTTTTTTTTTTTTACCAGAAATTATAAAAGAAGGAAACTGAAAACATCAGAAATAAAGAATATGGTAAGCAAAAATGTGAATAAATGCAATACACTTAATAAATGTGAATAAATGCAAAAATGTGAATAAGTGCAGTACACTTTAATCTAGTTTTCTAAATTATGTTTGATGGTTGAAGCAAAAATTACACTATCCAGTGTGATTCTAAATACATGTAGAGGAAATATTTAAGATAATTACTTTGCAAATGAGGAAGAGCAGTAAGATGTAAGGGGAGGTAACTTTTTTAACACTCATTCAAACTGGGAAGATGATGGCACCAGTAGACTGTGATGAGCAATGTACACATAATATAATATCTAAATTACTAACAAAGCTATACAAAGAGGTGCACTCTAAAACACTATAGAAAATAATAAAAAGGAACAACGACCTGGATGAATCTCCAGAGAATCAGGGTCAGTAATAAGTCAATCCCTAAATGTTAAATACTATATTATTATATCTATACAATATTGTTGATACATATTATAAAGAACCAGAGAAATGGGGAATAAATTAGTAGTTGCAGAGGTTAATGAGGGCTTAAGGGCAGGAGGGACCTGAACATGGCTAGCATAAAAGGACAAAAGCAGAAATCTTTGTGGTGATGTGATCTTCTGTATCATGACTATACCAGTGCCAGGATCTTGCTATGATACTGAACTCCAGTTTTCCAAGATGTTGCCCTTGGGAAAACCTGGGTACACAGAACTCCTCTGTATTGGTGGCAACAACTGTGTGTGGATCTATGGCTACCTCAGAACAAAACATCCAATTTAAAAAACTCCACAAACGTGAATAAAAATAAATAAATTCTTCCTGAAGAGTTACGTGGCTTTCTAGTTTACTTCTCTTTCTGAGGCAAAATCAATGTCACCACTGACTGAAATTTTGTGAAAGTATAATGATAAATAGGCATACTTGGCTAGAGTGAGAATAAAAACAATAGTGAGCACATTTTTAAAACCTCAGACTAAATTCTGTCGCTTCAACTCTTTCTGAAATTTAAAATACTGACCTATTGAAACACAAATATTACAAGTTCTGAGCTTCCTAGGTGGCGCTAGTGGTAAAGAACCCGCCTGCCAATGCAGGAAAGGTAAGATATAAGGGTTTGATCCCTAGGTCAGGAAGATCCCCTAGAGGAGGACATGGCAACCCACTCCAGTATTCTTGTTTGGAGAATCCCATGGACAGAGGAGCCTGACAGACTACAGTCCCTAGGGTTGCAAAGAGTCAGACACGACAAATTAGAAGTTCTACCACAGAAAGCAGTTGAGGGGTCTTTTTTGAGGGTCCTGTACAGGACTCTTCTGCTTATTTTCTATCACAGTTTATGTCTGGAAACAATAATAGTGACAGAATTCCTTTAGGCAAGCTAAACCTGCCATTCCAACTCTAGTTGTATGTGAGTTCTTCCTCTGTACTGTGCATGCTTAGTTACTCAGTCATATCCAACTTTTTGAGACCCTTTGGACTATAACCCTCCAGGCTCCTCTGTCCATGGGATTCTCCAGGCAAGACTACTGGAGTGGGTTGCCATTTCCTTCTCCAGGGGATCTTCTTGACCCAGAGATCAAATCCGTGTCTCCTGTGTTTCCCGTATTGCAGGAAGAATTTTTTTTTCCTGCTGGGCCATCGTTGGACCCCAAATCATCAGGTGAGTCTAATTCCATACTCTCAAACTCAGCCACTGGACTTGCAAATATCATTTTCACTCGTTCTCTAAGACTTTCATAGCTTTCCTCTTCCTACAGGCAAAAGTGCCAACTTCTTAGTCTGGCAGACAAGGCCACCAATCTAGCCTCCATCTACTTTTCTAATTGTCTTCTATTTTCTCTCCTAGGAAGCCGTCTACCATAGCTAGAAGGGTCTTTTCATTTACACCAAACTTCTGCTCATCTCCCTGCCTCCCTCCCTGTCTTTTCATCACACTACTTCTACCTGAAAAGCTTCCTACTCCCCGTCTCTGCTTCACTGAGTTCTACTCTTCTTTCAAACCTCACCCCCACCCTAAAGCCTACCTTAGAGATGTCTCTCTCAACTAAACACCTTCTCTTTCTGCCACCACTCATTTTTCTACATAGCATTCATTGCCTTTGTTTTTTGTGTTTTTCTGCCTAAGTCCTTCCTCTGTATTCAGATTACAAGACATTCAAAAGGATTTTTTATCTCTTAGATTTCTGAAAAGAGAAAAAAAAATATTTATGGTGATGATTGCAAAGATTTTAAATTAGATCTAGAACAGGAGTAACTTAGTCTCCCTCTGGACTTCAAATTCTTCAAAGAGGAAGGTAAGTTAGACCAGTGACTCTTACTATACACACACACACACACACACACACACACACACACACACACGTACATATGTATACATATGTACATGCATGTATGTACATATATTATACACACACACATATATGTGTATATATATACACACATTAAACTCAGTTGGGGCTATCTTTTAAACATACATGTCTAAGTCCATCTGCCCCCTAGAAATCTGGATTCTGTATGTCTAGGTGGAGCCTTGGATTCTGAATTTTAATACTCACCCAAGTGTCCCCCTATTCTACTTGAGAATCACTGCATTGTATGATCTCTAAAATCCCTTCCAGGTGTACTGGGTGGCTCTGCATTTTTATTAAAATACACTTTTGTTCTAAGAGCATTAAATTGACAGCTATCTCAGCTTACCTCTGATTGTGTGATACAGGCATGAAGATCAGAATTACCTATAGGTTAAAACATCATCTTGAACTTTCAAGTGAGAAACAGATTTCAATTAAGTGAAGGAAAAAAGTATTGTGGTTAATGCCACGCTTTGGAATTTCTTGTATTGGGGCTTAGATCTGCCACTGAGTTAGCTATATGATCTTGAAAAGTGACTTAAACCTTTTAAGCTTCTCTCTTTATATTTATAAAATGGAAACAATGGTAATACCTACCTTATAGGACTATTATGGGGATTAAGTTAGTTAACACATGGAAGGCAACTCTGCATAATTCCAGAACATATTAAGTTCCTATACACTTGTGACTGCAGCTGAATATTATCATTAAAATCCAGTTCACTTGGAGATATTTATCAACAATGGCTTCCAATTTACAGCTTTGGGGAAGCTATAGGGAACTGGAATCTAAATCTCTAGGGGTGTCTAATACTATCTCTCAACTAAATACATGATATATTTTGCTCATAGAAGAACTCCTATTTTTCAAATATATATGTATATTTTTATGACCATTAAAACACTAATTCAAGTAAACAGTGTTACTGAATTTATAGTGACTTTTTGTTTTTATATATTTTCACAGTCAAAACATATTATAAATATAGCTATTATCATGCAAAGTTCCTTCAATTTATCTTCTTCATTTTAAAGGTTTCAAGCAGACTGGGAAACACTGCTCTCAGAATATCAAGTTACTATCAACATCATTTCCTAAAACTATTCACCATCCTGTCTCAGAGTTCTGGGAAAAGTGATTTATAGTCACGACATATTACATGTGAAAAAAAAAAAGGTTTGTCAAAACCATAAAAAAATATAAACTGCTGAGTAATGTTTTATTTTGCAAGGGACAGAGTTGATGAAAAGAGAGAAAAAATATGACTATTGCTCAATGTACTATCCAGCAAAACTGCTAGAGTCTTTCAAGCAGATTTCTAAAGTCTTAGTGACTCCTTGAAATTCATGATTCAGTAACAAAACACTTGAAGAAAGAAAAACCAAAAAAAAGAAGCATTGTGTTGGCATAGCGAGACTTCCATAATTTTAAGGCAGTCATATCAGAAAGTGGATGAAGCCAAATCCACAAATCTCTCCTGTTTAAATCAACAAAGCTAGAGGTGAGGTGGAAGATAGCTCCTTGTTTAGTATGTTCTTCTAGGTATCTTGTGAACTGAAGAAAACATTATGAATAACTAAGACATAAATTTAAAAGAAAAATTAAGAGAAAAAAGACAGTGAGCTAAATTTTTATATTATTTTACAAAATTAAAAAGAAATTTTACTCCATTACCTCCTTAATTTTCTTATAATTTTTAGTGAAATATTTTAAAGAAGGGTGAGATATTTCTTAAACCATTTTTAAGAAATAGAGAACTTAAATCACAAAGACTTTGATCACACATAATTTACCAGGTGTCCAAAGCATCCCTGATCTAGAGCTCATTGGTGATATAGGAGCTAGAACTGGTTTAAATATTTCATCCTGTTTATGAGATTCAATTTATTTTTTATTTGTTTGGTAAATACAAAGTGATCCTGCAAACTCCCATTGAGTTGTAATACTCAAGGCAAAACAGCTAAGTTTACTCAAAAAAAAAAGGCAGCCTAGTGGGAAAACAAGAGATGGGAGTCTGAAGACTACTATTTTGCAGGGGGGCCGGGGGGGCGGGTGTTAAGCTTGAAGAAATCATTTAACCTCTCTCGGTTTCAAAGACTTAGCTGTAAAATGCAGAAGCTGGCTTGCTCAGGTATTGCTAAAATCTATGATTTAACTGGGCTTTTCTGGTGGCTCAGATGGTAAAGAATCCACCTGCAATGCAGGAGGCCTGGATTCAATCCCTGGGTCCAGAAGATCCCCTGGAGAAGGGAATGGCAAGCTACTCCAGTATTCTTGCCTGGAGAATCCCATGGATGGAGGACCCTGGCGGGCAACAAAGTATATAGCTAATAACTCTGTAGATCTCTTCCCCTGGATCTGGAGATGTGGTAAGGACAGAACCTTCCTGAATAAACACAACCTTTCCCACATAATTTTACTCCCTCAGGCTAGGCCTGTCAGCCTGGCATCCGGAGTGAAAAGAGAGAACTCTGACGAAACTAGGGTAACTATAACCCCAGAGGTGATCAGAATAGAGTGATTCTGAAAAAGCTGGCTTAAAACTCAACATTCAAAAACCTAAGATCATGGCATTCAGTCCCATCACTTCATGGCAAATAGATGGGGAAAAAATGGGAACAGTGGCAGATTTTATTTTCATGGTCTCCAGAATCACTGCAGACAGTATCTGTAGTCATGAAATTAGAAGATGCTTGCTCCTTGGAAGAAAGGCTACAACAAATATAGACGGTGTATTAAAAAGCAGAGATATCACTTTGCCAACAAAGGTCCATATAGTGAAAGCTATGGTTTTTCCAGTAGTCATGTATGGATGTGAGAGTTGGACCATAAGGAAGGTTGAGCACTGAAGAACTGATGCTTTCAAGCTGTGGTACTGGAGAAGACTCTTGAGAGTCCCTTGGACAGCAAGGAGATCAAACCAGTCAATCCTAAAGGAAATCAGTCCTGAATATTCATTGGAAGGACTGATGCTGAAGCTGAAGCTCCAATACTTTGGTCACCTGATACAAAGAGCTGACTCACTGCGAAGACCTGATGCTGGGAAAGACTGAAGGCAAAAGGAGAAGGGGATGACAGTGGATGAGATGGTCGGATACCATCACGAACCCAATGGACATGAGTCTGAGCAAACTCCGGGAAATAGTGAAGGACAGGGAAGCCTGGCATGCTGCAGTCCATGGGGTGCAGAGTTGGACACAACTTAGCAACTGGACAACAACTATCCTCTAAGGGCTTCTCTAGTGGCTCAGATGTAAAGAATCTGCCTGCAATGCAGGAGATGTGAGTTTGGTCCCTGGGTTGGGAAGATCTCCTGGAGAAGGAAATGGCAATCCATTCCTGTATTCTTTTCTGGAGAATTCCATGGACAGAGGAGTCTGGTAGGCTACAGTCCATGGGGTTGCAAGGATTTGGACGCAACTGAGTGACTAACACACACACACACACACATCCTCTACTAAAGGATAACTTTCAGTTTTCTAAAAGACTTCAGGTTTATCTATGATGAATCTTCTTTGAAAAGATCCATAGTATTTCAAAGAAACACACGTATATTTCTTTTAATCTAAAAGTTGCCAAAGAAAGCACAAGCTGCAATTAAATTTGAATGATTAAAACAAATCTTAGAGGTGATGGTGCCATCTAGCTGTTGCAATGGCAAGACATTACTCATTTCTATAAACTCCTGTAAGGAAGCAAATATTGTGACCATTCTATGTAGTCAGTGAAAGACAATCTTTCTTCTGTCATATCTCTACATACAGGTAAGGAAACAAGAGGAACAGAGCAGGTTAAGTTTTGCTTAAAGTCAGCTAGTCACCAGCAGAACTAGGATCAGAGCATAGTTCTTTTGATTCCTAGACCTACTGCCTCAGCACTAATGAGAGAGATCCCTAGGCTTCAAAGCATTTCTCCCTTTCACCAATCACGTCTCCCCACACAAAACAAATCACTATATTACAAAAGCATTCTCCACTTTTAGACATGTGGGAAAATTATCCACTAATCAACTCTCTGAGAACTGGGATCTTTGAAGATCCCACAGAAAAGACATCACAGATCACTTCCAAAATGAGTGACCCTTTTATTCTGTTGATAGTGCCTTTCATTGGACATAATTTAAAATTTTTTATTAAGTCCAGTTTGTCTATCTTATCTTTCTTTTATTGCTGTTCCTTCTGTGTCATAGCCAAGAAATCATTGCCCTGTACATTCAACACTGTGCATCTTATGCCCTGTACTCTCTTCTAAGAGTTTTATAGTTTTAGGTCTTACATTACTCCTTTCTCCTAGGTCCTGGTGCACACAAGATTTTGTTTGTGCCCTCCAAGAGTCTGTTTCTCTAGTCCTGTGGAAATTCTGTAAGCAAATCCCACTGGCCATCAAAGTCAAATTCTCTGGGGGTTCTCAGCCCCTTTGCTGGATCCCCAGGTTGGGAAATCTGTTGTGGGCCCTAGAACTTTTGCAACAGTGCGAGAACTTCTTTGGTATAATTGTTCTCCAGTTTGTGGATCATCTGGTCAATGGTTCTATGGTGGGGCTAATGGCGACCTCCTCCAAGAGGATGTATGCCACATGCTGCACCTCCCAGGTCTGCTGCAGCCAGAGCTCCTGTTCCCGCAGTAGGCCACTGCTGACCCATGCCTCTGCAGGAGACACTCAAACACTCAAAGTTCTTAAATTTAAGTGTTTTGACCTATTTGGGGTTAATTTTTGTATACATTGCTAAGTAAGGGTACAATTTCATTGTTTTGCATTTGGATATCCAGTTTTCTCAGCATCATTTTTTGAAAAGACTGTTATTTCCCCATTAAACTGTTATTTCACCCTTAAAAAAATCATTTGACCCTATCTATACCATATGCCTGTCTTTATGCCAGTAACACACTGTTTTAATTACTGTAGCTTTGTAATAAACTTGAAAATCAGTGTCAGTCCCTCAGCTTTGTTATTCTTTTTCAAGATTATTTTGGCTATTTGTGGGTCCTTTGAGGTCCCTTATTAATTTTAGGATGGGCTTTTCTGTTGCTGCAAAAACAGTCATTGGGATTTTGATAGGGATTATACTCAATATACAAATTACTTTGGGTAACATTAACATCTTAACAATATTAAGTCTTCCAATCTATTACATGGAATGTGTTTCCATTTACTTATGTCTTTAATTTCTTTCAGCAATGTTTTGTAGTTTTCATTGTACAAGACTTTCATCTGTTTAGTTAATTCCTTTTTTATTCTTTTTAATACTATTGTTAGTGGACTTGACTTTGTAATTTCTTTTTCAGACTGTTCATTGTTAGCATATGGAAATGCAATTGATTATAATATGTTGTATAATAAAGCTATTTTTTGTACTGTCATAAAGATTATCCTAAAACATCCCTATACACATCTATTCTTGTGTTCCGGTGTTCTTACTTTTGTAAGAGAGATTCATTAAAAGTAGTGTTTCAGTTACCAATTTTTGTAAAACAAACCACCCTAAAATAGCTTATTAATTTATAATTTCAACAGGGTGAGCAGAACAATTCATGTAGCTTAAGCTGGAGTAGCTCAAATAGGGTTAAAGGATTCATTTCCAAATAGCCCATTCAAAGATCTGGCAAGCCATTACTGGCTGTTAGCTGAGAGCTCAGATGGTACTATTAACCAAAAATTCCAATTCCTTTCCACTTTCCTCTCTGGACTGCTTAGGCTTTGTACAGCATGATGGCTGGTTCTAAAAGCAAGTTTCTCAGAGATCAGAAATGGAAACTGTTAATTTCTTAAGGTTTGATTCTGAAACCTGGTCATGTTCCTTCAACCATATTCTATTGGTTAATCAATCATAGAGCCTACCTAGATTCAAGGGGAGGAGACATAAGCCTTACCTCTCCATGGGAGGTGTCCAAAATAATATGCAATGAACTTTAATTTACAAGTAGGATTAATGAGTGAAAGAATCTGCTCATTTTTAGTATGAATAAATACTTCCATATTCTTTCCCAAAAAGGTTTAGACAGACTCTGTGTTATATATGGAATAAAGCAGTGATCAAAGCAGACCTAAAAACTTTACCCTTACAGATCTTAATTTTAGTGGTAGTAATATACAATCAGTAGTATGCCAGGTGGTGATGTGTCATGAGAAAACTAAAGCAGAGGAGGAGACTAGAGAATATCTAGGAATAAAGGTAAAGTTTTAAATAGACTAGTCAGGGAAGGTTTCAATCTCAATATAATAGAAAATAGCAAGTGAAAGAAGGGGAAGCATGCCTGCGATTTTCAGGGAACAGCAGGAAAGCCATTTTGGTAGGAGAGTGGACATGAGGAAGGATAGTGAAAGTTAAGAGGGAAGTATGGGGAGTCAAGCTATATTATGATAATTCACCCTCCCAGATCCCTGCCTACTAGTGATATATCCTACAAGCATATATTTATTGGATATTTGAATGTTCTTTTCTGTGAATTGCCCCTCAAGATGAAGTAAAATGTTAAAAGACACGTATCATCAGCAGAAATTACAGGAAATACAGGAAATAAATCAGTTTTCAAAGAGGAATGCTGAGAGTATAAGATTCAAAGCAGGCTATTTGGAAGAAGACAACTTGAAATATGCTGCCCAAGGCTTAGGTTTGACATGTTAGTGACAGGTAGGACATGGGAAGGCAGTCACGAGTCATGGGACACAAGGGCAGTAAAGAAAGCTATAGCAGAAGGTATAAGAGGCCCAAGACTTGAACAGGGATAGCAAGCCCAGAAAAGACAACCTTCATCTGCTTCCTAAAATTTTATTAGGATCAAACCTAATAAAAACTTCAACTTTCAAAGTTGAAAGTGACTGTTCTAATTAGTTTTATAATTTTTCAATAATTATTTTCTAAAAGAAGTCTTTAGAACTCTCATATGTCTTCTTTACTGATGGTAAGAATCCTGTTCCTGTTACCATTAAAAATGTCTTTGGGTTTTACAGGACTTTCCCGGTGATACAATGGATAAGAATCCACTTGCTAATGCAAGGGACACAGGTTTGATCCCTGGTCCAGGAAGATTCCACCTGCCCATGCCACAGAGCAACTAAGCCTAGACGCCACAACTACTGACCCATCACTTTAGAGTCCGAGAGCCACAAGTACTGAGCCCACTTGCTGCATCTGCTGAAGCCTGTGCGCCTAGAGCTTGTGCTCTGTACCAAGAGAAGCCACCACAATGAGGAGCCTGTGCACCTTAATGAAGAGTAGCCTCTACCTGTCACAACTAGAGAAAGCCTGCACACAGCAATGAAGTCCCAACAGAGCCAAAAATAATAAATAAATAATTTTTTTTAAAAAAAGGAAAGGAATCTCAGGCACCCAGTGTATTGAATATTTTATTTTAAAATTGCCTTTGGGTTTTCAAAAATAAATTCTTTTTTGCTTAAGTCTATAAACTAGAAAATATCCACTTTGGGAAGAAAGCCTATAATAAAAACGTCTTGGAACAAAAGCTTTTGTCTATTAGAGTTCTTCTAAATGAAATCCAGTGAACATGTATAAGCAAGTGTCACAGTTTATCTGTAGAGATAACCTGCCAGCAGGTTTCAAGAAAATGGCATTCATGTCCCTTAATTGGTTCAACAGTACTTTATTGTTAGGTAACATCTGAACTTCTGAGCTCTTCAAACCCCTGATGTTGAAGTCAAAATGCTCTAAACAAAATAGCATTTATTCAATTCATTCAGAAACTTAAATAGCATTTTTCTTCCAAGATAAGGATATCAGTGGTGACTTCCCAACCTATATGTTTAGCATATTCGAAACTGCAGCTTGTAGAAGACTTGATGAATAAATATCTTAAGGGGACTTTTCTCTCAGACCTTTATCAGGAAACTTCTTTGAAAATTTTTACAAATTAAAAACTTAAGAATTCTTGCACCATCTTGGTATAAGGTCTGTTCCTGATGTATTTTTATCTTGGTCATAAGGGAATGAAAAAATACATCAGAAACAGACCTTACGCCAGTTATGAAAACTAACAAAATGGATCACAGTCTTAAACATAAAATCTAAAACTCTTGGATGATAACATAGGAAAAAAATCTGAATGATTCTGTGTGTGATGCCCTTTAAAATACAACATCACGAAGATAAGATCCATGAAAGAAATAGCTGAGCTTCATCAAAATTAAAAATTTCTGCCCTGCAAAACACAATATCAAGAGAATTAGAAGACAAGTCACAGATTGAAAGAGAATATTTGCAAAGGACACATCTGATAAAGAAGTATTATCCAAAAAATATACAAAGGACCCTTAAAACTCAACAATAAGAAAACAAAGAACTTGATTTTAAAATGGAGCGAAGACCTTAATAGACACCTTACTGAAGAAGATACACAGATGTCAAATAAGCATATGAAAAGAAACTCTACCTCCTATTATCAGGGAAGTGCAAATTCAAACAACAATGAGAACCACTGCACACCTAATAGAAGGCCAAAATCCAGAGCACTGACAACACCAAAGGCCAGCAAGGATTAGAAACAACAGGAACATTCATTTATTGCTGGGGGGAATGCAACACGGTACAGCCACTTTGGAAGATGCTTAGGTGGTTGTCTTCCAAAACTAAATGAATTCTTATCAGATGATCTAACAATCACATTCCTTGGTATTTACCTAAAGAAATGGAAAATTTATGTCTACACAAAACTCTGCACATGGATGTTCATAGAAACTTCTTCATAATCGGCAAAAGTTGGACGCAATCAAGATGTCCTTCAGTAGGGAATGGATAATTAAATTATGGAACATCCACACAATGAAATATTATTCAGTGTTAAAGAAAAATGAGCTATGAGCCATGAAAAGACATGAAGGAAACTTAAATGTATATTACTAAGTGAAGAAAGAAGTCAATCTGAGGAGATTAAATACTGTATGATTCCAACCATATGACATTCTGGAAAAGGCAAAAATATGGAAACAATAACAAGATCAAGTTTGCCAGGGGTTTGGGAGAGAGAGATGAATAGGCAGAGCCAGAAAATTTTTAGGGTGGTGAAAATACTCCGATGATACCATAATGATGGATATATGCCATTATACATTTGTCCAAACCCATATAATGTACAACAACAAAAAAAAGTGAACCCTAATGTAAACCATGGACTCTGGGTGATTATGATGTATCAGTGTAGGTTCATCTTTAGAAAAAAAATGTACTATCCTGGTGAGTAAAGTTGATATTGAGAAGTTACACAGGTGTGGAAGCAGGAAGTCTATGGGGAATCTGTGTTATTGTTTAGTCACTAAGTCATGTTAGACTATGTGACACCATGGACTGTAGCCCGCCAGGTTCTCCTATCCATGAGATTTCAGAGGCAAGAATACTGGAGTGGGTTGCCATTTCCTTCTCCAGGGGATCTTCCCAACCCAGGGATAGAACCCGTCTCCTACATTGGCAGGTGGGTTCTTTACCACTGAGCTACCTGGAAAGCCTGGGGAATCTGTGCATTTCTCTCTAAATTTTACAGTGAACCTAAAAGTTCTCTTAAAAATTTTCTTTAAAAAATCAGCCTCAAAGATGGGGAAGAGAGGAGACCTCATTTAATGTAGTTCTTATATGAGAAGCATCCAGGTTTTAGTTAATTATAGACTTACCGTATGAAACAATGGGATATAACTACCAAAACAGGAAATAAATTCTCTATAAGGCTTCATTAAAAAAGAAGAAGTGTCCTGATCCTAGGAAGTAATTTTCCTACCTTTCTCTAATCAGAACACATTTATAGCATTTTGTCCACTTCTAGGTGCCATAAAAATAGAATGTTGAAAACCATCACCTACTGAATAGAAGATGATCTAGATCAGTGGTTCTTAAATTTTGCTGCACAATATGAATCCCTTGGGGAGCTTTTAAAAATCTTAATGCCCAGGCAACACCCTGTAACAATTAATCAGAATCCTAGGAGATGGGCTGAAGACAACAATATTTCTTTAAAATGCCCCAGTCATTCTAATGTGTAGTTTTGAAAACCAAGGCAGTCACTATCACTCTCTTCTCTTCACCTCCTGTGTTCATCAACCATCTCCCTCCCTTCCTGCTCCCACCTTCACCCTCACTTTTACTCTCTTTTTTTTCTTCCCTTACTTTCTGTCTTCCTTCCTATCTGTCTTCTTTTCAGTCTTTCTGTCTTTATCTTTCTTCCTGTCTTTCCTTTTTTTTCTTTTCTCATCTTCCCTCTCCATCTCCCCCATTTCTTTCTTAAGTACAGACTCCTCCCAAAGTTTTCCTGAGTTACCTCAGGCACCCAAATAGACTCCTGGATTCTATCTAGGCTTGCTTTACTTAACTCTCTCCCTTTACCTGCTTCCAAAGGTGATCTCAGGCTTCCCAGATGGCTCAGCAGTAAAGTATTAGCCTGGAATGAATGAGACACAGGAGACGCAGGTTCGATTCCCAGGTAGGGAAGATCCCTTGAAGGAGGAAATGGCAACCCATTCCAGTATTTTTGCCTGAAAAATCCCCTGGACAGAGGAGCCTGGAGGGCTACATTCCATAGGGTCATAAAGAGTCAGACATGACTTAAGTGACTGAGTAAGGGTGATCTGACTAAAAAGCAAATATAGGAGGTTAAAAAAAACAAATATAAAAAACTAAGGTGACATTTGAAGAGTAAGTAAAAAATTTCCATAGAGTATCCACTGAAGTCAAGGTAGAGAAGAGGAGAGTAATGAGAGCATCAGTGTAACTGCAGCTTGCTTCTAACTTTACCTTAGTTTTTACCTCCTCCACTACACCTAATCTTGATTACTTCCTTCTAGGCCTGCCCAGATTACGGAAGTGAAGTGAGTCACTCAGCTGTGTCCAACTCTTTGCGACCCCATAGACTATATACAGTCCACGGAATTCTCTGTGCCAGAATACTGCAGTGGATAGCCATTCTCTTCTCCAAGGGATCTTCCCAACCCAGGGATTGAACCCAGGTCTCACACATTGCAGGTGGATTCTTTACCATCTGAGCCACTAGAGAAGCCCAGATTATGAAAACTGCTACTTTAATTTCTTTTTCCGTCAATGATATTGTAGGTATTATTAAGCATTCACTGTTTCTCTATTCGAAGTTCATAATAAAACTATGAGGCCTGCATTAACCCACATTTTATAACAAGGAAACTGAAGGTGAAAGTGTTATAGTAAGGTTTTGAGAGAGTAAATGAGTTCATAAATTTTACATCCACCCCAGGTCTATGGTGCTACAAAATTTATGCTTTTTACACCCTGACCAGCTGACATTCATTTTTTCACACATATCTGCTATCTTCCACCTTGTCTGCTATTTTTACCTCTTACTCTCTTAAACATTTGTGTGCCTTCCTTGAATATCTACCTGGCTCTGTCTTTTAGCAGAAGATGAATAGTAATTTTTTTTCCTCCAATCAAGTTCTCTGTTCCTAGAATATAGGTTGGTAATCAACCATTTATACTATCTTGACTTCTGAATTCAAGGAAAATCAGAGACTCATAATGGGTCGTATCATTGTTTAATGCAGATAGTAAGAAAGGAGGAAACAAGCAAAATATATCATGTGCCTTTTCTTCATGAACATCTGTGTCCTGAATTTCAGTTTTTGAAATAAACAAGCCTAAGGGAGATTTGGAAGTGGTGGGGAAAGAGACTGGGGGAAGAACCCAATTTCATTCTGAAAAAGTCATTTTCTCTTATGCGTAAGTTTGTAAAATTCTGGTGAAATAAAACAGGTTTTTTGTATTCTTCAGTTACAAAAAGCAAATGTAATCAAGTTAAAAGCAAATGTAATCAAGTTACTTCTCTGCTTAAAACATACTTTAGTGACTGTCCATTGTATTCTGTAGAAAGTTCAAACTCCCTTAAGAACACAAAATTCTTTAAGGTCTGGGCCTATGCATAATCTCTAGTTCCTTTCCTAGTCTTCTCTCCATCACTACCACACACACACACCATTTTCACTCTCCTCATATTTCATTTGAATGTGTCACAGTTTCATATTTCTATGCTTTGACTGTTGCTCAGTCCAAATATCTCTTTATCTTCAAGTTCCAATTTAGATGACCCTTTAAGAAAACAAAATGTCTTTAATAGATCTACTATGTATTCTGTAGCATGTAGTATATACATTTATTTAGTGTGTATCATGCTAAACATCTTTCCATTGACTTTTTGAGTTTAGTATATAATTCTTACCTGCCTTCATAACCTCAATTTTAAATGTGTAAGACATTCCACTTTGTTGTGGAAGACCACCTAGAATAAATGACTAGAAACTATAAGAAGTGTATTTTACTCAGTACAAAGGTAGAACTTTTACAAACTGAATGGTTCCCATGAAATGGGATGGGAACTGTTAGTGGAACTGTTCAAGCAGAGTTTGAATGTATTTGTTCACCAAATGGAAGGTAGACACAGAATTTCTAAGATAACTTCCAACTTTAAAGTTTTTTAATTTAAAATGAACACTAAGTAAACTAATCATGAAACGTTTTTTAGTTAAAGGAACCATTCCAACAGGAATGAAGGCTAAAGCAGAGAGAAGCTGGTCATTAAAAAGCACCCTTTAAGAAAATAGAACCCTCTTGCATTGCTGGTGGGAATGTAAATTGATACAGCCACTATGCAAGATGGTATGGAGATTCCTTTAAAAGCTAGGGATAAAACCACCATATCACTCAGCAATCCCACTACTAGGCATATACCTTGAGGAAACCAAAACTGAAAAAGACACATGTGCCCCAGTGTTCATTGCAGCATTTTTTACAATAGCTAGAGCATGGAAGCAATCTAGATGTCCACTGACAGATGAATGGATAAAGAAGCTGTGGTACATATACACAATGGAATACTACTTAGTCATAAAAAGGATCACATTTGAGTCAGTTCTAATGAGGTGGATGAACCTAGAGCCTATTATACAGAATGAAGTAAGTCAGAAAGAGAAATATAAATATCATATACTGACACAAATATATGGAATCTAGAAAGGCGGTACTGATGAATTTATTTTCAGGCCAGCAGTGGAGAAACAGACATAGAGAACAGACCTATGGACATGGTAGGAGGGGAGGACGGAGAGGGTGAGACGTATGGAGAGAGTAACATGGAAACTTACAATACCATACGTAAAATAGATAGCCAATGGGAATTTGCTATATGACTCAGGGAACTCAAACAGGGCTCTGTGACAATCTAGAACGGTGGGATGGGGAAGGAGATGGGAGGGAGGTTGGGGAGGCAGGAGACATGGAACATGGCTATACCTATGGCTGATTGTTGCTGATGTTTAACAGTAAACCACAAAATTCTGTAAAGCAATTATCCTTCAATTAAAAAAATAAAGTGGCAAAAAAAAGCACCCTTTATTGTATATCAAGCATTAAGGCAGGGGCACCAACATACTTAGAAAAAGATACACTGCTATTCCAAGCTATTAATGAAGTCCCATAAATCTGGTAAAATTTTGAGAGCAAGTAGATCAGTGGAAAAAAATAACCGCTATTTAAAAAAAAAATAAATAACCGCTATTTATACAAACCTCCTACCCTAACCCCTAAAAGATTTATGCACTGACAATGACTAATTAGGAGGATTAATATATCAAATCAAATCAATTACATTCTAACTCTTTTACTGTCCAAGAATAGCCATATCTTCCAAATTCAATAATTTAGAGCAGCTCACTTACCCATACAGCTCCTGACTGCCACCAGAAAGATCAGAGGAAGTTATTATTAGAAACTTAGGAAAGACATATGAGAAACCACGGCAAAGACCTTGGACATTTAAAAACTCAAATAGTTTCCATCTGAGTTTAAAGTCATAACCAAATTTGCCCACACACTGAATATATGGGGAAAAGAGATAAATCAGCTGCAAGATCTGTAAACAAGAGATACACAGAAAAGAAAATCCTTGGAAAATGTAGGTGCAGATCCCAGAGAAGTAAAAGTCAGGGCAGGGGGTACAGAAGGCATTTTTGCTGCGGAAAATTGTACGGTTCACTTATTCTGAACTACAAAGTTCTGCATTTCACACAAAAACTGCAGAACTCTCTTAGCAATAAAGCAAGAAAAATGCTTTATTTCACCATAAATATTTATGTTTTAAGACATATGCCAAAACCTATAACAAAAGATTTTCAAGTAGCCAGACACTAAAAGAAATCTATGTTTAGCTCTTACTAAACTAAAAAAAAAAGAAATTCAAATAATCAAATTGTGGAAACATTCCAAAAGGGCCACAGAACATTTGTCAGAGGCTTCCAGATGAGCCTGTATCCCTCCTCATGGTAGCTTTACTTCGCCTTTATTTACCTGGGCTTGTTACCAAACCCCAGAAGCTCTCTTCTGGGAAAGTGCCTCCCCTAAATGTCAAAACTTTCACCTTCTTCTGATAAGTGTAGCATTCTTGTACACTGACCAAAAATGAATATTGTAAAGCCTAGCACATAGTGTGTTCTTCACAAAAGTTTGTTGAACTTATGGGTTAACAAATTCACCTGTGATAATTGGATGTAATCAGGTTCCAGTGCCCTTTTAAACACATTTAAAACTCTCTAGATGAAAATATTTTAAACTCAAATTAGTGTCCTCTAGCAGAGTCTGGTGGAGAAGGCAATGGCAACTCACTCCAGTACTCTTGCCTGGAAAATCCCATGGACGTGGGAGCCTGGTGGGCTGCCGTCTATGGGGTCACACAGAGTCAGACACGACTGAAGCGACTTAGCAGCAGCAGCAGCAGCAGCAGAGTCTGGTGGCTCAGATGGTAAAGAATCTGCCTGCAATGAGGGAGACCTGGGCTCAATCCCTGGGTTAGGAAGATCCCCTGGAGGAGGACACGGCAATCCACTTCAGTATTCTTGCCTGGAGAACCCCCATGGACAGAGGAGCCTGATGGGCTACAATCCATGGGGTTGCAAACAGTTGGACATGACTGAGCAACTAAGCCCAAAGTAGAGTCCAATTATGATACAATCCCTAGACTAGATCCATGAGCACATCTTTGAAATATGTCTTCTGAAATCATTCAAAATAAGAATCATTCACATACAGAAATTCTACTCTGTCCCACAAATTATTCCTGACTTTTATTACTATAATCTCAGCCTCCTAACAAGTTCCATATAACTTAAGATAATGCTAGTGAACCTATAACATTTGCACTTGGGTGCTTCTTCAAGTTATTTTTTCCCCTTGTAGAGATAATGAATTTTCACTAATCCATCCAAACACTTGCCCCCATCTGGGCTCCTCTTGGAATTAAAAAGAGGACCTTTGTAAAAAAATTAATTTATTTTTTATTGAAGGATAATTGCTTTACAGAATTTTGCTGTTTTCTGTCAAACCTCCACATGAATCAGCCATAGGTATCTCCCCTCCCTTTGGAAGCTCCTTCCCATGTATCTGGCCCTTCATTAAAGTTGTGGTCACGGCCATGAATGTACTTTTCCTCTGACCAATATAACTGACCTTTACAAAATGTTTAATATTTTTATTAAATAACAGACTTCCAAATCTCAGTCTTTTCTATAGTAACAAAAGATTCTCTTTATATACAATGTCTCCTTCCTCTCCTATGCCAACCACATGTGTGCCTTTATAAAATTCTATCAAAACCAAGGCTGTAAGGAAAGAAGAGCTAGAAAGAACACGTAAAATTCTTTTTAGGATTACAGCCTGGTTTTCATCATCTTTACACAGATTTCTTTTAGGGCCTGGTTGTTTTAAAAATCTTTTGTTATGAGGTTTGGGGAATGTCTTAAAACATAAATATTTATGAAGAAAGCCAAAGTCATATAGTTTTACAGTCAAAACTCCTCCCCGGACATTACAAGCATATTTGCTGCAATCAGGTTTGTCCCAGTGTGAGGAAAGAAGCAAAGGAGTAAGGTATATTACTAAAATATCTGAGGATAAACAGACCAGCTCTATGTTACCAGTGTTGCTATGCAGGGCACAATTCCCCACAGGCAGTTTCCTAATACTCTCTCTATTTTACCTTTTTAAAAGCTTTGTATACTCTAAAACTACAAGAGGATCCCACACTGATTGAGGATAAGATGAGAATTATGAAGAACTGAACTAGGGAACTTCAGGGCAGCAGTCTGTTTACTCCAAGACATCCCTTACCACTGCCTTTGGCCACTGCCAAAGCTATTAAGTTAAACTTACACCATCCAGACAACCTTATTCCCCAAGCAGCTAGTCTGGACAATTGTGTCCTGTTCTGCCTCAGCAAGCCCAGCTCCCAACATAACTTGATAACCATTAAACTGTTCCTCTAATATCTCTTCAGGGACCCAGTCCAGGCTGCAAGCAATACAAAGCTAGTCCATTTGAAAGAGCTGTATACAATAGAAGGCAAACTGGCTCAAGGTCAAGGAAAAAAGAACAGAAAACAAGGGCTACAAAAGACAGAGTGATTACATTCATATATCATTTTTGTAGTTCTTTTCAGCCTTTACGGGCTTCCCAAGCATAGCTCAGCTGGTAAAGAAGTCACCTGCAAGGCCGGAGACCTTAGTTCGATTCCAGGGTTGAGAAGATCCGCTGGAGAAAGAATAGGTTACCCATTCCAGTATTCTTGCTTCCCTGGTGGCTCAGCTGAAAAAGAATCTGCCTGCAATATGGGAGACCTGGGTTTGATCCCTGGGTTGGGAAGATCCCCTGGAGAAGGGAAAGGCTACCCACTCCAGTATTCTGGCCTGGAGAATTCCATGGACTGTATAGCTCAAAATTGTAAAAATCCATATTTTAAAACCATCCAGTACATGGTTCCCTTTAATTTTTCTTTATGAATCCTAACTCCACATATTTAGAAACTATCATACAGTTATGAAATGCAAGGTGTGTATAGCATATATATTTTAAAATTCCGAACACATTTTAAGAGATGCTAAAGGTAAATGACACACTGAACCATGTTTGCTAAGACGGAAAAATTTCTACCATGGGGTATGTTCATTAAGTAGACTTATCCTAAACCATCAGTGCAAAGAAATAGAGGAAAACAATAGAATGGGAAAGACTAGACATCTCTTTAAGAAAATTAGAGATACCAATGGAACATTTCATACAAAGATGGGCTCAATAAAGGACAGAAATGGTATGGACCTAGCAGAAGCAGAAGATATTAAGAAGAGGTGGCAAGAATACACAGAAGAATTGTACAAAAAAGATCTTCACAACCCAGTTAGTCACGATGGTGTGATCACTCACCTAGAGCCAGACATCCCGGAATGTCAAGTCAAGTGGGCCTTAGGAAGCATCACTACAAACAAAGCTAGTGGAGGTGATGGAATTCCAGTTGAGCTATTTCAAATCCTGAAAGATGATGCTGTGAAAGTGCTGCACTCAATATGTCAGAAAATTTGGAAAACTCAGTACTGGCCACAGGACTGGAAAAGGTCCCTTTTCATTCCAATCCCAAAGAAAGGAAATGCCAAAGAATGCTCAAACTACCGCACAATTGCACTCATCTCACATGCTAGTAAAGTAATGCTCAAAATTCTCCAAGCCAGGCTTCAGCAATACGTGAACTGTCAACTTCCAGATTTTCAAGCTGGTTTTAGAAAAGGCGCAGGAACCAGAGATCAAACTGTCAACATCCACTGGATCATCGAAAAAGCGAGAGAGTTCCAGAAAAACATCTATTTCTGCTTTATTGACTATGCCAAAGCCTTTGACTGTGTGGATCACCACAAACTGTGGAAAATTCTGAGAGACATGGGAATACCAGACCACCTGACCTGCCTCTTGAAAAACCTGTATGCAGGTCAGGAAGCAACAGTTAGAACTGGACATGAAACAATAGACTGGTTCCAAATAGGGAAAGGAGTACATCAAGCCTGTATATTATCACCCTGCTTATTTAACTTATATTCAGAGTACATCATGACAAACTCTGGGCTGGAAGAAGCACAAGCTGGAATCAAGATTGCCGGGAGAAATATCAATAACCTCAGATATGCACATGACACCACCCTTATGGCAGAAAGTGAAGAGGAACTAAGGAGCCTCTTGATGAAAGTGAAAGAGGAGAGTGAAAAAGTTGGCTTAAAACTCAACATTCAGAAAACTAAGATCATGGCATCTGGTCCCATCACCTCATGGCAAGTAGATGGAGAGACAGTGGAAACAGTGAGAGACTTTATTTTGGGGGGCTCCAAAATCACTGCTGATGGTGATTGCAGCCATGAAATTAAAAGACGCTTACTCCTTGGAAGGAAAGTTATGACCAACCTAGACAGCATATTAAAAAGCAGAGACATTATTTTGCCAACAAAGGTCTGTCTAGTCAAGGCTATGGTTTTTCCAGTGGTCATGTATGGATGTGAGAGTTGGACAGTGAAGAAAGCTGAGTGCTGAAGAATTGATGCTTTTGAACTGTGGTGTTGGAGAAGACTCTTGAGAGTCCCTTGGACTGCAAGGAGATCCAACCAGTCCACCCTAAAGGGGATCAGTCCTGGGTGTTCATTAGAGGCTCTGATGTTGAAGCTGAAACTCCAATACTTTGGCCACCTGATGTGAAGACCTAACTCATTTGAAAAGACCCTGATGCTGGGAAAGATTGAGGGCAGGAGGAGAAGGGAATGACAGAGGATGAGATGGTTGGATGGCATCACTGACTCAATGGACATGAGTTTGGGTGGGCTCAGGGAGTTGGTGTTGGACAGGGAGGCCTGGCGTACTGCAGCTCATGGGGTCAGACATGACTGAGCGACTGAACTGAACTGAACTGAATCCTAAGCCAAAGCTAAATACAAGTTGCAATATGCTGGGAAATATCAGAGGCTTTCCTCTTATCAGAAAGATATGAATACAATCCTATCCAGCTATAGAACTGAAACTCCAGATATTCAATCATGCTTGAAGAATAAAAGAAAGAAAGAGAAAGTCACTCATTTGTGTCTGACTCCTTGCAATCCCATGGACTACATAGTCCATGGAATTCTCCAGGCCAGAATACTGGAGTGGGTAGCCATTCCCTTCTTCAGGGGATCTTCCCAACCCAGGGATCAAACCCAGATCTCTCACACAGCAGGCAGATTCTTTACCAGCTGAGCCAAGAATGCTGGAGTGGGTAGCCTATCCCTTCTCCAGGGGATCTTCCTGACCCAGGAATTGAACCGGGGTCTCCTGCATTTCAGGCAAATGGCTACAGATACCTGACAGAAACATCTAGATTATTACCTGAATTTCACATTCTGTTCTTTCCTCTCACTCATCATTTTTGCCCACCATCATTAAGCCCTCTTCTAGAAAGCAATTATCATGTTTGACTAGGCTGTGTCTGGTACAAATTTTTCAGACGTTGTCTCTTAGGGAATAATTTATCTTTGTGGACCACCTATTTGTCCAGCACCCCATATCTGAATTAGAGACAATTTTCTTTATTTATTTTAAAAGAGCTTCAGTAAGATGTTAATGATGAGGGAAACTGTGTGAGGAGTATATGAGAACTCACTGTACTATCTTTGCAACTTCTGCATAAGTTTAAAATTATTCCAAAATAAAAAGTCTATTAAAAGAGAGAGAGACTGACCTTCTCAATCAGACATGGGATCAAATGTTGGTCCACCCTAACCAGACTGTGATAAGAGGCAGGTTATTTTTATTTTCTTAAACTGTTTCTATTTTGTTTTAACATCAAGTGACAAATAATTTTATTGATCAGAAAATCCTCATGTCTCAATAAAGAACAGTAGAACTAATATTTTTATTATCAAATTACTCATTATTCTACCAGAAAGACACAGTTCCCCAACCTGCAAGCATGAGAAGCTGCTAAACGGCAATACCTCTTCTGCTAGGGTGTAGTTGACAACACACATTAGTTTACTTCCCAACTCCTCTTACTTCTAAAATAGAACCCTCATTTTGGGGAAGCTCTTCTTTGTGGCTAAACAGAAGTCCTCACTTTACTGTCTACGAATATTTGAGAAACCATCCTCCAAAGGAGCCCTCCAGACCTAAACAGAAAACTTTTCTTCAGAAATCAAAAGTGGAAAATGAGATTGTGGCAGATATACAGACAATTCCGCAAATATATCCCAGCTGAAATGTATTGTTCATGAAATATCTTCCCCTGTTCCATCAGAGTGGGCCTCTTCCTTGTTGTTTTAGTCACTAAACCGTGTCTGATTCTTTTGCTACCCCATGGACTGTAGCCTGCCAGGCCCCTCTGTCCGTGGGATTTTCCAGGCAAGAGGATTGGAGTGGGTACCATTTCCTTCTCCAGGGGATCTTCCCAATCCAAGGATCAAACTCGGATCTCCTGCTTTACCACTAAGCCATCTCGGAAGCCCTGCCTCTTAGCAATGCACTTTGACTCCATTGCACAGGAGCTGAATAACACGAGTGAACCAGAATAACTCAACATAATTGCACAGACATGTATCTAAAATAACATGATTGGATTTATTCTATTCAAATAGTTTGAGATTAGAAAACAAAAAGGGAAAATCAGTCCAAATGCTCTTGGGTGGTAGACAGAAGACACACAGAGAAAAGTAGGTTTCATTCCTGAGCTTTGATCAAGAGATTTTGCCCCAATGAAAAACAATTTTTTTCTTCCTCTGTATATCAATACTTAGCTCTCAAACTGTTTTGAATTATATCTTGAGACAGGATGTTTGCTATCACAGTTTTACTATGTCAAGCAAGCATGTTCCTTTGCAACTGCTCTGCCTTCTGAAAATGTTCTCTTCAACATCCCACACTGTCACTCCCCAAAATATACACAAATATATGAAACCTATATTCATACACATCAATTTTAGAGCAGAATTATCAATTATTGCCCCGAACTGAAAACAATCCAAATATCTCTCAACTGGTGAATGAATAAATTAACTGTGGTATATCCACACAACTGAATACTACTCAACAATAAAAAGAAACAGACTATTTATACACACAATAACATAGATAAATCTCAAGTGCACATTACTAAGCCAGACTGTAAAAGCTACATAGTATATGACTTTATTTGTATGACATTCCAGAAAAGGCACAACTATAGGGATGGAGAGCAGGTCAGTGGTTTCCAGGAGTTAAGGATGGGAGGAAGACTTAACTGGAAAAGGTTAGCACAGGGAGTTTGGGGATAGATGATCTAACTGCTCATATATTGATGATCACGGTGGTAATTACACAATGCTATGCATTTGTCAAAACTTGCAGAACTCTATACCACCCCTATCCCCCCCAAAAAGGTGAATTACTATATGTAAATACAAAATAAATTTTAAAAAGTTGAGAAAGGGTGGGGGAGATTTGTAAAAATGCCTTCTCTGAAAATGTTTAAGAACAAGAGGGATCATCAGCAATCCTGAAGTTTTTTTCTGATCAGTCACCTATGGAGCACTTCAATTTAGCTTTTAATGTTGCTTTAAAAGCACTAGTTAATATCAAGGGTATAGCTCTGGTTTTCATTTTATCCATGAAAATAAAGAGGTTGACAAGGCATTGTGAAAAGCATGTGTTCTTTTCTCTATCTCAAACAAAGCTTGATGCAACAAAGCAGTTTCCATAGTAATGACACTTTTTATTCAACACCAAGACAAACAACTATAAAAATACATAGTTAAACAATGCAGAAAGCGTACATGCCAGAACTAAATGAGGCCTCTGGGGAATGACTGGCCACTTAAAAAAAAAAAATTCCTTTCTAAGAGCAAAGTTAGTCTTTTAATCTTGCTTTCACCTTCCCCATGGTGAGATCCTGAAGGTCTTTCTCTAGCTCTCACCTGTCACTGAAAACAGAATGGAGAGGAGAGAGGTCACCCAAAACATCTGGTGGAAAGGCAGCCCCACTACCAGTATCTGAGCATTGAATGCGTACGTATGTTTTGCGGCAGAGGGGATGGAATTAAAGATGAACAGTTAATGGGTTAATAAGTACTGTTCTGCTTCCTTCAAGAACTTACAAATGAGTCACATAATCAAAGGACCAGGCATTGCAGAGAAGCTTGGAGACCATTTAATTCACCTGCTGGTTTCAGAGATGAACAAGTGGTGGCCACATCAGTGATCATACAGCTGGGTTGTGGCAGAGCCAGAACTAAAACCCCAGGCTTCTGAGCCATTCTGACCCTTAATATTCTACCCTGAGGCCAGCCTCATGGGCATGTGACCTATAAAATCTCACAGGGCCTCACATTCAGAATGGCCCCACTCCTGGTTTAATGCTCTGCTGTTCCTGTCTTGAACTTTTTTTGAACAAAAGGCCCTATGTTTTCATTTTACAGTGAGTCTCACAAGTTATGCAGCTGATTCTGACACCATCCTTCCCCTCTCAAAAGTTGTCTCACAGAAAGAAAACTTCACATTCCAGGCAATAGAAAGAAGAAAAATTCAAGAGATAAGGGAATTTAAAACAAAATAGAAAACAATAGGCAAAATTTATAAAGAGAAAAGCTTTTTATGCTTCCAAGAGACGCACCAGCATGGGAGTGGAAAATGGTTTCACAGGAAGTAATGAAAAGACGACCTCAACCAGTTTCACTAGTGCTCAACTCAAGTTCTTAGGGAACCAACGGCAGTGATTAAGTGGGAGGGTGGTGGGGCATATTCAACTAAGTATGTAATTCAGCCGAATGTTCTCTTACCAGCTAGGCTTTAATATATTTGGTTTGTATTTTCCTTCTGGAATCATAGGAAACATCTCATCACGTGGAACAAAACAGTCTCTAGAATGGAGGCCATCAGGAGGTGTTTACACATGAAGTGCACACACTATCTGCCGCAAAATATACGTATGCGTTCAATGCTCAGATACTGGTAGTGGGGCTGCCTTTCCACCAGATGTTTTGGGGGACCTGGGAATCTAACTGTTAGAAATATTGCATTGAGCAATAATACCAATAAGAATGCTGGGGAAACCTAATCCTTTTGACAATTTCTGGTGCTGTCAGAGGTATTTACATTTGATATAAGGTGAATATTTGCTGATCATTAATTTTTTCTCCCTTTCCTCCTGCAAAGAGTTTCCCTGATAACTCAGTTGATAAAGAATCCACCTGCAATGCAGGAGACTGCGGTTCAATTCCTGGGTTGGGAAGATCCGCTAGAGAAAGGATAGGTTACCCATTCCAGTATACTTGGGCTTCCCTTGTGGCTCAGTTGGTAAAGAATCCACCTGCAATGTGTGAGACCTGGGTTCAATCCCTGGGTTGGGAAGATCCCCTGGAGAAGGGAAAGGCTACCCACTCCAGTATTCTGGCCCGGAGAATTCCACAGTCCGTGGGGTCACAAAGAGTCAGACACGACGAAGTGACTTTCATTTTCACTTTTCCCTCAGCAAAAATTATATTTTTAGTGAAGTAAAAGAAAGGAAGATCTGGAGCCTTAAAAACACCAAATCAACTTTAAATCCCAGTGTTACCACTTACAGTGTTGTTATTGGCAAGTGATGTAAACCCTCTTAGCCTCAATACCTTTATCTGTAAAATAATGACCATAGACCTATCTTGCTTAACTTGTCAAATATGTTAGCTTGCAAGGATTTGCATTTTCCAAAGTGTGTTCCAGGAAGACAAGTTCTGGAGAAGAGCAAACAAGATCTGTGGATCAAATCAGTTTAGGAAACAGTGAGTCATAACTGATCAAATTGATTTATTTAATACACTTCTCAAAGTTTTTAATATGATAATTTTCTTAGTGAATCAACAGGAAGATCCCATGTACAACATTTCTCAACTTAGTGATCAGAAAAAACTTGAAATTATTGTTGCATGAGGGCATGTTTTTGAGAATGCTGAGTTAATTACATAGAGTAAATATTATAAATATTCAATAAATGTCACTTCCATTTGTGTTTATATTTATAAAAACACAAAGATTCTTATTATTACAATATATCACATACTGAAAAAAAAAGTTTTCCTTCACTATTTCAAACTGTTCTTCTCCTGATAACCATGCTGTTATTGCTATTACTGTTTCTCTAAAACATCACCTCTACTTCCTAGTTAATCATATGCTTATTGTTCCAGTCTTCCCTGGATTTTCATTTGAGAAGAATGTACATTATCACTGTGCTCACTTGATCTGGGTTAAATGACTATGGATAAGTCCAAAACCTCAGTTCTACCACCACCTCTGCTACTAACTGTATGACTAAGTATGGGGTTTTTATTTTTTTCAACTTTCCCAGACTTCTGTAAAATGAATGAAATGTAATTGTTCTAAGATAAAATTTTATAACATTCTAGAACTGGAAGAGTTGAACTGTAGAGACATCTACTTTCCAGTCCAGCATATAAGGGGCTTGGAAGTCCTCACTCCCATCTACATAAGAAGAAAAAGCTGAGCAAACTGAAAATCAACAAATTTTCTTAGATCTATCAGAGGATCAAGATCACAAAACAAATCACTGCCCCCAAATTCTGAGAGGCAGACAGGCAGATAAAGAGAATCACAGCTTACTAGAGCAGAAACCTCCATGGGAATCAGTATCAGGGTAAGAAAATCTGGACTATAATTGATGAATTTCTGGAAATTCAGAGTGGACAAGTTTGAGAATTGAAAGTTCCAGGGAAGGGCAGTCTTAGGTGGGGCTCTAACTCTTTGTAAGTATTCCCTCCAGAAGCCCTAGGAGGTTCTCACAGAGATGAATGGAGAAAAATCTCCTTATGCTTCCATTAGGGGGAGGGAAAAACAGTCATTTTGAATCAAGCCCAGAGCACTCTGTTCTTCTTAACAAAATAAACTATTTCACTAGAGCCTAACAAACTTGGAGGAAGAGAAATATACTCAGAGCCATTTCCTTTTAGCTTTTGATGTGGAGGAAGAGAAATATACAATCACAGCCTCTTCTAGTCTTCCTGTCTCACTTGTGTGTGTGTGTGTGTGTGTGTGTGTGTGTGTGTGTGTGTGTGGAGGAGGGAACATGAGAAGAACTTTTAAATCTCACAGCCCAGATGCATAGGTTCACTAAAAACCTGAGACCTAATCATCAGACTATAGAATGCTACCCCTCCCCAACACATTACCACCATATCAATAAGGCTTATATACTGAAGTTCCTTCTACCCAGAATACTAGGCCCAGCCTTCAACAAAAAAAAATTACAAAGCATACTAAAAGGCAAAAAAAAAAAAATACAGTTTAACATAAGTATCAGAATCAGACTCAGGTATGGCAGTGATGTTAGAATTATCACCAGACTAAAAATTTTAAATAACTATAATTAGTATGCTAAGTGATTCAGGAGATGAGATGGCAAGCCATCAGCTTGGAGAAAATATTTGCAAGATACACATCTGATAAAGGACAACTATCCAAAATATATAAAGATCTCTTACATCATGACCAAGTGAGATTTATCCCCGGCTTGCAAGGTTTAACATATGTAAATCAGCCAATGTGATATACCACATAAACAGAATGAAAGATAAAAACTACAAGATCATCTCAACAGAAGCAGAAAAAGGATCTGATAAAATTCAGCATCTATTCACAATAAAACTTGCATTGAAATGGGTATAAAAGGAAATTTTTTCAACACAATAAAGGCTATTTATGAAAAGCCCACAGCTAACATCACAATCAATGGGGGAAAAGATGAAAAGTTTTTACTCTAAGATCCAGTACAAGGCAAGGATGCCCATGGTGGCCACTTTCATTCAACACAGTACTGGTAGTTAAATTATAAACAGCAATCATACAAGAAAAAGAAATAAAAGGCATACAAATCATAAAGAAAGATGTGAAATTATCTGTTTGCAGATACAACATCTTACATATAGAAAACCCTAAAGACTATCAAATACCTGGTAGAACTAATAAATGAATTCAGTAAATTATGAAAAATTTTAAAACAAAAATGTACTTGTATGTGCATGTGCAGGCACACATACACACTCACATACCACATATACCATAAAGGAAAAGATGGTAAAACTTGATTTTATTGGAAGGATATTAAAAATAGCCACAAGATGGGAGAGAATATTAGTAATAGAGAGATTTTTATATTTGTAGAAACTCCTCAAAAAAAAAGACCATCCAATAGAATAGAAAAATAAAGGTTAGAGTCTTGAACGAGAATATTATGAAAAAGAAATCCAAAAGACAAATAAATATATGTGTCCAACCTAATATCTGACCTGACAAATACAAGTCAAATAGAATGAGATACCACTGCACTCTAAATCAGTCAGGAAAATTCAGAAAGTCTGAAAATATCATGTGTTGGGTGAGGAAATGGAACAAATTTAGAAACTCTCATATTGCGCTACTGGAAGTAGAGATTGGTACAGTCACTCTGGATAAAGCAAGTGGGCATCATCTACTAAAACTGAATATGTGCATATCCTATGATCCAGAAATTCTGCCCTTGAGTATGTCCCCTAGAGAAATTCTTACATATTGAATCTAGATGCATATACAAGAATGCTCCTAGCAGTCTTCTCAGCAGTCCAAAACTGGTATTTTAGAAACAACATTGCCCAGCAAAATAGAATGAATAGATTCTAGTATGTACCTCTAATGAAATACTACACAGCAATAAAAATGAATAAACAAAATCTATACATGAAAGGATGTTTGGCTCTTAAAGACAAAATATTAAGCAAAAGAAAGAAAGATGACAAGGTAATATATGAGTCCATTTTCATGAAGTTTAAAAATGAGCAACAGTAAAATTACTATTATTTTTAGCAGTGCATACCATTCAAGTAAGTTTTTCAAGCTTTTTAGTTATAGGTAGGTATTAAAGTTATTTGTGGTTTTAAATTTTACACACAGGTAAAAGGATACCTAGAGGTATATTCAAATAGTTATTCTTTGTAGGTACATTTAATAGGAAAGGAGAATGATTAGGTAGTCATTTTCAGTCTAGATACCTAAAGATGTTAGAAAGGTAATGCTCAAAATCCTTCAAGCTAGGCTTCAGCAGTACGTGAACCGAGAACTTTTAGATGTACCAGTTGGATTTAGAAAAGGCTGGGGAGGATGGTGACTGCAGCCATGAAATTAAAAGACGCTTACTCCTTGGAAGGAAGGTTATGGCCAACCTAGATAGCATATTTAAAAGCAGAGACATTACTTTGCCTACAAAAGTCCGTCTAGTCAAGGCTATGGTTTTTCCAGTGGTCATGTATGGATGTGAGAGTTGGACAGTGAAGAAAGCTGAGCACCGCAGAATTGATGCTTTTGAACTGTGGTGTTGGAGAAGACTCTTGAGAGTCCCTTGGACTGCAAGGAGATCCAATCAACCCATCCTAAAGGAGATCAGTCCTGGGTGTTCACTGGAAGGACTGATGTTGAAGCTGAAACTCCAATACTTTGGCCACCTCACGCAAAGAGTTGACTCATTGGAAAAGACCCTGATGCTGGGTAGGATTGGGGGCAGGAGGAGAAGGGGATGACAGAGGATGAGATGGTTGGATGGTATCACCGACTCGATGGACATGGGTTTGGGTAGACTCCGGGAGTTGGTGATGGACAGAGAGGCCTGGCGTGCTGCAATTCATGGGATCGCAAAGAGTCAGACATGACTGAGTGACTGAACTGAACTGAAACTGAGGAACCCCAGATCAAACTGCCAACATTCATGGATCACAGAGAAAACAAGGGAATTCCAGGGAAACATCTACTTCTGCTTCATTAACTATGTTAAAGCTTTCAACTATGTGGATCACAACAAACTGGAAAATTCTTAAAGAGATGAGAATATCATTCCACCTTACCTGTCTCCTGAGAAACCTGTACACAGGTCAAGAATCAACAGTTAGAACCAGACATGGAACAACAGACTGGTTGAAAATTGGGAAAGGAGTATGTCAAGGTTGTACGTTGTCACCCTGCTTATCTAACTTGTATGCAGAGTACATCATGTGAAATGCCAGGCTGGATGAATTATAAGCTGGAGTCAAGACACTGGGGACAATATTAACAACCTCAGATAAGCAGATGATACCACTCTAATGGCAGAAAGTGAAGAGGAACTAAAGATCCTTTTGATGAACGTAAAAGAGGAGAGTGAAAAAGCTGGCTTAAAACTCAACATTCACAAAACTAAGATCATGGCACCCAGTCCCATCACTTCATGGCAAATAGATGGGGAAAAAATGGAAACAGTAACAGATTTTATTTTCTTGGGCTCAAAATCACTGCAGATGATGACTGCAGCCATGAAATTAAAAGACACTCTTTGGAAGAAAAGCTATGACAAACTTAGACAGCATATTAAAAAGCAGAGACATCACTTTGCCAAAAAAGGTCCATCTAGTCAAAGCTATAGTTTTTCCAGTCGTCATGTATGGATGTGAAATTTGGATCATAAACAAGGCTGAGTGCCAAAGAATTGATGCTTTTGAGTTGCGGTGCTGGAGAAGACTCTTGACAGTCCCTTGGACTGCAAGAAAATCAAACCAATCAATCCTCAAGGAAATCAACTCTGAATGTTCATTGGAAGGAATGATGCTGAAGCTGAAGCATTAGCTGATGTGAAGAGCAGACCTTGGAAAAGACCCTGAAGCTGGGAAAGACTGAGGACAGGAGGAGAAGGGGCAACAGAGGATGAAATGGTTGGATGGCATCACTAACTCAATGGATATGAATTTGAGTAAATTCCGGGAGATAGTGAAGGACACGGAAACCTGGCATGCTGCAGTCCATGGGGTCAAAAGAGCTGGACATGACTTAGTGACTGAACAATAACATCTAAAAATCAGGATGAGGTTAAAGGTAGCAAATTTTTGACTGATAGTCAACTGAGAACCCAGTTGACTGGTGAGTAATCCATTTCCAAAACAAATCTCATTACAGTTCATCAGATCATTTTTCAGACACTCTATCAGGAATGCTAATCTTCTCCAAGAAAGTGGTTATAAATTACCTCTCACAAAGAGTTTCTACTCCAGAGCAGGCTTGAACAATTTTTCTTTTACTGTACATACCATACAAAGCTAAAAAGAAACGTGAGGAAATCATTGCCATAAAATGCAGGACAATGACTACCTCGAGGACAAAGTGAGAGGGAGGTTGTTGCAAGAGACAATCAGGCTTCAAGAACACTCTCCAAGTTTTCTGATTACAACTGCATGTGTGGCTTTATTTTACTGTATTGATTCATCAAACTACTTTTCATTAAGCTAAACTGGGGTACTTTGACAAAAATATGTGTCATATTTTTTGGTTTGAAAGAAGATGATAAAGGGAAGATGAAAATCTGAGTAACAGAGTGATTAATTTACATATTTCATACCCACATGAAATATATTCAAAGAGCACCAAACTTTATATGACAGAGCCTCAAAATAAAGTTGATTTCTCTGTCCTCCAAAAAGCTTTCACATTCCTCCCCATCCCACAGTGACTACCTCCTCCTCTGCTCTCACGGAACTGATTGTTTAGGCCTCTCACTGGCAATAAAGTGAACATGCCTCATATGAAATGCCTCACAACCATTCCCATGCCCTTATTCAGGCTTTCACATGTGTATGCTTTGTCTTCCAGCTTATGGCTTGGCACAAAGAATCCCCTTGACACCCTTTTATTCATAAGAAGCAATACAGAGTGTAAGTGTGAATCTTAATCAGAACAGGTCATGTTAAGGCAGTGTTCCAGTATTTATCTTCATCATTTCTCAAACACTTTTCTCAAGTCCAGCTCCCAGAGTTGGCCATGAAGTCTCACACCCCTTTTTCATCAGTCAGAAAACTCTCCTGCTCTTTTTATAAGCCCAAAGACTGGTGATGATATGATAGCACTTGTTATCCAATTATGTGGCAGCTCCTCTAGGGACTCATAAGGATTTTTGAGGCTTAGCAATTCCTGACCAACTGCTGTGCATAAAAAAAGGGGAAAAAAAGCAATACGTTGGGTAGTAGTCCAGTGCACAGTGAGGACACAATAATTTTATTTGTACTATCCTTGTGAGGGTTGGACTTAATTCTGACCATGAACTGCTTTCCTAATACGAATATTTAAGAATCTCCTTATCAAGAAATGGTTGGATGGCATCACCGACTCAATGGATATGAATTTGAGTAAATTCCAGAAGTTGGCGATGGATAGGGAAACCTGGCATGCTGCAGTCCATGGGGTCTCAAAGAGTTGGACATGACTGAGTGACTGAACTGAACTGGAAACGTAAGTCAGATCATGTCACTCATCTGCTAAAAACCCTTCAGTGGCTTCTTTGTCATGTAGGGTAGAAGCCCAAGCCCTCACCAGACCCATGAGCCTCCAAACAATCAGACTCCACGCCCCCTGCCCTTATCTCCCCTCTTCCCTCTGCTCTCTGCAATGCAGGTACACCTGCCTCCTGTTTCTTACGCTCCCCAAGGGCTCTGCACTCGCCAGACTCTGCCTCCAACACTCCGATGCCTAGGAGTCCAAGTCACGAAAAACAGAATTTCCACAAAGGTGGAGATTTTCATCTGCTTTGTTCACTGTTATGTACTCAAGGCCTAAGCAGTTCCTGGCACAGAGTGATTGTTCAATAAATACTTGTTGACTGATTGAATGCATTTTAATAAAAGTTTTGTGAATGACAATATTTCCGAGGTTGTTGTTCCAAAAGGAGGCCAAAGGGGAAGAAACTTTCTTCTTCTCAGAACAGGAAGTCACCAAATCCACTTCTAAGTTTGCTGGAAGCAGTAGGTTTGAGCCTGAGCCTGTTTGTCCCTTCCTCTCTCTCACGCCTGGTGTACAGATTTCAGTCAGCAATGATTATGATCTATGCTGTTCCTCACTTTGTTTCCCTTTTGTTCTTGGTGTTTAATAAGGAAATCTCCAACTCCACCATTAGAACATTATAAATCACCCGCATTATGTAGCCTGCTCAGGCAGCTCTGATAGGAACCCCCTGGGCTGGGTGAGAGCTCAAACAAATCAGGAAATGTTTGCTCAGATGCAAAGGTTTGGAAAAATCCTAGGGCATGAATCATGTGGGATTTCAATTTCCCTGAGGCTAAATATGAAAACCATCATAATTTCTAAGAAATTATGTGTTGAGAATACGTATTTTTCGTTGACTCCAAAATTTTCTAGAAATGTGTTCCTCCCTTTAAAAATCCTGAGTCCAGAATTCCAGTTTTGCAGGAGGCAAAATTGCCAGGTGACAAAGGAGTGAAGAGCAGGAAGACTACCATGTTAGAGCAGCCTTCTCATCTCCCCTTCAGCATGACTCATACAATTTCTTTCAAGATAACCAAGAAACTCCAAGGTTTTAAGGAAAAAGAAATACAGAATATTAAAATTACCTGAATAATAACACTGTGTTGGCCAAAAAGTTCATTTAGGTTTTTAGGTAAGATCTTAGGGAGCAAACTTTTTGGCAAACCCAATACAAACAGTATCTCAAAAAAAAAAAAAAAAAAAAAAAACCCTGCTTGAAATACAACCATTCATGAGCACTTATGAACAGACACACATGTACACTCACAAGCACCCACACAAGCATATGCTGAGGGCCCCTTGTTCCAACGTGTCACAAGGGAACCACAACCTTTAACTTCTCAGGCTCTCCCAAACGTCATGGTTTATTATACACAGGGAGTTCCACTCATTTTACTTCATGCCCTCTCAACCTGTTTCTTCACAGTGAGGCTAGAAGAAAATTGAAATTACAAATGAATGTGCTGGAGGCTTACTCAAAGCCAGAAAAAAATTCTGAAGGGTAAGTATAGTAGTGATAGTAGCAGTAGCAGTCACAGTAGTAGCAGTCATGATTATCACTACTTACCATTAATGCAGAGAAGTGTTTTAATGCACTCTATCATTTGAATCCTCACAGTCCCTTAGACTATGGGGCTCAAAACATTTATGTCATAATAAACCATCGTCCAGTGTAGTTTTAAATCATGAGCTCTCACAATTTAGCATATTAGAGAAATGAAAAATGATATAAAAGAAATGTTTGTAAAAATTTGATTACAAGGGAATTCCCTGGTGGTTCAGTGGTTAAGACTTGGTGTTTTCATGGTCGAAGGCCTAGGTTCAATCCCTGGTCAAGGAATTAGGATCCCATAAGCCATGTGGGGGCCAAAAAAGAAAAAAATTTCAAATATAAAATTCTATTATTCTAATGAAGTAATAAACCTTCCCAATGACAATAACTGTAAGAATATATAAGGACCTCACTGGAAACTATTGTCAGTAAATTGGGAAAAAGGGTACAATGTCCCTGGACACATACATACCTACACAGTGTAGGCCATCAGTAAGTGTTTGATGAACGCATAAATGAGTGAATAAATAAATTAGTGAATGAACAAACAAACCAAATAAATAGCACTCCTTTTTGTACTCTTCGTTGCCTGAGAAACATTGACTCTTGCTCTTGAATAACTTCTCTTTCTGGATTTCAGTCTCCCTTCAAATGCAGCACACTCTTTAGTATTTGCAGGGGTGGGGGGTGGTGGATATTAACACTCTAGAGTCCTCTGATGTTCAGAAATAGCCAGATTCCACCCCTTCCATTCTATTTCCACTGCCACCACTCTTACTCAATTTCAAATCCATATTACAAATTCATCTGCTTTCACACTACACTCCAACACATCTTCCACACTGTCCCAGATCAAGCTGCCTTTTATATCTCTTTATATCATCCTCCTTCTCAAATGGCTTTACAGTGTTTACACAAAGCACAGCTCTGCTCTGACATTCAAGGCTTTCAGCTCCCACATTTCCTGCTGTATTCACCGCTATATCTCAACGCATACTTTAGATGCAGCTATTTTTGACAATTTTTCATTTCCTAAAATGGCTGTCTGAGGAGGCCTTACAGATAGCTGGGAAGAGAAGAGAAGCGAAAAGCAAAGGAGAAAAGGAAAGATATTCCCATCTGAATGCAGAGTTCCGAAGAATAGCAAGGAGAGATAAGAAAGCCTTCCTCAGTGATCAATGCAAAGAAATAGAGGAAAACAACAGATTGGGAAAGACTAGAGATCTCTTCAAGAAAATTAGAGATACCAAAGGAACATTTCATGCAAAGATGGGCTCGATAAAGGACAGAAATGGTATGGACCTAACAGAAGCAGAAGATATTAAGAAGAGGTGGCAAGAATACACAGAGGAACTGTACAAAAAAAATCTTCACGACCCAGACAATCACGATGATGTGATCACTCACCTAGAGCCAGACATCCTAGAGTGTGAAGTCAAGTGGGCCTTAGAAAGCATCACTAGGAACAAAGCTAGTGGAGGGGATGGAATTCCAGTTGAGCTATTTCAAATCCTCAAAGGTGATGCTGTGAAAGTGCTGCACTCGATATGCCAGCAAATCTGGAAAACTCAGCAGTGGCCACAGGACTGGAAAAGGTCAGTTTTCATTCCAATCCCAAAGAAAGGCAATGCCAAAGAATGCTCAAACTATCGCACAATTGCACTCATCTCACATGCTAGTAAAGTAATGCTCTAAATTCTCCAAGCCAGGCTTCAGCAATACGTGAACCGTGAACTTCCAGATGTTCAAGCTGGTTTTAGAAAAGGCAGATGAACCAGAGATCAAACTGCCAATATCCGGTGGATCATCGAAAAAGCAAGAGAGTTCCAGAAAAACATCTATTTCTGCTTTATTGACTATGCCAAGGCCTTTGACTGTGTGGATCACAATAAACTGTGGAAAATTCTGAAAGAGATGGGAATAGCAGACCATCTGACCTGTCTCTTGAGAAACCTGTATGCATGTCAGGAAGCAACAGTTAGAACTGGACATGGAACAACAGACTGGTTCCTAATAGGAAAAGGAGTACATCAAGGCTGTATATTGTCACCCTACTTATTTAACTTCTATGCAGAGTACATCATGAGAAATGCTGGGCTGGAAGAAACACAAGCTGGAATCAAGATTGCCGGGAGAAATATCAATAACCTCAGATATGAGGATGACACCACTCTTATGGCAGAAAGTGAAGAAGAACTAAAGAGCCTCTTGATGAAAGTGAAAGAGGAGAGTGAAAAAGTTGGCTTAAAGCTCAACGTTCAGAAAACTAAGATCATGGCATCTGGTCCCATCACTTCATGGGAAATAGATGGGGAAACAGTGGAAACAGTGTCAGACTTTATTTTGGGGGGCTCCAAAATCACTGCTGATGGTGATTGCAGCCATGAAATTAAAAGGCACTTACTCCTTGGAAGGAAGGTTATGGCCAACCTGGATAGTATATTTAAAAGCAGAGACATTACTTTGCCAACAAAAGTCCGTCTAGTCAAGGCTATGGTTTTTCCAGTGGTCATGTATGGATGTGAGAGTTGGACGGTGAAGAAAGCTGAGCACCACAGAATTGATGCTTTTGAACTGTGGTGTTGGAGAGGACTCTTGAGAGTCCCTTGGACTGCAAGGAGATCCAATCAATCCATCCTAAAATAGATCAATCCTGGGTGTTCATTGGAAGGACTGATGCTGAAGCTGAAACTCCAATACTTTGGCCACCTCATGCGAGGAGTTGACTCATTGCAAAAGACCCTAATTCTGGGTAGGATTGGGGGCAGGAGGAGAAGGGGACGGCAGAGGATGAGATGGTTGGATGGCATCACCAACTCGATGGACATGAGTTTGGGTAGACTCTGGGAGTTGGTGATGGACAGAGAGGCCTGGCATGCTGCAATTCATGGGGTCGCAAAGAGTCGGACACTACTGCGCGACTGAACTGAACTGAACTGAACTGCATTTTCCCTCTGTTCCTATCGTCATTCATGCCATTCCTTTTATCTGTAAATGTCTCCACTCAGCTTCAACTATGAAAATTCTACCCATTCTACAGATTCTAGTTCTGATTTTCCTCCTTCAATATGCACTTCATGCTTGACTTAGTTGGAGAGATCTCTCCATCCTGTCATCCCTAAAGAAAGCCTCAGATCAAAAAACACATTATTTTTGCGTAATTGCAGGGGTAAATATTATTCAGGGCAATGTTTCATTAACTGTGCTCTAAAGAACAATGTCTCATGATTCTTAAAAAAAAACAAACCAAAACAAATAAGAAGAATAAAGGTCCTGATGAAATAGTGTTAGAAAACGCTACACACTCTACCTTTCTCTTGGAGATTCATGGTGCATATTAGCATATGAAAGGCTCTGAGAATCCTGAGATGAAGAAATGTGATTAACTTGATTTAACCCAATATTTCCCAAATACATTTGATCAAATTTTCCAGTTTTCACATATTAATAAATCGTTCTTGGAAAGCTAGTTCTCCACGGAACACAGTCTAGGAAACACTAATCTAATATGACTCCCTCAAGGGAAGAGATGATGAAATTAAGCTCTAGAGAAGTGACGTAACTGAACAAAGACCATGAGCTAATTTGTAGAAGAGTCAGTAGTACACCTGGTCTCTTGTCCTCCAAACCAATCCTCCTTCACTCTATCACTATGATCAAATTATATTACAGTACAAAATTGTAGAATATTTTTTATACCTTGCCAAACTTTTTATACATTGAAATTCTTTTGGAAGTAATTTGCACTGGGAAGACTCTACTAGAGAAAAAAAATAAAGTCATTTTTTTAGCTCAATAGAGAAGCTCCATATACACACAAAAAGGTATTAATCAGGGAAGCTAACATCTGTAAAGCCCCCAAGGATTAGAATTCATATTACCAAACTGAAATTACAGGAATCCAAAATTCTGTGATACTCCATGGACAAGGTGGCTAAGAAACATTAAAATATATCACAAAATAAAAAATAAAAATCTACGTTTAAAAAAGAAAGACAAATTCAATATCATACTATTCATGAAGGCACAAATATTAAATAAATGACAAAGTCCTTCCCCAGAGCTCACTATATAGTAACTGTTCCCTTATACAAAAACAAAAGCAAAAGCATATTTTTGTCTAGTGAGAACTCAGCTGGAATCATCATTTATGGCAGATGCAGCTGACTGCCTATTCAATGGTCTCTCCTCCCATTCTGCTTTCTCTTCCTGATGTGTTCAGGAAAGGTGAGCTCCTCTCCCATTTTCAAAAGATGAACCATGATTGGTCCCTGCCAATTTTGTTTTTTCTTACTCCATTTGTCAGCGGATTTAAAAGTAAGAATATGATCAATATATAAGGAAAGTATATACCGAGGTTTCTGGAGCTTTGTACCCCCCGTAGAGAGGGTGTGTTGGGCTTCAGGTGGCACTGGTGGTAAAGAACCCACCTGCCAATGCAGGAGCTGCGGGTTTGATCCCCTGGGTCGGAAAGATCCCCTGGAAGAAGGCATGGCAACCCACTCCAGTATTCTTGCCTGGGAAATCCCACAGACAGAGAAGCCTGGTGGGCTACAGTCCATAGGGTTGCAAAGAGACGGACATGACTGAAGTGACTTAGCATGCACGCACGCAGAGGGGGAGGGTTAGGGCCACGTTTTATACCTTCCCATATTCCTACAAATGTACTTAGTTGTAATGAGGAAGTGAGGTGTGGAATCACTGAAATCATTCTGATACCATGAGGAATAAGCCCAAGAATAAAAACTAATACATTAAGGCTGGCAGAACAGGAGGTTCACAGAACAGAAAGGTGCTCTCCCCCTATATGATACTCCCTATTTTCTCTTTTCTTTCCTTCTATTCCTCTAGACCATGCACTCCAAATCAACCTCTCCCTGGCTTCTCTCTCTAGGAACCAGTAGTTCTGTACAAAGCCCACACTGTCACCTCAGTGCAAACATTTAAACACTCAAGATCATATCTTTGCTATACATAGCCACATCCACCACTCTCAACTTCCAAGGTTGAAGTTCTCTCTTCTTCCCATACATCAGCACCATTTTGAAAGTATATTTTAATGAAAGCAACAAAGACAAATACACAGTTTTACCCAAGGCCACCCTGCCTCCGTAAGACTCCTTGATGGTAGATTATCCTCAATCTCTTTGACCCTGCAGTGTTTAGCAGCATGTTTATTAGTGCTCAATAACTACTTTCTGATCAATTTACCAAAAAAGTAGGCCCAATTAATTTATTCCTTGAAAAATTAAAAGTTCAAGAAAAGACATCTGATGAATTGAAAGGAACAGCTTGAATAAAATGGTATGGAAATAAGTTCTATGGATCCAAGTGTATTTCAACAATGATTTCAGAATTGACATATCGAAAATATGAGGACCTTTACTGCAGTATCTCATATCTATATAGTGTTTTATGACTTACAAACAGCCTTGTGTCTACTACCTCATCTGAGCATTTCTCAAGTGATAAATTACTTTTATGTATAACAAGCTTGACAATATTGGTAAGCAATTTGAGAGACAGCCAATCAGAGGTCATTCAAAAACATATTTCAATTACAGGCTGATGTGAAGCTTGAAAAAAGAAACAAAATGAAAATGTACAATAAGCTCTCTAGAATAGAATCCAATGTATTGGGCCAGATCTGGGACACTATGTTTATTTCTGAATGTTATACTGTAAAAAAGGACACTGTCAAAACAATGTGTCTAGACAAGGGCAACCAAGATGATGTCTGGAAACTATCTCAAGTGGAGAATGAGAGAACTGTGAGTGTTAGCCTATAAAAGGCAAATTTTTAGGGCAGACATCTCTAAATTCAATGGTTGTCAAGTGAAAAGGTAAAAGATCCTATCATGCTTCTGATGGCAGAACTAGTGCCAATGATAAACATAAGAACAAAGAGGATTATTTAAAATCTATCCTTACCACTGTTCTCCAACCTTCCAGATTGTTCAACACAAAGAAGAAATTCTCTAAAATCCAAAGCTGCCTAAAATAGACTGAACTACTTGTAAATCAGAAACACAGAGTTTATAGAAATATAGACAGTTAGAAATAGAGTTTCTGGTGCCCTTCCTCAGGAACTCTGCGAGAGGGATTCCTGTTTTAGTAAGATGAACCAGATAATCTCTAGAAATGTTTCCAGCATGAACACTCAATGATTCGATATTCTGAGAGCATCCCAAAGTACATCTGTCAAGCTGCACTCAACTTATTCAGGTAATCAATCTTCTTTTTTTTACTTTTTATTGGCATACATTTGCTTTAAAATATTGTGTTAGTTTCTGCTGTACAGAAAAGTAAATCAGTTATGCATACACATATCCACTCTTTTTTTTATATTTCCTTCCCATCAAGGTCACATGGTGCATTGATTCTCCATAGAAGACTTACAAATGGCAAAAAAAAGGACATGAAAAGGTGCGCAACATCATTAATTATTAGAGAAACGAAAATCAAAAGTACGATGAGGTATCACCTCACATTGGTCAGAATGGTCATCATCAAAAATTCTGCAAACAATAAATGCTGGAGAGGATATGGAGAAAAGGGAAGCCTCCTACACTGTTGGTGGTAATGTAAATTGGTACAGCCACTATGGGGAGCAGTATGGAGGTTCCTTATAAAACTAAAAATAAAGCCCCCATATGACCCAGCAGTCCCACTCCTAGGCGTATATCCAGAGAAAATCAAAACCCAAAAGGATACAGGCACCCTGATGTTCATTGCAGCACTACATATAATAGCCCAGACATGGAACAACCTAAATGTCCATTGACAGAGGAATGGATAAAGAAGATGCAGTACATATATACAACAGAATATTACTCAGCCATAAAAAGGAATGAAATAATGCCATTTGTAGCAACACAGATCAAGAATTTCTTCATGTAATGAATCTCATCTCTCAAAGTAACAAGATTAAATATATAATTTTCAAAAGATACAAGTAAACAGTGATGCGATGAACATTGGGGTACACGCCATCTCTTTCAATTCTGGTTTCTCCTCCCTCCCCTTCCCATCCCTCTGTGTCATCCCAGCGCTCCATCCCTGAGCATCCGTCCCATGCATAGAACATGGAATGGTGTTCCGCTTCACATATGACAATATACATGTTTCAATGTTATTGTCCCAGAACGTCCCACCCTCACCTTCTCCCTCAGAGTCCACAGGACTGTTCTATGCATCTGTGTCTCTTATTCTGTCTCACATATAGGGTTACCATTACCATCTTTCAAATTCCATATACATGCATTAGTATACTGTATTGGTGCTTTTCTTTCTGGCTCACTTCACTCTGTATAATGGGCTCCAGTTTCATCCATCTCAATAGAACCAATTCAAATGTATTTTTTTTAATGGCTGAGTAATATTCCATTGTGTATATGTACCACAGCTTCCTTATCCATTCGTCTGCCGATGGACATCTAGGTTGCTTCCATGTCCTGGCTATTGTAAACAGTGCTGCAATGAACATTGGGGTACACGCATCTCTTTCAATTCTGGTTTCCTCGGTGTGTATGCCTAGCAGTGGGATTGCTGGGTCATATGGCAGTTCTATTCCCAGTTTTTTAAGGAATCTCCACACTGTTCTCCATAGTGGCTGTACTAGTTTGCATTCCCACCAACAGTGTAAGAGGGTTCCCTTTTCTCCACACCCTCTCCAGCATTTATTGCTTGTAGACTTTTGGATAGCAGCCATTCTGACTGGTGTGTAATGGTACCTCATTGTGGTTTTGATTTGCATTTCTCTAATAATGAGTGATGTTGAGCATCTTTTCATGTGTTTGTTAGCCATCTGTATGTCTTCTTTGGAGAAATGTCTGTTTAGTTCTTTGGCCCATTTTTTGATTGGGTCGTTTATTTTTCTGGAATTCAGCTGCAGGAGTTGCTTGTATATTTTTGAGATTAATTGTTTGTCTGTTGCTTCGTTTGCTATTATTTTCTCCCATTCTGAAGGCTGTCTTTTCACCTTGCTTATAGTTTCCTTTGTTGTGCAAAATCTTTTAATTTTAATTAGGTCCCATTTGTTTATTTTTGCTTTTATTTCCAATATTATGGGAGGTGGGTCATGGAGGATCCTGCTGTGATTTATGTCGGAGAGTGTTTTGCCTATGTTTTCCTCTAGGAGTTTTATAGTTTCTGGTCTTATGTTTAGATCTTTAATCCATTTTGAGTTTATTTTTGTGTATGGTGTTAGAAAGTGTTCTAATTTCATTCTTTTACAAGTGGTTTACCAGTTTTCCCAGCACCACTTGTTAAAGGGATTGTCTTTTCTCCATTGTATATTCTTGCCTCCTTTGTCGAAGATAAGGTGTCCATAGGTGCATGGATTTATCTCTGGGCTTTCTGTTTTGTTCCATTGATCTATATTTTTATCCTTGTGCCAGTACCATACTGTCTTGATGACTGTGGCTTTGTAGTAGAGCCTGAAGTCAGGCAGGTTGATTCCTCCAGTTCCATTCTTCTTTCTCAAGATGTTCATCGCAGCACTGTTTACAATAGCCAGGACATGGAAGCAACCTAGATGTCCATCAGCAGACGAATGGATAAGGAAGCTGTGGTACATATGCACAATGGAATATTACTCAGCCATTAAAAATAATACATTTGAATCAGTTCTATTGAGATGGATGAAACTGGAGCCCATTATACAGAGTGAAGTAAGCCAGAAAGAAAAACACCAATACTGTATACTGATGCAGATATATGGAATTTGAAAGATGGTAATAATAACCCTATATGCGAGACAGAATAAGAGACACAGATGCATAGAACAGTCTTATGGACTCTGAGGGAGAAGGTGAGGGTGGGATGTTCTGAGAGAATAGCATTGAAACATGTATATTATCATATGTGAAACAGAACACCATTCCAGGTTCAATGCATGAGACAAACGCTCAGGGCTGGGACAATGGGATGACCCAGAGGGATGGGATGAGGAGGGAGGTGGGAGGGGGGTTCAGGTTGGGGAACACATGTAAACCCATTGCTGATTCATGTCAATTTATGGCAAAAACCATTACAATATTGTAAAGTAATTAGCCCCCAACTAAAATAAATAAATTTATTAAAAAAAAAAGATACAAATAGACAAATAAAACCTAACCTATAACAGTTGACACTGAGCATCTCCAACACCTCGAATAATACGAGGCTCAGAGCCTGAACTCAAAAATATGTGTGATTTAATGAATGATGTAAGTATCTAAGTGTTAGGTAATTCTGACATGTTTCCAACTTTTTCACACATATCATATGAGCTTTCAGCAACAATGCTCTGAGGTAGGCTAGAAAGGTTGCTGTGTCCACTACATACCTTATTTTATTATCCTCTCTCAAGAGGACTCTTCAATTAACATTATAACTTTATGTTTCATTAAAGGTTGTTAAAAGAAAATTTATTACAACAACATCTTATGTAAAACTATAACTGAAACCATCACTGTCCATTATGTCCCTCATTTAAGAATCAAGATAAATTCCTCCTGTAATTAATACCAAGGAAACGCTTGCCTTGCCTTACAAGGCATACATATTAGTCTGCTCTTCCATTCCTTCCTTCTTTCCTCTCGTCCTCTCCCTCCCTTCCTTTCCTTTTTTCCTAAACAAAATAATGGAGACTCTATAAATCAACATGGTGCCTTTCTATTCTCAGAGTTGTCAGGAAGTCCAGTCAACCTTGTGGTTCTGACTTTGACATCCCAAATTCCTAACTAAGTTTCTCCAACATTATAATGAATAAGAACTTAGAAAAAAAATTTTAAACAATGGACTCTGGTTTGAAAAAGAATTACTTGGAATCTTGATACATAAAACAGAATAAAAGTATAACTGTTGAGAAAGGAGCTCAGAGCCCCACAAACTCCTCCCTCAAACAACCCCCCACTTTCAGTGGCCCCGAGACTTCTTAGGGTTCCAGTGATTGTCATTTGATCATTCTTTGAAAATTACTGCTCTATAGTATTGTTAAGTTATTTTAGCTGTCTTGTTTTGTGGACTTTTATTATAAGCCACAAGAAAATGTCACAGCATTAGGAACATAAAGACTATATGTGTAATTCCATACATGCTTACCTTCTCAGTAACTCAATCATAAAGAAGCCACTTGCCAATGCAGCAGGAGACTCGGGTTCAATCCCTGGGTTGGATAGATCCCCTGGAGGAGGAAATGGCAACTCTCTCCAGTATTCTTGTCTAGAGAATCCCATGGACAGAGGGGTCTGGCGGGCTACAGTCCATGCCGTCACAAAGAGTTAGACATGACTGAGCAAGCACACACACATACACAGAGATAACACTACACAGTATTTGACTGATAAGTTACTTTTGGCTCAGCTCATAAAGGATCTGCCTGCAATGTGGGAGACCTGGGTTTGATCCCTAGGTTGGGACGATCCCTTGTAGAAGAGAACATCTACCCACTCCAGTATTCTTGCCTGGAGAATTACATGAACTGTTTAGTCCATGGGGTCGCAAAGAGCCGGACACAACTGAGCGACTTTCACTTTCATTTTATTGTCTTAAGTACTTCTTGACTCCTACCACTCTAGTCTGATCATATGTAATATCAACAGGAAATTTAAATTCAAATTTAAAAAAAAGGAGATATTAAATCTGGAAACTGGAAACCACAGAGACAACGGGCAGCACTGAAGAGCAAGTGCAAGATAAGACTGGCCAAGAGATGTACTTGGCCTGGTGTTCACCAATGCTGTTGAGAGAAAGGTGTAATTACAAAACATTGCTAACAAAAGAAAATAGGTTGGTTATCAAAAAGGTTGACAATGAGTCAGAGACTGAAATTAAAAGAAATAAACATTCTGTCACTAAACCAAACCATAAAATCCAATAGATAAGAGAAAGTTTTGACTTTAGTCAAGTCTTAGCTATTTCACTTTCAAGGAAACATTAAATTGCTTGTATTTGAAGAAGTACAACTTCAACAGCGCTATCAGGAAAAACATTGAGAGCGTTTATCAGCCCAGCCCAGCAAGACTCTCCTCCAGCGCCTCTGTCAGACTCCTCCAACGGGAAATCTTTTAAAGCAATGTTTTAGCTCTACCACTGACATCTCCCTATAAACTAATGTGATGTTTGGCATGGAAGGTTGTTTATTTAGGTGTGTGAAGGTTCTGGCTGTTAACTTGGTAAGAAAAGTTATTTCTCTCCCTCCCTCGAGAGACCATCCAAGTACTTCTTTGACAGAGTGAACACCCATTACACACAAAAGAAGAGCTGGACCAGCCTTCTGCAAAACTAAATAGATGACTTTGTATCTGACAACTCCTTTCCACCTTTTTTAGCTGTGAGCCCTGTTCCCTGTCCCCAGCTGTCCCACTGCTAAACTCAGGTATCTGCCTTGGACTCAAGTTCCCAGGATTTTGTTATTATCTAATTGCCAACTAACTCCCTTTCTCTCTTTGTCCTATCCTTTCAAGTAGGCTACAACTGATAAGTGTTCCCAGGAATATTACATTTTAACTGGTACTTAGGAATGCAGAAAAGTCTTTAGAGTTTGAAGAAAGAAAATCAAACTGATAGAATTTGAAGTTCCATAATGGGCCTGACGTTGCTATTTATAGGCTCATACAAATAAATCAGTCAGCCCATTAACATGACCATTTACTAGGCCGACGTTTAATGCTGGCCTGGGAAGAGACAGTCATTTCCCGAGAAACACCTAAGACCAGAAGATTATTAATAGTATAAACATATGTAAAACCTATCTATATTATATGTATATTATCTATCTATACTATATATAGTAAATACTATATATATGTAAATAAAGAGTATACTTAATGTAGTATATAGTATATTTACATATATAGTACATAAACACATATATAGCATATACACCAGATATATAGTATAGATTGTTGTTGTTGTTCAGTTGCTAAGTCATGTCCGACTCTTTGCGACGCCACGGACTGCAGCATGCCAGGCTTCCCTGTCCTTCACTATCTCCCGGAATTTGCTCAAACTCATGTCCATTGAGTCAGTGATGCCATTCAACCATCTCATCCTCTGCCATCCCCTTCTCCTTTTCTCTTCAATCTTTCCCAGAATCAGCATCTTTTCCAATGAGTTGGCTCTTCAGAACAGGTGGTCAAAATTTTGGAGCTTCAGCTTGAATATTGAATATTCAGGGTTGATTTCCTTTAGGGTTGACTGGTTTGATCTTCTTGCTGTCCAAGGGCCTCTCAAGGGTCTAGCACCACAATTCAAGGGTATCAATTCCTAGGTGCTCAGCCTTCTTTATGGTCCAGCTCTCACATCCATACATGACTACTGGAAAAATGTGTGTTACCTAAGGTATATGTATACCTAGCTACACGCTAGGCAACACAAATATCAATAAAACATATACATAAAGCATATATACACATATATAGTATATATTATATGCACATATATGATAGACAATATATGTGTATATGATAATTTCTTGCACACCTAAGCAAAGGAATTCATTTTGTAGGCCATACACATTTTTCCAAATGTTTCCATAATTATATCTTGGCTGGCTTCAGACTCATTCTGGATCATTAATTAAGGATGTTTCTGTACTAACAGCTCATTTCCAAGTACTTTCCAGAAGAGTGTAGTTAAACAGCGAGGTGAACTCCAGATAGCAGGTTCTCAAATTCCTATGAATATAGTTTATAATGTTGAGTTGCCAGAAACAGTAAGTCACAAACTCCATGCCTCCCTCACTTTTCTTTATCCTGAAAAGTGTAGGATACCCCACAAAGCACAGACACAGGCCAAGTACCCAGGGATGATTTCAACAATGACAATAAGTTTGAATCATTTAAATTCAGCAAAGTAGATGCCTTGGTATAGTAAGATGTGGGATGATATGGAAACCTGGGAGGAATGGAAGCAAAGACAGAATATGAGCAGGAAAGTGTATTAAGCACTGAGAAGACCAGGGAGGGTGGGGGATGGAATTCAGATTCATCATGTATAATTATCACAAGAAGATTACAGTATTTTTTTTTTAAGCCTTAAAGTGGAGACTCTTAAGCTAAAACATCTGTGGAATCAAAAGGGGAAAAAAGGCTTTATGATTGCCAGCATCTTCATTCTGCCTCCCTCCCTCCTCAACACCAGGAATGAGCAATGCATTAAAAAGGTGTTTGGACTGTCAAAAAATGTGATTGATTTTTCTACTCTGCCGTAAAAGCCTGCTACATGCTGGAATGAAAAGCAAATGCTTTCCTCATATCCAGGTCTGGGTGGAACTTATATATTATTTTAACACCCATCAAGGGACAGCCTTATTTCTCCATGGAGACAGGGAAAGCAATCTATATCCACAAAAAGGGTTTTGGCCATTCTTTGTTCCCCTTTCCCTCCAGAACCCATTGGAATCTTACTCAAGACTAGAAAAACTCACAATGGAAAATTAATACAAATGGTCCACATATTTGCAGGACCAAAATGGGAGGAAGAAACATGAAAGTCTGGATTATCTGGGAACCAAGCTCTGTAGGATGGAAACAAAGCTGGGTGGAGCTAATTGGTTCAGAATAAATGAGGCTACATTTAGTGTTTTGCTTTTCCATCCATCAAACTGACAGTTACAGTCAGCAGAATAGAATTGATCATTGCTGAACTAGGAAAAGAAAGACAGAGCTTGGAGCTACATGCCAGAATTCAGGATCAGGTGTCTTTTAAATTAGTGTGGACTACAGATGGTAAAATGATTACTATCAAGTAGTTATATAATTGCTTACCTAAGGTGAAAGGTCAAACCTCAGTCTGTAACTTTGCCAGAAATACACTGCCAGAAAATGTTAACTTTATAAAAGACAAAAGGGCCAGATGTAATTATAAATAACCATATAATATAAATTTTAAATTCAGATTTTATATTATGCAATTCTATATTATTCTCCAAATCCAATAAATAACTAGTGGTTTTGAAGGACATAAGTTTACTATAAAGGATCAATAATTAAAACTAAGCAACATCTCCCAAGGGCATAGGCAAACATTAGAGTCATTATTTCCAGTTCATATGGTACAGTTTAGAGTTAATTCAATGGTAACTTTTTCGTTGTTCTTCTGGGTCCCTGAAAGGTCAAGTTGGATGGGATAAAGAGTGAAGGAGGAGTCGTATTGGCTTGCTGTAATTTTGTTTATACTTTACTTTTAGAATGGAAATTGGATGTAAGGAGGCTCTTACCTGGAGACTTTCTGGGGCAGGCAAAATTTATGGTAGTGGTGCCTCATCAGTGACTGTTCTGCATTTTTAGAGATTGAGGAACATCTGGAAGAAATGTGGGTTATAAGGGAGAAAACCCTCAAGGGATATGTATGCCCCATGATCTCAGTGATTATTAGGATTTAAGTTTATTTCCAAAATGCAACAGCTGGAATCTGTTCTATTAGGGGCTGTTACTGCTCTTGCATATCACATACTGGATAGGTGGCACTTGATCAGGACTTCTGCTACCTCAGCTTCTTTGTTTGTTTTGGAGAAAAAAGAAAATTATTAACCATCAGGTCTGGAGTCATTTAACAAATGAAGAAAGAAGTACCCCAAAGGTCAATAAAAGGTTTGTCTGCTCTATTTTCCAGTCAATAAGAAATAGGTGGATTTTTTTTTTCAATATTATCTATGTGGGCAAAAAAGGGAGAAGTCAAGAGTATTACTGCTCATATTCTGGGAATGATTTGCATTTTATTAATTCTAACTAGCCAACATAGTATTATATATATTCCCTATACCTACTAAGACAAGAAAACAAACTTTCTTCAATAAGCCTAGGCCAAGGTAACCTCTTTTTCTTCTTAACTTTTATAATATCTACCACACTACAATAGACGTTTGGGGCATATATAAGCCACCATCTCTGTCCCACTCACCTGTCAAAGATAACACAAGACACATCTGTGAGACCACCATCTCCAAAGTTTTCGAAAAGGAAGGTGGAGCCCAAGTCCCTCTATTCTTGGAAACCTAAAAGTCTCAAGGCAAATGTTAACTGTGTCCTCTGCTCAGCCTCATCCCCACTGGGATGTTGAGCGCTGAGCACAGGACTATTATGCTACATCTAATTCTCCTCTTCCTCTCCAACTGCTCTTTCTCTTTCCTCATTCAATGAGTCTTTTACCCAGTCTGGAAACAGGATGAGAAACCTGTTTAGTATGTCAGCATCACCTCAAATCGTCCCTATCTCACTCCAGATGAGACCTTTCAGTTAGAAGCTACAAATTTGGCATGTGCTGTTTACAACACTCAAGTAATAGGTGGCGAATGTGTACCTGCCAAATAGGGTATCATTACCAGGAAAATCCCATGGACAGAGGCCCCTGGTGGGGCTACAGTCCATGGGGTCGCAAAGAGTCGGACATGACTGAGTGACTTCACGAGCACGAGCAAAACTAGCTAGATAAAAAAGAGCCCATTAGTTAAACTTCCCATTTCATCATACTACAGATATTTGTATATTCACTGCCAACTGTAATGCCTTGAACATGATAAATGCCCAAGAAATGTCTGTGATTCGTGGGATTAGTGAGTGCACTTTAGACACATTTCATATTAAAGCTGATGCCAGAGAGTTTCAGTTATCAATCCTTCCCAACAAAATAACAGCAGAGTAACATGAATAGTTTCCACAGCCAGGGAAATAGTCCTTTAAAGACTTGTGTTTTTTTTTAACAGTGCATACATGGCACAGTCTGACTTTTATGATAACTGGAAATATCAGTGGTAGTCATTCTACTAAGTTAATTAGTTGAGATTTAACTGTATTATATTTCCAAACTGAATCTCAGCATTCTATCTCTGTGAAAAGTGAAAGTGAAAGTGACTCAGTCATGTCTGACTCTTTGTGACCCCATGGAATTCTTCAGGCCAATATATTGGAGTGGGTAGCCTTTTCCTTCTCCAGGGGTCTTCCCAACCCAGGGATTGAACCCATGTCTCCCGCATTGCGGGAGGATTCTTTACCAGCTGAGCCACAAGGGAAGCCCAAGAATACTGGAGTGGGTAGCCTATCTCTTCTCCAGGGGATCTTCCTGATCTAGGAATTGAACCTGGGTCTCCAGCATTGCAGGTTGACTCTTTACCAACTAAGCTATCAGGGAAGCCCTTCCATCTCTGTATGCAAAACAAAACAAAAAGAAAACAGGTCTCCCAGGGACTAGAAAGGAAATTCTCTCCTTCTATCGGTACTACCCAAGACAAGCAGTTTTTGGCACCTTTAGTATATCAATTTCTCATGCACTAACCCATCCTTCCTAGTCCCTGCATTTTAAGAGAGACAGTGAACCATATGTATATTGTTTGATCAGTTCTTCATATGGGCAGAAAAATATTTAACAGCTCCCAAAAGATACAGCTTGTCCCCCATAAGTATAAAAATGATAAAAAAAAAAAAAAAAACGGTGCTTTTATTTATCCAAAGGAAAATATCTATCAAAAAGCAATCGATTTAGATAGACTTGAGTCAACTTTCTAAGTCTAAATGCAGTTCATCAATATAAAAATTCCTTTCTGTATCCATAGTAACTGACATTCATTACCGACCTAAGGCCAATAGATAAATGGTGAGAGAAACCAACGATTTCTTGTCAGCCACATGTAGACATTTATAAACACATTTTTGTTAATGGATTGTTTTATTGTTAAGTATTCCCTCATGGAGTGACATATGTTAAAGAGGATAGGAATTTTTTCTTCTAAGTTAAAGAAGATGCATGGACCAGGAAATTTTAGTGCTCCATAAAAAAATTTATATGGAGAAAATTTTTTGAGAGTACAAACCCTTTGCTTTTATTTATAAACATTTTCAGATTTAACCACAGGCAGCATAGTCTGAGGCTCAACACACTGTCTGGAGCATTCACATTTATTATGCTTTATTGTCTTAGTGATAGCTATGTTTTAACAACACCCTTGTGAGCTACAGGCAAGGAGAGTGAAAAAAAAATGAAATGTTCACCACTCTTTGTCATTATTTATCTTTAATTAGATCCAAAAATATGCGTAATGAATAAAGGATTTTTAGGGTTAAAACACCACCAATACTCGCACTGAATGACTCATAAAGATAAACAGGACACATTTCATTTCCTAGCCAGAAAAACTTGTCTCACATATGTGTTGTTACTTTTCAAAAGTATGAAGGAGCAGTTTTGTTTAAGAAAAGGCATGCTCACTAAAACGCTTTACTATACTTATAATAGGTCATAATCCATAATCCACTATGGATTTTCTTAAATTAACAGATAAAAGGTAAAACTAGTATTGTGTATTGTATATGCATGTTTGCAGGAGGGAGGAGGGGACAGCATAACATTCTGACGTGGTCACCATCCTGAAAAGGACTCCAAGTTATTGCTACGTGATTAGTGGCACAGCTTCTTTGGGTGCAGCTCCTATTGTGTACAACCCACTGTCAGCTATCTGCACCATGATTAACAACTAGCACATGAATACGGTAGCCAACAGAACAGGAACAGCCTCAACCTGAGCAAATATCAAAATAAACATTTACAGTTATAAGAACACTACTCAGTTTTCTTCTGAAGTATTGTATGAATTGTAAGATGCTAGAACAGACTGGTAAAGAAGATTCTGACACATTCTCTTCCAATGGAGATTTTGAGAGATTTTAACAAGAGAACAAAAGAGAGGGTTAGACTAGGTGGAGCACTGGGCGGTCATGCCTGGTGATTTTGAATGTGCTAGATGGTGTTTTAAGGCTACTCACAGCCAAAGGCTAATAAAAACACAAGTCAATCATTCCTTAGTCTTAATGGACTATTAGTTATGCAACTTAACTCAGAAAGTTTATTAAACTCTATGTGAATTTCAAGTAAAGATTTTAATGAGAAAGTTTTGATTTCTGAAAAAAAAAAAGTGTAATGTTCACTCAACTAGATCCAGACTGGAGAAAATATTGGCAAAGACATCATAAGGGCTTCTTTCCACTGAATATTCAAAGCAAGAAAAGCCATCAGAGACCTTACACAGAGAAGGCTCAATTTTAATGGAGCAAAATTTATTTCAAGGACACAACAGCTTCCTGGGAAAGAGTTTATAGTAGTTAAAAAGCACTAACAAAATAAAATTAAAAATGGATCTCCTTCTTAATATTTTGTGTATATATTGGAGTGTGGGATGGTATTAGAGCCCAAAGAAAATGCCCCAGGCTTTCCTTTTAGAAACCATGTGCTTCACCCAATCAATCCTTTCTCATTTACAAAGGCCCCAACAAAGTCCATCATATAGCAAGCACTAAGGTTAATGTTACCATCCAAACTCGCCTACCCTCATTATGGTTAGGTATAAGCCCAGTCCTCTTTGATTAGAGACAGAAGCCACCATTAAAGAAGAAAAAAAAAAAGAGATTAATGCTCACTGATCATATTTCTCTCCTGTAATAACTGAGAACAGTCTTCGGCTATAAACTGGGATTAGTGGAAACACATTGCTATAATCAACAGACTGAAATAGAACACTTAAAAGACTTACTTGGATATAAAAAAATGAATCGAGTCATTTCACTAAAGAGAAGTCGCTCAGTCGTGTCCGACTCTGAGACCTCATGGACTGTAGCCTACACAGGCTCCATCATCCATGGGATTTTCCAGGCAAGATTACTGGAGTGGGTTGCCATTTCCTTCTCCAGGGGATCTTCCCGACCCAGGGATCGAACCCAGTTCTGTATTGCAGGCAGATGTTTTACCGTCTGAGCCACCAGGGAAGCCATTTCACTAGCAGTTACCCAAACCAGACACCAATACAAAGTCAAAGTAACAGTTGTTAACACTCTAATCCACTAACTTATCTTTTTCTGAGCACCAAAATGTTCAGAGAAGTAGGAAGAATTAAATAAGAGACTACCATGCTGTTCTCTTGCTAAGACAGTCACACGACAACAAATAAAGTTGGGTAATAATAGTTAATATTTATTTAAACAGCTTACTGTGTTCCAGGCACTATCCTAAACAATCATGCATTAATTCATTTAATCTTCACACTGATACTATCATGTAGAAACTACTATTATACAAATTTTATAGAAAGAGAAGTTGAGATTCATAGAAAGCTTGCTCTATTTCCTATAGCAAAGAAATAGTATAACTATACCTCCAAATCCAGTGCATTTAAGCATTACTCAAAACTGCTTCTATAGGATAGGTGACTTGTCGATACTTCTTTGTCAGCAGTGTTACTTGGACTTAAGTAGCATTCTCAGGCTTAATTCAATACTGTGATCAGTTTTGAGGGCCCGGAATATAAAATGTATAGTTAAATACAGTGTGTAAAATGAGACTGAGACAAAAATTAAGTATATAATTGCCAACTTTTCTTTGGTGTCCCTTATCCCTATGTGAAGGTCAAAAATATGAGTTTTATATTTCTTTGCTATGTATCTTTTGTAGACAGACTCTTTCAGCTATAATTCTTGCCATCATTATTCTGACTTCATCACTTAGCAGATTGTCTGGCATGTTGAATAAACTGCTTGGACTGAATTCAAGCCCTGTATTACAGATCCTTTGAGCTATATGAATGATGTCCACCATGCATTACCAGATAGTCTTAGTGGAAATCCAGTCACCATCAAATCAACTTTTGCAGGATATTGCTTCTTTTTCAGATTTGTAACATGATATGGTTTGCATCTTAAAACAGCAGGAATAATCTCTTTTTCAACTATCTAGTCTCCCTCTTGAGTAAAATTGAGGAAAAACAAAGATCAGTTGCCTCTCTAACTTTTATTTCTGCTAATGTGTATTAAGCAACAGTTTAACTTCCTGGTTCCTTGCATAATAACCCAGGTTTATTATTTTTGACCCTAGTCTAAAAGAAGGAAAAGAAAAACCTTAGAACATAAATCTGGGAAGGTTCATGTTATTTGAAGACTGGAGACCAGGATACAAGAGTGACTTGATTATGAAAAATAAATTTAAACAAACAAATTTATCCACAGGTGAACACAAAAAATGGAGAAACTGCATAGTGACCACACATTTACTACAAACTGCTTGTGCATGTTGTGGTGAGCAGGAGGGCAGTGTGTGGTGGAAATAATCTTAATAAAAGTACATGTTTCTACTAATGTAAATAGTGTTTATGACCCTATTCATAAGCTTTTAAAGACAGTTGTTAGCACTGGGCACTGAATCAGGTTCTAGCCAGGGCCTGGCAATAGAATAATTCTAACAGTTAATAAAATACACAGTGAGAACAGGATATGAATTTATGCCTCCTGAGAATTACTGTATTTACAAATGACCATTTCAGCACAGTAGTTTTAGCTGTCTCTTGGGAAAGAAAGCACCATGAGACTAGTTTGAAACAGGAAGAAAGGCAATATGCCAACTTCAAGGTAACCAACAGACATGATGTCCTTTCTTGGGGAGGCAGGAGGACCTTGAAAAGACAGATTTTCTAAGTGCAAGTAGGTAACGTAGAGATGGAAGGAAAAAGAAAATGAAGAGAGGAAAAAACCCTTGTAATTTTAGGTTGCCACATAAAATACATAAACCAAACAGGTGCAAAAGAACAATACAGATGAGAAAAGCTTATTCATAAATAAGAAAAATCATAAACTCTTTCCTGTCTTCTTTAGAGGCCCTGGAGGTGAAAGGGAGGTCAAGAACAACAAGCTTCTACTTTTCCTCGCAGTGTATTTAATTGTGGACAGATTCTGTCAGGTATTATCCCTAAAAATACATGAGATCCGGGACTATTTACTAAAAACGTAAAAATAGCAATGTTTCTGATATCAATTAGGGCTAAAAAATATAGAACTCCTCCTACCTCATGTCTTGGAAAGTTAAAAGCTGATCACCTGACAAGCATGGCCTTACCCCTGAAGTGATGAGCACACACTGAATTCCTCCTCCAACACAGTGCCGGGTGCCACGAGAACTTGAAAAGCAAGTACATGCATTTTATGTGGGGTCCGTCCTCAGAGAACTGGAAATAACACTAATGCATGGAAAAGAATTTGGTAGCAAAGCAAGACACTGAAGTATTAAGTCCCAAAAGAAATAATGCAAAATAGTGTGAAATTTCAAAGGAATCCAATTAAGGTCTGGAACCAGGGAAAATCTTACTGAAATAAAGAGAACAGAAATAGTAACTAAAACTCATGAAGTATTTATTAGATGCCAAGCCCTACTTTGAGCACATTTGTTTTAATGCATTTAACCCTCACATTACTACCATGGGGATACAGTTATTCCTGTTCTGCATATGAAGAAACCAAGATGCATAGGAGTTAAATACTGAACTGCAGTTTTACTTTTAAGTACAAAAGTCATTTAAGTGACATCTGTTTTGGAATCGCTTCTGTTCTGTTCATCTATTTGTCTATGCTTGTACCAGTATCACATAGTTGTAATTGTATAAACATGTTCACATTTATATACCTAAAAGTCATCAAAGCCAGGATTCAAAAAGAGATAGCTAAGCTCTAGAAGCCCCTCTCTGAATCATTTCATTATTTGGAATCTGAGGAAACGGACAATTTGAGAAGAAAAAGGAACAAAAGAAGGCTTATGAACAGAGTGAGCTTTTCTATGGTTAATCTGACCTGCCTCCTTTCACTGCTATAGACATCACCTGTCCTTCTTTTATATATATATTTTAATCACTTGTAATTTTTGACCAGTCTTTCTACTCTAGCCATTGGAAGAATACAAAATTATCTGTCAGCCTTGCCAATAAGTTTGGTTTTCAGAAGTTTTCTCAATTGCTAGTAAGCACAAAGTCAGGTTTAAGAAAACCCTTCCTGTGTCCTCTCTCCTTTCTTTATACTTAAATACTGATGAGAAAGACCAAAATATTTTAAGATCCCTCTGAGTCCGCAAAAGGAAAATTTATCCACTCACCCAAAAAGAGTTCTTAAAGCCTTCCTAAGAGGATTGAATGTAGGATTGACAGGTGATTGGTAAACAGGCTTACAGCACTGAGGTGCAAGGCTTATAGTTTGAGTTTCTCATGTTCCCCTTTATGGTCATGATCCCCATTGCTCTTTGCATTGCTCCGAACGAGCATTGAAGCCAGGAGAAAAGCAAAGGTCTGAGCAGATGAAGGAAGATCCTAGGAAGCAGAACAGTCATGAGAAAGAAAATGAAGGAAAGAAGAACATTCCATGCCTCTCTCTCTTGCAGCCATCAGATCCTAACACCTGCAGTCCTAACCTGGAAAACATACTAGATGAGGCAGAACACTATATACAAGTGGTGAGCTGGGATGGGGGGTGTTTAATAGGACAAAGGTTCACACAGTGGAGGCCCAGAAAGAATTGGGAACTAGATGCATCATGTATCTCTAAACATGGCAAAACACTGGTAAAGCATTCATTAAAAAAACAACAACAAAAAAAACAACCATTCTCCTACCACCTATAAGCCTGGATATTGATTCTTATAAACAGATTGAAAGTGAAGGACTATACACTCAGAGACATGAGGCACAGTGGGAGGCAGTAGTTCTACATTGTAAATAACAGGTTAAGCGAAAGTTTATGACTCCCAGGTTTCTTGCTTATAATGTCAGAATCTGGGTTATATCTCTAGGGCAAAGAGATTGGAGAATTCTTCTTTGGGACCACAAACCACTCCAAAGGAAAGATCCAACTAAGATTTTCTTAATGTTAAGAGTCAATGAAAAGGTATTGAAAGAACAGCCAGGCCCTTATCTGATCATTCTTCAATGATGTGTATTTGGACAAGCCCACTCCACATCTCCAGAACATTTTTAGGGTATTTTAGTAAAATATGAATGGGCAACCAAATACCATGCAACATAGATAAAAGTTAAAATCTATAGTTTATAGATATAAAGGATAGAAGGAAAGTTCCAATACACATCTGGAAGGAGCTCCAAAAATATTAAAACGTAGAGAATGAAGGAGAGGTAGCACGTCAACAGCACCAAGAGAGTTTGTAACTACAAATTCCAGGCTCCATACCAGATATAGTACACTAGAATCTCCATTGGTGGAACCAAAGTATCTACGTGGCACTACAATTTTACAGGTGATTCTAATGAACTGTAAGGATTAAAAATCACTGCTTAAATCTGTGTCATGTAATCCACTCAATTAATTCCCCTGGACCTTCAGGTAGTGAAAGAGCACTGGACTAGAAGTTAAGAATCTCAGAATGAAGTCCCACTCTCAATCATACATTAGCCAGAAGACCTCAAAAGTCCCCGTCGATCCTCTGGGAGCTTTAGCTTCCTCACCTGCAAAGTTCAAGAATCAATACATCGCCTGGCTCACAAGCAGAGGAGGAACAAACGCTCATCCACCCACTTACAATGCCATAGGCAGAGTTAAACACTTAGCACACACCCTCCTTGGAACTTCACAATAGGTCTTTGAGTTTGTGCCATTATCAGTTTTATTTTATAAATGAGGAAGTAGGAACCTAGCACTTTGAATAACTTTCATTTGATAGTTACTATTATAATAAAGTTACCTGAATTTCTCTCTCTAGCAATTCACTCTTGCATATAAGAGCATATGTAGCAATTGAGAAATTCAAATATCTTAATACTTTCCCCCTTTCTAAAAATTAGGGTAATCCAGCTATAAAAATTAGCACAGTAATCTCAAATTTTCTAAGGAACACTAAGATTAGCCTAAAGAAATTCGTCTGCAAAAAATGTAAATCCTTCCCCTCAAAAAAACTGAAAACATGCCCCCATCGACACTTTAACACCAATTAGTTGAGGGAGTCCTGATGAATGTGTGAGCGAGTGGGGATACCTGCCAAGTATAAAATGCCCTTTGAGGACTGTTCTGAAGGGAAAAAACCCTGAACATTTATGGAAATGTTTGCTCAGTTTAATAATAAATGTCTGTAACACTGGAGTGTTTGCCAGCATAAGTCTCCTCACACAATAGCTGCGTGAGCAGTTTTCTAACTTACAATCAAACTGGCACTAGGGAAAAGCAATAACCATAAACTGAATTCTCCATAATATGTTTTCAGGCAAAGGGCTACAAGACTATTTCCAGATTTGATTGCTATGATTCATAAATTCCAAAGGCCTCGTACTTCCTTGTATCAAAATATAGTTGGGTTTCACTAGTCCCTGTGGAGTAGAGAATTAATTGCTTAAAAACCTCAGGAAGAAAGCCATCAACTCGGCTTCAGTGAGAAATAGACAAGTTGGCACTAAGCAGAACAGGTAAGAAAGCTGGATGCAAGCCTGCTATCTATGTGCAGAAATAAGCCTTTATAAATTGATTTTTGCAGTAAAACATCGCAAAATAGAATATGCATGCAATATAATTATTCACATTTTAACCTAATACAGGATTTTTAAAGCAAATTGCTTCCAAAAACTCATGGGTATAATAATCCTTTTGGTCAATGCTGGGGGTAAAATAGCCATAAAGTAAAGTAAAGTGAAAGTTGCTCAGTCGTGTCTGACTCTTTGCGACCCCATGGACTATACAGCCCATGGAATTCTCCAAGCCAGAATACTAGAGTGAGTAGCCTTTCCTTCTCCAAGGGATCTTCCCAACCCAGGGATCAAACCCAGGTCTCCCACATTGCAGGTGGATTCTTTACCAGCTGAACCACAAGGGAAGCCCAAAATAAGCCACAAAAAGCACAAATTTTAATACTGGCAAATGCCACAGTTTCTAAAGCTTGTTTTCCCCAAAAAGGGGTTTTAGATGAGATTTCTTTGAGTCTTCTGTGGCATAAGGGAAAGGTCAAGTTAATAGAGTTACCTGAGCCTCACCCTAGATAACAGTCAAATAAAAACTCAAAGCCTTCAAATGTGATGAAAAACTTAAGAAGGGGCATTACACATGAGTAGGCCTAAGGCTCCTGCAGGTTTTCAAAGACCACTAGGTCATCTGAAATGCTGCAGTATGATGGGTTTTACTACAGGGATAGCCTGTAATGACAGCTACAGAAGTCATCAGAAAACCTGACTCTAGAACACTTGAGTGCTAGGAAAGTAAATGAGTGGAGGAATATTAGTCATTAATATTTTGCACTTGACCCTGAAACCTGAAGTAACTCAAGAGAAACAGTGAAAAGAAGCTATGACTAAGAATCTAAAAGCCTTTACTAAGTGCCGCATTAGCCTTGGTCAAAGCCAAAGAAAGGATTAATAACAGAATAGCCTCCTATACTCTGTGCCAAGCTCTTTATGTGCATTAGCTAGTTCAAATTAATCCTCTCGGCAACATTATTAATCCCATTTCTAGACATTAAGTAACTAAACTGCCAAGGTCACAAAACTTGTTAAGGAAGAGCTAGGATATGGATACAAGTCAGTCTGACTCTAAAATAAATCATTTAATGATCCCTGAAAGAGATTTTCAAAAATTCATTTATCAAAGACATTTTTCAAAGGCCAACTATCAGTTTAAAAAATTCCAAATAAGATTCAAAAGCCTCCAAACTGTATGAAACAGAAATCCAGTCAACTATACAGGAGTAAAATTCAACTAGGGACAACATGGGCTCATACTGAATAACAAATCATGTTCAGTTAGTATCTCCCACAGAGCTAGAAACCATACCTTACAGTCTGTGCTATTGCTAGAGAATTCTAACTATTATTAACACTGACTTGAAATTCTTCTCCATTTAACTTCCATTCAAAAGTTCCATTCTACCCTCTCTTACATAGAAATAGACTAAATTCCTTCTCTATATTCTTGAAGCTTGGATGTCACCTCTCTGTCTTCTCTTACAGAAGTAAAATAGCATCAGTTTCTTCAACCATTTCTCATATGAGTTTTTGTGAAATTGACCCTCCTATTTTTATTTAGACTGACTTCTCTTTATGAAAATCTCTCTCCAAGTATAATACCAAATCTGAATACATATTTCTGGAATGGTCTAACCACTAGGGAGGATAATGGAACTATTAGGAACCAATTTTGAAATGGGTGTTATCACTCCAACCCGAAATCATCTTAGCTTGTTTGGCTGTCATGTAACTCTACTGGCCTATTCATATGGAGCCCTCAGTCCTTTCTGCACATACCCTCATTCTAGGCAAGTGAATCTGAGGTCCTAAATAAAAGATTCTGTATTTATCTCAACGGAGTTTTTTTCTTATAAAACTTGACTAAATCCTAAACTCTCAAGATTAGTTTGTGTTACTTCCAAGCCAAAGACTGATGCAGATGCTAGACCCTACAGAGTTCATTTTTCTCCCTCTGCCACATGGATCGTAATTTCCAAATAGTGGCTGCTCCTGTCAACTCCCAGAGTGAGGACAATTGTGTTGTGTAACAAGCCCTCTGTTGACCTATAGTAGACATGTAGTGGGAGCAACAAGCACTCCTTTGTTGTCTTAATCCGTGTGGGTTCTGGCATAGCTTCTTTCTACAATCTGGTCTACCCTGGTGAATAAATGACATCAAGTTTTGTAACTCAGCAGCTGATTCCCTAGGTACCAGATGCTAGTTTCAGCAGCTCCTCTCTCTTATATAACTTAAAAAGCTGAAATACAAAGATTTCATCCTTTACTCATTGTTATTAGAAAACAGCTCCTTGGAACTGCTGCCCAATCTGTAAAATTTGCCACTACCACTTCTGTATGTACACACACACACACACACACACACCTCATTCTTGGGTGCTTTTTTCCCTTCAAAAATGGAATCCTGCCAAGGAGGCTGGTTTTAAAGTCCAAAGATTTCTTCATCTTGGACTGGTGACTCCTAAGATGGATGCATGCAATTCTTGTCCAAAGGACCACAATCACAGCATCATGCAGACATGCAAATATTCAGCTTAATTGCATGTGTCATGTCCTCTTGTTCTCAAAATGCCATTGGCACACAAAAGAATCCTGTGTTGTTTTCTCTGGTGGGTGGTTAGGGTGGGATTACATTATTGAGAAAGGGAGGAAAATGTTCAAATAAAAATTATAGATGGAATTTCTAATATGTAACAGGAGGAATTTGACCTTTAACCAAAGAGTTAGTTTGGGAAGATACTGAAATAGTAATCAGGAATCACAAGATAGGCTACTTCAGCTTATATTAATAGATTCTGTACCTAGGTAGTAACTGACACAGCATGTCATATGATCACTACCCACTGTTTTCTCATAAATTTATGTGTGTTTTTCTTGTTTTCCTAATTTGATTATAAATGACTAACGAGCAAAAATATCTTAGATTTTACTTAAACCAACTATATCTGTTAGTCACCCTGAGTCAACATAGGGAGTCCTCAATCAGTATCTTTTTAGCACATTTTAAGGATAATTTTGATATTAATAATGAATTTATAACATAACTAAAAATACAACCAAACCTCGAAACAGCAGAAGTTGATATTTAGAGAGCATAACAAATTTTAACAAGAAATCTCTAAAGATGGTTTTATAGTTACTTATTTAGTTGCTATAAATTCCCCTGTATATTTTCCAGTTATCTATTATTTAGTTTAGAATCCCTTCACTAGGTGATCTATGATTGTCATATACAATCTCATACTTAGTTTTCCATTATTAGGAAAAAGGAAAAGCATAATGTGGTTAAAAACCTGTGTGCTTAGAAAATATTAAATAGTAAAATTAGTAATATATTTGAACTTGCAGAATCTATTAAAAAATATTAAAAGAGAAGCAACATAGGGGCCCCAATAAATTATACTAGTGAAACTGGGGGAAAGATAGTACAGTAAGAATTATAGAAATTAACCATGAATGCTGTTGCATTTAGAGTCACCTGGTAAGCTTTTAAAAATACTGATTCCTGGATCCCACCCCAGAGTAAATAAGAACCTGGTGGGTAGGGTAGCATCCAGCATCAATAGTTTATAAAACTCCCAGGTGATTCCAATGGGAGCCACAGTTGAGAACCACTGCTAGAGGGAAGTGAAGTGGAATTTCTAGGTGCTTTTAAGGGCTTCAGCAAGTGATGCTATCAGTTCTTTAAATTTTGTCTAGTTTAACTGTAAAATAAGTTGCTTTCAGGTTTTTTTCTTTTGATGGAGCTATTATTGCACATCACCTCTTACTCAAAATTAAGGTCATTTGGGGGCTTATAAATGGAATGAACTCTCTCTCTCCTTTCAGTCAAAATATAAATTCTACAGCTGCTAAAGCTAAATGTCCCTCTTAATCAGCCTTTCTCTTAGTTCTGCAGGCTCCTGTCTCTCTCAGGGTTTCTGTCTCTGACTTGTCTCGTGTTTCTTTCTCCACTGCTTTCATGTTCATCCCGTCCAGTCCCAGGAGAGGCTAGATGCTCCCTTCACCACCCTCCATCATGTTGTCCAGGCTTACGAGGAAGACAAAGTCCATTCAGTTAGGAGTAGCCAAAGAACAGGATAAAGACAGACTGTGACCCAGGGAGCAGGGCAGCATTGTCAACCAGTATCAGAGAGAACAGAGTGGGGGGTCTCCAGATATAAGAGGAGTTTGCCTGCTGAGAAAAACACTTAATTTTAGATGTTTGAAAGTAAGAATGGTCTTTCTATAATAAATATCAGTTAGATTATAGGACTAAAATTCCTTAAGCCATCTGTAGTATTTTTAAAAAACAAATAGAAATATGCTCTAAGATAAAAATGCACAAATTAACTAAACTAGTATATTTCTTTGCTTTCAGCTGGACTGATATCAATTCAGAATGTTAATTCTAGCTATATTAACTAGACTCTCTGACTGACAGTTACATATGTCTTATTTATTAAATAAGCAAATGACTTCTTTATAATAAACACACTCTGGGTTTTTTTGTTTGTTTAGGTTTTGAGTTTTTAGAAAACTTATTTAAAAAGCAAGGGGAGAGGAACTCTGTTCAATTAAGAGACTTAATAGATAGAGCAGCCAAATGCAGTGTGGAGGCTGCATTGTTTGACTTGATTCAACTATTGATTCAACTGGTTTTTTTTTAAGTGTTTTTGAGTAATCAGAGAAATGTGAATACTGACTGGGTGTTAAATGATAAAAGGAATATCACTAAGTTTGTTAGATTAATGGCACTGTAATTATAAGGGGAAATCTTTATCAATTAAATATATATAACTATTTACTTATGAACTTACATGATGTCTGGAGATATGCTTTAGAATATTCTCCAAAATAAAAGGAGAGCAGGAGAGATGGGTAAAACAAAGTCAACAAAATATTAATAATTGTTAAAGTTGAGTAATGGATACATGGAGCCCACTGTACTATTTTCACTACTTTTATGTTTTAAATGTTTGAAATTTCCCTAATAAGAAAATTAGCTTTAAAATAAGCTCCCAACAATAACATCCATGGAAAAATAATTTTAAAAAGAGACACTTTATATGAAAAATGTTATAAATTTCTCTCTAGATCATTTGACCCAGAGAATGTGTAAATCAGGAAATTAAAGGAGACAGGTATCAGTGGTGTGGAATGGTGAAAAATTTCATCAAAGAGGTGAAAATGGAACCAGAACTTAAGAAATCATAAGTGAAAACAATTAAAAATAAGTAGCATTTTGATTAGGAGAGAGATTTTCTTCTCTTTCCTTTTTTTTTTTTAACTTAAAAGGGTTTATTCTCTATTTCTATTTCAGCAAAAAAGAAATCTCTTTACGTAAATCCAAATTATTGTTTGAGAGACATTATCTTTAATGAAGATAAAAATGATACCAACCCACAGATCATGGTATAGGAGACCCAAAATAGTTAATTTCTAGGGAAATTAATAATAAAGGTATCAATAATAAAGCAACTAGCAGCAACTGAGTGCTTACCACTTGCCAGGTACTATTCCAAGTACTTTATATACAGTTCTCCGTTAAGCCTCACAGCAATCCTATGAAGTGTGAGCTATTGTTAGCACTCAATGCCATCTATCCCTTTCATACATGAAGAAGCTAAGTTCAAAAAGGTAAAAAATAACTGCCCAAAGTCACTTGCTAGCAAAATTCAGAGCTGGGAAAAACAGCTTTAATCCAGGTCTGTTACAACCTAAACTCCAGGTCCTTAAAAATCTTGTTATTCTATTCCCTCATGACATGGTAAAGTGCTCTACATATAAGGGAAGCATAAGGGATATTTGAGGCTGTGATTTCTGGTTTTAGTGATTCCCTATTGTTGCCTGGAGTATGTGAGGGACAATCTAAAAAGGAACTATAGAGAATTCTTCAGGGAAAGGGTTACAAACAAGGCAAGTACATGGTGTAACAGAAGGATTGAACCTCAGCCAAGTGTCCATCTAAGAAGGGTGAAAAAGAAAAAGGAATCATACGCTTCTCACACATCCAGGTTGACAGAATATCAAAAACACCAAATAAATAAAAACTGAAAAGGATACATGCCAGGGCATATCCGGCTGTTAGAATCTATTTCTACTCTAAAAGCAGGCCACTCACCCTAATTCTAAAACTCCAAATTGTTCTGTCTTCTCTTCCATAAAACATTACTTTCAGAAAACAAGCCTCTATCTAGGTTTACCTAATAAGATGGAATAGAATAGTTGTCTACTATCCCCCAAGTATTTATGCTTTAAGCCTAACACACCTTGCCACCGCTCCAGAAGCAATCAAAAAAAGTCTCCAACCTCCTAAAGCAGACAAGGAAGGCACATGAACTAGAGCCAGGGAACTCTTTCCTGGGCCCTGAAATGTGCATAGTGTTAGGGACTTGGTATACTTGAATAAAAAGTACCCTCTGGGAGCTGGAAGACCTGAACTCCTATGTCCCATTTCTGCTACTAACCTGCTACATTATCTTTGGCAAGTCACTTCACCTCTCTGGGCTCCAGATTCCTTATTTTTAAAGAGCCGGGGTATAATGAAGAATTTTATAACTCACTTATAGCTGCAGGATCCTTTCATCGAGTGATATCTTTCAGAAAAACTAACAATGTATAACAGACAGAGTAAAACTCCTCTTAAAAATTAAAAAAAAATATACTCAGAGACAATGTCGAGGGGGTCACTTCCCATGTCCCATTATAACAGAACATGTTAAGGTACTTCTCAGCTAAAACATTTCATGATTATAAGTAAAACCCCTGCAGCTTGAGAAGAAGGCAGGGTTCCCCCGGGCAGCTGCACAAGAGGATCCCCTGGCCCCTAGATGACTGCCCTCCTTTATCAGTGAGCCTCTTCCTAAAGCAAATAAGCAAAGAATGAAATCCCACAGAAACAAGAGTCTGACGTGAGGACTCAGGGAGCCTCAGCTCCATCCATGCAAACTAAAACACACTCCAAGGAAGAGATAAGGCTTATGAAAAGGAAACTAACACAATCACTTAAAAGAATCTCAACATTAAACCGCTCAGGACAGGCTGCCAGGCTACTGGAAGGCTGCAAAACATCCAAGGTCAGGCCTGAAAGACTGCAGAGACCCAAGCCATGATTTTCCTCTTTTGTTTCTCCTCGCCCTGGGGTCATGCTTTTTTGGGTCCAGATATATGGGGACGTGGCAAGGCACTGTACACAGCACACGTTTCTCCTGGCACTGAGTCAAGCAGGACTTCAGCCCTTTGGAAAAAGGGGTTATGGAGGAGTGATTGAATTTAGTAAATCTGGAACTTAACATATATCAGAACAAAGTAGCCAACTCAGAGGACCATCACAAGAAAAACATGATACCCTGTGCTTTTGAATTTTAGTTAAATAACAAATACTTTTTTACCTGAAATTCAAATTAAACTGAGCATTCTTCTTTTTCTTTTTCTCAGAAATCTGGCAACCATATACCTTAAGGTGAAATACTGTAGCCATATTTCTAATACTCCAAACATTTTTTAAAAATTCCTCCTTGGGAATGGCCCTTACTGGATGAAGAACATTCCTTCCAATAGCCTCTAAAAGTTAAAACTTCAGCCTCAGAGATGGGATTGAATTTCTGAAAACTGCCAAATATTATTCATAAATGAATGAGAGTGACCAAGCAAGGTAAATCCATTTGGGGCCAAAATATGAGTTGTCTGCGACAGTCATTATTCTTCTAACTCCCTACTACACATACACACACACACACACACACACACACACACACACATGCACGTTTGATTTACCCAGCTCCTATTCTATGTAGGCATTCTCTAACTTCAAAATGGGTCCTTCCAGATTTCAGGATCTACCCAAGAGGATGGACTTCCCAAAAGCTATTTTATCAAGGTACACGAGATGGAAGCATCTTTTCAAAAATGTATTTGGCATCAAGAATGTATACTTTCCCCAAGGTGATTTGGGAATCATTATTTCAGGTTTCCTGACAAAGAAACTAAGCTGATTTATTATTTAGTAGTGGTAAGGTCTACTGGGGGCTCCCCTGGTAGCTTCCCTGGAGCCGGTAAAGAATTCACCTGCAACGCAGGAGACCCTGATTCGATTCCTGGGTTGGGAAGTTCCCCTGGAGAAGGGATAGGCTACCCACTCAAGTATTCTTGGGCTTCCCTCATGGCTCAGACAGTAAAGAATCCATCTGCAATGGGGGAGACCTGGATTCAATCCCTGGGTTGGGAAGACCCCCTGGAGGAGGGCATGGCAACCCACTCCAGTATTCTTGCCTGAAGAAACCCCATGGACAGAGGAGGCTGGTGGGCTACAGTCCATGGGGTCTCAAAGAGTCAGACATGACTGAGTGACTAAGCACAGCACAGCACAGCACAAGGTTTACTGAAAACTGGATTCTAAGAGAGAGACTGTAAAAGAAAGCCAAAATAAGGACTAGAGTCATAATCAAGAACTGACCACATTAAAAAAAATAAAATAAAATTCAAGCCAAACATTTGCAGAATACTTAAAGTACCTCCGTGGATAGAGCTCTGTGGAATATAATTTGAAAATACTTGACCAGCTATTACATAGGCCTTTCCTAATGCTGCATTTCTATAATTCTGCATCCGCATTGTGCTCAGTTATGTCTGGCTTTCTGCGACCCCATGGACTGTAGCCCACCAGGCTCCTCTGTCCATGGAATTTCCAGGCAAGAATATTGGAATCGATTCCTCCTCCAGGGGATCCTCCTGACCCAGGGATCGAACTCACATCTTTTGCGCCTCCTGCACTGGGAGGAGGCACCACCTGGGGAGCCCTATATAATTCTAATAACACGTTAATATAGTGTCTTCATAATGAATCCAGGCTGTGTTTTTTTGGCTGCCTGTTCAGTCTCAGAAATCACAGGCCAATGAGCTTCAGTCAGATTGAAGCCAGTTCTGACCTTGAGGAGTTCTCTGCAATGCAGGCAACCCCGTGTTGTTATTTTCCCTTCCTGAACCAAAGAAAGTACACACAGACGTATCTTCAAGTGTCAGTTTCCTCACTGAGACCATGCCCCTATTATAGTAGAAGTGTTTTGCTGAGAACTATTCAGAGTAATTTCCTTCAGTCGTGATATACTCTCTATTTCTGGTAAAAACAAGGAAATCTACCAGCCTCTTCCTGGCAACCCTTCGCTTCACAAAAGAAGTGGCCTACAGAAACAGGATGGTCATGTACAAGGTGAGATGGTGGGCGAAGGTCCCAAGAAATGGGAAAAAGCTGGTGTGATTTCGCTTTATTCTCCTACAACCCCATGACCCATTTCTGTATATGGCAAACAAAGTAGAAAGGTCCCCACCATGGAATATTACTCAGTCATAAAAAGAATGAAATCTTGCCAACAGAGAATGACCAAATACCCTATGATCTCACTTACATGTGGAATCTGGAAGACAAAAAAATAAACAAACAAAATAAAACAAGAACAGACTCACAGACACAGAGATCAAACAGGTAATTGCTGGAGAGAAGGGAGTTGGAGGAGGCAAAGAGGCGATGGGAATTAAGAGGCACAGGCCTCCAGTTATAAAGTAAATAACCCACAGGGATATAATAAACAGCATAAGGAGTATGGTCAATAATATTGTCATAATTTTATATGAGGAACAGCTGGTAACTAGACATATCATGGTGATCATTTCATAATGTGTACAAATGTCAGACTAACATAATACTGCACATCAACCATATTTTCAATTTTAAACAGGTTCTGAAAAATGAGATAATAACAATAAATAAATAAAAGGGCATATTCAAAGATAATACAGCAAATCTAAAGCTAGAAGTAGGCTTCTTAATTCCTGACCCACTGTGACTTCAACTTCAAGAGTGAACTGTGACAACACAAGACATTAATGTAAGCGGAAAAAGGAGAAGGGAATAGAGGAATTGCTAGCCTTGTTTGGAGAAAATATAGAGAAGACACAGGTCAACACAGGACAGAAGCATTGGGAAAGGCTATGTGTGTGAAGGAGGATTCATTTGATTCTGTTGCTAATACTCTGACCCATCTGCCCTGGTGGTGTCCGCTCCTCTTTATCAGTATGTCTCAGGCAATTTGAGAGCAAGAATCATATTGTATGCAGAGGACTCCAGGCATAAATATTGTTATCCCAGCTTGTCCTCCAGGCCCTCTAATTCTGCTTTTTCATCCCTGTTCTTAACCCCTTTCCAGTTCCCTAGAAATAAATTCTGAGCCAAGTATCTTTACTTTTCCTAATGGCATAAGCTTTGTGACCAAGTGTAGTAGAACAGAGCCCCGGGCACTCTATGAGATAAGGTGAGTGTTTAGTGGTTAAAATAAATGTCCATTGTGCCTTATTCTTCCTTCCAGATCTTATCAACTTGGAAAATAATGCCCTTCACGCAATGGCAAAGAAAAGTACAATGCAGTCTTTAATCTGTCCTTCAGTGTTTATATATGAGCCATTTGGCACCAAGTGAGCAAACAGGGGTTTTGTTAAGAGGGGGGAAAGTTGTCACTTTCACACAATGCATCTGAGCTGAGTGATGTGATGTCACTACTGTCTTAAGGTAGGAGTACCCACTAAGAAATTCTAAACTTCTCTTGCTTTTATTGGCTTCAATAGCCCATGGTTGTACTGCACGTAGCTGAGTGATTTCATAGTTCACTGATGTATACAATCCTCATGATCTACAATGCATTAGCTTTTAGGACTGGAAGTTTTCTCAGAGATCTAGAGGTGTGGGTGGGAGGTGGACTGGGGAAGGGGCAAGAGTGAGAAGTGGTTCATTTACACAGCAGATCTGCTAGAGCCTGTGACCTGAATCTTTCTTGAGAATATAAATATGCAGTTGATATTTGGCTATTCTCTGGCCTACTTAGTCTCTAACTGCTCCTTCCCTGGAGCCTTTGTTTGCTTGCCTAACAACAACAAAAGCTCCCAGGGAAATATTCCATCATAGTGCCAGGCCCTAGCTATAATAACTACGTACATTTTTCACAGTAACCAATTAATGAGCACCTTGTTGTTGTTGCTGTTGTTTTTCAGTCACTAAGTCATGTCTGACTTTCTGCAACCTCATGCACTATAGCATGCCAGGCTCCTCTGTCCTCCACTATCTCCCAGAGTTTATCAAATTCATGTCCATTGAGTTGATACCATGTGCCAGACTTTGGATTCTTAGAATAATCCTATGAAATGGGCATTATAATCCTCACTCTACAAACAAGAAAATCAAAGGTACCAAAGTAGATAGTGGCAGAGCTGGTTTGAGCTCCATCTAACTAAAAATCCCAGATACTTATCGTTAATCTACACTTCTCATGGCATTTCCATAATAAGAGAACATCTGTAGTTTTGATTACCTATATATCTCTCAAACTTTAGTGATTCCCTTCTATTAAAATGTTTCAAGTTACCTTTAGCATTATTTATCTTAGTAATTCTTTCAGAAAAGCAAGAGATAGAAATGTCTCTAGAAGTGCTGCAGTCCATGGGGGTCACAAAGAGTTGGACACAACTGAAAGACTGAACAACAACAAGAAATGTCCCAATGACTGACTATTTTTTATTTGTCCTGCCTGACATACTTCCTCCATTTTCTACCCAGCATGATGCCCTGGATTTCAGCCTATACAGACTACATAATTTCATTCCCTGCCTTCTGGCTTTCTACTGGGTAAATCCAACTGGGTTAATGGCATGGGAGGCACTGGATGGAGGCCAAAGGAGCAATGAGAGTATTAATAATAATGGTGTTTTTCTTGGTCTTATCATCTTAGCATCACTGGACACTGGAGAGGACCTTCAGGTTAGCTGGGTTTGTTTACAACAGCCTATCCTCTGACTTTCTTCTAGAACCACAATTATTCCCTTAAGGGCAGAAGTGTTCCCTTCCCTGACCAGTCAGTTTTAGGGGTACTAACTTCTCCCCACTGTTGTTAGCCCCAAGATGCTTCACTACTCCTTGTTACTTTCCCTTAAACTTGTGTAAATAGTTCCTAAATTAAACTTTCTTCAGTTGCTCCATTTGAGATTCTAGTGTATTTCCTACAGAGATTTGAACTAATACAAGCTGAGCTCTAAAATCTCCTTGATGCTTTGGATCACTGAAAAAAATATAAGATGCCTTTTCTTGCATAAATTCATACATTCAATCCACAAATATTTATTGAGCACCAATAGCATGCAGGGCTTCCCTGGTGGCTCAGCTGGTAAAGAATCCACCTGCAGTGTGGGAGATGCAGGTTTGATCCCTGGGTTGGGAAGATCCCCTGGAGAAAGGAAACAACTACCCACTCCATTATTCTGGCCTGGAGAATTCCATGGACTGTATAGTCATAGAGTCGCAAAGAGCTGGACATGACTGAGCAAATTTCACTTTCACTTTCACTTCCAATAGCATGCCAGACACTGGGTTTACAATGGTGACCAGTGCGCCCACTGCTCTCCTACAGCATAAAATAGAGCATGGCAGATAAATTAAAATGATAATCACACAAACTGGGGGAAAACTACAATTGTGCCATGTGCTTCTGAAGGAGAGGTATATGGCTTGATGAGGACAAACGATAGAGGTCAATCCAGTTAGGAAAATCAATGCTTGCATGAAAAAGGAAAATCTGAATATATATCCACAAGACAAATAGGTGTTTATTGGACATAGAAGGAAAGAAAGTTCATTCCAGGCATAAGCTGATGGCCAATAAAGGTGTGACCGGAACAGAGTAAGTAGGAGGGTGCCTTGGGAAATACCAAGCTAACAAGCTTCACAGATCATATTGAAAATTTGTTTTATTCCTCCAGTTATAGTGTAGAGATTGGATTAGAAAGTCAGAGCGAATTGAACAAAGACCATGTGGGAGTCTGTTATTCCAACTGACAAAGTGAGAAATGATCTAAATGGTGGTAGGAAAAATGGATGGAAATTGATAGATCTGTCCCTCCCTGGAAGATTTCAGTGCTTGGTTCCTTATATTCATATTAATACAACTGCCTGAGGGTAATGACTTTTCAATGAATGGAAAAATGCTGCCTTCTCATTGTGGGATGGGAGTCAAGAAACATTGTTCTAGGTCTAAGCAAAAGGATGAAACTCAGTGATGCAGCCAATACACAGACCTAGGATATAAAACTGTCCTCATATTGACTCCCTGCCTTTCCCTCTAACAATCCTCACTGCTTAGAAATTCCATGAGAGGGAGAGACTAGAGACCTGAGAGACCCAAAGAGACTTGGGTTTCCATCTTGGCTCTTACACTGACTGTGCAGACTATAAAGTTATTTTTCTGATCTTTACACTCCCTTTCTACAAAATGAGAACAATTTAAGCACTTCATAGGGCTATTATAAGAATTAAATTGGGCAACGTACAGGCATAAGTATTCCATAGAAAACAGAAACAGAGAAAACATATATATAGGGAAATTAAATATATATATAAACTTATATATATATATATATATATAAACTTTCATATGCGTTATATAATATTAGATACGGCAGATTTCAAGGCTGATTGACTCAGCAGCTTAATTAATTTCTTTCTGACTTTCTCTTCTGTGCCCTTTGATGTTAACACTATATTGAGCTGGCTCCCCTCATGATCTTAAATTAGAAGTATCACATTTAAAGAAAGAGACAATTAGAGGTAGAAAGGGATATCTTTTTCACTATTGCCTACTTAAATGTGAGAAACCTTTACCAAACAGCCACAGACTTAATCTCAGTAACTAAAACTAGAATAAAGACACACGAGGGCAGGAATTTGTCTGTTTTGCTTACTGATGTATTCCCAACATTCAAAATAGTAAAGACTTAACAACAATTTGTTGTTTGAATGGACCACATGCCCAACTCTAATCGGACCAGTAGTAAGGAAAAGGGCATTGGCACTTTTCTGTAAAAGACAAGATAATGACAATTTTAGGCTTTATGGGCCACATACAATCCCTGCACCATATACTTCTTGTTTCAACACTATATATTCTGAGTTCATGGGTCCTCCAACAACATGCCAGGGACTGGATGGCTTGCAGACTGTGTTTGCTGAACCCTAGATAAGACTAATCATGTGGGTGAAATGGATGCAGTCAAGCACCAGGGTCAGTAGAATAGGTAGAGCACTCAGCAGGGTCCTCAACATGTGAAAAACACTCAATAGATGTTTCCTGCCATTGTTTTTTGATGATACTATCATTTTCCTTATTCTTGCTATTCTAGCATAGCTGGACTCTAGAGACCTCTGCTCTGTGATAAACCTGCCACAAAGAGTTTAGTGCCTTTAACCCTGGACTAAAGCAGCATCTGGGGTAAGAATCATGTGAGTCACTGCACAGAAAGATACATTGTACAAGAATAAGATAAAGAAAACAAGAAGGGTCAAAAACCTAAATCCACAAAATCAGGAGAGGATGTGATAGGTGTTTTATGGTGGAAAAAAATGAGTTCGATTCCCAAATATCAGAAAATTCAAAGTCAAAATTGTAAAATTATGGGGCTTTTCTGATGGCTTAGTGGTAAATAATCCACCAGTGCTGGAGACACAGATTTGACCCCCACTCCTGGAAGATCTCACCTGCCTCAGAGCAACTAAGCCCTGTGCTGCAACTATTGAGCCTGTGCTCTAGAGCCTGGGAGCCACAACTACTGAATCCAAGTGCCATAGCTACTGAAGCCCACACGTCCTAGAGCCCATGCTCCACAACAAGAGAAGCCACTACAATGAGAATCCCACATACTGCAACTAGAGAGTAGCCCCCTCTGGCCACAACTAGAGAAAAGCAACAACAAAGACCAGCACAGACAAAAATAAATAAATAAATGAAATTTTTAAAAATGTAAACTAAGTTCCTTTACCATTTGATAATCTTCAATACATGAATAGGCAGCAATCTCACCAAGGTAAAAATCCTACATGTTATTTTTTGTACAATAGAACTTTTTTCCCAGAGGTCATTGCTACAACATTTAAAAAAAAAATTGTTTTTAAGATTTATAGCTGATCTGTCATCTTCATTGTTTTATATTATCTGATCTTCAATAGCAACCCACTGACGTGGGGAAGAATGTTATCATTATTATCCCTAATCAGTGTTGACATTAAAAATTTTTAACAACCAAAATGGTTTGGGACCAACCACAGCTTCCTGAAATGGAGGGGATCCTTAATGTCCCCAGCTGAATACCACACTAACTCTCTTGTTACTGAATCATGGGAATATGGGAGGGGGACAGATGGAGTGGCTAGTCATCAAACAGTACAGAAGGATTTCAATATTTTAGTAGGCAGTATGGCTGTGGCAGTGTGTTCCAGGGGACTCTCAGCCCTGTCTACTTTTACCAAATAGGAAAGAAAAAAATAAATAAAAGACTTCTCTAGGAACTTCTAAACCAGTAAATGGCAGAGCCTGGATTCAAAGTTAATCCTTAAGGACTTAAATCCTCTACTATTTCCTCTCTGCCACTCACTGTCTTTACTTTTGGGTTCTTTTTCACATCCTGTGGACTACCCAGTCATGAACTCAGACCAGGGGAAAGAATGCCAGACTTGGAGATAGAAGATTTATGTTTAAGTCCTACTTCTGCTGTTGATCAATTGTGAGACCTTGGGCAAGTCACCTGATCCGACAAGACTGTTTCTTCACTGGGAAAATCTCAGTAATCATGTCTGCATAGCAAGGCAGCTGAAGAAAAGCTTTGTAAAATATTAACTGCTACTCAGATGTTAGCCACTCATGCAATGTACAGATTGGCAGTTCTCATCTTAAAAATGAGAATGTTGGAACTGGCATTTTTTTTCCAGATGAGAAAACTCAGACTTCTGAGAGATTAAATTACTTGCCCAATGTCACACAGCAAGTGATAGAGCCAGGGCTAATTTCAAAGATCTTGAATTCCAATTCAGGGAATTTCAGCTGGTCAGTCTCCAAAATCACATCATAGACTGCCTACAAAGATGGAAATGTGAATGATCTTAACTTACAGTCTCAGCAATATTGAAAGGCCTTTGTCATCAACTCCTTCCAAGTCTGAAAAAAGGCCTGCTTCTGGCCCACTGATACAACTTCTGTAGTTCAGGGCACACCTTGTCAACTTCTAGGTCACTACAGGAGCTCTGGACCTGGAAGAGAGGAAAATTGTGTTAATGATACTATTTCTGCTATAGATACAACAAGCAGGAGACAGCATGGATAGGGACCTTGTCTATCTTACCAGGGTCTGACTCTCAAGCCTCATTTACCATAGGCCAAAGGGGTCATGTTTGCTGATGCGACAACCTGAGAAGAAAGAGTTATTCTCAACTTAGGAAGATACACCAGAGGCCATAAGTTGCCTCAAAAAGACAACCCTCATTGAAAGTCAAATGGATATTCCTCATTCCCAAACCTTTAGGTAAACTGAGGAAAGCAATGTGGTTTTGTGATATAAAACGGATTTTTAAGTAGGTAATGTTCAAATTTGTAAACCAAGTCTTCCGCTTACTAGCTCTGGGAGTTATTTGCATCACTCTCAAAATGTCTCCCTCTGTCTCCCAGGTATGTAATAAGGTACATTTTCCTAGTTTGCCTACAGTTGGGTCAAGTCATGTAACTAACCTTGACCAATGCATTTTGAGAAAAAGGACTTTATGTCACTCAGAGGCCCAGTGTTATTACTGGTATGACACTCTCTCGAGGTGTCTGTTCTACTGGTACAGCAATATTTGTGATAGTTGCTGCTCTGCAGCCTGGCTCCCTAAGGATGACAAGCAGGGCCCTTCTGCTAACTCAGTATGAACACCTGAAACAAGCAAAAAATAAACCTTTGTGTTTTAAGTCACTGAGATATAAAGGCTGTTTATTACCACAGCATAATCTAGCTGATCCAAGTTGGTATGTCATCTATATGATTTTTTGTAAGCTACTTATCCTTTCTGAGCATGAATTTCTGGTGTTTAAAATAAGGATACACATCGTTTCAGGGTTGGGAGGATTACCAAAGGCTCATGTAAAGTACCTCACTGCTCCCAGCACATATTTAGTCCTCAAGCAATGTTAGCTATTTATATTATCAAAACAGTCAGGGAGAAAAGTCAGGTGGAATCGAGGTATCCTTAAGCAAACACACAGTTCACAGACTCTCCTAAGCTAGTCACCTAGATACCGAGCTTTGGCAGCCAGATCAGCCAGCTAGAGGGAGGCCCTTGAATGCCTCCACTCACTCATTTATTCCTTCATTTTCTAAATATACAGTGAGTACCTGCTATGTGATATTTCACTGTTCTGGAAATAGGAAAAAAGTTTCACCTCTCATGGGCTTTGTCTATACCACCTAATGCATTTGAATGACTGATTATCGATCAGGTTATCTCACTGTATCCTCAGAAAGAATAAGAAATCTAGAATTTGATTCTTTGCATTTTGGGGACTTTTTAAATTCCTTGGAGATATTTTCACATGTATTAACATATCTAGTCCTCACTGCACTCTTACAAATAAGAAAGGAAGTGATTATTATATATAGCCACTAGTAGGGAAACTAAGGCTGGGAAAATTATTTTGTTTTTCCTAGCATCCCACTACTCAATGACACTGTCAGATCTAGAGTCTACAGTCTCAGATTCCTCCTTCAGGGTCTTTTTTTTTTTTTTAAATCCTGAATTGACAATAAATAAACTTGAATTACTGTTTTGTCCAGGGATACTCCTAGATAACACCTATAATATATTAAAATGCTGTAGGTGAAGTACAAGAATGGAGTTGTTCTATAACAATAATAAACCACCACAAATAGGATACTAAGCAGAACTAGCCAATACCAAATTCTGCCTACTAGTGGAATGAATTTCAGGAAGTACCTACTTTATAACTGCATGAGTGGACAGGAACCTAAGCACATATCTAATGTAGGAATTATTGCCACATTGGTACAGTATGTAATGATTAAAAAAAATGCAAAAGGCTTCCCATGTCTTTTATTAGAATAAATGTCCTAGAAATCTAGGCCACACCTAGTCTCTCATAAATAGCTCAATATTTCATTTTAAGCCCATGCCTGAAAATCCAATATGTCAAGGATCAGTTCAAATGTCATATTTTTGATAAATTCTTCCTGACTGCCCTATCAAAAGTAACCTCCTGTCATACTTTTTGTGTATCTTAATCTCATACCTGCTGAACCCTAAAGTCATATTCAGGATGACAGAGAAACAACCAGATTAAGCTGCTATCCCATGTAGAGAAAAGATGGAAAATAAAATAAGAAATATAGATGGAGAAGTCACTGAATGCCAGACTAAAAAGTGAGATTTTCCTCTATAGGCAAGAGTAGCCATTGGGAAACACTTAGTCTTTTCAAAATATAAATAGCATCATATGACCACTCTATACCTTTTCCTAACTGATGCATAAAACTCCGAGGTGCTTTTAAGCAGTGTGTGTGTAAGACACACACTACTCTTACAGGAGCTGAACTATGAGTAATCAGGAACAGCCTTGCTTTCAGCATCTCCTAAGTAAAATCATCAGGACTCCTCTCCACCAGCACTAACTCCAACTTACCCACTGTGCTTGAAGGAAGCGGTCCCATCTCACTGGAAGCCTATCCTGACAGTAGCTGTTACCCCAAACCAACCCGCTGCAACTATCTGGCTAAATTTTGTGGAGCCAACTTTTTAAGCAACTGATGCCATTTTGTATTTTCTGTGTTTGTTCCAAGAGTTACTTCCAGATAAGCCCTACAAAGGTCTCTCTAGCTCTCAGTCTTCCAGAGCCCCTCTATGGTACATCCACTATAGCACGTATGCTGCTGTTTAGTCAGCTAAGTCCTGTGTGATTTTTTTGGGACACCATGGACTATAGACCCCTCAGGCTCTTCTGTCCATGGGATTTTCCAAGCAAGAATATATGTGCTGCTAATTATCCCTTCTTCACTGTTCTTGATTTTTCCCAACTATTCTGTTACCTACTGTGAGAAAATCACCACTTGTTAGCCATTTTGTGCATTTCCTATAATAGTGATCTTTAAATTTCTGGATTACTTACCCTTCCCAAAATTGAAAACTATATACCCATTCACACATTTTAAAGTAATCCTCCAAAATTTTTCACCAAAAATTTAAATAATTGCAAAGGGTGATATTTCCAGTGTATTATAAATAGCATTTAAAAACAACTATTGCATCCCTTTATAAATTTGTTCAGTGAAATCTAAATACTACAGTGACTTGATACCCATCCATTTGAAAATAGGTAAATGAACATTTCTTTAACATGTTTACTTTGTTGCTTTTATTTTTGGTCATCAGAATATGCCCCTGTAGAATTTATCTAAATGAACTATATATCATTATGTTTTACTGATCACCCTATCATCATTGTCTCTAACAAAAATACGTATGTTATCTGAAATATGTATTTATGTTTTTAATTTCTTATATTCATAATTCTCTTATGTTTATAATTTCTTCTAGATTGAGTGAGCCATTAAAATAATCAGCAGTACAGAACTATTCCAAACAACATAAATATATTACAAAGTTTGATAATAATTATTCAACACGAAAAGTAAAATTTCCCTGGACACATAGCTTTCAATAATATACAAACATAATATATATTACATATTTTACAAAATGCCTCATAAGAAATGTAGGGCTAAAGTTGCAACAGGAAGACCATCAGAGCTACAACAGTCTTTCACAAGATAAGGAAGACAGTAGCAACCTCCTTGCTTTATACAACAGCTCTGCAGCCAGGGATTTGAAAACCTCCTAAACTGGGCCTACTCTTTCCTTTCTAGATTTTTCTTTCACAATTTCCTTTACAAAATGCTCTCCTCTGCCAACACATATTTTTCTAATTTCTGCTTTTTGTTTTATATCTCCCCAGGTAACATAGTATAGTAAGATTTGGAAATGGTAGGAGGTGTGCTATTCTTTTGTCAAGCAATAGAAAGATGATTTTAAAAGGAAAGATTGAGAAAGAGAACTGGCATCCACCCTAGCCTGATCAATTTTAGAAAACAGTAAATATGGAGCTTTAGGATTTAGAAACAAATTCCCTAAATCTCTCTCACCCCACTCAATATTTTGAAGAGTTTCTGTGCATACTAGGGGTCCCAATAACCCAGTTTACTGACAGCTGGTCTAAAAAGTGTAGATATTTGAATTTCAAATGGCTCAACTGATGGGTGTTTCCTGGATACAAAACACAAACAAACAGGTAGAAAAGGGAAGTAAACATTTATTGAGTCTAGACTATGTGTCAGCCACTGGACTAGGTGGTTTCATATACATTAAATGATTTCAGTTCTCACATTAACTCTGATAGAACGATGGTGTATGAGCTTCCTTCACAGCCCAGCATGCAATTTTATCACACTCTTTTATTTCTTTAAAATCAAATTTGATTCAGCCCCCACCTGAGATGGCTAAAAAATCAGCCACTACTTGATTCCCTCTTGACTCTTCATAGCAATCCCCCACTTCCAAACAAAGCTCTGGGTAGTAGTGGCCTAGGGGGAGAAAGATGCCTAATCTATGGGAAACTGAATTCCCTCAGGGACCAGGGAGCACAGAACACAAAGACCTGGATATAGAGAGTGAGCAGCATGTAAAGGAAAAGGAAAATTGCCTTTTAGATTTCCCACCTTTCTATGACACTGAAACAAAACAAGATAATAGGTACACCTCAGTAAAAATTTCTGGTGGCATGGTTACTCTCATCTATAATTTAAAAGTGAGAGAACTTAAATCAAGGAGTTTAAGCAAGCTTCCTAAGGAAAACAGACAATCTTAGGAATGGCTGTGACTTAGAATGGCTTTTTAGTGAGTATTTGTGGCTAGACCTACAAGTGGAGGGCTTCCTAGGTGGTGCTAGTGGGAAAGAACCTGCCTGCAAAGGCAGGAGACATAAGAGACATGGGTTCCAGCCCTGGGTTGGGGAGATCCCTGGAGGAGCAAATGGCCACCCACTCGAGTATTCTTGCCTGGAGAATACCCATGGACAGAGAAGCCTGGGGAAGTCCATAGGGTTGCATAGAGTCAGACACAACTGAAGTGACTTAGCACAAACACACACTGTAAGTGGAACACTGGAGCCTTGGTGGGATCTGTTTGCTCAAAGACAGACTATAAATGAGATGTTTGTGTGTCCAGTGCTATCTACTTTTCTTGCCTCCTCCATTGACGTCTGTGCTTTTGATTGGCAGGAAAGTCAATGACCTGTGAGGTCATTCCACTGAAAAACTTACAGTCAACTGGAGTATTTATCGAGCATGTTTTATGACAGTCCCTTTTGCCATCCTATAGGGGACTTTCTAAGAGATTCTGGTCTGCTTGTGCTTGCACCAGAGGGTGTGGAAGAGAGGCAGTCCAAAATTTGATATACAGACAATGAAGCCAAAAATTAATTGAGATACCCATTTCTTTAAACTCCAAATCCAGATATTCTCTTTCTGATTCTGTCGGTGTTCACAGAGTACAATCAACACCATGAACCATGACCAGAGCTTTCACAGTCTGGCTCTAAGAGATCCTTTGATCAACCTCTCCCTCTCCAAACTCCCAATGAAAAACCATTTACCTTTCTACCCTCCCCATAGGATTAGTCACTGTAACCCTCAGTGACTAGTCCAGGTTCAATGTTGACTCAACACTTGGCTTTACTGTCTTCTAATTAGCCCCTCACTATGACCAGAGAGAAACATTCAGATGTCACAGAAGTCAGTCTTTCTAAGATTTAAGACCTTTAATACACAGTTCTTCAGAGAAAATCTCATCAGCGACCTCTTTTTTATTATTTCAATTCAAAATGTATTTTAAAACAATTGCTATCTGCTTGATGCCATAAGCCATATGAAAATAAAACACGTGCCATAGAGTTGGGGGTCTAAAATGTAAAAGAGGAGCAACTGAGTTTATTAGCAGCAGAGACAGAGTTTTCACTCTGTAACCCTGGAACCTGGACTGATGGGTGATACTTTGAAATTGTTAAACGAGTGTAAACTGAACTGAATCAAAGTAAATCTAAGTAAGTCAAATATAAGGAGATGCAAGGAACCGAGAAATAAATGGCAGGCTGATGACCAAGTTAGAGAAGGTCTTAAGGATGGGAGGAGTCTGGTCTTGAGGGACAGGTAGGTGTCCAACACAGAGAGGACATTTTATATCAAGCAAAAAACAGAAATGAGGAAAATGCGTGTTTTCAGAAGAGGAGAGCATTTTGTAAAGAAAACTGTGAAAGAAAAATCTGGAAAGAGAAATTTAGGAGGTTTGGCTGCTGCTGCTGCTAAGTCGCTTCAGTCGTGTCTGACTCTGTGCGACCCCATGGACTGTAGCCTACCAGGCTCCTCCATCCATGGGATTTTCCAGGCAAGAGTACTGGAGTGGAGTGCCATTGCCTTCTCCTAGGAGGTTTGGGGAAGTTTTCAAATCCCTGATTGAAGGGTCAGGACTTTCTCTATGTGCTGAAGGGTCTTTCAAGAAAGCAGAGATGTTGCTACTGTATCTCTGCATCTCGTAAAAGACTGTCATAGCTCCAAAAGACTTCCCCTTCATTTACTATGAGATATTTTGTAAAATGGATTTCCCTAGTAGCTCAGTTGGTAAAGAATCCGCCTGCAATGTAGGTGACCTCGGTTTGATTCCTGGGTCAGGAAGATATGCTGGAGAAGTGATAGGCTACCCACTCCAGTATTCTTGGGCTTCTCTGGTGGCTCACATGGTAAAGAATCTGCCTGCAAAGCAGGAAATCCAGGTTTGATCTCTGGGTGGGGAAGATCCCCTGGAGAAGCCAATGGCTACCCATCCCAGGATTCTTGCCTGGAGAATTCAAAGGACAGAGTAGCCTGGTGGGCTATAGGCTAAAGTCCATAGGTTTGCAAAGAGTTGGACACAACTGAGTGACTAAGACATTTTGTAAAAATGTAATAAAAAAACTTTATCACTAAGGCTAGGAAAAAGATCTGCAGCAGTTTGTGTACATGTGCTTACTTTGGAGAGAAGCTTCAGAGTTATTGCAAAGAATCAGAGGATCCATATTCACAAACTGTACTATCTGTAAAATACACAAATAATATCTCATGTAGACAAGTATCATTACATTCGAAATGTATATGGATATAGATATTACTGGTATTTAAAAATATAAATTAGTCTAAAAATGTTACAATTTAGAATAACTCTTTGCTATTATGCACTTTCTCAGTTTGATATGGCTAATATCATAGAAGGCTCTGTGAGTACTTTGTTACTGGAGAAGTTTTCAGCCTCAGAAATATTCAGGACCACTGTATTGAGGAAAATTCTTCAACATGGGATCTTATGGGTGATCATAATCCCAGGATATGAATACACACAGTGTAAAGAAGCAAACTCTTCTTCTCTGAAACTGTCGATTCAGGGATTATGTTCATGAGAAGAGGCAGCCAGACATATCAGCCCCAAATCCTCTAGTTCAAGAATCATTTTCTATTTCAAGAAAGTAGGTAAAGAATAACTGGTTAATTGTTGGATAATTATCTCACAATGCAAAAGTAGGAGAAATGCAAAAAAGTTGTCTGAGGAGGCCTTAAAAACAGCTATGAAAAGAAGAGAAGCAAAAGGCAAAGGAGAAAAGGAAAGATATACCCATTTGAATGAAGAGTTCCAAAGAATAGCAAGGAGAGATAAGAAAGCCTTCCTCAGTGATCAGTGCAAAGAGATAGAGGAAAACAACAGAATGGGAAAGACTAGAGATCTCTTCAAGAAAATTAGAGATACCAAGGGAACATTTCATGCAAAGATGGACACAATAAAGGAAAGAAATGGTATGGACCTAACAGAAGCAGAAGATATTAAGAAGAGGTGGCAGGAATACACAGAAGAACTATACACAAAAGATCTTCACTACCTAGATAATCAAAATGGTATGATCACTCACCTAGAGCCAGACATCCTAGAATATGAAGACAAGTGGGCCTTAGGAAGCATCACTACAAACAAAGCTAGTGGAGGTGAGGGAATTCCAGTTGAGCTATTTCAGATCCTAAAAGATGATGCTGTGAAAGTGCTGCACTCAGTATGCCAGCAAATTTGGAAAACTCAGCAATGGCCACAGGACTGGAAAAGGTCAGTTTTCACTCCAATCCCAAAGAAAGGCAATGCCAAAGAGTGCTCAAACTACCGCACAATTGCACTCATCTCACACGCTAGCAAAGTAATGCTCAAAATTCTCCAAGCCAGGGTTCAACAGTACGTGAACTGCAAACTTCCAGATGTTCAAGCTGGATTTAGAAAAGGCAGAGGAACCAGAGATCAAACTGCCAACATCTGTTGGATCACTGAAAAAGCAAGAGAGTTCCAGAAAAACATCTATTTCTGCTTTATTGACTATGTCAAAGCCTTTGACTGTGTGGATCACAACAAACTGTGGAAAATTCTGAAAGAGATGGGAATACCAGACCACCTTACCTGCCTCCTGAGAAATCTGTCTGCAGGTCAAGAAGCAACAGTTAGAACTAGTCATGGAACAATAGACTGGTTCCAAATTGGGAAGGGAGTACGTCAAGGCTGTATATTATTACCCTGTTTATTTAACTTCTATGCAGAGTACATCATGAGAAACACTGGGTTGGATGAAGCACAAGCTGGAATCAAGATTGCCAGGAGAAATATCAGTAACCTCAGATATGCACATGACACCACCCTTATGGCAGAAAGTGAAGAAGAACAAAAGAACCTCTTGATGAAAGTGAAAGAGGAGAGTGAAAAAGTTGGCTTAAAACTCAACATTCAGAAAAATAAGATCATGGCATGTGGTCCCATTACTTCATGGAAAATAGATGGGGAAAGAGTGGAAGCAGTGAGAGACTTTATTTTTTGGGGGTTCCAAAATCACTGCAGATGGTGACTGCAGCCATGAAATTAAAAGGCGCTTGCTCCTTGGAAGAAAAGTATGACCAACCTAGACAGTATATTAAAAAGCAGAGACATTACTTGGCCAACAAAGGTCCATCTCGTCAAAGCTATGGTTTTTCCAGTAGTCATGTATGGATGTGAGAGTTAGACTATAAAGAAAGTTGAGCACCAAATAATTGATGTTTTTGAACTGTGGTGTTGGAGAAGACTCTTGAGAGTCCCTTGGACAGCAAGGAGATCCAACCAGTCAATTCTAAAGGAAATCAGTCCTGAATATTCATTGGAAGGACTGATGCTGAAGCTGAAACTCCAATAGTTTGGCCACCTGATGCTATGAACTGACTCATTGGAAAAGACCCTGATGCTGGGGAAGATTGAAGGCAGCAGGAGAAGGGGACGACAGAGGATGAGATGGTTGGATGGCATCACTGACTCAATGGGCATGAGTTTGGGTAAACTCCTGGAGTTGGTGATGGACAGGGAGGCCTGGTGTGCTGCAGTCTGTAGGATCGCAAAGAGTCGGACATGACTGAGCAATGAAATTTAACTGATCTCACAACTTAATGGGAGATCGAAAAGTGAGAGGAGACATGAGCGCCACCACTGTGGCAGGTTGGTTGCACTAATGGCCTTGATTTTTCACATATCCAAGGCCCTATAACTCTGGTCCTATGACTTGCTTTCCCAACAGGATGTTCATAGAATGACATGTGTAGACACTTCAAGACCACTTACACGCTTCTGCTTGTTGTTCTTGTCCTCTGCCATGCATTGAGATGGGCATGCCTAGGGTAGTGTGCTATAGCAGGAGCAAGAAATGAAACAAAGAAAAACTCCCAGCAGAGGTCACCCCCAATTAACCAATAACTAGCCAAATCCCAGACACGTGAGCAAGCCTAACCAAGATGACAAGACCACAAAGCTGTCCCATAGATGGCCACAAGAGTGAAATCAGCTAAAATAACCCAAGTCCAGATGACATTAGCTTTACCCTACAGCTCATGTGCAAAACAAATGTTTACTACTACATGTTAATGAAGTTTGTGGTTATTCATTATGCACTATTATTGTTTGTCAACAAAGGTCCATATAGTCAAAGCTATATTTTTTCCAGTTATTGTTCTTCAGTCACTCAATCTTGCCCAACTGTTTGCAACCCCATGGACTGCACCATGCCATGCTTCCCTGTTCTTCACCATCTCCCGGAGCTTGCTCAAGCTCATGTCCATTGAGTCAGTGATGCTATCCAAACATCTTGTCCTCTGTCGACCCCTTCTCCTCCTGCCTTCTGCGTTTCCCAGCATAAGGGTCTTTTCCAATGAGACAGCTCTTCACATCAGGTAGGCAAAGTATTGGAGCTTCAACTTCAGCATCAATCCATCCAGTGAATATTCAGGGTTGATTTCCTTTAGGATTAACTGGTTTGATCCCCTTGCAGTCCAAGAGACTCCAAAGAGTCTTCTCCAATACCATGGTTTGAAAGCATCAATTCTTCAGCGCTCAGCCTTCTTTTTGGTCCAACTCTCACATCCATACATGACTACTGGAAAATCCATAGCTTTGACTATACATACCTGGTTTTTCCAGTAGTCATATGCAGAGATGAGAGAAGAAGAGAGACAGGAGAGAGGGGAAGGGCGGGGAGAAAAAATGAATTACTGCTACCCCATCACTTTGACCTCAGAGGGCATTACTGTTTTTAGACTCAAATGGCATAGCATAGCCAAGATCAAGTTTAAGCATTCAAACAAAACTGTTGCTGAAGGTTCTCAGGTCACCAAAGGAAAACAGAGTAATATGAAGCAAGATAATCTATCTTCCAGAATATCTCCAGCTGTGTTTTCCAAAATATCTTCTGTGGGAGTGTCTCTTGATGTGGCCCCTCTGACTCCAGATAAAAGTGAAAAGCCTTTTCTCACTGCTCGGTAAGGCCTGCAAGCCCATCTCAAAGTCCAGATTCACAAAGACACAGACTTAAAAGAAGCAGGTTGTCTCCCTGTCTAGAAGCTGCCTCCCCAAAATTAGGAGAATCAATGACCAGTCAGAACAGTCATCTCTTCCACAGATAGTGAATTCAAAGATCCACCTCCCTTTTAGAGAGGGACCCCAATACCTAGTTATGGTAGCATGGCCCTAAAGAAACAGCTGTGTCAGAACACAATACAATAGTTCATACGCCTATACAAGATGTGTGAACAGGCACGGGGCACTGGGGAGATGAACCTACAGATAAAAGAGAAAAAAAAATGCTCATGGAGCCTATGTTATATCTTTTACCTTCAATGCCAGGTCCCTTCTCTCCCTACCATTTGCACTGTTCAAATTCGAACTGGTGCTCTAAGGCCACCTCATAGTGTCTCTTCTCTGAAGTTTCCTCTGACTGCTATTCCAGTTCAAACTTCTGTAGGCATTTGTCCATAGAATAATCACATAGAAGAGGGGAAAAATATAATCCTGTCAATCAGAATCATAGTTATGCCATTCATCGTTGGTAGAACCTTGGAAAATTTGCTTACTCCATCTGAGCTTCAGTTTCCTCTTCTAAAAATAAAGATGGCAATAGAACCTACTTTGAACAACGAATAAGTTATCTATATAAGTGCTTGGTACCACGTGGTATATAGTACATATTATTGAGTTGGCCAAAAAGTTTGTCTGGGTCTTTCCACAACATCTTATGGAAAAACTCAAGTGAACTTTTTGGACAACTGAATATTATTATTATCACTGAAATAATTGTTTTGTAGTATGTGATAGTACTACCATAATATCTGGCACATAATAGCGAAATATTATTTTATAATTATTGAAGCATTTTATGTGTATATTTTTTACTTTTCCTCTAAAGACTCTTAATTCACACTGAGTATCTCTTTTTTAATTAGTCACTTACCCATTCTGTCTCCCCACTGGGAGTCTAAGCTCTTGAAGACACATTGTTCCAAAACATCTTATCTGTGGAGGGCAGAGAAATTTGAGGTATTCATAGCTTCAGTGTTATTTGCTCTCTGGTCAGGAATTGCTAACCTCCCTCCTAATGAAAAAAAACTACCACCCTTGAATGCGAGTCCAGCTGTGCTGCTCTGCAGGGGTAATTGAACTCTTGGAGGGACACATGGTCTCTTTCCCTTAGCAACCAGGAAGAATCTAAATTAATGTATTGAATCTCCAGGATTCCCTAGGCAGGCCAGACACATAGACAGCCTGGAGAGGGACTGACATTAAATGAGTTGTGATAAAGAAAATAAGATCTTCTTCCCACATTAATAAATATGGCAAATTCCAGACATCCTGGGTGCCTAGGTCCTGGGCAGAAAATGTTTTAGGATTTTTTTTTCCCAGTGAGTCATAATTGTCATGGTCCTAACACCTGTCACTTGAAAAAGAAAAAAATCAGTGTAATCACCAGAGCAGTCGCCTCAGGAATACATTCTTTTAATAATTTGGTTGGAGGAAGTTCAAGAATGCAAGTGATGGGTTAGTTTCAAATGTAGAGTGACCAGAGTTGCCCTAAGTGCTAAGCTCTCTGAATTTAAGGACAACGGGGGAGAAAAGAGAAGTTATAATATTACTAACAGCAGAAAATCAAGTTATTGAAGACTCATTCAGTAATGAGTAAAATCAGTTCTGATACCAATCTTTCTGGTCCACAGAAAATATGAAAAAAAAAATTATTAGATTCTGCAACCAACCTGTTAGTGATGGGGTTGGCCTGATAAAAAGATAAGAACTGATGGCCTAAAAAACAATGGTCTGGGATTATACCCACCTTTTAAAATACAGACAGATAAAAGATGACTAAGCAGGGAAAGTGTCTTTACATAGTGGGGTAGAGGTTACAGTTGATAGCACACTGCTGGCAATGTTATTTTCTTGTTGTCCATGTTATTAAATTCCTTAAAGGTCATATAGACGATCTAGGTGAAACTAAAACCACAAACCATTTAGATATATATATATATATATATATATATATATAAACAATGTTCCTAGGCAATTCAGTGAGGAAAAGGAAATCTTTCCAACAAATCATACTGAAATAACTGATTATCAAAAGGAAAAAAAAATCTCAACTCTTACATTCTCTACTACACAAAAATTAACTTGAAATGGATTACAGAACTAAACTGAGATTTAGTAAGAATTAAAACTATAAAATTTCCAGAAGAAATCATTAAAGAAAAATCTTAGTTATTTTGGTTAGGCAAAGTTTTCTTAAACTGGATTTAAAAAAGCATGAAAGTATTTAAAAATTGAGTCTCATCAAAATTCAAAACTTTTGCTCTTCTGAAGACACCATTAAGAAAATGAAAAGACAATCCACAGGCTAGTATATGACAATATTTGTAAAACATGTATCCACTGAAGGTCTTCCAATCAAAATGTATTTTTAAAACCCTTACAATTCCTTAAAAAGAAAACAACAACAACAGAAAGAACAAAGGCTTTGAATAGTCACTTCACCAAAGGAGGAAATGAGTCACCACATCATTAGTCATCAGCGAAATGCAAATTAAAATCATAATCAAATACCACCATTAATACTCTAAACACTAGATTTTCTAAAATCAAAAAGACTGGCAATGCTCCAGGATTGGTCAAGGGTATGGGGCAACTGAAATGCTGATAAATTTGGATTTCTTAAAGAGTTAAGCATACATTTACCATATGACCCAGAAATTAAAATGTTAAATATTTACTCAAGAAAAATGAAAATGCATGCTTACACAAAGGCTTGTGCTCATATATTCATAGCAGCTTTCCTCATAATAGCCAAAAAACTGGGAGAAAAATAAATAATCATCAGATGGAGGATGAAATAAAAATATTGTGATACACTCCTGCAATAAATACTACTCCATAATAAAAAGAAACAGGCTACAGATAAACACACAATATGGATGTGAATCTCTAAAGCATCATACTAGGTAACAGAAGTCAGACCCAAAAAACAAACTATATACTGTATGATCTCATTTATGTGAAATTCTAGAAAAGGCAGAACTATAATGAAAGAAAGCAAGTCAGTGGTTAACAGGAGCCAAGAAATAGGGAGAGGGGATGGGCTGCAAATGGACACAAGGGAACTTTCTGAGGTGATAGAAATGTTCTATATCACAGTTACAATGACTGTTACACAGCTGTGCATATTTGTCAGACTTCACCAGCTTGTACATTTTGTTCCATGAATGCTATTCTAAAAATCAGTTCTAAGGAGAAACCTTTGATATGTGGAAAGAATTAGCCAATGGTATTTATTGCATTTTTAAAAAAATAACAGTAAAAACTTGGGAATAATGTCTAACTATTAGGAATTAATTAAATCACTGTATATTTACCAGATGGATTGCTTTGAAGCTTTTAAAAAAATGGTGTTATTGAATATTTAATAGCACAAAGATATATGGTTACTTTAAGGTAGATAACAAAGCAGTATACTCACAGTCCATTTTATTATCCCTTTATGTGATTGTTCCATGGGCATGTGAATATGTATGAGCCTATACATACATTTAGATCTTTCTATATTATTAGGATGCTTCCCTGGTGGCTCAGAGGTAAAGAATCCCTGGGTCGAGAAGATGCCCTGGAGAAGGAAATAGCAACCTGCTCCAGAATTCTTGCCCAGGGAATTGCATGGACAGAGGAGCTGGCAGGCTATAGTCCACGGGGTCACAAAAGAGTCAGACATGACTTAGAAACTAAACAACAACAAAATATTAGTAGAAAGTTGTTTGTTTTTTTCATTTTGTTTATTTTTTAAGTATCTGATACTGAACATATATTTCCTTTGAGGAAAGAGAGGGGAAAAAGGCAGTATTTTAAAAAACATGTAACTTGTCTTTAAAAGATTTATGGTCTAGAGAAAAAGATATGTAAATAGCATAATACATGGTAGAATGAAATGAGCACCCACGGAAAGTGAGGGACAACTGATTGGGTCAAGTATACTTTGTAACCAAATCTGGAACCACTGTTCCCAGCCAACTTCCAGACCATGAGGTTCTATCTGAACCACTGAGCCCACTTTCTTCACACATGCCAATTTACCCTCAAGGAATCCATGACTTCTGACTGCCACTCTAAGCCCCCAGCCCAGTGCACCAGACAAGAGTGTGAATACCTGAACTTCCATTGCGGACTGAGTTCAAGTTCCCTTCCACAACAAGCCAAGGATATACTTGGATACTTGTTGTAGTGTCCTTGAACTGTAGGTCAAGGACAATTCCTAGAAGTCCTCTGGGAATTCCATGATAAAAGATGGTCTGCCTGGGGGAAAGAGCACTTCTAAAAGGTATTGTATGTCCCAATGCCTGGCACACAGGTGCTTAGTAATACTTGTTAATTGTTTAGTGGATATATTGAGAATAAAAGCATGGACTTAAGATTGTTTCAGCTGGTTTTTGCCTTGGCTTAATCAAGGAGGACTTCCTGAAAGAGCCGGGATTCTTTGGTTTAAGTAATGTTTACACACTGCCTCCACCCTGGTTGTAGTCCTAGGTTTCAGATAATTCCAACACAGAAATGTCTCCTGCTGGCCACTATGATGCCTTCCGTCTCACCGGTTAAGATATTTGTAGGCTAAACCTATTTCCAGTGTTTTCTGCCAAACTTCCCTGTAGTGTTGAGCAGGGCTGAGCAAGTCAAGAAGCAATGAGCAGTTTGGTCCAAATTCTTCAACTATTTCTCAATATTCTGGATTCACTAAAACCCCAACTACCTGGCAGTTTTGTCATTCATTTTTCAAACTCAGTTGGTTTTCAACAAAACTGAATCCCTGTAGCTGATCGACTTATGTTCTAGTCCATCCAAACTTGACTTTGCCAGAACCATCCAGTAATTCTACCTGGAAACCTCCAATGCCCTGTGCTGAAAGGATGGCAGAATGTCCCAATTTACATTCAGACAAACTAAAAGTGAGAAAATCCAAGTGTGGATAGAGATTACCTAGTGTAATAAAATCCAGATCATGAATCTTAATTTATGGTGTAGGAAAATGAATGCTGTGTTAAGAGTCAGATACTATGTCCAAAATCTGCTTTTATGGCCTGATTGATTAAGGCAGGTCACTTAAACTTTCCAAGCCTCAGTTTACCTAGGGGAGATGGTTTTTTTTATCTGGGTCACTAAGTTGCCTTTAACTCTAACATTTGGTGATTTTATAATGTTCCCTTACAGATGCTTGAGGGAGGCAGTCATTTGGCAAGACATTTTTGCATCCCTGCCTTGTCTCATTGCTTGTCAGAGTGTGCAACAACAATAAATAACCATCGGCTACAAGAAAAGCATTTGTTGGATCGAGCTGGTTTGTCAGTTCTCTGCTGTCTGGAGAGGAAAGAGGAGGCTTTGATGTCAGAATAAGTTCCACATTTTGACCTAGGGACCCCTCAGTTCCAAGTGGACCCCATTGCCAAATATTATTATGCAACAATTATTTACAATGAAAGAAGCATTTCGTACCTCTTTTAAAACTGCCAGAGTTATTTTATTTTAGAAAGAAAGAAAAGCATAATCCCAAAGATGAAATCCCTGATCTGCAAATGGAAAACAGAAAAACAAAAACAAGAGAGCTGGATACCTGCTCTTCATACACGGTTCCTGTTTAGCAGCAGGCAAGGAACAGGCTCGGTGAAGCAGCCAGTCTGTCTGTTAATATAGATTATAATGGAGAAAAGAGACATGAAACACTTGTGTAATCCTACATGGTACCCAAAGGACTGAGGCCTTTCTCTGCTCAACCCTGGTTTCCAGATCAACCCTCTCCTCAGCCTTTGTGATGGCCTATGAGATTGGTTACATACAAAGTGAAAGTGAAAGTGTCAGTCACTCAGATGTGTCCTACTCTTTGTGACCCCATGGACTTAGCCTGCCAGGCTCCTCTGTCCATGGACTTCTCCAGGCAAGAATATTGGAGTGGATTGCCATTTCCTTCTCCAGGGGATCTTCCTGACCCAGGGATTGAACCCAGGTCTCCTGCATTGAAGGCAGACTCTTTACCAAGTGAGCCACCAGGGAAGACACTTCCCTTCTCCTTCACTAAATGCGCTATTAAAGCTGCAAAGGCCTGCCTTCCTCCACATTCACTCAGCTCCACTGAAACAGAGAGCATTTTCTGGAACGTGTCCTAAGGAACTGTAATCCTGACAAATGAAGTGATCCCTGTATTAATAAACCTGAGATGTGCTGCATAATCTCGCCTTCTCTTGAGATTCACTCACAATATCAAAGGCTCTAAGAAGGTCCACACACAAGAAATGGTAGGTTTGTTATTGGCCAGGAAGAACAAGTACTATTGGGCCAAAGCAGCACTTCATTTCTCCGTGAAGACTATCCATATTTCCTGATCCCAAACTTCCCCCCTAACTTATCTCTTCTAGCCATTCCCCTCCATTGGAAATAATGTCTCCTCCTCTGAAGTAGGGCTTCATTTGCACTTATCTCATACACTTTAAAAGAAAATTTTATTTATTATTCTTTTTGGCTGCACTGGGTCTTCATTGCCGCACGTGGGCTTTCTCTAGTTGCAGAGAGCAGGGGCTACTCTCTAGTTGTGATGCATGGGTTTCTCATTGCAGTGGCTTCTCTTGCTGCAGAGCACAGGCTTTAGGGCACGCAAGCTTCAGAAGTTGTGACACAGAGGCTTAGTTGCCAATCTCGTGTGGAATCCTCCCAGCCCAGAGATCAAATCTGTATTCCCTATATTGGGAGGCAGATGCTTAACACTGGACCACCAGGAAGTGAAAGTCGTTCAGTTGTGTCCGAATCTTTGTGACTCCATGGACTACACAGTTCATGGAATTCTCCAGGCCAGAATACTGGAGTGGGATGCCGTTCCCTTCTCCAGGGGATCATTCCAACCCAGGGATCAAACCCAGCTCTCCTGCATTGCAGGTGGATTCTTTACCAGCTGAGCCACCAGGGAAGCCCAAGGATACTGGAGCAGGTAGCCTATCCCTTTTCCAGCAGGTCTTCCCAATACAGGAATCAAACCAGGGACTCTTGCATTGCTGTTGGAATTTTTACCAGCTGAGCTACCAGGGAAATCCCCTCATAAACTTTTAAAATTATTTTTTATTTAGACTTCCCTCCGTTGTGGGCCAGTGGTTAAGAATCCACCTCCCAATGGAGGGGACACAGTTTCAATTTCTGATCTGGGAAGATTCCACATGCCATGGATCAACTAAGCCCCACAACTACTGAAGCCCAGGGGCTCTAGAACCTGTGTTCTGCAACAAGAGAAGCCACTGCAATGAGAAGCCCATGCATTGCAACCAGAGAGTGGCCCCTGCTTTCTGCAAGTAGAGAAAGCCTGTGATTAGTTCAGTTCAGTCGCTCAGTTGTGTCCGACTCATTGTAACCCCATGGATTGCAGCATGCCAGGCTTCCCTGTCCATCACCAACTCCCGGAGCTTATCCACACACATTCATGTCCATCGAGTCGGTGATGCCATCCAACTATCTCATCCTCTGTCATCCCCTTCTCTTCCCACCTTCAATCTTTCCCAGCATCAGGATCTTTTCAAACGAGTCAGCTCTTCACAAAATGTGGCCAAAGTATTAGAGTTTCAGCTTCAGCATCAGTCCTTCCAATGAATATTCAGGACTGATTTCCTTTAGGATGGACTGGTTGGATCTCCTTGCAGTCGAAGGGACTCTCTAGAGTCTTCTCCAACACTACAGTTCAAAAGCATCAATTCTTTGGCACACAGCTTTCTTTATACTCCAACTCTCACATCCATACATGACTACTGGTAAAACCATAGTTTTGACTAGACAGACTTCTGTTGGCAAAGTAATGTCTCTGTTTCTTAACATGCTGCTTAGGTTGCTCATAGCTTTTCTTCCAAGGAGCAAGTTCCATTTAATTTCATGGCTGCAGTCACCATCTGCAGTAATTTTGGAGCCCCAGAAAAAATAAAGTCAGCCACTGTTTCCACTGTTTCCCCATCTATTTGCCATGAAGTAATGGGACCAGATGCTGTGATCTTAGTTTTCTACATGTTGAGTTTTAAGCCAACTTTTTCACTCTCCTCTTTCACTTTCATCAAGAGGCTCTTTTGTTCTTCTTCATTTTCTGACATAAGGGTGTTTTCATCTGCATATCTGAGGTTATTGATATTTCTCCTGGCAATCTTGATTCCAGCTCGTGTTTCATCCAGTCCAGCATTTCTCATGATGTACTCTGCATATAAGTTAAATAAGCAGAGTGACAATATATAGCCTTAATGTACTTCTTTCTGATTTGGAACCAGTCTTTTGTTCCACGTCCAGTTCTAACTGTTGCTTCTTGACCTGTATACAGCTTTGGGGTACTCCTTTCCCAATTTGGAACCAGTTTATTGTTTCATGTCCATTTCTAACTGTTGCTTCTTGACCTACATACAGATTTCTCAGGAGGCAGGTAAGGTGGTCTGGTACTCCCATTTTTTAAGAATTTTCCACAGTTTCTTGTGATCCACACAGTCAAAAGCTTTGGGATAGTCAATAAAGCAGATGTAGATTTTTTTTCTGGAACTCTCTTGCTTTTTCGATGATCCAGTGGATGTTGGCAATTTGATCTCTGGTTCCTCTGCCTTTTCTAAATCCAGCTGGAATATCTGGAAGTTCTCGGTCCACATACTGTTGAAGTCTGGCTTGAAGAATCTTGAGTATTACTTTGCTAGCATGTGAGATGAGTGCAATTGTGCGGTAGTTTGAGCATTCTTTGGCATTGCCTTTCTTTAGGATTGGAGTGAAAACTGACCTTTTCCAGTCCTGTGGCCACTGCTGAGTTTTCCAAATTTGCTGGCATATTGAGTGCAGCACTTTCACAGGATCATCTTTTAGGATTTGAAATAGCTCAACTGGAATTCCATCAACTCCACTAGTTTTGTTCATAGTGATGCTTCCTAAGGCCCACTTGACTTCACACTCCAGGATGTCTGGCTCTAGGTGAGTGATCACACCATCGTGATTGTCTGGGTCGTGAAGAACTTTTTTGTACAATTCTTCTGTGTATTCTTGCCACCTCTTCTTAATATCTTCTGCTTCTGTTTTGGGGGGGGCGGATTTCTGTTCTTTATTGTGCCCATCTTTGTATGACATGTTCCCTGGGTATCTCTAATTTTCTTGAATAGATCTCTAGTCTTTCCCATTCTATTGTTTTTCTCTATTTCTTTGTATTGATCCCTAAGGAAGGCTTTCTTATCTCTCCTTGCTATTCTTAAGACCTATTCTAATTTCTGGTACATTGCAAAAGAGCAGATTCCTCATTCTTCAGTCTTTACCAGAGAAGAACTTGTGTGTGTCAGTTGCTCAGTCATGTCTGAATCTTTGCCACCCCATGGACTGTAGCCCACCAGGTTCCTCTGTCCATGGGATTCTCCAGGCCAGAATACTGATGTGGGTTGCCATCCCCTTCTCCAAGAAGACCTTGTACATGAGAGCAACCTATACATGTTTGATTAAATGGATCAATCAGTCTAGTAGCTAGCATCTTCTAAACATCCATATCATCACTGGCAAATAACAATGGAAATGTAGGTGAATTCTGAAAATCACTAAAGAAAAAAAAAAAACAGTACTATACTCAAATCTAAAGTTGGAGGGACTTCCCTGGCGGTCTAGTGGTTAAGATCCTTTGCTTCCACTGTAGAAGGCACGGGTTCGATCCCTGGCTGAGGAACTAAGATTCCAATGATTGTGCTATGTGGTCAAAAGAAAACAAAAAATGCAAGAAAAATTTCAGGAATTCCCTGGCGGGTCCAATGGTTAGGACTTGGCACTTTCACTCCTAGGATCCAGATTCAATCCTTGGTAAGTGAACTAAAATCCCACAAGCCAGGCAGCATGGCAAAAATAAAAATAAAAAAAGCAGAAGTTGGGGAAATGAAAATATTAACACTAAAGGCAGAACTGCCAAATGTCTCTCCTCTCTTCACTCACTAATTCAATTATGGAAAAGCTGGATATCACACTCTTTCTTCTTTAGGTCTAGAAACACGCGTCATAGTCATGCAATTTACTTACCATAATTAAACTCAATTTATATAGGCTCATTATTCAGAGAACTACAGTATTAAGGTCTCTGTTGTTAAACTTTGTTAGAATGCTGTTTGTTTTAGTTAGATTTATATTCTTGGTATTTAAAAAATGCTAAATAAAAGAACCACATAGATGATCAATTTGGAAACAATTTTAGTTTCATAATATGTGCCTAATATTAAAACCAGATTGATAGAATTAGGTCAGTGTTTGGAGGATGGGAGAAATAAGTATTGATTGCTAGGGAAAAAATATGAATAAGATAAAATCTCCATGGGCTTCTCTGGTGGGTCAGTGGTAAAGAATCTGTCTACCAATGTAGGAGACACGGGTTCAATCCCTGGTTTGGAAAGATCCCACATGCCGCAGGACAACTAAACTTGTGTGCCACACCTACTGAACCTGTGCTCTAGAGTCCAGGAACTGCAACTACTGAGCCCATGTGCCACAACCTCTGAATCCCCAATGCTCTAGAGTCTGTGCTCCACAAGCAAAGCCACACAATGAGAGCCTGCCCATCACAACTAGAGAAAGCCTGAGCGCAGAAACAAAGAACCAGCACAGCCAAAAATATACAAAAAATAAATAAAATTACAAAATGATAAATAAATAAAATCTCTGCCCTCCTGCGACTCACTATATAGTTGTAGTTGTTGTTGTTTAGTCCCTAAGTTGTGTCCAACTCTTTTGCAATCCCATAGACTGTAGTCTATCAGGCTCCTCTGTCCATGGGATTTCCCAGGCAAGAATACTAGAGCAGGTAGCCATTCACTTCTCCAGAGGATCTTCTTGACCCATTGGACCCACCAGGGAATTCCTGAAATTTTTCTTGCATTTTTTTTTCTTTTGGCCATGTGGCACGACAAGGATCTTAGTTCCTCAACCAGGGATCAAACCCATGCCTTCCTGACTCCCATCTCCTGCATCAGCAGGCAGGTTCTTTACCACTGACCCATCAGGTAAGCCTGTAATAGGGCTTTTCAACCTCAGCACTATTGATATTTTGGGCCAAAAAATTATTTGTTTTAAGAAGCTGTCCTGCAGATTGTAAAATGTTTAATGGCATCCCTTGCCCACATCCACTAATGCCAGTAGCACTTCCTTAATTTTGAGAAGAAAAAATGTCTAGTCCTTGTTACATATATCTCCTAGGAAATAAAATTTCCCCAGTGTAGAATTATTGTCACGCAAGAAGAGATCCTTAAAATTGCACAGATTTCAGCATCATCTTTTAACCACCAGTTCACATTTAACAATACTATTGGACGTAAGAAATGTAGAAAACCTTGAGTTAATTATAAACTGAGTCCCAAACACAACAAACAGTAAGTGTTTGATATTAATTTCCCTATTCAAAGATGAATAGAATAAAAGATAGAATATTTGTACTTTCTCAGGGCTTGAATCAGCCTCTAAGTATTCATTAATTGAGTTCTTTGCACACAGCATTAGCTAAGCATGAGGAAGATAGACGTTATATAGTTCTATATACAATGAAAATCTACTTGAGCAGCAGAAGTAATAGAATTAAATTAAAAGTCATTTTTATATGAGAAAAATAAGACCCAGAAAAGTGAGAAAGGCATTATGACCTAAGGACATCTACCTAGTAAATAAACTTGGGCTAAAACATAAGTGTCTTGACTACTACTCAGTAATGTGGGGCAATACCAATTATACAGTCCAAGGAATACTCCAGGCCAGAATACTAGAGTGGATAGCCGTTCCCTTGTCCAGGGGATCTTCCCAACCCAGGGATAGAACCCAGGTCTCCTGCATTACAGGCGGATTCTTTACCAGCTGAGCCACCAGGGAAGCCAAGGACACCTACCTAGTAAATGAACTTGGGCTAAAACATAAGTGTCTCGACTCCCACTCAGAAACGTAGGGCAATACCAATTATTTTGCCTGCATGCTCAGTTGTGTTCAATTCTTTGCGACCCTATGAACAGTAGCTGGCCAGGCTCCTCTGTCCATGGAATTCTCCATGCCAGCATACTGGAAGGGGTTGCCATTTCCTCCTTCGTGGAATCTTTCTGACCCAAGGATTAAACCCACATCTCCTGCGTTGGCAAGCAGGTTCTTCACCACTGTCCCACCTGGAAAGCCTGACTAGTTAACTGCTAAATAGACAAAGATTCCAAGTGCTGGAGGCAATCAGAGTGAAAGGAAACTCAGTAATGGCTGAAATAGTTAGAGAAGGCAGCAAAGAAGAGGAGGGACTCAGGCCAGGCCTTGAAGGTTACAGGTGGCTTCAGGGAAGGGCCAGTGATATTTTCCCCATGACCTTGGTGCCAAGCTGGGAATGACATGAGAGGAGATGGAGAGGAAAGACAGCATCTGATATGAGCCAGGAACTGAGTTCATGCAAGGAAAACCAAAAATCAGATTTGGGATCATTTTCAAAATAATTCTGAGGAATCCCAGACTACCTTCCTTTCTGGGACTGTCCCCACTTTTTGTTCTTCAGTCTCCAACTGTGAGCACCCTACTGGCCCATACAGGGCCCTTGGGACCAGCTTTACTAGAGGTAGAAGGCATCCCCAAGTTTTCAAGCACCCTTGAAACTTCCCAGCACCCAAAGTTATCATCTTTATGATTCAAATTATGTACTCAAAAAAATACACACCAAAGCACTAGAAACAGAAACAATCCTTGTGCTTCTAAAACTGAAACTTTCATCACCTCTTTCCCTTTGGTATTTGATCTTGAACATTGGAATGGACTTGATTCCTTTTGCCTTACGCAAGCTAAATTTCCCCTCTGAATCAAGGGATGAGTCTGGCATCAGTGAATGGATTATGTAAGCCATAAGAAAAGTGAACCTGATTATACAGTTACATAAAGCTGAATTATTGCAATACCATAAACAAATAAACCCCAAGCATGAAAATTTCATCAAAACCTGAAAAAGATTCATGACAAGACGTTTTCAGGAAAGAACAGAGTCAGCTCACTAATATTGTCAGCTTCTCAGGAGGATTACTGGGAGAAAGGAAAAAGAGAAAGAGAGAAGCCATATCTCACCCTTTAAATTCATTAAGCATGGAGATGATCGTTCTAATGTGTGTGTTCATAGGGGACATGCAAATTTCTCATGCGGAAAATGAGAGAAAGAGACATTCCAAGACAAAGGAGTAACATTGATTTCAGAAGGAAAAAATGAAGAAGGTAGCTGATGATGTTGTTGTTGTTCAGTTGCTCAGTCACATCCAACTCTTCGTGATCCCATGGACTGCAACACGCCAGGCTTCCTTGTCCTTCACCATCTCCTGGAGCCTGCTCAAACTCATGTCCATTGAGTTGGTGATGCCATCCAACCATCTCATCCTCCGTTGTCCCCTTCTCCTCCTGCCTTCAATCTTTCTTTTCCCAGCTTCCGGGTCTTTTCCAAAGAGTTGGCTCTTCGCATCAGGTGACCAAAGTACTGGAGCTTCAGCCTCAGCTTCAGTCCTTCCAATGAATATTCAGGGTTGATTTCCTTCAGGATTGACTGGTTTGATCTCCTTGCAGTCCAAGGGACTCTCAAGAGTCTTCTCCAACATCACAGTTCAAAAGCATCGATTCTTCAGTGCTCAGCCTTCTTTATGGTCCAACTCTCACATCCACACGTGATTACTGGAAAACAATAGCTTTGACTAGATGGACCTTTATTGGCAAAGTAATGTCTCTGCTTTTTAACACACTGTCTAGGTTTGTCATAGTTTTTCTTCCAGGGAGCAAGCATCTTTTAATATCATGGCTGCAGTCACCATCTGCAGTGATTTTGGAGCCCAAGAAAATAAAGTCTCTCACTGTTTCCATTGGTTCCCCACTATTTGCCATGAAGTGATGGGACCAGATGCCATGATCTTAACTTTTTGAATGTTGAGTTTTAAGCCACCTTTTTCACTCTCCTCTTTCACCTTCATCAAGAGGCTCTTTAGTTCCTCTTCACTTTCTGCCATAAAGGTGGTGTCATCTGCATATCTGAGGTTACTGATATTTCTCCTGGCAATCATGATTCCAGCTTGTGCTTCACTCCCCCCAGCATTTTACATGATGTGTTCTGCATATAAGTTAAATAAGCAGGGTGACAATATACAGCCTTAATGTACTCCCTTCCCAATTTTTAATCAATCCATTGTTCCATGTAGTTCTAACTGTTGCTTCTTGATCTCCATACAGGTTTCTCAGGAGGCAGATAAGGCAGTCTGGTATTCCCATCTCTTTAAGAATTTTCCACTGTTTGTTGTGATCTACACAAAGACTTTAATGTAATCAATGAAGCAGAATCCTGATATAGCTCAGGTTTAAAAAAAAAATTGTTGAGAGGCATGTACAGCTCCAATGCAGCTCTTAACTACTACTGTCGCCAAGTGATAACCAAGGTGAATAAGGTAGTACAGTCTTTCTCCCACTTTCTCAGGTATTTCTCAGGCAAAAGAGGCCACTAAGGCATTGAGGTGATTTTGCCTACTGTTCAAGCCTTCTAAACATATTGTCTGAGGGGAACCAACTGTGTAATTACTTTTCTTAGAACCAAATTTCAGTTCTATGGAAAAAGTTTGGTGGCGAAATCAGGACACACATCCAGAGAAGACATCACTGTGTTTATTTCAGATATCATTCTAAACTTCTGTCTGAGTCCAGTGAAGGGAGAACTGTAGGCAGAAGCTGTAGGAGGTGTTTGTAAAGGGACTCCATGAGGTGTGGGGACCTACTCAGCAAGGCACTGATGTCCTGGATGACACTGTGGCACTGAGCTTGGAAACGGAGCTTCCTCTACACCTTTGTGTGATGCATCCCTCCAATAACGTGAGAACTTTGGGAATCATGAAGAGAATGCACTGTTAGAGGGTCAACAGCTTCCTCGGAAAGAGGAGCAGTAGTAGCAGCAGCTGGGACACTGCTAGGGCATGTCCCTCCAGGAGATATTGTTCACACCTCAATAAATACTTATGAGCAGCCTCTGTGCCAGTCTTTCTTCTACATTTGGGGGATACTGAAAGAAGCAAGGGCAGAAGAAAGCAATAAGAGAAATAGAACAGCCCACGAGAAACCATTGGCACTCATTTGGAATATCCCACAGACTCCCAGAGATAACTCAGGTGAAGTGGAGCTGGAGGGCTACAGTTGAAGGCTGGAACTCTGCAGATGGGGATAAAATCTAGTTAAATTTTGGTTCATATTCTTACTGTGACCCCACTGGTATGTGCACACTGGTGTATATGCACTGTGGATCCATGCATGGATAAGGGTTGGAAGGAAATACACCAAAATGGTAACAGCTGTTGTTTGGGGGCAGTAGGATTATGAATATTTTTATATGATTTCATATAATATTTCCTATTTTCCAAATGTTCTGTAGTGATATATATTATTTTTGTTATTATAAGCAGAAAAAAAATTTTGGTGAAAGAGTAGGTGGAACTACCCTGTCATTAATTTAATTTGTTTTGGATAGCATAATTCTCTATGGGAAACTCTGACCATGCTGGAAACCTAGAAGAGGTGTATTTCATGACAAACCTACAGAAACAACAGGTCAAATCAAATGTGTTTCTAAACAATATTATAGATAGAACAATTGATAAATTTCTCTGCTACTGCTTTGTAATTACATGTCTAATCTTATTGCATTTTTTATTCCTTCCAGCAAAGTAAATTTTACCAGAAATGAAAAAGAAGAAGGTAATTACCTCTCTCTGGGAACAATCATAAGAACAAGCTCTATAATTTCTTGGAAGATCAAGTCTACATCAATAAGTAGATAATTAATTGAATTCTTCAGCTAATTAAAGAATTTTAATATCACATCTTTGCCCTAGTGTCTCTATAAAAAGATGAAATGGTTTACATGGGTGCCTTGTTCTGTATTCTGTTACCATAAATATGACAGTTCTAGTTCATTTGTAAGGAGTTCTCCTTGAAACATCTGGCCTTCAAAAGTTTAGTGTTATCTTCAAAGCAACCATGCACCTCATGTTTTATGCTGTTCAGTCACCCAGTCGTGTCCGACTCTTTGTGACCCATGGACTGCAGTGCGCCAGGCCTCCCTGTCCATCACCATGTTTGCCCAAGTTCATGTTCATTGCATCCTCTGATGCCCTCTTCTTCTGTCCTCGATCTTTCCCAGCATCAGGGACTTTTCCAATGAGTTGTCTGTTTGCATCAGATGACCAAAATACTGGAGTTTAAGCTTCAGCATCAGTCCTTCCAGTGAGTTTTAGGGTTGATCTCCCTTAAGATTGACTGGCTTAATCTCCTCGCTGTCCAAGGGACTTGCAGGAATCTTCTCTAACACCACAGTTTGAAGGCGTCAATTCTTTGGCATTCTGCCTTCTTTTCCGTCCAGCACTCACAAGCATATGTGACCAGTGGGAAAACCACAGTCTTGACTAAATGGACCTTTGTTGGCAGAATAATGTCTCTGCTTTTCAACACACTGTTTAGGTTTGTCATCGCTTTCCTGCCAAGAAGCAATCACCTGATTTCATGACAGCAGTCACCGTCTGCAGTGATTTTGGAGCCCAAGAAGAGGAAATCTGTCACTACTTCCACCTTTTCACCTTCTGTTTGCCATGCAGTAATGGGGCTGGATGCCATGATCTTAGTTTTTTTAATATTTAGTTTTAAGCCAGCTCTTTCACTCTCCTCCTTCACCCTCATCAAGAGGCTCTTTAATTCCTCTTCAGTTTCTGCCATTAGAGTGGTATCATCTGCATATCTGAGGCTGTTGATGTCTTTCCCATCTATCTTGATTCTGGCTTGTAATTCATCCAGCCCACCATTTCTCATGATGTGCTCAGCGTATAGGTTAAACAAACAGGGTGACAACAGACAGCCCTGTTGTACTCCTTTCTTGATCTTGAACCAATCAGTTGTTCCATACAGGGTTCTAAGTGTTGCTTCTTGATCCACAAACAGGTTTCTCAGGAGACAGGTAAGACGGTCTGGTGTTCCCATCTCTCTAAGAGCTTTCCACAGTTTGTCATGAAACATAACAAAAAATATAATGTTTTATATTTTATATATAAATGTTGTATTCTCCTGGAGAACTTTAATTCAACCTAGTATCTGATACAATTGGTATTCTTTATTAGTCAAAAAAGTATGAGAAATTTTATCTAGTAGTTTTTCCCCCTTTGGGCTTCCCTTGTGGCTCAGCTGGTAAATAATCTGCCTACAATGCGGGAGACCTGGGTTCGATTCCAGGGTTGGGAAGATCCCCTGGAGAAGGGAAAGGCCACCCATTCCAGTATTCTGGCCTAGAGAATTCCATGGACTGTATACTCCATGGGGTCGCAAAGAGTCAGACACAACTGAGCAACTTTCACTCACTTCACTTTCCCCCTTTAGACCTAATTGCAATTTTTAAAAAATGGAAATTAATTTTCCTAAAAGCAATGCAATGAGACTTTATGTCAACACAAGAAACATGTCTATGTCAGGCTTAGAGAAATGAATAAGAAATAGGGATATGTAGCAAGCTTAGAAAAGCCAGGGTTGGGTGGGGCACAGGAACGAGAGATTAGAATGTGGAGATTCCTAGAAGTGAAAGACTCTGCGAAGAGAGGTGATGATGCTGACATACAGCGTTGTCCCCAAACGGGTCACTAATCACTGCTTGATGATGATTTTAGTGGCACCTATGCACCTGAATCACTACTCCCAGAAAATAAACTATAAATGCTGTGTTGGTCGAATCAAACCTTCAACAGAGAGTTCATCCAAGACCTTCAAAGAATTGCTAAGGAGGTTTACTGTCCACAAAACATTCATGACTCCAATACAAACACCAGGGCAAACTCACCAAGCTTCAGAAGCCAGAATGTCTCCATCATGCAGAAAGGATGCTCCAGGTGTTCTAGCCATGGAAACATATATACACGGTTACCTATATATACTTTGTCCTGGAAGCCCAGATCTTGGGATTCGTTTGTGCCCTCCAGACCCAAATGGTTAAGAGTAACCTTTGAAGGGAGAAAGTTCAAAGGTTCATTGGGAATCTTTGATGCATTACAGACCTTCCTCTAGCCCATGTTTCCTTTCCTGCTAAGATCTGGGAAATCTAAAAGAAGAGTTGTGAAGGGCACCACAGATCACAGTCAATGTATATAAAGTCTTGATGGTTGGTTCTTTATATTACATTGAAAATGTGGGAACTCTCCAATCTGTTTTTTTATTCAGTCTCAGCCTGCCTGGGAAGCCAGCCTTCCCAGAGCCAGTGGGAAGACATGAGGTGCTGGGGAGCTCTCCCCTCCCTAATGCAGATAAACCAACTTGGATTCTCAATGTACTTCTAAATCTTGCCAAATAAGCTGTTCTGCCTGAGTAACAATCCAACAACCTTACTGTAAAAGTGCATACACTTTTCCACATTGCAAACACCATGCAGCTAAAAACACAAGCCCTTCAATGACTGTCAAATCACATGAGAGGATGGGGATGGCATTCATGTTGAATTACAATTCATCATCTCTATGGTGCTTGCCAAGGCTTTCTCATTGTTTCCACTTCTTTTCTTTTTTCTCTTGGGGAGAGGGGGAACAGAAAAAATATACTTTGGCTTTTTCCCACTTAAATTGAGGAACCCAAGTCTAAGTAAACAGTGTATCTTAACACTTCTTCTCTTGCTTTCAAGAGAGAAAAACAAGTGGAAAATTATTAAATACATCTGGAAAGAAGAAGAATTCTTCCCTTGTAAGCTGAACTATGAGTGGAACAAGGATAGTCATATATCTGGAAAAATTATTTTGACCCCTATTATCAAGCTAAATTACCAGAACATGTTCAGTGTCAAAATATGCAATGGCACTCAGCAGTTGGAGTTACTAAGATCTGGCTCACATTTCCTAGTCTAGATTGCTGGGAGTCAGCAATCTTCTTATGGGAGCTCTCTTAGGTAGGCAAGTCAGCCTTGAGGCTGAGGCAGGTGAACTTGAGGCCATTAACCAGCTATAAGTGTTCTTGTGTGAGTGGATTAACCTCTCTGAGCTTTGGCTTCTTCATTCATAAGGTGATAATAGTATCTTCTTCATTAGTTGCACTAATGTATGTAAAGTAGTCAATACAGTTGTTGTTGTTTAGTCGGTCATGCCCGACCGTTTGCAACCCCATGGACTGTAGCCTGCCAGTGCCTTTGTCAATGGAATTTTTCAGGCAAGAATACTGGAGTGGGTTGCCATTTCCTTCTTCAGGGGAGATTCCCCACCCAGGGATTGAACCTGCATCTCCTACATTGCAGGTGGATTCTTTACCACTGAGCCACCTGGGAAGCCCCAGTCAACACAGTGCATGGCACTTAATAAGTACACAAGCATACGTTAAATCCAGAGTCAACAAATTAGTGGTCCACAGGTCACTAGTTTTTTGTAAAGTTTTACTGGAACATATTCATATTCATCATTTACATGCTGTCTATGATTGCTTTCTATTTACAACAGCTTTGAGTAGTTGTAACAAAAACCATGTAGTCTATAAAGCTGAAAATATTTGCTCCTTGACTCTTTCCAGAGTTTCCCAATTCCAATTCCTGAATAAACAATAAAAAAAATAACTATTATGATAGTGATAGCTCAATTTTATTTACTTTCTTCTTCTTTTTTTGGTATAGAGAGGAACTGATTTTCAAAGAAATATAGCAACTTAGTGAAAATCACCCAGCAAGGTGGTGATAGGAATTCTCTTATCCCCATTTCCACCCCATATTCCTTCTTGCACTTAAAGAACTTTGAAAGAGGTCATTTCTTTCAGGAAGCCTGTTTATCTTGGGGTCCCATAACACAGTTGCTATTTTTTTTCAACTGATTGGCTTTCAATTCAAATTGAACTTACTAAAATCAGACATTGGGACTTTCCTAGCAGTCCAGTGGATAGGACTCCATGCTTCACTGCAGGGGGCGCAAGTTTGATCCATGGTCAGGGAACTAAGATCCCACAACATGGCCAAAAGAAATTAAAATTATAAAAATAAAATCAATAAAATCAAACATTATCATTTGGGACTTTGAAGATGATTAAAAGTTGTACATTGTTTAGTTCATCTCAAGAGCCCTACCCCAAAATAATCTTGATAAAAATTTGGCCCAGATAGCCCCCACACTGTGCCTCTCTCTCTCTGAGAGCAGCTTGCTCTGAAGTCGGTGTGCACAGAAAACCTCCTCAGGGGGAGTGTCCCTGGGCTGGAGCCTTGGCCTCTGAAAGTAAGTTCAACAAAAGCCTCAGGGTCACCCAAGTTATCAGTCAGTTTGCAGGTTAAAAGCTGAGGAGCACAGGCAAACTGGCAGCTACAAATTTGTTTTCCAGAGAGATAGTTAAACTGAAAAAAGTATTTTACTTCTACAACACCCTGGCTCACTTATGGATAAGCTCTAAAGAGACACTTTTACAAAGTGAATTTGATGTGTAGCTTTGTTCTAGTCACTTCTATCCCCAGAACACTCTTGCTATTAAAATAAAAAGTAAAGTTTGAACTAAAACATTAAAAAGGTAAAGTATATGCAAGTAACTCAAGAGAGAAAAGGTGAATAAGCAGGATTTCCACGACTTTATCACTGAGGTTGAAGAAAGACAGCATCGAACATGCATAAATGGTTTCTCCCAGTACGTTGTGTTGTCTGCCCTTCCTCTATGTAACCCTCACAAAGCTATTTTGTTACAAACAAGAAACTTTCACAAACAGAATTATTTTCTCACCCAGATGTTATGTTGGTTTATTTGCAGAGATCCAATGTCCTTTGTTGATCTAAAAATGAACCTCCAAACTATACTAAAAGTCACTGAATTAAAAAAATATGCTTTAGGGTTTGGAGTTGACAAAAAATAGCAACTAAATTTGAACTATTGGAGATTTTTGCTGTTAATTATTTTGACTATTTAACATCTTATTCAATTTAAGCTGAATTTATTTCCTTCTTTCTTAAATGGCTCTGGGATTGAGAGCAAGTCTCAAACTTGAGGCAGAATTTTATGGCCAAGTTACAAAAGCCTGACAAAGTTTATAATGTGAATGCCAACGTCATGTTACACAACATAGTATGATGTAATCATACTATCTCTTATGTGGGAAATAAATATTTTTCCAGTAATATATATGTTTATGAAATTCCCACATTGAAATAAAGCACATTTGCTGGTTATTTACTGTGAATAACCAGTATTTCTATATCAAGGGGATAGAGGGAATATAGAAACTCAATCAGCACGTGCCTGAGAGATGCAAACACAAGTGATGGCCAGCTTGTCTGGTTTCCTCATTGAAACCAACTGGAAACTTCCCACAACAAGCAACTTCCATTTTGTAAGTATTAATTCATCAAAGGGATTAAAAAAGAGGGAGAAAAAGGCTGAAGCCTGACCACATAAAATAGGAAAAATAACATAACACTCCAGTTGTCCCATACAAGGAAGATACAAAATAAAACCGAAAATAGCTTCAGGGAGATACTATACAGACCCTGGTGTTCCTTCATGTTGCAGTTGAGCAGGAAAAAAAAAATGGGGAGAATATAAGATCTGGTCCTTGGATTCATAGAGTCCCATCCCAGTAACCTCGGTATTGGTTCAGAGTTTTCCCATTTTTTTCTTATCCTTGGCAGGACCTCTCTGACCATTTCTTATCTTCTGGAAAGTAGATCACTCTTACTATTTACCACCACAGAGAAGTTAACCCATGGCCCACTCTCCTTTCTGTTCTGTCTTTTAAATTCTAAGCTTGTCCACTTTCTCAGCTCGTCTCCCCACAAAGACCTTTTCCTGGGAGGGTGTGTGCATACAGTTTTTTCTTACTGTCATCATTTTAATAGTTCACAGTTATATAGCACTTTCCATTTTCCACACTCAAACATGCCACAGCACCTCTATGCAGTAGTATTATTATTCTCAATTTATTCAGGAAATGAAGCAAGTTTTAACAGACTCACTTTTTCTATACATGATCCATTCCCAGCCCCATCCCAACAAAAGGATTTATTATAACTTCACATTTATAAGCATTACATCAACGACTTTCTCATATAAGCACAATTTATTCCTTTTGACAGCAAATCTCCATTTAACCAGTTGGTAAGAAATACCACTCAAAAAACTTACATGTCATACAGGATAGTCAATGCAAGTTACTTCTTAAAGGGCCAAATATAAATGTCAATATCTGTTATTTTATAATTATGTAATATAGTTTTCTCTCATTGAGTCTAGCAATTTTCCTCCTTATTCCTTTCAAGCTATTTGCTGTCACTTCCTATTTTAGTGGGCCTGCCTCTTACAGTCCCATCTGTTTCAAATACCCAGGAGTCATAAAACTAAGAATTAGACAACTATGTTTATTAAAAACTGCATGTTAGGACTTCTCTGGTGGGCCAGTGGTTGGCAAACTGCCTGCCAATGCAGGGGACACGGGTTCAATCCCTAACCTGGGAAGATTCCAGGTACTATAGAGAGTCTGTGCAGTGCAACTAAAGATTCCACGTGACACAACAAAGACTCATGAACTGCAACTAAGACTCCAGGCAGCCAAATAAATGAGTCTTTAAAAAAAAAAAAACTGCATGCTAGATAAGATTCAATGGATGACATAGGAATTATTGTTAATAGGTTTGGTGCAGAGATCTCAACTATTTCACTTTTCAAAGAAAGCCCTTTTCAATTTTTCCATCCAGGATCATGTTAAAAAATGAAAATCTGAGGTTTCCCAAGTCTAAACTTCAGCTAAGCCAGGTGTTTGTGAACTTTGATTCCCATTTTCCTTCACATCTACCCAGTTTCTTGTATCCTCCTAGGACTTACCTGCAGACAGGTCTCAAAACAGAGTAGGAATCTATGAAGAGTATTACTTTTTTGCCCAGTATATTGGTATTACGTTAAATCACAGCAATTTGAACAATATACTCCAGACACCCAAAATTACTTTGAGTAATAGTTCAATGAGAAAATGGGGGGAAAAAATCAAAGTTGATAACTGATGCAAAAACAAAGCATTACTTACTTTAAGGAGAGGAAATTTCACTGGAATAGAAGTCAAGAAATCTGATTTTAATGCTAACTAGCTATGTGATCTTAGCTAAATCACTTGATATATCTAGTTCAAATAGTCTATTTTTGCTTTTAGTTAACTGACATGATTGAACAATATGAATTTTAAGGTTCCATTCAGCTTCCCAAATACCCTGGCATCCAGGGTTTGACAAGCAAAATCTGTGAAGTGTATGACATCTAGTGGCTTCTAAGTTTATGTACATCCTGACTATCTAACAATTTCAATGAAGTTACTGTAGATTACTACAATTTTACACACACAAATATTTAGAATTTTAAAAGATAGAGCACTCTAAAGAATCATCTAGTTCAGCGTCCTCATTTTACACTCGTGACAACAGAACCAAGAGTGGTCATATTCTTGCTTAATTAAGGACCCACAACTAAAGCTTACCCAAAGTCTGTTGATTCTAAATCCAGTGTGTTTGTCTTCTTTATTTTTATGTTCCCCACAAATGCCAAAGATGGCAAGAAATAATTCTATAAAAGATCAAGAAGGATTTTATTCCTTTATACAAGATTATGTCAGTGAAAAATTAATCAGTTGATCTAAGAAAGAAATGGAAAATTTTATCCAAGCCAAATTGAGGATTATAACCTGGAATAGCCTTTCAGAAAGCTCTGAAAACTATTTTGCATGTTAGAAGTCAAAGCACAGTTATATATGTTTTTGAGACAGCCTGTACCTTAAATGGGGCTTCCCAGGTGGCAGTAGTGGTAAAGAACCTCCCTGACAATGCAGGAGACATAAGAAACACGGGTTCGATCCTTGGGTCAGGAAGATCCCTTGGAGGGGAGTATGGCAACCCACTCCAGTATTCTTGCCTGGAGAATCCCAAGAACAGAGAAGCCCAGCGGGCTACAGTCCATAGGTTGCAAAGAGTCGGAGACGACTGAAGCAACTTAGCACACACACATACATTAAATGAGCTATGCATGCCTGGTGGCTCAGAATTGGCCTGCAATGCAGGAGACCCAGGTTAGATCCCTGGGTTGAGAAGATTCCCTGAAGAAGGGAATGGCTATCCATTCTTGCCTGGAGAATTCTATGGAGAGAAGAGCCTGATGGGCTACAGTCCATGGGATGGCAGAGTCAGACACAACTGAGTGATTAAGCACACACGCATGCACAGTAAATGACATAGATAGTTTGCACAATCCAAATCTGTAAATACAAAATGGCAGATCATTGTGACCCTTTACAAGATTGTAAGCAGATAAGTGGTGGCGGGGGGGTCTCCCGAGGAAGGGAACCAGAAATGGCTTTCTTGACAAAAGAGTATCCATTTTGGCCTAAGCCGTTTTTGTGATCTAAGCCTGAACACAATGTTTGCCCTTGAATAGGTCAAAGTAATAAATGATTTTAAGGGGGGGAATGCAGAAACTACGGAAGAGCAGTCAAGAAACAATAGTGTAACCTTGGGTCAGGGTCCTGGTTCCACAAGGGACATACATAACATATCTTTAAGGTCTACAGGAACTTAGGCCCCCACCCAGGCAGAGGATGGAATTATGACTTCAGTCAACCTTTGCCCCAGTTCTATGCTGAATTCTCCTCTGCTCAAGCCTCTTCATGAATACGCATGTTGTTGTTATTGTTTAGTTGCTAAGTCCTGTAATACTCTTTACCACCCCTTGGACTGTAACCCACCATGCTCCTCCGTCCATGCGATTTCTCAGGCAAGAATATTGGAGTGGGTTGCCAATTCCTTCTCCAGGAGATATTCACAACCCAAAGATTGAACCTGAGTCTCTTGCTTGGCAAGCAGATTCTTCATCCCTGAGCCACGGAGGAAGCCTATTTGAATATGCATGTACCCTTAGCTTAAAAATCCCCAATTTGGGGATTTCCCTAGTAATTCAGTGGCTATGACTCCATGCTCCCAATGCAGGGGGCCAGGGTTCAATCCCTGGTCAGGGAACTAGATCCCACATGCTGCAACTAAGACCCAGCCCAGCCAAATAAATTTTAAAATAAGAAGGGAGTTTGGAGGAGAATGGAGACAGGTAGATGTATGGCTGAGTCCCTTAACTGTTCACCTGTCTGGGGAGACACTGCTTTGGTAGAGATCCTCAGAGTTCTCCTTACTTCCTTCAAGCAAATCCTTCCTTCTCTTGATCTTCAGCTTGGTTGTGTCAACTGGCTCGACACCCACCAAGAATACAGTTAGGTAAAAGATCAAAAAGATGCTCTTTTTGCATCAAGAAAGTTGGGTCTTTTTGGTTGAACCAGTATTTCTACCAATAGGGAGGTTTCAGTTCAGTTCAGTCGCTCAGTGGTGTTCAACTCTTTGCAACCCCATGGACTGCAGCATGCCAGGCTTCCCTGTCCATCACCAACACCCAGAGCTTGCTCAAACTCATGTCCATCAAGTCCATGATGCCATAGGGAGGTTTGGTTGATGCATAACGCAGCTGATGCACAGTAGAGGGGTAAGAGGAGGCCAAAGGACAGGGAAAAACATGTTATGTGTAAATGTTCCTTGCCTTAGAATGAGTTTTTATTTCATCAATCATTATGTGTCATCGTAACTGTTAGTAATTATCACACTGTTTATAATGGTCATCTATTTGTTAAAATTTCTCCATTAGCCATGAGATTTATGAGATTAAGAACCCCAGGTCTCACTCATTTTTGTGGCCCTTGTTATTGTTGTTCAGTGGCTAAATAATGTCTAACTCTTTGCATCCCCATGGGCTGCAACACACCAGTCTCCTCTGTCCTCTATCTCCCAGAGTTTGCTCAAATTCATGTCCACTCAGTCAGTGATGCTATCTAACCATCTCATCCTCTTCTATCCCCTTTTCCTTTTGCCTTCAATCTTTCCGAGCATTGGGGTCTTTTCTAGTGAGTCGGCTTTTTGCATCAGGTGGCCAAAGTATTGGAGCTTCAGCTTCAGCATCAGTCTGTCCAATGAATATTCAGGGTTGATTTCCTTTAGGATTGACGGTTTGATCTCCTTTCAGTCCAATGGACTCTCAAGAGCCTTCTCCAGCACCATGATTCGAAAGCATCTTCAGTGCTCAGCCTTCTTTATGGTCCAACTCTAAGACACATGCATGATGACAGGAAAAACCATAGCTTTAACTATATGGACCTTGGTCAGCAAAGTGATGTCTTTGCTTTTTAATATGCTCTCTAGTTTTATCATAGACAAATGAGTGCAATTGAACGGTAGTTTGGTGGTCCTAATACCTAGAGTTAAATTGAGCCTATCACTAATGCCTAAATATATATATTCACCATCTACCATTTAACTACCTATCAACCAAGGATTAACATACTGTCAATGTATCTTTTTAAAAATATAACGGAGAGCAATTTTATAAAATAAAAATTTAATCATGTACTATATGTGTAGCCAAAAGAAGACAAATTTATTGGATAGTTTTTCCTACTTTCTGTTGGAAAACCACCTGTCTCCATTCTTCATTACATGGTGGGGGCAAGCAGTGGCAATTTTCCTCAACTCCAAAAGAGATTCAACACCAGAAATTCATGATCCAAGCTTGGTTAATCCTTTTGTCTTCCCCATTTTTCTGGGTGTGCCTGTGAGGGTATTTCTGGATAAAAATAACATTTGAATGAGTAGACTAAAGCATATTGCTCTTCCCTAATGAAAGTGGACCTCATCTAACCAATTGAAGATCTGAATAGAATCAAAAAGCCAAGTAAGAGGAAACTCCTTCTGCCTGATTGTTTGAGGGGGGGACATTGGTCTCTTCCTGCCTTCAAAGTCAAAATAAAAAACCAGCTCTTCTTGGATCTCAACTCTGCTGACTCTCAGACTGGAACTTATACTACTGACCCTTCTGGGTCTCCAGCATGCTGAGGACTTCTCAGCCTCCATAAGTGCAAAAGCCAACTGGTAGCTCAATCATAAAGAATCCGCCTACAATGCAGGAGACCTGGGTTTGATCCCTAGGTCAGAAAGATCCCCTGGAGAAGGAAATGGCAACACACTCCAGTATTCTTGCCTGGGAAATCCCATGGACAGAGGAACCTGGTGGGCTACAGTCTGTAGGGTCTCAAAAGAGTCAGACATGACTTAGTGACTAAACAACAGCAACAGCAATTCCTTACAATAAATCCCTCTCATGTGCTCTCTCTCTATATATACATATGTGTGTGTGTGTGTGTGTGTGTACATCCTGTTGTTTCTGGTCTCTGGAGAACCGTAATACAGAGGATATGTATATACATCTATATGCATATATATATTCCTATGTGAAAAAGGAACTGAAAAAATAGGTTTTTTTCATAATCATGTAATCATAATTCCATCACTTGGTAGGAAATCTTCAGTTTGGAAAAAAATTCTCTGACTATACAATTCAATTAGAAGACAAGGTGGTCCCTTACCAACAAACACTCAAGGTCCAAGGAGGACCTCCCAGTTGCTGCCCTGTTGGTTTGATGATGCTCAAAGGCTGCACAGATGTAACTTCATCCTTTTAGACCCTTGTTCTCAACTGTGAGTGATACTGCCCCCACAGGACATTTGGGAAGGTCTGGAGACATTTTTGGTTATCACAACTAGAAGAGTGCTACTGATATATAGTAGGTTGAGGCCAGGGATTCAGCTTAGCAACCTGCAGTGCATAGAACAGCCCCATACAACAAAGAGTATTGGGCCCCAAATGTCAATAGTGTCGGGGCTGAGAAAATCCTGCTTTAGACAGCTTTCACTATCTGAGTGAGGTAACAAATCAAAGTCAAGCAGTCATTCACTTAGTGAAAATAAATTCAAGCTTCTTCATAGGTGATCAGGCTCCTGGCAGGAACAGCTGACAACCATAAACTGGGTAACTTGAAGAAACTTTACTAAAAGGACTATTTCCAAAGGCATGGGCATAATGTAAGGAAATCACAGGAAACAATGCAAGATTTAAGACTAGCAATAATACCACTCTTACTTGTAAAGTGGGTATGGGAGGGAGCATCTCTCTAACCACTGATTTCAGAGAGTTGTTCAAGGAAAACATCCTGACCAGGGTATGACATTTGGTCAAGGGATACATTCTGCCCATGAAGACCCTATAAGGAAGAAACCAGGAGAATACGTACTCTTTTCACTCTCCTCATCCCTTCTGATCTCCAGCTGGCAGTTCTCATTGGCTGAATCCAAAGGGCATTGAGAAGGCAAGATCACTTGATGAAGGTCATTGGCTTAGTCCATTCGGGTTGCTATAACAGAATACCATAGGTTGGGTGGCTTATAAACAACAGAGGTTTTATTTATTTCTCACAGTTCTGGAAACCAGGAAGTATAAGATCAATGCACCTGCAGATTCAGAGCTTTATGGATGGCTGTCTTCACACTGCATCCTCACATGGCAGAAAGGGTGAGGGAGCTCTCTGGGGTCTCCTTTATAAGGACACTAATCCCATTCATGAGGCATTCACCCTCAATACCTAATCACTTTCTGAAGGTCTCATCTCCTAATACCATAACATTGGGGGTAAGAATTTCAACATGCGAATTTTAGGGGGACACAAACATTCAGTCTCTAATAGTAAGCCTCCAAGTCAGACCCAGGGGAAGAGTAGGGAGTGTAATAAAAGTCAGAAACTCTACAACACAGTCCATCCATTTTGACCCTCAGTATACATTCTTGTCTTTAATTCAAATGAAAATTTTGTGTCTCCAGCATACATCAGTCGTTTCATTCTTGTTGATATCATTCATTAATGTTCCCACCTGAAAACTAAAAGTTAGCTGGCATCAATATTCTTCATAAATGGAGAAAGGTGGAAAGGAGCGGGAAGAGAAACAGTTAAACTATATCAAGCATAACTGCTACAATTCCTACTTCAGTAGCTGTTCACTAGCCTGAAGTTGGTAATCATAGCTGTCTTCTTCCCTCACTCATTTCAAGTTCCCTTTACCTTCTGATCGTATTTCAGCTGGATTATTTATCCAGTAGGAAGAGCCAAATATTTATTTCCATAGGAGATGAGCCTTTGCTGGTCTTATTTTTATTGGATTGCTACAGTTTCACTCTGAATAGGACTATCTGTCATTGAAGTGTCATGAGGTACTCCAGTGACTCTCTTGGTTCTAAAGATAATATTCATTACATCCACTATAGGGTAGAAACTCAATTCATCACTAATAAACAGGATGAGGCATCCTTGCTAGTAATGTGGGAAGTGGGGCTGGGGAAGTAAAACTAGATCCCATAAGGAGGACCAGATTTCTCTGCCTCCAGCTTCACACCACAACAACCCACTCTCTTGGGTACATTCCTAAAACAATCTATCAGATTAGATCTGGTAGACCTAATCCTTCTGATGGCTCCTCACTTGTCCTGAAAAAAAGTCCAGACTCACTATACATAGGTCATCATCTCTAAATTCTGCCTCTCTGTCCAGTACGTTTTTTTAAAACCACTACCCCATTTATTTGTGACCCCTTTTAGATACATAATTTTAAACATCCTTTGGTTTGGTTTTGTTGTTTGTCATGTGCCGAGATCACTCTTCACTTGCAAGATTGTCATTTCACGAAAAAAGATTAGAATTATGATCCCAGTTACACTGCACATAAAAAAGAAAATAGGTAAAAGAACCCATTCATTCTTGAAAACCTTTCTGGAACAATTAACCAATAAATATACAGTGGACGTGAGTCTGAGCAAACTCTGGGAGATGGTGACGGACAGGGAAGCCTGGTGTGCTGTAGCTCATGGGGTCGCAAAGAGTTGGACACAACTTAGCGACTGAAGAACAACAACAGCAAAACACAAGCTATGAATTAAAGCCTTAGTAAAGGTGAACTGGCTAATACAGTAACATATAAAACAATGTTTCTGATTTCAATTAGCTTTATAAAGAATATAATAACAGTTACAAATGATAAAAGATACAAACACTAAGATCAACATAACAACAGAAGTGCCCTCATATGCTTTCCTGTGAGAGTCTGTGGCTGCCAGGAAATAACCTAGTGTTACGGTAATGCAGTTTGGAATAGTGGAAAAAAGACAAATTTCGGAGACAAATGGACCTGTGGTCCACCCTTAGTCCTGTTTTACTAACTCTGTAACAATGACCAAATCATTGAACCTCCCTAAATCTGTTTCCTCAAGGATGAGGTACCATACAGGATAATAATGGGGATTAAGTAAATTGTAGTAGTTGTTATGAAGGTGAGATTTCCACTTGGAACACAGATGTTTAAACACAAAGCACCTAGGCTGGAGCCCCCTGAGATGTAAATGGTCATCCTACAGCCAGGGGGCCCCTGAATGGTGAGGAACTGGGGAAGTGCTGCTCCTTGAGGGCAATGCTCAGATAAAAGAAGCAGACTGCAGAGGATCCAGAGAAGGAAAGGACCCACACAGGCGAGGGAAGGAGAATATTAGAACACTGCCTAATTCATCAAGTGTCTCTATTCGCCATCTCTGTCATTCCCCCATGTACTTTCTATAAAGGCAACTGCAAATGCTTAAAATAAGGAACATTCTGGAATTCATCTCAGGAACATACTAGAAGATAGCAGCTGAGAAGAGTCACACCTCACACTCCATCTTGGAGGAAGAAAGTCCTCTGGGAAGCAAGTAGCTTCTGGTATTGTAAGTGAAAAGGGAAGTAAGCTGAATCCTATGGGTCTGCACAGAAAAAGGGAGAGGCGAGAAACACTGAAAATGTGACCTTCATTGCCACGAGGCATATTAAGGTCCCCAACATTTGATTAACTTCCAAGAAAAATATATACCCAACAAATGCTCTAGATACAAATACCAGTTATGAGTTTGCTAAGGCCTTATGCTGGGTATTGAGAAACGGCAAGATCTAGGTGGATTTGAAGGAATAAGTTCATGACCAAGTGAGCAAGGCCATGATACAGAAAAACACTCTGTCACCTCTCCTGGGGTTCATCCATTTCACTGGAATTTACAAGGGCAGAGAAGAAGCAAACTGGAAAGTTACTAGGGTCTAAGTGGTGAAAGTCCTTTAATGCTAGGATAAGGACAACCATTGCTCTGCTGCTGCTGCTAAGTCGTTTCAGTCGTGTCAGACTCTGTGCGACCCCATAGATGGAAGCCCACCAGGCTCCGCCGTCCCCGGGATTCTCCAGGCAAGAACACTGGAGTGGGTTGCCATTTCCTTCTCCAATGCATGAAAGTGAAAAGTGAAAGTGAAGCCGCTCAGTCGTGTCCGACTCCTAGCGACCCCATGGACTGCAGCCTACCAGGCTTCTCCGTCCATGGGATTTTCCAGCAAGAGTACTGGAGTGGGGTGCCATTGCCTTCTCCGACCATTGCTCTAGGCAACGAAAAGTCACTGTAAGGTTCTCAGCAAAGAAGAGAGATGACGAAACTGAAGATTAATTCAGGGGGATTTTTTAGGATAGTCCCTAATGAATCTAGACGAAACCTGAGAGGGTAATTAGCCAGAACATTCATTTCCCAAACATGACTAGCTTTTATAGCCCTTCAGAGTCTGCAAAGTACATTTCATACATCTAGTTTCATTGCATTCTCCCAACAAGTTCCAGAATCATGTGCTATTCTTATCCTCATTTTACAGCCGAGGAACATGAAGACATCAGACAGGCTCTGGAAGGATCTTCCTGAGAGAGTCGCTGCTTCAGTTTTTCCATGCACTAAACATTAGGCCGGGGCACTCTGGCAAGTGTTGTCAAATGGAATAATATTTGTTCTCTACAGTCTTTTTCAGCCAAAATGTTCTGGATAGTAGACAGACAGCAAAGATACACACGGACTATACAGCTCTACTGTATGGTAGGACTAGGACTGGTTAGTTTTAGAACTAGGTCTAGGTAGCCAGAGCTTCACCAGTTGTCCCAAATTCCACTCCTCTCTGCATGGTTTTGTAATTGTATTTAAAAGTGTACAGGGAGTAACTTTTTTGACTTTTATGGTTTATCCAGAGATTTCACCAGCTATGTGATCTTAAGTAGAATTTTGACTGTTAAAAACATTTTTTTAAAATTAGTACATGTTATTGACCAACAAGTCAAGGATATAGGTCTTTATTACAAAGAGACTATGTTCTTTCATAAAACTGCAGTAGAGAAACAATTCAATTATATTACTGCAAACCCAAAGGTGAAGAAACTAATTACATTTTAAAAACCCCTGTGTCTGAACTCTCAGTCTCTGGGAAGCAGGTATTCTTAGGAGATCCGAACAGAAGGAGAGGAGCTTGAAAAATACACTTCAAGTCTTAGTGTTAGAAATCAGCAGTTGTCACACTGAAAATAAAACAAGAGAAGACAAGCTGATGAAGCTGCAGAAAGAGAGTTTTTTTAAGAAAAAATTATTAGGGTGGAGGCAAGAAAGCAAAAAGTATATCTTTAAGAAAAGAACAGATGCCGGAGTCCTGCCCCAGCTGGTCAGGGTTCCCTCAGGATGGACGGCGTCGGCGATACGAATGAGAAGACATAGGGAGTCGTGGTGTTTGTCGGCGATACGAATGAGAAGACATAGGGAGTCGTGGTGTTTCCAAGTGTCTTCTGACTTTATTGTTTTTAAGACAGTTTTTATATTTTTTGTGGTACATAGAAACAAATGTAAAGTATAGAATCATACCAATTCAGCTTAGTGGGCATACCAAGTTAGCTTAATGGGCATATGAATTCAGCTTAATGGGCCTATCAATCCAGCTTAATAGGCCAGCAGTTTTTGACCTTCATTGAAACTGTTTGCCTGTTTTTAGTTACAAAAAGCCTCATTTTGTTTACATCATCTTCCGGCCTGGGGGCCTGCTAACATCTTGTGACTCTCCTATTGATAAGGGTTGATCAGTCAGAACGCTTTTGTATCAGGCACAGCAGGAAAGAATTTATCAATAGAAAGTTTCAAGGTAAAACCTGTTTTCGGTAATTTACTCTACGCCTTGAGCTTAACAGAAAAGAATGTGGTCCCAGAAGGTCAGCAAGCTGAAGGTCAGCTCTAAGTAAGAATCATCAGTTAAATCAACAATTGTCTTATTATTTGTATTAAAGCTAAACTTCTATTTATATAAATCTTTTAACTATTATACTTTCATTATATAGGCTAAATAAGTTGAGTAAAAACATAGTGAGTAAATATAGACTAAGTAACAGTTTCATAAAGCAATATTCCTTATATTTCCTAACAAGCCTTTCTTTTCTACAAAGGGCTCTGTGCCCATTGGGGCTTTCTGTGCAGAGGCTCTCAATGCTGTTTTATTACTAGGGAGCAGTTATGCACATTAGCTCCAAAGGCACAGGTACATTTATTAAACAAACCAATATGCTAGCAAGAGGAATTTAGATTAGCATACTCTATATCTCAGATAATTTTATTTAGGGTGCTACCGTTCAGGGGCCTTGTTGATTTGAGATTTGAGATTGATCTATTTTAGAAGAGAATCAGGAAAAACCTTTTTTCTAAGTCACAGAAAATAAGAAGAGGTTTATTGTAGCAAACATCAGAAAGACAGATATCATCTTTAAGGTGAGTGCTGGGGCAGCCTCTCGAGAATCCCTGAGGCCTGAGAAGCCGTGCTGAATCAGCCCTTTACCTCATGACTCTGTCGTGGGTGGGATCTCGTGAGCTGGCTCCTGGCAAACAGATAGATAGAAAAGGGACTAACCTCAAAAGGTAGAAGAGAACTAAGGTGTTCTTCAAAAAAGCAGCAGAAAATGAGGAAGTGTGTTAGATGTTATTTGTCAAAATAATTAGATCCACAGAAATAAAATATAACAGGATGGGAAGCAAAGCGACTAAACAAACTGAAATAACTCATAAGAAACTAGGATTTAAACACCACAGAGTGCCTTCTGCAAGGTGTAGACAGACTTTCTATTTTGGAGACACCCACTCAAGACTGACACTGTCAAATCAAAACACTCATAGAACATTTAGACAGTTTTGAAAAGTAAACTAGAAATGCTGATGTAAAATACTCAAAGAGTTAATTTTGAGTGAGCTTCAACTTGACAAAGTTATTGTGCTTGTGCGTGAGTAAACATATGGTTTTATATATATATATATATTTTTTTTTTCACACACTTATGTACATGTATATTATATACAAAATAAATCTGCATCAGCATTATCTTCTGTCTCAGTTCAGTTTAGTTCAGTCACTCAGTCGTGTCCAACTCTTTGCGCTCTCATGGGCTGCAGCACACCAGGCTTCCCTGTCCATCACCAACTCCCAGAGCTTACTCAAACTCATGTTCATCGAGTTGGTGATGCCATTCATCCATCTCACCCTTTGGCATCCCCTTCTCCTCCCACTTTCAATCTTTCCCAGCATCAGCGTCTTTTCAAATGAGTCAGTTCTTCACATCAGGTGGCCAAAGTATTGGAGTTTCAGCTTCAACATCAGTACTTCCAATAAATAGTCAGGATTGATTTCCTTTAGGATGGACTGGTTAGATCTCCTTGCAGTCCAAGGGATTCTCAAGAGTCTTCTCCAACACCACAGTTCAAAAGCATCAATTCTTTGGCGCTCAGCTTCTTTATAGTCCAACTCTCACATCCATAAATGACTACTGGAAAAACCATAGATTACTAGATGGACTTTTGTTGACAAAGTAACACTAACGTCTCTGCTTCTTAACACGCTGTCTAGGTTGGTCATAGCTTTTCTTCCAAGGAGCACGCATCTTTTAATTTCATAGTTGCAGTCACCATCTACAGTGATTTTGGAGCCCCCCCCCCAAAAAAAAAAACCAAAGTCTGTCACTGTTTCCATTATTTCCCCATCTATTTGCCATGGAGTGATGGGACCAGATGCCATCTCAGTTTTCTGCATGTTGAATTTTAAGCCAACTTTTTCACTATATTCTTTCACTTTCATCAAGAGGCTCTTTAGCTCTTCTTCACTTTCTACCATCAGGGTGGTGTCATTTGCATATCTGAGATTATTGATATTTGTCCCAGCAATCTCGATTCCGGCTTGTACTTCATCCAGCCTGGTATTTCACATGTTGTACTCTGCACATAAGTTAAACAATCAGGGTGACAACATACAGCCTTGACGTACTCCTTTCTGATTTGGAGCCAGTCTGTTGTTCCATGTCTAGTTCTAACTGTTGCTTCTTGACCTGCATACAGATTTCTCAGGAGGCAGGTCAGGTAGTCTTGGATTCCAATCTCTTTAAGAATTTTCCACAGTTTGTGGTGATCCACACAGTCAAAAGCTTTGGCATAGTCAATAAAGCAGAAATGGATGTTTTTCTGGAACTCTAGTGCTTTTTCAATGATCCAATGGAGGTTGGCCATTTGATCTCTGGTTCCTCTGCCTTTTCTAAATTCAGCTTGAACATCTGGAAGTTCGCGGTTCATGTACTGTTAAAGCCTGGCTTGGAGAATTTTGAGCATTACTTTGATAGCATGTGAGATGAGTGCAATTGTGCAGTAGTTTGAGCAATCTTTGGCATTGCCTTTCTTTGGGATTGGGATGAAAACTGACTTTTTCCAGTCCTGTGGTCACTGGTGAGTTTTCCAACTTTGCTGACATATTGAGTGCAGCACTTTCACAGCATCATCTTTTAGGATCTGAAATAGCTCAACTGGAATTCCCTCACCTCAAATAGCTTTGTTTGTAATGATGCTTCCTAAGGTCCACTTGACTTCGCATTCCAGGATGTCCGGCTCTAGCTGAGTGATCACCCCATCGTGGTTATCTGGGTCATGAAGATCTTTTTTGTATAGTTCTTCTGTGTATTCTTGCCACCTCTTCTTTGTATCTTCTGCTTCTGTTAGGTTCATACCATTTCTGTCCTTTATTGTGCCCATCTTTGTATGAAATAGTCCCTTGGTATCTCTAATTTTCTTGAAGAGATCTCTAGTCTTTCCGATTCTATTGTTTTCCTCTATCTCTTTGCATTGATCACTGAGGAAGGTTTTCTTATCTCTCCTTGCTATTCTTTGGAACTCTGCGTTAAGATGGGCAGATCTTTCCTTTTCTCCTTTGCCTTCAGCTTCTTTTCTTTTCTCAGCTATCTGTAAGGCCTCCTCAGACAACCATTTTGCCTTTTTGCATTTCTTTCTCTTGGGGATGATCTTGATCACGACCTCCTGTACAATGTCACGAATCTCCATCCATACTTCTTCGGGCACTCTATCTATCAGACCTAATCCCTTGAATCTATTTGTCACTTACACTGTATAATCCTAAGGGATTTGATTTAAGTCATACCTGAATGGTCTAGCGGTTTTCCCTACTTTCTTCAATTTCAGTCTGAATTTGGCAATAAGGAGTTCATGATCTGAGCCACATTCAGCTTACTTTTGTATCTATGATTCTGCATGATGATTGGTATCATTTTCAACAATATTTATAATTTTAACCATATTTTTTCAGATATAAAATGATCTCTAGGGTGAATTGCAAAGAAATCAGAACGAAAAAATTCTTATCAGTAGGGACTATTTATCTGATAGCTCTAAGGACTTCACACTAAAACTTAAATCAAGATTTATTTGAAAAGCATTATGTCACTCCAAATGTGACTGGCAAGTAATCTTTTCACATTAACAAATGCCTTATAAATGGTGTCACATTTTCCAAAGTGTAACAATTAGTTACACTCAATTCCATGTAACAATTAGTTTTGTTAGATGTTAGAAGTTAAGCATCCCTGCATCCCCTCCCTACCAAAATCCCCAACAACAACAACAAATAAAACAAAAACAAACATACCCAAAATCAAAAAACTCTCTTGGTCATTTTCAAGTGAAATAACACCCAAGTTTCTATACAGTAACTGAAAATACTGTCAAATGAATCACAAACAAGTTCTGCCTTAGAGATAACACTTGTTAGCACCTGTCATACTCATCATCTCCTTCTCAAGATGCCCACAGTCTATGGGGAAAGCTGTTGATCCCTGCAGCAGGATGGCTGTACCACATGACAGTCCCTCAGCTATTATGGATCAGACCAGGGGAGGCACCTGACCTGGTGCCAACCAAGGAACAACCAATCCATCCATAAGTTGGCCTGTGACTTACAATGATGTGCCCTGGTCATTAGACAACTACTTTGATACTCCCTCATAATTTGAACCAAGACACATGGAATAAACTGGCCAGCTGGTACTAGGAGGAACAAAAGACAAGACTAACTGAATCTTGTTACTAGTGGTGTGCTCGTCTCAAGTTCAGTTGCTCAGTCATGTCCAACTCCTTGAGACCTCGTGGGTGCCAGCCTCCTCTGTCCATGGGACTTCCCAGTAAGAATACTGGAGTGGGTAGCCATTTCCTCCTCCAGGGGATCTTCCCAACCCAGAGATTGAACCCATGTCTCCTGTATTGCAGGCAGATTCTTTACGATCTGAGCCACCAGGGAAGCCTCCTACTAGTTCAAAGACACAGCTTCCTGTTACAACAGAGTACCTCAGATTCTGATTACTCATCAAGCTACAGTCTTTGCAGCCTCCCACGAGGCCCAATTATCAATTTTCCTACAGTCTCTGCGGCCTAGCCTCACAGATGAGATTCCCATTTCCCTTTCTACTTCATGTAGCTTAAGGATAAATTCCTTATTAGTCAAAATCACCAAATGAGTCTCTTTGCAACCAAAGACCACCCCTCCTCCTTCTCACTGTAATCAAATTATTCTTACCTGGTTATGTTCCAGCTGAATGTTTTTTCTAAGATGTACCAACACCAAAGCAGGACTTTCTTCCATTGTTATATACCCTTTATACTTCCTTTTTTTTCCTCTAATGTTCTAACATGAGTGAATAAGACATTATTATAGATCATCTTGAATCTTCTCTAATTCATATTTCTAAAAAGTTGATTATGTGCAATCTTCCATTATTTGTAACATTTTTTGTAGCATAGCTCTTAAATAATTTTGTTTCATTTCTCAAAGCAGAGCTGTTGGGAATCACCGTCCTAGAAAGTATGTAGGGTACTAAGCATAATACTGGTTGTCAGTTAACATTTTTGTGTGGATGGTAAATACAAAAAAGTTGCATAACAGCATGGACTGAGATCTGCTGGAAGCTCCCATGTTTGCTTAGTTTTCAATGTGCACGCGATTAAAGTACCCCTTTCCTAACACCGGAGGGCACTGTGCCATCAGGATACTGCCAGCAACTGATTTTTTTTTTTTTTTTTTTTTTTTTTTGCAGCTGCTTTTACATTCCTGCACCACATTGAACCCTTCAGAAAAGCCTGCTCCTTTTTCTTTTTACCATTCTTAGGTCAGGACTGGTTCTGAGGTTAAACGAGAACAAGTTTCACGGCAGTAAGAACACTCTGTAATTTTTAGCCAATCTTATTTTGCCTCTGGGGCTTCCCTCGTGGCTCAGAGGGTAAAGAATCTGACTGCAATGTAGGAGACCCAGGTTTGATCCCTGGGTCAGGAAGATCCCAGGGAGAAGGAAATGGCAACCCACTCCAGTATTTTTGCCTGGAAAATCCATTGGACAGAGGAGCCTGGCAGGCTACAGTCCATGAGGTCACAAAGAGTTGGACACGACTGAGTGACTAAAACTGTTCTGCTTCTAGCAAATTCAGTATCTTGATCTTTCTTGGTCTCATTATTCTCATTTAAAATTTAGGTATAATTCAGGAAAACACTGCTAATGAGCACAATTAAACTGTTTTGCACTAGAAGCAAAGACTAGATTCTGCTGATTCTCATTGTGATTTAAATATGGTAGGTCAGATTGATTTACTTAAACCTATAAAATTGTGTCTAACTCCTAGAACTTCTTAAAGAAAACATCCACCAATAATCTACTCTAATTATAGACCTTCTTCTCAATCTCATTAGTATAGAGGCTTGGGCTTCTTTCTTTCACAATCCAGATTAAGAGGTAGTTTTTCAAGCAAGGATTGTCTCAACACTCATTAATTCCCTCAACATGTATTGAACATCAACTGTGTGCCAGGCTTTTATCTGCTAGATGCTGGCAAAAATACACAAGTTGTGCTTTTGTGAAGTTTTCAACCTGAGAAAATAATTTTTTAATTGTAAAACTGAAGTGGTTTTACAATTGTGCTATAAAGAGCGCTACAAAGCTACCAGAATATGCAACAGGGAGACTTACTGCATTCCAGTAAGAGTGGTCAAGAAATTGTCCCCAAAAGAATACGATTTCCGAGATCTAATAAGTAGTTGCTAAATAGGCAAAAATATGTGGGGCAGGCAGAGATGAGAATGAGAATAGCCTCAATAGGTAGACCTGAGAAATAATGTCATTAAGGTTGTAGCTCAGTGTACGGTGGGGAAATGAAAAAGCTGGGCAGTCAGAGGCCTTCAAAACCATGACTTTCTTTACACTGAAAGCCACTTAAAGAAAAGTTTTAAGCCATGATTATATTTGTATTTTTTAAAAAAGACTTCTCGCTTGTGGAAGGATAATAAAAGGAAATTCACTGAGAAATAGACTGCTGGCATGTGAAAAAAAATGAACCCAAGAAATCGGGTCAGGAGGCTACTGATTGAGCTTCATGAAAGGATGACCGTGAGGAGGCAAGCTGTCGAGGACTGATGTTTAGAAAGTATAATCCATGAAACTTGGTGGAGTACATAAACTGTAAACAAGCTCATTATGCTTTTGATTTCAAAACAGCGACTGTTTTAAATTGATTGATAAAATAAATGAAAATAGAGCCATTCGATTCCAAACACCGAGACCTCTGTGTGGGAGAATCCGCGGAGTCGGCGTGGTTATTTCCTTAAGTAAAGTTTCGTTGCATTTTCATAGTCTCTGTGGAAAAGATTCCTGATGCAATAGACCGGAGGTGGCGTGTAATAATAATGAATGTCCGAGGAAAGGCGCTCGTCCTTGGATCAACAAGGCTTAGGTCTTGGGAACTCTGGATTGCAAGAAGGAGGGCCTCGGTTCACCGCCATAGACTTGAGAGCCGGGAAAAGTCCGCAGAACTCAGCAGTCACGCCAGGTCAGGTAGCGCCGAAGGAGCAGGGAGCTCTGAACTCTACCATAGTGTTTTACCCTGGGCCAGGAACAGGTAACCGGAAACTTCCCGGAAGTTCAGACTTAGCGCGTTTTGCTCGCTACGGCGGCCGAAATGGCCCTGGAGTAATAGGCGGAGTCAGCCCGGAAGAAGGCGCACGCGCATTGCGGACTTCTGGGCTCCGGGGATGACCCTATCACCGGCCGGGCGTGACTGCAGGTTCAGTGTCTGTAGTTTCCTCTCCGGCCTCGCCGCAGCGTGATTTCCTAGAAGGGCTATCGCCAAAGACACTTTCCTATTGGTTTAGAGAAAGGAGGGCCCGCCATTCCGCGTTGTCAGTTAGCTGCCTGCTCTCCCATCAGGTTAGGGGGCGGAGTTTGGGCGCTTTCCGATTGCATCAGCTGTGGACCACGTGGCGCAAGCGCAGTGCTCCCAGGCGCCGCTGCCCACCTCTGCTTGGCGACCGCTGTCCTTTCTTCCTGGCCGTCGATTTTGTATTTAGTTTTCTCTTGGTGGTTTGTGGATGTCCGAGGAGCAGGCCAGTAGCCCTTCAGCGAAAATGGGAGACGAGGAGAAGCCGGTGAGTGGGCTGAGGGGAGCCCGGAGGCCGCCCTAGGGCTCTTGTACCCGTGTTGCCCAGCATGGGGAGAGGGAGGGGTGGAGGAACCCAGGGGGGCGATGGAACTCCCGGACAAGTCAGGGCCCCCTTTGGAGAGGAATCGCAGATTCATAAAGCAGGGAGGGGCCTTGCAGATCATCTCTGGGTCCATCCTTATTTTGTAGATGAGGACGCTGAGTGTCTTGCTCAGAGCCACACAACTAATTAGAAGCCGAGACAGAATTAGAAGCTAGAGCTTTGGACTTCTAGACTAGCGTCTTTGGCTCACTTTAATCGGGAAGAATGTTGCGGAGCCTCATTTAATTGTAAAATCACGAACGGGTACAAGACCCAGTTTATCTGCCCAAGTGTATAATAAACGGTGGAGACCACCCTACCTGGCAAACTCTAGAGAAGTTACACAGTCCTCTGCCCGATGCTGGAGGCTTGCCTTATCACACTGACAAACGTTCATCATTTCACGCGGAGAAGGCAGTGGCACCCCACTCCAGTACTGTTGCCTGGAAAATCCCATGGACAGAGGAGCCTAGTAGGCTGCAGTCCATGGGGTCGCTAAGAGTCAGACACGACTGAGCGACTTCACTTTCACTTTTCCCTTTCATGCATTAGAGAAGGAAATGGCAACCCACTCCAGTGTTCTTGCCTGGAGAATCCCAGGGACGGGGGAGGGACTGCCGTCTATGGGATCGCAGAGAGTCGGACACGACTGAAGCGACTTAGCAGCAGCAGCAGCAGCAGCAGCATTTCACGTCTGAACTTTATGCTTTAGTGGCATACTATGCTTGGGAACATCTTCCCAATCCTGTTCTGTGGGCCAGCTTTTGGGTTGAAAGTTCAGATCGCTTTTATGTAAATATATGTACACTTGCCCATCTTTGCTCTGTTTTCGTTGGGAATCAAGAATGGCTGCCCCGTCACGTTTCCGGTTGTTACAGGAAAGGTGAAGTGGACCTCAGGGTTCCAGAGAGGCCCATTTTAGTGTCCTGGCTCTACTGTTCACTGGGCCGTGCTTAGTCGCTCAGTCGTGTCCGAGTCTTTGCGATCCTATGGACTGTAGCCCACCAGGCTCCTCTGTCCATGGAATTCTCCAGGCAAGAGTACTGGAATGGGTTGCCGTGCCCTCCTCTAGGGGATCTTCCCGACCCAGGGATCGAGCCCAGGGCTCCCGCATTGCAGACGGATTCTTTATCGTCTGGGCCACAGGGAAACCCTGTTTACTAGCTGTATGCAAATGGAAAGTTACTTACTCTTTTTGAGCCAGTAGCCTCATTTGTCAAATGGAGAGGTGTTTTAGAACACAGAAAAAACCTTGATGTTAGTTCTCTCCCTTATCATTACTGCTTTCATTTAGCAGTATCCATGTGACCAAAACCATTTAATCCGAAAAACAGAATTACTTCCTTCTCTTTCATTTTGAATTTTCATAGATAGACCTGCAATTAATTTTGTATCCATCTTTTTACCTGAATACTTGGCTAGTTATTAATAATATTAATGTTCACTATTATATTCTATTATTATGTATTACTTATATATTATATGTAGTATATATTATATGTTATATATAATATATATTACATAATATTCACTATCATATTATAATTAATATAATATTAATCGTATAGTGAAGGCATGCAGGTAATCTTAGAATCCTGTCAGTGCTTTACTTGACTAGAATGGACTTAAGATGTATTCATTTTTCAACTCTTGGCTTGTAGATGAACCTTACAAGTTTTTTAAATCCTGAATCCCAGAGTAGGGAAAGTGTTAGCTCAAAAGGAAATTTGGAGTCTTATTTTTACAATTTGTTTTGTGTTTTAAATGATGCAAGTCATAAGTTTTATGAAATTGAAAAGAACAATCAAAATGTCCACAAGTGATAAATGGATAAATAATGAATGTTATTTGACAGTAAAAAGCAGTGCAGTACTGATACATGTTATGTGGGTGATCTTGAAATCATATACTGGCTTAAAGAAGCAAGTCACAAATGGCTTTATTGTATGATTCCATTTGTATGCAATGCCCAGAATAGGCACAGCTATAGAAACAGAAATATTAGTTGTTGCCAAGTGCTGGGGAGAGAGGGGAGGAGGGAATAACTGCTAATATGTACAGGATTTCCTTTGGGGATAATGAAATTGATTGTGGTGATAGTTGGGCAACTGTAAATACACTGAAAAACTATTAAATTATGCATTTTTTTGTGGGTGCATTTTATGGTGTAGGAATATATCTTGAACTGTTTTTTAAAAGTTCAAAGGTCAAAACCATTTACAAAACTAGAAGTGTTATGCCCCGCCCCCATCCCCAGTTCTGCCCTAGCACTCCTTCACTGCTAAAGATCACTTCCTCCCTTAGAGTTGACCACTGTCAGCTTCTGGGTGGGTGTCGTTTCTTCCTACCACTTAAAGGTTTTCTGAACCTAGAAAAATTATCTAACTTTTTCTAATTTAATCATGTATAAAATGGGAACAATGATAGCCATCTCACAGTGTTTCTGTGAGAATCCGAGGTGATTGTGGAGGAACTCTGTAGATGGTAAAACTTTTATGTGGTGAAATTTGCCCTAGGATGTTTCTGTCTAAGCAGTGACAGGGAGGTAAGTCATTTATTTCTGAGACGATACTCTGTAGTAGTGTAGTACTGTTAGTTGCTAGTCGTGTCTGACTCTGCAATCGCATGGACTGTATAGCCCGCCAGGCTCCTCTGTCCATGGAACTCTCCAGGCAAGAATACTAGAGTGGATAGCCGTTCCCTGTAGTATCCCTTAATGTGGTTCAGGGTTTCTCGACCTCAATGATCTTGACACTACAGACTGGATAATTCTTTGTTGTGGGAAGCTGTCCTGTGCCTTGTTGGATGCTTAGCACTATCCTTGGCCTCTACCCAGTCTATGCCATTGTACTCCCCAGTTGTGACAAGCAAAAAGGTTTCCAGACATTGCCACATGTTCACTGAACGGGGCACTGCTTCTGGGTGACAATCACTGGTTAAGACTAGTTCTTGCCATTGGTGTCTTCTTGCACAGGACTTACTACTTTAAAACTTCCTGTGACTTCCTGGAATTGAACTGAATTCTAAGAAGTCCACATTCTTTATGGTAACTTTTAGCACTTTTATCTGAGCCCTCACCTGTCTCCACTGACAAGATTTCCTAAGAGGTTTAGTCATTATCACTGTCTAACATTTCCAGCAATAAAGAAATTTCCTTCATTGTCATACATGTGTATGTATGGCTAAGTCCCTTCGCTTGCTGTTCACCTGAAACTGTCACAGCATTGTTAATCAGCTAAACACAAATACAAAATAAAAAGTTTTAAAATATTAAAGAAACAAAATGAGGAAATGTCCTCCATTCTCAAGATCCAGCCTGTTGAAACCTCCATCCTGTAAAGTCTTTTAAAGCGCTAACAGTTACTGTTGTCCTAGCTCATCTGACATCCATCAGAGTGCTACGGCTGTGTTGTTTTCTCCTGTAGGAGTTTTCACACCTGTGTGCCTTAGTTTCTCTGGAAAGATTAAGTTTGCACATGATAGGGATTGAGTCTTATGTTTGCTTCTTCTGTGGGGTTTTAAACAAATACTGTGAGCACAGAGTCTCTGGGTAGAATTTGTGGAATGGGTCAGTATATATTACATTAGTATTTTTTTTTCCCTGAAAATACAAACTGAATGAATTGCACGCTTCTTGTGGCTATATAGTATATGTCCATTTAAACTTGAAGCAGGAGTCATGAGAATAGGCAAAGTAAATGAAATTTGAGGACTTGGATATTACCAAGTAACTCTTCTGTGCTTTTTAAAGGCCTGTCTTAATTGTAAATTGTTGACTTGTCTTTGACAGTGGTGCAATTTCCTCCTCTTTCAAAATCAGATTTCCACTTTTTTAAAAAGCAGATGCTAAAGTAACATCCTCAAAACTTGCCTAGGAGTAGCTTGAATGGGTGTCAAACTAGATTAAAACAAAGAGCCTTCACGTCTATTTTGCTTCTTTAGGTCGGTGCTGGTGAAGAGAAACGAAAGGAAGGAAGCAAGAAGAAGAGTAAAGAAGGATCGGGGGATGGAGGTCGAGCAGAGGTAAATGTTTTCAGGGCTCTCTCATCAGAGATGGAAGGATCAGGGAGCTGTCTTAGACACATCCTGTGTGAGAGTCGTATGGTTTTCATGGGATTTTAAGATGGCACGAGATGGAAATATCAGGGAGAAGAACTAGGAAAGTCTAAGAGGGAAAGAAAGGCGGTTACTTGTTATTGAAAAAGAAAAACAACTGAAGTATGATTGTAAGATAATCTGGGATTAGATGTGAAAACCGGAGAACAAACATTGGTGAAAAGAGGACTGTGATAATTACTCAGTTCCCAGATTGTGTGCTAGCCCTCTGACCATTTCATTCAATGAGACATTGAGAGACTTGGTGTTTGAGCTTGTGTTATACTGAGTACAAGAGAAACCAAAGAAAGCCCCATTCCTTCACCCCATTCACACTGTTTCCACCTGGAGCTGCCACTAGGGACTGGTTTTAAGCCAGGGCAAATCTTCTTGAGGCCTCATAAGTGTGGTGAAAATGCTTTCAGTTCACCAGGCAGACACTGGAAAGAACTGGCATCTCAGGAGTCATCCCAGAACCCACCCAGCTCCTGGGTGCTGTAGGAGGCAGTGAGACACGTCTGACTACTTTGTTTTTGAAGTTGAACTGCTATGAAATAGGCTTCACTTTTTGCTTTTGTCACTGCAACTGTTTTATTAGAGACTCTTTAGAAAACAACCAAAAGACAGAAGAACAAAGGAATAGGCTCTTAAGAAGTATCCTATAGCACAGTAAACTGACTTAAGAGCTGTTTTTATAAATGTTGCATTGCTAAACTTAGAGCACTTCTACTTACTGAAAGGTAAGTTTGTAGGTGATCAAGCATCACTAAAGTGTTGCTTAGAGTCCTGCATAACCACTTCTGTTACGTTTTGTCCATTGTATCCCACTGTAAGTGTGAGGGGAATTGTTGACTGAATTTCAGACTGTATAAGAAAATGCGTATGTGCCCTAATTTCTTTTTTATGCTTTCAATACGAGTAGTACATGCTGTTCTGTTAAAGTTTCAGAATTAGCCTGGAAATAGGAAAGAAGGGATATAATTGGAGGACTTTTCTGAATCAAGAATTGTGTGTGTGATGTGATTGATTATGTAAAGTGATCTGTCTGGAAAAAAAGTGTGCAGTAAGGTGTCCAAGACCTTTCCTCTTCCTCCATACTCCCATCATTTATGTTCTTGTCTGGTTCCCTTCTAAGGGCAGCGGGTAGGTCTTATTCTCCTCTGCAGGGCCAGGTACAGAGAGTATCTGCTCCATGAGTGGTGAATAAGTTAAGTTTAACACTTAAGTGCTTCTGACCAGGAAGTGCCGAATGGATGTGGAGATAAACGGCAATAAGATGCAGAGCGCTATGTGGGTGGGTAGGACCATACTGATGCTTCTGAGTAGGTGGGACCAGGTAGTGTGAGCAGGATTGTATTAATAGAATGATGGGCTCTGAGCTTTCAGTTAATTTATTGGTGCTTCCCTATCAAGGATTATGGACCCCTGTGATGATTTAATGAAAAGCCCCCTAAGAGCACCTGAATGACTAAAGAAAGGGAAGGACTGTGGTAGGAGGGAGTTATAAAGAGATCAAGACTCGTCCATTAAAAGGAAAAAAAAAAGCCAAGAAAAAAAATATGATTGAAATGAGAGGAAATTTTGTAAGAGGGAAAAAAATAAAGCACTACTTCACATAAGATAATTTTTTTTATTATTGTTTCTTTTGCTTTTCTATATGAGAAAGAATGCGAGTGTTTACTGACTGTTTCTTTATTTGTTATCTTGCAGTTGAATCCTTGGCCCGAATATATTAACACACGTCTTGAGATGTACAATAAGCTAAAAGCAGAACATGATTCCATTCTGGCAGAAAAGGCAGAAAAAGATAGTAAACCCATTAAAGTCACCCTGCCTGATGGTAAACAGGTGGATGCAGAATCCTGGAAAACTACACCATATCAAATTGCTTGTGGAATTAGGTATGAGCTATACCTGTCTTGACCGTTTATTGTTTGTAACTAAACTTCTTTTTTTTAATCTTGCCAAGTTTTATCCTCATAACAGTTATGTTCCTGTTCAATGCTTTTATTGTTTAATTTACTTTATTTGGGTTTTTAAAAAAATCAAAACAGTTTAGAGCTTTGTGGTCAAGATTCAAAGATTCTTTAATATCTTAAAGACTTTGGTCTTATTTTACAAAAGATTATATATTTCTTCTGCATGCATGCATGCTAAGTCGCTTCAGTAATGTCCAATTCTGTGTGACCCTATGGACTGTAGCCCGCCAGGCTCCTCTGTCCATGGGATTCTCCAGGCAGGAATACTGGAATAGGTTGCATATCCTCATATATTTCTTCTGCTTTGATCATAAAATGTCACATAAGCAAGTAGAGACTGCTTCATCTATTTTGACTAAAAATTCTCAGTTTTAAGATTAAAAATGAAAGTAGTTCATCTCAAATGGGAAAGTTAAAAAACTAACATGACACATGAAAAACTGTAATATTTTTGTAAACCTAATGTTAAAACTTTTGTTGGGCTGGGTTAAAGTTATTTCAGGTAAGTGAGAATTAGATGCATACTTTGTAATAAAGTAAATGCATTCTTAATCTGATATGATAGGGATGAATAGCTGGTAAGTTTATCAAAAATGATAAAGTTGGAAAGGCATAAATTGATACATATATTTTCTACCAGGTATTGGCAAATTATGGTCATAGCCTGTTTTTATACAGCTCAAGAGCTAAGAATCATTTTTAGGTTTTTAAATGATTTTAAAAAAAAATGAGACAACTAAGAATATGCAACAGAGACCATGTATGACCTGCAGTCTAAAATATGTATGTGGCTCTTTACTGAAAATGTTTGCCAACCTCAGTTTAAACATTTTAACTTAAAACATGTATATGTACATTTATTCACTAATACGACTATAATGCCAAGGTTGGGGGTGGGTGGAGTGCTAATTAAACTTTTACATTATCTCAACACACTTGAGAAGCCATCTGAGTACAAAATTCTTCCAGATTTTTATGTAGTTGTTTCATCCACACCTGACTTGACAATTTTTTTTAAGTTACTTGCCTGTATCAAGCCTTCCCAAACATTCAACTTGGTTTTCACAGAAATTGTAATTCCCTTGTTGTATTATTTATCTGTTTCTGTTTACTTATAATGAGTACATATTGAGCTGAAACCACTGAAATCATCATATGAATTGTCAAAAATGATTATCATCACTATCATATTGTTGAACCTAAGAGATACAGTAACAAGTGCACAAACAAATTTGGGACCCATTGCACACAGCTGGTTCTTGGTAAGCCCACTGTGCAGCTAGTGGGAGTAGCAGCAGTTAGGCCCACGAGCCATGTGTTCAGTACGCCCTGGCCTTCTTACAAAGGGAATGGAATGTTGCTATTAATTCAACAAGTATTTCTACCTAAAGTACTTCTACCTTACTCCAAAGGTAGTAAGAATATTAAGCAAGTTTCCATGTGAGGTCATATATAACTGGATATATGGATAGACCTTTAAGTATCAGTTCAGCCTTTCACTTGAGAGAGAATTTTACAGGTTGGTTGTTTAAGAGATTTCTCCATTGTTGTGCAATGAGATTGTAGCTGTGTCAGTGTTAAAATCCAGGCTCTGTCAGCCCAGGAACTCGTTGTCTACATAGTACAACACTATTCTTCAGATTATGTTGTACTTTATCAAGTGGCCAATTGGAAATTAATTTTCCCTTTTTTTTGAATTAATGCTTCTGTTGTGGCTAACTAGATGGAAAATATTTTGGGGGAAACATCAAAATTCTAAGTTGAATCATGTAAGACACTGGTGAACTCTAGGCCTAGAATTAAGTCACTGATATGAAAGTGAGAGTGTTTTATGAAATTTTTACAAAAGTCCAGAATAACTTCTTGGTCTGTGAAAATGTATAGTATGAATAACAGGCTACTTAAAGGTTCATGTGATTTGTGGTAAATATATGAAAGGTAAAAAGGGAGGGGGGGCTGTTCTGTTTGCTTCAGAATGTTTTTATTTGAAGTTTTGTTCCAAATCTTACTTTGTAGATTATTTTACCCCTTCTTTGAAAAATTGAAATGATCCAGTATGATTCATGTGTAATCTACATTTTCAAAATTGTTAGTGTCTCAGAGTACCTTTTGAACCCTATGATGAAACTTACTTTCTTCCAAAAGAATACAGAGAATATTAATCACCTTTTCATCAGTACTTTAATCTTTTGACAACTATTTTACACCAGTATGATAAATATGCTTCCCTCTAACAAATCCATGTATCTTTTGTGAATGCAGATTTAAAAAAAAATTTTTTTTTGATTCAATGTTTTTGATCTCGGGAAGAAAGGAAACATTGGATATAATCTATGGGGAATTCAGTGGGAACACTATAAAGATGGGATAGGAATGTGTTTTCTGTTCTTCAGTCCTGACGCTTCAGCGGGGAAGGATATATAAACAGGTTGTAAACCCTCAAACAGAACAAGGAGTGAACCAGCCCCCACAGCAAGTTCAGCTAGCCCAAGCCTGCTGGTGGCAGACTTAAGACTCACAGTGTGAGGGCTTCATGGTGTAGGATGTTCCCTGCTTTTGTCAAGTTAGAACATTATAGACTGTTGCTTCTCCAGCTACATGTTCGCATCTGTAATCTGACTTACTATACTCAATCCTGCTTGAACCACACAGCTTCCTATACCTTTCCTAACTTAGATCTCTGCTTGCATCCATGCCTGTTCTCACACTTGGGGTGCCATCTGCTCTCCTTTTCTTCCTGTCCAAATCTTTTTGATCCTTCAGCCCCTGAGTACTTTATTTTTTTAAATATTTTGTTTAATTTTGGCTGCATCGGGTCTTTATTCTGGCATGGTGGATCTTCGTTCCAGCATGTGGATCTTTCAGCATGGCGCATGGGCCTCTTCATTGTGATATGTGGGTTTCTCTCTAGTTGTGGTGTGCTGGCTCTAGAGCACGCAGGCTCAGTAGTTGTGGTATGAGGGCTTAGTTGCCCGGAATATGTGGGATCTTCATTCCCCAACCAGGGATCAAATGTGCATCCCCTTCTTTGGAAGGAAGGCAGATTCTTAACCACTAGACCCCCTGGTTACTTTGTGTTTAAAGCCTGTCCAGGCTCCTCTGATCTGTGCTGCTTTCCCTTCCTTGGAACTCCTGTGACTTCCAGACCTGGTGTGGTCTGACACCTCATCACTTGTACTCTGTACTGTGTATTTAGGTGATGTTTTTATCTGTATTATAAAATGTTTTATTAGATAGCATTTCATTTCACATATATGTTTGTTGTAAATAATATCATTTTAGGCATTTGCAGAATTCTGAGATTAGTATCGCCTCTCAAAGGAAAGATCTGTTACAGATTTCAAGCAGAAGAAAAGCGGAGAAGTTATTTAGAACCACCCTATCTCCCCTCCTTTTTTTTTGCTTTGGAGTCTAAATAGCTTGGTTTTATGGAGAACTAATTTTGAAGAAATTAAAATGTAAACTACTGGAAGTTGTTATTGTTTATTACAGTTGCCATGTTTGCTTAAATAAGAAGCATTAGATGTCACACAATAGTGTTTGGAATTTTCAGAATCTTCTAGTTATATTCTTGGGGACTATCTTGAATTTTGTTGCTTTTTTTTTATTTCAGAAAGTTAAATGTACATGACTATATAATACATAGTCAAACCTCAGAGACATTGCAGGTTCAGTTCCAGACCATCACAGGAAAGCAAGTCATGTGAATTTTTTGGTTTCACAGTACATATACAAGTTGTTTACATTATACTGTAATCTATTAAGTGTCCAATAGTTTGGTCTGAAAAAACAGTACATGCCCTAATTTAAAAATACTATATTACTAAAAAATGCTAACCATCATCTGAGCCTACAGCAGATTTTAATACTAACATCAAAGATCACAGATCACCATAACAAGTATCATAATAATGAAAAAGTTTGAAATATTGTGAGAATTAAGAAAATGTGACACAGAGGCACAAAGTATGCAAATGCTGTTCTGAAAATGGTGCTGACAGGCTTGTTGCAGGGTTACCACAAAAAAATATATATATATATGTATGTGTGTATATATATCTACAGGGTGTAATAAAAGACGAGATATGCCTGTATATAATGTTTTCTTATTTCGGTTCTCACATCAACTGTTGTGCTACAGAAGATTCATTTTTATAGAGTCTTGTGTTTTTATATATGTGTGTATATATTTTAAGTCAAGGCCTGGCCGACAACACTGTCATTGCTAAGGTGAATAAAGCCGTCTGGGACCTAGACCGTCCTCTGGAGGAAGACTGCACCTTGGAGCTGCTCAAGTTTGAGGATGAGGAAGCTCAAGCAGTAAGTTTTTATTCAGATTCACAGTCTATTCCAGCTTATTATTTAAGCCAGCAGGTGGCTAAAGTTGGTTGATGTCTCATTGTCATATTTGAAGTCTTGATTTTGTCTTTTGTGTAGGAAACAGAATAGAAGTGCTTGTTTTATAAAATTAAGAAGTGCAGAAGTGCACTTAATTCAAATTTATTCTTACTCAAGATACTTCAGTGAGGGAAAAGTGCTCGAAATTTTATTAGAAATTGATTAAGCAAGTAAAAATTGTTCTCTACACTATTAGTCAACACTTAATCAAGGTGTATCTATTTATTAAATTTTAACATGATTTAAATTTCTGTTCCTTTTGGACAATTGATTTTCATATCTTTCTTATCTTAAAATGCTAAAAGCACTATAGGTCTGCTGAAAGCACTATAAAAATCAGTCTGCATTTGACAGCAGGGTTTTCCTCTTATTTCTCCAGGGTGGAATACCATATAAGAAGAAATAAAATATTTTGTTTTAGTGATGGTGATTTGCTTGCATGAATCAACGTTTTCCAAATGTACTCTGGAGTCCTTAAGTTTTTAATGAGAATTTAAATTTACTTATTACTTTTTATTTTGATTTCAAGGTCCATATGTTTGTTCTTGGTTTTAAATTGTATTATAGGCTCTAGTTGTGTGTTGTTTGGGGCTAGTAAGAAAAAAGGGCTTCCACGGTAGCTCAGATGGTAAAAAATCCACCTGCAATGTGGGAGGCCTGGGTTGGATCCCTGGGTCAGGAACATCCCTTAGAGGGGAGGGCATGGCAACCCACTCCAGTATTCTTGCCTGGATAATCCCCATGGACAGAGGAGCCTGATGGGCTATAGTCCATGGGGTCGCAAAGAGTTGGACACGACTGAGCAACTAAACACAATAAGAAAAAAAGCAGGTATAACTCGTAAGCGATGTTCCATAGCCAAGTAAAGGCCAGAGCATAGCCTGTGGGATTGACTCAAAAGACCCTGGGCCATTGCAGTTAATAAGACAGTCATGTTGTGGGTACCTGTTGTTTTCAGGGAACAAAATCCATCCCATTTAATTAATGATGCTAATTTGTATTTTAATTATTTTGAACAAATAATTTCTAAGATACAAATACAATTTAGTAATTAGAATCGTTTTAAATACTTTTGGCTCTGAATAGAATCACATTGTAATCTGTAGATTTATAAATTTAGATCTTCTTGTCTTGAGTTTATTCTATACTAAACTTTATGTATCTTTCAAAACAAACAGTTAATTTACAACTTGTACTCCTAGACTCAAACCACCTTATTTTTCTTTGAATTTTCAGGTGTATTGGCACTCAAGTGCTCACATAATGGGTGAAGCCATGGAAAGAGTCTACGGTGGATGTTTGTGTTATGGACCACCAATAGAAAATGGATTCTATTATGACATGTACCTTGAAGACGGGTAAGTTGTGTAACTGGATAAAGAAAAGTAAAACCTGAATTACTGTGGGTTCATACTTTATTTTTAAAGATTTGTCAATAAAGGAGAAATGATATAAAGCTTATTGCTTCACAGTTACCCAGTATTCCTGCTAAGAAAACTTGAAGTGTTGTAGTAACTCATGAAGTAGTAAAGAGTTTCTTGAGAGCTCTGTTCTAAATCAGTGTAGGTGATTTAGATCATAGACCTAAACCTTATGTTGGGAAATGAAATGAAGGTTGAACCTCTCCTTTCCTAGTGGGACGTGTGTGAATGGTCTTCATGAAGAGCAAGCTCAAATATAAAATATAAAATATAAAAATATTTTATATAAAATTAAAATAAAAATATAAAATATATATAATACATACAATATATAAATATAAAAATATAAAATATAAAAATAGTTTATTAAAAAAATCTAGTTTAAAATTCTTAATATATGATGCAAGGGTCTAAAATTCTTAATATAATGCAGAGGTCTAATTTTCTATATTAAAACCTTTGAAGTATCCTAAAGACATGTTCCCCCAACTGTGGTGTGAGTAGAATGGGATAGAAAGAGAGTAATTCTATTTTATTCTTCAGGGGTGTGTCCAGCAATGATTTCTCTTCTTTGGAGACTTTATGTAAGAAAATCATTAAAGAAAAGCAAGCTTTTGAAAGATTAGAAGTTAAGAAGGAAACTTTACTGGAAATGTTTAAGGTAAATTGAACTGTAACATGGCCTCCACTTCTGTTTCACTCATTAACGTTACTTAAAGTACATTGGGCTTAGCGTACTAAGTTGATGCCTATCCTGTTCTTTAGAAAAATTTAACAATGTTTTTAAAACATGAAATACTGACATTTATAGTCATACAATGCTTAGACATACTTTGAATTGTATTTTGGCTACAGTATTTAGAAGTAAAAATTAAAGAGTGGTTATTTTTAAAAATCATTTTTTCTGTTTTTAGTACAATAAGTTCAAATGCAGGATTTTGAATGAAAAAGTGAATACTCCAACTACCACAGTCTATAGGTGAGAATATCAAGTGTTGTTAAATACTACTGTTGTATCTGTCATTTTAAGTCTTTATTAAAATTCCTTTTTTTTTCATCTTCAGGTGTGGCCCCTTGATAGATCTCTGCCGGGGTCCTCATGTCAGACACACTGGCAAAATCAAGACTTTGAAAATACACAAAGTAAGCAGTGTAACTTTGGAGGCTCTATATAAACATACTTGTCTACTGAAGAATATACTTATTTAAACTTGCGTTCATTTCTCTTTTCAGCCATGTTTCTCTTGCATATGTAAGGGTGGATTTTTTTCTTGTGCTGTCTGCTAACTGTGGGCACTGTGTGTCACTAGCCTTTTTTTTTTTAAACTGAAATTTTCTCAAGCAGTGACTCACCACTCATCACCAGAGCACATGGTGGTAGAGCTTTGGGGAACTTACAAAATCACACAGTCAGGGGCCATCATGGTTCTGCAAGCTTTGAGGCCGACTCACCGTAGGAGTGCGTGCTTTTGCCTTTTGTATATCTAACGTGGTAATTACCCAAGTTTTTCTTTTTTAACCAAACTAATCATGCCGATAAGATTTTTGTTGTTGTTGAATGGTTAGTTGATTTTCCATTTTTGCTGAATCTTCTTGTGGAAGAAAGGTGCATCTAAAGTCAATTTTGTTTGTGGAGTTGTGATGTCGGTGGGTATTGAGAGCTGGGCAATTTTGAGAGGATTAAGCAACTAGCTTTGTGCTGTGGAATGAGTACAACACTCGAGACAGAGCTCAGCAACTGGGAGATGCTTACATACTACATGTTCGCTTTTTGTGTCATTTTTCTTGAAATAAGGGCTAAATACGAATTTGACTCATAATGTAACAGAGAAATAACATGTAACTCTTAAATGAGATACTAAGAATTTGAATGTTATCTCATGGTTATTCCTTTTTTTCAGAATTCCTCCACCTACTGGGAAGGCAAGTCAGATATGGAGACTCTACAGAGAATTTACGGCATTTCATTCCCAGATCCTAAGATGTTGAAAGAATGGGAGAAGCTCCAAGAGGAGGCTAAAAACCGAGATCATAGGAAAATTGGAAGGGTATGTTTAAAAAGAATAATGTGTGTAGATAGAATTTTCATTTGAAATATAGTTGTATCAGGTAATGGGAATTTAATTCTAAAGAGGTGCTATAGCTTTCAAGGACTTACTGTACTGTCCTGGAAAAGCTGTAAATTACTTACTCATTGCCCACATTATCTTTCTAGAGTGTGTTCAGTACTGTGCAGAAATTCATTTTAACTACTCCTTTTATTGAGAACACATGTTGATGGCCTACATTTTTCTGTAAAAGAAGTATAGCAGCATTTCGTAGAGCTGGGAGATGCTTTTGAAATTCCCTGCTTTCGCTGACTTACTTGAAAGATGTGGAAACTTAAGTCCCAGGAACGTTCATCTGCTTGTTGCCCAAGATGACACAGAGCATCACCAGTGGATTCTGTGGTGTCCTTTTCTTTATTCCTCTACCCTTGAATGTTTTCTAAACTGGAAGTTAGGTTTGGTAAAAAATACTCATTTCTACAAGTGTGTTCACTCTGTGCCGGGCATGATCCATATATATATATGTATAAACTTCCTTTTGCTTTTGTATACCCAGGACCAAGAACTCTACTTCTTCCATGAACTCAGCCCTGGAAGTTGCTTTTTCCTGCCCAAGGGAGCCTACATTTATAACACACTTATTGAATTCATCAGGGTAAGCCATATTCATTTTTTTCTTCTGTAGATCTAATATATAAGTTGATTTTATTAGATAAGGTGTGTCAGAGGGAAAAATACCCTTGTGATTGAGAAGAAACATTTTAAAGAATAAATGAAAATGGATGTGTTAGGTCTCATAAAATGTGTAAAACAGTTCTTTCCTCCTAATACGTGATCTTGTCCATGTAGTTGGGTATATATGCATGAGACAAGTTGGTGAAGCTTGAAATGGAACCCGTAACCCCTTATGCAGGAGATCTGTGGCTTTCTGACCATTCATTTGTATTTTCTTTGAAAAAGGAAGTTAATCTTTACATTACTTTTTTTCTTTGTAAAGTGTGACAACTGTACATTTATAGAGAATAACACCACCAGTATCTCTGTACTCATCTCCTAATTAAAACATATCCAAATGGGGCTATATTTGCTTCAGATTTTTTATTAAGGTAGAGTAATACATGGGCTTCCCTGGTGGCTCAGTGGTAAAGAATCCTCCTGCCAATGCAGAAGACATGGGTTTGATCCCTGGGTCAGGAAGATCCTCTGGAGAAGGAAAGGGCAACCTACTCGTATTCTTGCTTAGGAAATCCCATGGACAGAGCAGCCAGGCGGGCTGTAGTCCATGAGGTTAAAGAGTCACACACAACTTAGCAACTAAACAACAAGAGTCACACACAACTTAGCAACTAAACAATTAAAGAGTCACACACAACTTAGCAACTAAACAGCATAGTAATACATACATGGTAAGGGGAGAGAAACTCTATTGAGACTCCTTTCTGATCTACTTCCTTCCTTTCCTGGAAGAAACTGTATACTATTTTGAAGTTAGCATGGATGGATCCTTTTTGTCCATGTTATTTTTACATCTGCTGTATAAATATGTATCTAAATTATGTGTTTGTATGCTTAAGAGTTACATGCATGAAGTCTTGCTGTGTATTAGTCTGCCCTGTGATTTTCATTTCAGATAAGTACACATCCAGTTCATTTTCACCTGTTTGGTATTAATCCATTGTATAACTTCCACAGTGTGCCCATTTCCTTACTGGGCACACTGACGTCATTTCCCGTTCTCTCGTGTGACCAGTTGTGCTGGAGTACCCTCCTCATGTACATGTGCAGGGGCTTCCTCTTTGGTGAATACCTCCCGGCAGAGCTTTGAGATTTTAAGATGTGCACCTTGAGCTTTCCTAGATAGTATAAAATGGCTCGTGAAATTGTTCCTTGCACCTGATGTGTAAGCATGTACTCCCTACACATGCATTGTGTCTGTTTCCTAACAGAGTGAATATAGGAAACGAGGATTCCAGGAGGTGGTCACCCCGAACATCTATAATAGCCGGCTCTGGGTGACCTCGGGCCACTGGCAGCACTACAGCGAGAACATGTTCTCCTTTGAGGTGGAGAAGGAGCTGTTTGCTCTGAAACCCATGAACTGCCCGGGACACTGGTATTCAGCAGTTTTGAGTTTCTCTCAGAGATTTTCTAGCAATCAGTCCTAGATTGTTTTTCCTCCTTTGAAAGTATTAAAAAAAAAAAAATGATGTAATCAGATGAGTATTTAAATACATCATCAGTGCAGTGGTGTAACGTCTTCTGTGCCCAGCTAGATCCTCAGATTGGTAGACATTCAAGAGTGGCACTGGGGCAGCGTAAGTGAACCGGCAGAATACAGAACAGGGGAGACTTTTATTTATTTATTTTTTTAAGATATGTGCATCAGAACCTCCTGCTGATGAATTGACATCCTTGGAAAATCCTCCTTGCCTTGAGGCAGCTCACTTTGTATCCTTGGAAGCTGGGTGAGGAGCAGCGTAGGGCAGACCAGAGAGAGCTGTGGCTGGCTGCAGGTGGCCAAGTCAAAGCTCCTAGCACCGGTCCCAGCAACCAGGCCTCAAGGGCAGAGGGCATGAGACAGAGGAGTCTCCACATGGGCCCTGGCTTGTAGGTCAGGGAGCCAAGTTCAAGTTCATTCTTAGTCTTCCCAGGTTCTTTAAAGTTTCTGAAGCACCTTCAGACTAACTGGGAACTAAAGCACTTTGGGGAGCAGTAAGAAAGTACAGGAGGCACTGGTGGTAAAGCTCCCACCTGCCAATGCAGGTATACGTAAGAGATGCGGGTTCAATCCCCAGATTGGGAAGATCTCCTGGAGAAGGGAATGGCAACCCACTCCAGTATTCTGCCTGTCCCATGGACAGAAGAGCCTGGCGGGCTACAGTCCATAGGGTAGCAAAGAGTTGGACACGACTGAAGTGACTTGCATAGCACAACAGAAAGTTGTGCAGACTTTGTTTCCACTGTTTATATAGCTAAGATTTTCTTTACAATGTGAGCCTTAAAGGCCATCCTCAAAGCACAAGGATAGGACTTCAGGCTTAATGTAAATATATTTTTTATTCTGGCTTGGTTATGGATGGTTGTATTATAATTTATTTACTGCTTTACTCATGCAAGTGCTTAGAAAAGCCCAGACTTCTGATGCGTGAACAGCTAGATCCAGTATTTGACAGCCTTTCTTAGCAGTATCAGAGAATCAGTTGTGTTCTTGTGAAATTAAGTATCAGTGGAGTTAACTTTGCTCTCTTCTTTAGCCTCATGTTTGATCACCGGCCAAGATCCTGGCGAGAGTTACCTCTGCGAGTTGCTGATTTTGGGGTGCTTCATAGGAATGAACTGTCAGGAGCACTCACAGGACTTACTCGGGTCCGCAGGTTCCAACAAGATGATGCTCATATATTCTGTGCCATTGAGCAGGTATGAGACTCTGGGGTGAAACACTTTGAAAGACATGTCAAGAAAATTGAGGAAAATTAAATTACCACAGTGCCCTCCCCCCCTTTTTTTTAAAGATTGAGGATGAAATAAAAGGTTGTTTGGATTTTCTGCGTACAGTATATAGCATATTTGGATTTTCTTTTAAACTGAACCTGTCTACTCGCCCAGAAAAATTCCTTGGAGATATTGAAGTATGGAATCAAGCTGAGAAAGTAAGTGGTGGTTTTCAGTGTGCTTCAATATTACTTGGGTAAAATTGGCTTGCGCCATAATATGAGCAAGCCAAGCTTCTTTAAATGGATAAAAGCAAAAGAAAATTGGAAATGGTTTCTAGGTTTGTGTAAGCCAGTTTTTTCCTCTGTGATTTTGTATTTTAGACATGGTTGAATGTTTCTTTTTAGTCATCAAGCTGTAACCTTTAAAGGGGTTTGTGTATAAGTATGTCTAGGTGGACAAAATTGTAAAGCAAAGAATAGTAACCCATGAAAGTAGTTATAATATTTTTAGTCTCAAATTAGGATGGAAGAAGTTGCATTTGAACAAAAATTTAAATCATTTTGTTTTATCCTTAGCAACTTGAAAACAGTCTGAATGAGTTTGGTGAAAAGTGGGAATTAAATCCCGGAGATGGAGCTTTCTATGGTCCAAAGGTCAGTACCAAAGTCTAATTGAGAGTAATATGTCTCTTCTGTTCAGGTGAAGAAGAGATTACTTTAAAGTTTTTAAAAATTCACCCCTAATAGAACCCAATCTTTGCATCTTAGATTGACATCCAGATTAAAGACGCTATTGGACGGTACCACCAGTGTGCAACAATACAGTTGGATTTTCAGTTGCCCGTTAGATTTAATCTTACTTTTGTAAGGTGAGTTTCTAAGTGTCTGCTCTGAATATTCTTCCGTAAGGACATAAAGGAACATATATACAAAATAAAGAAAAACAATTTTTTTTTTCTTTCTAGCCATGATGGTGATGATAAGAAAAGGCCAGTCATTATCCATAGAGCCATCTTGGGGTCAGTGGAAAGAATGATTGCTATCCTCACTGAAAACTATGGGGGCAAATGGTAATGTTTGTCATTATTTTCTTGTGTTTTTGTTCAGACTGTGTAAATTAACTGTCAGAAATGTCTGCTGTCCAATTTAGTTCTATGATGGAAAGGAGAATGATTCTAGTTGATGACTTCTAATTAATGACAAGTGTTTACTAAAAAGTAAGAAATCACAATCTAAACCCAAACTTTTTAGCTATAAGAATGTTTGTAATTATTTTTAGCAGTTGATTGGTTTAAATGTTACATAAATGCTTTCTAATTAGGAGTTATTAATCAGTAAGAAGCTTATTGTTTTGATTGCTTTCTAAGTAACTTTGGGAACTTATAAAGCTTTGTGTTTTATTTGAGTAAACAAAAGTAGGCTTTCAGCAATACCTTGTTCAGTGTTGTTGATCATAATAAATAAGCATTTTGGAGCCTTTAGAAGCCAAGTGTTTTTTTTTTTTCTTTTGGATTGAAAGTACAGAGTCCAAACCAATTAACATTCTTGTGTCTTATTTCTAGAAATGTTTGTTTCTGCTGGCAAGATAATAAGAACGTGACTTGCATTTTATTTTCTTAGCACCTTTGTCTGGGCACCCATTTGGGGAAGGCAGTTGAAAACAGCAAATGGTTATGAAACACACATTTTTTACAGCCTGCGTTATTACATTGCAGTCACTTCAGTTTTGTTTGTACTTTGATTAGTTCAGACATTTTAGGGGTCAGGGATGTCATATGTATAAGTGCAATAAGCTAATTTCTTTTTAGTTATATTTCACAAAATCAAAACAGATATGGCCAGTGTTCCCTGCACAATCTTGAGAATAGGGGGGTCCTCAGCTGATGCTCTACCAAACCTGTAGTAGGTGGAGAACAGCCCACAATTGGGATAGAATTTGGTGCTCACCAAGTTCAGCCTAATATGGTGCTTGAAAGTGAAAATGAAAGTCGCTCAGTCGTATCTGACTCTGCGACCTCATGGACTATACAGTCCATGGAATGCCCCAGGCCAGAATACTGGAGTGTGTAGCCTTTTCCTTCTCTAGTATCTTCCCAACCCAGGGGTCGAATCCTTCTGCATTGCAGGTGGATTCTTTACCAGCTGAGCAATGAGGGAAGCAGTTTGTGTCTTACTCCAGCCTAACTGTAACAATTACTCCCCTCATTGTAGCAAAATAACTTGAAAATAGAGGCGGGACTAGGAGCAGCACTGGCTTGAGTCTGCAGCGGTGGGGATTGGGTGCCTGAAATCCCTGAAAGGAGAACTGCAGATGGGCTCACCTTTTTATAAGCAGTGAAAACACACTCACTTTTACCAAGTACCATCACCAATTACTAACAGTTTCAATTTGTTGAGCCCTGCAAAATGGATCTTGAATAAACTGAAGGCACAGTCTCTGTCCCTACATGGAGAATAAATAATACAATAACACTTGAATAATAACCTTTGGGGTAAAATAACTTGAATCACTCAGTGCTTTTCTTTATCAGTGTGTTAAGCCCTCCAGCAGCAGGTGCGTGTTTTCGGTTACCTGCTGTGTTGAAGTATGGGGCGTGGTCCCAGTTCTCTATTTGCTTTGCTCTCTCTGCTTAGCAAGACAAGTCTTAGTTACAGATTTTCCCTTTTTTCTGCTTCTGAATCGCCCTTCAGTCCTTACTGGACATTGAAAGAAAAGCCAGGTTTTTGGACGTGGTCCTTGCATGTTTCAGGGAAAGGTATTGAATAGTAGACTAAGAAATGTGCTATTCTTATTGAAGAAAGTTCCCAAATTCACATTAAATATTTTTTTGATTTTTTTCTAAAGGCCCTTCTGGCTGTCTCCTCGTCAGGTAATGGTAGTTCCAGTGGGACCAACATGTGATGAATATGCCCAAAAGGTAATCCTTAAGGATGACTTTCTTTAAATTTAATAGCTGTTGTTCAACTTTTCAGATCTCATAAATTATATCGGTGCTTTGTAAGTCAAGCTGCTTGTGATATAGAGAAGTGTTTGCATTTTCAGTCTTTGGTAAGCCTAAGTAGATCATATTACCCCTTTAATGTTTTTTAGTATGGTTCTGTGGCGAGTAAACTTAATTTGGAAGGTTTTACACACACTTGTATGTTTTAGTTTTTAATGTTAGCAAATAGTGTGACATGTAAATTCAAATGCATAATGTAGTGTAAACTGCTCTTTGACTCAGAGTAATTTTGCTTTGTTTCTAATGCACATTTCTTTAATTTGAAACTTTTTTTCAAGTTGATGGTATGACAGAGCAATCTTTGCCCTCCCTACCAAAAAGCCACCTTACTAACAGATGTAAGAATATCCATTCATACTTCACACCTGAAAGAGTAGAACAGTCTATTCTGTTATACAGCAACAATTCCATGCTAAGGAATCTCAAATTATGAAAAGTTGAGTTATTAATAAAAAGCATTGTTTCATAATTGCAAGCTGGAAGTAATAAATTGGCTAGACAAAAATCTAAATATCAATGAATAACATTTTAACATCAAATCCACCATATTGGACTTCCCTGGCAGTCCAGTGGTTAAGACTCCACGCTTCCATTGAAGGGAGCACGGGTTCAATCCCTGGCTGGGGCACTAAGATCACAGACCACGATGTGCAGCAAAAAAAAAAACACCCAGCCTGTGTTCAGATCACAGTAAATTGCACTCGAGTCTCAACTGCCTTTTAATAAAGGAACATTAAAAAAAACCAACTGATAGGCACACTATTCAAGATATACTGTATTCCTATCACCTCACACAGTAGTTTTAGTTAGAAATGATAAGAATCAGTTATGCTTTCCGTGGTTAATGGATTTTACTTTGTTGTATATGCATTATGAAAGCTCACACAGAAAAAAGGTCAGTTTTAGTTAACTCACTTTTCAACTGTAACACTGACTCTCTCCATGTGGGGGATGGAGTGGCATTTCAAATTATGTAGGGGGTGGATTTTTTATTATACTGAGTTGTGGGGGAGGGCACTGCTATTAATACTTAATGACTAGAGACCACAGGTGTTAAACAGCCTGCAATTACCAGGCTTCTTACCCAGTGGCAGAATAACTAACATGTGCACAGGTCTCATGTTAAGAAAAAAAGCACTGGTGCTTTATACTTTAAAATAGGTTACAGTTGAGAGTGTAGTCTTATCCTGGCACTGTAATAAACTAAGTAAGAACCTTTCTGAAATTTGCATACTTATGAAATTCCAGGAGGTTCATTGGTTCATGATCACTATAGCGCAACAACCTATTAGTGAAATAAAAATGGCCTGTTCAGATCATTCTGTCTTACTGAGTGGTAATTGGTTGTCAGATAGATGGAAAATTTAACCTAGTTTATTTAATTCACAGTTTATCTCTCAAACAATATATCGTTTTGTAGTTCCACATCATGATAATATATGCTTCAGTATATTTATTAACATTCTTTTTTAATGTTTGCATAATTGTCCAAATTGTTTGTTAAATAAAATTATTTAAGATCAAAATATAATTCTCCTTGAGATCTGAAGAATTCTCTCTGTTTAAATAGGTACGGCAACAATTCCACGACGCTAAATTCATGGTGGACATTGATCTGGATCCAGGCTGTACATTAAACAAGAAGATCAGAAATGCACAGTTAGCACAATATAACTTCATCCTAGGTAAGAAAGGAGACTTACCAAAGACAGCTTGCCAAACCTTAGGAAAACTTGAAACTCAGAGATGTAGGCTTAAGGGAATTGTGATCATCAGTAGTTCTTTCCAGTCCTGATCTCAAACTGTATGTTTGTTCTGTTGATACAACAAAGGAACATTTTTGTTTGGAAACTTGAAAGATTCAAGTAATCTTGAAAGGTTTGTCTAAAAATCTTTTCCCCTTCACCTATTTTTCATCTGGTGAATTTTTGTTAAGTTGGCTGGATTAAGTAACTTGGTAATAAGCACAGCAGTTCTAATCATTGCAGAATGGTGGGTTGGGTTTTGTTTTTTCATGAGTAGATTTGGTTACCTGTACATTTTAATGAATCAGAAGCTACAGGGTGTATTTCTGTTGGAATATTCAGTAGGAATCTTTTCACCTAACAAAAGCTTTGTGGGTTTTGGTTTAGTTGTTGGTGAAAAAGAGAAAACCAGCGGTACTGTCAATATCCGTACCAGAGACAATAAGGTGCACGGAGAACGTATGATCTCTGAAACCATTGAGCGGCTCCAGCAGCTCAAGCATTCCTGCAGCAAACAGGCAGAAGAAGAATTTTAAGGAAGAACTTTGCCCAGCTTGGCTCAGTATAGAAAAGGGTGAGCATGTTTGCCTACCATGAACTTTGTACGATGGAAAATATCAGCTTATACTGACCTTGGAATAGTTTGGTGGAGCCTTCGGAGATTACTGCAGATCAATGATTTTTAATTTAGATTTTAGACTATACGTATTTGAAGAAGGTAATTAAAAGTGACACAGTAACATGATTTTATTCATTAAATTTCTGAACACTGGAATAAAAGCATGAGGAATGTGCTAGTGTAATGTGGAAGAATGTTTTTGTAAATGTAATACAGCTAAAATATTAAGTTTTTTCAGATTTGATCAATGGAAAAGATTAGAATTGGATTATGATATAAAAATAAAATCTTCTGTTCACATAAGTTTCAACTGCTCTGTCCTTCATGTCCATACACACCTACCCGGAACAAATCACGTGATCCAATATTTATATTTCATGTTTTGTAACACAGATGATGTAAGTTGGGCGGAGAGATCAAGTCCATAGTGTATGCTGTTCTCAAACTGTGATATGAACCAGGGGCCTGCCGCTCAGTCATAGGATGACATCTTGTAAGAATGTCACTTGTAGCTGTTTTGGGGACACAAACCTTTTAAAACAAACCATGAAGCTATTTTAGAGTTGCTGCTGCTAAGTCGCTTCAGTCGTGTCCGACTCTGTGCGACCCCATAGACGGCAGCCCACCAGGCTCTGCCGTCCCTGGGATTCTCCAGGCAAGAATACTGGAGTGGGTTGCCATTTCCTTCTCCAGTGCATGAACAGGAAAAGTGAAAGTGAAGTCGCTCAGTCGTGTCCGACTCTTAGCGACCCCAAGGACTGTAGCCTACCAGGCTCCTCTGCCCATGGGATTTTCCAGGCAAGAGTACTGGAGTGGGGTGCCACTGCCTTCTCCCTGTTTTAATTGATACTAACTTTAAAACGTAGGAGTTAGAATCATAAAATTTAGAACTAGATGGGAAATTGGAGAACTAGACAGGAGCTAGGTAACAGTTGGGGCCTAATCCAATATACCATTCCTCTTAGGAGGCCCAAAAGATCAAGTGGCTTGCCCAAGGTTACACAGCTAGTCAGCAGGAGAACCACTCTTAGGTGGATGCTCTTCTATTATCCTGCTTCTGAAACAGGTTCAGCCCTATCATGGGCACATTTCAATTTTTAAAGTTATATTTTACATAGGCAGAGCTCAACATACAGTGCAACAAACTAAAGTCAAACTAAGAGTAGATTTGCACAAATTTTTAAGAAGCGTGAGTCATGGATATAGATATCTATTTCATTTTCAGTTTAGTCGCTCAGTCATGACCAACTCTTTGCGACCCCATGAACCTCAGCATGCCAGGCCTCCCTCCATCACCAACTCCCAGAATTGATCCAGACTTAGGTCCATTGAGTCGATGATGCCATCCAACCAGCTCATCCTCTGTCGTCCCCTTCTCCTCCCGCCCTCAATCTTTCAAAGCATCAGGGTCTTTTCAAATGAGTCACCTCTTTGCATCAGGTGGCCAAACTATTGAAGTTTCAGCTTCAACATCAGTCCTTCCAATGTCACCCAGGACTGATCTCCTTTAGGATGGACTGGTTGGATCTCCTTCAGTCCAAGGGACTCTCAAGAGTCTTCTCCAACACCACAGTTCAAAAGCATCAAATCTTCTGCGCTCAGCTTTCTTTATATTCTGAGTCTCACATCCATACATGACCACTGGAAAAACCATAGCTTTGACTAGACAGACGTTTGTTGACAGAGGAATGTCTCTGCTTTTTATTATGCTGTCTAGGTTGGTCATAACTTTCCTTCCAAGGAGTAAGCGTCTTTTAATTTCATGGCTGCAATCACCATCTGCAGTGATTTTGGAGCCCAGAAAAATAAAGTCTGCCACTGTTTCCACTGTTTCCCCATCTATTTGCCATGAAGTGATGGGACCGGATGCCATGATCTTAATTTTCTGAATCTATAGAAATCTCTATATCTAGATATAAGAAGGATGTTTCATAGATACAGAGAACAAACTAGTGGTTACTAATGCAGAGAGACAGGAGAGGAGGGGCAGTATAGGGGTAGAGGGTTAGGAGACACAAACCTTTAGGTATAAAATCAGCTACAAGGATATATTGTATAGTACTAGGGAATTTAGCCAGGATTCTGTAATGAATATAAATGGAAGATAATCTTAAAAATTGTGAATCACTGTAACTTATTTAGTATTGTACATCAGCTGTACTTCAATAAAAAAAGAAATGAGTGTTTATGGCAGACTCTTCTGGGCCCTACAATTCTTTATACAAGTTCCGTATTCTCCCATAAGGAATAATTTATGAGTTTCTTTTTTGCCAATGAATGGTGTTTGGGAGAATACCACATAGTAAGGAATTTCTTATTTTTAATTAATAAGTGGAGACTTATTAATTCCTTTTTAGTGATTCTAAAAATGTAACATCTTGTCAGTTCTCCAGTAATTCCAGCAGCTTGTTTGCTAGGGTCATGTCAAAGCAGAGCCAATTTGCATCGACTAATCCTCATTTTAATAAAGGAGATAAGATTGTTAATCATAGGGGTTTTTCTTTTTGAGACTTCATAATTAAGCCTTTCTTATGACTGTCTTAAGACAGCCTTTGACAGATTTGTAATTAACTTCTTATCTGATCTTGGGAAATTAATTTGGCATTTGAACCAAAACTTTGTATTCCCGAGTCATAACACCAAAATTTCTGATTCATTTCACAACTGTACTTGACTTTTATTGCTTTAAAATCATAGTATCTGAGTTTGGATTTTTTTCCTCAGTTTTTAAAAAAACTCATATTACAAAGAATTATTTTAAATGGTTTTCATAATGTAGTTCAAAGACCAGGTATGATTTATCTAGATTTTTTTTTCAGTCCCTTTTTTACACTTGAAGCAACAAATGGCTTTTCTTGCAATATGTAGAAATACTACAAAATTTAAGATATAAAAATATAATAAAGACATAGGTAAGCAGGACTGGGAATCAAAAGATTACTCTTTGTAACTGACACCTTCTTAACTTAGTCCTCAGATTTCAGTGTAAGTATTAGGGGACCACTCTCTTATCTCAGGTGACGCTAGTAGTAAAGAACCTGCCAGCCAATGCAGGAGACATGAGACATGGGTCAGGACATGCCTTGAAGGAGGGCATGGCAAGCCACTCCAGTATTCTTACCTAGAGAATCCCATGGACAGAGGAGCCCGACGACAGTCCATAGGGTCACAAAGAGTCGGACATGAATGAAGCAACTTGGCATGCATCCCAGCAAAGCTCTTACATCTGTAGTTTATTTTCTTTCTCTTTCCCAGAGAGCAGACTTCTATTCATTGTACCCCTCAGATCTCTTCTGGCATATGATGAAGAGTTGACAGAACCCAGTTTCTGGGATTTCCCTGGCAGTCCAATGGATAAGACTCTGTGTTTCTTGGGGGCACAGTTTCGATCCCTGGTCAGGGAACTAAGATCCACATGCCACACAGCATGGCCTAAAAAGAAGTGATAAAACCTAATTGATTAGACTGTATCAAGAGTTACATGATCTTTTTAATAAAATATACAGACAGGAACGACATAAGAATAATGACATCTGCAAAGACAGGTTTTGTGTTATAAAAATCACAAAATTAGGTACAAAAATAAAGTAGGTGCCAAAATGTGTTAAGTATGTACCAAAACCAAAATGAAGCCAAAATCTGTAGAGACATGAAGTCTGTACTGCGCAAGTGGGTTAGGACGGTCTAGACAAATGAAAGGTTGAAGGACCTGGGATGGTCGGCTGAAGTCACACCTGAGCCCCTGGTGACCTCCTGTGCCCACTGCATCCGCTTGCTTCACTGATCTTTACTACACTCCCACATACCTGCGCTGTAACTGCTGGACGGTGGTTCTTGAGTTGTACTGGGCACAGGAATCTCCAGGAGATGCCGTGAAAATGTGTACTTATGTTGTAAGTCTGGGTCCTGGGATCCTGTGTCTAACAAGTTCCTGGTTGATGCTGAGAAGCACACTCTGAAAATCAAATTGTAGTAGAAGGCCTGAAAGGAAACCAGGCTCTTGTACCGTGGACCCTCAACTAATTCCCACTGTGCCAGGCAACCATGTAGCCATGCCTGTGTAGGCTTCTATTCCTGTGTCCAAATATGTTACTCTCTGTCACTTTAGAACCTTCTTTCGACTTTTTCAGAAGATGTGGATTATAATTCACACCCTTTCATTTCTTCCCTCCCTCCTAATACATATCAACTTTTTGTTAAATCCATAGTAGGTGTTACTGGGCTTCCCAGGTGGCTCAGTGGTAAAGAATCCGCCTGCCAGTACAGGAGACATGGGTTCAATCCCTGGGTTGGGAAGATCTCCTGTAAAAGGGAACAGCAACCCACTCCAGTATTCTTGCCTGGAGAATCCCATGGACAAAGGAACCTGGCGAGGTACAGAGCATGGGGTCACAAAGTCAGAACACAACTTAGGAACTGAACAACAGCAACAACAGGGTGTTATTGTTACTAGGTTCACAAACATGCTCTAATCATATTCTATGATTACATTTTCCTAATACAGCTTTTCCTAATGGACTTGATAGTTTTTCTTTTAAAATGTTTTCCTTGAGTATCTGACTTGTACAGTTCTTTTCTGTACCTTTCATTATACTTTTCCCCAAAATCAAGTTTCCTCCCAACTTTATTGAGGTATTATTGACATACATATATGTCAGTAATGTAGTAAGTTATGCACAATGTGATGATTTGGTACACATCAATATTGCAAAATGGTTTACTGCAGCAAGGTTAGTTTACATCTCCATACCCTCTACTACCATTTTCCAAGACAAGTTTTTCTAGAAGCTTCCAGCGTTCTGCTGCAACATGGGCTCATGGCAGCCCTCACCTGGATCAGCAGCTCCCATCTCCACTCCATATTTGATCTCTTCCCTGAATTCCATGTCTTCCTTTCACTTGGGTCACAGCTTCATGTTGGTGGGCAGGATTTTCCAGCTGCTTTTCAAAGAAGGATATGTGGAGTTAGGTATAGAATCTTGGTTGAAAATAAATTTTTTTTCTGAGGCTTTGGAAGATATTGCTTTCATTTTCTTCTGCCTTCTAGTATTTCTCTGAAGAATCCATTCTTATTCCCTGTCCTTTGTGGGTTACCTGTCACTTTTTTTCTCTGAAAAGTTCAGATCTCTTTTTCTTTAGCCTTATTGTTCTGAAATTACATGATGACGGTGTAGGTCTTTTACCTTCCATCCTGGTGAGCAGCCTTTTCATTTTGGAAATTGGTGCCCTGCAGTTCTGAGAAAGGCTTTTTGTGTTGTCTTTGATGAATTTCTTCCTTATCTTGGTCCTAATGAGCCTTCTATTATATAGGTGTTCTACTTTAGGGGAGATTTCTTTAACTTTTCTTTCTATAATTTCATGTGTGTGTACAGACTGTAGAACTTTACTGAATTACAATCTGATGGGCAGTTTATTTTTCCTTCTGTTCTTAGTGCCTAATTTCTATCATTTAGAACTAATTTCTATCATTTAGTTTTTTTACATTCGAGTTCTCCTTAACTTTATCTTCCCATTCATTCTATTGATTAAAAAAAGTTTCAACTGCCACTTTTTTTAAGTTTCCAGGATTATTCTCTGTTCTGAGCCCATTCCTTTTATAATAACATTCTTCTGGGGTTGTTAAGTTTCTTTGGAGAAGTTTCTTCCAATCTCCCTGCAACTTAAGCCTGCTGGGGTTTCATGCAGGAAGGGGCTTGGCAGAGGAAGTCTTATTCAGTATGCAGACTGTAACTTACTCTCCCAATATCCAAGCCCACTTCATCTTTGTCCTCCTCAGACCCTGGTGTCTCGGAAGGCTGCAGTCTCTCAGATCGAGAATAAACCAAACATTCTTCTGGGAAGGACAGCATGGAGCAACCTTCTGACTGAACAAGATAGGGTTGCAGACAGAGGTTTAACTACTCTCTATGCAGACTTCGAATAAAGCCCTTATATTTAGTCCCCTTTCTTCTGTTGTACCCAATGCCTCTAATTCCTGAAACTTCCTGGGTTCTTCAAGACAAACAGTCTTGCTCTTGCTAGTCTGTATAAGCATTTTAATTTGACCTTCCTTTTCTCGGCTGCATCATAAGCCAATGCCCCATTTACCTTCTTTTAGTTGGATACAACTTAGTGAATAAACTAAACCACAAAACTTGGTGGGTACCAAGCCAATAGACACAACCAAGCCACTGATCAGGAGAAGGAAGGATTAATTACTTGCAGCAGGTAAGGAGAATCCTGGGATCTCCTCCCAAGTAGTATCTCCCCGAAGAGCAAAACTGGGGATGTTTTAAGCTAAAGTCATATGCATGCTCATGAAGGAGTTTGAGCAGAGGTGAATTCAGCATAGAAATGGGGCAAACTTGACAGATTCCAAGCTTTCCTTGAATGAAGTCAAGAAGGTCAATAAAGGTCAATAAACCACCAGCTGATCTGGTGGTTGAGCGCTAAAGGTGGGGGGAGGGGTTTAAATTCTGCAAAACAGTTCAATAAAGTGCTTCAGGCTAATCTTTACCACTGAAACAGAACTGGGATTTTTTACAACTGATTTGTTCATCTTTAGATAGTTTCCTTAAGGGGCATCCCAGAGTGAAAAAGCTGGCTTAAAACTCAACATTCAAAAATAGAAGATTATGGCATCTGGTCCCATCACTTCATCGTAAATTGAGGGGGAAACAATGGAAACAGTGACAGACTTTATTTTCTTGGGCTCCAAAATCACTGCAGCTGGTGACTACTGCCACAAAATTAAAAGACGCTTTCTCGTTGGAAGAAAAGCTATGACAAAACTAGACAGCATATTAAAAACCAGTGACATTATTTTGCCAACAAAGATCCGTATAGTCAAATCTATGGTTTTTCCAGTTGTCATGTGTGGATGTGAGAGTTGGACCATAAAGAAAGTTGAATGCCAAAGAATTGATGCTTTAGAACTGTGGTGTTGGAGAAGACTCTTGAGAATCCCTGGGACTGCAAGGAGATCAAACCAGTCAATCCTAATGAAAATCAATCCTGGATATTCATTAGAAGGGTTGAAGCTGACGCTCCAATACTTTGGCCACCTGAGGCAAAGAGCTGACTCATTATAAATGACCCTGATGCTGGGAAAGACTGAAGGCAGGAGACTGGGACGACAGAGGACAAGATGGTTGAATGGCATCACTGACTCAGTGGGCATGAGTTTGAGCAAGCTGCAGTCCATGGGGTCACAAAGAGTTGAACACAACTGAGCAACTGAACAACAGGTGGTGCTAGTGGTAAAGAATCAGCCTGCCAATGCAGGAGACGCAAGAGATGCAGGTTCGATCTCTGGCTTAGAAAGATCCCCTGGAGGAGAGTATGGCAGCCCACTCCAGTATTCTGGCCTGAAGAATGCCGTGGACAGAGGAGCCTGGTGGGCTATAGTCCATAGGGTTGCAAAGAGATGGATATGACTGAAGCAGCTTAGCACACATGCAGCCTTCTACAACAAACCTTTTATTTTGGAATTTTGAAGCTTTTTGGAGCTTCTGCCTACCAGTTAAAATAGGTACATCAGTTTAAAATGAGGGCTCTAAAATTTTAACAATTCAGATGTTTCTCCAATTCAAAGGATCCATGGAGTTAGCTCTACAAATATTTTTCCCTGCTAATCTAAATTTAGAGAAGATGAAAGCACCACTGTTGCTTCCAGTAGACCCTGCAGGCACATATCCAGAAGATTGATGGTTTTAACTGCTAGCTGAAAATTGTTCTGGAGTGTCAAAACCCCAAAGTGGCCATTTCAGGGCCTGATCTTTCTTTTCCAATTAAGTACTCGCAAGCATACTTAAACCCGGCTGGTGCTCCCATACGTGACTGTTTGCAAGGGAGCTGTTTGGTCTTTGAGGCACAATTTCCCAGTATTACTTTTGTATTCTGGCTTTCCTGGTAGCGCAGCTGGTAAAGAATCTTCCTGCAATGCAGGAGACCCCAGTTCTATTCCTGAGTCGGGAAGATCCGCTGAAGAAAGAATAGGCTACCCACTCCAGTATTCTTGTGCTTCCATGGTAGTTCAGCTGGTGAAGAATCTGCCTGCAATGTGGGAGACCTGGGCTCGATCCCTGGGTTGGGAAGATCCCCTGGAGAGGGGAAAGACTACCCACTCCAGTATTCTGGCCTGGAAAATTCCATGAACTGTATAGTCCATGGGGCCACAAAGAGTTGGAAACCACTGAGCAACTTTCACTTTCATAGCCTAATTCAGATATGAGATATGATCTCAGCAACTTTCTGAGCCCAGTGTGGTGGATCACACGTGTGCTATCTCTGAGTCTAGCTCCCCAAGGAGTTACCCTTGGGTCAATTCAACTTCTTTTACGTGACTTGGTTTTTCCCAGTGACAGACAGTCTAAAACTGTCACGGGTGCCCAGGGGCTACCACTAGGTGGTCAGTCTCCATCATGCCCCTGGAGCAATATTCACTTAATGGTGGTGGTAGGGCTTTCCCTATGGGACCTCTGCATGTTACCAGAGCTGATCCTCAGACACTTTCGCAAGGTTCTCAGTTGCCTGAGGAAGCCTCGTGGCCAAAAGGAGCAAAATATCCCTTTATTCATCAGAGCTGAATAATTCAGTCTCATTTCACTAGCAAAAATTTTGTTCAGACCATATATCAACCCAGTTTATTCCAAATTAAGCCAAATCTAACAAAACCCAGCCACCTATGTTTCCCTAGCTCTCTTGCCCAGACCCCCTGGGTCCTGCCTAGGAAAAGCACCTGTGTACCTTAAGACTCCATGTCTTAAGTGAAAACCAGCTTGAATAAAAATTTCAGGATTATCACCCAAACAATAAGATCTGAGTATCAAGAGCGCTCACTACAACACCCGAGGAAAACCAAGAAACCTGTGAGGCTCAATGGGCCCATGCTTGTACTGAGCACCGGTTCCAGGTAGAATCCAGGTGTCTCTGCCAAGTGTCTCTGATATCCTGCCTACTACACCAAGCGTGTGTCGATGAAAAATCATTCAACTGATCTAAGAAAGAAATGAACATTTTTTTATTCAAGCCAAATGTGAGGATTGCAACCCAGAAAGAGCAGTTCAGAAAGCTCTAAGAATTCTTCCACCTGTTAGAAGTCAAGGCACAGTTATACACATTTTTTGAGACAGAGGCTGTACATTAAATAACATATTATTGACAGTTTACATAATCCAAATCTAAGCACCATGCGACCTCTATCAAGAAAGAATGTTATCTTTAAGGAATTGTCTTATTAATGGTGAAAGTATGTTGTTCTTTATGGGTGAGTGGTATTTCTGCTGATGGGGGAGGTTTGGTCAATGCATAATGCATATACACAATGCACAGTGGTGGGAAGAGGAGATCAAAGCATGGAGAAAATTTTTATAGTTAAATTTTTCTTGTCTCATCATAAAATAGTTTTATTTCATATTTGACTTGGAAGGGAGATGGGATCAGGGGAGTTTGGGGGAGTAAGAGGCAGGGTTACTGTGGAATTGAGGGTGAAATGATCGAGGAATGGTGCCATCCCAGGAAGGTATAGATAATTGCATTTAATTCACAATGGCCTGTGGGAAGTGCCATTTATGTGCTGACTTTGAGAATATGAAGTCATGTGCTCGCTATAGGCTCTTGTTGTTTAGTGTGCTCGCTATAGGCTCTTGTTGTTTAGTTGCTAAGTCTTGTCTGACTCTTTGCGATCTCCACGGACTGTAGCCAGCTAGGCTCCACTGTCCATGGGATTTCCCAGGCAAGAGTACTGGAGTGAGTTGCCATTCCCTTCTCCAGGGGATCTTCCCGACCCAGGGATTGAATCTGAGTCTCCTGATTGCAGGAAGATTCTTTACAACTGAACCACCTGGGAAGCCCTCTATAGGCTCTTAAAGACACTGAATTTGGAAGAGACCTAGGTAAACCAGTTTCTTCAAGATATGACCTCTTGGAGTTTTCACTATCTCAGAGTCCATTATGCATTTCCAGTGAGGCCAGAACTTCTTTTATCAAAAGGGACTCTCCTCTGGCTACTAGTGTAAGGAATTTTACGCTGGGAAAGCCTGATCTATGAATATGCGCAGCTATTTTACCTTTAGGCTGCAGAGGGCAATCTTGCTCTTCTTATGCAGATTGACATTCACTTGATGAAGTTGAGTAAAATCAGCTAAAAAATGCAGACTGACATACATTTGACAAGGTTGAGATAAAATCAGCTAAAATAACCTTAGCTAGTTGCCCCTTTTCTACAAAGACAGAAGTAAATTCTTTCACACAGTCCAGTCAGGGCTTTGAAACCCTCTCCTGATAAACTGTGAGGCAGAGAATACCTGCTTCCTGGACTAGTAGATTCACAAGAGGAAAGGGACAGGGCTCATGGGACACAACTGGTTCTTTCTCCTACTTTATCAGATAACTATCCTCTTAGTTGGGGAGTGGGGAGTGAAATGAGCTGAAAAGAGGGATAAGGAGACTGAGTCTAAATAGAAGTAGGGAATTAATGGGCTTCCCTGGTGGCTCCAATGGTAAAGAATCCACCTGTAATGCAGGAGACCCAGGTTCAATCCCTGGGTCAGGAAGATCCCCTGGAGAAGGGAATGGCAACCCACTGCAATATTCTTGCCTGGAAAATCCCATGGACAGAGGAACCTAGTGGGCTACAGTACATGGGGTTGCAAAAAGACATGATTTAGCGACTAAACCGCCACCAGGGAATTAACATCACCTTCTAACAACTGTTTAGATCCTTTTGTTGTTGTTCAGTTGGTGGTGTCTGACTCTACAGCCCCATGGACTGCAGCATGCCAGGCTTCCCTGTCCTTCACTACCTTCCAGAGTTTGCTCAAACTCCATTGAGCCGATGGCGCCATCCAACCATCTCATCCTCTGTTACCCTCTTCGTCTCCTGCCCTCAATCTTTCCCAGCATTGGATTCTTATTCCTATTCAAAGATTCTTTGCTTAGTGAGAATGCCCATGTAGGTGAGTGGGAATACTCTCATATATATTTTGGCTGCAAAGGTCAAAGCTTTAGCCCAGGTCTTTTCTCTGAAATATAAGTGGGACTCCGAATTTTTTTCTGTAGCCACTATTTTCAAAAAGCATCTACCATTTGGAACCTCAATTATCCACAATTGACTGCATAAAGTGAGGCCAAGGTCTTGGTTTATTTGATCAAAAATGAATACATTCAATATATTCAATATACTGACAAGTCTCAGCACCTGCTCATCCACTAACAGAAGAAACAGCACTTGTTGATAAAATCCCTGCCTCCTTATCTCCAGTGAAAATCTTGCTCCTTGTGCTCTAGTTCCAAGGAAGGTTGGTGGAGGGTTTTGCTTCAGGGAAAAAACATGCCTAATTGCCCAGATGTAGGAACAGAACTGAGAAATATTGGGTTACCAAAGAGTATAGCAAATGTCTCTGCCCACTGTTATATCATCCTACTGGCAGAAATCTAGGGAACTGAGATTTAAGGCATCACTTAATGCATTTGATTTGCTTGTGATGTGACCATCCACTTTCACAGTCCATACTCACCACATCCTGGGCTGACAGTCAGAGGACTCGCAGACTCCACGGCTCTCTAGATTTTTCTGATGCACATTAAGTTTGGGAAAGACTATCTTCAAAAAGCTTAGCTAGTGGGAAAATTTGATGGAATATTTTTCCTTGAAGGAGAATGACTTTACATTTCAAAAAATAAAAGCCAATTAGAGACTAAAAGCCCTGTTGGAGGGGAGACAAGCCCTATTACCAGTTCTGCTACAAAGACAAAGATTTAGAAGCTTAGCTGAGAAGCTGTGCCCTGATTGTGACGACTGGTTTAGAAAAATGTTGGCTAATGACTCCTAGGAAATGTTAGACATTTGAAATTCAAATGCATGGATGAAAGTAAAAGACGTTCACTTCAGAATTTGTGGACTACAATGTAAGTAACAGACATTACTCTAAATCAACAGATGAGAATACATAATTCAACATAAATGGTACCCTGATATATTAATTCATAAACTTTAAATATTTAAACTTTATTTCTTCAAAGTGTCTGTATTTTCCATATAAAGCAGCAGTTCTCAAGCTTTGATTATGGGAGAAATCACTTAAGAAGATTGTTAAACCGTACAGGTCTTCCTTGACTTATGATGGGCTTCTCTGAAAGTTGAAAATATCATAAAGTGGAAAATTCATTTCATACACCTAACCTATAAAAATTATAACTTCACCTAGGCTTATAATTTAAGTAACCTTAAAAGTATTTAGAACACTCACATTAGCTTACAGGTGGGCAAAACCATCTAACACACAGCCTATTTTATAAATACAGTGTTGAATATCTCATGTAACTTACTGAATACTGAAAGTGAAAAACAGAATGGTTGTAAGAGTATCCATTGTTTGCCCTTGAGATTACATGGCTGACTGGGAGCTGTGGCTGCCGCTCATAAGAGAGTGCTGCTGAATTCTGCTGGCCCAGGAAAAGATCAAAATTCAAAATCCAAAGTACTGTTTCTACTGACTGTGTAATTATTTCACACATTATAACCATCATATATTCCAGGTGATATTCTCCAGTTATATCAATCCGTTAAGTCAGGAATCAGTCTAAGATTTTAACAAGAACCCTAGATGATTTTGAAATGTGTTAGTCGGGCTAGTTAACCTTTGCGAAACAAACACAAATTCACTGACCCCTCTGCCCAACTATTCTTCCTCCCCTCAAAAATCCTCTCTAAGTTAGTTTATGCAACCAACCTTTTCATTTAACTGTACCAGGCTTCCCTGGTGGTTCAGTGGTAAAGAATCCACCTGCCAATTCAGGAGCCTTAGGAGACACATACATGACTCATTTAATAGAGTCCTTTTCCAGAGCCATGAACACAGTAACTTCTTTCACTTTCCAGAATTGATTTTTTAAAAATAACTACTTACCATAAGAAACAATTGTGATGGCATATTAACAGAGGGTGGTTCGCTGGCAACAAAGGGCAGATGAGAGCAGTTGAGCTGCGCAGAGCAAGCCAGTGGAGTCTCTTTTTACCTGGGGTGGGGAGGCAGCCTTGAGTTGACACCTGACCCCAACTAACCAGGCCTCTCAGGTGTGGGAAGTTGGGAATAACTATCCTCTCCTCCTTTCCTCAAAGGTATGTCATAGGGCCTAAAATCCCTCCAAAAAGCATTTTTTCCTTTGGGTTTAAATAGAGCCTTTTCAGCTTCTCATTGTTACCTGCAAGGTATCCCATTTCAAGACCCTGCAAGTACCACTTCCTCTGCAGAAATGGGGACCCAGGATGGGACCCAGGATGGGACCCAGCCTGTAAGAGGCAGGCACACACTGAGACTCCCCAGCCTTGAGCTTTTCTGTGGTGGGCTTAACAGTGTGTTGGATGCAGGTGGTGCCTATGACACACATCAGGGTTGATGAGTAAGGATAAGGAAAGGTGAAGTGAGGACCCTTCTAGAGACCATCTTCAAGACAGGAGAGAACTCATTCTAAATATGCTCTGGGCTAAATTAGAAAGACCACAGAAACCCACACATTGGCATTTGGGTAAAGCTTCTCTCCCTCCCTCCCTTCCTTTCTTCCTTCTTTCCTGAATAATTTAGTTGAAATACCACTAGAACTGTGCAAAGTAGGCATCTATTGTGGGAGGAGGGGCAGGACCAGAGCACGGCATCAGAGCTTAAATGGACAGAGGAAGCACTGTGTGTTTGAGGGAATGACAGAGACAGAGGCCTTGCACCCCTGGTGGTCCAAGCAGGGTGAAGAGGGCACCCATGTAGGGGTGGTGGTGGTGGCCCCATACTGGAAGTCAGAGCACAGGTTAGGTGAGGGAGGGGACAGTGGGAGGTAGGGGGAGGTGGTGATGAGAGATGAGAGGTGAGCCAACAAGTACACTTATAAAGGATAGTGGGACTCAAGGAGTTACAAATATGGACAGATCAGTGATACTAGTTTGGAATTGAAGATATCATTGTGGACCCATGATCTCCAGTGTATATAGATAGGTATAAAAATTAACAGAGATATGAACGTTTGTGTTTACATACCCACACTCAGACACCACTTCAAACAAGTGATCAAAAAAAAAGTGTTGGGCTGCAGTGCATGTTTTATGGGATCTTAACCTGAATCTTCCCAACCCAGGGATCAAGCCCAAGTCTCCCACATTGGCAGGCAGGTTCTTTGCCGCTGAGTTAACAGGAAAGCCCTCTTAGCCCCTGACCATGGTTCAAAGCCCCAGCCTCAGCAGTGAAAGCTTGGCGTCCTAACACTGAACAATCAGGGAATTCCCAAGTGTTCAAAATGAACATTACTAGGGGCTTCCCTAGTGGCTCAGTGGTAAAGAATCTGCCTGCCAATGCAGGAAACATGGGTTCAATCCCTGGTCCGGGAAGATCCCACATGCCACGGAGCAACAAGCCTGTGTGCCACAACTATTGATCCTGTGTTCTAGAGCCTGTGCTCTGCAAGAAGAGAAGCCACTGCATTGAGAAGCCCATTCACTGCAACTAGAGCAGCTCCTGCTCTGTGAAGCTAGAGAAAAGCCCAAGCAGCAATGAAGACCCAGCACAGCCAATAAATAAATAAATAAAATTACTTTAAAAAAGTTTAACATTACTAGCAATGGGGCAATTTCAAATCAAGTGTCCCTGATAGGATTAAATAAGAAGACCATGTCACTTCTGTGATATTCCTGCCAAAAATCATAACCTGAATCTAATTATGAAAAAGTATCAGACAAATCCTGGTCAGAGACATTCTGCAAAACAACTGGCCTATAATCATCAAATGTGTCAAGGCTATAAAAGTCAAAGAAAGACAAGACTGAAGGAAAATACGATGACCAGATGCAGTGTGTGATTCTAGATTTGATCTTTTCTCTATAAGGAAGTTACTGGAACAATTGGTAAAACCTGAATGGTGTCTGTGTGTTGGATGCTGGATGGCTATCAGTCTTGAATTACTGATTTTGAAGTTGTTTTGTGGTTATGTAGGAGGAGGTCCTTGTTTATGGGAAGTATACTGAAATATTCAGGAGTGATGGGGTAGCTTTTGATGCTTTTGAACTGTGGTGTTGGAGAAGACTCTTGAGAGTCTCCTGGACTGCAAGGGGATCAAACCAGTCAATCCTAAAGGAAATCAGTCCTGAATATTCATTGGAAGGACTGATGCTGAAGCTGAAGCTCCAATACTTTGGCCACCTGATGCGAAGAACTGACCCACTGGAAAAGACCCTGACGCTGGGAAAGATTGAAGGCAGGAGAAGAGGATGACAGAGCATGAAATGGTTGGGTGGCATCACCAACTCGATGGACTTGAATTTGAGCAAGCTCTGGGAGTTGGTGATGGACAGGTAAACCTGATGTGCTGCAGTCCATGGGGTCACGAACAGTTGGACATGACTGAGCGACTGAACTGAACTGACATGATGGGGTGGCAGGTCAGCAGCCTACTCTCACATGGGTTCAGGAAGAAAAGTTCTTTGCATTATTATTGGAACTTTTCTGTAAGTTTGAAGCTATTTCCCCCAATAAACTATTAAAATATATATTTATTTCTTTAAAATTCCTTTGGGGATTTAAGAAGTGCCTCTTTTTTTCTCATTGAGGTACAATTTACATGCTGAAAATCCAGCCTTTTGGGTTGTATAATTCAATGAGTTTTGACAAACGTGTACAGTCATGTAACCACTACAAACATTCAGAAAACCTAACCATGGATGCCTCAATTTTAAAACTGTTACAGAATGAGTTGACCTTTTAGAAATGCTCTCATTTATGTTACAGGTATAAATATTAAACATTTTATTACGCTTCCCTTTCAAATATTCAAGCACATAATTACATATAATACTAAAATATGTTTGACTTCTTTAAAAAAGGTTAAAAATCATATGCCAAAACAAGCGAAGGGTCCTGGCACGGGCTCTGCCCTTCACTGAAAAGAATGTTTGCAGTTCCTGTTCTTTTCCCCATTAAGGCTGAATTAGTGCAGCGTGGGCGGAGGGCTGCGCCTGCGCCAGGAAAAGCCTCATTAGCAGCAGGCAGAAGCCCCACCCACCTGCCCCAGCATCTCCCCAGCTGTCAGAGGTATCTTCTTGGAGATGTCATGCCACCCACAGCTAAAAAATACACCGACATGCTGTGGGCTGCAGGCACTTAACTTCCCTTGTCCTCTGGTCCGCTAATGGGCTGTGAAGTGCGGGCTGACACTTGCTCAGACACCGCAGAGACCCGCTCTCAAGGTGGTTTGGAGGAAAGGAGTCAGAAGTGGATGACTGAGCACAAGCTTCATAGGTTCCTTCCTTAATTCATTCTCTGGCTTTCCCTTCCTCTTAGCAAGACCCAAAAATTCAACTCGTCACAACTCAGCGGTACAGAGGAAGGGAGATTGTTTTCTCTGTAATTGGAACTTTCTCCTGAGCCCTCTCCTATGGGATCCTAGGCAAAAATTAATTACATCTCCAGGTCTGTCTAAAGTGTATTCCCTTTAGGTGGGGTTCAGTTTCTGTTAGTTAGAAATGCTCAGTTCCTCCTATAGCTTCTCTGTCTTTTTTAAAAATTAAGATTGTGTCTGACTTTGAAGAATATAGCTTACTAGACGTTGTGGCTTTGCAAGGAAGTTGGGGTGCCCAGGGAGCTCTAGAGACCTTGTGCTGTCCAATAAATCTCCTGGTTTCTAAATACTGTTTCTTTTCTGCTGGTAGCTAAGCACCTTGCTGACTGCAAATACCAATCTGCGTTCCATAGGCAGTGCACCCAGAGGTGCTGTCTGGGTAGTCCTCTTTCATCTCAGCTCCTGCAGGCACCATGACCAACTTGAAGACGGGCTGACATACTCATTTTCTTCCAGCTTCTTTTTGTTCTGCGGGATTTTCTGCAAGACTCCCTTGTCCCTATTAAGACTACTGCTTCTGGCAATTTCCTCAAGGCATACAGGCGGGTATGTCCACGTTCTGAGTAGCCTGCCTCTAGTGGACGGAACAGTGGACCTGGGGTGCTGGGGAAGTTGCTGAACCTCTCTCTCCCTAAGATTCTTCATCCATAAATTGAAAATAAAGGTTGCTAACCTTAATTGAACACCTGCTATATTTAGCACTTTCTTCCTTCTTTGCAATATACCAGGTAGTTTCTAAATCAGAGCTTCTCAAATTCTCTGTGAAAAATGACTAGTTTCTTCTTTAATTTCCAATTTGGCACAGAACAATGTTTTTACAAAATACAATAAATGTGGATTAATAGAAAATTACAAAGGAAAAAACTGTAAAACTTGTACACAATGTCCATTAAAAATTTGGCTAATACAATCACTATTCTACTAATACCTTGTTATTACACAATTGTTAACTTCACAAAAAGTTGTGGATAAAATAGTGACTCCCCATATTAAGAGCCTTTATGCACACTTTGAATAAATGCTGTGTGTATCAGTATTTAGAGTTTGTAATGTGTCAAGTGAGCTTTCTTTTTGCTTTATAAACTCATCAGTCTCTCTATTTAAATATACTTTCATATTGATCTAGTTGCAGACTAGGAGCAAGAAATTTGTGGATGGCATTGGTCTGTAAAATACAGTTTGTTTTTTTTAATTATTATTTTTAAATTGAAGTATAATTGATTTACAATGTTGTATTAGTTTCAAGTATACAGCACAGTGATTCAGTTTTATATATATATATATATATATATATATATGTTCATTTTCAGATTCTTTTCCATTACAGGGTTATTATTGAATATAGTTGAATATATTAAAATATTGAATATAGTTGAATATTGAATTTAGTTCCCTGAGCTATACATTAGGTCCTTGTTGGTTATCTATTTTGTATATAGTAGTGTGTATATGTTAATTCCAAACTTCTAATTTGTCCCTTTTCCCTTTGGTAACCATAATTGTGTTTTCTATATCTGTGGGTATATTTCTGTTTTGTAAATAAGTTCATTTGTACATTCTTTTAGTTTAGATTACACATATAAGTGATACATGATATTTGTCTGGCTTACATCAATTAGTATGATCTCTAGGTCCACCCATATTGCTGCAAATGGCATTATTAAATTTTTTACAGCTGAGTAATATTCCATTGTATATATTAATATACACCACACTTTCTTTGTCCACTCACTTGTCAGTGGACATTTAGGGTGCTTTCATGTCTTGTCTATTGTAAATAGTGCTGCTGTGAGCATTGGGGCGCATGTATCTTTTCGGATTATAGTGTTGCCTGGGTATATGCCCAGAACTGGGATAGCAGGATCATAGAGTATCTCTATTTTTAGTTGAATAAAACTGTTAACTGTTCACTATCGTGGCTACACCAGTTTACCTTCCCACCAACAGTGTAGGAGAGCATGCATGCTCAGTTGCATCTGACTCTTTGCGACTGCATGGACTGTAGCCTTCCAGGCTCCATTGTCCGTGGAATTCTCCAGGCAAGAATACTGGAGTGGGTTGCCATTTCCTACTCCAGGAGATTGTCCCAACCCAAGGATTGAACCTGTGTCTTCTGAATCTCCTGCATTGGCAGGCGGATTCTTTACCACTGCTCTACCTGGGAAGCCCACAGTGTAGGAGGGTTCCCATAAAATGCACTTTGAATAGAGCTTTTTCACATATTTTTACATGGATTAGCTAATTTAACTCTCACAATAAGTCTGTGAGGACAATATTATTATTATACAGCTAGTAAAGGTACATAATAAGTGTCAGAGTTTGGGGACTCAGGTTTTGAGACACTAAGACCCTTGTTCATACCATGTTGTAAAGGGATGAAGGGATGTGACAGGTAGGTTTTTCTTCCCTAGGTCATGGAGACCCCAGGTGGAGTGAACTAATGATGAGAAGGCTGTGGAAACTAGCCCATGAGATGAGGTTGTTAAGGGCATGTGATGGAATTAGAGTGAGCTGGAGTAGTCTGTGCTCTCCAGGACTAATGAAAGGTATAAGCCAAATCAGAGAGCCCGTGGTGGGGTCCCAGCCCCTGTCCCAGGGGTGTAGGGAGGCCCAAGACTGGAAAGGCCCCTGTGGTTCAGTATTCATATCCTCCAACGGGAAGATAAGGAGTAAAGCGTATAAAGGATTGCTATTTGTTCTGTGAAGCAAACAGCTGGCATGGACAGTTGATTGGATCAATAGAGGACAGGAAAATCAGGCTAATTAACCAAATGCTGTTGAAAGAGATGCTTGACCCAGCTCTCCATCCTGCTGCATTTGTCATTTGGTAGGGAGGCTTGGCTCTTAATAAGTCTTTATTTCTAGAAACTTCCCCCTTTCAAAGTCAAGTGTTTTAAGGGAAAGAAAATAAAACGTTTCAAATACTTTATATTATTCTTGCAATTTAAATAAGATTTTAAAGGTTTGGGGAACATCTTCCCCATGATAAAGCAGACAAAGAGGTAGAGGGTGTATTTCTTGAACTGTCTTATCAAAAGGAGTCTGGGTTAGAGACAGGCGATGTTATTCAAGCTATTCTTACTAAATGCAGGGAAGTATAATAAAGAGAAACCAAGAGAGGGTATGGTGTATATGTGTGTGTTTCCCCACTCTGGGTGGCAGCTCTCTGACTTCCTTACCAATAAACTCTGATCCAGCCTGACTCCACAGAGGCAGAGATAACTGCAGGTCTGCAGGAAGTAAAGGGGCTCTCTCCTTTACAGTAGACTCTCAACTTATTAGGTCTAGGCTTGTGTTGGATGAGGTTTGGGAATTGGGGTACAGGTATCCATCTTAAGTACTGCACCTACAATTTCTCCTGCTGTGTTCCCTAGACAGGCCTTTGTCTAAGACCTAGTATCAGGCTCAGGCCTGGAGTTCCATTTGACAGCACCCCGCCCCCACGCCAAACTACAGAGAAAAAGACCACACCAGTTTAGCCTAGAATACCATATGCTCACTTGCTTAAAACTCTTAAATGACCCTTGTGTGCTTGTGCTCAGTCACTAAGTCATATGTGACCCTTTGCAACCCCATGGACTCTGTAGCCCACCAGGCTCCTCTGTCCATGGGATTTCCCAGGCAAGAATACTGGAGTGGGTTGCCACTCCCTTCTTCAGGAAAAAAAGTGAAAGTCACTCAGTTGTGTCCAGCTCTTTGCAACCCCATGGGCTATACAGGAATTCTCCAGGCCAGAATACTGGAACGGGTAGCCATTCCCTTACTCCAGGGGATCTTCCCAACCCAGGGATAGAACCCAGGTTTCCAGCATTACAGGTGGATTGTTTACCAGCTGAGCCACCAGGGAATCCTTCTTCAGGGGATCTTCCCAACCCAAGGGTCGAACCTGGGCCTCCTGCGTTGGCAGGCAGATTCTTACCACTGAGCAACCTTAGGCTAAAGTAAGGGGGTGACAGAACCCATTTTATCTCATCCTTTATAGGATGAGATAGAATAATGGCCCCACACAGCTGTCCATATTCCCAGAATGACATGTGACTGTGTTAGGTTAGATGGCAAAGGGATATTAAGACTTCAGGGAAAATTAAGTTTGCTCATCAGCTGACCCAAAGCCAGGGAGAGCATGACTGGTTATCCAGGTGAGTATAATATAATCACAGGATCATTACAAGCTGAAGAAGAGAAAAGAAGAGAGAGAGAGGCAGTGTGAGAAGAACTTGGCCACTTGGTGCTGCCTTTGGAGTTGGGGAAAGGAACCGTGAGCCCACACGTGCAGCCAGCCTCTAGACACCGGGAGAGATAAGGACATCAGTTATTTGCTAGAGCTTCCAGAAAAAACAGCTCAGCCAACACCTTGGTTTTAACCGAGTGAGACCTAAAGAACTATAAGGTAATACGTTTTTGTTGGCTTAAGCCACTGCATTTGTGGTAGTTTGTTAGAGGATTTAAGCTCAGCTTCCAAAGAGGAAAGATAGCAGTAGCTTTCCTTATTTTTCTTTCTCTTCTGTTGTCCTTCTACCATCAGTTTCACCTCTCTCAATGAACGGTTAAATGAGAGAAATATCCTAGAGCAGGTTGGCAGATTCTTCCTAGTACCAGGTGGGAGATTTATTATGAAAATTATTATAAATGTAAAGGAATTCATTCCAAATTCCCTGTGAGACCCAGCAGATCCTGTAGATCTGTGTATGCAGGTATGTGTATGCGTGTGTGCTCAGTTGTGTCCGACTCTTTGCGACCCCATGAACTGTAACCTCCCAGACTTCTCTGTACGTGGGATTTCCCAGGTAAGAATACTGGAGTGGGTTTCCATTTCCTCCTCCAGGGGATCTCTCTGATCCAGGGATCAAACCTTCACCTCCTACATCTCCTGCATTGGCAGGGCAGATTCTTTACCGCTAAAGAATCCCAGGTAAAGGCTTTGTGTGTATGTATGTTAGTTGCTCAGTCGTATCTGACTCTTTGTGAGCCCATGGGCTATAGCCCACCAGGCTCCTCTGTCCTTGGGGATTCTCCAGGCAAGAATACTGGAGTGGGTTGCCATGCCCACCTCCAGGGGAGCTTCCCGACTCAGGGATTGAACTTGGGTCTCCCACATTGCAGGCAGATTCTTTACTGTCTGAGCCACCAGGAGAACCCTAGGTAAAGGGTAGCTCTATCCCTTTAAATGTCTCAATACTTGCTCTATTGCTCTCTGGCATTATAAATCCTGGATGTGGGTCCTGGTTTGAAATGCCTCATATTGACAGACCATGGTGAGCACTGCTGCGGGGAGCAGCCCAGCTGAAAATGGTAAAACCAAAAAGAACAGGTTTGGGAAGAACCCTTTACTGGCAGAAAGGTTTTCAGTATTGTGGCAGACCGGGAGGTATCAGTGGCAGATGCTTTCAATTACCTACTACTGATGCCCTGGCAGAGATTGCCTCTCCCAAGACAAATGGAGGTCAGAGTTCTACCATGAGCCTTCTTTTCTGCCCCCAGTTGGCCCCTTAGGGCCTTGTTCTATTAAAGGGCTATGTGACCTCAACCTTTCTATAGTGGAATCTCCTTTTTTTTCCAAAAGAAATCTAGAAACATATAAATCTCCCTCCCAGAGACCTGAGAGAAGAGCTGTTTGTAGTACCCAGGAAGCAAATGCTGAGGGCTGGATTGTCTGCAATTAAAGTGATGACAGTGATGGTTTTATGTAATTAACTGAGAGTCATGTTCTTAGTCACGGTTGTCATGGGCTTCTCTGTTCATATGAGATCTGTTTCAATAGCAACCTAGATGGAGTGATTAGCTGTTCATCTGCTCACTTACTCAACAAATATGAGCATCATTACATGCCTGGCAACCTTTTATGTGCTGGGGACATGGGAAAGAACAGACAAAGACTCTTGCACTCATAGCTTCTACATCCTAGTTGGGGGATAATTAACAAAAATAGGACAAGTGCTGTGAGAAAAATAAAGCAGAGAAGGGGTGGAGCACTCCTAGAGGTAAGAATAGTGAGGGAGAATGTAAGACTTGAACAAAGAGGACACATTCAGAGGACACAAGGGACAAAATTATGTAGATATCTGGGGGAGAAGCCCTCCAGGCAGGAGGGACAGCAAGTTCATCACCATCATTGATTATCAATCAGAGAATTATTAATATTCCTCCCTGTCCTGCTCTCTGTCTATCAGGGTCAACCTGAGCCAGTCTCTGTTCCTTAGTTTCCAAAATTTTACATTCACCTGCTCCCCAATGTCTGAAACATTAGATTGAACCATATGAAATGCCAGTGAAATGCCATATGAAATGGTAACCAATATGCAACAATTTTTGACCCACAGAAATGGAAGCTTCACATGGTTCCACCTAATACATCTGACAAGGTCCCACCCTGTAATGAAAAGTAAGTTTAAAATGCAAGCACCTTAGGAGAAGCTGAGAGGAGGCATTTGATGTATGTTAACTCTCTTCCCTTACCCTTTTCTCTCTGAGAGAGAGTCTGGTGACTTAACTTCTTCCACACAAATGTGTAGGGAGCTGAGCCTTTTCTATAAGCTTGCATGAATGGTGGTCACCCTAACTTTTTCAAGCAGAGATTTTCCTCCAGTCCCCCTAAAATTTATGATGGAGGCCCACCTATTCCCTGTGTGGTTGGTCACAGGGAGCTACTATTCATTCCTACCCAGGGGGACCGTGGTCTTACCCAGTTGGTCAACCATCATCTCAATACAATTGGCTATGAGAGTTGAACACAACCACAGACAGGCAACCTTACTTGTAGTCACACAGCCGCTTTGTCTCATGTATAAATTTTTCTCCCTGGGGCTCCAACCAGCTGGGGCTGCAGCAAAAAGACAGTGTACAGGAGCTGTTGGAGAGCTGCTAGTGGATGCTATACTTCCTCAAGGCTTTAGGTCTGCTCTGAAGGCCCTTTGGGACCCTTATATTAATATATTCAGAGTGTACAGAGGCTGACCTCTTCAGGGAGGGATTCATGTTTAGACTTCTGTTGTTTACCTCACACGCTGCTGTGTGTGTATGCATGTTCTTATTCAGTCACTCAGTCGTGTCCAACTCTTTGTGACCCCATGGACTGCAGAGCGCCAGGCTTCCTTGTCCTTCACCATCTCCCCAAGCTTGCTCAAACTCATGTCCATTGAGTCAGTGATGCCATTCAACCATCTTGTCCTCTGTCATCTCTTTGTCCTCCTACCTTCAATATTTCCCAGAATCAGGGTCTTTTCTAATGAGTTGTCTCTTTGCATCAGGTGTCCAAAGTGTTGGAGCTTCAGCATTAGTCCTTCTAATGAATATTCAGGATTGATTTCCTTTAGGATTGACTGGCAGGATCTCCTTGCAGCCCAACGGTCTCTCAAGAGTCTTCTCCAACATCACAGTCCAAAAGCATCAATTCTTTGGCATTCAGCCTTCTTTATGGTCCAATTGTCAAATCCATACATGACTACTGGAAAAACCATAGCTTTGACTATACAGATTTTGTCAGCAAAGTAATGTCTCTGCTTTTTAATAAGCTGTCGATGTTTGTCATAGCTTTTCTTCCAAGGAGCAAGCATCTTTTAATTTCATGGCTGCAGTCACCATCTGCAGTGTGTGTGTGTGTGTGTGTGTGTGTGTGTGTGTGTATATATATATATATATACCCCTATTTATATAAACATTCAAAAAAGTTTTTATAACTTTGCTTTTACATTCCTTCATTTAAAAAAAATACATCAGAAACCTTAAAAAATAGGAGTTGCTTAGCCTTTTTTAAGACCTTTGTGAAACCCTAAGTCAATTTCACCAACAGGGTCAAAGAACTGAGAAAATAAAGGACTTCTCTGTGACTGTGGGACCATCTATATCAGCATTACCTGCAAATTCGAGTGCCTTCTCCTGCCTACTGAGTCAGGATCACTGGGACCTGGTCCAATGAGCCTGCATTTGGAAAAAGTTCCCCCATGTAACATATACAAACTCAAGTTTGAGAGCATAGGGTTGGAGGTGTTGAATGGGTCCTGAAACACTGGATTTCCCAAAGAAAGGAAGAGGGCTGAGGATAGAAGGAAGCCAAAGACCCTGATGAATCTTGGGGAGAAATGAAGAGTGAAAAAGGGATATTATGTGGATGGCATGACTCTCAAGGAGGTATTTCTTCTGTGTGTGGCTGAATGACAATGGATACATCATGGGCCCACCAGTTTTTCCAGGCCCTTTCCCGGACATCATTATCTTACTGGGGCTCCACAGTTGCTCTAGGAGGGTCTAAGGTAGATCCAGTAATATCAGGACCACTTTACCAAAGAGGAAAGGAGTAATGAACGAGTTCTCTCCTGTCATCATCCTGAACTCCCTTCTTGGCATCGCATTTCTGATAACTTCCGGGTGGACACAGCAGATAGCAAACTTTCAAGTGGTTCTCTTATTTTCATCCCCAGACCTTTGTATACACTGTGCTTGATGATGACTTGGTAAGGAGTTGCTGGTTGTTTAGCTTCCTAGAGTGAAATGTGGGAGCTATTTGTGAAATCCCAACAATTTATTAATAATTCAGGATGACCTCTAATCAAGATGAGAATTGGCTTCTTCGTCAAGTGCAGAGGGAAGATAATTGGTGTATTTGAGATCGACGTTGCCCACTTAGCACCTCTGCCCACTTCTCTTGCTTCTGGGCCTTCTGTGAGTCACACAGTGGGCAGAGCCAGTAAGCAGGATAGGAGGCCCTGAGGTGGGAGGGGAACACATATCAGAGTCTAAACTCAAGATCCCCTGGTTCTAGTCTGCTGATCCCAGCCTGGCCAGTCACAGCCACAACCCAGCCTGTCTTCCTGGGCGGCCTTCAGAAATCCAGGCTTCCAAGCTAGAGTATATGTTCTGGCTTAAAGGTGGACACCCCAAAGCACGTAAGGAACATCTTGGGGCCCTGGGTAGACCAGGTTCCCCAGATCACTGTGTTTCCCCCTTCTCTCTGCCTTGATGATGTGGTTTGAGGAGGTGTTTAGAATTGGCTGCTGATTATAAGTTGGAAAAGTGAGACTCAGGGGGATGGGAATCCATGTGTCCTGACCCTCTGGGGAGCTTGGCCAGGTCAGTCGTCATCATGAATTTTGGCTTAGTCTTAGGTCTGGACCACCAGTGTCTCATGAGCCAGTGCTGGCCCAGAGATGGCTCATTTAGCCTCTCAGACAGTAGAGTGATCTGGGGGGGTGGGGTGGGCTGGGCCTGGGACATAGCTCATTTGATAAGTTTAAAACATTAAGACATTTGATATGTGGACCTTCCATTGTTTTCTTTTTCCAGGCCCCACAAATGCTAGGGGGGAGCCTAAAGCAAGCATCTCTCAGGGCCTAGAATGGGCAGGGAGGACACCAACCTCTTGTTTGATGGAATAACCTTAGGCAGTTTTAGAGGAACCTGACATATGCCTCCGTCTACTGCCTGAGCTGCACAGACAGGAGGAGGGTGCAGATTAATGCAAGGACCAGGAGAAAGTATGCATCCAGTCTGCTCTGAGAAGGCCCAGCTGTGCCCTTGGTCTCCTCTCACGGTCAGTGGGTAGAATAGGACGGTCTGTATTTCAGTCTCTTTGTCTTTCCACTCTCTCAACCCAACACACACACACACACAGTATTCCTCATTCCAAATGGAATGCGTTCAGGTTCCTAAGCATGATCTGGGCATTCTCAGCTCTTCCACCTCCTTTGTCAAATTTCAACTTCTTTACCACACATCTCTCCTAGGAATAATAAACAGAAAAGATGATCTCAACAGAAGTTATTAAGTTCTTACTATGTTCTGGGCTCTATGCTAGGCATTGAAAATCTTAGAACATATTGTTCCTACTGATCGCTTGCCAAGTGAGATCAAGAAGATCAGATGTTTTGATGCCATAGTGGGTGGTCAGCTGGCTGCCCACACTGGGCCTCAAGAGGTGGCATTTTGAGGGGATGGATCAATAATAATCCAGGTTCTGACTTTCAGTGTAGAAATTCAATTCTAATTTAGAGGTATTGACTACACTAGCCTTAACTCCAGGAAATTGATGTATAAACCAGAGTTTCAATTTACTATATTTCCAGGAATTCTTTATCAGATGATGGTGATACTTTTATAGGGTGGTGAATGAATTTTTTTTTTTTTGAAAGTGATGGAAAACAACATGGGCATTTTTATCTTTGCCTGCTTCCTTTAGGCACTGTGCAAAACAACCACTGCTTTCCCTGTGTTTCTCCCTCAAGAGATGGATTTATCAGTTTGGCCTCAGCTGGCTTTCACAGGTTGGCACAGCAAGGCTGGATTTCCAATGCTTACTGTTTGACTCAGAAAGTGGACACAGATTTTTGTCAGAGTTTCATGAACTCAAACCAAAAGTTAGATTCTAGTGAGCATTTTGCTAGTTAGAGGTGAATAAGCTAAAGTGGGAAAAAAAATTTTCTTTCAAAGGTTTTTTTCCTTGAGATATTGGCAAATGATATTCCAGCTTTTCTGCCTTTGCAAGGAAAGGATAGCAGAAGTCAAAGCAACTGAACATGGAGCAAATATATATTAACAGATGATCCTTCTGCTTCACTCAGACATGAGTGTACATAATTTTTATAGCATGGGTTATAGAGTTTGCATTGAATTAACATTTCTAAGTCTAATAAATAAAAATAAGTAGGTTTTAGGATTGTTTGGCTAGATCACAGTTTAGGTGTTAGAATTAAATATGAACAGTAAGTAATAGTCTTTTAAGAGACAGTGGCTGCCAGTGTCTTATCTCCCTGGTCACTTCTGTTAGTGCATAGCCCGAGGTGATTTCTATGGGTGGCTGATCCCATCCACCTGGTGATCTTACTAGTGATGGGAAGAAAGTTTGTTGAGGCTGCTGTTTTCCCTTTTCCCTGTGTGTGTTAGTCACTCAGTCATGTCTGACTCTTTGTGACCCCAAGGACTGTAGCCTACCAGGCTCCTCTGTCCATGGGATTCTCCAGGCAAGAATACTGAAGTGGGTAGCCTTTCCCTTCTCCAGGGGATCTTCCTGACCCAGAGATTGAACCCAGGTCTCCTGCATTGCAGGCAGATTCTTTACTGTCTGAGCAACCAGGGAAGCCCTCCTTTTCCCCTACTTCATCCTAAACAATAGCCTTCTGGAGAGCACTTGTGTTTTGTTCTTGTCTGCCCACCTTCCCTCCTATCCTTACCTTTGAAGGAGAATCCTGTCATGGACAAGCTCTTTCCTGGGTGCTGTTATGCTGCCAAGTGAGGGAAGTGATGAGACGGGGCTACCCTTCGTTGGAGTACTCGGGCTTCTCATTGCAGTGGCTTCTCTTGTTGCGCAGACAGGGTCTAGGGTGCACGGGCTTCAGTAGTTGTGGCGCATTGGCTCAGAAGTTGCAGCTTGCAGGGCTCTAGAGCGTAGACTCTACAGTTGTGGCTCATGGGCTCAGTTGCTCTGAGTCATGTGGCATCTTCCCAGATCAGGGATTGAACCTGTGTCTCCTGTATTGGCAGGTGGGCAATACATCAGGGAAGCCCAGGAACTTTTTTTTTTTTTTTTTTATGATGCTGCCCCCTGCCCCCCTGTATCATCCATTCATGCTAATCTTACCTTCTCACATAGAAGCAAGGGTCTTCCAGTTCAAGGGTAGATAATGGGCTATCGTTTTGGGATCTTTGATACCCCTGTCAGCCTTCTCTCAGTGCAAGAGGTAGGGCTACTATTAGTGAATATTTAATGGCCACGGGTACTTCTATGTACTGAGTTTAATAGCTTGAGCAGTTCATTTATCTCTCCTCTTTCCCCTCGCCTTTCCCCTACATCCCTCCTGAGCCTGAAACCTGGTGCTGCAGAGAAGGGTAGGAAAGCCCTTTTCCATTTTCTTCCAAAATACATTCTGCAAGCCAGCTTCACCATCAGTAAAGCTATTGTTTTGATCTGGCTGAGTATGTCTGTGCTGTTTGGTTTGAAACCTCAGTTGGAGGAGTGTGACTATTCCAAACCCTCAATATGTCAGTTTTCCATTTTACCCATTTCTGGTTTATTTCCTCTGACTCTAGGATTGAACACCTGAGCCCTCAGCAGCTGATTCAAGACTCTTGTGGAGCCATCCTTCTCACCTTCTCTCTCCTCTGAAATTATTTTTAATCAAGCTAATGACCTTTGAACCCTGATACGCATTCTTTCTTCTTTGGAAGTTTTCTGGTCCACCCCATCAGTTCTTAGTGAGGTCTGAGTGTTAAGGTGAGCTCGGTTTTACTCAACCCAGAAACCCTGCTACTCACTCCAGGGTGATAGCAGTTCTGCTGCAGTTTTTCAGCTTCAGAACTACTGACATTTTGAGTCACATAATTTTCTGTGGTGGGAGAGGCTGTCCTATAGAAAGTTTAGCAGCATCCTTGGCCTCTACTCACTAGATGCCAGTAGCACCCTCCATCAAATTTGTGAAAGCCAAACAGATCTCAGACATTGTCAGATGTCTCCTGGGGACAAAACCATCTCTAATTAAGGAGTGCTATCCTAGGGGAAAATGGACACAGTGAAGCAGCAGCAGAGAAGCACCTCTGTCTTTGTGGCAGAGTTAGCATCGGCCTCATAGGGAAAAGCATTTGAGCTGAGCCTTGTTGGATAAGGGTTACCTAGTGGTCATAGGAGAATTTTCAAGGTACAAACAGGGAGGTGTTCATGGCCTGCTGATTTCTTGACCCAAACCAGCTTCCTACCACCCCTATGCATGCCCACAAACATTGTAGGGGTCACCTGTGGATGCCTCGCTCTTCCCTGCCTCAATGATCTTACTCATTCCATGTGAGTGGATTCCATGTCCATTTGTCCAGATTCTTTTGGGTTGGCCCAAAAGTTTGTTTGGATTTTTCTGCCTTACAGGACAACACAAATGAACTTTTGGGCCAACTCGATACAATTGGTGGTTATACTTATGCTGTGCACCACCTTTGAAAAAATATGTTGGATTTCTAAAGTAAATTCCTCTTCATCTTTATTATTACTTTCTCTTAAGCATTAAGAAAAAGCATGTCTACAATTTGTTGTTGTTTTCTAAATTTTATTTATTTTATTTTTGCCTGTACTAGGTCTTCATTGCTATGCAGACTTTCTCTAGTTGTGGCAAGTGGGGGCTACTCTCTAGTTACAGTGAACAGGCGGTGGGTTCTTTTGTTGCAGAGCTCTAGAGAGCTTGGGTTTCAGTGTGTAATTGTGCACGTGGCTCACCAGTTGTGGTGCCCAGGCTTAGGTGCTCCAAGGCACATGGGATCTTTCAGAGACTGAACCTGTGTCCCCTGAATTGGCAGGCAGACTCTTAACCATTGGACCACTAGGGAAGTCTCCATTATGTCTGAACTTTGGATAGATTGAGGGACTAGGTTATGCAGAGAGCTGCAATTCCCAATACACTGGATCTGGGATTGTGGCAGATTTCAAGTATCACTTCAGATGGTCATATGGTGGGTTGTGTTGGTTACTGCACAATCATTCGTTTGAAGAGACCCAAGTTCTACTTCACCTGGGACATGACTCATCTCATGACATACAGATTTAGGGGTGGAGGAGGAGGGAGTCTGCAGGGAGTGAGGGAGGAAGGAATTGACAGATCCTCCTCCAGGTTGCTAAATTCCAGAGTTGCTCTGGTGGCTAGTGGGAGTCTCATAGCAGGGGTAAGTGAATCACATGGAAACATCAGTGAGTCTGGCCATTTATTGATGCCACACAGGGGTAAGTGAATCACATGGAAACATCAGTGAGTCTGGCCATTTATTGATGCCACACAATGGCAGGCTATGGTTAACATTCTGGTTTTAAATACTGTGGTACCCACTGAGGTACTCCTTAAGGAGTCTGGGCCTGGGAAAGCAGTGCAGAGATGCAGAGAGGACAATGGATGAGGCCATGGACCACACGCAACCACTTTGGAGGGCAGTGACAGGCAGAATTGTGCTTCCCCAACCATATTTTTTTTAATGACATAACTTAAAATAATACAATATTTGAACAAGCAATATAAAAACATAGCATCAAATATGTTGGTTAAGTTGTAGCACCAGACAGTTCATGTCATGAGGCCTCTCTCTCGAAAGTGAATCACTGTGCACTGATTTCATTGTCCTAAAGCTTCATCCTAAAGTCAGAAGTGCTATGACTTGTAATCTCTGGTGAAGCAATGTGTAGCTTTCAGAGTTTCGGGGATTTTAATCAATTGATTGGGAAATTATGACCTGAAATAATATAAATCCTTCAAATCATGTTCCAGAAACATGATGAAGGTTATCAACAATACTCAATATCTGAAAACTTCACATTGGGATGGCTCCACCACATAGAAATGGATCAGGAGATTGGACAGAGATACACTCTTGTTTAAGAAGTCCCAACATTAAAGAGTCACTCCTACAAAGGGGCAACTGCTTGTATCACAAATTGATTTCATTTTTACAAAAGTATTCACTCTTTAGTCTCTTGAAATGTTTCTGCATGGTGGTTTGAATTATGTTTGGATATTCAAAACTAGTTGGACCCATGCCTTTTCAGAGAAGAGTTCACTCTACCACTGGGAGAGGTGACATAAACCAGATTAGGCTTGAGAACCTTTATGTATTGAAGCACCAGGCCCTGTGGTGGCCTCTCTGGTTCATGGTAGATGCATATCCAGTGTCTCTTGCTACACTTCTCACTTGCTTGTTCAAGGTGGGAGGAAAGGAGGCCACGGAGGAAATAAAGCAACATCGCTACTTCACGTTGACCTCCGTGAGCACCAAAAGAATGGTGAGATGTCATCTAGGTTCTTTTCTTTCAAGTCTTCCTGTTAATCTGAGGTCCTTCTCTTATTGCAAGTGTGGGGACCTTGCAGGGTTTTGGGTCAAAAACCTGATGACCCAAAGTTGAGTGACTGTCAAGGCAAACAACCATGTCCAGTAGCAAGTACTATCTTGCGACCCAGAATGACAGATGCTACACAACTGTCTTACCTCACAGCCTCAATACAGGAAGTGAATGTTCATGATGCATGATTACGGGCCAATATTCTGCCTTTGGGAAACTAGAGAAAGGCCTAGAATAGGGCACCTGGCCAGACTCTCTCTACATTATTACCATCTTTTCCTCATGGGTCATAAATAACATTTCGCATATTGGGAAATCTGGCTTAGTTTAATTTGCTGAGGTCACTAGGAATCTGGGTTTGTTCTTGAGTTTTGCTAAGACTGGTCATATCCAGGGCTCTGATGACATGCATGATCCTGTGATAGCAGTTGTTGTTCAGTCGCTAAGTCTGTCAGACTCTTTGTGACCCCATGGACTGCAGCATGCCAGGCTTCCCTGTCCATCACCATCTCCTGGAGTTTGCTTAAACTCATGTCCATTGATTTGGTGATGCCATCCAACCATATCATTCTCTGTCATCTGTCATTCAGTTTTGTCTGACTCTTTGCAACCCCAGCCAGTCTCCTCTGTCCGTGGAATTCTCCAGGCAAGGATACTGGAGTCAGTTGCCATTCCCTTCTCCAGGGGATCTTCCCAACTCAGGGATCGAACCCATGTCTCCTGCATTGCAGGTGACTCTTTACCATCTGATCCACCAGAGAAGCCCTGGGATAGCAGAGTATCAGGTTAAGTTAAATCCATCCAACTTACTAAATTAATCCCTTTGAAAGCCTATACTACACTTCAGGGACAGTTTTTGCAAATTGCCTCATTAGAAAAAAAATCAGGTTCTCTTCTACCCCTGTCACTGATGATTTAAGTGTCTTCTCTCTAAAACTGATTTCACCAGAGACTGTTATCGGCCAGCAATGCTTAGATTTAAGGACAGAATATAAGAACCTAATCATACAGAAATAAATTCCCTGGTTTTGGTAAACATTTTTACTTTTCTACTGTGTCTGGTCCTATCTCAAATTCCATCCCAACCCCAGTGTTTTATTTTCCACAGGCATTTATCAGAATAATACACAGTAATGGCTTGAAAAAAAAAGCGCATAATATAAGAATTTTCAGCTTCTGGTATCCAAGCAATAGAACTGGCATTGGCCAGCAACACCATTACACATTTAACAGAAGACGCATATGGATTTGCCCACTTATACATCTATCTACATGTTTATATTCGTTCTGCCACCGTCTAGATATTAGCACCATGTTTCAATAGCACCATTCTGCTGAACGGAGAGATAACTCAAGGGAAAGATGGGACACTGTGCTTCATGGTAAATGTTAATGGTACTTGTGTGTGAGTCTGAAGACACGTAGCCCATGACATGAAGATGACTCTCCTGCCTTCCCCTCTGTCAAGAGCTGGTGCTGAAGGCTTCTTTCCCTGGGGGTTCTACTCCTCTCACCCTCCCCTGATTTTCCAGGTTCGGTTCATTTCCCCCTCTTCAAACCAGGAAATTCACCTTCAATTTGAGACCATAACCTACTTTGACTCCTGCTGGGTGATGGGAACATCAAAGGTTCAGCCTTCTTTACTTTTTTGGACTCCCTGACTCACCTGTTCCCTTCAAGGAAACAGATTCTCAAAAGTAAGGGTGTGCTAGAGAGTAGGTCAGCTTTACCTCCTTTTTGAAGAGTTTTTCCTTAAGACTATTAGTTTATACAAAGTTTTTCTATATGTGATACAATTTACCTAGGTCTTAGAAATATTTTCATCTAAAGCTCCATTTCCCAACCTGTGGGTAGGTGGGCGGGTTGTAAGACAAAGACCTGGCTGTAGCATTTGTCATGTGTAAGGCCCCAGCGGTGGTAAGATGTTCACCCTGAATTGAAGACCCAGGCAGGGGATGTTCCAGGGAAGGGAAAGTCACACAGGAAGACTTATATGCTCTTCTGCAAAGGAATGGGTATGTGCCAGGGAAGTGGGAAGAATAGAAGCCCACATTCTCTTCCTTATACAAGAAACTGATTTCTGATCATTTGTTTTTTAAGAATTTTCATAGAAATTATCCTAAGTCAGAAATGTCTTCTGTATAACCTAAATCCCTTAGCTTTACTAAAGCTACAGTTCCTGCCCATTTCCTCCTCTTCTAGTGTCCCTAGGAAGGCATGGGAGTCCAAACAGCCCAGATGTAGAGTCTACAGGGATTAGGGACAGACTGAGTCTGTAGCCAGGACTTTTTCTTCCTGCCTCAGTTAAATACTGGGTAAAGAAAGAGGTCCCCTGCCTGGATGAATTACAAGAATGTTCCTGAAAGCTGTCCCATGACATTTAAAACAGCAGCTGCCTCAAGTAGGGAGATTTACAAAAAAAAGAAAAAAGGGAGTGATTTCATCAGAGTAAATTAATAAGAAAATTTGTTCCCTGAATAAATGAGGCTTTGTTTCCTGATACTCTTGAGGTAGTCTGGGGAAAATATGGTCTCTCTGTTTTTCTCTTTAAGGGAGAAACAAAAGACATCATTTCATAGACTTGTCCAACTCGGTACCTTTCCCAGGAGATGATCCCATGAGAAGCCCAGTTCTCCTGGACACCTCAACTGCCTATCAGGGAGCAGTGAGCACAACAGCGCCATGACTCCTGCGAGGGACACTGTGTGGCTAAAGGGACACAGTGTGCTTTGTTTTGTTATGAGTCAAAGTTGAGCCTGAACACACAGAGTAACACGGCAAGGAAGTGGTCCCTGGGCTAGAACATGTCCTGGTCAGCAGGCTGCTGCAATCTATGGTGGAGGGTGGCTTCCTTCTGCACTTAGGGTGCTTTGGGGTTCTTGAGTGGCCGTCGCTTTCTTGGCCTTTGGGTGTGGGCCACGTGTGTCTGGGAACACGAGAGGCAGCACTGAGCCCTCACGGTGGGCACAGAACATTTGTTCATGGTTTTTAGCGTCTGGCAGAAACTGGCTGATAAGTTGTCCTTGGTGCAAAGGAGATCTGTGGGAGGAGACAAAAGATGAGAAAAAAACCAAAGATGATCTTTTTGTTAAGTGAAAGAGCACAACTTCTATTAATGGAAGATTTTATATGTCTACTGAGAAAGGCTCCATAGCAATTCATTATATAGTCGACATCCGTTAACGGTCACTCCTGTGTAGTAATGATTATAATGGTCCCTATTTTAACGAATAACAATGTGTTTGAGCCTAGTTATAATAATTTAAAATTCACAGTCCAGAACCACAATTACGTTTGTACCAGCCCAATATCTTGATTGTCCTTTCCTCATACGTGATTGGACTAGATTTCTCAGGGACTATCCTTGCATATTCTGTGGGGGGTAGATACTCAGACTGCAGTGGCCCTTGTCTGGAAGAAATTCAGTAAGGGCTCAATAACAGATTTTTATTTTATAAAATGAAATTGTTTTAAACTTTGCTTCAGGGCCTCTCAGAGCTCTGCCCGATTTTCTTTCTCCATTATAGATTTGAATAGTACTACAGTAAAGCTGTTTACCCCAAACAGGCTGCTGTCCTTTGTAAATAGAATTGTCAGTAAAAGCAGAAATTGAGGTGATATTCCTCTTTACCCAAATCTGTGACAGTGTTTCACCCCTCTACATTTTTCACCTTCAGGTCACAAAGGCAAAAAATGCTTTTCACTTCCTCAGAACTCTTTGTTCCTTGACTGTGCCTTTTTTTTTTTTTCCCTTCTTCATTAAGAGATATCTTCTATTAACCGTCAGAATTCCATTTGGTTTGCAAGTGTTCAGTGCACTTGAGAAGAGGTAGCATATAAAGCTCCTAGAACCCACAACCTTCTCATTGATGCTTCTTTTCTTCTTCAGGCCTCTTAAAGCTATTATAAAAATCAATGTCCCCTAATCCCACAGGAAACTTCTGTACATGATCTCATACTTCAGAAAGAGTACGTGTTTTTGCCAAGTGTTCCTGCTGTGGAATAGGAAATCTGAGCTCTTCATCTCCCACGTTCCTGCAGGAGCAGCAGGTGTTCTCCGTGGGGCCTATCAGAATGCAATGCACATTACAGGCAATCTGCTAAAAAGACTGCAATGATGGGAAAAAACCTTACTCGTTTATATAGCTGAATGAATACAACACATTAAATTCATGTTCTCAAGATGCACGCATGCGTGTGTGCTCGCTTCAGCCATGTCTGACTCTTTGTGACCCTATGGACTGTAGCCCGCCAGGCTCCTCTGTCCATGGGATTCTCCAGGCAAGAATACTGGAGTGGGTTGCTCTTTAGAATGAGGAAGGGCTTCCTTCCTAGGCTTCTGGCTCTGGAACAGGATTCAGCATAGATGCCTGGGCATCATAGGGTTGCTCTGATTTCTAAGTCTCTCCTAAGGCTTGTGTGGATGGTAGATGGAGAAGGTGCATCTGGGGTAACTCTTTGCCCTGCAGTCTCCTTGCTGTGAATCTGTGAGTGCTCTGGTGCTACTACAAGAGAACACAGTGGAAGTTTGAAAGCTTAGCTTCCATTCCTCCTCTCCACAAAGCTTCTTTTGGCCATGTTGGACCACATGGATCCCTTCTGTCCCAATCTCCAAACCTGTATTATTATTGTAACATTTGCTCAAACATGGCACTATGTTCCATCTTAAACTGTAAATGGTGTGTGAGCCTTTTCTACTAAAGGCTGAAGTGTGACCTCTCTCTAGGGTGTCTACCATTCTATTGGGTTGGCCAAAAAGCTTGTTTGGGTTTTTCTAAAACATCTAATAGAAAAACCCAAATGAACTTTTTCGCCAACCCAACAGAAAGGCTTCTTAGAGTACCTCAAAGTCTTTAACTTGTTCTGGGTTGAACTGTGTCCTCCAAAGGTTAACTGTTCCTTCAAAGTTGAAGTCTTAACCATTGGTACCTGTGGATGTGACCTTATTTGGAAATATTTCTTTGCAGATGTAATTATGATGTAAATCAAGATGCAGGCACACTGGAGTAGAGTGGGCTCTTAATCAACATGACTGTGTCCTTATGGAGAGAGAAGAGATAGACACACATGGTAAAGAGAAAGCCATGTGATGACACAGACACAGAGAAGAAGATGGCCACGTGATGATGGAGTCAGAGACTGGAGTTATGCAGCTACAAGCCAGGGAAAGCTGATGACCCCCAGAAGCTAAGACAAGAGAGCACGATCCTACCAAGAACCTTGGTTTTGTAACTCCTTGCCTCCAGAACTGTGAGAACAAATTTCTATTGTTTTAAGCTTCTGATAGTTTTCAAGAGCCCTGGGAAAGTAATGCACCTCCTCCCCAATAACAATGATGTATATAAAAATTTATTAAGCACTAACCACATACTAGGCAATGTGCTTGATATATACTATTTCATTTGATCCTCACAGAAATTTACTTATAGGTATGTCTATTTTTCTCCTTTTAAAACTGAGGTTCCAGAAAGGCTTACTAACTGGCCCAACATCACACAGCTGGAAAGTAGATGGTGATGCTGGAATCTGAATGTTGCCTTAGTGCCTCTAGAGCTTTGCTTCCATGAGAATGGATCTCTTGTGCTGGTGATGGGGGAGGAGAGACCCACATGGACAGATCTTCCCTGACCAGAACATCTTCATTTGTGTAACCTAGGGCTCCCACTTGTCAGGTCCACACCTCCATGAATAAAAGAGGCCCAACCAAGCCTGGTGTCCTTGCCTGATCCTGGGAACCATTGGATCAAGAGCCCTGCTTTTCAATGGTCCTCAGAGCCCTGGGAACATGTAGGTCCTAAGTCTTCCTGTTTGAAAGTGGGGAACTGGAAAGAAGAGTGGAGGAGGGCAGTGACCTATATTGGGAGTCTGTGTTCCAGGCCTATGTTTAGCAGCTCATTTAGACAATGACTGTGAGCCCAACAACATGGCAGTGCTTAATTGCACCAGTCCTCCTCATTATTGTGAAACAATGAAGGCTGGCTGTGTTCATCAGCCAGCTGGATCCCAGCCGAAGCACACACAATGCTTATAATTAGGGGCAACTTAGAGAGGACATCCCAATTTGCCTATGTCTGTTCAATAGAAGTCACACTTGGAAACTTAAAGGGACAGTTACAAGCTTGTTCCCTTGCTGTCAGCTATGTCTAGGTTGAAGGGATAATATTTTGCCCAAAAAAGGTAAAAAATAATTTCCATGTTGTTGGCAAATATAGATTCTGTAAGTCTTTGGGTTCGTTAAGGCCAGGGACTGTGGTGTACTCATGTCTGTATCCTCAGTTTTTAGGTTTTGCCTGAAACGTATCTTGTGATCAGCAATATTTGCTAAACAAATGAATGAATTGAAATTCTGTTCATCTGGAAGAATATCTTTCAGTATGAAGTCTGCTGAGGAGTGGCCAAGAAGGAGCAGGAAGACCCTGAGCCCACCTCTTCCCACAGGCATACTAAAATTACAACTATGTACAGAGTAACTACTGATGAGAAAGACTAGCAGAAAAGATCTCCTACAACTAAAGATATAAAGAAGAAAACACAAGGAGACAGGTAGGCAGAATGGAGATGTAGTACAGTTAAGACCCATAACTCTGGGTGGGTGGACCACAGATGAAAATAATAACCACAGAGGTTCTCCATGAGCAGGGAGCCTGAGCCCCACATCAGGCTTCACAGACCAGTAGTCCTGCATGGATAATATGAGTCCCCAGAACACTTGCCTTAAGGCTGATAGGGCTGAAATTTAGCAGAGCCAAAGGGCTGTTGGAAATAAAGACCCCATTCTTAAAGCGCTTCCCTGCTGGCTCAGATGGTAAAGAATTCGCTTGTAATGCACAAGACCCAGGTGTGATTCCTGGGTCAGGGAGATCCCCCAGAGAAGGGAACTGTTAGCACTCCAGTATTCTTGCCTGGAGAATCCCATGGACAGAGGATCCTGTGGGCTACAGGCAAAGGGATCACAAAGAGTTGCACATGACTGAGCAACTAACAAACACTTTCATTTAAAGGGCAAACACAAAATTTCACATGCTCCAGGACCCAAGGCAGAAACAGTAATCTGAAAGCAGTATATCTGTACCAGGATGCCCCAGGTCAGGCAACTACCAGGTGGAGACACAGCCCCAGTCACCAGCAGACCTGCAGCTTTAAGACCCCCTGAGCTGCCTTGACTTGGCCCTGCCCACCAGAGGGCTTAGGGCCCAGCCCTTCACACCAGTGTGCTAGGACTAGCTCCAGGACCCCCAGAGCCTGGTCCCCACCCACCAGCAGGTTGACACATCAACTCCAGGACCCCCAGGGCCCTGCAGCCAGAAGTCCCAGGACCAGGTTTCACCCTGCAGCTTGCCATGTCAGTAACCTGGCCCTTGTCCATTTGGCAGGCCAACATCTGCTCTGAGACACCTTGGACGCTTCATCCAGCAGCCCCAGGATGTGGCCTTACCTACCAGTGGGTCAACACCAGCTCTAGGACCTTCAGGGCCCTGTAACAAGAGACCCCCGAACTGGCTCTACCTATCTGCAGGCTGACCTCAGCTACAAGTCACCCTGGGTCACACATCAGCAGGCCAACACCAGCTTTGGGACACCATGGACCTCACAGCCAGTCATGTCAGGAACCATCTCTGCCTACAGGTAGGCTTGCATTCAGCCATCTCATGTCCTGGCCCCACCAAGGCAGAGCCTGGCAGCAACCTACAGGAAGCCAGCCACACCTACCAGACCAGCCACAGTGGTCAGCCCATCACAACAGAAGTACCCATGCAGCCCACATGGGGACATCTTTGGAACATACAGCTTTTGTGACGAGAGGGGACTGTGCTATTGGAACACCAAGGATTTCTCCTACAAAAGGCTGCTTCTCCAAGGTCAGAAAACATAACCTATCAAATATGCAGAAATAAAAATAGCAAATGAGGTAAAATTAAGCAACAGAGGAATATATGCCAAATGAAAGAATAAGATAAAATCTCAGAACTAACTGTATTGAAGATAGGCAACTGATCCAAAAAAGAGTTCAAGGAAATGATTATAAAGATGCTCAAAGAACTTGAGAGAAGAATGAGTGAATACAGTGAGAGGATTAACAAAGAAAGAATCAAACAGAGCGGAAGAATAGAAAAGCTGAAATAAAAAATACATTAAAAGGAATTAACAGTAGATGAGATGATAGAGAGGAACAGATCAGGGAGCTAGAAGACAATAGTGGAAATACTGAAGTTGAACAGAAAAGCAAAAAAAAAAAAAAATTAAAAATGAGGACAATTTAGAGACCTCTGTGATACAATATTAAGTGTTCTAACATTCACACTATAGGGACCCCAGAAGGAAAATTAGGGAAATGGGCAGAGAACATATTTGATGATGTAATAACTAAAAACTGTCCTAACCTGGAAAAGGAAAGAGACATCCAGGTCCAGGAAGCACACAGTCCAAAACAGGATCAACCCCAAAATGATCACACTGAGACACAATGTAATTAAAATGGCAAAAATTAAAACCAGCAAGGGAAAAGCAACAAATACAAGAGCACTCCCATATGGGATTCTCCAGGCAAGAATACTGGAGTGGGTTGCCATGCCCTTCTCTAGGGGATCGTCCCAACCCAGGGGTCGAACCCAGATCTCCTGCATTGCAGGTGGATTCTTTACTGTCTGAACCACCAGAGAAGTTTAGTGGTGCCAAATTTTTTTTTAGCTTTTTAAAACTTTTGATCTCTCCATCAGGTAGAGTATTCTTGGTTACAATCAAGAATTTCCTCTTTCATCACTTTAAATATATCATACCCTTCTGGCCTGCAGAGTTTCTGCTGAAGAGTTAGCTGATAGCCTTGGATAGAGGAGCCTGACAGGCTACAGTCCATGGGGTTACCCAGAGTAGGACATGACTGAGTGACTAAGCGCACAAACTAGCTTTACAAGAAATGCTAAAGGGAGTTCTATAAGTGAAAAATAAAATGCCACAATGAGAAACATGAAAATTATAAAAGGAAAAATTAAATGGTAAATACAAATATGCAATAAAGGCAAATATACAAAAAAAATCAATTATGTGGAAAGATTAAAAAGGCAAAAACAGCAAGTTCATCTATATCCACAGTAGGTAATTAAGGAATACACAAAACAAACACATAAAATATGATGTCAAAAACAATAAACATGAGAGGGGGAGTTAAAAATGCAGGGTTGTTTACACATTATTGACCAGGGGATTTCAGTAGACACTAATGCCTGTGGCCAGTGAATTGGTATGTAAGTGAACATTGAAATATCTCCAGTCAGTAACATTCAGGTAAAAAACAGATGTATTAATATGTCTCTGGTCAACAATGTGTTAAATGCATCCTATACTTAGAAAATCCTAAAAAGATGCCAACAAAAACTACTAGAGCTCATCAATTAATTCAGTAAAGTTGCAGGATACAAAATTAATGTACAGAAATCAGATGTGTTTCTATACACTAACAATGAACTATCAGAAAGAGAAATATAAGAAACAATTCTATTTACAATGACATCAAAAAGAATAAAATATCAAGGAATAAATTAAAGGAGTTAAAAACTATACTCGGAAAACTATCAGACTACTGACGAAAGAAATCGAAGACGACACAAACAACTGGAAAGATATCCTGTGTTCATGAATTGGAAGAATTAATTCTATTAAAATGACTATACTACCCAAGGAAATCTACAGATTCAATGCACTCCCTATCAAATTACCAAATGCATTTTTTACAGAACTAGAAGAGATTAATTCTCAAATCTATATGGACACACAAAAGATTCCCCAATAGCTAAAGACACACAAAAGATTCCCCAATAGCTAAAACAATCTTTAGAAAGAAGAACAAAGCCGGAGGTATTACATGTCCTGATTTCCAACTATATGACAAAGCTATAGTAATCAAAACAGTATGGTACTGACAAAAACAGACACTGCTTGATGGAACAGAATAGAGACCCCAGAAATGAACCCACTCTAATATGGGCAAATAACCCATGACAAGACAGTGAAGACTATACAATGGGGAACTAACAGCCTCTTCAACAAATGGTGCTGGGAAAACAAACAGCTACATGCAAAAGAATCAAACTGGACTATTCTCTCACACCATGCACAAAAATAAATTCAAAATGGATTAAAGGCTTAAGCATAGGAAAAAACCCACAAAATTTCTTGAAGAAAACAGCAGTATGTGCTTTGATGTCAGTCTTAGTAATTTTTTTTTTTTTCGATCTGTCTATTTAGGCAAGGGAAACAAAAGCAAAAATAAATGGGGATATATCAAACAAAAAATCTTTTGCACAGTGAAGGAAAATATCAACAAAACATAAAGGCTGCCTACTGAATACCCAAGATCCTGATGCTGGGAAAGACTGAAGGCAGGAGGAGAAGGGGATGACAGAGGATGAGATGGTTGAATGGCATCACCAACTCGATGGACATGAGTTTGAGCAAGCTCCAGGAGTTGGTGATGGACAGGGAAGCCTGGCGTACTGCAGTCTGTGGGACTGCAAAGAGTCAGACATGACTGAGCAACTGAACTGAACTGAATAGGAAAAGATATCTGCAAACAGTGTATTTGATAAGGGGTTACTATCCAAAATATACAAAGATCTCATACATCAACATCAAAAAGCATACAACCTGATTAAAAAATGGGCAGAGGATCTGAACAGAAATTTTTACAAAGACATACAGGTGGCCAGCAGGCATGTGAAAGGATGCTCAGCATTACTGATCATCAGGGAAATGCAACTCAAAACCACAATGAGATATCACTTCACACCAGTCAGAATGTCTTGCATTAAGATCACAAATCACAAGTGTTGGCCAGGATGTGGAGAAAAGGGAGCCCTTGTGCCCTGTTGATGGGAATACAAGTTGGTGCAGCTACTACGGAAAACAATATGGACATTCCTCAAAAAATTAAAAACAGAACTACCATACAATCCAAAAATTCCACTCCTAGGTATTTACCCAAAGAAAACAAAAACACTAATTAGAAAACACATATGTTCTCTTATGTTCATTGCAGCAACAATAGCCAACATATGGAAATGACACAAATGCCCATCAATAGAAAAATGGATAAGATGCATATATCATTCAGGTATATACAATGAAATAATACTCAGCCATGAAAAAGAAATGAAATCCTGCCATTTGCCACAATATGGATGGACCTAGTGGGTATTAACACTAAATGAAATCAGACAGAGATCTTACTTATATGTGGAATCTCCTAAAATAAAAAACAAAAACAGACTAGTAGATACAGAGAACAAATAGGTGGTTTCCAGGAGAGTGTAGGGTGAGGGGAGGAAAAGAAATAGGCGGAGAAGATTAAGAGGTACAAACTTCCAGTCACAAAATTAATGAGTCATAGGTATGGAATGTACAGTGTGGGGAATACAGTCAATAACTACGTAATATATTTGTATGGTGACATACCATAACTAGACTTATCATTATGATCAGTTTGAACTGTATAGAAATATAAAATCACTATGTTGTATACCAGGAACTAACAGTGTTGTTTGTTATGCTTCAAAAACTAACTCACTCATAGAGAAATAGGTCAGATTTGTGGTTACCAGAGGTGTCTTTTCACCAGCTCGAAGACAGAGGATGAGATGGTTGGATAGCATCACCATCTCAATACACATGAGTTTGCGCAAACACTGGGAGATAGTGAAGGACAAGGAAGCCTGCAGTACTGCAGTCCATGGGGTCACAAACCAATGGACACAACTTAGCAAGTGAACAACAACAGAGGTGGGTGGTGTGGTGGAGGGGGAATTGGATGAAGGCAATCAAAAGGTAGAAACTTCTGGTTATAACATAAGTACTAAGGATGTAATATATACATGACAAATATAATTAGTGATGCTGTACATTATATATGAAAGTTGTTAAGAGGAATCCTAAGCATTCTCATCACAAGAAAACAATTTTTTCTATTTCTTTAATTTTTTATCTATGAGACGATGTCCATTCGTAAACTTTTCATGATTATCACTCCCTGTTGTACGTAATTAAATAATTATGCTATACACCTTAAACTTATACAGTGCAATATGTCAATTATATCTCAAATAAAACTGGGACAAAAAATTTTAAAGTTCTACTGACTCAAATGTTTATTTGCATCAGCTTTAAGTACTGTCATTCCCTATTTCTTTCATTATTTTTATTTACTTCTGTACCCCTCATTCCCCAAATTGAAAAACAACAACTCAAGAATGGTGTGCATAAAGGGCTAGCTTCTGATTTTTAATCATTATGAACATAATGTCTAGAATATAGATGATACTCAGTAAATATTTCTGAATGAATTTTTAAAAAATTGTTCTAAACCCAGATACTTAGATTCTATAGTCCCCACTATGAAAGTGGTCATTCTAATTTAGATTTTAAGTCACTAACAATTTAGACGGCACCTAAAGGAAGTAAAAGGCAAACCTTACATGAATTCATACCTGATTTTACAAGATGGGCATGTGCTCAGTCGCTCAGTCATGCCTTGACTCTTTGCGACCCCATGCACTGTAGCCCACCAAGTTCCTCTTTCCATAGGATTTCCCAGGCAAGAGTACTGGAGTGGGTTGCCATTTCTGTCTCCCAGGGAACTTCTTGACCCAGTGATTGAACCATGTTTCCTGTGTGTCCTGCATTGGCAGGTGGATTCTTTACCATTCGCCACCTGGGAAGTCCAAGATGGGCTTGGGGGCATGTTTACTGTGGTGGCTGGCTAGTTGAGAAGAATCGGGGCACTGGATGACTTATTTCAAAGCATTTTAGAGGGCACGGGGGTCAGGGTAGCTTTTTTAAATCAAAGAATTCCATGCAGCTGCTCTTTCCTGTTGTTTCTGTATGAGTAAGCATGGCTCGGCCTTCAAGAGAAGCTTGTAATTACCTTTTGTTGTCCTGATAATTGTTGGTGAGTAGAATTCATTGTTATTTACATCCATTGCCAGCCAACTGTTGGTCATTAACTCTTCAGTGTGAGGTTTCAATGTAAAAATTACCAGATACACATTTAACCGAATTTTGATTGTTGAAAATTGTCTTTAACTCTCGTGTTGCTGGCAATGCAATGTATGTATAATTTAAAATAACCAATAGGGACTTCCCTGGCTGTCCAGTGGTTAAGACTCCATGCTTCCACTGCAGGGAGCATGGGTTCAATCCCTGGTCAGGGAGCTAAGATTCTGCACGCTGCATGGCACAGCCACAAACAACAACAACAAACCCTAGGCATGGTCAACCAAGACGATGTTGCTGCCTCAGTTATATGAAAACCAACATAACTTAGAAGGATTCTGTGCCCTCAGCATTTTAAAAGCGTGGCACCACGGAATGTGATGAAATGAGAGGAAAAGAGTTCCAAATCGACCCTTTGGTCTAGAACAGGATGCTTATGAAAAGAGGCTCATCACTGCTAATTATTAGAGAAATGCAAAACGAAACTACAACGAGGTACCTATAGACTATCATACTAAGTGAAGTCAGTCAGAAGGAGAAAGACAAATACCACATGCTATCACTTATACTGTATATGGATTCTAAAATATGACCCCAGTGAACCTGTCTATGAAACAGAAACAGATTCAAAGGCATAGAGAACAGACTGGTTATCAAGCATGGGGGTGGGAGAGGAATGGACTGGGCTTTTGGGATTAGCAGATGCAAACTATTATATAAATAGAATGGGTAGACAACAAGGTCCTACTGTATAGCACAGGTAACTATATTCAATATCCTGTGATAAACCATAACAGGAAAGAACATGAACAAGAATATATATAATGAAATCACTTCGTTGTACAGGAGAAATTAACACAACATTGTAAATCAACTGTACTTCAATAAAATTAAAAAACAGAACAGGGTGCTTCTCAAACTTTAAGGCACATCCAAATCATCTGGGATTCTTGTTTAAATGCAGATTCTGATTCAGTAGGTCTGAGGTGAGGCCTGAGATACTGCATTTCTGACAAGCTCCCAGGTGATGCCAATGCAGCTAGTCCAGGGGCCACACTTTGAGTAGCCAAGAGTCTGGAAGGATAAAACTTAATAAAACCTCTGAAAACAAGCTCCAGGTAGCTCTGTTTGGAGTTTTGAGTAAGGCCAATGATAGCCACTGTCAAATGCATGCTGGTCAGAGAGAAGCTGCACATGATCATTAGATCTGAAGCATTTTCCTCTCAGTGCACTTTGTTCAGGATTTCCAACCCATACTTCTCTCCTGACTTCCGCACCTGTGTAAAAACCAATCACAGGCCACTCCTACCTAAAGGATTCATAGACTCCTCTGGAAACATATCCCACACAGAACACAATACCTTTCCTGGTTCCCAAATCCACCCTGGGCCTCCTCTTTCAGGGAATGGTAGCCTCATCTACTTAGCTACCCTAGTCGGACATCTGGGCTTTGTTCTCCCTCCTCTTTTTCCGCATAAAGTTCTGTCAGGGCTCTTTTAAGCACCCCTTGAATCCACTCACTTCTGTCTGTCTGCACTTCTGCTGCCTTAGTTCACGCCACATACATCTCCTGATTAAGCTGCAGTTGCGTCTCTGACCTGGTCCCCTTCTCCACCTTCCACAGTGCAGCATGCATGCCTCTCTTACCTTCTCTCCTCTGTTTGGAATACTTCAAGGGCTCCCATCTGCCCTAGGGATAAAGCAGCTCATCAGCGCGCTTCGCGAGGCTTTTATCCTATAGCTCCAGCTTACCTCTCTAGTCCTACTGCTTCCTAACTCCCCTTGAACTGTGTATACTGTATTTAGACTTACACGCCATGACATCATCATCTTCCTGCTTACTGCATACCCTGAAAGCTGCTCTTGGAAACTGCAGCCTGATCTCTCTACTCATCCTTCGCTTCCCTCCACCCTCACCCCCAGTTTATGTTTGATGACCTTCCCAAGTACTCTCTTAACATTGTAACCTGATCAGTATCTCACTGGTTGGTGATCTTCCTCATTTGATATTATGTTTGGCACACAGCAAGTGTCCAACAAATATTTGTTAAATAAATACACGATCTGTAGATAAACAATCTTTAGGGAAACTCTTCTCAATATATTTACTCTGACCACAATCTCTGCTGAATGCCAGCCCTCAGTGCTAGGAAGGAGGCAAGGAGCAGATCTATAAACCACAGGTTTCACTACCTCTCACCCTTAAAAAATATTTGAAAAAAGGCTACTACTGGTAGAGAGCCTTAAATACCTTCAAGTCTACTTTTCCTGGGAGCTGTTGGTCAATGGTAGGAGAGTGTGGGTGTGTGAACCCTCAGCCCATTGGCCTCAAGAGCAGACAGCTGAGACTTAACTTTCCCCTGGACCATCCCCGTGGGACCAGGTTGAAGTCAGGACTGTGTCGGAAATGGCAGGCTGAGTGTGCTTTCTCACTTTTCTGTCTTATTTCCCTCACCCTCAGCATCTTCCGTGGGAGCATTTCCTTGATGAATCCCTGGCACACAAGTGTGTACCTTGGAGTCTGTTTCTGCAGAACGTGACCTAAGACAGCAGTGCTAGATGATAGTAAGGGCCATTTAGCACTTGACTGGGTTCGCGAGAAAGGCTAGGTAGAACATTTCTCAGAAACCTTTGAAAAAACAGAAGCGATTCTAATCTGTGTGGGAAGTCAGTGTGCCTGTGCTCTGAGATAGGAAAAAGGATGAGATGGTCCCTCAAGGAACGAGTGTCAAACTTCACCAAATCAGACAAATGGCTCCCAGAGGAGCTGGCTCAGTAACAGGGACTAAAATGGCCCACAGACTGAGTCATGCAGGACAATTTACTTATGAAAAGCTCTATGCCCCCCTGAGCAAAGCCATTCACCTACCAGCATTCGTCCGGCAGGCCTGCAGATTGCACTTCTGGAATTCTGGGGGTCTGGGTTCATGATCACACAGGCATCGGTCCTGGCCTTTGGTTTCATTGTTCTCTGAGGCCACACAGTGGACAGTCCTCTTCTGAAAGCCACCTCCACAGGACACAGTGCACTGGAAGAGAGGGGCACACGGAGAGAGTCAGAAATCCCCCCCATGACCACTGGGGGAACCCCAGCAGAGGTGCTCTAACCCCACAGTGGTCAAGTAGGTTGTGCTGCTAAGTCGCTTCAGTCATGTCCAACTCTTTGCGACCCCACGGACCGTAGCCTGCTAGGCTCCTCTGTCTGTGCAATTCTCCAGGCAAGAATACTGGAGTGGGTTGCCATGCCCTCCTCCAGGGGAACCCAGGGATTGAACTCACATTTCTTAAGTTTCCTGCACTGGGAGGTGGGTACTTTACCACTAGTGCCACCTGGAAGGATGGTCAAGTAGGGGAAGCCTCAATTATCACAAGTCTTTTTGAAGGAGTCATAGAATAAAAGCAGGAATAATTTGGAGATGTGAATTTAGGAAGAGTTTAGGTTATAGACTGGCAATTGAATTTGGCTTAATTTACCATTGGGTTCTCTGAAGAATGTGGACAGAGGGTGAACTGCAAGCAACAAAGAAAAAATTTCATATCTGGGCCCTGGTGCCTCAGGAATCCAGTTTCTCTAAACTGGTTTTGATCTGGGGCTGGGAATCAGGTGTGGGGAGAGGGCACAGAGCTACAAGGAAGGCGGAGAGAGGACAAAAAGGGAAGAAAGAAAAGCAAGGTGGGATGGAAGGAGGATTTGGAATGGACTTAGATGCATGTGTGGCCTCAGGCCACCTAACAGACAAGATTCATGTAATGTCTTGATGTATATGGCTGCCTGGAAGCAGAAGGAGACTCTCTGGGCTGTGAAAACCATCCTGGGGATGTAATAAAATGTGTCTGAATGTATTATATATACGTATATACAGACACTCTTTTTAAAAAATTATTTTTATTGTGGTAAAATATATACTGAAGAATTGATGATTTCAAATTGCAGTGCTACAGAAAACTTTTGAGAGTCTCTTGGAATGCAAGGAATCCTAAAGGAAATCCTAAAGGAAATCAATCCTGGGTATTCATCGGAAGGACTAATGCTGAAGCTCTAACATTTTGGCCACCAGATGCAAAGAGCCAACTCACTGGAAAAGACCCTGATGCTGGGAAATAGTGAAGGCAGGAGGAGAAGGGGACGACCGAGGACGAGACAGTTGGATAGCAACAGCAACTCAGTGAATATGAATTTGAGCAAACTCTGGGAGATAATGAAGGACAGGGAAACCTGGTGTGCTGCAGTCTATGGAGCCGCAAAGAATTGGACATGACAGTGACTGAACAATAACAATAAAAATATGTAAAACATAAAATTTATTTTAACCATTTTCCACTATACAGTTTCACTTAAATACATTCACATTTTTCTATGATTGTTACCACCAAACATCTCTAGGACTCTTCCATTTTCCCAAACAGAAACTCTTTACCCCTCAACCCACCCCTGCCCCACCCCTGGCAACTATCATTCTAAATTTTTTCTCAATGAACTTGACTACTTGAGGTACATCATATGATGGAACCATACAGTATTTGTCATTTTGTGACTTGCTTATTTCAATTAACATCTTCAAGTTTCCTCCATGTTATAGCAAGTGTCAGAATTTCCTCTCTAAGATGTGACAACATTCCACTGTATGTAGAGAACACACTTTTTTTTTTTTGAGAACATTTTCTTTATCCGTTGATGGACACTTGGGTAGCTTCCACCTTTCGGCTATTGTGAACCACATACACTCTAATGATTCACATTCTATTTCATATTTTACTACTTTTAGCCTCATCTTTCTTATATAATTAAAATCTCCCTAAGGGAAGAAACCAGTTCTCCTTTCTTTATCCTGCATGGCAAGTAGGTAAGTGCTAAACACAGCCTGGCCATTCAGTAAATATTCATTGATTAACTGACACAAAAAGACTGCTGCATGCCAAATACTGGAAAAATCTATAGGACCTAAATATTCCATCTGCCATTTGAATTACTGTTGCTCAACAAGACTGTGGTTGTTGTTCAGTCACCAAGCCATGTCTGACTCTATGTGACCCCATGGACTGCAGCACACCAGGCCTCCCTGTCCCTCACCATCTCCCGAAGTTTGCCCAAGTTTCAGGTCCATTGCATTGGTGATGCCATCCAGCCATCTCATCCTCTGATGCCCTCTTCTCCTGCCCTCAATCTTTCCCAGCACCAGGGACTTTTGCAATGAGTCAACTGTTTGCATCTGGCTTAGACAGTCAACAAGATTACTAGGTTTTAAAATACTACCCACACTGGGGGCACCACTGAAACTCAGAATACTATTACCAAACCCTGTTTCCCACAAAACTCCAAATGGGATAAGAGGAGAAACATCAAATTTTTCTTAACACCCACAACTTTATTTTAATCTGTTCTTCATATAGCCTAGAGCAAGGTGATAAACATGGAACTTCATGTTTGTTTGTTTGTTTTTAATAAATTTATTTATTTTAGTTGGGGGCTAATTACTTTACAATATTGTAGTAGTTTTTGCCATACATTGACATGAATCAGCCATGGGTTTACATGTGTTCCCCATCCTGAACCCCCCTCCCACCTCCCTCCCCATCCCATCCCTCTGGGTCATCCCATTGCCCCAGCCCTGAGCATTTGTCTCATGCATCGAACATGGAATGGTGTTCTGTTTCACATATGATAATATACATGTTTCAATGCTATTGTTGTTTTTTTATAAAGTCAGAGATTCCTCTGATTAAACCGAAAGGTAATTTTATTCAGTGAATAAAATTGATATGAATCAAATTCTCTGTGGGGAAAAAGGTAAGAAAATAACTACGTAACTGATCCTGGGTAGACAAAGTGTGCAACACAGGACAGAGGGAAGAGCAAGGGAAATCAATAAACGATGTTGGGTGTCCTGGACCAGAATTCAGGAAACTTGGGTTTTCTCACTCTTACACATCAGGAAACTTGGGCTTTCTCACTCTTACACATTGTCCTGGATCTCACTCAACTGCTCTCTTTCTTCCACTGTAAAATAAGATTCTTAGATAAAGAACATATGACTTCCTTTGCTGCTTTCTACTTCTAAGGATCTGATGGAACTAGGCTGGGCTGGTGGTCCTGGGTGCTGAAGTCACAAGGCCCCCTGGGCAGGACAAATGTAGATCAGTGGAATACAAGAGAAAGCCCAGAAATAAACCCATGTACTTATGGGCAATTAATCTTTGACAAAGGAGGCAATAATATACAACAGAGAAAAGACAGTCTCTCCAATAACTGGTGCTGGGAAAATTGGACAATTTACCAGTTTTCCAATGTAAAAGAATGAAATCAGAATATTCTCTAACACCATATACAAAAAATAAACTCAAAATAGATTAAAGACCTCAGTGTAAGACTGGATACTATCAAACTCTTAGAGGAAAACAGAAGCAGAACACTCTTTGACATAAATCACAGCAACATCTTTTTTGATCCACCTCCTAATGAAAATTAAAACAAAAATAAACAAATAGAACCTAATTAAATTTAAAAACTTTTGCAGAGCAAAGGAAACCGTAAACAAAATGAAAAGACAATCCACAGAATGGGAGAAAGTATCTGCAAATGAAAGGGCTGATGAGGGATTCATATTCAAAATCTACAGACAGCTCAGGCAGCGCAATATTAAAAAAAAAGAAGCCCACAACCCAATCAAAAAAATGGGCAGAATAGCTAAATAGACATTTCTCCAAAGAAGACATACAGGTAATCAAAAAGCACATGAAAAGATAGTCAACACTGAGACTTCTTTGGTGGCCCAGTCCTTAACACTTCAAGCTTTCAATGTAAGGGGGCACATGTTCAACCCCATTTGGGGAACTGAGACCTCACATGCCACATAGACAAAAAAAAAAAGGTACTCAACATTGCTAATTATCACTGTTGTTTTAATGGCTAAGCCATGTCTGACTCTTTTGCCACCCCATGGACTGTAGCCCACCAGGCTCCTCTGTCCATGGGATTTCTCAGGTAAGAATACTGGAGTGGCTTGCCATTTCCTTCATCAGGGGATCTTCCTGATCCAGGGATTGAACTTGCGTCTCCTGTATTGGCAGGCAGATTCTTTACCACTGAGCCACCTGGGAAGCCCTCACTAATTATTAGAGAAATGCAAATCCAAGCTACAATAAGGTATCACCTCACATTGGTCAGAATCACCATCATAAAAAATTCTACAAACAATAAATGCTGGAGAAGGTGTGTGTAAAAGGGAACCTTCCTATACCATTGGTGGGAATGTAAATTGGTACAACCACTATAGTGAACAGTATAGAGGCTCCTTAAAAACTAAAGTTGCCATATGATCCAGCAAAACCTCTCCTGGGTATGTGTCTGGAGTAAAGAATAATTCAAAAAGACACGTGCACCCCAATGTTCACTGCAGTAGTCGTTACAATAGCCAAGACACTGAAGCAACCTAAATGTGCATCAACAGATAAATGGATGAAGAAAGTGTGGTACACATTCAAGAATATTGCATGCATGTTCAGTCACTCAGTTGTGTCTGACTCTTTGTGACCCAATGAACTCGAGCCTGCCAGGCTCCTCTGTCCATGGGATTTCTCAGCCAAGAATACTGGAGTGGGTTGCCATTTCCTTCTCCAGTGGATCTTCCTGACCCAGGGATCAAACTTCGGTCTCCTTCATTGGCAAGTAAATTCTTTACTACTGGGCCACCTGGGAAGCCCCCAATGGAGTATCACTCAGCCATAAAAATGCTTATTGGTAATTTTTAATCTACAGGATTTTATGCCCCTGAATGGGCCCAAATTTATAGCATTTTTATGACAGTTCATATTATATCAAATTTTCTTTTCTGATGGTCACATTTGATTTGATTAGTGATGCTTATAATTGTTACACAGGACACCAGGGTATTTATGAAGAGTTTAATTCTAAAACACATCTTTATTTGTTGAGAACAATATTTTCAGGTTGTGAAATCGAAGATGGATGAGGAAAAACTGGTTTTTAGAAATAACTGAACCTCTAATAAATAGGAAATAAATTTCCAAGGCAGATATTTTAAGATGCCTGAATGTAAATTAAATTTTCTTATTATGAAAAATAATACAAGTGTATGACACTGTTTTCTGATGTTCACAAGACCCATGGGAGAGAGAGGAAGGTGGGTACTGCCCCTGGCAGAAAGCTTAGTTGCATGCATGACCAGAAGCTTGCCTGGACTTCAGAATCTCCTTTGGCAATTCATCACAACTCAACATTAGATGTCAACGAACATAGGGCATTTATAGAAATTACTATGGGTCCTATTTGTCTAAGGGAATGGTTGATGTCACTCTTCATTGTTTACCAGGCATTTTTAAGGTATGAAAATAATAAAATATGTATTTTTAATTTGTTGCAGGCTAACTGATTAATGTACAATATTCCTTTGGCAGTAATGAGGCATCTTATTCTTCCTGGATTGAGTGGGGTGGTATCCAGAAACTGATGCAACCTTAAGTTGGATGCACCAATAGGAGTCTTTTTTTTATGAGTACATGCCAGCATTCAAATTGATCATGGCTATGCAGGTATAACTAGACAGGTACAACAATGAAAATTACTAAGAACATATCAACCTAAGACTATCTGGGGACATGATATTTGGCAAAATAGTGCATTAGCCTGTATTATAATTATAACCCAAAAGATACTTACAAAAGAACAAGTTACTTTAAAAAATATTAATAGTTGAAGGGTTAGTGTATCAGATCCTCTAGCTCTTCCTGTCTCCCGCTGTTGGCCTTTGATGGGCCCCAAATGATGAGGTAACCCACTTCATGGAAGCACAACCCTTGGGCTGGTTGTGTGCCTCTTACCCTGACTCTGAATTTTGTTATTGCCAGTGAGATGTGAGACTCAGTGGGACCTGCCCACACCTGAATGACCCAGGACAATGGGAGATGCTATCCATCGAAGGAGAGACTTTTACACAATGCTGGGAGATAGGAGCCAGTAGATAATCTCTCTTCTTGTCTCTGCACAGACTAAGTGACAGCAGTTCAAACAGCTTTATAAAGACCTTCTTTCAAGAGCAAGCCATCAGTTGCTCTTAGATTTTATTTGTCTATCCATCAAACATGCTGGCCTTCCAGCAAACTGAGAATCTATAGGTTGACAAGTGACCAGAAATTCACTAAATCATGATAAGCCTCCAGCTTCAGGGCACATGCAACTCTTATATGCTCTAGAAAAAGTCAGAGGATCCAAAATGGTTAGGACCCCAAATCACTTTTCCTTAGGCTCTTCCTCTGAGCTAGTTTTTAGTATTTTATCTTTTCTCTTTTGAAAGTATTTGATCTTCTCTTCTGAACTCAAGATAGTTAACATTGAGCACCATGTCAGTCATGGGTCAACTTTCAGCATTGTTCTTGTTCTGTTGCTCAGTAGTGTCTGACTCTTTGCAATCCCATGGACTACCGCATGCCAGGCTTCCCTGTCCTTCACTATCTCCCAGAGTTTGCTCAAACTTATGTCCATTGAGTCAATGATGCCATCCAACCATCTCATCCTCTGTCACCACCTTCTCCTCCTGTCCTTAATCTTTCCAAGCATCAGGGTCTTTTCTAACGAGTCAGCCCTTTTAGCATACTTAGACATATTAGAAAGCAGAAGGATAAACTATAGAACTGAAAGAAGTTTTGGTATATATACACAATGGAATATTACTCAGCCATAAAAAGGAATGCATTTGAGTCAGTTCTAATGAGGTCGATGAACCTAGAACCTATTATACAGAGTGAAGTGAGTCAGAAAGAGAAAGATAAATACCATAATCTAACACGTATATATGAAATCTATAAAAATGGTACTGAAGAATTTATTTACAGGGCAACAATGGAGAAACAGACATAGAGAATAGACTTATGGATATGGGGAGGGGGAGGAGAGGATGAGATGTATGGAAAGAGTAACACAGAAACTTACATTACCATATGTGAAATAGATAGCCAATGGGAATTTGCTGTATGGCTCAGGAAACTCAAACAGGGGCTCTGTATCAACCTAGAGGGGTGGGATGGGAAGGGAGATGGGAGGGAGTTTCAAAAGGTAGGGGACATATGTATACATATGGCTGATTCATACTGAGGTTTGATAGAAAACAGCAAAATTCTGTAAAGCAACTATCCTTCAATAAAAAATAAATAAATACATAAAACACACTTTAAATCAATGGACACATCAGACATTTACAGGAATAATATGACTTTTAACATCAAAAGAAAACAAGTGTTATTTTTTAAGAAGACTAAAAGAAATGAAAGAGATTACAACTGATTCTTACCGGCTCCCAGTTCCCAGTGGCCCAGTGACAGCAAGGGCGCCCGCTGCAGGGTGTGGCGGACGTGGGCCTTTTAGTCCAGTCACAGAGTCCTCCCGGACAAGTCACTCCTCTCTTCTGAACTCCGCTTCCACAGGAGCTGGAACACTGGTCAACAAGAGGGACAAGGTCAGGTGAAAATCACAAGGTATCATTTTCAGAGATAAAGCGTAGGCATGTGTCCTTTTTCACTGTGTCTGCGGTGCGTGACACTGCACCTGGAAGATATGAATACTCAGTAGAGGCTGAGTAAATGTTTACTTTAAAAAATCCTTGACAGTTCATCTCTAGTTCCATACTCTGTATTTCAACCCATTCCCTCCCTCCAATAATTTAGTAAGAGGGTTTTTTTTTCCTTTTCAGTTCAGAAATAAATAAAAAGAATGTATCAAATAAGTCAACTTTGACTGCAACTTTTTTTTTACTATAATATATTGTTAAGTTATAAAGATATATAAAGTTATAAAGATATAGATGTATATCATATAAAACATAACTTCTCTTTAGAGCAAAAATTCCCATGATTGCCAAACAAATTATTTCAAGTGGGGATAAAAAACCAGTTGGGGGAGCACTGGTTCAGTGTTAGCTGAGATGAGGCCTAGCCTATCACAGTACATCACAAAGTTGATAACAACAAGTAGGCCCAGCTGTGCTGTGCTGTTCTGAGTCCCTCAGTCGTGCCCGACTCTTTGTGACCCCATGGACTGAAGCCCTCCAGGCTCCTTTGTCCATGGGGATTCTCCAGGCAAGAATACTGGAGTGGGTTGCCATGCTCTCCTCCAGGGGAACTTCCCAACCCTGGCCCAGCTGTATTAAGCCCAAATCTCAGTGGTTTTATCTGCTCACTGTAGCCTGTTCCTAGTGTCTTCACAATCATGTGTATTTGGATGCTTTTCACCCAAGTATGTAAAAATAAATTACAGACTGCCAAAAGAGCTATTATTCACGTTTAAGTAAAGAACCTAAGACAGAAAAAGTCAATAGAATGATATTTTCTTTAAAATTTACTATTAATTTGTTATGCACACTGTTATTAAGAATATTGCTATCTCTATTGGAACCTGGAACATCTGTGTCAAGTTCCTCACAATGGCCACTCAGTCAGTTCAAAGACAGTGGTGAAACAAGCCCTAAGACCCAGCCTTCCTGCCAGCAGGTGAGCACCAGTCCCGCTGTCAGGGCCCACAGCCAGCTGCGCTGGAACCTGACCCCACCCACCAGTGGGCCAACAACAGCTCCAAGAGCCCCAGGCCATGCAACTAGGCACCATGTGAGGCAGAGCCTAGGGATTAACAGGATCAGGAAGAGCCCCACCTACCAGAGCTCCCACAGTAGTCAGTTTCACCACAATAGAAGGGTCCGTGCAGCCCACATGGGGGGTACCCCTAGAGCACACAGCTATAGTGACCAAAGGAGAGCGTGCTGCTGCCTCACTGGACATCTCCTACACAAGGCCACTTCTGCAAGACGGGGAAATGTGACCAACCTACCCAGTAAAAATTAACAACACAGAGAAATAGGTGAAATTAGAAGCCAGAGGAATATGTTCCAAATGAAGGAACAAGACAAAAATCTGATAAAAAGAACAGAAAAAAGTGGAGGTAAACAATCGGCTTGATTAAGGAGTAGTAGTTGTGATTACGTAGTAGTAGTTGTAGTGTTAGTCACTTAGTTGTGTCCGTGTCTTTGCGACCCCACAGACTATAGCCCACCAGGCTCCTCTGTTCATGGAGTTCTCCAGGCAAGAATACTGGAGTGGGTTGCCATTCCCTTCTCTAGAGAGTCTTTCTGACTCAGGGATCAAACCCAGGTCTCATGCACTGCAGCCAGATTCTTTACCATCTGAGCTACAGGGAAGGTAAAGATCATAAAAATGCTTAACAAATTTAGGAGAAGAATAAATGAATAAGGTATGCATTTCAATAAAGAGTTAGAAAATATAAAGAAAGACCAGACAGAGGTGAAAAATACAATAACTGAAATAAAAAGTACATTAGAAAGAATTATTAATAGATTAGATATGACAGAGGAACATATCAGTGACTTAGAAGAGTAATGGAAATCACTCAAGCCGAATAGAAAAACAGAATTTTTTAGAGGCCTCAGAAGAAACCAAATCTGCCAACACCTTGATCTCAGACTTCCAGCTTCTATAACTCTGAGAAAAAATATTTTTGTTGTTTAGGCTAGAAAGCAATAACAGAAACAAAAACTGTGATGAAATAAGATTTAAAGATAAAGAAAATTCTGAGGATAAGAGGAGGGGGAAAAAATCAGAAGATGCTGAATAGTTCAATATGTCAAATGAAGGAATTCTGGTCGAGAAACCAAAATATAAAATGTAGGTGTTTTTATTCTGATTAGCTCTGACAGTCCTAATGGAGAGCACACTTCTGCAATAGAATTTTGCTCATCTCCTATTAAAATGGACTCAGCCTTCCTTCCTCACTAAATTAAGTTTTAGAATTAAATTTGTCCATATTTGAAATGGTCATGTTGATAGGTTTTCTAAGGGTCTGGTGCACAGGCTGTAATGCTCACAAAATAAATTCGAGGTGACAAGTTTGATTCCTGAAAGAATATAATTCTAAAACGTGTCAGGTTTTTGCTCACTAGAATAATTTTCTAAGCTGTATTGTTTCATTTTCCTGAGGTTTCTAGAAGGAAATTAAGATAATTCACCAAAAATCTTTGAAAAATACTTTTGAGTACTTTGAAAAGCACTTTGAAAATCTTGGTATTTTGAAAAATCTTAATTATGGCATGGTAACAATAACAAAACAGTTACGATTGCCAACATCATGTCTATCACATCAGGCACTATGTGTGTGGTGGTAACCATAGAAAACAGGGAAATTATACACAATAAACCTTTCTGTTCGATAAAAGAACTAATCTATTGCTTTCCCAGTATTCCAACTTTGAGAGTCAACACGGATCTTTTCCCACTTATTCACTGCTTTTTAACCCTATATGAGGAGGGAAGGAGAGGAACCCCACGTTTGGGATCCTGTTGTATACCTGTATGTGTGCATATAGACACAGGGCTACCTGGCCAAGTAATCTCCAGGAAGGGGAAAGTGGTCCTCAAAGTGTGGTCCCCAGAGCAACAATTTTAGTATCTTCTGGGTACTTGTTAGAAATGCAAAACTTCAGGTCCTACCCCAGACTTCTGAATTGGCACCATGGGGATGGGGTCCAGACATCTTTGTGCTGATGAACTCTCCAAGAGATGCTGAAGCACGCTAAAGTTTGAGAACCAGTGAGGGACATTCTCACAGTTGAAAGGCATTTTCCACAGCAAGCATTTGAGGCTGGGTGACACTCACTGGAGGGCCCCAGAACATTCCCATGAAGGCATCTGTTAGATACTATGCACATACAGAGCAGCATCACGGGGGCTCAGGAGAAGCACCTAAAGGTGCCCAGTCCTTAAACAGTCCCTCAACATTTCTGGGGAAATACCGACTTCAGTATTTTCTATCCTTACTGTTCCCTCTGAGGAAAGTCTTCCAACTGTGTGGTTTGCTCAGAACAGAGCAATTTATAAAGAAAGGTGTGGGGAGGTCTTCAGGGAACAGGCTCACGATTGAGGCTTCTTGGAAGAGGAAGTATACAGAATACATCTTTTTCACAACCAGAGAGCAGATACAATTGGTCATCTTGGATAACTCACAATTGCAATTTCTCTGACAAGGTTATCTAAGCTCCTCTGCAAATTCCAGGATCCTGGAAGCTGTCACCAGGAAAACCCAATGGACAGAGGAGCCTGGTGGGCTACAGTCCAAAGGGTGGCAAAGAGTTGGACATGATTGAGTGACTAAGCACGTCACCAGGCTCAGCAAACATGGAAAGCTGAGAGGCCTAAGTCCAGAGCCTAGGAGTGGTAGGCACTTTATGTCTCAGAGCAAGACAGGGAAGGAGGTGAAAGAGAGGATAGTGGTGGTTGTTGCCCTCTGGAAACACCAGGGGCCTCAGGAACCAGCATGGCTGCTTGACCCAATGGACAGTAAGGAGCTAGAGGGGTGCAGTCTTCCAGGGTTGGACACTAACTCTATATCCCACACTGTGGTTTTCTGTCTTACTTTTCTAGCAAGTAAAGTTATTGACTTACTCTCCCTAGTTCTCTCTTTGCTCCATATCTATTCAGCTAAATTCTACAGTAAAAAGAGTATAGGAATCAGAGTCAACCTGAAACTTGAATTAATACTCCACCATTTATTTTCTAGTTGTGTAAGCTTCTTAACCCTTGAGTCTCAATTAAAGTCTTCTTGATCAATAACATGGAATTAATAAGGCTTACCATCCAGGTTGTTACAAGAATTAAAACAAGTACTGTAGGTATAATGCCCAGTGCATGGACACACTCAAAACACGCTGAGTTCTTTCTTTCCCTCTTATTTCTACCATAGTGTAGTTGGGAGTATTTTCTTTTTTATTGAAGCCAGTAGGGAAATGAAATCATTATATTTCACCAAAGAACAGTAACTTGGTTTCACATACTAAAGTGGCGAATTAAAGGACAAAGGTGAAGCAGAGTCCCAGCCCTTGAAACACAGGATGGAGACACACACACACACACACACACACACACACACACACCTCTTTTTATTTGTGTAAACAAGGAACTGGGCATTTGAGAGGTAGGACTCTGAAATCATACTGTGTGGAAAGGATCTGACCATTATCCCCAGCCTAAGAGGGGCATGTGATGATCTGTCCCAAATGCTACTCATCAAGGTGATTCATGTACGACTCCCCAACCTGGATGGTAAGCCTTATTAATTCCATGTTATAGATCAAGAAGACTTTAATTGAGACTCAGGTTAAGAAGCTTACACAACTAGAAAATAAATGGTGGAGTATTAATTCAAGTTTCAGGTTGACTCTGATCCCTATACTCTTTTTACTGTAGAATTTAGCTGAATAGACATGGAGCAAAGAGAGAACTAGGGAGAGTAAGTCAATAACTTTACTTGCTAGAGGGACCCCAATTCCCCAGTACATCCACTGAGACTAGATTGTAATAAAACATCGAACAGTCACAGTTCAAACCACACAACACAGCCTTCAAATTGTTGGGCCTGTCCAGCCTCCCCACCTGTAACTGAGCAGGACCCTAAGGGGCCTCCCCAGCACAGCCTCACCCCCACCTCCACCTCCCCCACCATGTCCTCCACCCACCTCTTGTCTATAGAAAAACTTTAGCCTCCTTGGCCTTCCCCAGTTTCCAAAGTGTAAATTTAATCATGAAGTGAGAAAATGCAAAAAGGAAAACAATCAGCAAGACCAAAATAGTAATGATAATAATAATATTGGGCTGGCCATTAAACAAAGTCAAAGGCCTTTAGTGCCTTCTCGAAGGCTATAGATAATAATCTGAGCCATGTCCTTTGAGCTGTTTTGCAGATACTGAAACCCCTACCAGGTGGAAGAAGATAACTATATGCTGCCCACAAGTATGTAGACTCCAGAAGGCTGGGGTTGGACCCAGAAGGCTGATGATGTTGATTCCTGATTACCTCACTATCAACCAATCCGAAGAATTCCATGAGCTGATCACACACCCTACTACCCCTATCCCCCACCCCCCATTCTGATTTTAAAAACCTTATCCCAAAAGCCTTCGAGGAATTCAAGCCTTTTAAACACTAACTACCTGGACTCCTTGCTTGGCACACTGCTGCTGCTGCTGCTAAGTCGCGTCAGTCGTGTCCGACTCTGTGCGACCCCATAGACGACAGCCCACCAAGCTCTGCTGTCCCTGGGATTCTCCAGGCAAGAACACTGGAGTGGGTTGCCATTTCCTTCTCCAATGCATGAAAGTGAAAAGTGAAACTGAAGTCACTCAGTCATGTCCGACTCTTGGCGACCCCATGGACTGCAGCCTACTAGGCTCTTCTTTCCGTGGGATTTTCCAGGCAAGAGTACTGGAGTGGGGTGCCATTGCTACAGTAAATGCTACACTTTCCTTCACCACACCCTGGTGTCAATAGATTGGCTTTACTGTGTATGGGCAAGTGACCCATCTTTGGTTCAGTAACACACCCAGTGTAAGGTGTGAATGGAAGGATGCCAGCCACTGGCTTGATGAGGCCAGTCAGTCACTGGCCTGATGCACGTGTAGTCTTCCCTGGACTCACCAGGTAACACAGAAATTCATGTTTTCCCAGTTGTGTAGATGGTACACTAAGCACAGTACCTGGCTCCAGGGCTCCACCTGCCACTCCTCACAGGGCTCCAGGTTACAGCTTGTGGTCAGTGGAGGAGGAAGGCCAGCCAGGAACCGGCAGTGAAATGGCCTCAGGCTCCGGTGGTCCCGGCTGTCCACACACTGAATCTCCCGGATCTGGAAGCCCCCGCTGCAGTTTCTGGAGCACTGTATGCAGAGTGAGAGAAAAGGGGACACCTGAGTCCTTGGCATCAGGCTGTCCATGCCCAGATATCCAGGGGTTTCACAAAGGATCACCAAGTTCCCAGCTTCTAGTTCCCAGATTCTAGAGAGGTTGGTGACCTGTCCTTCCTCACACACTGTGGAGAGAAGTGTCACTCTAGCAGCTCCCCAAGATGGGGCTCCCCGTGTTAGAAAATGCAGGTGTGGAAGTCTAAGAACCAGGTGACAAATCCAGTTCTGTCACAGACTCACTGTGAGCCCTTGGACGAGCCGCAGAAACGTTCTGAGCCTCAGCAGTCATATCTGTAAACGGGGCCAACAACTAGTACCTACGGGGTATCCTGAAGATTACGCAGCAGTGGGCTTCGGTGATGCTGAGGCAGCTCTTCCTTAGGATGTCTGTGTTCATTGGAGGAAAATGCAACCTCCCACGGTGGGAGCTCTCTGCCAAGACACACCCCACTCCCCCTCAGAATCCTACTGAAAACCTGCTTCCTCCCTGACTCTGGACACAGGATTGGTTACCCTTTTTTAAGGAAAACAAAGTGAATAACTGCTCAGTGGTTTCATCCAGGGAGTGGGTGAACACTGTCCTTGGCCCCACTGCCAGGCTTCCCTGTACATCACCATCACCTATCACCTTTCCTCCTAAAGCCGCCATCGCATGCCCCCATCACCGAGGGTGTTCTCAACGCATGCCCCAAGCCCTTAGTGAGATCCTCCCTGCTCCCCTGCCCGTGCCCATGCCTTGTGCAGCAGCCCCTGCACCCTGATCCAAGTAAAGGACACTGCTCACCAGCAGGCTGCTGATTTCCTGAAGCTCATGACAAACACGGCTGCCCCCAAGTCACCTACATTTATGTGGTGTATTCAGGAGGACTTCTTTGGTTTACTTTTTGACCTCCTGGACTTTGGAAGCTCTTCCATCCTCCATCTAGGTAGGTTTTATTCAATCATAACTCGAGCTTCCAAGACTTGGTCTTCAGTCTGTATAGAATGCTATCATCATCAGTTTTCCTTCAGCTCATCTTGCTTGTGCAGCCTAGTCTCTCAAGGCCAGTCCTGGCTTGTCTTGTCACTGCCCACCCCATGGTGGGGACCCAAGGTAGGTGGCATGGAGGCTGAGCCCTGAGCTCCTCAGCCCCTCTCCCCTGGATTCTCTGTGGATTAATAATTCCTGTGGTCCTTATGTCCTGAATCTTCCTTCCTCCATCCTTTGCTTTACTCACTATTGCTCTTCCTTTAGACTTGGCTTAAATGTCACCTCCTCTGTGCAGTCATCCTTGAATACCTCCTCCAAAGGATATCTATTTCTTTTATTATTCATCTCAAATCCTTCTCTGTTTCCATTGCAAGAACTTGAAATGTGAAACAACTTCTATTTATTCTGTCCATCTTTTCTGTTAGACTGTTTCACTGCCCTGAAGCTGGAAACCCATCTGTCTTGGTCACCATTGTGTCTTGAGCAACCAGCATGGGGCCAGGCACGGCACAGATGCTCCTCACAGCTTGTTGAATGAATATATGAATTCTGAGAAAAGGAAAGTTGGGGATTCCCAGTGAGCCAAAGAGTTCTGTGGTTACCATGGGGATAAACAGCATCCTTCTGCACCCTCTCAATCCTTCCATCAATGATCTCATTACATCTTGGCTAAGAAAATACACCACCACCAAAACCCATTGCTGTAAGGTATGTTTTCATCTGGCCCCTTCTCTACTTGGTAAAATACCATGTTCCCTTTCTGGCTATGGTGGAATAGTCGTAATTGTAGTGTTGTGGATGGTGAAAGAAAATTTCTCAGAACCTTTCAGTAGAGGTACCTCCCAAAATACTGATCCCCCTTTCTTTGCCATTTGGCAGATAGTGCAAGTCATCTGAATGCAAAACTTGGGTTGTAGCACAGCAGATGTGGGCCCATGTGGCAAGGGGGCAGATGGATGCTCTAATGCTTCCATAAATCAAGTGTATTTAGCTTCTCAGAAATAAGCAACACTTGCCAGACAGCCCCCCAAAAGCAAATTCAAAACTTCATTTGCTTGCCATGCTGTAAGTACACAGAGAACGAAGTAACTGCCAGTTTAAAATCACCCACAGAACAAACATGCAGAAAATTTCACACAAAGCAGCCCTTTGTTTGACAGATTTCCAGGAAATAACCCATGGTTAAGACAAGAGGGCTCTTTATTAGGGCTAGGAATTTTACAGGACATAGTGTACAATGGGGGTTTATTTTCTTATTTTTCATTTGTTGCTACAATCTGTTATTCCTAGAGTTTTCAAATTAGCATTACCCTTTTGTCAGAGAGTGCATTCACATTCAGTGGGAAATGAAGTTGATTAATATATTGAAGTAAATATTAAGGGAAAGCACTCACTAAATCTGTGACTTTTCTATTTCATTTTCAGAAGGGCCTCTGATTCAGTTAACAGGAGGGAAGTGGCAGGCATTAAATCACTCCACTTTGAAAACTGCTCTGCCTTGGTATGTCGAATGCCAATTACTATATTTGTTTTCTTATTGCCCTAAAGGAGGGCTATTTATATTCCTGTTTTCCTAACCTGGAGCCTGTGGACCAGACTGAGGACAGGAGCCAGGCTAAGGAGAATAGAAGGACTGGCTAATGCCCACGTGCGACCGAACAGGTCTAACCGTTTTCTGGTTCCCATGCCAGTCTGTTTAACTGATGTGATCGGCAAACCAGACTGAGTTAGAATGAAGAATCCTCTTAGCTTACAGGAGCCACTGGCAGAGAGAAAAAGGACACACTCACAACCAGTTCTTCCTTGTGTTGTTTCTGATTTATGGAGCCATCCTGATACATTTTCCATGTTGGACTCCTACCTAGTGTTCAAATGAGTATAGTGAAATTAACCAACCTGAAATTGGGAGTCAGCAGACTACATTCAAGTATCACTCTGACACCAAATGGCTATGTGACTGTACCTCTATAAGCCTCTGTTTTCTCCATCAGCATTAAAGAGAGGATAAATTGGATGATTAAACTCTTCCACATTCTAGAGTGATATAAGTGTCTGGGATCATTGGACTTGTATTATGTTTGGTTTCAGAATACTTTCTTGCTCTCCAGAAATACTAAGCAAGGACATGGAAATAATTTCTTTTCTGCTCCTTTCCTAATACTAAACAGATTCATAAGACTCTTAAGATCATTCAAAAAGAATTCATTCCAAAAATTCTATTTTGAACAGCACCAAAATTCATTCATCTGTCTACTCCCCCACCCCATCCCCACTTCACTTCCTCTCTGCTATCAGGCACTTAACTATGTGCCAGCTTCTGTATGCCAATCTAGCAGAAAGAAAAAGACATGCAATGAATAGAAGTCATAAAGATGATATGTCATAAGTTGTTCATGATCCAGTGAAGGAACAAATGAGGAGGTGGTTGATTTTATTTGAAGAAAGAAAGGCTCGAAAAGAGGAGCCAAACCTTGAACTGTATCATGTAACATGGGTAAATGCTCACTCAGCTGGCAAACAGTATGGGGGATATTCAAGGTGGACAGAATGAAATATGCAAGTGGAGTGAAGCAACAAGGCTTGTTTGGGAACATGTTCATCAGAATGCTAGAGTGGAGGGTACAGATGGAGAAAGAGAGATGGGAAGGGGCCGTGAGAAAGGATCTCACGGTTTGAACATCAATCCTCAGCTAAAGTGGTCTTGGGTTCATGCTTTCTGTGAGTCTAAAGGCTTTCTTTAATTGCTGTTCTTTTCTCACTTAGAGATTCTCTTAATCTAAAACACTTGGGGCTTCCAAGAGAGGGTAATAGTTTAGACATACTGCCTAGGTGGGGAGACAGATCATTCCAAGAAAATGTAAAAATCCTTGATTCATTTCAGAGTTAGACTGATGAGAAGTTATATCAAGAGGTTGTTAAACCACTAGTTTACAAAACTGCCAGAGGTACAGTCAAAATGTTCAGTCAGGAAGTGTGTGATGATGCATAACTTTGGTGTCAAACCCAACTGAAGGTTTTTTAAGTTCATCTTTGTCATTTATTGCATTTCTTTCAGCACAAGAATCAGCTTTTTTTCCCTCAGACAAATTTTAATGTTCTGAAATTGGCATGTGTCTTAAACTGACATACATATTTATTACGCAGTGTTTCCTTTCCTTCTGAAAAGCTGTCATTACATTGATGAGTTTTCCCCCAGTTGATGGTTTTTCAGAATTAAGAGTATCAGTACCAACTGATCATGTGCTAGTGATTTAAACCCTCTAAGCCTTCACTTCCTCAGTGGGAATTATAAAGGAGGTCCTTTATTGGATGAAAATCAAATTGTTCATCTAAAATTCTTGTGGAGTGTCAGGCATGTGGTGCTATTTGGTGAGTGCCAGGACACAAGGTAGGTCAAGTCTGCCAAAGTTCATGGAGGACCCTGACTGCTTAGTACTGGGGAGTGGAGACCTGATGGATTGACAGGACTTACTCTACTGCCCCCTGCCCCAAGTCCAGGAAGCCAGAAGTCAGTAAACACCTGAGAACTACTCCTAGCCTTTACCCAGAGCTCAAAGTTCACCCAAGGCTTTACCTAAACAGTCTTTTACCATTTACAAAGTGGTTTCACGAACACTCTTTGACTTGTACAACTTTATGAAGTTGGTAGAGGCCATATGATGTACTTCATTTCCCAGAGGTGAGAAAACTAAAGCTCCTAAGAGGCTGGAAGAATGGATTAGCACCCTATGCAGGTGACAGAGTGTGTGTGCTAGTGTGCTAACTCACTTCAGTCGTGTCTGACTCTTCGTGACCTTATGGACTGTAGCCCACTAGGCTCCTCCATCCATGGGATTCTCTAGGCAAGAATACTGCAGTGGGTTGCCATGCCCTCCTCTAGGGGAATCTTTCCAACCAAGGGATTGAACCCGGGTCTCCTGCATTGCAGGCAGATTCTTTACCATCTGAGCTGTCAGGGAAGCCCTTGGTGACAGAGTGGAGCTGCCAACCCAGATATGTCTGATCCCAGGCCCAGTGCTGCTTCCAGGATTCAATTCTGTAGAACTATGTTTTCTCCAGTATTCCTCTGGGACAAACCTAAAGACCACGACCTTAACTGTGTTTCAGATAGATCAATGCATGAAGAAGCAGCAACCCATTCCAAAAACAACTCCTGGACTTTGTAAAGGTAGAGACCTGAACACACAGGCTCATTGTACTGTCACACATATGAGAAAATGTCCACAGCAGTTGTATCAGGACTCCATCAAGGATATGAATGGTGCTGGAGACAGAAGCCTGTAAAACAGCTGCAATTCAGACGGCACACACAGCAGTGGGGAGTTTCTGGTGACTAATCTGGAGGACCTCAGGCGTGACCCCTGTGCTTCAGGTGAGGCTGTGGCATACCCTTAGTCCCGTGAGATTAAAGTGTCTCTGGATCTGGGTTTGTGGTTGTGGGGATAATGCAGAAAGACTCAGGATCCAATGAGAATTCGTCCCTCTGAGAAAGTATTTGCGAAAAGGAAAACCATCGAGTTGGCAGAATCTAAACCCTCTGGATGGGCTTCCCTGGTGGCTCAGATGGTAAAGAATCCACCTGCCGATGTGGGAGACACATGTTCGAGCCCTGGGTTGGGAAGATCCCCCGGAGAAGGAAATGGCAACCCACTCCAGTATTCTTGCCTGGGAAATCCCACGGACAGAAGAGCCTGGTGGGCTACAGTCCATGGGGTCACTAAAGGGCCTGACAAGACTTAGCGACTTAAACAACAAAAACAACAAACTCTCTGGATATTTGAAGGTAAAAGCAGGGGTATGTTTTCCTACTGTAGGTTTGGAGGTCTGCCTCTGAGTAAGTTTAAGAGTCCCAACAGAACAGTGAAACTAAGATGCCCTTCAAATCTTTCCTGGTACATGATTTAGACTTCAGACTGGACTGGTTAATAACGTGGTAGTCCAAAAGCTGTATCACTCAGTCACCAAAATTTAAGATAAAATTTAAACCAACATCCCTAGGAAAAACGGAAGTCCCGCATTCAATATCCCTAATGATAGGGGAAAAAAACAAACGTCAGGGCAACTGACTTTCAGTAGTTAAATGGAGTCTTTGACATAAGGTTTACCTATTATTCTGAGAGAGGAGATAGGATAGTACTGACAGGAATGGAGTAACTTTGAGGATTTGAGTTTAGATATGGTGGTCGCCACATTCTGGCAGAACTTGGTGATGTGTCCGAGACAGCTTCTATACCACACCAGGAGTGCTACAGGGGTTAGTAAGTATATCGGCAGGCCTCCTGGCCATGACAGAGAAGAGACCCAGAGACTGACAGGGCAGGGATGAGCTGCCAGAACAGGGCTTCCTTTAGGGGGTCTGACCCCACCAAGAACTACTGGCTCTCCCATTCCGGTTTAATATCAGCTAAAATTCCTGGAATTTTACACTGGACTGACCTTTTTAAAAGTGTGAGCTATTTCACACATCTGTCCTTTTTATGAGCCAGTGTAATTTCCAAGGAAAGGATTAGTCCCAGTGATGGGAAAGTGGAACTTTAGGACTTGGTCAACATTTGGCAAGGTCAGGGACAGAAATGTTTCTTGAGATTTTTCTGGATATGGAAGAGAATTTGTAGCCAGGCATTTGGTCCCTTTTGGAATTTGTTATGAGTTGGAAGAGGAAAAAAAAAGAACCAGCATTCATTCCTTAAAGAAAAAGGGTATGAGAACAGAAAAAAGGGAGGTTGGCAGGGATCAAAGAAATGTATGGTGATTTTCTCAGGGAGTAGCCATACTTCCTCTCTCTTGCCAAATATCAGAGCCTTTCTTTGGGAAAGGGGGCCTACTTCAGATTAATGACAGTCCCTGCTACTGTCTGTCAGGTAAGTCTGCCAGGAAAACCCGAGATTGCCTGTGAGACACCTCATGGTTCTGCTTGTCTGGGGACCTGAGTTTTCCACCAGATGAGGGTGCTAACAGATGCCAGCCTCCCCAAATTTCTGGGCAGCTCTTTCTCCTTCTGTGTCAAGGCCATCAAGGGAAACTGGCTCCCCAGAGAGAAGACAGGTGCCTACAAGGTGTCTTGGTGTGAGGGAGTATGGGGGGTGTGCTTGGCAACAGAGGATGTATGCACAGCTCACACCTCTGCACCCCTCCTGCCAAGTGGCTCTGAATCCCACTTCGACCAGTGTCTCTACGACCTGGGTGCATCTGTATCCCCCAGGGGCTGGCTCAGCCCCATCACAGTGACAGGCAGTCTGGGCCTGATTGCTGCCCAGAACCAAGGCCAACCTGTCCTAAGACCTGAAAAAGCCTTTCACCAGGGACTATGCAGGCAGCACAGAGAAATGAGTAACCATTCTAGGTTAGCAAGGGCAGGGACATCGCACTTCAAAGAGATCAGTATAGGAAAGACACTTTTTAAAGACCAAGCTTTGATGTTTCAGCTTTCTTTTCATTTTGAGTCTGGCAGATTCCATGCTTTCTGAGCAGCTGCTGAACGATGATTTAATTATACATGTGCTCATGTATCATTATTAATTATAACATTAAACAATTTAGAAATAGTGTCGCAGGCTGGACAAGCAAATTAAATTACACAAATTTAACTTCTTTCTTTCTCAGTTGATCTGGTAAGGGAGGACAAGCAGATAAAAACATGTAGGCTAATGAAAACTCCGTGCTTGCTCTAAGGCTATTGTGTAGCTGAAAGTAGGCTTATGACAATGCCTATGGTTCATTCATCTCCCAGTTTATCACAGAAAAGGGCAGAAGGGAGGCAGGAAGGGAGGCAGGAAAGCTACTTTAGCAAATGGCGCTGGTGTAAGTTCCCCCGCCCCCGTCCCCCACAACACTGCTGAGATGATCAATTACCTTGCTCCAATTTCCCACTTTCCAGCCAGCGCAGGGACGGAGGTGGCACCTCTTGGCTGGGTCTGGCCTCTGCAGGGCGGCGCAGTCGGAATCCACGTGGGTGCTGCACTGCACGCTCCGCCAGTAGGTCCCCAGCCCGCACGTGGTGGAGCACTGCCCGGGAGGAGAGAGAGAAGACAGAGGCTCAGGGCTGCTTCCTCACGTACACCCCACCGCACCCCACCCCACCCCACCCTGGAGGCAGGGGTCCTCCATCTTGGCTACTCACAAAACCTGCCTGCAGAGCTTCAGCAACTTACCAGCGCTGGGGCTCCAGCCCCAAACAATCTGAATGGCTGAGGGTAGGGCTCAGGCAGGAGTAGTTAAACAAAACAAACCCCAGGTGATTCTAATAAGCAGCCAGGGGTGAGAATCCCTGATTTCTATGTGGGAGGAAAACCCAGTGCAAATAGAAATTTGCTTCCCTTTAAAAAGTATCCTGGCCGGAAGGTCTATGGAATGACTAAGAGCTACAGGCATACTGCTGCGTTTCATCAAGGCTGTTCATGGAAAGGGAAGGGTAGCAAATAGCCTAGGTCAACAGTTTTTTCAACTGGCTCATTTATGGAGGTAAATGGGCTTCCCTGGTGGCTCAGTGGTAGAGAATCAGCCCAGCAACACAGGAGCGGTGGCTTCGATCCCTGGTCAGGAAGGTCCCCTGAAGAAGAAAACAGCAACCCACTCCTGTATTCTTGCCTGGAAAATCCCACGGATCGGGGAGCCTGGCTGACTACAGTTCATGGGGTCACAAAGAGTCAGACACAACTGAGCAACTAGTGAGCCACACACATAATACATATATACACATAATGCATATATACATAACACACATAATGCACATAATACATATATATAAAATACATGAAAGTGAAAGTCACTCAATCATGTCTGACACTTTGTGACCCCATGGACTATATACAGTCCACAGAATTCTCCAGGCCAGAATACTGGAGTGGGTAGCCTATCCTTTCTCCAGGGGATCTTCCCGAGCCAGGAATGAAACTGGGGTCTCCTACATTGCAGGCAGATTCTTAACCAGCTGAGCTACCAGGGAAGCCCTTATGTATAATATACATTAGAGATGATAACAGCTGAAGTGCATAGACTTATTGCACTAGTGGCCCCACTGTTCACACCCATGCTGTTTGCAATGGATTTCACAGCTCCTCTCATCAAATGATAGACTGTATGTCCCCAGCTGTTGAATCAGGACTGTTCTTGTACCTTTCTTTTGCCAAGAAATTGCAGTGGATGATGGTGTGCAGGTTCTTAAGAAATCTTGCTTGTTTCAGTTCTCTCTCTTGGACCCTTGTCTCTGCCATGAAAATAAAACTGGCTAACCTACTGGAGCATGAGAGATCATGTGAAATCAAGCTGGGTGACCCAGCTGAGGCCATCCCAGACCAGCCAGTCTTCAGCCAACCCTTCACCAGATGCATGACAAGCCAAGCTGAGATCAGCTAAGCTCAGCCTGGGTCAGAAGACACTTCCAGCAATCCACAGATTCATGGACAAAAATGAACGTTTACTGAAGTTTTATGGTTGGTTGTTACATAGCACTATTGAGGTAATAGACAATGGATACACAACAGGTACTTTTCCTATATTTTCTCTAACCTTGGAGACTCAGGATACAATTAGAATTCTGCAGGTGACTAATTGTGTGATCTTTGGTGGTTTCCTGACTTTCTTTCTTTTAACTTCTCTAACAAGTAAAGCTGGTGATAACACTAGGACCTCATTTAAGTTTCTGTGAGAACATAGAGTTAATCCACACACAAAGTGAGTGCTCTACAAATGTCACCTATTAAACATAGCACTGTAGCTGAAGCTCCAATACTTTTGTCACCTGATGCGAAGAGCCAACTCATTAGAGAAGACCCTGATGCTGGGAAAGATTGAAGGCAGGAGGAGAATGGGATGACAGAGTATGAGATGGTTGGATGACATCACCAACTCAATGGACATGCGTTTGAGCAAGCTCCAGGAGATGGTGAAAGACAGGGAAGCCCGGCATGCTGCAGTCCATGGGGTCACAAAGAGTCAGACATGGCTGAGCGACTGAATAATGACAACAACAAACATAGCACACCTACAAGTTCAGCTAGGTCCACCTACAAGGACTCAAGGTTATGAGTCCCACTTTCAAGATTTCTGGGGCCCAGAGAGCTTAGCAGTCATGCTCAAGGTCACACAGACACTACAATGTTAATTTCACACCATGGCAAGGAGAAAAACAATGTTTGTTCCAAACCCAGGACAGGAGCTAGTGACATCAAATTCCCGGGCTAGTGATGACCCTGGTACATCTCAAGTGATGTCTATAGCTCTTTGTGCCATATTTATGTGGTAAATTAACGTGTGTCTCTGGGGCTCTGAGTCTAGACCTGTAGGGTTCAAATGTGAGCAGACATTTAATTCCTTTTTGACAAATTCTATTTAGGCAGCAAACAAGTCCAAAGACAAAGATGACAGGAGGACATTCATGGAACGCAGTAAGCAAAAGGGGATTCCACTGACTGTCTCTTATGTTGGTTTAACATTGGGAGTGGGGGGCACAGAGAAGACCCCAAGGAGGCAGAGGAACGGCTTCTCTTTGTCCTGGGAACCTTCTCCCTCGTTACAGCCAGTGACCCTGTGATAACTGATTTACCAGGTCAAGGAGCAGGTATTGGGGTGTTCAGAACTGGAACTGCTGTGCAGGGCTATATCAGAATCATGTGAAAACTACTGTGAAAGGCTGTGGAAAATTACACTGTCACTTCCATTTACACGACTGCACAGCATACATTTCACTGACTGGCCCAGGGGATCTGACTGAATGATGAGGCAATGGGATGAGAAGTGATCTGTCACAATGAGATCCACACCCATGCACACTGTGAAGCTCCTGAGTTTTCTGTCTTGTAATATATCTCAAAGCAAATACTTATGAGCACTTCCTGTATGCCTGACACTCTTCTACACACAGTTACTCCTCTTATCTCATAATAATCATGTGAATCAGGCATTGTCATCCTCATTTTAAAAATGAGGAAATGGGTGTGGAGAGAACATAGACAGTGAGTGATGGAGCTAATATTCAAACTCAGAATGTCTGCTTTCAAGTTTTATGTCTGTTCACAATATGAACTTGGTTTTGGTGGCTTAGTTAGTAAAGAATCTGCCTGCAATGCAGGAGCCCTGGGTTTGATCCCTGGGTTGAGAAGATTCCCCTGGAGAAGGGAATGGCTACCCATTCCTGTATTCTTGCCTGGAGAATCCCATGGACAGAGGAGCCTGGTGGGTTATAGTCCATGGGTTCACAAAGAGTCAGACATACACATTTAATATTTGAAATCACAAGTAGTTAGAGGAATGTGCTGTGAACAGCCCTTCAGCACAGGACAGAAAGTGGGAGGACAAGATGAGAGAGATTTCTGATTGAATGCTAAGGAACTTTAGAACTTACTTCCAATATTAAAGAGCAAGAAAATCTTTATGGAAGAAGCAGCTCAAAGCTTGATACCGAAGAACAGGTAGAATTTATTAATAAAAGAAGGAGAAGGAAATTTCAGGCAGAGAAAACCATGGAAATAAAGGCACTGAGCTGAGATGAGCAGAAGGTTTAGTGGAAACAGAGCAGTTGAGATTTGCTGAGGCTTAGGGGGGTGAAGGCATAGGAGATAGTATGTTGAAAGCTGAATTATTCAAGGATGTGAAGGCTGTTGGATGTTAGAGTGGATTTTATATGATCTGATATGCAACGAAGAGACATTATGATTTATGATTTATTTATTTATGATTTATGATCAATTTATGATTAGGTGTTTGTAATGATTAGAAAATTCCTTTCGGAAGAGTAATATGGTGGTAATATGGCAATACATCGCTTGTGATGATATGTGGAAAACATTGGGGAGAGGAGAGATAGTAAGTACCCAGACCAGCAAGGGCAAGGGTCCTAACAAGAGTAGCAACTGAGTGTCCACCATTCTTAACTATTGTGGTGCTATTGGCATTTTGCATTTCCCAAAATGTCACAGGACCCTCTGATCTTTGGCTCCTAGACCCTGAATGCTGGCATCAGCCCCTCCGCCAGCACTGTAATAAACAAAGCATCCCTACTTTTTTCTATATGCTGCCCAGCAGCAGACTGGAAACCACTGGGCCTAAATGAGCAGGAAATAAAGAGGAGATGACAGACATGATGTTTTTATTTCCTGTTCATTGAGGCCTCCCCAGTGACTCAGTGGTAAAGAACCTGCCTGCAATGCAGGAGATGTGGGTTAGATCCCTGGGTTGGGAAGATCCCCTGGAGAAGGAAATGGCAACCCACTCCAGTCTTTTTTTTTAATTAATTAATTAATTTTAATTGGAGACTAATTACTTTACAATATTGTGGTGGTTTTCACCATACATCGACATGAATCAGCCACGGGTATAAGGTGTCCCCCCATCCTGAACCCCCTCCCACCTCCCTGCCCACCCCATCCCTTTGGGTTGTCCCAGAGCACCAGCTTTGAGTGCCCTGCTTCATGCATCGAACTTGCACTGGTCATGTATTTAACATATGGCAATATACATGTTTCAGTGCTATTCTCGCATATCATCCCACCCTCTCCTTTTTCCACAGAGTCCAAAAGTCTGTTCTTTACATCTGTGTCTCTTTTGCTGTCTTGCATATAGGGTCATCATTACCATCTTTCTAAATTCCATATATATGTGTTAATATACTGTATTGGTGTTTCTCTTTCTGACTTACTTCACTATGTATAATAGGCTCCTGTTTCGTCCACCTTATTAGAACTGACTCAAACGCAGTCTTTTTTTTTTTTTTATAGCTGAGTAATATTCCATTGTGTATATGTACCATAACTTCCTTATCCATTCATCGGACGACGGACATCTAGGTTGCTTCCATGTCCAAGCTATTGTAAACAGTGCTGCAATGAACATCCACTCCAGTATTCTTGCCTGGAGAATCCCATGAACAGAGAAGCCTGGTGGGCTACAGTCCATGGGGTTTCAAAAGAGTTGTACACAACTGAGCAACTAAACAACAAATAAACAGTAAATAAAGAGGAGATGACAGACATGATGAGAGGACAGACACAGACCCAAAAAACTGTTAGGGTTTTTCTAGTAGGACAGGGAAACCTGATATCAATGGTTATCCTGGGCTTCCTAAGGTGTAGTGACTCAGTGGCCAATGAGACCATTCTAGGGAGGGACAGTCCTAAAGAAACAACTTCAGAGATGGGTAGAATAAAAAATCAGGGGACAGTGGGGAACTCACAACCCAAAGTTTTCATTCTGAATCCTGATCCTCTCAGACAGTTCTGTGTATTAAACATTTTGTCTCAAAAGATGCTTAAAGGGAGCAGGCACCAAGCCCAGTCATGTAGGGGACTCCTGCCAAATGTCGACTTCTAGTCTCGTAAAACCCTTGTAGCTTGAAAAACCTCTGCAGTCTGGGCCAATTCCCTTTTTCCAGCCAAATCGCCTAGAATTAATAGTTCCCAACGGCTCCCCATGGTTGCCAAATATTGGATGAGCTATGATGTAAATAAGAATGGCTTCCCTGGTGGCTCAGATGGTTAAGCGTCTGCTTGCAATTTGGGAGACCTGGGTTCAATCCCTGAGTCAGGAAGATGCCCTGGAGAAGGAAATGGCAACCCACTCCAGTACTCTTGCCTGGAAAATTCCATGGATGGAGGAGCCTGGTAGGCTACGGTCCATGCGGTCACCAAGAGTCGGACACGACTGAGTGATTTCACTTTCACTATGATGTACTCAATAAGACAGTTTATTTCTGTCAAAGTCAAAGGATGACAGGAGATAGAATTAATCCTTTTATCTTGATTTCCTATAATCAGAATGTTTCAATTAACCTCTGGGCTTAAACAGGCATTGGAGTTGATAGGTACTTCTATTTAGGTTTACTTTATTTGACTATAGTAACTTCTCACTAGATCAATTAACACTTGTCAACTAATTAACATATATTAAATATCATCAGGAAAAAAGCATTAAAACACATTTACATAAGAAGATGGGAAAGGAAACTAATTTCTAGGTCATCCAAAGCTACTTTTTAATGAAACTTTTGTAATGTATTATTCTGTGGATTGAGAAGAGCTGTCCATCTTTATTAACATTAGTCCTCCTAATGTGAGGACTGTTTCATCTGAAAGGGTCTCTCCTTTGGGCTGCACTTTAGTGTCCCCTTCCATTTCAATACTATAAATGTTCCCCCAAAAGTCACCAGTGAACTTGCTCATTGTAAGATCCATTATGTCCACTATCAGTTCTCACATTGCTTGATGTCCGTGGCACCACACCTCTTGATTTAAGTCTTAATTAGTAGACTGTTCCTTACTGGTCTTTCACATGGGATCTCTTTGTCAGCCAGCTTCTTAAAATGTTGTTTTTTTTCCAGAGTCCCATACTTGGGCCACTCCTGTTTTCAGCCTAAAGGTTGTACTTGGATGACCTCGCTCACTTCCAAGGTTTGAACTTCTTCCTATTGGTCATGGCTACCAAATGCCGTCTCCAGTTTTCACCACTCTCAAGAACCTCAGATAAATATACACAAACATCTGCTAGTTATCCTTTGGATATCCCAGAGGTCCTGCCAACTAAACTCAATCTATAACTGGACTCATCATCCTTTCTTTGTCTCTGTTGAAACTCACTCTTTGTGTACATAGTATATCTCAATTTGTGGGAGCACCACCCATTGGATACCCAAGATTCCAATGGAATGGTCATGAAGACTCCTCTACACCTCTCTTTTCCTCACATTCCACATCCAATTATTCACAAAGTCCTACTAATTTTAAGTTCTCCATGTCTCCTGAATTTATCTTTCCCTCTTCATCCCAAGCATTCTTGTCATAGTTCTCACTCCTCATCTAGACTACTGCAGTATCCTCCCAACATGTCATATCCCTTATCCTCACTGCTTCCAGAATGGGCTACCTAAAACACACAGTGGGCCATGTCATTCAGTGGCAGAGACTGCTAGATCCTCACTATAATCCTTTTTCCTCATCCTCCTGGGCACTCAACTAGATTATGTTTTCTATCCATTTTGCACTTTGCTTGGGTCAAATGACTGAGTTCTAGACACTGGAAGATGAGCAGAAGTGATAAATGCCCCCTTCTAGGTTTGGCCCATAAAACCTCCTGTGGGAGAGCCTCTGCACTCTTTTCCTTCCTGACTGTGACTAGGATGGTAACCCCAGGGCCAATTTGAAGATGGGAGGATGGTAGAGCCATTGTCAGACTGGAGTCTCAAAGAACTGCACATGGGTCAGAGCCTCATTCTCTACCACTACCATTGCAGACATGGAATTACCATGTATTTTTATGTGAGTGAGAAAAATCAACTTCTTTTTTGGTGAACCATAACTTGTTTGGCTCTATTTGTTAACAACAGCCTACCTCTCACGTGTGCATCTGTGTGTGACTTCTAAGTACATACACATATTGTACATATGCCATTATGTACAATATGTCATTCATACTTTATTCTGATATTGATACCATATACATGCCTTTCATCTAATCTTTCACCCTCTGTTTGTCCTTCCTTGTATTTTTCTCAAGGCCCACGGTGTCTTTAATGGAAGGTGCTTTCAGACTTCATCTCCATTGACTAATTAACAAAATCTTACAAATTAACAGGTAGCCTCAGTTTCCATAACTTGTTCTCTTTGTTGTTGAATTTAGACCAGACTGTTTTGTTGGATAGAGGACAATAAGCCTATTTAAGTTCTTTAGGGGTGACCCGTGTTTTTGAAAGGAAAAATACCTTTTGAGGGTACTATGTGAAATGATATCATTCATAAAAACTACACAGTACATTTTTATTTCAAATATATAGGCTGGCTGAATCCACTTCAGTGACCATTTGCTCCTGCAAACTCAAAAATAACCACACGCCCTCAATGTTATTTGAAAGCACCTTCTTATGAACCATGTGATTTTCTCATCTGTCTACCCAGGATTACCACATAACTGGCATTGCTTTTACGGATCATATGATCAAGGAAGAAACAAATATAACAGAAGACAGAGAGAGTGGTGATGTTTTTGATTGTAAAGCAGTGGATCATAGGCTATGAAGTCTGTCTGCTTGGGTTCAGATACCTGTCGTGCGTGTGTGTGTGTGTGTGTGTGATTCTGGCTAGCTACTTCACCTTTCAGCTCTTCCTCATCTCAACAATGGGGGCCGTATTACCAATCTCCTTGGGCTGTACTGAGGATTATGGGAGTGACTACATGTGAATTAGCATAAAGTCATTCTATAAGGCATGGCACACACTTCATACGTATTCACTGTCAACGTCCTCCTCATCATTAAAAGCCCAATTAGACTTTGTTAATGGAAAGAAATCTGACCAAAATGTCAGGGATCATGAGACTCATTTCTCTCCTTTTCTGAACAAATTGGATTACTCTAAGCCTGGAAATCTTTTTTGTCTTCCTGAAACTGGATTCTTTTTTTTTTTTTTAATAAATTTATTTATTTTAGTTGGGGGCTAATTACTTTACAATATTGTAGTAGTTTTTGCCATACATTGACATGAATCAGCCATGGGTTTACATGAAACTGGATTCTTTACTTGCAAATGGAGATAACAAGATGACTCTCTATTGACAGAAAATGTAATGAACGTCATTTCACTTTAGAAATCAAAATAGATCAATGTGAAAACATAGTTTTAATGCAAATAAAAAAAACTTCAAAGGTTGCATATACCTATTCTTTGCCAGTATAGTCAATTTTGGGACCAATGATGCTGACTAATTCATACAACAGAATTTAAACAGCGAACTTGTCAGCTGTTGCTAAAATTCACTAGAGAGACTGCAGATTAGAGTGGAAAGATTTGGAAGGCTCATCATCCAATTGACAAGTCACTTAACTGTTAAAAAATCTTAGTTTCTGTAATTGTAAATTGGTAGAAATGGAGAGCTTACCTGCTCCCCAGGACTAAATGGAGAAAATAGGAGACTACATATGAAAGCGTTTGGAAATTAACATGCTTTGTAAATTAAATGCATTGTTATTTTTACATTAGCTGCTAATACTTCTTTTTAGCTAGGGAGATGAGTCATGCATCATCATAAAAATTTCTGAATGATTTGAACATGTGATTATTTTGCCACAAAGTTCTCTTTTGAGTTGTCTATTTTTAACAAGTTCAAATACCGTGCATTCAAAATGCAAATGGGTGAGAAATGATTGTGATGCTTCAAAGGATGTAATTAGTTCTAGAAACGGAGAAACAAATATCTAGCCAAATTCCTGAAGCCTGAAAACAGGAACCAATGTTTTGTCACCATGTTTATTTTCTTCTTACTCTATTTTCTTCTTACTCTATCTATGAGTCAGAAAGTTTTTTTTAAATGAATTTTTTAAATACAACCAAACACTGAGTCCAAAAAAAAAATCATTAATAAAGTAAACATAGAATTCTTTTAAAGAAGTTTGTTTTAGATTTCCATTCCAATTGTGACTACTTGATAGGTTTAAACCAGATTCTCAACATTGGCTTTCTGAATGAAATGTGAACTCAGGTCCTCCCGTAGGATTCTTTGAATCCTATGGATTCTTTGGTCCTTCATCATAGGATTCTTACAGTTTGTAGCTGGAAGGGACATTGGAGAGGAGAGGTGATTTGTACTAGCTTCACTGTTCTATAGATCAAAAGCAGGTTCAGAGAGGCAGACTGAATTCTCTACTGTCACACAGCTGGCTGACTCAGGCCTCCTGATTTAGCTCTAGGTTCTTCTCACTCTATCTCACTATATTTGTTCTCTTTCCCTGGAATTTTTTTTATTTCATTTTTGGAGTTAGTGAAGAGGGAGGTGAGGGCATGGACCTGATTGCTTCACTTTTTTTCAAGTCCATTTGGAAATCTGCACAGAAATGCAACACCCCTAGCTAATTCCATATAGAATCAGGCCTGGGTAAGAAACAGAACTCTTACCTCACTCCAGTTTCCAACAATCCAGTAGGCAGGGCTTCGTCCCATCGAGAGCTGCTTGTAATCTGAGGCATTCAGCAAAAATCCCTCAGCCATCAGACTTGTTGCATCTTCCTTGGTCAGGACTGGTCCAGAACTCTGTGTTAGATTCGTGTTGCTTGGAAGTTCTGGGGGGTGATGGTTTACTGGCTTTTCGGAGTATGCTGGCTGGTGGTTTCCTCCCAGAGGGAGTGGAGTATTAGCTGGCTTTTCAGTGACCATCCCTTCAGCTCTGGATGCTCCATTTTTGAGAGTTATGGGCCTCTGGCTGGGTACCAGTCCTTCTGATACTGTGCTAAAGGGTGGCCATAGAGATGTCCCCCCAAGACAAGGTGTTGGTGGAGGTCCAAGTGGTATTTCAATACTTCTTTCCCCTGGAGCATCATTTGCAGGTACTCTGATCTTGGTCCATGTCACAGAGTTGTTCTCATTTTTTTTCTCAGATGGTTCACTGTCTTCCCCTGAGCCACTATGAATCTCCATTTCTTGCTCTTTGGTCAAGGGACTGTAAAACGAAGTCACCTGCCAAGTCACAGCATTGCTGGAATGTGACAAGTCAGAACCACTCGTCGTTGTGACGACAAGGTCTCCCTCTGAGGTAGGACCAGTGTCGGGATTGGAAACATTCTCTTCATTTGGCTCTACGCTCAAAGACCAAGAAGTGAGGATGGACTGGGAAGTACTTCCGGTGGAAATGACATTCTGGGTGTCCAGCTCAGTTTGGATTGAACTATTCTGCCCCCGCTTCCGATCCAAGTCTCCTTCTTCTGAGGCTGTGGTAGGATCAGGGCTGTTAATTGTTGGCGCGCTTGTGCTCAGAGGCCCGGGCACTGTGGGTGTAGTCAGCACGCTGGGACTGGGTGTAGTCATCGTCCTAGGACTGGGTGTAGTTGGAGGGACAGGCTTGAAGGGGTCAGGTGTTGGTAGCTTTTTCCCACTGAAAATTGTGCCTCTATTGGGCTTCAGAATTCTCCGGCTGGACGGGCACTGCTGGAGGCCACAGAGAGCTCTGCTGTTGGGTTTCCTTGTCATGTCGCAGGGCTCATCGTGGTTCTTGGCACACGTGACACTGCGCATCCGTACTCCACCACCACAAGAAACAGAGCACTGGAAGAGAGAGACAGCTGTTAGTCTCGTGGGAAAGGCGTGTTGGTTCCCAACAAATCAGGACAGGCACAGTAGAAACTGAACTGTGCAGCTAAAATCATTTCCTATCTTTGTATTTGGCTTCTGTGCAATTTTAGTTTCCCAGAGAAATAAGTATCTCGGGGAGACCAGCTGGGGCTCAGGACTAACAATTTACTCTTCACAGACTGAAAATGCAAACCACAACATGGTAAAACTGAAGTCTCTCTGGGCTAGGACTATTGGATAGTGGATCCACAAAGAGCGCAATGATTTAAACAATCACCTAAAGTTTTAAAAGAGATAGGAATATTATCTTCCCTAAGGTTTCAGTGCTATTAAATTAATGTAAAGTGTTTATGTATTTTCTGGAATCTATTAATTTAATGATAATAAGTCTGTCCCTTTAATATTCATATAGTCACACAGCCTCACTCAGCTATCCTAAGCTCCATTTTCTTGCTTGTTGTCAGATGGACTCAGATTAAAAGCTAGTCAGTGTATACATACCATGTATATAGCTCCAGGACCTTTTATGAAATTTAAAGGTGGGAAGTTAATCAAAGGTGAGGAGATACCCTGTGCAAAGAGTTAGGGGAATCCTGGAGCATGGTGTCGATATATACATGGATGTTGTGGCAGGTACCTCTCCCTAGTGGTCTCTCCAGGGCATGCAAAGCACAGATAGCTACACTGCCTTTGAAGGAATCCTAACAGGACAGTCACTTCTCAAGATTCACGGTAAAGATCTCTTTGCAACCCTATGGACCATAGGCCACCAGGCTCCTCTGTCCATGGGATTCTCCAGGCAAGAATACTGGAGTGGGTTGCCACACCCTCCTCCAGGGATTGAATGTGCATCTTTTACATCTTCTGCATTGGCAGGTGGGTTCTTTACCACTAACACCACCTGAGCAGCCCAAACCATACACAGTACATAGTTGTGATCAATACATAACACTAGATTTCTTGATATATATATTTTTTTTAATCACATTTTTACCCAACGGCTCCATTTTTAGCTTTCTTTTCCAATGATAGGTTAAAGTATCTGCCAAATAGTTGGTTCTTGAACATGGACTGTCCAGGAGTTTGTGTTGGCTGGTTCACATTTGTCTGCCTTACATCTCTGACCCTAACATAGTTTTCTTGAAGATGGGGACTACATAATGTTTCCTGGATTTCAATGGGCTTCACAGCCATTACTCTGTGTGATACCCTATGAATATCAGCCCTGTGAGATCTATACAGCTGTGAGATTTACAAGACTGGAATTATTATTCCGTCTCTTACAAGAGAAGAAGCTGACACTCAGGAATCCGCTTGAAAGGTTGCAAGTCAGTGGCAGAGTAAAAATTGGATTAATTCCATGCCTCTCCCAATAAACCAAAAAAAAAAAAAAAACACCAAAAAACCTAGCACAGCATGGTGGACAAGCAATTTGTCTACTGAATTCACTTATTGAGTTGATCAAACTTTTGATTTTTGAAAAGTTACCCAAAGGCAGAAACTGTCTCTTATTCATAAGTGAACTCCAAGATAGTTCTTGGGATATAGTGACCACTTACTACATATTTATTAAGTGACTATTCTACCTGGAAAATAATCAGGAATGGGAATATTCTTCTCCCTGGGAGCTTATGCACTTTTCACTCTGAGTTTCTTGCCTTCTCAAATCCTACTTTCAAGTTCCTCTGTATTGGAAAATAAATTTCTCCTTAATTTTGTTTCAATCAAGCATAATCACTCCCTGATATATGATAGTTCTGTTGAAATCAGAATTTTTGAAAAGCAGGAGATGCATGTGAGTACAGAAGACTGTGTTGCTCAGGGAATGTTCAACTGCAGAGTTGGGTCAACCAATAAAGCTGTGGTGCTTCCCAGGTGGCACCAGTGGTAAAGGACCCACCTGCCAATCCAGGAGAAATAAGAGATTCAGGTTCAATCCCTGGGTTGGGAAGATCCCCTGGAGGAGGGCATGGCAACCCACTCCAGTATCCTTGCCTGGGAAATCCCATGGACAGAGAGCCAGGGGGGGCTACAGTCCATGGGGTTGCACAGAATCAGACACAACTGAAGCTGTGAGATTAAGATGTCAACAAACACTTAAACAACCAGCTCGAAGACTGAACTTCCAAGTTTGTTTTGATATAAGAGTATTAATCTTTGGGCTTCCCTGGTAGCTCAGACAGTAAAGAATCTGCCTACAATGCAGGAAATCTGGGCTCGATCTCTGAGTCAAGAAGATCCTCTGGAGAAGGAAATGGCAACCCACTCCAGTATCCTTGCCTGGGAAATTCCATGGACATTGGAGCCTGGTGGGCTACAGTTCATGGAGTTGCAAAGAGTTGGACGTGACTGAGCAACTAACACTTTCATGCTTGGGGGGAACAGTGCTTCGTAGACCAAGAAATGCACACTTATTTCCAACCAAATGGAGACCACCAATAAAGCTCTTAGAACCCTGCAGTGAGGAAATGGTCTCTTCTAGCATCTTCTATGACTCACTTCAAGTTAAAGCCTGGAAAGGGCAGGCTGTGGGTATTTACTTTTCTGGCTTGCTACAATGTTTCTGCTTTTCTTGTTTATGGAGAGGCTTTATGCTGCATTCATTTTCCTCATCCTGAGTCACTTCTCCACTTGCTACATTCTGATCTGAACTCCTAGGGTTTTCAAATCTCCACTTTGTAAAACTGTATCAGTCTAAGTAGATAATCCTCTATGTATGCCTGAACATATTTCCATGCTGGCTGCCTCAGACAGGCTCCAATTTGAGAACCGATTCATAAATTAGGACCCTGATAACCCTAATACCAAGCAGGTGTACACTGCCTTGCGTTTTCTTTCCAAGAAATGTCAAAGTAGACATAGCTAAAAGTAGGAAACTCTGATTTTTTTTTCTTCTCTGTTCGTGACCTTTTTTGGTTTATTTTGATTTGCAACATCTCTAATACCCACAGACTTTACAACTTCACAAGCATTTTTAAAAACCCAAAAATATATGCATGTGTGCCCTCTACCCCATGATGAACTATGAAATTAAAAAGTTATAAAACCTGTAAGAAATAGCACCTGATATGCCATTATACATGATGTAGGGACTAAGCTCAGCTTCCTCATCTAGAAACTGAAAGTAATACTAACCTTTCAAGACCGAGGATATGTTATATAAGACAACAATCTTAACATAGTACATAATATATAGGAGACAACTGGGAATTGGAAGGTATTATTAGCACTGTTATAATAATGATGCTGATAATAATAATAGTATTAATAACAAAGGGCATAGAGGTCCCCAATTTCTACTATCCTTCTGAAGCAAAGAGTGACACACAGATCTATCTTGCACGATGCTGTAAAGTGAGTAGCTGTGTAAGTAAAGTGGTTGCAGGCACAAGTCTAGAAGATACCATGGAGACACATATTCCCATTGGTTTATTGCTGGATTTTTTTTTTTTTTTTGGATATGGGTTTCCTAGGGCTAATAGATATGTTTTTATTTCTAATTTACAAATTATAAGTATTAAATAATCTTATTCACCATGAACTTGTTCAGCCTAAAAGAATAAAGCAGGAGTAAATAATTGCTATCTACATGGTTGTGTAATTAAAACACATTAGATTTTGGTCTTTCAAAACAGAAGATTACTCTAGAACAGAAACACCAAAGTCGCAACCTAAGAGGTACCTGTGGCCCACTGGCATGTATTCTGTGGTCTGCTCAACCTCAAAAGAAACAAGCAAATAACAAAACTTCATGAACAAAATAACAAAAAACTTCATGAACGGATACCTGATCCGGGGGAGTTTACATGTTTTCCACCTACCATTCATTCCCATCCACTCTCCTCACCCAGTAGACATAGCATCTTTCAAATAACTGATGCTCGCCATTCCTTCGCACTGGGGCATATTATGTCCAGTGAGACAGTCAGTGTGAACTGTCTGCTGTGTTTACCGAGCCTAAAAACTCAGGTGCCTTTTCTCCTAGTCGCAGCAGAACAAGCAGTACTGTTTTGTATTCAGCCCACACATTTCCCAGTACATCTTCCAACTCTGTTTATCTCCTTAAGAGCTGTCAAGCCCTTCAGATGAGATAAATGCAGGACACAGCGCCACACTTAGAACTCATCTCAATTGCTAGTTTCAGGATCCTCAAAACCAGTTTCTGCGATGATTACCTTATGCCCTTTCCTTATAATTTTGAACTCTGTACCAGGCAAACGGTTTGTCAATCTGTGAATGTCCTACCTGGGCGTTATCTTGCCCTCACTTGCCATCACTCTGAGATTAAGGCCTGTGGGGGGAGCCCGCTGAGAAAGAAGTCTGCTGCTAAATTAGTCAACTCCACCCACCTGAGGGTCACTGTGGGAGCGGGGCCTCGCAATTGGCTCAGAGCTGTCATGCTAAGAGAGAGTTTATTCAAAAACACAGCTGGGGTTTATCAGAGAGGCTGGGTTAAAGGGATGAGTAGGGAAACAGCCAATATGTAATCTTAGGAAGTGATAAATGAATGATTGGTTGTTGTTGTGCAGTCGCTCAATCATGTCCCCAACTCTGTGACCCCATGCACTGCAGCACGCCAGGCTTCCCTGTCCTTCACTATCTCCTGGAGTTTGTTCAAACTCACGTCCATTGAGTCGGTGATGCCATCCACCATCTCATCCCCTGTCATCCCCTTCTCCTCCTGCCCTCATTCTTTCCCAGCATCAGGGTCTTTTCCAATGAGTCAGCTCTTCCCATCAGGTGGCCAAAGTATTGGAGCTATAGCTTCACCAATAGTCCTTCCAATCTCATACTAAAATTATCTTGAAAGTAAGTGACCTGTTATAGATTGAATTGTGTCCCCTCCAAAAAAGAGAGACTCTTAACTCCTGATCCCCCTCTTCCTTTGTGCCTCAGAATGTGGTCTTAACTGGAGATGCTGTCTTTACAGGGTAAATCAAGGTAAAATGAGGTCACTAGGGTGGGCCCTAATCCAGTATGACCATTATCCTCATGAAAAGGGTAAATCTAGATGCAGAGACACACATATAGAGACAACACCATGTGAAGATGAAAGCAGAGGTGATGTTGATGCATCTATAAGCCAAGAGACACCAAAGATTGTGAGCAAAGCATCAGAGGTCAGGAGAGAAGCATGGAAAAGTTTCTCTCTTACAGCCCTCATGTGTGCGTGCATGCTAAGTCATGCCTGAGTTTGCGACCCCACGGCTACACCTCTGTGACCCCCCCCCCAGAGCCTGCCAGGCTCCTCTGTCCATGGGATTTTCCAGGCAAGAATACTGGAGTGGGTTGTCGTGCCCTCCTCCAGGGGATCTTCCTGACCCAGGGATTGAACCCACGTCTCTTATGTCTCCTGCATTGGCAGGCGGGTTCTTTACCACTTAGCGCCACCTGGAAATCCTCAGGAGGAATCAACTCTGCGGACACCTTACTCTTAGACTTCCAGTTATTGTGAATGAAAAATGGTGCCTGTCACGGCAGCAAACAAAGGATGCTGCAGTTGTCAAACCCAGCCAGCCCCGAGGGGGTTCAAGAAGGGGAAGAGCAGGGCCCTGCCCAGTTAGCTAAAGTGTACAGCAGAGGCATGATTTCAAAGAGCCCAGACTCCTGCATCTTCTCATACATAGGAAAGTGCTCAATTAATTAACTTGAGATATCTAGTTTTCTTTAATTAATGCAAATCTTTAGATTTGAGGCCCTATAGCTCAGGGGTTAGAGCACTGGTCTTGTAAACCAGGGGTCGTGAGTTCATATCTCGCTGGGGCCTGCTGTATTCCAACTACCTGGTCTTTGTTGCAAAAACCTCAATGTCAATCCCAAGCTTCCAATTTATCCCTCATCTGCCTTTCCCCCTTAATGACCACAAGTTTGTTTTCTACATCTGTGACTCTTTCTGTTTTGTGCAACACTGTAAGTCAATTATGCATGCTAAGTCGCTTCGGTCATGTCTAACTCTTTGCGACCCTATGGATGGTAGCCCACCAGGCTCCTCTGTCCATGGGATTTTCCAGGCAAGAATACTGGAGTGGGTTGCCATGCCCTCCTCCAGGGCATCTTCCCCACCCAGGGATTGAATCCGCATCTCTTATCTCTCCTGTGTTGGTAGGTGGGTTCTTTACCACTAGTGCCACATGAGAAACCTCTATATTCTGGCTCCTCTCTTACCTCTTTGGTACAGTCCCTCAGAGCTATCAGCTGCATTTCAGGCTTAATGCCTCCCTTTTGTCCACCAAATAAAACATAACTCTTGACTTTGAGGCTGTGCATTTTTTCAGTCAACATTACAAAACTGGTAAGACAGGACATTTCTACTGTTTAAGATACCCACTTTGCGCTACTTTGTTAAGGCAGCCCTAGCAATTTGCCCTAGCAAATTCACAGCACTGTGGAGAATCAGTGTGACCCCCAACTGGTTTTCTTCCAGTAGCTGTTTCAGACAAGGGTGGCCGCGTGTGTTCTCCAGGAAACCTGGCAAAGCATGGGCTGCTGGCATCTGGGAAGAATGAGATGCTGGCACTTGCAGAGGTGACATGCCAAAAGAGCAGGTGGTCAAGGCTAAAGCTCTAGGTGTCCAGTCTCACATGACTGTCTGGGACCTTGAATGAAACTGGGGAACGCTGAGAGTAATTGACTCAGCCATGTCTTCTCACCTTCCGTGCTGTCTCCCTGCGGTTTGCAGGAACTCTTGTGGCTCTTCACATGAGTTTTGTGTGCCTGTTTTCATTTAGCAACAGATAAGCCATGGGCATTTGCTGCAGTGCCTTCTGTTTGAAGAGCCAGGAGAGCTTGATCGTGAAACATTTAGTCTATCTGGTCACATGTGGAAGCCAAAACCCATGCGAACAGCTTTGCACTTAATAGATTCTCAGGAGCTGGGCTAATTAATTGTCTATTCATTCGTTTGTTTGTGTGCTTCGGTCAGGCACAAAGAGAGTAGATTAAAGACCTCTGCAGACCCGGAGCATGTCTGCTTTTGAGGCTCTACCCTAAGGCCCATCCAATATATTAAAAACCATCTCTAGTCTCAAGCGACATATAATCATCTTCTGTAAAAACAATTTGAAAAGCTTTTTATTCTTCTGCTTTTGAAAATATTTGGTGAGGACCACTCATTTAATTTATGAGTGGCTCTCATTTCTCTGCGATCATTACAGATAGTCTGGAATTCCAGCAAAGTGAGGAAAGCCAGTCTACAAATTGTTTCCTAAACAGAATCCATTTTTTATGAACACTGAGAGCTGTCACGTTGTTACATTTTGCAGATGTTTGAGAGGCTTTATGCCAGAGTTCAGAGTAAAAGCTCTGTTGCCAGCAGTCAAATCCTGACTCCATTGCTTACAGGCTGTGTGACTTTGGACAAGTTTGTAAATATCTCTATGCCTCTCTTTCTCTACCAGTGAAATGGGGCTAATAAGGCCATTGTGTGCTCAGTCATGTTTAACTCTTTGCGGCCCTATGGGCTATAGCTCACCAGGCTCCTCTGTCCATGGGATTTTCCAGGCAAGAATACTGGAGTGTGTGGCTATTTCCTCCTCTAGGGGATTTTCCCAACCCAGGGATCAAACCCGCGTCTCCTGGGCCTCCTGTATTGGCAGGTGGATTCTTTACCACTGAGCCACCTGGTAAGCCTGGTAATACCTACAAAGGTGTTTAATATACATACTAAATGCTTGATAATCATTTGTTTTTAATATGTAATTAAATATTGATTTCTGATTTTAGAGTGTCTTTTGCTTTATTGGAGCAACACAGTAGTTTCGTTTTTCAGATTTTAAACACTTTTGTGGGTCCATGAAAACCTTGCAGGCGCTAAGCCATGTGCCCCTGCATAAAAGGGCTCTGAGCTCAGAGAGGGAGTTAGATGAAGATGCAGGGGCCAATACACGTTCCCCCCTACAGTGTAGAAGGATTCCCTTTTCTCCACACCCTCTCCAGCATTTATTACTTGTATACTTTTTGATGATGGCTATTCTGACCTGTGCGAGGTGATATGTTATTGCAGTTTTGATTTGCATTTCTCTAATAATTAGTGATGTTGAGCATTTTTTCATATCTATGTCTTCTTTGGAGAAATGTCTATTTAGATCTTCTGCCCATTGTTAAAAATTGGATTGTTGGTTTTTTTGATATAAGAATTACCATATGACCCAGCAACCCCATTCCTTGGCATATACCTGGAGAAAGCCATAATTCAAAAAGATATATGCACCCCAGTGTTCACTGCAGCACTATTTACAGTAGCCAGGACATGGAAGCAACCTAAATGTTCATTAACAGAGGAATGGGAAAAGAGGCTAGGGTACATATATACAGTAGAATATCATAAAAAAGAATGAAAGCGTGCCATTTGCAGCAACATAGAAGGATGTAGAGATTGTCATGCTGAGTAAAGTCAGAGAAAGACAAATATTATATATTGCTTATATGTAGCATCTTAAAAAATGGGTACAAATAAACTTACAAAACAGAGTCACAGATATAGAAAACAAACATGGTTGCCAGGGGTAAATTGGGAGACTGGGATTGATATATACACACTGCTGTGTTTGTGATTGTGTGTGTGTGTGTATGTGTGCTTAGTCGTGTCTGACTCTGTGCGACCTATAGACTGTAGCCCGCCAAGCTCCTCTGTCCATGGGATTTTCCTGGCAAGACAACTGAAGTGGGTTGCTATAGCACTGAGAACTCTACTCAGTACTCTGTAATGGCTTATATGGAAAAAGAATATATACATATGTACAACTGATTCACTTTGCCGTACAATTGATACTAGCACAACACTGTAAATCAACTATACTCCAATAAAAAAATTTTTTTAAATAAAAGGAAATGCAAGGGCCACAGATACAGGGAACTTGGGTGTCACTGACTGGACAAGGCTTGCAAAGTAAGAGTAACATGGAAAACAGACCCTTGTCTTCTTGCCTGATAATAAAGCTCCCAGTTAGTGAATGCTCCAGTATTCTTGGGCTTCCCTGGTGGCTCAGCTGGTAAAGAATCCTCTGCAATGTAGGAGACCTGGGTTCAATCCCTGGGTTGGGAAGATCCCCTGGAGAAGGGAATGGCTACTCACTCCAGTATTCTGGCCTGGAGAATTTCATGGGCTGTATAGTCCATGGGGTCGCAAAGAGTCGGACACGACTGAGCAACTTCACTTTCATATTTCACTTTCATGCATTGGAGAAAGAAATGGCAACCCACTCCAGTATTCTTGCCTGGAGAATCCCAGGGACAGGGAAGCCTGGTGGGCTGCCGTCTATGCGGTCTCACAGAGTTGGACATGACTGAAGCGACTTAGCAGCAGCAGCAGCAGGCACTATGTGAAGGACTCACATGGATTATCATCAAACTTTATGATAATCCAGTCTTTCTAAATGAGCAAAGGTTGAGAAATGCTTAACAGTAGCTCAGTTAGGGCTTGCCAGGGGTGGAAAACCTGGGAAAATTACTATCCCAGGAAATCTATTAGTCTAACTGCTGGGAGAAATACAAGAATTAATGAACTAAAATCAAACTCATAAAGTTCAAGAATTAAATGAGATATTTAAATAGAGTGGAAAGCAGTCAACAAAAGATGGATAACATTCTTATTATTTCCATCTGTTCACTTTACTAAAAAATGGTTATAGGTATAGAGCTTATTATGTGCCAGATATTCTTCTTATGAGAATTTTAGGAATATTAGCTCATTTCATCCTCATAACTTCCCTAGAGTCTAAGCACTGCTGTTATCCTCATTTTATAGATGGAGAAATAAGTCACAGGGAAATAAAAGTAACCAGAGGGGGATTAAATTCACATATCTGTTAAATGGCAAAGCCAGGTTTTGGACTTGGTGGTGGGAGGTGCATATTCTTCACTACTAGACTGGCTGCCCCTCAAAAGGCATGTCACTGAAGTGGGGTATCTAGTGGGAGCCACAGAAACTTTGATACTTATCTTCGTTTACAATAGCGCCCCCCTTCTGGACCCTCCAAGCCCAGAAAGTAGGCTGGGCAAAACCAGAATAAGATTCTTGATTCCTGAGACTGGGGGTGGCAGTCCGGTGTCTAGAATGTGAACTTAGAGGGGAAGGGAGCAGGAAAGCTGTCCTTGGGAGCATCCACTGACTCTCCCTGGGAAGGGAGAGACCTCCTCTTTCTGACATCTCCTGGGTCAGGGAGGGGTGGTCCAGCTTGGCACAGATAAGCCCACCCAGTACTCTCTTGACAGGGAAGGGCATCTCATGGATTTGCCTCTTCTTTTTACCTTGGTCATCCTGGGGAGGACCATTCTACAGGCTTCTAAAAGCATCACAGTTGATCTCAAGACAAAATCCAGACCATAAATACTACGTGTAGCAGGAGTCACTATATCATCTTTTTTTTTTCTTTTCTTATTTTGTGGCACTTTATTTGAAAAGTAAGTACATATTTTTCTTAATCAGTTGGATGCAATCGTAGGAAAAATTACTCCTTTCTTGATTTTATCATTTCTAAGTTTATTGGCTGACTTCTTTTTTAAACACTGTATCATCTCTTAAAATGGCATTGAAGCATGTAAATGATCATATGTGAAACGAATCGCCAGTCCAGGTTCAACACATGATACAGGGTGCTTGGGGCTGGAGCATCGGGATGACCTGGAGGGATGGGATGGGGAGGGAGGTGGGAGGGGGGTTCTGGGAGGGGAAAACATGTACACCCATGGTGGATTAATGCTAATGTATGGCAAAACAAATACAATATTGTAAAGTTAAAAAACAGAAATTAAACTAATTAAAAAAAAAAAAACAACACTTTCCAGTATAGAATGTCAAAAACACTCATGCTTCAGCAAAGCTCATTAGAGGGCTAATGTGTACAGACATTAGCAAGACAGCAGAGGGGAAAAAGGAAGATCCACTCAATGAATATTCTGATGCTGATTTAACTAAAAGCACTTCTCCTGACACCATCTCTAAATGAAGGCGGCGGCTCTGTCTCTCAGTGGAACTGGACACTGGATTCCACGTCTGCCGTCACTATACTATGCAGTGGCCTCTATTCAGAACAACAGACTCGAGCACTTGTCACTTTGCGCCAATATTTCAGTCCCTTGTTGTCCAGTGAGGCACATCGTTTTGCTCCCCAGAAACAGAAACACAATGAAAAGGACTCCTCAGCCAAATATGTAATTGTGGTCCTTTGAAAAAGCATGAAGATTCTGGCAATTAGTAAATTCTACATGACAAGAATTATTAACTGCTTTGGATGCAGCCAACACACTTTTGGTAAACAGTTTTAATGGACCACTCACAATACACCATTCAGCCTTATTTTGACAACACTGTAATTTACAGCAATTGAGGTTGGCAGTGGACTAATAGGTCAGGCCAGCCACAGGCTGTGATTATACCTTCCCAGGAACAGCAGGGGAATACCCTGGCCTGTCACTGATGTGTTCACATGAATCAATGCAATACCAGCAACATGTCTGTATTAAGTTATAGATGTTTTCTTTGCATGTACACCTTTGTCTTTCTTTTTTGGGGGGTCCTAGCTCTCCCATTTGATTAGCAGTTATTACAATAAAGGAACTATATCTTTTTTTTTTTATTTCCACCCAGCTGCTCCTGAGAGTATTATGTACAGAATTAGAAGCTAAATTAGGGCCTCCCAGGGAGTGCAAATGGTAAAGCAGTGCAGGAGACATAAAGATGCGGGTTCAATCCCTGGATCAGGAAGATCCCCTGGAGGAGGGCATGGACACCCACTTCAGCAGTCTTGCTTGGCAAATCCTATCAATAGAGGAGCCTGGCAGGCTACAGTCCATAGTGTCGCAGAGTTGGACATGACATGCATGCAGAAGCTAAATAAACCTAAATTGTGACTTTGAGATAATGAAATAGTTTTGGAAATACAGTTATCAAAATGGTTGTATTCAAATGAGAGTTTTCTGCTTTCAAATAGTTATCTTCAGAGATGGTACCTTTGCTTATACAAATTTTTGAATTCCTTTTTTTTTCGATAATCATATATTGTCAAATGAACAGTTTTGATATCTGCAGCTAGTCAGGAAAATTCCACATAGAAACTAAGTGTCACATAGAATCATTCATTTCAGTTGGGGCAATGAAGACTGGTTCTGGGGTGGAGTGAGTTAAAAAAACCTCACCCTCTTTATGTATAAAGCACAGATATATACATAGTACATAAATAAATACATAGTATATCTGTCCTATGATTATGTATTATATAATTCTTTCATATGAAATGTTCAGAAAGGCCGATCTCTGGAAATACAAAGTGGATTAATGATTGTCTAGGGCTGGGGAATGAAGGTAGGGACCTGGGATGATGATTAATGCATACAGGGTTTATTTAGGAGTTGATGAAAACATTCTTAAATTCCTGTGGTAATGACTGTGTAACTCTGCGAATACACTAAAGGTCATTTGTTTGTACACTTTCAATGGGTGAATTTTATAGTATGTGAATTATATCTCAACACACACACACACACAAACCACTTCCCTCCTTGAAAATAAAGTCATGATGGAAGAAGACAATTAGGAAAGAGCCTCTAAAAAGGCGCTTAAGGAGCCATTTCCTTCTCCAGGGATCTTTCTGACCCAGGGATCGAACCCAGGTCTTCTGCATTGCAGGCAGATTCTTTACTGTCTGAACCACCAAGGAAGCCCATTGAAAAAAAAAATAAGAAACACTGCCTTGGACCAAAAAAGTGAATTTCATCTTAAACCTCTGTGTTCCCAATGCAAACATCAATGATGAGAATTCATCCTTAATTAGCCTGAACAGTTCTTGGGTTAATGCTACCCAAGCCAGGCAATATCCTCTGGGCCACATCTCTACCAGTAGGTAGAGTCTGGAATTAGTTTTGCTTCCCAGAACCTGGTCTCTAAGAGCAGTGGGGCTGAGAAAAGATTTTACAAGAGGCACATCTTATGGGAATCAGGAATCATGGCTGCCCTGCAGAATCATATTAGAAACAGTCTCCTAAAAACTAAGTTGCTTGAGACTGCTAGAAGATCCTTGAGTCTAACTCAGTGTTGCAGGGTAAGTTCTCAAGGAGACAGACTCTGAGGTGTTTAGCTAGCATGGCTTTTATTAGGGAGTATTCTGGAAATCAACACCTGTCAGAAAGAGGGGGAAGGAAACAGAATACAGCCTAGGGGAGATAGTGCCATGATGCAGGCCTGACAATAGGTTTAGCCAGTCTCAAGAGAAGCTCTGGCACTGGGATAGCCCTTCAGAGTTGTCCCAACAGCTGAATATAAGCACTTTACTCCTGAAAATGTGTCTGGGTGGTACAACATCATAGCATTCCCCTGACTCAGGTCCCTGACTTCAGACTATACTACAAAGCTACAGTCATCAAAACAGTATGATACTGGCACAAAACCACAAATATAGATCAATGGAACCGAACAGAATGTCCAGAGGTAAACCCATGCACCTGTGGTCACTTAATCTATGACAAAGGAGACAAGAATATACAATGGAGAAAAGACAGTCTCTTCAATAAGTAGGGCTGGGAAAACTAGACAGCTACCTGTGAAATAATGAAATTAGAACACTCCCTAATACCATACACAAAAATAAACTCAAAATGGATTAAAGACGCAAATGTAAGGCCAGATACTATAAAACTCTCAGAGAAAAATATAGGCAGAATACTTTCTGACATAAATCACAGCAAGATCTTTTTTTGATCCACCTCCTAGAGTAATGAAAATAAGAACAAAAATAAACAAATGGGATCTAATTAAACTTAAAAACTTTTGCACAGCAAAAGAAACCATAAACAAAATGAAAAGGCAGTCCTCAGAATGGGAGAAAATATTTGCAAATGAAGCAACTGAACAAGGGATTAATTTCCAAACTATACAAACAACTCATGCAGCTCAATATTAAAAAAACCAAACAACCCAATCTAAAAACCTAAATAAATGTTTCTCCAAAGAAGACATGCAGATGGCCAAAAAACACATGAAAAGATGTTCAACATCACTAATTATTAGAGAAATATGAATCAAAACCTCAATGAGGTATTACTTCACACAGGTTAGAATGGTCACCATCAAAAAATCTATAAAGAATAAATGCTAAAGAATAAATGTATAGAGAAAAGGGAACCCTCTTACAGTGTTAGTGGGAATGTAAATTGGTGGATAAACACCAATTTTAAGCAAATAATAACAAAATAAACAGCTACTATGGAGAACAGTATAGAGATTCCTTAAAAAACTAAAAATAGAACTACCATACATCCCAGCAATTTCATTCTTAGGCATATATCCAGAGAAAACCAGAATTCAAAAGGATGCATGCACCCCAATGTTCACTGCAGCACTATTTACAATAGCTGGGGGGGGTGGGGGTGGTGGGATGAATTAGGAGACTGGGATTGACATATACACTACTATGCATAAAATAGATAATTAATGAGGACCTACTGTATAACACAGGGAACTCTACTCAGTGCTCTGTGGGGACCTAAATGAGAAGGAAATCTAAAAAAGAGTGAATATATGTAGACATATACTTAATTCACTTTGCTGCACAGCTGAATTCTTCTTTAGATGGTACTTTATAAGCTATGAAAAGCAATAGCATTACTTATAATCAAGAATCACTTCAAACACAAAGGTCTTATCCAAATGGATCAGATTACTCCTTTATCCACCAGACTAAATTCTAATTAACTTCCTGTGGCATTCTCCCGAATCAAATATTTTCCATTTCTCTGACGGCGAGTCTAAGAGGAATTCCTAAGATACTCTGGTCAATAGTGGCATTATTATGGAAACCATGCGGCTTTCCAAGGAAGCTCATAAGAAGTCAACAACCATCAATATATTCTGGCCTGTTGGTTTTACAAAGTCATTTATTTTCTAGTCATTCCTTAGGTCACTGACTGAAATACATATAGGGAAGCAGAGCAAGGCCCCTGGAGACTCCAGCACCCTTGGAGAAAGCAGAAGTCTACTTCAACTACAGACTCTGGTAGCAAAAGTCCTGACAGTTCTAGGTCCCCTGGTGACCCAAAGAAAATTAAAGCCTGGAAGTCTTTCATGACCTCCTAGCCTATGGATTTCTAATCATACTTGAGATCAGATCAGATTAACTGTGGGGAAATGCAACACTATTTGAATTTATGTGACTAATAGTACAAACCTTCATCAGGTCTGAATAGACGGATGATTTGAGAGGCTTCTCCAAGTGGCCAGTACACTGCCTATCATTCCAGTTAGAGTGACTCTCCTTTAGATTTAGTCTGAAACATAAGTTCCAGTAAATGTTTGGCAAGCTAGCTTTTGGGGTAGGTGGGAGAGCCTTGATTTGTTCCCAATGGTTTCACAATGGACCAGCAAAAAATCCTGAAGATTTTTCAATTAGCTGTTGTGAGCCTGAGTATGTAAGATCCAGGTCATTCCAGGCAGGTAGATATCTGACCAGATGACAGGAATATCTTGTAAGAATGGAAAACAAGCAAGATAGGATACTGGGAGGTGGGAAATGCAGGAAACAGGCCACTGCTCACTTTACCCCCACTCACTTTGGACTGGTTAATGAAAAGGAGGATGGGCGAGAGGACTGATGAAGCACGAATAACCCGTGTCCCTTTTAACCCCTGGGCTCACCTCACTCCAGTTGCCCACTGTCCAGTCTGATGGACACAGGATGTCTCTGTTGCAGGACACGAGGGTCTTGGGCTTCAGCAGATGCTGGCAGTCTTGAGGGGGGAGAGCCTGCTCATCCGAGCCCATGGTCTGGATGCACAGCACTGTTCGCTTCTTCTCTCCATGGGGCCCACATGTTGCAGAACATGCTTCCCACTCCCCTGCCCACCACCTGCAGACACACATGGACATGTGAGAAAACACCAGCCTGAGTCAATACACATGCACTTCAATCACTGGATAGAAATCCCAAGCAGAAACAGATTACAGAGCTGGGAGGTCCCTGAAGATGTTTCAGCCCAGTAGAGGGCGCTCTGCAGACAGGGCCATGGCTAGCTTGTTCAATCACAGCTATGGAACTCTGCAGAACACTTGGCATAAGTAGATGATAAGTAAGCATGTCTTTAAATGAAAAAAAAAAAAAAAAAACACCCTTCCCCCAAATCCCCTCTCTTCAACAAGAAAACTGGGGTCCTGTTTTCTATTGTGAAACCTCAAGAGAGTTTAAGCCTTACTCTCCACATCTGTTGAATGGATATAACAATATTGACTTTAGATGAGTGTCAGTCATGTACTGAAATACCAACTTATGTACAATGCATAGTACAGAGCCTGACATAATACAAGCTCAGTCATTTGTAATTGTAATTATTGTTGTTTTAACTGCTGCTATTGACTAAAAGAACCCAATTAGAATCTAAGTCTCCTGGCTCCTAACTGAATATTTTTCTATTTCAATATGATGCACTTAATTAATTTTCAATTATGTAGAAGATGATCATTCAGGGGCATTGTCATCATTCTCTCCCTCCTCCATCTCTTTCAGTCTACCTGTGAATATTCTCACTGGTCACTTTAAAAGAAAGAAGTAGGAAAACAAGAAATGTATTAAATAAGATAATCTTTTGTTTTTTATCAGCTATTCTTGATAAGTTGAATAGTTGAAACTGTTGGCTAAATTAATATTCTGGATTCTCTATGGAAAAATTAAGATGTGTGATTTTCCTCTACCTGCTATCATGGTTGATTGCCTCAAGGTTCTAGGATGTGGGGCCCAGTGGTTATACTAAAGTCATTTTTGAAAGTGCCAAGGAACCCTCTTAGGAGCCATCTCTTTTCCTCCTTCTTCATCATTGTCCAAATCTTCCTCAATATCAAATACAGAACAGGTATCTTGACCCAGTGCACTTTGGGTCCACCATTGCTTAGATGTATAGTCTGCTTATTCATCCCTCCATGCAGGAATAAAATAGAATATTTGTTTTTCACAGGAAAACAGTACAGCATGTGAATTCCTTCATTCTTGACTTAAAGGAAATCTTCTGACCTTGAGATAGTATCAAATTTTGAAGCAGGTTAAACTGTGTACCATTACTTATGTTTACAAAATATTAGATTTATTTGAGTAGAACTTCTTTGATTCTCATACTTTTAATCTCTGGTTAAAAATCCTAGAAGAAAGCTTTCCCTCAATTCTATTATATTCTTCAATTAATAAGTAATTACAATTACTTATTTAGTCCCTGGTATTTAACACCTGGCCATCTTGTGAAGATAAAGAGCTAATATTGGGACCATATGATGTGACACCAAATAAATGCCCTCTGTGTTAATCTAATTACTCTGTCCTACCTCTGACATTTCTATGGGAGGCCAGACACACTATCAAATAAATCAAATGCCATTCTGGAAGGGCCTTAATGTGAGCTGACTGAAAGTCTAATTTATTTAACTACTTACTACAAGGCTTTCAGCTCTGTTACTACAAAGTGATAATAGACTTCCTTATTTCTCTTTCTGAAGTTGCCTTCACAGATTCCTGGGGACATCTTGCATATGTTTGCTCTTAGTTTAAGGTGAAATCCACCCTCTTTATTTCCCTGCAAAGGTCTTCCAGGCTCAGGACTCAGGAGCTATTGCCAAACTGTTCTCTGTTGTCCAGCTCATTCTTTTTGGTGTCTGCCATAATCCCACCTCTTCGAGAAGATTTATAAAAGAATCTTGTTTTATGTTTATATTTATAGGAGATTTATAACAGAAGACTGTTTACATGCTTTGAGTGATAGCTGAGAAGCACAGTATAACATTTCAAGAACTCAGTAGGACAAAAGGCCCAGACTACACACTTATTTACCACCCCCCACAAGACAACCTTTCTCATTTAATCAGCATATAATCAACAACAATCTAATCCAACTTTTTCCATTTTTGCTGTTAATTTTTCTCTTGCCAGATCGTCCATGATATCTGTCACACCTAAAGTACAAGTGTATAACTGATGATGCATTGTCTTATACTATTCTTTTTTTTTTTTCTGTCTCTATAATTAATCAAGCTGAACATTTCAGGTACTAGGTAAAAGTCCTAAGGACCTGGCCTATATCAGTGATTCTCACTGTATCATCACTTGGGGATTTTTAAAAAGGTATCAGCTATCAGTTCAGGCCCCCTTGCTATATTGGATGGCCAGAATCTCCTGAGGTTAGGGCCAAGGCATCAGTGTTAAGAATTCTTTGATGACTTTCATATGGAGTCAGGATTAAAAACCACTGGTGTTATGATGGGCTTCCCAGGTGGCATTAGTGGTAAAGAACCCACCTGCCAATGTAGGAGACATGGGTTTGATCCCTGGATTGGAAAGATCCTCTGGAGGAGGGCATGGCAACCCACTCCAGTATTCTTGCCTGGAGAATCCCATGGACAGAGGAGCCTGGCAGGCTACAGTCCATAGAGTTGCACAGAGTTGGGCACAACTAAAGTGACTTAGCACAGATGCATGGTATTATGATATCAGATAAATGAATTTGATTGTTTATCTTGAAATTTTTTCTATAAAGAATGGACTGTAGATTTAGTAGGCTGTTAAGACAAAGATAGTACAAAGATAGTAGTTATAAAAATTGATATTTTAAAGGAAATTTCTATTCTAAGCAAGAGTTAAAAAAAATCAGATTAATATTTATAGTTTTCTGAGTAATGAGGATTAGAAAGAGTTTAATTTTGTATTTTATTGGTTTATTGGTAGTCAGAACTTCCTGAGCAAGCACTGGTATGGGTGTGGGTGGAAGATACAGATCCTTCTGTTTGAAGGATGTCCAAAGTACAGTAAGCTTTTCCGGGTAACTATAAGCTCTTTGAGGGTCTTGAAACACACACACACACACACACACACACACACACACACACACACACACACTTCTATATCTTACATAATTCATACTAAAATTACAGTATGCTTCACTGATCTTTATAACAGTGTAACCACATTCTCACTGTATCCTATTCGCCCCCTGAATTTCTCTAGTTTTCTTGTTATTCCCCACTCACGTCATGCTCATTCCTCTCCCCACTCTCATGGACTTTTCCCAGTCTTAATGACCCCTTTCTTGTCATTTATGCCTTTGAACTGTGGTGCTGGAGAAGACTCTTGAGAGCCCCTTGGACAGCAAGGAGATCAAGCCCATCAATCTTAAAGGAAATCAACCCTGAATATTCAGTGGAAGGACTGATGCTGAAGCTGAAGCTCCAAGGTTTTGGCCCATCCGATGTGAAGAGCTGAGTCACTGGAAAAGACCATGAAGCTGGGAAAGATTGAAGGCAGGAGAAGGGGACGACAGAGGATGAGATGGTTGGATGGCATCACTGACTCTATGGACATGAGTTTGAGCAAGCTCTGGGAGTTGGTGATGGACAGGGAAGCCTGGCGTGCTGCAGTCCATGGGGTCACACAGAGTCGGACAAGACTGAGTCACTGAACAACAACAGATTGGTGCTTCTCACCCAGTGGAGATTCCCACAGCCACCTCCCCAGGGGACATTTGGGAATGTTTGAAGGCATTTTTGGTTGTCACAAATGAGGGGGGAGGTGTGCTCTTGGCATCTAGTAGATAGAGAACAAGGATGCTGAGAAATATTCTACAAAGCACAGGACAGCCCCCACAGCAAAGAATCATCCAGCCCAAAATGACTCTAGTTCTCAGGCTGAGAAACCTGGATTTAAATCATGAGGCATTCTTTTTGCATGAAAACCTACATGCAGCTGCCAGGCTGGAAAGCCCTGTTATAGGAGTTTATGGAGCATTTAAATATACAGAGCACCATCATAGCTGGAGCCTGGCAGAAGTTTGCTTTCCTGTAAACCAAAGTTCAGAGAGAAGTCCATAGAGAGAAGGGACTCAAATAACCTCTTTCTGGAGTCAGATACACTTTCAATTCCAAAGAATCTCTTTCTTGACAGGCTACTCCATCCTGGAGTGTGCCGTGCAAACTTTCATTCTGGAAGCCATTGACCATATAACACAGATTTCTTACATTAAGATTAACAGAAGCTTTTTATTAAATCCTTTAAAAAGTCTGTCTTAAGTACCCATTATGAGAAATGCTGGGCTGGAAGAAGCACAAACTAGAATCAAGATTGCCAGGAGAAATATCAATAACCTCAGATATGCAGATGATACCACCCTTATGGCAGAAAGTGAAGAACAACTAAAGAGCCTCTTGATGAAAGTGAAAGAAGAGAGTGAAAAAGTTGGCTTAAAGCTCAACATTCAGAAAACTAAGATCATGGCATCTGGTCCCATCACTTCATGGGAAATAGATGGGGAAACAGTGGCTGACTTTATTTTTGGGGGGCTCCAAAATCACTGCAGATGGTGATTGTAGCCATGAAATTAAAAGACACTTACTCCTTGGAAGGAAAGTTATGACCAACATAGATAGCATATTAAAAATCAGAGACATTACTTTGCCAACAAAGGTCCATCTAGTCCAGGCTATGGTTTTTCCAGTAGTCATGTATGGATGTGAGAGTGGATGGTGAAGAAAGCTGAGCGCCGAAGAATTCATGCTTTTGAACTGTGGTGTTAGAGAAGACTCTTGAGAGTCCCTTGGACTGCAAGGAGATGCAACCAGTCCATCCTAAAGGAGATCAGTCCTGGGTGTTCATTGGAAGGACTGATGTTGAAGCTGAAACTCCAACACTTTGGCCACCTCACGCGAAGAGTTGACTCGTTGGAAAAGACCCTGATGCTGGGAAGGATTGGGGGCAGGAAGAGAAGGGAACGACAGAGGATGAGATGGCTGGACGGCATCACCGACTTGATGGACATGAGTTTGGGTGAACTCCGGGAGTTGGTGATGGACAGGGAGGCCTGGCGTGCTGTGATCGCAAAGAGTCGGACACAACTGAGCGACTGAACTGAACTGAACTGAACTGAACTGAAGTACCCATTTGGGAAAGAACACAGAAGGTCCAAATTGGGTATAGAAACAAATTATTACTGAAGGACAATATTCCAGAAATTAAAAGATTAAATCTTGCATATGAAATCATTTTAGGAGTGGAAATGACAGCCCTGCAAAATGGTATGAACTTTTCAGATAGCATGAAAATTAGGTGACAGAGGAAGATGTTGCAACTTGAAATTCATATCTAAGGAAACTACTGGACTAGTCTTTCAAAGACAAATAATATTAAGATAGCCATTGACGTATACTATTCTTTAAAAAAGCAAATTAACTTAATTTCCTTTCTTTAATCCTCTTGTGAGTTTGCAGGCATGATTTAGCTTTGAAGTTAGTTTCTGCTTGTTTATAACTTTTTCATTGTGCTTTAACGTGTGAGAAATATTTTAAATTTGGATTTCTAATTTCAGCACCAAAATGTGCTCATCCTGAGATCCTGGGCTGCAGCACAGTGTACTAGCACCAGCACAGAACACTTAGTAGATTCATCCAGGTTCAAATCTAGACTCTACCACTTCTGCTAAGTGATTTGGGAAGAATCTGAGGACTTTAGTGTCCTCATCTGTGCAATGGCATAAAAGTATATACCAATCAGAGTTGCTAACATGAATAAATTACTTGGCAACATGGAAAAGCCTTGAGTAGAGTGGCTTCTCAATTCAAAATCATACTCCTTGGTATTTATGCAAAGGAGTTGAAAACTTTTTGTTCACACAAAACCCCACATAAGGATGTTTACAGTAGCTTTATTCATAATTCCCAAAACTTGGACGCAATCAAGATGTCCTTCAGAAGGTGAACTCATAAACTGTGGTCCATCCAGATACTAGAATAATATTCACACTGAAAAGAAATGAGTTATCAAGCCATGAGAAGACATGGAGAAACCTTAAATGCATATTATTAAGTGAAAGAAGGCAATCTGAAAAGGTTATATACTGTATGATTCCCACTACCTGAAATTCTGGAAAAGACAAAACTATAAAGATGGTAAAATGATCAGTGGTTGCCAAAGGAAAGAAGTAGAGATAAACAGTCAGAGCATGGAGGATTTTTAGATAGTGAAAATACTCTGTATGGTAACATAACAATGGGTAATGTCATTATATATTTGCCAAAACCCATGAAATGTACATCACCAAGGGTGAGAACCCTATGCTTAACTACGGACTTTGGGAAATTATGGTATGTTAGTGTAGGTTCATCAATAAATAAGTAAATAAAGTACAAGAGGAAAGTAAAACAGTAGGTTCTTAAAATTGTTAGTTACCTCTACCTCATTACCATCTGGGGATAATATCTACCCTCTACCTCCTGACTTTATCATGAATCTTTTGGGATGCTGAAATACAATAATAAATAAGAAAGAATTCTATAAATTATCCATTATGTTGGAATATTTCATGAAATTCTATTTAACTTATCATATGCTACTTTAGTGGAGTAGGAAATGGCAACTCATTCCAGTATTCCTTTTTAAAAAATTTTTACTTATTAAATTAATTTATTTTAATTGGAGGATAATTACTTTACAATATTGTGATGGGTTTTGCTTGCCTGGATAATTTCATGGATAGAGGAGCCTGGCAGGCTACAGTCCATGGCGTTGAACATGACTGAGCATACAACACATGCTACTTTAGAATGCATTTTCAGAAATTGTACCTGTTATGTGTTATATCTACTTAATATCTTCAGGAGTCAAAATCTCTGACCTTAGAGAGTCTTACCTATTTCAACAAAAATGAACTGCATAGTAGAAGCACTACAGGTGAATTTGCTAGTTGTTACTTTTGAGAAAGATTTTAGTCCTGAGGCATTAAATAAATCAATACAGATACAGCAAAAGAAATACATATATACACATATATATATATATATATAAATATGAGGACAAATAAATGTTAAAAAAGAACTTTCAATAAAGTTAGCAATTGCTGCTGCTAAGTTGCTTCAGTCATGTCCGACTCTGTGCAACCCCATAGACGGCAGCCCACCAGGCTCCTCTGTTCCTGGGATCCTCCAGGCAAGAATACTGGAGTGGGTTGCCATTTCCTTCTCCAATGCATGTATGCATGCTAAGTTGCTTCAGTCGTGTCCGACTCTGTGTGACCCTATGGACAGCAGCCCACCAGGCTTCTCTGTCCACGGGATTCTCTAGGCAAGAAGACTGGAGTGGGTTGCCATTTTCTTCTCCTATAAAGTTAGCTATCTGGGGTCAAGTAACCCATCGCAATACAGGTATCATAAATTTTAAACATAAATGTATGTATGCATGTAAGTATGTGTGTGTGACCTTGGGTATAAAAACAAAACCAAAGGCAGACATTCTACTTTCAAATTAAAAAAATGCTACTGGGATCTTTAATATTCCTCTCCAAAGGCTGTGCTTTAGCTTGAGGTCTGAACTGGGTAAATTCAGGCTTGATCTGCTACTTTTAGGATTTTTAAGGACCACAAGCTGGAGCTCGGGCATTAATCATGTACAGAAATTCAAGAAACTCAGACCTTGGGAAATGGATATCAGACAGAGGGAAATCAAAACAAACAAAAATGCTACTAAATGATAAAAATTTAAAAAGAGTTGTCAAATTGCATATGCTTTGCTGTTATTTAGGTATGATCTTCAAATTGCTTGGAGGGAATTGGAGGAAATTATGTTTCCAACACAAAAGCAGAAATTGGGCATAGGATGTATTCTTTTCCTCCCTTGAAGTGCAGTGGCAGAAGCAGCAGCTGCAAAAATGATCATCAGCTCCCCAAGAAAACCTGAGCACTGGATGTCATGTTTGTACTGAGTGGGACAGCACAGTGACTGCCCGGCAGCCTACTACCTGTTTCTGGCCGTCAACACTTACATTCTAGATAGTGACAACCAGAGGTTCATTACTGATTTTGTGAGAGAAGGCTGTGGAATTGGTCCATTTTAAAATTTTGTGCTGAATCTTTTTGCATCAGTGCACGCAGCTTAGGAAGCATTCCAGAGAAAAGCCCCAAATATTGTTTACCTTGGAACTTCCCAGGTGGCACCAGTGGTAAAAAGAATCTGCCTGCCAGTGCAGGAGACTAGATGTAAGAGATTTGGGTTTGATTCCTGGGTCAGGAAGATCCCCTGGAGGAGGGCATGGCAACCCACTCCAGTATTTTTTGCCTGGAGAATCCCATGGACAGAGGAGCCTGGTGGACTACAATCCACAGGGTTGCAAAGAGTCAGACATGACTGAAGCTACTTAGCATGCACCATCATTTACCTTGTTCTAACAATGCTGCTCTTAGAAATGCAAGCTAAAGCGATGTCAATTAACCACAGAGCTCCAAAGAGGACAGGGGCCATGGACAGTGATCAGGTCCCTGGGTAAGTAATCCAGATGATTGACTGCTGGTCCCAGCCCTGACAACAGCCCTGTCTTGCTGGTGTACATGTCTCATATAGCTCCCCTGGCTGTAAGCTTCCTTAGGAAGTGACATATTTGTGCTATTCCAAAAAATCCTGAGGAAGCTCTAGTTACTTATCTTCCAAGCTTTGGTGCTTCTATGACTTGGTGAAGGGATTGTCTCTCCTCTCCTTTGCTTTTACATTGTGTGTGTGTGTGCTCACTTGTGTCCGACTCTTTGTGACCCATGGACTGCAGCAGGCCAGGCTCCTCTGTCCACGGAACTCTCCAGCCAAGAATATTGAGATGGATTGTCATGCCCTCTTCCAGGGGATCTTCCCAACTGGGGATCGAATTCGCATCTCCTGCATTGGCAGGCTGATTCTTTCCCACTGAGCAACCCGGGAAGCTCTCGCTTTTACATTATGCTGGCATTAATTAGTACGCTGCTTGTGTTACTTTCCTAGGGCTGCTGTAAAACAAATCACCACAAACTTGGTGGCAAAAACAACAGAAATCTAGTTTCTTATAGCTCTGGAAGCCAGATAGATAAGTCAGCATTACTGGGATGAAGTGAAGGTGTTGGCAGGGCTGCACTCTCTTTGGAGGCTCTAGGGAAGATCCATTCCTTCCATCTTCAAGTCTGTGGTGGCTGCCAGCACTCCCTGGCTTGTGGCCCATCACTCCAGCATCTTCAAATCTTTCTGTTCTACCTTCATATTGTTTCTCCTGTGTGTGTGTGTGTGTGTGTGTGTGTGTGAAATTTCCCTCTGCTTCTATAAGGATACTATGATGGAATTTAGGGTCCAAATCAATAATTCAGCATAACTTGCCTATTTCAAGACCCTTCAACTTAAACACATCTTCAAAGACCCTTTCTCTAAATAAGGTAACACTTGCAGGCTCCAGGGACCAGGAAGTGTATATCATGGAGGCTAGTTTTTAGCTACTACATGACTACCTTCAGGGTCAACTTCCATTCCCCAGAGCTCAGCCTGTATCACTTGGAATTCCTCTGTCGAGGCCCCTCCTCTGTGTCTACCAGGCTCCAGCCTCAGCTCATCTCCTGTCCATCAGCCTCTGGACTCCGGCCTCAGTATCCGTCTCCTTCTAGCACTGGTTGTATCTTATAGGACGACCTTCAACTAGAAAATTCTGGTTGTTAGAGTGCAGAGATAGGTCAAGATAACCACCCTTGTGGGAAGTGAATTCTGAAAATAGTGAGGCCAAGACTTTAGTTACAGGTGAATAAGAAAATGTCAGATATGGACAGATGACTCTTCTCAAACATAGAGTGGCTACCAAATCCACTGTCTTCTCTGACTGTGCTTCTTTTATGGACACAGCTAATATCCCCATCTCTCTCTGGTCTCAGCAGGTAAGCACCTGCATCAACATCTTTTGGTGCCCACCAACGTAGCACAGGGCTTGCTTTGCCTTAGACACAAATCAAGTGAGGGGAGAGGTGCATGCCTGTCTGAGGGGTCTGCTGTATGTCAACTCGCTGCAGCCTTACAACTAGTCAGCCTTGAGTTTTAGGAGCTCTGCCTGGAACCAGGTACCAGAGACATAGCTTTTATTATATGACAAAATCACAGAGCTCAGTACATGTAACTGTTACATGGTTATCATTGCCATCATACCTCTCATGGGAAATAATGAATGTTTAACAAAGATTTGCTGGTAATATTAAGGAAAGCCCAGGCAGACTAAGTAAAATAATAAAAATGTCCCTGAACCCTAGGGCCAAAGTTAGACTCAGGAACTAAACAGCTGCGGTTTTAAGAAGGTAGCCACTCACCAGAAAGGGTGGCATTGAAAAGTGAGGTGAGCATCCCATGGTTGTGTGTAGTGGCTGGCAGCTGGTGAGGGCAAAAAGAAGTGGCTGGTGAGAGTCATTGACTTTGATGGAGATAAATACGATGGAAGCATGTAAACTCCCCAAAGGGACAGGCTATTGATGAGATAAGGCAAGCGATAAGAAAGATTCCTCTTTCCAGGCTCATTCTTCCCTGAGAAGGATCTATAGAAACTGCGATGATTACATACGAAGCCTAGTGGGGCTGGATCCTCCCTTCAAGTCCCTAGTTCTTCCCAGTGAAAGAGTTATGGGAGGGACTTCCCTGGTGGTCCAGTGGTTAAGGCTTCACCTTCCAGTGTAGAGGGTGTGGGTTCGAACCTGGCTTGGGGAGCTAAGATCCCACATGCCTTGTGGCCAAAAAACCAAAACCTAACAAAGGCAACATTGTAACAAACTCAATAAAGACATCAGGGTAGAGCCACAGCGAGGGGAGGAGACAGTGGTACCTCTGTCCTCTCTCGATGGAGATGGGGTCCAGCTCTGGACCTCACAGCCCACCTTCCACCCAGAAAGAAACCCCAGAACTGGATAGAGAATCAACCTGACTCTGAGATGAGAACACCCTGGCCTCTGGGGCCTCCCTGCCTGAGACCAGAAGAATCTAACACTGTCTGCCTTAGCTGAGCTGTCTAGATGCTTCTTTTTGACCTAGTTATTTGGCATTTATCCCATTCTTTCAGCTCTTCTTTAGAATTCTGCCTGTCACTTGGTAGATTTATTATGCCAACCAGTCCCCTCCTGTTAAACTAAACTCTTCTTAATGTGTCTTCTTGGGACTGGAATGAATGCCTGACAGGATCTGCAAATGAAATACATCTCTGTTTATGGACACAAGGGAATGAAAACACTCACCATAATTAATTCTTTCTTTCCTTCCCTCCCTTCTTTCTCTCTTTTTTCCTTCCTCTCCCCTACCCCTCTTTTTTTCTCTTTTCAACAAAAGCCTGTCATAATAACATCCCAGCTGCCTTCTAGAATCTTGAATCTATATGATTTGGAGCAAGTGAATACCTCTATTAACAGTAGTTCTCAACCAAGGGTGATTTTGCCCTCAGAAGACATTTGGCAAAGTTTGGAGACATTTATGGTTGTCACAACCTGGACGGGGAAGATGAAACGCTACAAACTTCTAAACAGACACAAGCCAGGGATGCTGCTAAACATGTGACAGCCCCCAACAACAAAGAATCATCCAGCTCCAAATGTCAACAGTGCTGAGGTTGAACAAGCCTGGTCTATAAGTCCACTTTTCAAGGCAGTGGTCCAAAAGTGTAAGCATGTTCTCTAAAAGCTACTATTGTGCTGGTTGGTAAAGTGCTCTTGGAAAAGTCAAACTAATTAGCTAAAGAATTTTTAGATGATCTACACACCATTCTGTTCAACAGTGTTTTGGGACTTAAGTCTTACCAAATAATTAAACATAGATCACACGAGCTTTGTAAGAAATACTGTTCTCTGGGGAGGAAACGTTCCCCACTCACACCTTGTCACAGGTTCTAACAGCATAGCCACAGAAATCTGTGACACTTGTCTATATTTATTCTAATAATGAAGCCACCCAGCCCTCCCACATCACTGAGCCCTTGATTACTATGAAATCAGACACTATGGTAGGCAGACACACAGAGCTCAAGCTGCTACCAACAGTTACCTGGGTGGACAATCCTTTTCATGACACTTCTTCTGTCTCCCATTGGGTTGTGTTTCTGGGTCACAGAACGTAGCTTTCACTATCCCACGACCCTTCTTCACGCAATGGGCAGTCTGGCGGCGGATACCTGGGGGTTTAGTAGAAAGGTTCACACGTATTAAACCCGAGCCCACATTCCTAGTGTCAGGCGAGGCTGCTGATCATGCCTATAACTGATGAGAAAGTTGTCCATAAAGTATTTGGTCTTTATTTTTATTTTCTTAAAGATTTTTTTTATGTGGACCATTTTTTTAAGGTCTTTGTTGAATTTGTTCCATTACTGTTTCTGTTCTATGGTTTGTCCTTTTAGCCATGAAGCATGTGGAATCTTAGTTCTCCAACCAGGGATCAAATCCACATGTCCCGCACTGGACGGTGAAGTCTCAACCAGCAGACCCCCAGGGAAGTCCAGAGTATTTGGTTTTTAAAGTAGGAATGGGGACCTCTTTATATGTGCTCATGCTGCTGAAGGCAATGGGTGAAACATATCTTCCTTAGTAAGGATCACAGATGATATAGGCAAATTAATATGCAATCTAGTATAGAGATTCCACTCTAGCTGTGGAGACAAGACTAACACACATATGCCAAATAAAACACAAAGTGAGATTTAAATACTGAAAGCAGATGCCATCACCAGCTGTTGCAACACAATCAGACTTATTTAGTTTAATAAAAGAAGAGAGAAATGGGAGCTTTATATTAGTTGGGGCTTGTAAACTCTGAAAGACAGGAATAAAATTCAAAATAATGTTGTGAAGTTGAGAGGTTATGTTTTTTAAAGTAGAGGGTTCTGACAGCAAGGATCGAAAATACTGTTGCCTTTGACACCAGGTTAGTAAGTAAGAAAGAGAAGCATATAGAAATGGCTGGGTCTACAGGTGAACACAGCCCACGTGGGGGATGGATTTGACTTTGGATATAGAATAACAGTTGCGTTCGACCCCTGGGTCAGAAAGATCCCCTGGAAAAGGGAATCACTACTCCCTGCAGTATTCTTGCCTGGAGAATTCCTTGGACAGAGGAGCCTGGCGGGCTACGGTCCATGGGAGCACAAAGAGCTGGACACGAATGTGTGGCTCCTTTCCCAGTTTGGAAGCGGTCTGTTGTTCCAAACATGGACTGGTTCCAAATTGGGAAAGGAGTATGTCAAGGCTGTATATTGTCACCTTGCTTATTTAACTTATATGCAGAGTACATCATGCAGAATGCTGGACTGGATGAAGCACAAGCTGGAATCAAGATTGCCGGGAGAAATATCAATAACCTCAGATATGCAGATGATACCACTCTTACAGCAGGAAACAAAAGGAACTAAAGAGCCTCTTGATGAAAGTGAAAGAGGAGAGTGAAAAAGCTGGCTTAAAACTGAACTCTCAAAAAACAAAGATCATGGCATCCGGTTCCATCACTTCATGGTAAATAGATGGGGAAACAATGGAAACAGTGAGAGACTTTATATTTTGGGCTCCAAAAGTTCCAGGAGTTGGTGATGGACAGGGAAACCTGGCATGCTGCAGTTCATGGGGTCACAAAGAGTCGGACATGACTAAGAGACGGAACTGAACTGATCGACTAACACTAACTGAGTAACAATTAGCCCATGTCGTGCTTGCCTTGCCCAGGGCACTGTCCAGACTTATATGTGTGTATGTGTATATGTATGTGTGACTACCTATGTATGTCCCAGACAAATATATACACACATGTAAGTGTAAGTGTGCATATGTATAACATAGCACCTATTATCTACAATGATGTATAATAATTAAAACCTCACAACCCAATGAGGTCAACACTATTACTATTGCTACCTGACAGATGAGAAAACAGAGGCACAGTGAAGTCATACAGGTTAAGAAGGGAAAAGAAAGGACCACTGGCTTTACTAGCTAGGACATCATTGGCAAGAGAATGTGGAGGAGTGGCCAGATGTCATGGATTGAGAGGTGAAGGGCAGGTAGGAAGAGTGTCATCATCTCTCCTGAGAGGGCCAATGATTCCGTGTAAAATGGGAAAGGCTGGGTGGGAAGACTGAAGATGGAGGCCCCAGGCAAGAGAGAAATTGGCCAGCACAGAGACAGACACCCTGAGCTCTCAGGGCATCCAGGCCTCGAGTGGGTTCACTGGTGAAGCCCAGAATTGGAAGGGCCACATGTGCACCAATAAGCTAGTCACCTCCTTGCTTTAGTGCCAATGTCATGAAGGGATTCCCCATATCCACAATGCTGGCGGGACCCAAACTGGGGAGCTCCCCTACCACGCACTGCCTCACATGCCCTTACATGGATTCATGCCAATATCTGGGGCTAGCTTGCATATTCAGATGCCAGAGATTGTATCTCAGATGAGACGGCTGGATGGCATCACTGACTCAATGGACATGAGCCTGAGCAAACGTCAGGAGATGGTGAAGTGCAGGAAGCCTGGTGTGCTGCAATCCACGGGGTCACAAAGAGTCAGACATGATTGAGCAACTGAACAGCAACAAATTCAAAAATGTCAGAGGGAAATGCAAAACAGGAAGTGAAGACTTGAAAATGAATCAACGGTATTTTATTGTTCACTCAGTTCAGTTGCTCAGTCATGTCCAACTCTTTGCAATACGACGGTCTGCAGCACGCCAGGCTTCCCTGTCCATCACCAACTCCTGGAACTTGCTCAGACTCATGTCTATCAAGTCGGTGATGCCATCCAATCATCTCAACCTCTGTTGTCCCCTTCTCCTCCTGCCTTCAATCTTTCCCGGCATCAGGGTCTTTTCTAAGGAGTCTGTTCTTCGAATGAGGTGGCCAAAGTATTGGAGCTTCAGCTTCAGCATCAGCCCTTCCAATGAATATTCAGGACTGATTTCCTTTAGGACTGACTGGTTTGATCTCCTTGCAGTCCAAGGGAATCTTAAGAGTCTTCTCCAACATCACAGTTAAAAAAGCATCAATTTTTCGGCACTCAGCTTTCTTTATGGTCTAACTCTCACATCTATACATGACTACTGGAGAAACCACAGCTTTGACTAGATGGACCTTTGTCGGCAAAGTGATGTCTCTGCTTTTTAATACACTGTCTAGGTTTGTCATAGCTTTTCTTCCAAGGAGTGAGCATCTTTTAACTTCATGGCTGCAGTCACCATCTGCAGTGATTTTGGAGCCCAAGAAAATAAAGTCTGTCACTGTTTCCATTGTTTCCCCATCTATTTGCCTTGAAGTGATGGGACTGGATCCTAGCTTTCTGAATGTTGAGTTTTAAGCCAGCTTTTTGACTCTTCTCTTTCACTTTTATCAAGAGGCTCTTTAGTTCCTCTTTTATTGTTTAGTTCCTGATTTTATTGTTAAATCAACACTGTTTAGTTCTATTTAAAGAGACAGGTAACCTTTCAACCACTCAGTTCAGTTCAGTTCAGTTCAGTCGCTCAGTCGTGTCCGACTCTTTGTGACCCCATGAATTGCAGCACGTCAGGCCTCTCTGTCCATCATCAACTCCCGGAGTCTACCCAAACCCATGTCCATCGAGTCGGTGATGCCATCGCAGGCTTTCTCAAATAATAGACTATGTGTGTGTATGTGTGTGTGTGTGTGTTTTGTCATATAAACAAATTACTACCAACAGCTTGAAGCAACACTATAAAAGAAACTTTTGTGGCATAATGACTGAGTCATTGTCTGGAAAGACACACACACCTCTAGAGAAGTCTTATATAATATGAGTGGAGTGGAGATTGCAATGATTGAATCCAGAAAAACTGACGTGGAATCTGCCATTATAGGAGAGAAAAAAAAGAGAAAAAGCTTAGATCTTAGAAGTTTCAGTAAAACTTTGGATAGTTTGGCAAATTCTTGATGTCAAAACATAAAAGGCAACTGTCAGATGACTCTCATAGGTTGGAAATATCCCCCCACAAAAGGCTTGTTTCTGTGCATTAAGAGCAAAGATAAGTCAGTGCTTCTCAACCCAGAGGTAGTAGGAGGGCACAGACATTACAAACAGTCCCCACCAGATAGTTAGTAACATTTCATGAGTCAATCTGCTGGAGCAGCAGCCGGATGAGTGGATGAATGGGCCAGGCAGATACTGCCGAGTGCATGGGGGAAAATAAACAATGTGTCAGAGTTTCTCTGTTAGAATTAATGGTCATTGTTGTTGCTGTTCAGTCGCTCAGTCATGTCTGAGTCTTTGTGACCTCATGGACTGCAGCACGTCAGGCTTCCCTGTCCTTCACCACCTCCCAGAACTTGCTCAAACTCATGTCTATTAAGTTGGTGATACCATCCAAACATCCTCTGTCATCCCCTTCTCCTCCTGCCTTCAATCTTTCCCAGCATCAGGGTCTTTTCTAGTAAGCCAGCTCTTCGTATCAGGTGGGCAAAGTATTGGAGCTTCAGCTTCAGCATCAGTGCTTCCAAAAAATATTCAGGATTGATTTCCTTCAGGATTGACTGGTTTGATCTTGTAGTTCAAGGGACTCTCAAGAGTCTTCTCCAACATCACAGACCACTAATCTTCTATTCTTCTAGCTCTTGAGTTCTCACTTCATAGATACAAAGCTAAGCCCAAACCTTCCAATGAGGGGCCCTGACCCAATAGACTGATTTATCCCAGGTTATAGGAACACAGTACCTGGCCAGGTGCTTCTGACTCTACTCAGGTGCTTCTCTGTTCATTCGGTAAAATGTAATCTATAATTTCATCCCTTATCAAATTCTAGTTAAATAAATAAGACAAATAAAATCCAAGAGTCCTAGGTTCTATTCTCTACTTTCCCTTCTACTCATCACTAGTTTACCTGCAGCAAAATGAGAATAATTACATTCAGACTGTTTAAGAGTGTGATGCTGAGCTAGTTTATTTCTGGGAGTGTCTTCTACTTTTAAAATCTGTAATCCATGAAGAGAAGATAAAGTTTAATCATGGAAAACATTGGCTAATAAGTGAATTCTGGTTAATATAGTTTTATCATTAACTTGGAGAAGTTTGTTTCAACTGCCTTCAGAATGTCTCAACATTGCTAGTTCATGATGCCTTGGTGACAAGGTGTATTTTCCAAAGATGGCTGCAACAGCAACCTCTCTTTTGGCATGTTCTTCTCCAGTTACCCTGACTCGGGACTGAATGCAGAGATGAAGTTATGTGAGTTAAGAGGTGAGGTCATAAAAGACCGTGTGGCTTCCCTCCAATTCTTTAGAATCTGTCACTCTCAAGACCCTTCACCTGCCATGGAGTAAGAAGCCCCCCACCCTTGGAGAGACCAGGTATAGGTACTCCAGTTGACAGTCCCCAATGAGTTATCCAGCCCAAGTGTCAATCATATGAGTTAAAAAGCCTCCAGATAATTCCAGCTCCCAGGCATTTGAATCATTCTTTGCCATCCAGGTCTTCCTAGCTGAGGTGTCAAACACTGTGGAGCTGAGGCATGCCATTCCCACTGTATCCAGTCTAAATTTCTGACCTACAGAATCCTACCTACATGCATGCATGTTAAGTTGCTTCAATCATGTCCGACTCTCTGTGACCACATGTTCTGTAGTCCCCCAGGATCCTCTGTCTATGGGATTCTCTAGGCAAGAATACTGGAGGGGGTTGCCATGCCCCCCTCCAGGGGGATCTTCCCAACACAGGGACTGAACCTGAGTCTCTTACATCTCCTGCATTGGTAGGTAGGTTCTTTACCAGTCCAATTTTATAGGTAAGAAGCCCAACCTTACCTATAGAGCATAGTAAAATGGTTGTTTCAGCACGCTAAATTTAGGCTGCTATGTTACATAGCAATAATAACCAGAACAGTACTCAATAAATGCCAGCTTCCTTCTTTTCTTGAGTCAAGACCCAGAGCTACCACTGAGCTTGGCTTGCTGGGAAACTCACCACTACTGATTTTATTGACTTTTCATTTCATCCTCTCCTGTGTTTTCTGTTTTCATTCCTTTTTTTTTCTCACTCCAGATCCATTCTGCGGAAGCTGATGCTATGGATTGCTGTGGCTTCCAATTAGATTTGGGGAATGGAGACACTGTTTCTTTGGATAACTGCTCCTTCTTTTACTACTTCAGGCCTAGGATGGTAGCTTTGTTCTCTCCATTCTCTACTATTTATGGATGGACAGAGGTAATGAATCACCTGTCTTGGCTTCCCTAAGCCCTACACACACCTTTGAAAGTAGTCAAGGTATTCTGTTTGGGTGTGTAGGGCACCCTGACTGATAACGTCTCCATTGTAATAAAAGACTCAAACCATTAATTTTGAGTGGCATAGTCATTAATCAGCTCTGAAAACCAACTCCTGAAATAACAGGATCTCTCTCTGACATAGGACATTGTGATACCTCTTTGTGGAGGGGGTCAGAATCAGTCATCATCTTAAGAGTAGTGACCACGATGCAACACTGAAAATGCAGGAAGTAACAGATTAGGTTGAATCTATGTGACCCTGACCTTTTCCTGTAATTCAAAAAAGAAGAATGATGTTGGCTTTTAAATCTAGCCTGCCTTTTGACCCTTTCACTTTCACACTGAACACAGCCCACAAGGAAATTCTAATTAAGGTGCCGATCAATATGTTGGCCCAGAACTAAGTTAACTGATTATCGATAAGTATTTACTTGGAAAGGGCAGTAAGTGGAAATCAATCACATTCTAAAGAGTTGAGAATAAAACCCAAAGTTTTATAGAGGAATCTCAGTGATTGTCTCCACATATAGCAATGAGAATGTCACCATGAAGTTGTAAACATATAGTAAACTTTATTAGACACTGGTAGTGAGAGGTTGCGGCTTTCTTGTGGCTCAGAAGGTAAAGAATTGACCTGCGATGTAAGAGACCTGGGTTTAATCCCTGGGTCAGGGAGATCCCCTGGAGAAGGGCATGGCAACGCACTCCTGTTTTCTTGCTGGAGAATTCCATAGACAGAGGAGCCTGGTGTGCTACAGTCCATGGGGTTGCAAAGAGTCAGACACAACTGAGTGACTAACACAGTGAGAGATTAATTAAGAACTTTTGCTTTTAAAGAATTATCTTCATATACACTTGAACCTGATCATCTTGAGTGAAAATTATCCCTTGATATAAAGAACAAGTTTCTTATGTCCAAAACCTAAACAAACAGGATCAGTTCATCATATTCTCAATTCAATATTGAGATTGTAAAATAACTGTTGTATGGTTAATTTACTTCATACAAGATTTTTATGACTCAAAAATTTAATTTAGGAGGGGATAAACTGAAGACTTAGATTATTGTAATGATCTGTGGCAGAAAATGTAAGATTTCCTATTATTTTAACTTAAGATCAAAGATACTCAAGAACTGCATAGTTAATCACAGCATCTGAAAGAGATTCAAAGTACTGTATGCCAAGTCTTTAAAATATTGACAAAGAACAAGATCTTTTTTTAAAAAATAACCATTTGAGAGCAAGTTAAGCAGTACAAGTTAAATTTTACACTAGCACATAATTGATAATTCTCCTAAAACCGGACATAACCTTGAGTTTAATAATGTGAGATGAAAACAAACACTGCTACGATTCTCTTAAATAAAGAGAAATAACATTTAACTTCATAGAAGATGGGAAGAATAGGAATTATATAACCATATGTCTTGTTGGCAAGTCCATCTAAATCTATCAACTTTCAATTTCAGTTCCCAATAAACATATAATTTGTATTTTCTGGCTCCTTGTTTCCCTTCATCTCTGATTTCCTTGATCAATGAATTCAGATCTATCCTTCATAATGAAGATTCAGTCAAGAAGAACTTGAATCCCATCACTGCAAGAGCTCAAACACATTGATGTGTGTGTGTGCCTTCAACAATAACTACAATGTCGACATTACCACCACCACCACTGGAATTAGAAATGGTTTTGAATCCTGCTTTTAACATGTATCAAACGATCTTGGGCAGTCTTTATAACCTCCTCCAACCTCATTTTCCTCATCCTCATGTTCATGAGAGTATTGTATAAGGTTGCTGTGAGGATATAAATGATGCATACACTCTGATATATACATGATGTATCTAAGATGATATCCCCTAAGTCCTGGCATAGTGCATAATGCATGTTAGGTCCCTGAGAAAAGATTTTAACCTGAATGTGAAGACTTTTGGTAACCCACTCACTAATCATGGGGCATTATTTGCCTGCACACTCTGTTTTCTGAATGTTGTAAGGTCAGTTTTGGCTTCACACTCTGATGCCAGGGAACAGAGGAAATCTAACTCATCCCGTCCTCATACTCCAATAATGTAAGCTTCTTACTGCAAATAGCGGGACCCTGATTATATGATTGTTTCTCTAGCTCAAAAGGACATTGAGACTGACTTCAGTAAGTACAAATATTAATGGGATATTAGCTAATGAGGTTTGATTTTATTATTATCCATTGCTGAAACCCACACTTGTCAATACCGGTTAAGACATAAGGCCAATAGTTTCTTCCTTCCTGAAATCTCAATGAACTGATTACATATACTGACTGTCATGGTCAGAAAGAAATTTTAAAAAAATAAGGAAGTACATAAGATATGCTCAAACAGGAGCATTGCTAGTGCTTGAAGAATGCTTAATGGAATGAGGTAGGATCCATTTTCAAAACTTGGGATCAAGAAGTACTCTTTCCTGCTTATAATTCCTCTTATACACCTGCTATGTACACATCAGGCAAAGCAAATGCTTTAAAAAGAGGCAGAGGCCAGAAACATCTCACAAAACTCATAGGTTAACAGCAAAAGCAGTCAGCGAGCAATTTCAGGGCACACTGAGCAAAGCCAGCCTTCAGAGAAACCAACTGAGAAAAATCCCCAGAAAGTGCATTATTAGGGAACCAAACTAAGGTCCTGGAAACAGGGGAGGGACTAATCTCTCCTGGCCGCATGTGATAAAAAAAGGGATGGGATGCAACGAAGATGACCAGTAGAATATGAGAACATTAGATTAGCCTCCTTGGAAAGGATTCTGGTTAAAAGTTTCATATGTAGGGAACTTGGAAGTTGCCACTCTGTTGTAATGACAAGTAAAAACCTGGACAGACTGAAAAACCAACTATTCTTGGGCATGTGAGAGGAAAGGGTATAGGTCAAACTGCTATCTCCAAGACTTCAGACGTAGACAGATGAATAGAGGGAGTCACAGATTCCCAACTTCCCAAAGCAGAGACTCATAAGTGGACCACCATGGGAACCTGAATTTCACCAATTAAACGTTAAGAAAAGAGTAACTGAAGACCCTCTTGATGAAGGTGAAAGAGGACAGTGAAAAAGCTGTCTTAAAACTCAACATTCAAAACACTAAGATCATGGCATCCAGTCCCGATACTTCATGGCAAATAGATGGGAAAACAATGGAAACGGTAACAGACTTCATTTTCTTGGGCTCTAAAATCACTGCAGATGGTGGCTGCAGCCACAAAATTAAAAGATGCTTGCTCCTTGGAAGAAAAGCTATGACAAACTTAGACAGCATATTAAAAAGCAGAGACACTACTTTGCCAACAAAAGCCATCTAGTCAAGGCTATGGTTTTTCCAGTAGTCATGTATGGATGTGAGAGTTGGACTATAAAGAAAGCTGAACGCTGAAGAATTGATGCTTTTGAACTGTGGTGTTAGAGAAGACTCTTGAGAGTCCCTTGGACAGCAAGGAGATCAAACTAGTCAACAACCATATTCTCATCCTTGATAAAGGATATGTGGACATATCCCAAATGTATGTGGTTATTTTGAGCCTTTGTAGGAATACTGTCAGATAGATCCTGTAAGAACTAGTTTCAGTGAATGTAGGTATCTGTTTTACATGTATTTATTTCTAATGAACATGATCTAGTTTCTAAGGCAGTTTAGTACAATTCTAGCAACCTCCAGGAGCTTCCCGTGGTCTTTGGAATTGTTAGTATTTGCCTTTTCCTATCAGAACATGATGTTTCTTAAACAAAGGGACAATGATTATACTCGAGAGAGAATTCAGCCAAGCCAGGTGATGTCCAGAGTGGGGCAGGGGGAAGTGTTCTCCCTTTGGTGCAGGCCATTGTTGTACTTCTACACCTAAAAACACAGCATCGAGGAGGCCACAGAGCACACAACTGGCAAAGGTCACACTCAGGAGTGATGACTCACTGTCTCACAATAGTGCCACTGCTGTAAGTTTTACTAGACATAAGGCAATTTTAGTTAGAATGTATTATAACTAGAACCTTCCTGCAGTACTGAGATTAGAATGGGGCAAAACTATGGCTTTTTCATTCTTACAAAAAGTGAGCTTGAGGTTTTGCCAAAATATTTCTTTTTAGTAAGGAGTCCTGAAGCTTCCTAAGGCTCAACACAGCATCTGTGTTGAGCCATTTCTGCAGCTGTTCCTTCACAGATAATCCATTGGTTATACTTTCATGGTTGATCTTTTGATGGGTGACTGGGGTAAATTTTCTTCAACAAGCCTCTTGTAATGAATGGTAGTGCTTGTTTTTCCATTCCCTTCCAACCTTTTCCAAGGGACAGCTCATCCTAAATTCTCCCAGAGTCACCCCAAAGTCACGCCCCACAGATAGGCAGGCTGCTGCTGCTGCTGCTGCTAAGTCGCTTCAGTCGTGTCTGACTCTGTGCGACCCCATAGACGGCAGCCCACCAGGCTCCCCCGTCCCTGGGATTTTCCAGGCAAGAACACTGGAGTGGGTTGCCATTTCCTTCTTCAATGCATGAAAGTGAAAAAGTGAAAGTGAAGTCGCTCAGTCGTGTCCTACCCTTAGTGACCCCATGGACTACAGCCTACCAGGCTCCTCTGTCCATGGGATTTTTCCAGGCAAGAGTACTGGAGTGTGTTGCCATTGCCTTCCCCAGATAGGGCAGGAGTAAAATCAAATATGGCAGAGAGGACAGAAGAATAGACACATACAGAAGGAGACACTGTTGTTGTTACACTCTGAGTTCTCTTTGAAAAGTGAGCTATGGAAAATAAGTGGGCTGGCTTTGATGATAGTCAACTACATTTATAATATTCTCTTGCCAATTTTTCATACGGATTTCTGCTCTCAAACAAAGATAAAAATTTTAAATAGACTAAGGAAATAACATCTAGTGGATTTTTTTAATCATGAATTTCATTTTATTTTAAGTAACTTAGTTACCTCAACCGTAAATAAAATAAAAGCAGAAAAAACAGGCTGCCTTTCTGCCAGATTTAATCAGAATGCTCTATCTATAATAATCAACATAACTTGCTTCTTGTCTTTCACTCATTTCAACAAAAATTATTGCATTTTCTCCCAAATTATATTTTTTGGATTCCTCATTTTGTTCTTATTCCTGGAGGCATGTTGGTTTAAATTCATCTTTGAAAAAAGGAGAAGGGGTACGTATATGGAGGCAAAATATTCTCTTGAAGCCAACAGATATAGAGTTGCTAGAAGAAGCTGACTGTACGCACAAATTGCCTGATTGGGAAGTGGAAGCCTTTTGATTTAGAGACGTGTGACAGCCCTTGGTGGATGGGCACAGGCAATGTCCCACCAGTCCTCCTTCTTTGGCAGGTCAAGACTGAGCCAGCAGAGGCAGAGCTCTATCTTTCCCTTGGAACATATCACTTTTGTTCTCCTTCAAAAGCCTTCATCCAGATAAGAAGCCAATGACTGATTACATTTTAGTGAATTTATACTTTAGTAGCTCTCTGTTCCAAATAGACAAGGGTGATATATAGGTGTTGGAGAAGATTCTTGAGAGTGAGAGAGGGCAACAGGCAGGAAGGCCAGGGGTCTCCAAACTGAGGAAATAGGCTGCAAGTGTCAGACATTTTATCTCTCTTAAGCGGCAGGAGGAAACAAACGAGTGATATTTTTTCCCTTCTCTATACAAATTTAAAAGAGGTTTCTCTTAAAATATGGTGTTGCCATGACACCTGGTTTCACCTGAAGTTAATTATTCTCAAACTTGGAGTTAACCAATGCATTTTTCTTATGGAAATGTTTGTCTTGAGCTACGTTAATGTACTGTGAATTTACCCCAAACGCTGTCTTCCACCTATTGGCCAGCACCTACTTGACAAACCAGTATGTTACACTCAGACATTGTTCCCCTAATCCATGTAAATGAAACTCCCTGCAGGATCTGCCTTTCTGCAAAATTCAAGTCAATCGTTTTATGACCCGGAATGTCCGGTGCCCAGATTATTTCAAAATACATCTTATGGATGAGGGGTCTGGTGCCAATCTGAGTTTAAGACATTCCTTTCTCACATTAACAAACTGCTAGTGACTATATAACATCCAGCTGAAGACTAGCAGGGGGGTACTCTTTCTGCCCCCTTCTGATGCCTATGTCAGAAGCTTTCTCTGTCTCCTTTATACTTTAATAAAACTTTATCACACCAAAGCTCTGAGGATCCAGCCTCGTCTCTGGCCCAGGATTGAATTCTTCTCCTCCAGAGGCCAAGAATCCCGGCCTTTTTTCTGTGGCTCAGCAACAACCTTTCAAGAGTCCCTTGGACTGCAAGGAGATGAAACCAGTCAATCCTAAAGGAAATCAACCCTGACTATTCATTGGAAGGACTGATGCTGAAGCTGAAATTCCAATATTTAGGCCACCTGAGGCAAAGAGCCAACTCACTGGAAAAGACTCTGATGCTGGAAAAGATTGAAGGCAGGAGAACTAGGAGGTGACAGAGGATGAGATGGTTGGATGGTATCACTGACTCAATGGACATGAGTTTGAGCAAACTCCGGGAGATAGTGAAGGACAGGAAAGCCTGGCATGCTGCAGCCCGTGGAGTTGCAAAGAGTGGACATGACTTCACTGAACAAAAACAACAAATATGTAAAATTACTGGTGGTTCAGTAATATGCAAAATTATAAAAAGTATTCAATTATAACTATTTAAAATGGAAACCCAAAATGTCACAATGCTTAAATGCAGGTAAAAATCCTGGCAAAAGGGTGAGCAGGACTTAAGTGAAGGGTCTGCCAGAACCTATTGTGGGTGGTGGCCACGTACTTGGCTCCAGTGAAGTCTCAGGGCTTTAACTGCTCCACCTGAGGTAGGGAGGAGACCACCCTCACCACAAACTTCTTAGATTCTAACTCTTGAACTTCAGGCCTAGGAAGGTGGCAAAGTAAGGACTTGGCTTGTCACATAAACACTCCACCAAGCTGCCTGCTGTCTCTGTGATAATATCCAATGTATTTTCAGTGTCACAAAGAGAGGCAATTCTGAATCACCTTAACAAGTACTGTCCTGAAATGAAGTCCCACAGGGTGGTCAGGAAAAAAGTGCCAAAACTAGGAAGAGCGGGTGCACGTAGAGTGTAAAAGGGAGGAAAAGGACAGGAAAGAGAAAAATAAAAGTAAACCAAAAGGGAGAGCTTGTCCATAAAGAAGTTTAAGCACCAAAGAGTTGAAGCTTTCAAATTGTGGTGGTGGGGAAGACTCCTGAGAGTACTTTGGACTGCAAGTTCAAACTAGCCAATCCTAAAGGAAATCAACCCTGAATATTCACTAGAAGGACTGATGCTGAAGTTCCAATACTTTGGTCACCTGATGAGAAGAGCCGACTTGTTGGAAAAGACCCTGATGCTGGGAAAAATTGAGGGCAGGAGGAGAAGGAGGCGACAGAGGATGAGATGGTTGGATGGCATCATTGACTCAAAGAACATGAGTTTGAGTAAGCTCTGGGAGACAGTGGAGGACAGAGGAGACTGGTGTGCTGCAGTCCATGGGGTTGCAAAGAATTTGACACAACTTGGTGACTTAACAACAACAACAAAAAGGAAATCATCTCAAATCAAGCCTATAATTATAATTCCAAAGTCCATAAAGAAATATAATATCATCAAAAAAGCAAGAGAGCTCCAGAAAAACATCTATTTCTGTTTTATTGACTATGCCAAAGCCTTTGACTGTGTGGATCAAAACAAACTGTGGAAAATTCTGAAAGAGATGGGAATACCAGACCACCTGACCTGCCTCTTGAGAAATCTGTATGCAGGTCAGGAAGCAACAGTTAGAACTGGACATGGAACAACAGACTGGTTCCAAATAGGGAAAGGAGTACATCAAGGCTGTATATTGTCACCCTGCTAATTTAACTTATATGCAGACTCCATCATGAGAAACGCTGGGATGGATGAAGTACAAGCTGGAATCAAGATTGCCCGGAGAAATATCAATAACTTCAGATATGCAGATGACACCACCCTTATGGCAGAAAGTGAAGAACTAAAGAGCCTCTTGATGAAAGTGAAAGAGGAGAGTGAGAAAGTTGGTTTAAAGCTCAACATTCAGAAAACTAAGATCATGGCATCTGGTCCCATCACTTCATGGCAAATAGATGGGGAAACAGTGGAAATAGTGTCAGACTATTTTTGGGGGCTCCAATATCACTGCAGATTGTGATTGCAGCCATGAAATTAAAAGACACTCACTCCTTGGAAGGAAAGTTATGCCAACCTAGACAGCATATGAAAAAGCAGAGACATTACTTTGCCAACAAAGGTCTGTCTAGTCAAGGCCATGGTTTTTCCAGTAGTCATGTATGGATGTGAGAGTTGGACTATAAAGAAAGCTAAGCGCTGAAGAATTCATGGTTTTGAACTGTGGTGTTGGAGAAGACTCCTGAGAGTCCCTTGGACTGCAAGGAGATTAAACCAGTCCATCCTAAAGGAGATCAGTCCTGGGTGTTCATTAGAAGGACTGATGTTGAAGCTGAAACTCCAATACATTGGCCACCTGATGTGAAGAGCTGACTCATTTGAAAAGACCCTGATGCTGGAAAAGATTGAGGGCGGGAGGTGAAGGGGACGACAGAGGATGAGATGGTTGGATGACATCACCGACTCAGTGGACAAGAGTTTGGGTAACTCCGGGAGTTGGTGATGGACAGGGAGGCCTGGTGTGCTGCAGTTTATAGGGTTGCAAAGAGTTGGATATGACTGTGTGACTGAACTGAACTGAATGACAGTAAAATAATTACAACAGGAATTTACTCTGGATAAAATATATTTGATAGGACAGTGCTATGGAATGAACATTTGTTGAACATATGAAAATTCATGTGTTGAAGCCCTACACCCCTCAGTGTCATGGTATTTGCAGGTGGGGCAAGTGGGAGGTAATTGGGTCATGAAGGTAAGGTCCTCATGACAGAACAGACACCCTTATATAAAGGAGAAGGGGCACAAGAGATCTGCTCTCTCTGCCATGTAAGGATACAGTGAGAAGATAGCCAACAAGTCAGAAGATTCTCACTGAGAACTGAATCTGTGAGCACCTTGACCTTGGAATTTACAGCCTCCAGAACTGTGAGAACTGAAGCTTCCCAGTCTGTTGTGTTTTGTAATAGCAGTCCGAACTGAAAAAGACAGCAATCTGACATATATTTTAATATAAGCATGCTACTTGCTGCCTTTAGACATTTTCACTTGGACATCTCACGGGCACTTTAACTGAATTCACATAATTATAAATTCCTCTTTAGATCTGTTTCTTGTCACATCTCCCTGCTTCAGTGAGTAAAACCACATTTAGCCAGCTATGCAAAGGAGAACACTATTACCTTTCAACCATTCCTCAGGCTCAAAAAACTCCCTACCAACAGATAACCTGACTCAACCACTAAGTCCAGGCTAGTCTACCTCCAAAATATCTCCATGTTTGTAGAATTTTTCTACCTGTAACACCTTACTTTTATTTATTTACTTATTTTTAAACTGTTTCTTTTTTATTGAGGTATAGCCGATTAACAAAAAATGTGACAGTTTCAAGTAAACCGCGAAGGGACTTAGCCATGTATATACAGTATCCTTTCTCCCCCAAGCCCCCAACGCCATCCAGGCTGCCGCATAACACTGAGCAGAGTTCCGTGTGCTATACAGCAGGGCCTTGTTGCTTATCCATTTTAAATATAGCAGTGTGTACCACCTTACTTTTAGTTCAAGCCACTAATATTACTTCCCCAGATGACTGCCAAGATCTTCTTTCTCTTTGCCATTTCTCTAGTGTTTCTCCCACATGGAAACAAAACATTGACCCCAGTTAACTCTGGGACAAAGGAAAGAGAGTGGAATTAGGGACTGCTCTTTAAGTATATTTGTGCAATTTTTTATTCTTTAAAAATGTAAATTGAAATAAACATGACGCAATAATAAGATCTGATAAACTTGAGTGGTTGATATACAGGAGTTTGTTATTGCATTCTCCTTTTTTGCTGGGATGTTTGAAACATTTTCCAGTGAAAAAGTGTAAAGCTGAAACAACACGATAACAAAATGAATAAAGTAAAATAAAATAAGATGATTGCTACTATCCGTTTGTAACCCTTTTACTATGGGAATCAATTTGATAATGAATTTCTTAATATTTGGTATAAATATCTTACTTTTTGAACCTAGAAATTACATTTACAAATTAACATTTAATGAGATCGTTCTTTACATGGGCCCAGAGATGCTCATTAGAGGGTAATTATCAATAAGGAACTGGCTAAGGGAATTTTGCTTTGTCTTGCCAGTGAAATATAATGTGTCCATAAAAATGATTGCTCTGGAGACTGAATAATACGTGGAAAGGTACCTATGTTAGGATGTTAAATGAAAACATGTGTGTATGTGTACATAAATCCATCCACATGCACACAACTATAAACATCTACTGGAGAAGGAAATGGCAACCCACTCCAGTGCTCTTGCCTGGAAAATCCCACGGGTGGAGGAGCCTGGCAGGCTACAGTTCACAGGGTCGCAAAGAGTTGGACACTACTGAGCAACTTCAACTTTTTTCGCATAAACATCTGTGATGAGAAACAAGAATATTGAAGGGCAATAAAGCAAAATACCAAAGTGCATATGTGTTAGGGTGCTGAGTATAAAAAAAATTTTTCATTAACGTATTTAACTTAGTTTTATAATATATAAAGTTTTAACCTGACATAAAACTACACCACCGAATGATTCAGTGCTTTGGGCATGCTTCCATCTTTATGTTTAACAGTGAGTGTCCTGTGTAAATGTTAGCATTTCATTCTCTATGTCTGAGAGTACGAAGATGGATATGCTGTCACTCTTCTCTGCCAGAATGAAGACAGCACAGTGCTATTTGAACAGATAGCAGAGGCTGAAATTCAGGTGAGCATGTGGACACTATGATCGCTCTGCTAAGGTATAATAAGCAGAGTGACATTTGCCCAAGTCGGCCGAGGTGCAGCTGAAGGATCAGGCTGTACCAAAATCAAAGGCCCAGTTCACACGTGGTAAGGCTGTTGCATCTCCTCACTAACTGCAGATGTATCTTTATGATTCTCACACCAATCAGCCATTTATATTGTATTTCCCCTGTTCTGAAATATCACACAAGTCATGCAAAGGGTCCAACCCATGCTGAAATAGAAGGAGTGGGTGGATGACATTCTCTCCTTCTCTGAGAAGGCCCTGCTAAGGCAAGACTGGCTGAGTTTCTCTCCATGGTGTCCTGGGACAAATGATTCAAACTTAAAGCTTAAAATCCCAGGATAGAGGAGCCTAGCAGGCTACAGTCCCTGGGGTTGCAAAAGAGTAGCATGCAACTTAGCAACTAAACAACAACAACAATCCTTGCACAGAAAAGAGAACAAAAGGGATGCGAAATTGAAAAAGTATCTGTTAACCACAATGAAGTCTCGATGACTTCATGTTCCTCACAACTACTCCTCAGGGAAATATTTTCTTATTTTCTGCTCAAGTAGCTTTTGCTTCTCAGCGTGTCCAGCGCTCCTGGGCAGTGGGGGCAGGATCCTTGGCGGGAACAGAAGGACTGGCTCTTACGGATGCCCCTGAGGCTGCTGTCAGTGCACATTTGACCTGGACTGATTTCCAGAGGTTTGGGGTTTTCAAAACATCACACATTTTGAAATGAACCTATGACCTGTTATTTCTAAAGGTTGTGTGCTGTGTGCTCACTCGTGTCCGACTCTTTTCGACCCTATGTACTGTAGCCCACCAGGCTCCCCCGTCCCTGGGATTTTCCAGGCAAGAACACTGGAGTGGGTTGCCATTTCCTTCTCCAATGCATGAAAGGGAAAAGTGAAAGTGAAGTTGCTCAGTCATGTCCGACTCTTAGCGACCCCATGGACTGCAGCCCACCAGGCTCCTCCGTCCATGAGATTTTCCAGGAAAGAGTATTGGAGTGGGTTGCCATTGCCTTCTCCAAAAAAGACACGCAGGTTGTCACAAAGCACTAGCTTTGAGCTCCATGACGCCCTTCAGGGTTGGGATAGGGTGGGAGGTGGGAGGGAGGTTCCAGAGGGAGGGGACATATGTGTACCTATGGCTGATTCATGTTGATGTATGGCAGAAACCCACAGAATACTGTAAAGCAATTATCCTCCAATTAAAAATAAATAAATAAGTAAATAAAAAGACATGTAGGGACTTCCCTGGCAGTCCAGTGGCTAAGACTCCAAGCTCCCAATGCAGGGAGCCCGGGTTCCACCCTTGGTCATGGAACTAGATCCCACATGCCGAAACGAAGACTTGGCAAAGCCAAATAAATAAATATAGAAAATAAATAAAAGACTTGTAACTCTTTATGTAAACAAAACCTTTCAAGAGGATATTATATAAAGCTGATTAAAAAAAACAACTGCCTCTTTGTTTATACCATGCCTGACACATTTACTACCCTTACAAGCCCCCGGGCCATCTTTGTAGAACCCTGCAGACCCAGGGGCATGAGTGCAAACTGCCGGCTTGAACTGTCTCCATGGCTTATTCTGAAGCTGACGTGGTTCATAGAGAGAGCATCTGTTCTCACCTGTTCCACATGTTACACTGCACTCTGTCCAGCGGCCATACTGCCAGAAGTACACCAGCTTCTCCACATCATTGTCAAGGCCATCCTTCCGGATTGTGTACTCGTACTTGATACCAGGGTTAGTCACCTGGAATAGAAGCTAAAGGGCAAGAGAGGGGTCATGCCAAACTCTGATGTGACCTTACACTGCAAATCACAGTCACATAAAAATCCTGCCCAATGTCCACCACCTTAAAGTAGTCATGAAGTCATGCAATGGGACAAACGCCATTAAATAAATATGTCTACTTCCACCTGTAAGTCTATGTACGTCTACATCTAATCTGCCCCAATCTATTATTTCTTGACTGAATTCCCATTGGAATTCTGAGAAATCGAATCACATGGGAATTATTCTGAGGGATTAACCAGAGTACCCTTTCCAACACTAGCTGGCAGGTCACTTTGTGTCCTTGCATACCTACTAACTTTGTGGTTATGGGTAATTTCCTTGATCTCTTTGTGCCTTACTTTCCTTATCAACAAGGTAAGGATAATTACAGCATGACTAAGGATTGTTGATGAGGGCTAAATAAATAATTGTAATGTGATTAGATATGGTTGGATCTGTGCCTGGCATATAGTTAGCACTCAGTAAACACTAATTTGGTTGTTGTTGTTATTGCTTTTTGATGCCCTCTTCTAGCTCTTAGGCTGATTTCTTCACAGCATATAATTCTGGGGTTAAAATGGTCGTGGGTTTTAGCCAAAGCATAAAATTGTAATCAGAATTTGGGACCTTCTCCTGCTTTCCCTCTCCTGCAGGCAATCTACTTATCAGGTGTTTGAAACAGATTCATCTCACATTAGAGATGGTGGATTGGTTGCTCCATGGAATTGCGGGTCCCCATATATAAAATTTTTCCCTAGTGGGCTTCTAAAATGTAAGGTCTCCTGGCATTTATGGATCATGGCTGTCAAGCCTTGACGTCCAGCTTCTGTGAATGCTCTGATCTCTGGTTCTGAAATGAGTTTCCTCTAAATTCTGAATATAGTTAGATGTCACTATCTCTTGGGCCATTCGTAATCCCCAATCTGCCTTGCCTCTGCTGGTATAATTATCCCACTCCTTTTCTATAGTTCTTTGCCAGTATGGTAGACAAACCACTTCTGCCTTTGAAGAGCACATCCCATATCTAAATATATTTCTCCTCCAAGGGTTTTAGAAAGTCAGATCTTTTGACTGAGGACAACCACATGAGAACACGTGAAAGAACCATGTCAGTTCATCACCACTGCTGGAAAACTGTTTGAAAACTCATAATAGGTGACATAGATTGGTGCTGTCATTTTCATATCCGAGGAAAAACTCATCCTGAAATAAATAGCCAGCACTGACTATACTGGAAACTAAACTCCATGGACGATCTTAGGGCCCCTGGCATTCCATCATGAGAGTTTCAGCAATTTTAGGCAATAAAGGATTAGTAGCACTTCCCCCCTTGTTCCTTGCTAAAAGGAGGTTTATGGATTCTTAATGAAAGTCTGCTAAGTCACTTCAGTCATGTCCGACTCTTTTCGACCCTGTGGACTATAGCCTGCCAGACCCCTCTCTCTATGGTGGTTCTCGAGGCAAAATCCTGGAGTGGGTTGCCATGCCCTCTTCCAGGGAATCTTCCCAACCCAGGGATCAAATCTGCATCTCTTATGTCTCCTGCATTGGCAGGCAGGTTCTTTACCACTAGAGCCATATCCTCTAGCAAATACTTTGGAAAAGAAAATTAGAAAGATCCTAACTAGTGTAAATGTCAGGAGTTTTCTTCACTTCTGCGTTACCTGGATCCACACTGACTCATTGGTGGGACCCGTGGCCATCAGTTTCTCCAGGTCTCCTTTTCTGTCATATTGAAAGATGGTCCCTGCCAGCTTGTAGTTCCCATTCCACTGGATAATAAATCCTCCATTGAGGTAATATTTTTCAGGGTCTTCACTCCTGATGGCCAGAAAGTTTCCAGCTCCTTCAACCTCCATTACCCGTATGTCCCTGGCTCCTTTTGGAATCAGTCCGATGTCAACATAACCTAAGGAGAAAAGAGAGGCATGCAAGCTTAGCTGAACACAGTCTGCTTCCAACCCATTATCCATGCTCTTTCCAGCATCTCCACCATTTAGTGCCCTCGTCTTCCTGCTGGGTGGTTACTGAGACTGGCAGATGCACTAATCATGGAGAACTTTAAGAAGCTTTGCCATGAGTAGAAATCTCAGGAGCTTTGTGACTCAGTACGTAATCAGTTTTATGAGAGGAGAGGTGAAATAAATGTAGATCAGATTCTGAAGCTTTTGTGGTTGATTCAGCATTAATTTTTCTGTGATTTCCTGTTGATAGTTTAAAATGTTATAGCCCCTAGCCAGCTTCCCATTTGCATTTCTGCTTTTCCATTTGTTGCTGCTATCAGATTAATCTTCCTAAACACTTGCAATGGCCACATCTTTTGCCTCATCCTCATTGCCTGAAAATTAAAGACTGATGAGGAAATAATTTAATCATAGGTTAAATTCATTAAGAGAATTCTGTAGGGAATCTTGGATTGATTACCACTTGACACACTTGAATACAACCTATGATGAGAAACTCAGCTCTGAGCACAGCTTTTTATATTGCTGGACAATTATATTCATTAAAAAGTTTTTTTTTCATATTTTCTTATGTTTTGATGAAATATAAACTTATGTTTTATTCTCATGTGTTCTAATCCAACATTCTCAAAAAACAGAACATCCACTTAAAGACCATGATCAATTCTAGCTACAGTCTTATCCTTGCTTATTGGTTATTATGGTAGGAGACCTAAAGGTGAGAAATGGAATTAAAACATGAAGGGTTTCCTCTCTTTGCCACACTCTAAGCTAAGCCCTTTATGTATTCATCCTATTTATGCTTCTTAAGAACATAAGAAGCATATGTTCATCACCTCATAGCTGTGATAGAAAGGAAAGACTCTGGGGAAGGCATTAGGAAAGGAGTACTGGGCCTGGGAGTCAGACATCAATTCTAGTTTCTGCGCCACCATGAATAAGCTCCATGATGTCCATCAACTTATTCAGCTGCTTTGAATGTCATCTGTAAAAGGAAGGAGCTTGAATGAGATGATGTCTGACATCCTTCCTAGCTCTGATAATCAATTATTTTGCCCATTTCTAGGCTAAATTTTCTTTGTCCCTTTACTTTTTCCGTACAAAACTTGATTTTAAGATCTTGACCATCCTGGTCATTTCTCACTGGATTTATCCTAGGTTTTATTCTGACTAACAAGCAAGCCCTCATCTCTGTCACCTAAAAGTGCCCTGACTGCTTTCTTTCCCTCAGACATTAACACAGCATAGAATCCTGGGTGTTAAAACCCACAACAGGCCAGCAGGAATGATTTACTCAGAAGCTGGGTACAGATCACAACTTCAGCTCTATCTTTCAAACTGGCAGCTGCTATCCAAAGGAACCAAAGTGTAGGGCATGAAGTACTTGATTAAATTCCACTAGGCCCTTACAAACTCACCCGAGACAGTTGATTAAAACTACTAATTTACAACTAGCAGGGCAAAATATTTATCACATGTAATTGAGGGTGATACAATTGTTTAAAAAGCCTTTGGAACACTGCTTCCTACAGCCATAGCAGAGCTTCTCGTAGCAGAGCTCATGCAGAAAAGTCAACTGGCATTAAATATTATGCCAAGTTGTTTAGTCGCTCAGTCACGTCTGACTCTTTTGAGAACCTATGGACTGTAGCCCGCCAGGCTCCTCTGTCCATGGGATTTCTCAGGCAAGAATACTGGAGTGGGTTGCCATTTCCTTCTCCAGGGGATCTTCCAGACCCAGGGATTGAACCCATGTCTCCTGCGTTAGCAGGTGGATTCTTTACCACTGAGCCACCTGGAAAGCCCATTAAATAGTATGATAACCACCATATCCCTTGTCTTAAAACAAACAAAAAACTAAACAAAATAAAAAAGCTGTGAGAAACAGATGAGAAAACAACCCCCAAGAGCTTGCCTTTTATCTTCCACTTAAGAATATTAAAGTTAGAAACATTTATTGTGTGTAGGGGAAGTACATCTAATTTAAAATAAAAGATTTCATTGAATACAATCTCTGCTTCTGAACAGTTTGTAGACAGAAGATGTAAACTGAGGCAGAGTTAGCCACGAGCAAAAGTAATACATATTTACAATATATTTTTGCAAAAGAACACCAAAGAGAAACCCAAAAAATAAAATTCTGATATTTGGAGTTAAAAAGAACCATAACATATCCACAGACTCTTTTACACATGACAAAATAGCCCACAATAGAGAGGAGTATAAAATGAAAAGTAAAAGTTTCCATTTCCCTCCACCCAGAGTCTTAAATCCCAAAGATAATTACACTTAATAGTCTCTTCGATTTTCTTTCGAAACCTTTCTTTATACTTATAAACACACATACACATGCTTTTTTAAACAAGTGATATCATACTATATGGAGATTTTAACTGTTGCTTTTTAAATTTAATGTACCTTACACATCTTTCCACATTTTTGAGCATTTCAACGACTGCCAAAATGACATAAACCCATTTTTTAAACAACACACTGTCAGTGGACATTTAGGTAGAAGGGAATGACCATCTGTCTATCTACAACATGAAGAAATGTCTTCCACGAGAGGAGACAGTCTACGCTACATCACATGTACACCTATGTGTGTATATATATACACACACGTATCTATAACCAGGATTTGTTAAACACCTAAAACAATGTTTTTAATGAAAAAGTGTGATTGGTAGAACAGAGCTGAAAAAAATCCCCTTGAATGTCTCATATTCATGGGTCTTCTTTACAGAAATGAGAATCATTTAAAAAAGTTGTAGAGGTGAAGGGTTATTGAGACATTTATTTTACATCAAGGGAAAGTTTTCAGGGTTGTTAAGAATATCCCTCAAGTAGTAAGAACAATTACTGTATTCATTCAGCAAATCACTTTTCTTTCATTTTCCCCAGTAAACACTATCCTTTCGCACCAGTATTGGGGAAAGTGGAAAGACATAATCTTGACCTCAAAGAAGGAGTCTCTTCTTTGTCCATGGAGACCACCTGGGAAAACCATCCCTGAGTCTAAACATCTTAAGCTAAAAGAATATTCAGGATCTTTGAGGATGGGGCAGAAGACTGGCCTCATTTCTGAAGACATATCATAGGAGCAACAGTGGATTATTGGTGCTAATATGCGTCTTATCCAACTAGCCTAAAAAGGGATTTGCTTACTGGCTTATTTTGTTTCCAGTCTGTCACTTCAAATAAAAATATGTTTATGAAGGGGTCATACTGTTAACCCATGTAATTTATCTACAACTACCAGCTTGCCTTTTTCTTTCTTTTTAAATTTGTTCTGTCAGTTTGTGGCAAGCAAGACGATCCTCACTGCAGGCCAAGATGTCATGGTTTCTGTGAGGAAAGATATTTTTTTCACCTGGGAAAGACAGATCACTCTTCTGAAGCCTGGCTTGACTGCAGTGACACACTAGTGTCTGGTTCAGATTCAAGCCTGCATTTGATCTGCTCACAGATCACAGGGAGGAAGAGCTACATATAATTGTATTCATCAGCTAGATCTTTGAGAATTAAACTGCTCCGGATTTGGAGCTTCAGCCTCAATTATTTCAAAAGAGGGTAGGAAGGGGCCTGGAGTCATGGAACACACCATGAGCACCTATGATCCTCTTGTTATTGGGTTGGTTAAAAAGTTCATCCAGGTTTTTTCATAAGATCTTACAGAAAAATCTGAATGAATTTTTTGGCCAACCCAATAGAAACTGGTGGAAACAGCAGAGGGAAGAGAGGAGGCTTCCTGACTCTGAACACTTCCAGGGTAAAGGCCCACAGTTCTGAGCCCAGGAGGTCTTTCAGCTCGTCTGATGGGAGAACTCCTGTGTGAAGTGTCCATTCTCTCTACTCCTTCCAACTCAAGATTTCCTGGAAAGTGTGACTTAGGACAGTTTTCAAGTAAAGGTGGTATTTTGGTAAATATGGTTTCAAGAAAGCCATGTCCTCTCTCATCATTATCTCCTAACTTCTGCCTCCAATTCTGTCTCTGGGATATTTTCTTACGTGATTCTCATCCCCTTTACATTAACTTCTTTAGTCCAGGCCCTCATCTCCTGGATATGGGTTGATGTTTGAATTCCCAACACTGGGTTCTCCTATTCCAGGCAATTTTGTATGTCACTGGCAAACTAGTCTTTCTGTGACACTGACCTCATGTCATTTCAGCTTCCTAAAATCATATAATGGCCCCGTATGTGCTGTGCTAAGTCACTTCAGTCGTATCTGACTCTTTGCAACTCTATGGACTGTATCCTCTGTCCATGGGATTCTCCAGGCAAGAATACTAGAGCTAGTTGCCATCCCCTCTTCCAGGGGAATCTTCCTGACCCAGGGATCAAACCAGTCTTCTTATGTCTCTTGCATTGGCAGGCAGGTTCTTTACCGCCAGCATCACCCTGGAAGCCCCAGAATGGTCCCTATTCTCTCTTAAATCAATAGGAAATAAATTGAATATTGTGGGACAGCCTAGGAGCAACTTTGAGTCATGAAGCCATATCATTTCTTCTTAAAAGCATCTCAAGTCCTGCTGCCCAGACTTGTGCAGACCCTGCACTCAACACTGAGGCCACAGCCCCGACCTGTGCTGTGAGTGCTCTTAATGGGCTCCGTTCATATTCATGATCACATTAGTTTGTCACAGAGCCTAGAGGCCCCAAGCCAAAGTCCAGAATGTGCTTCACTATTGAATTAAGATGGGAATTTAAGTTATAATTTTTGTCAATTCTGAGCTCTATGTGAATTTAATCTTTTGACCATAAAGATCAGTGGCAGAACCTAGGGAGCTGCAGCCAGAAGTACTAAGCACATAAACACACAAAATCAATACAGGATGGGTCCAGGGGGTCAGGTACACAATTTCAGGCAGCTGCTGCTTTTCCTCCATTCCAGGAATCTCTTCTTCTAAAGATATGGATGCTAGTAGCAAGAGTTTAAGAAGAGGGACGTTCTGTGTGTTTCTTCTGCTCTCTAGACTCGAGACCATTTTTTCAGCATGCTGAATTGTAGAAATGAAAAACTGTATGTAAGGTATATTAGACAGTGGAAACTGAATTAAGTATTGTGTCAAAAGACTTAAAAGTAATTCAACTATGTGCGTCAAATCTACTCAAGAGATATGCAAATGTATTACTTAAAATATAAAATTAAAGATGAACTTTATATGGTAACTGTTCTAGTTCCATAAAAAATTTTAAACAAAAGTTGAGCATATTCTGGTTAGGATTAAATAAAGGAGGTAGGAATCAAGGCTGTTGGTTTGGGTCCTGAGTTAAGTGACACAATTAGTCGTAGGAGAGTTCCAGGGTGCTCAGAGAATGTGGTCCCTTGTTGCCAGCATCAGAACAAAGCAGGTCCATGCGAATAAGCCCAGGATTTGGGTTAGTGGTCAGAGGACTTGGCATTGGTGGGGTCAAGAGAAGCCAATAAAGGCCACAGGAGTCCAGAGGGGTGGTTTTAGGAAGTCAATAGATTAAGTGCAAGAAGTTAAAAAAATGCCAGGAAAGAGCTAGCCAATATTAAAGATCAAGGTAGGTGAGTATTACAGAATCAAGGAGATTAGGCAGCAGGAAATAAATCATGTTGAGGAACTGGACAACAGGGATCAGTGTTCTAGACCAAAGAGAATGGGCTGCAGGAGTTTGCGATGAAGGCCAAGGCTCTGGGTGGCAAGCCCAGGGTGCCCTTGGAAGAAGAGGGCTTAATATTCTCCCAACTTCCTTTTGAAACAGGCTCCTAATTTAAATTCTCCCTAAGAGCAAAATGTCACAGTGGATTCCTGGTGGTTTCATCCCCCAGACAGTGTGAGGAAACAAGCAGTGGGAAGAGTCACCATCTTATTCATTATTCTGTCCCCCATGCTGAGCGCTCAGTAGGTGCTCAGTGAAAGTTTCTCAAGTAATAGAGCAAGTGAGTGAATGAACAAATGGACCAGGGAGTTCCTGTACATAGTACAGTGTACTCTGGGCCTAAGTTCTTCAAACTTAAGACACTTTCCATCACAGTAACCATGTGCTACACCTAGATGGCATTTTTTTCTCTTTCTCCATGAGAAGAAATAGAAGTTATCATGGAGGGTCTACAAGAAGGTAGACCTTTTGTTCCCCAAGCGTGGTACTAATTAAAGGACTAAATGTCACCATCTAGTATGCAGCATCAGATCTACTAAACAGAGTTCCTCTTCCCAGAGAAAGATGGAAACTTAGCTGTTGGGACATTCCAGGGCAGCCATGAATAAAGACACCTTCTCTGAAAAACTCTGCCCAACTTCAACACTTAGATATCAACAAATGATCAGCCTTGGTGCTGGGAATGGGGGAAGACAAAATACACCATGGAGGGTTGGAAGGGGCCTCAAAAATGGCCCAGAGAGATGGCTTCCCTAAGGTCAATGGCAATCTAAACCAGTCTTTTTGCCTCTGAGCATACTTCAACTCCACATCATCCTCTCTGTTTCTTAGAAGCACTCACAAAAAATAAAGAAAAAGGCTTGACTAGTATTTCATGCCTCCATCATCAAGAGCAGCAGCAGCCAGAGAGGAGGAGGTGTCGGATGTGACTGCCACAGGCATCTCTAATGGAGACTTTTTCACCTGTACTTCTACTGGAAAGAATGCAGACAGCCAAAGTAAAGCAGGAAAAAGAGAGAAGAACTCAAGCAGAAGCCACGGATCAGTGTGGCCATGCAAGCTTTCAAGGATTTTTGAATCCTTGTGAGTGACTAAGCACATATTCTCCTTATTTCCTACTCATGGAGATAATTTTGCCACAAGAGCTAGTCTGCACCTGTTGCCCAAGTTCATTGCTTTTCAGGGTTGCCTGATGGTTTACTTTTCTTAGAAGAAAGATAATGGGTTTTCTTTCAAGGTCATGGTTAGTGATAACAAGGCTCTGGGGATCTCATGCACAAGTCCATCTTCAATCAATAACAAAGCCATCTTCAATCAATCACAGCCCCGTGTTGCAGCTACGAACACACACTTGTTCTGGAAATAATTCTCCAGAAGGGATTGTCACAAGCCACAGACTCTTGAGGGCAAATGGGACCCTCCAGAGAATCAACCACTGGACCCCTCACCTCCCCAGAGTAGCCTCAAGCAATGATTGATGAGAGCTGCCTTGTACTGTCTCAACTCCTTCACTCCTGGGCAGGAAAAATTCTGAAGTACAACAACTTCTATACTGGCTCCCATATAATGTAACTGGCTTAATGATATTCCCTTTCCTGGCTGGTTATTTCTGGGGAGGAGCGAAGGGGATGAGCTCTCCAACTCCAAAGATTATTAGTAGCCTGAAGCTGTTAAAGGAAGACATCTCAAAAAAGGTAATCATGGGGAAGGAAGGGTGGGGTGTGGTTACGGAGGGCATGTTAGCTGGGAGAAGCCACCTGGAGAGACTTAAGGCACCTCTGGGAGAGACCCTCTTATGGGGAGGGATTGGGAATAAGAGCAAATTGAAGTAACCCTGCCTTGCTTCTCCTCTGGTCCTAAAGCTACATCCTGATTCTTCTGTCTTTAAACCCACTGCTGGTTTCTCTGCCCTCAGTTATGGAACCTACCCCATGTCTGCATCCTCCTCCACCAGCTTTTCATCCCTTCTCTCCCTCAGGTCTTGGTCCACTGGCCTTCAGCCCTGGCTCCTCTCCCAGGGAATCACACTAAACCTGGTCCTGTGGACAGCCACTCAGCCCTCTTAGATCCCTAGGGCAATGTAATGCTTCCTGCAGTTGCTTAGCAATCAATCCCTTTTCTACAACTGCCAAGGAGCCTTTGTAGCCAAGGCTATATCTATTTTGAATTCTGTGAAAGTTACAATCTGCTTAAAAAGTTACAATCTGCAAAAAAAAAAAAAATAACACTCCATCTTGACCTTCATCCTCAGTCCCCTGCTACTGCAATTATTTATTTATTACCGGATCCTTCTTTCTGCTTAAACATCTTCTTCACAGTCTGGCAGGCTGAGCCATCCCCAAGGCACACACCACAGCGGTCCTCTGTGGCGTTGGAGTCGATCTCATAATCACAGCCGACCATCTGTGGAGAAGAGAGGTTAAGGATGAGCGACATGGGCAGGAGATGCCACACCTGCCCCAGACCTCTGGCTCTTCTGAAAGCCCCCTATGATCCCAGCCCCTACCACACGTCACATTTATCGTATCCCAGCCATCCTGACCTCCTTCCTTCCAGCTGCACAGGAGAAACTGGTTGTTTCTCCCCTGAGCCAGGACTAACCTTGCTCATGTGCCCTGGACCCGATCCTTTCTCAGGGTTCTGTCCATTGGTCTTTCCCAACCATCATCCTTCCCTCTTCACTGGTTCCTTCTCCTCTGCCCACCAATATAGCCAAGTCTTTCCCATCCAATTCCCATTCTGGAAAAGGAGAGTAATTAAACTTGGGGTGTTTGGTGGCATCAGATACCCAAGAATGGTAACACTTGGATGGAAAGTCATGAAACACGCGAGCTTCTGCTGAAGTCCTTTGTTGCTGGCTCTCTACTATGGCTTATATTCCTTACCCACATTTCAATGATAGAAAGAGGGAAAACCACACCATATTCTCTTCGTGGGATTTTTCTTTTCTGTTTGGGAAGAATTGTGCCCAAGTAGTTTTTTTCTCTCTCTCAAAGATAAGTTCCTTTCTTATTTTAAAGCCACCTTGAATCGACTGAAAGGAATAATCATTTAGGTCTTTAAATATACTCTCCCTCCACTAGCTAAACAGAGAATGAATGCCCACAGATAGAAAATAGTGCCATTCCTCAGCTTAACCATCTCTGACTTTCTTTGTTTGAAGATTGTGCCACTTGACCCAATTGGGAAAAACAAAATGCTAAGAGATTTTAAAAAACTCAATCACACTAATCACACTAATCACACTAATCACACTGGAAAGGAAAGAAACAGTCTGGATATGTGCCTTCAGTGGCCATAGGTAAAATGTCAGCCCTTCTCAAGTGATGTATTTACATCAAGCTTGATCATCCTCTAATAAGCTAAACTTTACACATCCTATTCCCAGTGAATATTCTTCACTTCTTCACTGATTTGGAACGAGCCAGGGAAACATACTTTGCAACATAGTAAAGTGTTTTTTAAAATCTCTACCAAGAGGGGATGGATAAAAAATGTGAAGAGGAACTTCCCTGGTGGTCCAGTGATTAAGACTCTGAGTTTCCACTGTAGGGGCCATGGGTTAAATCCTTGGTTGGGGAACTAAGACCCTGCAAGCAGCATGGAGTGCCAAAAAATAGTGGAAAAACATGAAGAAAAAGGAAAGAAGTTCATAAAAACAAACATCTTGAGCGCATCTTTCTCCTCCACCAATATCTGCCTGTATCCCTCGGAGGGCAGGGGCGGGGAAGGAAACATACCCCCGTCAGATGCTGACCCAGGGCACAGTGCGTGGTGCTGGTGGAGACTTCACCCTCTGCTCCTCCAGCAGCTGCGCACAGCACAGTCAACACTGAACTGAGTACAGAACGGAAGGCTTGGAAGATGGAAGCCCTTCCTCCTGGCTACACAGAACCCGTAAGGCGCGCAGGGGAACAAGAACAGACATCCCTCTCTTCCGTGCCCTGTGATCTGGCAACAGGGCTATGATAGATAATACTGTCAGCAGATCTGAGGGGGCTTTGCTGCTGCTACCAATGTAACAATGACTCCAGGAAGGCTCTCCTCCCTGTGACTCTTAGGAGGCCAGACAGCCACCCCACAGGCTATGTTTCTTTACAAAAGGAAATCACTCTAATTTCCTATCATTATTTCTTTTTTTTTTTTAAACAGCTTTCTTGGGGGTGTAGCTGTACATATTTAATTTTATAATTTGATGAGTTTGGACTCATACAAACACCTGTGAAACCATCACCACAATCAAGGCAATAGACATATCCATCAGCTCCAAACGTTTCCTTGTGTCCCTTTTTTTGTGTGTGTGGTAAAAACACTTCACATGAGATCTACCCATTTCGTGAGTTTTTAAGGGAACAGCACAGTGTTGTTAACCACAGGCAGTACGTTGTGTAGCAAAGCTCAAGCCATATTCATCTCGTGTAAGTGAAACTTTATACTCGTTGAACAGCAACTCTCCATTGTTCCCTTAGCAACCACTGTTCTCTTCTCTGCCTCAATGAGGTTGACTATTTCAGATTCTCCTATATGTGGAATCTTGTAGCATTTGTCCTTCTGCGATTGACCTGTTTCACTTAGCATAGGCTCAATCCTAGGCTCGTTCATATTGCCAAAATGACAGAATTTACTTCTTTTTTAAAGTTGAACAATATTCTGTGATATGCATATACCACATTTTCTTTATCCATTCATTTGTTGATGAACATCTGGGTTGTTTCCATCCATATCTTGATGAGTGTGAATAATGTCACTATGAACTTGGGAGTACAGATATCATTTCAAGATCCTGATTTCATTCTTTTGGATATATACCTAGAACTGGAATTGCTAGGTCTTATGGTAAAAATTAAATTTTAATCAAAAATTAAATATTTAAATTTAATTAAAGTCAAACATGTATTTAAGTATTTTAATTTAATCAAAATTAAATATTTAAATTTAATTAAAATTAAATATTATAATTTAATTAAAACCAAATATTTTAATTTAATTAAAAGTAAATTATTTTTAATTTTTTGAGGAACTTCCATATGGTTTTCCATAGTAGCTGCATCACTGTACATTCCCACCAACAGGGCACAGGATTTCAATTTCTCCATATCCACACCAATACTCACTATCTTATGTGTGTTGGTAACAGCCATCCTAACAGCTGTGAGGTGATAGCTCATGAGTTTCACTTGTATTTCTCTATGTTAAATGATGCTGAGCACCTTTTCACATATCTGTTGGCCATTTGCATATCTTCTTTGGAGAAATGTCTATTCAAGTCTTTTGTTCATTTTTAAATCAGGTTATTTATTTTTCTGCTATTGAATTGTAGGAGTTTCTCATGTTTTAGATATTAACTTCTTATTGTATATATAGTATGCAACTTTTTCTTCCATTCTCTAGGTTGCCTCTTTACTCTGATGGCTATTTCTTTTCCTGTGCAGAAGTGTATCACCAATTCTTGACCCTGTCATCTGAACTGAAGAGTATCCTATCTTCAGTATTACATAGAGAAATCAGGTCCCAGTCTTTCACTGGGGATTTTACCCCTATGTAAGTGAATAAGTAATGCATATTCTTACCCATTTCTCATGTTTTCATCATGAGTTAACACTGTTTAACTTAGGAAACTCTCATACAACTGAGGACTGAAATACCAACTGGTGCCTTGACCTAATCCACTGAGAATGTCATTATTTCTTTCTGCAGTCCCTTGGCAAAGGCAGAGACTGGAAGAATGCCTAGTTCCAAGATGAGATTCATTCCCAGCCAATGGAACTTTAGTGTGAAGATAGGGCCACTTATGCTTAACTTAGAACAGGTAAATGACATTGTCCTTTAACAAACGGGACAGCAGCGATAATGCTTTCCTCACATAACCTTGAGGGCCAGGAGCCTGGATCTGGTCTTCTGGAGAGATATTTGGCCCAGAGAAATTGACACCAGGGTGTTCAGCCAGTCACTGAGTTGGCCAAAATAGCCATGAAAGAGAACAAAGAGGAGTCAGAATGATTGTGAGAGCAATGAGAAGGGAAGCTAACTTAGGACAGATAGGAAGTCTGTCAGGTATGGCTGAGGACTCAGCTGGGGTTAAAGACATTGATTTGTAAGGGCACAAATTCACAAAGTTGAATTATTATTTTAAAAAGTGTACAGTAGACTTATTATGAGAGCAAAAATCATTATGGTGGGTTGATCAGAATCAGGGTCCTGGGGTGAGAGGCTGATGGATGGCTAAGAGGAGACCAGAGGATGGTTCATGTAATAGTTCAAGGCATCAAGGCTGTTTGGGAAGGAAATGAAGCCAAAGCTACAGTGACTGGGAGAAAAGGGAAGAGTAAAGGAACTTAAAGTCAGAGAACTGGTTACCAAAAGAAAGGGGTGAGTGAGCTGGAAGGTTGGCATCCTGTCTTAAGATAGCAGGTAAGACTGCAGAGCTGGGACAGTAGGAGGAGGGGTGGGAATATCTGTTCATATATTTAAAAGCTTATTGCATGTCGTACTTGTGATTAAAAATAGATGACATCCAGAAAAGTCATTGTTTAAATTTGTATCTGTGATAAAGAAGCTTAGAAGTTCAGAGGATAGAAAGGCCAGAAATAAACCCATGAATTTATGGTCAGTTAATGTGACAAAGGAGGCAAGAATATGCAATGGGGAAAAGACTCTTCAATAAGTGCTGCTGAGAAAACTGGACAGCTACATGTAAAAGAGTGAAATTAGAACATTTTCTAATATCATATACAAAAATAAACTCAATATGGATCAAAGACCTAAATATAAGACCAGATACTCAAAAACTCCTAGAGGAAAACACAGGCAGAACACTCTTTGACATAAATCACAGCAATATTATTTTGGATCCATCTCCTAGAGTAATGGAAACAAGAGCAAAAATAAACAAATGGGACTGAATTAAACTTAAAAGCTTTTGCACAGCAAAGGAAGCCATAAAGAAAATGAAAAGACAACCTATGGAATGGGAGAAAATATTAGCAAATGAGGCAACTGACAAGGGACTAATTTGCAAAATAAGCAAACAGCTTATACAGCTCAACAGCAAAAAAAAATTAAAAAAAAAAAAATAGAAGACCTAAATAGACATTTCTCAAAGAAGATACACAGATAGCCAATAGGTACATGAAAATATGCTCAATGTCACTAATTAGCCAAATGCAAATCAAAACTACAATGAGGCATCACCTTACACTGGTCAAAATGGCCATCATTGAAAAGTCTACAAATAATAAATGCTGGAGAGGGTGTGGAGAAAAGGTAACCATCCTACATCATTGGTGGGAATGTAAATTGGTGCAGCCACTTTGGAGAACATCATAGAGGTTCCTTAAAAAGCTAAAAATAGAGTTGCCAAATGATCCAATAATCCTATTCTTGGGCATATATCCAGCGAAACTCTAACTCAAAAAGACACATGCACCCCAGTATTCACAGCAACACTGTTTATAGTAGCCAAGGTGTGGAAGCCACCTAAATGTCCATCAATAAATGAATGGATAAAGACAATATGGTGTATATGTACAATGGAATATTACTCAGACCAGGGGGCACTAGTAGTAAAGAACTGGTCTGCAGTGCAGGAGACATAAGAGACACGAGTTCGATCTCTGGGTCAGGAAGATGCACTGGAAAAGGCAATGGCAATCCACTCCAATATTCTTGCCTAGAGAATCCCATAGACAGAGGAGCCTGGCAGGCTACAGTCCAGAGGGTTGCAAAGAGTCAGACACATGAAGCGACATGCATGGGAAGAAGAATGAAATAATGTCATTTGCAGCCGCATGGATGGACCTAAAGATTGTCATACTAAGTGAAGTAAGTTAGAGAAAGACAAGTACCACATGATATCACTTATATGTGGAATCTACAAAAATGACACAAAGTAACTTATTTATGAAACAGAAATAGACTCACAGACACAGAAAACAAACTTAGCTACCAAAAGGGAAATAGGGGAGAGGGATAAATTAGGGATTTGAGATTAACAGATACACACTACTCTATATGAAATAGATGAACAATAAGCTACTGTATAGATGCTGCCTATTGATCACTACCTACTATATAGCACAAGGAACAATATTCAATACCTTGTAATAACCCATAGTGGATAAGAATCTGAAAAAGTATATATATATATATATATATATATATATATATATATATATATATATATATATATATATATAGTCCCTGGTAACTCAGCTGGTAAAGAATCCTCCTACAATACAGGAGACCCCAGTTTGATTCCTGGGTCTGGAAGATTCCCTGGAGAAGGCATAGGCTACTGACTCCAGTATTTTGGGGCTTCCCTGGTGGCTCAGGCAGTATCTACCTGCAATGCGGGAGACCTGGGTTCAATCCCTGGGTTGGGAAGATCCCCTGGAGGAGGGCATGACAACCCACTACAGTATTCTTGCTTGGAGAATCCCCATGAACAGAGGAACCTGGCGGACTACAGCCCATGGGGTCACAAAGAGTTGGACATGACTTAACAACTACGCATAGCATAGCACAGCATACTGAATTACTTTGCTGAATACTTGAAACACTGTAAATCAACTATACTTCAATAAAAAGTAAATTACATAAAAAGAAAGAAAAATAGCAAGTTACCTAGGGAGAGATATTTGTCCAGCCCTGTTCATTGGAAGGACTGATGTTGAAGCTGAAACTCCAATACTTTGGCTACCTCATGTGAAGAGTTGACTCATTGGAAAGACCCTAATGCTGGGTAGGATTGGAGGCGGGAGGAGAAGGGGACGACAGAGGATGAGATGGTTGGATGGCATCACCGACTCAATGGACATGGGTTTGGGTAGACTCTGGGAGTTGGTGATGGACAGAGAGACCTGGCGTGCTGCAGTTCATGGGGTCGCAAAGAGTCGGACACGACTGAGCGACTGAACTGAACTGAACTGAACTGTACTTCATATAAGATTCAACAGCAGAAGAGAGAAGAGCAATGTTTACAAAATTTAGGGGGAAAGACAATGTGATGCCCAAAATTTTGACCTAGTCAAGTGTCCTTCAAGAATAAAAGCAAATTTATACATATTTTTAAACGAGAAAGAACTCTGAGGATGCTGTGTCCATTAATGCTTTCAAAAAATCCAGCAAAAGATGAGTATAAATCCTCCCCCAAAAAGGACAGTAGAGAGTAATTTGACTGCAAATACCACTTTATTTAAAATCTTAGCCTTGTGTAGATACAGAGGGTAAATGAAATAGTAGAAAAAAATTCAATAAATAGGAAAAAAAGAAGCTTAGAAATTCAGTACAGGTTAAAAAAAATTGGGGGAGGAATGCAGAGTTACTTCCCCTAAAAAATTCAGTTCTGATCAACATTCAATAATTCCCTTGACAACAAAATCTGAAAATCTAACATGCCACAATAGTGCCAAGTATCATAATTTCAAAACAACTAAATATATGAGTATAAACAACTATAGTGGGTATTTATATGACCATAAGCAAACATTTTCATATACACAAAGATGAATCAGACACCATATACATTTTTTTCTGATGGTGTAACTTTTTGATGAAAGTGAAAGAGGAGAGTGAAAAAGTTGGCTTAAAGCTCAACATTCAGAAAACTAAGATCATGGCATCTGGTCCCATCACTTCATGGAAAATTGATGGAGAAACAGTGGAAACAGTGTCAGACTTTAATTTTTTGGGCTCCAAAATCACTGCTGATGGTGATTGCAGCCATGAAATTAGAAGACGCTTACTCCTTGGAAGGAAGGTTATGGCCAACCTAGATAGCATATTTAAAAGCAGAGACATTACTTTGCCAACAAAAGTCCGTCTAGTCAAGGCTATGGTTTTTCCAGTGGTCATGTATGGATGTGAGAGTTGGACGGTGAAGAAAGCTGAGTGCCAAAGAATTGATGCTTTTGAACTGTGTTGGAGAAGACTCTTGAGAGTCCCTTGGACTGCAAGGAGATCCAACCAGTCCATCCAAAAGGAGATCAGTCCTGGGTGTTCATTGGAAGGATTGATGTTGAAGCTGAAACTCCAATATTTTGGCCACCTCATGCAAAGAGTTGACTCATTGGAAAGGACCCTGATGCTGGGAGGGATTGGGGGCAGGAGGAGAAGGGGACGACAGAGGATGAGATGGTTGGATGGCATCACCAACTCGATGGACATGGGTTTGGGTAGACTCCGGGAGTTGGTGATGGACAGGGAGGCCTGGTGTGCTGCAATTCATGGGGTTGCAAAAAGTCGGACACGACTGAGTGACTGAACTGAACTGAACTGAACTTTTTCTTTCAACACATGTTCAATTCCCTTTGAAAAAAACTGTAGTAAATGAATAAGAAGACTAACAAAAGCTGAAAATAATTACAATCTGGATCTTTAAAAGATAAATTGCATTTAGGCTATTAAGGTAAATTTGATTTGACATAATTTCTCAGTTTAAAAACTTAGGTCAGTGTGGTATAGACAGAAAGTGAGTAATTAAAGTTTCTAAAAGGCCTTAAGCGGTTTCCAGAAAGAAAAAAGCAAGCTGAGAGAATCTGACTTATTCTATTAAGCTGATTTAAGTGGCTTCAAGAGAGATACCCAACACCCCTTATGTTTCCATTCAAACTACTTGCTTTTTTTCCATCACAAGCTAAAGACAGTCTCTATATAGGCAAAGGTATTTAGGTCTAAAAGATAATTTTAGCATCACATTCATTTCTTGACGACTAAAGTTCTCAGCCCTAACAGCATATGGCAATCATCTGAGGAGTCTTAAAAATACCAATGCCTAGTCTCTACATCCAGGCAATTCTGAATAAATTGGGTGGAGATAGAGCCAGACATCAGTAGGGTTTTTAAAAGCTCTCCAGCTGATTCTAATAGGCAGCCAGGCCTGAGAACTTGTGTATTAAATGGCCATGGGGCTGTTGGGGCCTAAATTAGCCAAACTTTTTCCCACTCTGGGGAACAGACCTAACCTAAAATATATTAATTATTTTTGGCTCTTTGTAGCTACAGTGGTAATTAGTGTGTCAGGAAGAGAATTTTGCCTGAATTCCTTCTAATTTAGAGTCTGATTATGACCTGCTATTAGCTCACTCAGTCCTGGGAATCATATACTGCTTTCCTGTGCCTTGGTCAGGACTGGAATAAGTCCATCAGCAACTGCAGGGTGATAAATTCACATTCCCAGGGTGCTAAACACTGACGGCCAGGATCTTCTCATGGTGATAACTCAGCCCAGTGGAAAAACTGTGACAATTACTTGCAAAAATGAGTAAAGTCTATTAAGTTTTTGGTGTGCCATGAGCTCTGTTAAAGGCTTTACATACAAAACCCTATTTAATCTAAGAAGGTATGTTAATATCTCAATTCTGTGAAAGATAACTGAGTCTTAAAAAGATGTATAGAGTTACACAGCTTGGAAACAGTGGTATTGGGTTCATATTCTAGAGCTTAAGCACTAAGCCATTATGCTTTACTAATAGTTAACTATTTTTATATAGTTTTTCTTCCGTTGATTAAAAACACTTTCTTTTTATTTATTTTTGGTCATGGCACATGGCATGCGGGATCTTAGTTCCCTGACCAGGGATCAAATCCGTGCCCCCAGCTGTGGAAGCACTGAGTTTTAATCATGGAACCATCAGGGAAGTCCCCTAAACACCTCTTTAAACTGAGGTTTATGCCTAAGTACTGGATCTCAAAACTTGTTCCTTAGTTCCTTGCAAAATAGACTGTAAGCAATGGGAGAAATTCCTCAGTGGTTGTACATATAAAGGCATTAAAAAATCAGTTTGGTCACTCGGTCATGTCCGACTCCTTGTGACCCCATGGACTGCAGCACACCAGGCTGCCCTGTCCATCACCAACTCCCAGAGCTTGCTCTAACTCATATTCATTGAGTTGGTGATGCCAAGTCTGATTAAAAATCAGACCCAAATAATTTATATAAAGAGTTTCCTAATGGAGTCAATGTGAAAAGTTAAACTGATATCAGAAGACCTGGTTTATAATTAACTGTCATGCCATCTCTTTTCCTAAGGTGATCATGTTGGTGATCAAGGTGAATTAAATATCAAAATGCTTGGTGAAAAACACTATATGATTATTTATTATTTTTTTCCTCAAATTTACTGTTGGCAAGTAACCAATGAGTAATTCAAAGCCACTGAAATAATTTGAGTTGCCTTTTCCTAATAACTCCTCCAAAGAATTATTCCTCCAAAGAATAATTTGATTCTTATCCAATTTGACTCAGCTCCATGCCTGACATATCACAGAGCACATCAACAGCTCAAGAAATGAAGACAACAGCAGGAGAACATTTGGTTTCTAACTGTGACCTTGATGAACAATGAAAAGTCTTGGCTCACAGACTGTATAAAAATACCAGTCCACATGCAAATACCACAAAAGCAAAAGATTAAAACATCTAACTTTCCAAATTAATTTAAAAAAGTCATGATTTTATAAAGTTGTAGATTAAGGAAACATACCCAATACCTTACACATGCCATTAATACAGACATTTCTGCTGTTGCCGCCTTCAAAGCAAGGGGTACCATCAATGACAGCATCCAGCATTTTCTCGGAAAAGTGGCCATCTATGGGTCGGCAGTAGAGCTCACAAGGACGTGCTGAAGTGAGAAAGAGACAAATCCTTGCAAATTAGTTTCCCAGCTCAGCACTCTTCCCCCAGGATTTGTACACAGGTGTCATCAATCTGGAGAGTTCCATCTTCTACCTTCCTGTGACACATGCTGTAATGGGGACTTCTTTCTTTTAAAGAGGTTTACAACAAATTAAATTGGGAAGACTGCTTTAAAATGCTGCTTTTGTTATAAATGAGGAGACCTTTCAACCCAATGTTGAACTGCACTTATAAAAATAAGGTACTGAGTATCTGGGATTAACCTAGAAAATAAGTAATAGAAACCAGAGATTCAGGATTCCAGACAAGCATGATGCTTGCCTATTGTTTGCAGCAAAGTAAGCAGACCACCACAGGAGATGCTCCCATAGGGTCCAGCTCATTACTAATACAACTGCCACTATCATAAACCACCCCCAACAAATATTCTCCCTTACTCTCTTCAAGTCCATGAAGTCCTTGGACACAGGTTTACAACCACATAGAAACAAAAGATCTGTGTTTTATCCAAAGCAGAAGCCAACCTGCTTATCACAGTGGTCCCTCCCACCATGCTAGGTCCTGCACTGAATCCATTCCAAGGTTCAATTTTCTGTTCCCTTGTGAATGAAGCTGGGTGATCTCCCACATATAACTGTTCTAAAGATTTATTTAATAAAATTCATATCTATTTGTAAGTACTTAGAATAACCAGAAAAGGAGATAACTTTCAAAACATAAATTGCCTTAAAATTTTTAATAGGTAATACATGTACATGCATGCATGCTAAGTCGCTTCAGTCATGTCCAACTCTGATTCTATGTACAGTGCAGTGGATAAGTTGTCTGAGAATACGAACGAAGTTAACATGAGTTGCAGAGATCACTCCACAAAGTGCCAATGACAAAGGACCAGTAGACTCCAGAAACAAGGCATAACCCAGGGTTACTGTAAATCTTCATTCCTGGAAGCATGATTAGCTCTGTCACTGCCTGAACTGGAATAGAAGTGCTTAGAGGAGCCACCTGGGAGCAATTCTGCTCTTTCAGAGATGAGAGCATCCACCCAGTGCTGAGTCCAGGTGTGCTGGGAAGCAACTCAGGAAATAGCAGGCTGTCAAGCGGAAGGATGGAGGCAGGGGAAGCACTTTTAAATGAGGCTTTGATTTGAGCTTTAGAATTTAGATTTCAGATTTTGTATTGATATTGGGACACATTGAGCCCAAAGAGGAAGCAGCCCTGAATTATTGTGGAGCTTTTCTAAAGGAATTACCTGTTCCAGCCTGCTGGGGAGGGCTGGGATTAGAGGTGCCTAAACTGAAAAGTGAAAGTGAAAATCACTCAGTCATGTCTGACTCTTTGTGACCCCATGGAATTCTCCAGGCCAGAATACTGGAGTGGGTAGCCGTTCCCTTCTCCAGGGGATCTTCCCAACCCCGGGATCGAACCCAGGTCTTCCGCATTGCAGGTGGATTCTTTACCAGCTGAGCTACCAGGGAAGCCCAGAGGTGCCTAAGGGTGCAAATTTTAACACTCACTCTCAAGGTTGTAAAAATGGGTCCTTGCAGCCAGTAAAACCCCTATCCAAAGGCATTTTGAATTCCAAAGTGGTGAAGTTCCAACGTTTGCCTTAGTTATATTCCCTTTGGGCTTGTGCTGTTTGACTCACTTCCTGAAGGATAAAACTATTCAGAGATTTTGTGGGTGTTACTTATTTAGTGAGTTAACAGGAATTTTTGCTTGTTAAAATAACAGCCAGTGTATTACCTGAACATTATTTGCCAGATCTTCGTGCTTTGCAGTGGTTATGTTATCTCATTCTAACAATCACAACCACCCTAGGATGTTAGTTCTCTTATTATCTCCATTTAGAAGAGAAAATTTTAGGCCCAGAGAGATTAAGTGTTCCAAGATCTCACAGTATGAGTGACAGAGTAAAAGCAGATGGTTTAGCTTAGCACTCACTCTATTAGCCCTTAACCTACACACACAGAATTATTTTTAACATAAAAGAAATGCTTTAATGAGACCTTTAAAGTAACCACTCTTTTTGCTCTTAGACAATGCATTTATTCACGGATCACTTCTGAGAAACAAACTTGGCAGAATACTCACTGGACTCCATTTAAAAAATCTTTCATGGGTCTTAAATATGGTGAAAATCACTAGCCTCTGGAGCCATGACTTCTACCGAGAGCAGAAACATAAAAATTCATGAAGGTCTAATATTACCTTGAGAAAGTAACTTAATCTTTCTGTGACTCAGTTCCTCATCTGAAAATTGGGGATAATGATACCTACTTTGCAGGGTAAATGTGAAGATTAAGGCAGAGATTGTGTCAAGCACTCAGCGTGGTACCTGGTATACAGTAAGTGTTTGACAAATGATAGCTGCCATGGTTGTTGATTTCACCTCCTTATCATGACCTGATGAACTCTGAAGGTCCTTGCCCCATAAGCTATGCATTTATCATTCCAATCCTCTTTCAGAACAGTCAAAAGACCTGTATTTTGTAACACTGGCTCAAATTCTCTTTCCCACACATATACAAACATATACAAATCTTTCTTGAAATATCCTCTTCTCCTTCAGATTATTCCATGATGCCATTTGTAATCAATTCTGCACTGATTTCATGCTTTGTTTTACTATTTTCTAAACAATTGCTGTCTTGTCAATTTAGTAGAAAGGATTCTACACCCTGTTAGGTCAGTAAGTGGCCCCGTGACTTTCCTTTTCTGTGACTGTGGACCTGGTTCAAAGCTGTTCCACCTCTACAATGCCTGTTGAGGTCTCCACAGCTCTGTGCTTCTAAGACTACAGATTTTTACAGTCCCCTCAACCAGACTGCGATGTCCTCAAGAGCACTGCAGGCATCTGTGCATTGATCAGCTACTACTGCCAAGCATGCTGTGAGAAAGAGGAGCCAGGACACATGCTGGTGAGGGCCGAAAGGCACAGGAGGAGCAGAAATAAGCACTCTGGGAGTCTTAATAACCTGGGAGTCTCTTCTTCACACGATCTTTGGAGTTAGCCTCATAGGGGTTCAAATCCCAGCCCTGATGCTTCCATCCTGCCCAGGGCCTTCTTGGTTTTTGCATGGAAGGGACTATCAGAGGATAACACCCAGAAACCTGGAATAAGGTATCTGGTATACAGCAGTTGTTTTAATGTGATTACCATTAACCTTTCCCAGTGAATACTAGTAGATTATTACACTCAGAAAAGGCTCTTAACCCATGAGTACTTAGTAACAGCCATGGCAGTGATCAACACTGTTAGGGAGAAACTTCTGGACAGAGTGGCAAAAAGATCAACTCCATCCTGAGAGATCATCCACTCAGTTATAAAAATGAGCCTTGCGGGGCTTCCCTGGTGGTCCAGTGGTTAAGACTTCACCAGCCAAGGCAGGGGACACGGGTTTGATCTCTGATCTGGGAAGATCTCCACATCCTGGTCAACCGAGCCCGGGCGCCACAACTCCTGAGGGCTGCACGCCTTAGAGCCTGTGCTCAGCAGCAGGAGAAGTCACTGCAGTGAGAAGCCCACCAATGTAATAAAGAGTAGCACTCCCCTCTTTGCAACTAGAGAAAGCCCACGTAGCAACAAAGACCAAGCACAACCAAAAGTAAATTTTAAAAACTATATATTAAAAAATGAACCTTGAACTTAGTGACAGAGGTCAAGGATGTTCATGGAAGCTGTTTATCCAGGAAGCAACAGACACATCGATTAAGCTGCATTTACATAACGGAAGGCTAATGCAGTCACTAAGGGGAATAAGGTAATAGTGTTCCACTCCATGAGTGAAAAAGTAGCAGAACTGGCAAAATATGAGTCCATTTGTGTGTAAATGGAAATCTGCTATTAACGGCGGTTGCCTCTGAGGAATAAGTGTGCTGGGCTAAGAAGAATTCATTTTTATTTCATTTTATTATATATGCTTGTATTGTTAAATAAGAAGCATATATTTATTTTATAAATACTATCTTGACCCTCAATCAAGACAATGGGGAAGGTCTCATTCTATGAAGAAAGGCCCTCATTTCAAGACTTCCCTTCATCTTGCTTCTGTGGTACTAGATTAGCACATCGTTTATGGTTAGACAGGCTAACTGAAGTACACGGCAAGAGGAAACAGATTTCTATGGAACTTAAGTACAGTGGCCTCTGGAGTCTTAGGGCTTCCCTGGTGGCTTAGTGGTAAAGAATCTGCCTGCAATGCAGGAGCTGCAGGAGATAAGGGTTCGATCCATGGGTCAGAAAGATCCTCTGGAGGAGGAAATGGCAACCACTCCAGTATTCTTGCCTGGGAAATCCCATGGACAGAGGAGCCTGGAGGGCTAGTTCATGGGGACACAAAGAGTTGGACAACTGAGCATGCACTATGGAGTCTAAGAATACCTAGTAAACAATCTGTGCTAAAAGCAAGAGCAAAACACAGACCCACTGCTGTGACTCCCAGAACCTGCACACCTATGACCCACTGGCGTGCCCAAGGCCAGAAGGAACCTGTACTCGAAAGTGGCCATTGTGAATTAAAGGTTCAGGGCTCCGAGGCAGTTCTCAAGGCAGCCCTGGAGTCCTGTTTCCCTGCCCTTTCCTTTGGCCTCTGTCTTTCATGGTGTTCTGAGCAACGTCATCAGGTGGGCCTGTGACACAGGGCCCTGCACAAGGTGGTAAGAGACGCAATGGATGGTCTTAGTTTTCAAAGGTCACCACAACTATCAGAGAGTCTGTACCAGACACCGAACTCACTTCTTCCACAATATCCACAGAGTGTGGATTTTCCCTTTCCAATTGTAGAGGAAAGTGAAGGGGAGGAGGGCTATGAATGGTTTTGAGGTGTCCACAACCATCATCCTTATTATTCCATCATTTTCCCTCCTGAAGCCACAGATTCCTAGTTTGTGAAATGAGAGGCATCTGGCTAGAGGATCTCCTGGGCTGCTCACCACACTGACATTCTCATTTAAACACTGGGTCTTCATTGCTATGAATGAGCTTTCTCTCTTGCGGCAGCTACTCTCTAGTTGCAGTGAGTGGGCTTCTCATTGCGGTGGCTTCTCTTGTGGCACACGGGGCTCAGCGGTTGTGGTGCATGACCAACTGTGGCAACTCTGAAGGTCCTTCCAGCTGTAGAGCTCCCCATGGGGGTGGAAAAGCCCTCAGTTGAGATTGCACTATAGCCCAGGTTCTCTCCCTACCTGACCCCTTTTTCTTCCCTCTTCTTTTGCACCAGTTGAACTTCCTACATGCTAGTATCCATCTCAGAATCTGTTTCCTAGGGAACATAACTGCAACAATCCCTTAAAGATGTTCCTGAAAGATCCTATTTCAGGAGAGGCAGACTGAGGTCTGACCTCATGTCAGATCCTCCACATTAGGAAACCTCACTGGCAGCAAGCATTACTAGGGCTGAGATATTTAGAAGCAACAACTAAAAAATTAGCCTTAATGAGGAGTTATTTGCAAGTGCTGAGAAAAACATCCAAAAAAGGAAGAGAGATTCCAAGAAAGTGATAGCACCAAGATAAGGTCTTGGCCATCCCATAATAGGAGATGCAGGACATAAACATATTTCTGATTAACACAAGCTAATCAAGTCCCTAAGAATCTACATAAATTAGTGTAAGTATCTCAGCTTCTTAATCAAGCAGACTTTATTCTTCAATTCTACCTCCATTATATAAGACACTAAAACCCTGACTAAGTTACTGTCCTCTCTGTGACGAAGTTTCTTCATCTCTGAAGGATGGGGATGAGGGTCAGTGAAAAAACATATAGCCGCAGCTCTTCATCCTGGTGCTTCCATGAATGTGATCAAGGGGAGTTTGGCTGCCTTTTATTTTTCAGCCAGGAGAGCTGGTATATTGGAAAGTAAGTTGATCTAAATTAGTACTTTTCAAACTCTTTAGGCAGAAGAAATCTTTTTCTTTTTTCAAATAAGACCTTGCAAATAAAGCAGATAAAAATCAGAATTTTATGAAGCATAAATTTTGTAAGTTCAAGTATATAATGCTTAAAAATAGTTCAGTGGGATCCAAAGAGACTATTAAGATGAACAGAAAAATTGGAAATCAAGTTTACAGATGGCAGTTACAGACTTATATGGTTGCAGCACCTAATTTTTTTCTATGGGTTTTTTTGTTTGTTTGCACATGCATGAAGTTGCTTCAGTTGTGTCTGACTCTGCAACCCTATGGACCATAGCCCACCAGGCTCCTCTGTCCATGGGTGGTGATTATCCAGGCAAGAATACTGGAGTGGGTTGCCATGCCCTCCCCGAGGGGATCTTCCCAACCCAAGGAAAGAACTCAAGTCTCTTAAGTCTCCTGCATTGGCAGGTGGGTTCTTTACCACTGGTGTCAAGTTTTGTTTGTTTGTTTGCACAGCATTGAAAAATCTTGACTCACACAAACAGCTGTAAATGATATGATAACAGTTTAGAACAACTTGATCTGTAATCTCAGGATATTTCTCAATTGAATTGTGTTGATGGGAGACTTTTATTCTAAGGTCTGTAGAAAACCAAATTAATATGTATATGTTAATCTACTGATGGTTTTCAATATGTTAAAACTCAACATATACTATTTTTTGAATGTAAACATTATCTCTTTCTGCATTTTAAAAAATTAATTTTGCAATTAAATTAATTTTTTAGAAAATGAAATTTAGAATCAAACATTTTTGGAAGCCCTGGAACAGAATTTGAAAACTACAAGTTTTGATGGAGTCTCTATGCTTATTCCAAACGTTTGAATCTATGATGATTCTTCTGCCATTGGCTACTTAGCAAATCTGCCAAAACTCTGCTGTACATTGAGTGTATCCTCTGGTGGCTTCTAAGGGAAGCCTAGGAAGGTGTGAAGTACTCACGTCCTGGCACAGATCAAGTGCTCTGCACAGAGCTGTTGTCCTGAACACCATATTGTTGTCACCAAGGATGCCCATCAACTAGGCAACTAATAGCAACTCTGTAGTACAGAGTTTGATGGGGGACAGAAGTCAGTGTGTTGGTCAAGGTGGTAGCTACTCAGTTTAGAGCTCAAATAATATCACAGGAGCCTATAAGAAAACCACTGAGATGGAGTATGGAGGCTTACAGCCTAGGCAGACAAATTAAGCAGATGACACTCAGTATAATTCCCTCACATGGTATACACAGTCTCAATACCAGCTACAGATGCAAAACCATCACTCCAAAAGTGAATGAAATCGGTGTCTACTTTTATAATTCTCATTTCTTTAATACCTACTGCTATGTTATGCCAAAAGGAGGCACACAATTTGTTGCTGTTCGGTCGCTAAGTCATGTCCAACTCTTTGCGACTCCATGAACTGCAGCACCCCAGACTTCCCTGTCCTTTGCTGTCTCCCTGAGTTTGCTCAAACTCGTGTCCATTGAGTCAGTGAAGTCATCCAACCACCTCACCCTCTGTCATCCCTTTCTCCTCCTGCCCTCAATCTTCCCCAGCATCAGGGTCTTTTCCAATGAGTAGGCTCTTCACATCAGGTGGCCAAAGTATGGGAGCTTCAGCATCAGTCCTTCCAATGAATATTCAGGGTTGATTTCCTTCAGGATTGACTGGTTTGATGTCCTTGCTGTCCAAGGAACTCTCAAGAGTCTTCTCCAGCACCACAGTTCAAAAGTATCAATTCTTCGGTGCTCAGCCTTCTTTATGATCCAACTCTCACATCCATACATGATTACTGGAAAAACCATAGTTTTGACTATACAGACCTTTGTCAGCAAAGTGATGTCTCTGCACACAATCATTACTTATAAATGAATGAAAAGTTAAGCTGAACCAAATCTTTTTATTCTAAATCTAGCTACTTGAGCCGTCAGAGTCCAGCAGACGCAAATCCAACCTTGAATCTGGCAGCTGTGCGGATTCCAAACTAAGCACCTGTCACAACACTGAGGCAGCTATGCCATTTTAGTTCTGCTCATTCAGGGTCTCTAGTACTACTGACACAACTAGTTCCAACAAAGCAGAATTTCCAAAATACAGGTATAGGTAGTACCAACTGGCTATACCTGTCATCACTTTTTTTTTTTTGCACCCACATGAATATATACAAGAGCTTTTCTGTATTCAGGTGCTTAGATCAGGAAGTAAAATTGCACCAAAAACCAAATGACTCCTCTAGAGCATGAATGACACTGAACAATGGGAGACAAGGAGCAGATGTTGCCCATGACAACTAACAGCCATCAGGGTATTTTGGAGACACAAAGCAGGAAAAGCACTTCTTTTCAAGAGCAATTGACTGTATCATTTTTCTAACAGTCCAAATATGTAATTTTCATTCATTGGCCGACATCTGGGAGTCCTCTTGTGTTCTATTATATTGGATTTCAGAAACTTAACAATCACACACAAAAGAAATGTGGTTACTTTTCACTATGTTGTTTCAAATTTCCTTAACTCGGGAACATCTTTTCTTTCATTCTCTACTGGAATAACAACGAAGAGCACAGATCCTTTCTGATGCTATAGTTAACGGTCAATGATTCTTCCTCATTTTCAGACGAGAATGCGTCACTGGTGCTGATTCAGGAGAAACACTGCCAAGGCTGCTGCTCCGTTATCCAACTCCACTATGCCCTCACCCTCTGATGTGCATCCTCTAGATGCTTGACTTACATTTTACCTTTGTGTGGCACTAGTGGTCAAGAACCCGTCTGCCAGTGCAGGAGACATAAGAGACACGGGTTTGATCCCCTGGTGGAGGGCATGGCAACCCACTCCAGTCTTCTTGTCTGGAGAATCCCATGGACCAAGAAACCTGGTAGGCTATAGTCATAGGGTCACAAAGGGTCAAACATGACTGAAGTGACTTAGCATGCATGCATGTTGTCCTATAGACACAAAATGTTGATTTCTGGCCCAGAACTGGCTCTTACTCATTTGCGATCAAGTTTCTCATTCATTTTCTACCATCTTGTCTTGCCTTGTGCTTTTCTCCTCTCACTGGGAATTGCTGACTCTACTTTGAATGCCTTCCCCTTCCTTATTGCAGGAGAAAGATGACATGTGCTTAAGAATTGTCAACTGCTTCCTTGGAAGACTTTTTTGAAATTACTCCATACCCATAATGACCTTCTTTTCTGAGTTTCTGTCAAAATTATATTCAGTTCCACACACTCATCAATAAGTGCTTCCATCAGTGATTAGTTCCTGTGCCCAGACAAGCCCCACATATTGCTTAGTTGTACCTCAGCTGTTTTGAAGTGAGTCATCATGTTTGATAAAATTCTCTTCTAACTCCCACAGAGATTGGCAGGGAGTTGGAATATTCACCTTCAACATTTACTGATTCACTTAACCAGGTCAGTGTCTCTACCTCTTAAAATATAAAACTCTTGATGGTACAAGTCTCTTTTTTTTCTCTGTACTGCATCACAGTACCCTGACAGATAAACGCTTTCTGATAATGGCAGTGGCCCTTGATCTGGAATATTCCATTACAGCTCCTTACCTGGATTAAAAACTGGAAACCAGTGGTAGAATTCATTCCTGTAGGGAACAGTGTCAAATTCACTGCACTGCATCTGCCGAAAAGTGGGTGTATCCGGGCGACAGGGGTGGATGTTGCACAAGCGATAGCGTTTTCTTTCTCCAGTGCAGTACTTCCCTCCAAACTTTGGTCTACACGTGAAACACACAAATTGTTCTTTAATTTCCTTAAAGGCCAGTATTTTATGTTAAAAATGCTCTGTTCCCCACGCCCCCCCCCATCTCCATTTCTGTCTTTCCTCTTTTTCCTGCTGTACACGTTCTTCTCTGGCTAACTTTTACGATTACCTTCATTATTTTAGTTTCATTGAAAAACCTTTAATGGCACCCTGTGACCATAGGATACAGTCCAGCTCTTAAGCATGATGGCATTCAAGGCCATCATGATCCTGGCTTACCTCACTTGAACACATTTTCTTCCCACATTCCTTCTCATTTGCACACTGCTCCCGTGATATCAGCTGACTTGTTTGCTTTTTTCCCCCGCTGTGCTTCTAGATTTCCACTCTTCTCTAAATGTCTACATACTGCCCATCCTTTGAAGACAAATAAATGTTATTTCCATCTCCATCATGAATTCTATCTGAATTCCTGCCAGAAGTAATATTTTCTCCTCTGGATAACATTTCGTTATCCAGCTGGAGGCACTTTCTGCACTTATCACACCCAAAGATAATTCTTTGACCAAGGCAGTTCACATTCATCGACTCCCTGTAGGCAGGACTAAGCATAGTTGAGGGTAGGCTGGTGGTTTCCTATTTGTGATGATAAAATGATACTCTATGACTTGGCAGCTCTCCAATTCATTTCCATCTAAGAGCCTTTTATGAGCCAAGCCCTGCTGGGTTCTCACTAGACAGCTGACCAATATAAATCAAGGATATAGTGTCAGCACAGGCTGGTCAGGCACTGACCTGAATCTGTGACTATATTTTTATTGACTTTCTCAATGAACTTAAGCAAACCAGCTACTGAGATCAGATATGATCACTCTATGGAGTCACCCAAGGAGACTCTATGACAAACTATAGCCTCTAAGATGGGAGTTAGGACCATTTTTTCCCTTAAGCCAGGTTAGGGGATCATTTTTCATTTCCTCAACAGGAATGTCCCTTTTCTGACAACCATGCATTGCTGCCCATCCTCCCAAGAAGGCTAAGGACTGACAGTGGCTGATATACAACACTGACCACAGATCCTGGAGCAAACTGCCTGTATTTCCTGATTACAAAAATGGAAATAGTTTTTCTGATCACATTGAAACAAACTATAAAATAAAGATTTTCTGTAAAAAAAACTCTATAAGAAATTCTTGATTTTGAATTTTTGAAGCCACAGGAACCTGGTGTTTTAACAAAAAGTAAGATTTTAAAACAATTTTGCCCAAATCCCTCAAATGTACACTTACTTATAGGCATGAGAAATGATAAAGATGTCACAGTAACTACCATTTACTGACAAATTTATGTAGTAGTTAGTGTGTTGAGTTATTCATAGATATTAACTTATTAACCTTTAGGAGAAATTACATATATAATTATATATACAGTTTGTATGCATATATATACATGCACATATATATACACATAGTAATATATTTATAATAAAAAGGAGGTAAGATTTAGAACTGAGATACTGATGGAATTGTTTTAATATATATCATTTGCCTTTTAAAATATGTGACTCTTACTGTTCAGCTCAGAGTAATGTAAATTTAGATAAAAGAAGTTTAAAACATTTTCTACTTATAGGAGTCATCATATGTACACTGCTAAAAAATTATACTTAGGAACTAGTATATCAGCAAATAATGAAATTAAGAATGTAATATATATATTTGGAAATCAAGAAAACAGAATGTTTCACATAAAATATCACTATACAAACTTAAAATATCAAAAAATTAAGCAATTTGATTAAAAAATTGAAAGCAACTTGTGAAATAACTTCTATGAAATCCTTAACAGGCTAATATAGAACTCTGAGATTTACAAAATTCTTATCCAAAACATTAAAAATAATCATCCTCAAAATATGTGTCAAGATATACATAATTGGTTACCCAAGAGAAGAAAACTATTTTTATAAAATTATACATTCATTATAATGGAAAGAAAGCTGTGTCTTATCAATACAATTGGGTATGATAATCCTCACTGATAGAATGGGGTTATTTAAAAGGACTTAATTGTATAATCTTCTAGAGACTTTCACACAGGTTGTACTTTAAAAATTTTTTTGCTTATTTCTCCAAATGATGAAATCAGTTTAGTTACCTAAGTTCGAGTCCAGTACCAAGCCAAAATGAGACAAAGCAAGGAAAAAAAAAAAAGCAAAACTTTTTTCTTCATGCTCTATGAGTCTTCCTTCTGGCTCTCTTTGTCTTTGGGAACCTACTTAGTTTCCTTGGAGAGCCTTGGGGTCACTGACATCACCCCATCCACAACTGGTCTCCCAGTGCTCAAGGAAGGAAGAAAAACATCTTTGACGTGACTTACTCAGGGTTGTTGCAGAGCCTCTCTGCACTCTGGGCTCCGGCCCCACAAGTCCTGGAACAGTGGGACCAGGGTGACCAGCGGCCCCAGCCTCCAGGAATGCTCTCTGGTTTTTTGCCCACTGTGATACATTTGCCAGCCATACACCACTGAAAAGGGAAGAGACAGGAGATGCGTATGTCAGAAAGGTTCCATAACAAGCTGACTCAGGAACCCTAGCAGCCTGAACCCAGTTCTTCCTGATCAAGCAGACTTCCTACAGTCACACATCAGATGTAGAACAAAGAGCATCTCATAAAAGAATTTCCCCCGAGAGTCTTGGGTTTTAGAATCAGAGAATTTCAGGAACTAAAGGGAATGTTATGTGCCTAGTTGCAGTGAAAGGAGTATGACTCCAAGTGTGACTAGCAGACTTGCATGCCAGAATGTTAGCTTCCTTTATTAAGAAAATCTTGCTATGGAAAGCATGTCAGCTGGTATGCTTAGTAACATAGCTGTTCAGTAATATAATTGATTCAATTTCTGATGCAAGCTTCTTATCTTGTTGAGAACCATAACAAACATTTTGTAGACTGGCACTGTGATAGCACTCCTCTATAGCCTCTATGGGTATTTAATGTTTGCAACAGATAACTCATCCCCTCTGTAAAAAATCTGCTCATTGCTGAAAAACCCAAGTCGTTACAGAAGTTGAAGCTCTTTCTAATATCAAGAAAAATTTCTGCTCTCCTGTAACTCTTTGCATTATTTCCAGTTCTAGTATTTCAAGTGGCTCAGGAAAAACTCCACTCTCTCCCTCTTCAAGGGACTCCTTCAACAACCATCAGTTTAGGAGGGTGAACATAAAAAAAGGGAAATAAGAAATGCAAGCTGGTTGTTAGAAATGGCCACATTTCACAGAGGATCTGGGTGTTTCATCTGCTTGCCTCCTCTTCCTCATTATTTTTGGTGACTGTGTATTTTGATCAAGTTCTATGATCTCGATGAGTCATGACATACTCAAGCTACATGAAGACACCCACTAAACACATAAATCCTAGGCCCACACAAACCCAAATTGTGCTCTTGAATAGCACGTTATTACCCTGTCTTCAGGTAGTCTGGACATCTAACATCTCTGAGTTCTTGGGTATCTGGTTTCCTGCTTAGTAAGGTGGGTAGGACTTTAAGAAACGCAGTCAGGTCAGATGATGAATAGGCTTCCCAGGAGGCTCAGTGGGTAAAGAACTCACCTGCCACTGCAGGAGATGCAGGTTTGATCCCTGGGTTGGGAAGATCCCCTGGAGGAGGGCAGAGCAACTCACTTCAGTATTCTTGCCTGGAGAATCCCATAGACAGAGGAGCCTGGAGGGCTACAGTCCATGGGGTCGCAAGGAGTCAGACACAACTGAAGCAACTGAACACGTATGCATGCAGATGATGAGCAAGAAGATAACATATGGTCTGAAATCAGCATCTTTGGGAAGAAGAAGCCACTGACTTGTCCTTCCCAATGTTCAATATGAAAGTGAAAGTGTTAGTCGATCAGTTGTGTTCTACGCTTTGCAACCCCATGGACTGTAGCCCATCAGGCTCCTCTGCCCATGGAATCTCCCAGACAAGAATACTGGAGTGGGCTGCCATTCCTTTCTTCAGGGGATCTTCCAGACCCAGGGATCAAACCCAGGTCTCCCGCATTGCAGGCAGATTCTTTACCGTCCGAGCCACCAGGAAAGTCCCCAGTGTTCAAGATAGAGGGGGAGAAAAGGTTAAAGTGAAGGTTGATGATAAGCTCAGCAGATGTTACTGATCACAAACTCCACAAAAGTTCGTCAGGGAAAGGTGGGCCAGATGTTGTGTAATTGGAGTGTGGCTTGGGTCTCAGCCCTCTCTCCCTAATTACCTGTCCCAAGTGAAGGCTCAAGAGGAGTAGTGGAAGTGGAGTCCTTTTCTCTGGCAAGTCTAACTGTATGATGATCTCCATTCACCCAGAAACAGCTCCTCCCCAGGGCCTCCTCCCCAGCTCTGCCCAAGGACTATCCCCACCTGCCTTCCCCAGCCTGGCACCCCACTGACACCTCACCTTCTTCTCACCACACTGAGTCCCATCTGCAGCAGCGTCCAACTTGGAGCGACAAGAGCCCTTCACTGAGCACCACAGTGTCTGGCAAACATTCTGGAAAACAAACATGAGACTGAGCTTTTTTGTACTTTTCAAAACTTGCACAAAAGCATTTCTACAGTGATGGTGTAATCTACACAGGTTCACCCATATACCCACAATAAATGCTATGGTTGTTACTGAATAAATCTGATGGAAAGTGATCACTCAAGAAACCTCAGTTTAAACTTAACCTGAACACTGTCATTATACATAAACAGTTGGCTGTAGGCAATTCTAGGCCATATGGAAATGGGAGACAAAACACATTAGCCAAGAGTTGAATTTCTATATGTGTGGCATAACATTCCATTGTTCAATGGCCCCAGGAAGGGCTAATGGTGACATTTGTCATCAAAGGGAAATCCAGACTGTGATGGAAGGCAATCTGCTTACAAATAGCTGGTTGGTTATAACTTGAGCCTGCTCATTGAAGGAAAGGGAAACTACTTCATTTAGAAAACCTCAGGTTATTTACTTATTACCCCAAAGAGCCAGTATGTTTTAGCTGCCAGGGAGTGAAATGGAGATCCCCTCTCATTTCTCCTCCTGCAGGAGGAACAAGGGAAGGTTGACAAAATTCTTATATATCATCTGAAATGACTCAGGTGCTTCCACCCACCTTTTAGTCTTTCTTTTATCCACCCATCTACTATCATTCCATATATTTAGTGTACTCTATACTCAATATGTTCTTTCATCATAAGACCTCATATTTTTTAACCATTTTAGAAAATTCTTAATTTTTACCTTCCTAAATCTTGCTTCTTCATGATTATCTCTATTCTCTCCTTTTGCAATTTCTACAATTAATCATTATTATTGATGGACCTTCTTATGCTGTCCTTCATATTTCAGATTACTTTCATATTTTTTAGCTCTCACTTTCCTTGTACATAAACGTTGAAAAAGCCTGGATTTCTATCAGGAAATGGTCAGTCTCTCTTCCATCACACAATTCTGAGAAAAACGCAAGTGGGATAGGAAGTAATTTTTTCAATTCTAAATTTCAGTTGATTTTCTCTTTAGCTCTATCAAGTCTGCTGTGTAACTTGTCCACTAAATTTTAAGTCAATCATGATATTTTTCATTTCTAGAGGTTGTAAGTGTTCTTCACAACATCCAACCAATAATTTAAATGGACCCAGAGATGGCAGTGAAAATTCTCTCCAAAAGAAATGTGCCAGCCATCTAAACCATAAAGAATAGCCTGACATGAAGCTTCATAACCAAGAGTTTACAATAGAAGCAGAAATTGACAAAAGGAAATAATACATAATAAGTGAAAATGAGGAGAAATCTCAAATAGGAGAAACAGACACACACAGACTCTGGACATCGAAACTGTCCATTGTAATTTGCAATTATAAGATGTAAAATAAATGTGTCTTATAGTTAAAGAAACATAATATCATACTGAAAGTTTAAACAAGAAATAAGAGGTCATAAAAAAATCGGAGAAAATTTAGAAAAAAAACCAAAAGAGACTGTTATAAATTTAAAAAAAGGTAACATAAATGAGGTTAAAAAGTCAACAAGTTAAATAGAGGATTGGACCTATTTGAAAAGAGCAATCGTGAGTTTGAAGAGAAAAGGAAATTACACAAAATGTGGAGATATTAAGAGATGAAAAATATGAAGGAGAGAGTTCAAGATATGAAAGATGGGGTAAAGTCCAACGTACATGTATTTAGAATTCCAGGTTAGAGAGAGGAGGGTTAAAATAACATTTTAAGAGATAAGCTCAAAGAGTGAGAGCAAGGGTGAATTTTGAAGCCTCCTTTAAGCCATTTTAGAGAATCTGAATTTTGTTGGAGAGGCATAGGAGGCCGTGAAATATTTTAACAACAGAGGAACACAATCAGATTTCCTTCATAAATGTCAGTTTGGCTATGTTTTGGGGAATGGGTCAGAGTCTTAGGAGTCCAACCAGAAGACTCGCTGAAATCATATAAGGACAGATGGATTTTAGAGACCCTTTGGAGGCAGAATTAGCATTGCTTGGTAACCAGTTAGAAGTGAGAGTGAGGGATTTTTACAACAACCTTATCTCCTCTGTGAAGTCTTGTTTGTTCTGTCTGAGCACAGTTACTTCCTCTTAAAAGTTCTTTCTCTATGTTTGTTTTTGTGTTTATCTGACTATTAAAACTTCCCTGTCAGCCTCCCCAACCAGAGCAGGAGCTCCTCAAGGTCAGAGAACTTATCTTATTCAGTTTTGAGGTTTCATCTTTTTCATACTATTCAGGACACAGCATAAAATCTGGCAGGGGTCAACCAGACTCATTCATGTCTCTATATAATTAACACTGATACTTTTGCACTAAAAGGAATGGTTCAGAGAATAGACAAGATCCAGATCACAAAGGGATGCAAGGAGTTGATACTTTATTCTGTGGTCAGTGAGGACCCTAACAGCAGAGTAGAGCCATGGTTAGATTTATGTCTTTTTGAAATAACTTGAGCAATAGTGTGAATTGGGGAGAGGTTAGGTAGAAAGTAATTATAATAGTAAGGAGAGGTAATGAGGTAACAAGAGGTAATAGTTGTTGTTGTTCAGTAGCTCAGTCATTTCCGATGCTTTGCAACCCCATGGACTGCAGCACACCAGGCTTTCCTGTCCTTCACTATCTCCCAGAGCCTGCTCAAACTCATGTCCATCGAGTCAGTGATGCTATCCAACCATCTCATCCTCTGTTGTCCCCTTCTCCTCCTGCCTTCAATCTTTCCCAGCATCAGGGTCTTTTCTAATGAGTCAGCTCTTCTCATCAGGTGGTCAAAGTATTAGAGTTTCAGTTTCAGCATTAGTCCTTCCAATGAATATTCAGGGTTGATTTTCTTTAGGATTGACTGGTTTGATCTCCTTACAGTCCAAGGGACTCACAAGAGTCTTCTCCAAAACCACAATTCCAAAACATCAATTCTTGGGCACTCAGCCTTCTTTATGATTCAACACTCACATCCATACACGACTACTGGAAAAACCATAGCTTTGACTCAATGCACCTTTGTAGGCAAAGTAATATCTCTACTTTTTAATATGCTGTCTATGTTTGTCATAGCTTTTCTTCCAAAGAATAAGCATCTTTTAATTTCATGGCTGTAGTCAGAATCTGCAGTGATTTTGGAGCCCAAGAAAATAAAGTCTCTCACTGTTTCCACTGTTACCCCATGTATTGGCCATGAAGTGATGGGACCATATGCCATCATCTTCATTTTTTAAATGTTGAATTTTAAGCCAGCTTTTTCACTCTCCTCTTATACCTTCATCAAGAGGCTCTTTAGTTCCTCTTCACTTTCTGTCATAAGGCTGGTGTCATATGTATATGTGAGGTTATTGATATTTCTCCTGGCAATCTCGATTCCAGCTTGTGCTTCATCCAGCCTGGCATTTCGCATGATGTACTCTTCATATAAGTTAAATAAGCAGAGTGACAATACACAGCCTTGATGTACTCCTTTGGCAATTTGGAACCAGCTTCTAACTATTGCTTCTTGATCTGCATAGAGGTTTCTCAGGGGGCAGGTGAGAGGAGGCAGGAGTCTGGAATACCCATACCTTTAAGAATTTTCCAGTTTATTGTGATTCACACAGTCAAAGGCTTTAGCATAGTCAATGAAGCAGAAATAGATGCTTTTTCTGGAATTCTCTGCTTTTTCTATGATCCAATGAATGTTGGCAATTTGATCTCCAGATCAAATAGTTCAAAGATAATAGTAAGCAGAGGTAATGAGATTTGGAATCAGGAGAGCAGTAATAAGGATGAAGATGACAGGCCAGAGCCACAGATTCCACCACAGGTTAAATACCAGGGCTTGACTTATCATTTAGATGTTGAAAATAGAGAAGAATGAATAAGGGATAAATCTTATTCCTACCTTGGACTCTGGAGGTGCTCAGCAACCAGACAAGAAATTTAGGAAAGGGAGCTTCAGGGATTAAGTTGGTTGCTACGGAGTCTGCAGGTGTGAATCACTGTGATTCTTGAAAAGCACTATAGCATTTTCTTAACCACCACCCAGTTGTAAAGGATACCAAGGAGGTGGGTCAAAGAATATGAATGACCTCAACTTCAGTCCTTCTACCTTACAGACATCTTTCCATAAATAGAAAGTTTCCATTTCTGGATCTTTGAAAGTGAAAGTCGCTCTTTCGTGTCTGAATCCTTGCGACCCCACAGACTATACAATCCATGTAATTCTCCAGGCCAGAATACTGAAGTGGGTAGCCTTACTCTTCTCCTGGGGATCTTCCTAACCCAGGGATCGAACCCAGGTCTCCTGCATTATAGGCGGATACTTTACCAGCTAAGACACAAGGATTTCCCAATATTTCCCTGGCCCTCCTTTAGCATGTTGGATCTCAAGCCCTGCACATACCCACCAGAGGCACCTAGATACACAACACTTACTTCCACTTCCTGGCAGAAGGTAGCATTTGGGCCATACTGCAGCTGGCATTGGTGGTGAACATCATAGATCACTCCAGGGGCAATGATGTTGGACTTCAAGCCTTTCTTCTGGGGGATGTCATCCAGACAGGACCCCCAGCCTCGGCTGAAAACAAGTGAATAGAAATGAGAGCAGTGGCTTAAAATTTCCTTCTAAATGAAAAATTTAGTCTTTCATTCAAGAGAAACTTCTATTTCTCTAGTGTTCTCTGTCCTTTATGATAGCTTTATTTATACTAGGTCCAAGGTAAGAGTTGTCTAAAAGGAAATGCAAATCACAATCCCACACCATTTGCTCAGATGTGATCTGAGAAATATTTACAAGCAGTGGTAAAGCGAAAAAAAATTATATTACCCCCAATGGGGTATGGTGATGACTTCTGACTTATCCTAGTTGTTCTTGCCAGTCCCCCAGGGACTTAACTCACTCTTGGATCATAAAGAGCCCCTTTCAGATGACAGCAAGCTGAAGGAAGGTTGGGGGAGACAGTGTTCACCTGGCTTAAGCTGGAGGCAGAACCCACCTGGATCTCAGGGTCAGAGAGCAGAAGCAAAGTTCACTTCTACTGTTACCACCCTGACATTGTGACCTATGAGAGGAACTGAGGCTTTTCCAGGTCTTAGGTAGAACTCAAAGTGACTTCCGGTGTACAGAGCTCTGAGTGAGGCTGTGCTGAGATGCGTGGTCACTTACTCCAGGAAGCGAGTGATATAGTCCTTGCTGCACGTGGACCATGTCAGCGGGGCAGGATTGTACTGCAGCTGGCGGGACATGATGTACAGGTGCCTGCCCACGGGCTCACAGTCATTTTCCTTCCCATCATGCTGGATGCCAAAGCTGCAGGGAAGCACGGAGCACAAGGATATAGAAGAGGCAGGCATGAAACAAGAAGAAAACCACAGTTCCTCCAAGGTGAAAATAACCCACAGTGAGCCACCTTTGTATAGAAGGCATTGATTACAAAGTGGGACTTTGAAGTTGGAGGGGGCTAGCTAATTTTCAACTAGAAAGCACAGGAAACATTTTAGGCATGGTTTTGTTTCAAATATACAACCCTGGGAGCCATGTGGCTAATTCAAAAACTTCCGTTTGGCAGAAAGCTAAAAGCTTCCAGTTTGGCTTTGGCTTTCTATGAGACTACAGTCAGGAGGGCAAATCTTGCCTCCAGCTGTCTTCTTTCTCCTGCTGTAGCAACTGCAGCACAAAAGAACACAACCTTCCTTTTGCTTTTTCATCATAATTTACTGGAGAGCATGAAAGGGAAAGCCTATGGGAGACTTTGTCAGAAGCTGCAAGCTTGGACTGGATGGATTTCTTTCCAGTATCATACAAGTCCTTCAACATATAGACATTAGGGAGCACGCATAGTCTAGTGGGCTTCCCAGGTGTCATGAGCAGTGAAGAACCCATTTGCCAATGCAGAAAATGTTAAGAGATGTGGGTTTGATCCTTGGATTGGGAAGATCCCCTGGAGAAGGGAATGGCAACCCACTCCAATATTCTTGCCTGGAGAATTCCTTGGACAGAGGAGACTGGAGGGCTATGGTCCATGGGGTCGCAAAGAGTCAGACATGACTGAGTGACTAACACTTTTACTTTACTTTATCATTGTCTGGCTGGCTTATTTTCCTTTTTTAGATGAGAGTTTGAGGTTTGTCGAAAGTCACAAGCTAGTTCATGACAAAGCTAAGTGTTCTGCAGATCTCTGTGCTGCTAAATCAGTGCTCTTGTCTCATTTGATCGGCTCTCTGACCTCCCACTGCCAGGGGTAATCAGGTGAAGCAGCCTTGAAAGGCTCTAAAATGCTTAACTGATGCCCATGGCAAGGGGGTGCTTGGAAAAGAGGCTGACTGAGAAGTGTCTGTTTATAAGCCAAGACCTCAGGATCACTGCCAAGATGCTTTCTGAGTCCCCACAAGACCTCTCTCTGCTGGAATCTGCTTTTTGGAGATGTTGGCTTAACTTTCCAAATTTGAACAGAGGAAACTATGACCTTTTACTCTGCTAGTGAAATGCAATTCCTCTGACAGGAAAGCTCATATCCAACTTTAATAAAATCTCCTGATCAACATTAGTAACACTTGCAGAAAACAGTCTTTGTGGGATTTAGAAATTTTCTTATATTATTTTTAATGCATTAAGATGTTATCAGCTTACTTACAGACTCTGATCACATTCCACATGACTACAAAATTCACAAAGGAGTCACAGAATTAATCTGCCAAGCTCTTTTATCACCCAACCACAAAGAATTTAATTCAATGAAAGTTTTCTTTTTTTTTTTCCTGAGAAGGCCTTCCCCAGGCTGTTGAAAATCCAGTCCTACCCTGTCATTAAGTATTCCATAAGTTCACCTGTTTAATAATTAGGAAAAATCTTAAACAAACATGTTCCTAAAAATCTCCATTAATAATGGCTTTTCTAGCATCAGCCATTCCAATTTGACAAGCCAGATGTCTGGATCTTATATATTTATGTTAGTCACTCAGTCGTGTCCAACCCTTTGCGATCCCATGGAGTGATTTCCCAGGCAAGAATACTGGAGTGGGTTGCCATTTCCCTCTCCAGGGGATCTTCCTGACCCAGGGATCGAACCCAGGTCTCCTGCATTGCAGGCAGATCTTTTACCACTGAGCCACCAGAGAAGCCTATCCTATATACTGGGTGACTTCAAACCTACCCTCTAAATACATCAGCTCCCCAAAAGCTCATGTTGCTCCATCTGAAGTTTTTAGTTCACTAAAGCATTCCCCTCTAGAGCTCTATCACTCCTCTGTGTGCTCCTACCCAACAAAAGAAAAGCAAAGCTACTAAACAAAGGTTCCTCTGGACATGTCTACTCTCTCTATATGAGGGGAACGCTCGAGTCATATGGGATCAGTGGGTCAGTGAAAGATGAGAGATAGGAAAAATACATGAGGTCAGAGGGATGAAAGGTGTTTCCAAGAAGCTACTTCCCAGCAAGTGGGATGAATTTCAAAAGCAGTTTGGAGTAAGAGCCTACTACAGGCTGAAACAACTCACTGGCTGCTGAATTAGCCTGCTTTACTACATCTTGGTTTTACAATTCCTGCTAGATGGGTTTATGAAAATTGCAGACATGAAATAGCAAGCTAAGTCACTGCCTGAGTGTTAGGGTATCACTTGGTCAGACATTTCTTGCCTTTTACTATTCGTTTTATGGTGGAGTAGAACCAGCAGAGAACAAGAACCATGAAAGTATGAATGTGAGCTTTTCTAACTCACTCAGGAAATATCAATTTGGCATATGCAACAAGGAAAGCTCTATAAGTGAAATAAATGGAATATCCCAATCCAGAAGAATGGGAAAAACTGAATGGATGTTGCATTGCAAGTGTTCATCTCTATCATGATATTTTCATTACTTCAAGGGAAAGGATGCTAGGTCTCAGAGAGGTTTTTAAATTTCCTTCTGGAATTCCATCTTCATTTTGGTAATTCATGTATTAAGGGATGAGAGCTTAGGTATGGATGATAGATATAATCTAGGCTTCTCATAAATGGAACTTAATAATTTTTTTTTCTCAAAATAAAAATGCAAGTATCTAGGCCAAAGCACAAGTTAGTTAACTTCACTTTCTATTTTAAATCCTACGCAATCAGTGATGAAATAAACAAGTTTTCAAGAACGATGGAGTATCTTTTTTATTAAACTATAATGACTATCTGAGGATAATGGCTTATTATATTTTTCTTCTTCTGGCACCAGGCTGTTTCATTGATATGCCCAGTGTTTCTCAGTTTGGTTCACAGCTAGTTAGAACTTTATATCTAAAAAGAGAACTGAATATTTTAGAAGCATCAAGTGCTATGAACAAACTTCTCAGGGTACCCCTAATGTCTTCTCTTCTTCAGTTTTGTGTCTTACAGAAGTATTTTTTCTATCACTCAAATTCAAACTTATATGTCTTTCTTCAACTTTGTCTTTCTTTCCTCTTCTTTTTCGTTTTCAGTCACGCCACTCGGCTTGCAGAATCTTAGTTCTCTGATTAGGGATCGAACCTGAGCCCCCAACAGTGGAAGCACAGAGTCCTAACCACTGAACCACCAGGGAATTCCCCAATTTTGTCTTTCCTATCAATGACCCTAAACTTTTTTGCCATTTAAAAGATAGTGTTTTATTTAGGTCGACTGTACATGGCCCAATGCCCTCTTTTAAAATTTAAAATTTTAATTCATTACATTTATATATTAAATTTATATTATTATATTATTATAGATTCAGATGCAAGTTGTAATAAATAATACAAAGAGGTTCCACATACCCTTTACCCACTTTACCCTCAGGGTAACATCTTGCAAAACTATAATACGATATCACAGCTAGGATGCTGATGTTGATATAGTCAAGACACAGAACATTTTCACCTGGTGGAATTCCTCATGTTGCACTTTGTAGCCAGACCTACTTTCCATCCCTCCCTCATCCCCTTCTTAAGCTCTGGCAGCCAGTAATATGTTCTCCATTTAGATAATTTTATTATTTCAATAATATTATGTAAATGGAATCTTTGGGGACTAGTTTTCTTCACTGAGCATAATTGTTCAAAGATTCATCAAGGTCATTGCATGTATCAATAATTGGTCCTTTTTCTTGCTGAGTAGTATTCCATGATATGCATCCATCACAGTTTATTTAACCATTCACCACATTGAGTTGCAAAATCCCCTGGGTTGCTTCCAGTTTGGGGCTATTAAGATTAAGCTTCTATAAACTTTCATGTGTAGGTTTTTTTTAAATATGAACATACGTCTTCATTTCTTTTTGATAAATGCCCGGAGTACGATAGCTGGATCATAAGTGGTATCAGTTTATTTTTTAAAAACTGCCAAAATGAATTGAAGATAAAGGATCCATTCTTTGGACACAAGTGAGCACTTGAGAATGTCTTTTATCAAGCAAGTCTTCTCCACTTTTCTTCAACGTGGGCGTACCATTGCTGAGAATGTCTTGAGCAATCATTTCTCAGTTTGATCCAGTTATATTGCTTGACACTGCTTGACTAGAGATGCTGCTGACACCAGTGACTTTATTCGAGGCCACAAGGGACAGTCCTTCCATGTACCAGGACTGAGGGTGCCTATACATTTGCACAAAAGAATAATTTTCATTTTGCCAAGTTATTATCAACGTGCCAACAACTATGGCCTGGTCTTTTCAGTATTTTGTCCTTAATCTTATTTAATTAAAAGCAAGTCACTTAACCTCTCTGTATTTGAATTTTTGATAATTAAGGATATTACACTATCGTACATTTATCTCCCAGGGCTTTTTGGTAAGGATCAAGAAATCACAGTACCTAATCAAATCTATTCATTTCAGATATAAGAAAATAAACACAAAGAAGTGAAGGGAATTCTCTAAGGTCCTAATATTGGCTGATGGAAAAGCCAGAATAACCACTCACATGTCCCAATTCCCAAGCCAATACTCTGGTTTAGTACTTTAGGTAAAAGTATTTTGAAAAGTTCCAATATTATATGAGAAAAATGCTGAGAAAGCCCAGGCCAGAGAGGCCAGGCCTTGAATAATCTAGTCAACAGTTCAGTTCAGTTCAGTTGCTCAGTCGTGTCTGACTCTTTGCGACCCCATGAACCACAGCACACCAGGCCTCCCTGTCTATCACCAACTACTGGAGTCTACCCAAATTCATGTCCATTGAGTTGGTGATGCCATCCAACCATCTCATCCTCTGTCGTCCCCATAGTATTGGAGTTTCAGCTTCAACATCAGTCCTTCCAAAACACACCCAGGACTGATCTCCTTTAGGATGGACTGGTTGGATCTCCTTGCAGTCCAAGGGACTTTCAAGAGTCTTCTCCAACACCACAGTTCAAAAGCATCAATTCTTCAGCTCTCAGCTTTCTTTATAGTCCAACTCTCACATCCATACATGACTACTGGAAATACCATAGCCTTGACTAGATGGACCTTTGTTGAAAACAGGGCTCTTCCTAATCCCACCTCTTTTTCTGCCTGGACATTCGGAGTATGCCCAGTGTTCTGCTTTCTTTCAGGCTGGTGGCCTCATAACAGGTAGGGGTGCAGTTGATCCATTTATATGACTCCCCACTCTAAGCTTCCACCTAGTATGATGTTCTCTCACTACTGGTTAATAAATACATCAATATATTAAGTTACAAATAAGCTAAGATCTTTCCTCCTGAGAACCTCTGATACCCAGAGAATCCAGAATTTTCAACATTCCTTTACCAAAAATTTCTGAAACCTGCCTTCAATCAATTGATCTAATAAAATTTACACATTTTTGTGACAACTTGGATTTCCTGTTAACGGGTGTTTGTTTGACAGTCTTTTCAAGTTTAAAGCAGTTTTCCATTTTTTCTTTGTTTCAGTGTCCTCCTTTAATACACACAAGTACAATGGGGCAAACAATATTATCTACTTCATATTGTTGTTGAGAGAAGTCAATGACACAGTGTGAAATGTCTGGCACAAAGGGAGGGCAAATAATGTTAAGGTTTGTGACTTTTTTAGTGATATTAATAACATCACTATATATTTCATAAGAACTAAATAGGAATTACTACTGAATTAATCAATTAAATTAAAGCTTATCTCCTTGTTTCTGCTCACCTTGTTCTAACTCAGTGACTTGCAGTGGTCTCTATGATTCTGTGATGTTGATGGTACAAGTGGTCGGGGCACGAAGACAGTGGAATCTTGAACTTGTGTCTTTCCCCAGTCCTCCTCCCCACCCACTTTAGAGATGAGAAAGCAGAGATTTAGGGTGTGATTCTCAAGCCACAATGCAATCTGATTCTCCTGACACCCTGATACTGATGCATGATCAGGAGGAGGAGATCTCAGTTTCCTTGGCCCTTTACCTGTGTCCGAGTTCATGGGCAACTGTGAAAGCCAAGGGGAGTCCAGAGTCTTCATTGATGTTACAACTCCGGTGCGGCTGGCACATTCCTGACAGGTGGGACAGCCCCAGAGTCTCACAGCGGTGATTGACACCCGCACAGAGGTCTTTTCTGAAAGCAGAGAACAGGGATGTGGAGGTGCCCCAAGAAACATCTAGGAAAAAAACCCATCTGGCCATGAATTCACATTCAATATGGTCTTTAAAGCATGATTAAAATTGTTTTTTAAAGTCCATATAAATTTTAGGGAGTGATTTTGAATTCACTGGGATTATTCTGATTTTACCACTTCATTATTGATTCTCATTCACACCCAAAGAAATATATGAAAATACAGCAAATGTTTTAATTTGAGTCGCTTTTATTCTTAATCTCAGGAAGCCAAATTATATTATTTGACACACAAGAGAAGGATTTGATTGAAAATTGGAATTAATTGAACTTTTAAACAGGGAAAGGACAACCAACAGTGGTTGAGGTTTTTCAAACATGAAATGCCTTTTTGGCCTTTCTGAGGTATCATGTTCAAAAGGTATCTGAGAACTTTTATTCATTCATGAAAAAGGCAATTGGTCCATCAATCCATCTAGAGATCAAATTCATGGTCTCTCCGGTCCCACCACCCTAACAACACTGCATATGGGAGGGGATGGTCACACAAAGAAAGACTGCTAGGATCTCACAGGATACGAGGAAGTTAGGCCCCTTAAAAAACTGTCCATTGAGGGACTATTAAGTATCCAGCAATAAAGAGGATAAAAAGGAGTGACAAAAGGATTGTAAAATATGGGACATACAGATAAGGAGCATAAGCTCCCAATAAGGGATCAGCTTCACCTCCAACAAGCACTGGAGATAGTATAAGAAAAAGCATGCCTTGACATGAATCCACCCGCCCTATCTCACAAGGTGTGTTCACACCAAATCCACCTTGTACTGAGAGTTCCTCTGTAGCGAACTCTGTTGAAGTGGATCTCAGCCTAGTCATCCAGAGACCAGTTCAGGCCCCTCCTTAACTCCCTTCCTGAGCCTACCTGTTCCTTCAGAGCAGAGATTCTCCACAGGGGTTGGTTTTGTTCCCCGAACCCTCCTCAGGAACTTCCAGCAGTGTCTGGAGACAGTTACAGCTGTCACAACTTAGAGGAGGGTGCCACTGACATCTCATGGATGGAGGCCAGGGATTCTGTTAAATACACTCCAGTGCACAGGACAGATCCTCACAGCAAAGAATTAGCCAACCCAAAATGTCAATGGTGTTACTACTAAGAAATCCTGCTTCTGAACTTGAAATTCCCTCTACTATCTAGGAGTTGGTTGAGGTTCATCAAAACTTGAAACCAGAACTCTGTTGTAAAGAAGAAAAATGATCATAATAAGAAGAAAAGGAGAACAGATCCTTTGTATTCTTACTGGGTGATAGTATGGCTACTGGGGTCAAACTAACTGGATTTAAGTCCCTGCTAGTACTCTTGCCTGGAAAATCCCATGGACGGAGGAGCCTGGTAGGCTACAGTCCATGGGGTCACTAAGAGTCGGACACGACTAAGCGACTTCACTTTCACTTTTCACTTTCATGCACTGGAGAAGGAAATGGCAACCCACTCCAGTATTCTTGCCTGGAGAATCCTAGGGACGGCGGAGCCTGATGGGCTGCCGTCTATAGGGTCGCACAGAGTTGGACACGACTGAAGCGACTTAGCAGCAGCAGCAGCATACCTGTTAAAAGCAGTGAGATTTGGGGCACTTGACATAATTTATAAGACTCAGTTTCTCGATCTGTAAAATAGGAATGATTGATAGTAATGAACTATCAGGGTTGTTGTGGGGATTAAATGGAATGATAATTGTTCTAACAGATGTAGCACTGAACCTGGCCCATGTCAAATATCCCTCAAAAGCCAGCTATCATTAACTCACTCATTTATTCATGTGAAAATGAGAGGTGAAACTATTCTGCTTTCAGAGAAAGAAAAGAGATGCAGCTGAGACACAGCTGCCCGCTGGCCAATGCTGGTTCCATGATCCAGGGTTCTTTCCTAGAGCCAGGTCTTGCCTAGACTGAAGTCTTCTCTGGGCCACTTGCCTGGGTCCTCATGTTCCCTGGCTGCTTGCTGGCTCCCCAGTGCCTCTGGGCTTAGATTCTACACCCACACCAACCTATTCCCTATGCAAGTTCCAATCAACACAGGTGTCACAAGTCCTGATGAACCTAATGTAATAGGTTTATGCCACAGATTTATTTTGGAACATATTTGCAATCAGCCAAAGTTTTGATACTATCATTCAAAAGAGTGATTCTGGGATTGAAGTTTCAGGTTAGGGTAAGACAGATATTTGGATAGGGTAGGAGCTAATTATCATCCCTTGTAGATATCCAATGTCAGAGGGACATTGGATAATCCTGTCAAAGGGACAGAGGACAAGCCAAGATGTTCAGGAGCAGTCCATCCTCCCCAGGGACAACAAACAGATACCCAGGGCCATCCGGATCATAATGTTGGAGGGCCAGGCTGAAGGGCCTCTTCCACTCTACATCCCTGGATTCAGGATGTCTCTGAGTGTGTATAGGAGTACCCAGTGAAAACTTACCTCTCCTCCCTCATTAACAGCTTCATCTGTCTAGATTAAAATAGTATCTGTTATACAGTAGGTGCTCAAAAAAAATCTATTGGATCAATGAGAACACATAGCCTTCCAAGAGCCTGGGTCGATCAGGTAAATTCACTAGGTTTTCACAGCTATGAGTCCTAGAAGTCCTGATGGTTCTTATCAGCACATAGGGTCTCTCTGTAGTCAGAACAAATAGTGTCTTCATGAGGGTAAAGGAGACAAAGATGCAAGTAAATCACTCTGCCTATTCGGGGAAGGCTCTTTTTCCCATATTCTGTCTTCAACATCAGTCAGAGATGGAAGACTGATTTCTGTAAAGAGAGTTGCAGGTTTCAAAACTGGAGGAAATATTTAAAAAATAAAATTAAAGGATAAGAAATTTCCCAGTGACGAGTTATAGGAGGCTTTAACGAGGATCTGCAAACAAGTTTACTGATTGTTTACAGAGCTGCACCGAGAAGCCAGTTTTAATGATGAAATCATCTCTGGGATAGGAACAAGCAGATGCAGTTGATTAACACAGAGAGCTGTGCACATTTAGCAAGTTTGCTAACTGCTCCCTTACTGGGATGGGAGTCAGGAGGTATCTAGTTCACAGAAGCTGCCTTTTAGATTACCAAGAACAACAGAGAGTAGAAGAATCTCATGAGTTTGAATACCTGGCAACCCTTTCACTTGCCAATCCCCCCGCCCGTCTTACCATCCCTGGCTCTGGGGTACCTGGTGAGAAGGACGGCCACATCATGATGGGCAGGGTTGAGGTCACTCTTGGGATTGATGCTCTTCTGCCACTTGCAGAAGCTGGACAGTGTCTTCTCTGCATGGTGAACTATTTTCAATCCTTGCTGGAGAAAGAAGAGGGAGAGATTGGCATGGGTTTGATTTCTGCGGTCAGGGCCCATTACATTAGGCCCCAAAAGCAGCCAAGTGAGATGAGCTGTGGGTAGGTGCTCCCAAGACATTTGGCAAGAATATGGGGAGGCCAAAGTACTCCTCTGGGCCACTCTCCTGCTCTAAACACTATCGTTTCCAGGACTTCCACTAAAAGAACATAAAGATAAGAACTGTAGGACAGAAATGGTCACTGGGACAAGTAGACCTTGAAGGAAAACTAAAAATATGTTAGCAAAGACCAAGATCTATTTGATGTTCTATTTCTAGTAGTTCTCTGTTTCCTAAGCCAATATGACGCCAAAGAGATATTTTTATTTCTAATGCAAAATGAATAGATTTTCAACAAAAAGCTCCTTCTTTTCATGAGGTATCCTGCAAGGATGAATGGAACATTTCCTTGTCCGTGGTCTCCATCTTGGTTTGACATCCATGAATGAAGGTCAGAAGGTGACATAATCTCTCCAGGCTTTTAACCACTTAGGATTATTGACTGTCTGACAACAATTAGGATGCTGGAATAGATGGCCCAGCCCACAACGTCAAGGGCTCCTGAGTCATATCTAGCTGGCCCACAGTTACTATTGAAGATGGGAGGAGAGGGCTGGTTCCAAATTAACTGAATGAACACTTGTCAAATGAAGAAGAAAAAAGATAATCAGCCCTAGAGGGACTCCAGTTTAATTTGAATTTTTAAAGGAGAAATTCCTTTCCCCCACCTCATTTCTATGGAGTCTCTATATAGCCATCTCTTGTACAGGGTGGAATCTACAGGGAGAATGATGACCTACATTGGCCTACCTTAATCTGAGTCTATTACTCTGGGCTCAGCCCAAGAACTTCAGGGTTGTCTCTACATCAAACTATGAGCTTTTTTCTCTATATTCTGTGTTTTGATGAGACTCACATTCAAATTCAACAAGGCCTGAGAGACTCTGGTTGCCTGTTAGAAGCACTCCAAGATACCCCCTATCCATACTGATTGACTATCAGAAGTCACCTTCCCCTCATGAGAACACAGAAAGGTGGCTCACTGCTCATGCAAGCTCACTGAACTCCTGGAGGAAAGAAGCTAAAGAGGAGAAACAGACTTCATGATTTAATAATCCTCATCATTAGCATCTATTAAAGGAGCTATGGTGAAGGAGGAGAGGTTCTGGGGGACTAGCTGGGCACAGGGGAGTCAAACTGAAGGTAGAGCAGGAACCCTACTGGAAGAAACCTACCATAGCTACCATAAAGAACTGGCCTGGTGGCATGAACTACAAATGGAAAGGAGGAAAAGAGGAAGTGAGGGTGGAGGGAAGAAGGAAGGGAAAGGAAGGAAGGAAACATTTATTGATCTTTATTTATATGCCAGATAGTTGTAGATAAATTCTCTTTTTAATTTAATTGCACTCTCTTAGTATTATTTATAGGCTTCCCTGGTAGCTCAGCTGGTAAAGAATCCTCCTGCAATGCAGGAGACCCCGGTTTGATTCCTGGGTCAGGAAGATTCACTGGAGGAGGGATAGACTACCCACTCCAGTATTCTTGGGCTTCCCTGGTGGCTCTTCACTGGCGGCAGCATTATTTATAAAGAAAGTATTGCTATTTTCATTTTATAATAAGAGAAAATTAAACCTCAGAGAAGTAAAGAACTGGCAGAAGGTCACTCAGGTCAGTTACTGAATCAAAGACTATGTGGATGAGGCTTCTAGATGGAGTTGTGGTTCTGTTAACAACTGGTGACCAGCCTCATAAGAATGGTGCCTCACTTCCTCTCCTTCAGACAGGAAGGCAAGCTATAAAACAAACCATCAACTATCACCAGATTGCTTTGAGGTTTGTTTTAAACTCTACATTTGCTTGTTTGTTTGGGGGAGAGGAAGGATGTGAAAGACATACTCATTACTTAAAAAATAATGCCATTTTGCATTATTCCAAAGAAAATGAAACTGGCATAAATCTAACAAAGTATGTACAGGATCTGTATCCAGAATATTACAAACTTCTGAGGGATGGCATGCTACTGCTACTGCTAAGTCACCTCAGCTGTGTCCGACTCTGTGCGACCCCATAGACGGCAGCCCAGCAGGCTCCCCTGTCCCTGGGATTCTCCAGGCAAGAACACTGGAGTGGGTTGCCATTTCCTTCTCCAATGCAAGAAGTGAAAAGTGAAAGTGAAGTCGCTCAGTCATGTCCGACTGTTAGTGACCTCGTGGACTGCAGCCTACCAGGCTCCTCCATCCATGGGATTTTCCAGGCAAAAGTACTGGAGTGGGGTGCCAATTACAAACTTCTGAGGGATGGCATGAACCTTGATCTAAACTTCACACCTCGTGCAAAAATTTTCTCAAGGTGGACCACAGACTGATAACATAAAATTAAAAAAAAAATTATAAAACTTAAAAAAGAAATCAGGGGAAAATCTTGGGTTCCCAGGACTAGGCAAAAAAATTTAGAGACTGGACACTGATAAGATAATCCAGAAAAGGAAAAATTGAAAAACTGAATCTTATCAAAATGAAAAACTTTTGTTCTGGAAGAAACCTTATGAAGAGAATGAACCGAAGAGCTCCAGAGTGAGAGAAAGTATGTAAGCCAGACAGCTGTCAAGGTCTTGTCTCTAGAAAATCTAAAGATCTCTCAAATCTCAACAATGAAAGAACAACTAGAAAACAGGCAAAAGGCATGAAGAGAAATGTCACTGAAGGGGATATACAGATGGCAATTAAGCACAATAAAAAGATGTTCAACCTTATTAACCATCAGAGAATTGCAAGTGAAAACCACAATAAGATGTTGTTGTTTAGTCATTCAGTTGTGTCTGATTCTTCACAATCCCATGAACTATAGCCCACCAGGCTCCTCCGTCCATGGAATTTTCCTGGCAAGAATACTGGGGTCGATTGCCAGTTCCTCCTTCAGGAGATCTTCCTGATGAGTATGTCTTTTCCTGACAAGAATACTGGGGTCGATTGCCAGTTCCTCCTTCAGGGGATCTTCCTGACCCAGGGATTGAATCTGCATCTCCTGCATAGGTAAGTGGATTCTTTAGCCACCAGGGAAGCCCCTTTCACCCCATTAGTTTTCTTCCAAATTCTCTGTTCTTCTACTTCAAGAAGCATCATAATTTTCTGAATTAATCAAAGCTTTCTGAAAACTTCTGCTTTCAATTTGCTTTAGCAGCAAAATACCTCTATTGTAAAACTATCAAAAAAAAAAAAGGCTCTTCTTAAAGAAAAAAAGAAAGAAAGCTTAAGTTTTGAGTATCTTTTAAAAATGAGTATGGGTGTAATCATAACATGGTAGTTTTTAGTGATCAACCTACCTTCTTTTACATAATAGAAACATGCCTTTTGAATTTTCACCATAGACAAAAGAAACAAAAGAAATTGTGGAGGATTTTGAAAATGAAAAAAAAAAAAACCTTACAACATATCCTTTTCACCAGATTCTGCAGGAAAACTGGTATTTGAAGAAATCCTTATTTTTTTTTTTGCTTTGTATTTAAGGTAAAATTAGGTACCTAAAAGGGTCACTCAGCCCTGAGAACATGACAGAGAAAAAACTGTCAGGTATAATGAGACATTACTATATGCCGTATCAGAATGACTAAAATTTTAAAAAGTGACAGCACCCAAACAATGGTAGTTCAGTTCCGTTCAGTCGCTCAATCATGTCCGACTCTTTGTGACCCCATGAATCGCAGCACGCCAGGCCTCCCTGTCCATCACCAGCTCCCGGAGTTTACCCAAGCTCATGTCCATCAAGTCGGTGATGCCATCCAGCCATCTCATCTTCTGTCATCCCCTTCTCCTCCAGCCCCCAATCCTTCCCAGCATCAGGTAAGGTAAGGATGTGATAAAATTGGGTCACTCACACTGCTGGTGAGAATATAAAATGTACAGCCACTAGGGAAAACAGTTTAAAGTTTCTTAAAAAACTAAACATGCAACTATCATATGACCCAGCAACTGCATTCCTGGACATTTGTCCCAGAGAAATGAAGACTTAAGCTCACACAGAAGCCTGTAGTGGAATGTTTACAGCAGCTTCATGCATGGTAGCAGAAAACTGGAAAGAACCCAAATGTCCTTCAATGAGTGAATGGTTAAATAAACTGTCATGTACCATGGAATGCCACTTAGGACTAAAAAGGAACAAACTTTCCATACACACAACTTGGATGGATCTCAAGAGAATTACGACCAATGAAAAAAATCCAGTCTCAAGAGGTTACAATGAAAAAAATCCAATCTCAAGTGCTTACATAGTGTAAGATTTCATTTATATAACATTCTTGAAACGATAGAATTAGAGAGATGTAGAGCAGATTAGTGCTTTCCAGGATTTAGGTCAGTAGGCAGAAGGGAGGTATCAAAGGGTAGCATCTTTGTAATGAACTGTTCTTTACTGTGGCAAAGGTTCCAGAAATCTACACATATTAAAACTGCATAGAACTAAATGTAAACAGACACAATCAATGCACATGCTCAGTCACTTCAGTCACGTCTGACTGTGCCATCCCATGGACTGTAACCTGGAAGGCTCCTCTGTCCATGGGATTCTCCAGGCAAGAATACTGGAGTGGATTGCCATTCCCTTCTCCAGGGGATCTTCCCGACCCATGGATCGAACCCAGGTCTCTTATGTCTGCTGCACTGGCAGGCGGGTTCTTTACCACTAGGGTCATCTAAGTGCTTGTAAAACTGGTGAAATCTGAATAAGAGAGGTAGTTTGTATGAATATCAATTTATTGGTTCTGATCTTGTACCAAAGTTATACAAGATGTTATCCTTGGCGGAAACTGGGTAAAGGGTATAAGGGATTTCACTGCAATATTTCTTACAACTATATGTGAATCTACAATTATCTCAAGAAATTTTTAATATCTTAAAAGTACAATTGGCCCGAACCAAGGCTAGAGGGTTGCAATAGGTCTTATAAAGTGCTTTAAAATGTCAGTCTACGTGGGTAACTTACTAATTAATTATATGTGAGTTCTCACAGTTTTGAATCAAAGAGAACCTATACTCTTTCAGATGTGTTACAGTGGGTAGGAAAAGCCCACACACCACACACTCACACATCCACACACACGCTGAAGTTCAGTTAAGCTCCTTATTTAGATAACCATGAATATAAAGGCTTGTTACAGCCAAAGTGGCTGCACAAGCAGCAGCAGACAGAGCTCCTCTTAGAATGTTCTCCTTGGGCTCACAGTCACTGGTGGGATACTGCCAGATTGGAAAAATTCAATTTTTTGCTTCAATATTGTCCGTTTGCATTCTGGTTGGGAGCGGGACACAACTTGGTGACTAAACAACAACAAGTACATTGGTTGGACTCATCATTTTGCAAAAACTTACACACCAGTCTACACGTGTATCTGTTTAAGGAAAAGCGAATGTCTACAAATACCCACTCTCCCTGGATACTGAGCCAAATTCAAGTGTGAGCAAGGACCTGGGGAAACTGTTCTTCCAGACACTGCCGCACGGACTCTGCCTCCAGTTTTCCCAGCATTACTATGAGTCCATTTCCTTGAAGGGCCTTAGGAATCATAAATCCAGTCCTCTCATTTAAACAGTGAGGAGATCCGGGTCTTAGAGGGGAGGACTTCAGCCAAGTAGAGCTGGTTTTGGCAGAGCAAGTTTGGAATGCCAGGTTTGCAGCTACTAGTCCAGGACTGGTGGTTTCCAAACTACTGAAGTTGTTGTTCAGTTTCTCAGTCGTGTCTGACTCTTTGGGACCCCATGGACTGCAGCACGCCAGGATTTCCTGTCCTTCACCATCTCCCAGAGTTTGCTCAAAGTCATGTCCATAGAGTCAGTGATGCCCTCCAACCATTTCATCTCTGTCGTCCCCTTCTCTCCTGTCCTCAAATCTTTGCCAGCATCAGGGTCTCTTCCAATGAGTTGGAGGAGACTTGTCTAAATATTTTGCTTTGAGTAATTGGAAAGATTTAGCAATTCAAATATTGACGGTTATTGTTTACTTAATCTCCCCCACCTTGTACTCCCACCACCAGGGGGAGACAAATGCAGACAGAGCCCCTCTACTTCTGAGACCCCTAGCTCTCCCTCTTCTTACTCTCAGGCCAGTTCTTGGGTAGGTCTTCTTCATTTTGGCTCCTTGCTATTAATTACAAGTTTTAATTGATACAGTTGATTACAGTTTTACTTTGGGTAATCACCTATACACATTAACTTTCAAGTCTATATCTCATTCCCAACCTCCCTTAGAGTTCAAACTCATGGACCCAAATCTCTTGATGGAAACACCCTTCTGGATGACACCACAGGTAGCCCTAACTCCACATCCCTGACCCTCGATCTCCCTATGCTAACCTGCTATTCTTCCCGCATCTTCTTAGTTACAGGAACCACCAGCAAGTCAGTGTCCTCCTATTGGTCTCCTCTCTCCCCTTCAACATCCCAATTTGTCATCATGTGCTGTTAACCTTCTTTCCATCTTTACTCCCAACTGCCTGAATTCAAACCCTCATCATTTTATTCTTGAATTAATTTTTGCAGCATCTTTTCACTGTTCTCCTTCTTTCTTCTTTTTAAATCTATCCTCCTTGCCATCACCAGGTCGATCCAGCCAAAACCAAAGTCTGCTCCTGTCAGCATGCAAGACTTGAGACCTTTCAAAGTCTAGCCCCCAGGAAGCCCTCCCTTTATGTTCAACCTCACAGTTTGTGTTCCAGCAACAAACTGCCTGTGTTACCATTTGCCCCACCCCCAGACATATGTTCTTTCTCTCCTTGCTTTCCTCAGGCTGCCTCCTCTGTCTAGAAAGCCTCATTTCTCTCATTTCTCCCCTTTAACTTATTCGACATCCATTAATTCTTTAAGATTCAACTGGAACATTTCCAAGAAGTCTTCCCTGCCTCCTTGTCTAGAGTAGTTTTCTACAAATATATCGTGTGCATTTTGGTTCACAGCCTTTGCCGCACTAGGTTGAGATGTTAAAATTGTGTCATGTTACTCTCAGAGATTTCCGAGAAACTGCCTTCCAGATTAGAAACCTCAGTTTAGCCTGAATAAAATTCTTTTTTCTCTTAACTTAGTAGTTAATTGAATTTTCATCAACATGAGAAAGAAAAAAAAATGTTAGACCCCAAGTCTACCCCCAAATCATGCTTGTTTTCCCCTTATTGCCTTTGCCAGTTCCTCTTACAGCCAAAGCAAGTGCAATTAACTGAGCTGCTGGTCATTTGTAGCTTGGTACCTTGCCCTTGCATAGAACTTTCATCTACAGTACATGGCATTTAACACAAGTTCCATGTTACCACTTTCCTATTAGATGTCATGACTTTTACAGGAAATTTTAATTGAGCACAACTTTTTTCAGCCTCTTCACCTCCAAGTTTCATAAAAGGCTAAGTCCAAGAAATACTCAAGTTTCTTGAATGCATGTGATCCCAGGAGCCATGGTTAGCTATGCTTCAATACCATGTAGCTCTCAGCACGCACAAGATACAAAAGAGCTTCAGAGAGATGACACTGATGAACAATGAATAAGGGGAGACTTGTACTAAACATTTCCTATAAAACATCCTTGTCATTATCTGCATTTCTCAAAACAAACCCCCATCCACACAAATTTTTTTTTCCTATTTCCTTTGTAAACAAAAATAAATTACCCTTTTTGTTCCTTCATCATTTTTTCTCACATCATTTTCTCAGCCACTTCAGTCCAATTCACTTCTCACCTCCCCTTTCCTATTCATTTGAGTATGTGACCTGATTGAACAGGGAGGTCACCTAGAAGAAGTCAGCAATGGCTTGCAGAAATAGTCCCAAAAGGGAGAGAGAAAATGATTTTGCAAGAACGTGGTTTTTGTTATAAGTTGTACTCTTTGTAATCTCTCATGATGAAAAACATTCATGTATTGATTTCCTAGAGAATTGTGATTCACTGCAGTCTGATCATGCTCTGCTAGCCAGGCTTAGGTTCTTAGAAGAGAACAGGCAGAGAGAGAAAAGCGGTAAAACGTTTAACCTGAAAACTTCCAGTGTACTTAAGGAATAACTCATCTGATGGTCAGAGGAAGAGATACTTGATTTTTTTTTAAAGTGGGGAGTGTACAAATTCATTGCCCATACTTTTGACATTTATCTTGAAAAAGCAGCAGTTCTATAGATTATTACAGACCCACACATCACCCTGGGGACAGGGGAGGTCACCAGTCTAAGTTGCCAAAGTTAGCAAGTTTTTAACTCCAGAGTCTCACAGAAGTGAACCCAACACTAAATCTGGAGAGACATTCTCTGTGCAAACAGATATCTCCTTTCTGTTTCTCAGCCATGATGCTCCTTCAAGCCAGCCTGACACCCCAAGGCCCCACCCCTCAATGGCACAGTGATCTGGGGCCATGTGGCTGGTTTTATCCCAACTCACTCCCACCCCAGCTTTGTCTCTATCCTGTTCTTAAAAGAAGTCTCCAGCTTCCAAAGATCCTATTCATCTCCTTCAGGTTTTTTGTTTTCTATCAAATAATTTGGTAGAATTTCCTCATCTGTGAAAGGGGTATAATAGTAACAGTTGCCAGGGTTGCTGTGGGACCTAAATAATGATGATGATGATGATAAGAATGAGAATGACACTGACTAGTAACACTGATGGAATGGTTTCTACAAGCCTGACTATGCTGACCATTACATGAATTAACATGTTTGATTCTCACAGCAATACCAGGAAGTAAACATTCTTATCCCCATTTTATCAGATGAAGAAATGGAGGCACAGACAAGAAATCTACCAGAGCTTATACGGCTAGGAAGAGGTGGGACTAACTATAAATCTGTGCTTGCCACGATGTCAACTGCTCACAGAAGTAGAAGGGAAGAGAGCAGTCCCTGGCCAACTGTTGAGCAGGGAGGTCATTGAATGAATTGGTCTTAAATGGAAAGGGCTAAAAGGCTAAGTTTGAGTCCGAGTGCCTGAGGGAGAATGGGAGTTCAAAAGAGAGGATAGGGTCATAAAGTGAAAATGAGAGTTTGATTCAGGGCTGGATGGAAGCAGGACAGGAAAGAGAGCAAGTTGGTTCATATGTGAAGCCACTCTGATTTCTTGGCCCACGATGTCTTAATAAGCATGCCAAACCTTTCCAGTGTGTTTCCACTGGTCTGAAATATGACCCTCTATTCTTTGAGATGTCTCTCAGTTCAGTTCAGTTGCTCAGTCGTGTCCGACTCTTTGCGACCCCATGAACCGCAGCACGCCAGGCCTCCCTGTCCTTCACCAACTGCCAGGGTACACCCAAACCCATGTCCATTGAGTCGGTGATGCCATCCAACCATCTCATCCTCTGTCGTCCCCTTCTCCTCCTCTCTTCAATCTTTCCCAACAGCAGGGTCTTTTCAAATGAGTCAACTCTTCGCATCAGGTGGCTAGGATGCTCCAAAATGAGTATCATGTCAAACTTATCCTCAAAATGTGATGGAATTCCACAGTGGTTTTCACATGGCAGTAACTGAGAAATAGCACCCTACTCCATTAATCTTACCTGGAAAATTCCATGGTCAGAAGAGCCTAGTGGGCTACAATCCAAGAGGTAGCAGAGAGTCAGACACAACTGAGCACACGCAACTGACACAGAGGAACTGTCTGTTACGTATGGAGGTTAACCACCAAGTCTCTTGAACCCGGCACAGAAAATGAAACCCAAAATGGGGTGAGCTGTCAGGTATGATTTGAATAAGGAAGAAGAAAGTCATAGGAATTCACCGATGGCAGAGACCTACCTCCGTGTCCCCCACCTCATGGCACTCTCCACAGGGCCCCAGAGCTATCTCTCTAATGCTTCTATCTCCACTCCAGCTCTCAGTTTGGAACCATCCAGAAAGTTTCACAGGATTAGACCCAAATCCCAATTAGGGGGTCATAGGCTTGTCATGACTTGGCCACTGTTGACCCTTAGCTTCACCCACTGACTGTTGCTCTCACTCATTCACTCTTTCCTTTATTTGTTCTAAACCAGTGGGGCTGAGTGGTGAGCAACACCAGACCCAGCCTCTGCACTTAAGTCCCACACACTGATGCAGGAGAGTGCATCAGGCCAAGAGATACAAAATTATAACTCAGATATGTGCTACAAAGGAGAAATGCAGTGTTGTGGAATTATATAATAGAATATTACTGGGCATGGACTTCAAGGAAGGCTTCCTCAGCCAAGTGACACTTGAACTGAGATCTGAAAGATGAAGGTGTTAACTAACTGAACTCCACAAGGAAGACAGACTGAGCAACAACAAGATGAGCAGTAGGAGAAAGCATGATGAGTAGAAGACTATCACTCTTTCCTGACAGCAAGTGGGACACAGGAAGAGAATAGAGAGGGAATCAGGAAAACACTGGATTGCTTTAAATCAGGGATGTGCTTTGGGAAGGGATGTCAGAAGAGTAGAGATAATCAGATTACCATTTGGAGATCATCCTGGCTGCAATGAGAAAACAAGATCCAAAGGAATCCAAATAGAACAAAAAGTATATACAACTAGAGCCCAGGGAAGAGACAAACTGGTCCTGAATTTAAATGATGTAAAAGGAGTTGGTCAGAGAAAACTGGCAGTACCCAATGATGGGCTGCATTTGGGGTGGAGGCAGGAGGAGGAGGGATCATGGACAACTTCTAGGTCCTTAGCTCCTACAACTGGACGCATGTTGATGTCACGCATAGAGATGGGCAAGACTAGAACAAGACCAGGTGTGAATGGAGGTGGGAAGGTTTTGATTGGCTATTTTCTATCCTGCCTCCAGCGCAATCACATTGTTTCCTTTTTTTTACAACAACCAATCTCAGTTTGACGTTTTCTACTTTGTGCCTTTGTGCAGGAGATGCTAAGCTCCTTAGAATCAGGCAATAGGACTTAGATTCGTGTTTGTACCTACAGCGGCTAACACGGCATGTGACATAGAGTTGATGCACCACCGCTTGCTTCTCATTTGCAGATGAAGAAAAAGGAGGGATGCAGCAGTGATGGGACTTTCTCAGTTACCCACAGGAAAATGACAGAGTTAGGATGATGACAGAGTCAGGACTCGAACTCAAGTCTCCCTGCTCAAGAGCAGTCACCTCTCAACACCTCACACTAAACTTTCTTCCTGTGGCTGCTACCTCGATGTTAGTTAAGAAATCATTACTGCTCTCTCTCAGGGCTGCTTATGAGTCCAAGATGTGAAGAACAGCTCCAGCTATTCTCTGAGAATCAAGAAAATGAGAATTGTTAACCACAACGCTCCAATGGGGCAATTCTGTTGTCAAATTGTGAACTCTGTGCCACTTGGAGATTCTATAAAAGCTTGAATGAGGAAGACATTTGGCAATTGGGACAAAGGAAGCTGTGGCTATTTTACAGCAATTCATGTGTGTCTCGTTGCACTTGCTAAATGAGGATGGAAAGAAAAACAACGTAATCATGATAGGGCCAAAGAAGTAATGACCAACCACGTTCTTTCAAAGGATTCCAATGGCAGTGAGACTCTGGTGGCCTTGTTTCCTGAGAATGAAGAGTTGCAGGGCTCAAAGGGGTCTAATCCATGGAAATCACATATTGAGCTCCTACTAAGGCTACTGTTGACACTGTGAGGGTAAAGGATTTTCCTTTCTACAGTCAGGAGAACCTTCCTTCTCCCTATTGCCACAACCATGGTTAAGCATGCATATATGTTAGACCATTATACAAGAGTGGAAATTTGTCCTCCAAGATCAGTCAGTCAGTTCAGTTGCTCAGTCATGTCTGATTCTTTGAGACCCCATGGACTGCAGCAACCCAGGTTTCCCTGTCCATCACCAAATCCTGGAGCTTGCTCAAACTCATGTTCATCAAGTTGGTGATGCCATCCACCGTCTTGTCCTCTGTCAATCCCTTCTCCTCCTGCCTTCAATCTTTCCCGGCATCAAGGTCTTTCCTAATGAGACAGTTCTTCACATCAGATGGTCAAAGTACTAGAGTTTCAGCATCAGTCCTTCCAATGAATATTCAGGGTTGACTTCCTTTAGGATGGACTGGTTTGATCTCCTTGCAGTCCAAGGAACTCTCAAGAGGCTTCTCCAACACCACAGTTCAAAAGCATCAATTCTTGTGCACTCAGCTTTCTTTATGGTCCAACTCTCACATCCATGCATGACTACTGGAAAAACCATAGCTTTGACAAGATGGGCCTTTGTCAGCAAAGTAATGTCTCTGCTTTTTAATATGCTGTCTCAGTTGGTCATAACTTTTCTTCCCAGGAGTAAGCGTCTTTTAATTTCATGGCTGCAGTCACCATGTGCAGTGATTTTGGAGCCCAACAAAATAAAGTCTGTCACTGTTTCCATTGTTTCCCCATGTATTTGCCATGAACTGATGGGACCAGATGCCATGATCTTCATTATTTGAAAAGCAAGCTTTTTCAGTCTCCTCTTTCACTTTCATCAAGAGGCTCTTTAGTTCTTCTTCACTTTCTGCCATAAGGGTGGTGTCTTCTGCTTATCTGAGGTTGTTGATATTTCTCCCAGCAATCTTGATTCCAGCTTGTGCTTCATACAGTCTGGCATTTCACATGATGTACTCTGCATATGTCATGAACCTCTGTCCATAGTTCTTCAGGTACTCTGTTTATCAGATCTTAATCTCTTTAATCTATTTGTCACTTCCACTGTATAATTGTAAGGAATTTGATTTAGGTCATACCTGAATGGTCTAGTGGTTTTCCCTACTTTCTTCAATTTAAATCTGAATTTGGCAATAAGGAGTTCATAATCTGAGCCGCAGTCAGCTCCTGATCTTGTTTTTGATGACTGTATAGAGTGTTTCCATCTTCAGCTGCAAAGAATATAATCAATCTGATTTCAGTATTGACAATCTGGTGATGTCCCTATATAGAGTCATCTCTTGTATTGTGGGAAGAGGGTGCTTGCTATGACCAGTATAGTCTCTTGGCAGAACTCTGTTAGCCATTGTCTTGCTTCATCTTGTACTTCAAGGCCAAACTTGCCTGTTATTCCAGGTATTTCTTGACTTCCTACTTTTGCATTCTAGTCCCCTATGATGAAAAGGACATCTTTTTTTAGTGTTAGTTCTAGAAGCTCTTGTAGGTCTTCATTGAAGTGTTTAATTTCAGCTTCTTTGGCATTAGTGGTTGGGGCATAGACTTGGATTACTGTGATATTGAATGGTTTGCCTTGGAAATGAACAGAGATCATTCTGTCATTTTTGAGATTGCACTCAAGTACTGCATTTCAGACTCTTTTGTTGACTATGAGGGCCACTCCATTTCTTCTAAGGGATTCTTGCCCACAGTAGTAGATACAATAGTCATCTGAATTAAATTTGCCCATTCCAGGGCATTTTAGTTCACTGATTCCTAAAATGTTGATATTCACTCCTGCCTTCTCCTGTTTGACCCCTTACAATTTACCTTGATTCATGGACCTAACATTTCCAGGTTCCTATGCAATGTTGTTCTTTACAGCATTGGACTTTACTTCCACCACCAGTCACATCCACAACTGGGTGTTGTTTTTGCTTTGGCTCCATCTGTTCATTCTTTCTGGAGTTATTTCTCCACTCTTCTCCAGTAGAATATTGGGCACCTACCGACCTGGGGAGTTCATCTTTCAGTATCATATTATTTTGCCTTTTCAGACTGTTCATGAGGTTCTCAAGGCAAGAATACTGAAGTGGTTTGCCATTCTCTTCTCCAGTGGACCACGTTTTGTCAGAACTCTCCACCATGACCCATCTGTCTTGGGTGGCCGCATATAGCCTGGCTCATAGTTTCACTGAGTTAGACAAGCCTGTGATCCATGTGATCAGTTTGGTTAGTTTTCTGTGATTGTGGTTTTTATTCCATCTGCCCTCTGATGGAAAAGGATAAGAGGCTTGTAGAAGCTTCCTGATGGGACGGACTGGCTGTGAGGGAATCTGGGTCTTGCTCTGAAAGGCAGGGCCGTGCTCAGTGACTCTTTAACCCGATTTTCTGTTGATAGGTGGGGCTGTGTTCCCTCCCTGTACAGGGGTAATGTACAAGGGTGCATTACCAAACTACAGGGGTAATGGCAGTAATGGCAATTGTCAAGTATAATTTTCTTCAAAGCTAGTCAAGTAAAATTTTTTAAAAGTTAAAAACATAATTCTCATACAAATACATGGTGAACACATGTTCAAGATTTATTTAACTCACTAATAAGGAGACAAGCAGATGGAAAACCTGGTTCAAAGGCAGGTACATAACAGCTGATGCAATGATAGTAAAAAGCAAGCAAACAAACAAACAAAGAAAAGGAATGCTGGACTAAGACTGCGGAATTAGATACACAATTATGCAATGTGCCGCAGACAAATAAAGCCATCATCTTTGGAATTATCTTCTCTGCTGACACAAATCCTTTGCATCTCTACCTGACAAAACCCATTTGTATTCTATCAGTATCCTGCGTGTTATCCCCTAACTTTACCATGCCTAGACCATAATCAAACAAATCTATATTCCCCTAGAGTGAGAAGGGTCATGCTCGCCACTGAAAGGATACATGGTCTTTGTTTCGCCTAGTTTCTAAGTTTGGGTTAAATCTTTTTTAAAAAGGCTTACAGGAAGGGAAATAATAGGTATTCCATGATACCCAAAGTATATCTTGAGTGACTAAGGCAAGTAGAAGTGGTGGTGGAGAGAGGAAGGAAAAAGGGTAAGGCTCCAGAGATCACTGACGTAAGATCTTCTATTATGGAGGTTTCCACTCAGAAAACAGTAAAACTCGCCTTGAGCATTTTGACCTCAGGTCTCCTGTTTGCAAAATTCAGACTTTAACTGAAGAAAGTAGTGAAAATAACTAGACCATTCAGATATGACCTAAATCATATCCCTTATACACTGGAAGTGACAAATCAAGGGACTAGATCTGATAGAGTGGCTGGACAACTATGGACAGAGGTTCATAACATTGTACAGGAGGTGGTGACCAAAACTATCCCCAAGAAGGAAAATGCAAAAAGGCAAAATGGTTGTCTCTCAGGCCTTACAAATAGCTGAGAAAAGAAGAGAAGTGAAAGGCAAAGGAGAAAAGAAAAAATATATCAATCTGAAAGCAGAGTTCCAAAGAATAACAAGGAGAGATAAGAAAGCCTTCATAGGTGAACAGTGCAAAGAAACAGAGGAAAGCAATAGAATGAGAAAGACTAGAGATCTCGTCAAAAAAACTGAGACACAAAGAGAATATTTCATGCAAAGATGGGCACAGTAAAGGACAGAAACAGTATGGACCCAACAGAAGCAGAAGATATTAAGAAGAGGAGGCAAGAATACACAGAAGAACTATACAAAAAAAGTCTTAATGACCCGGACAACCATGATGGTGTGATCACTCACCTAGAGCCAGACATCCTGGAATGTGAAGTCAAGTGGGCCTTAGGAAGCATTACTACAGCAAAGCTAGTGGAAGTGATGGAATTCCAGCTAAACTATTTCAAATCCTAACAGATGATGCTGTTATAGAACTGCATTCAATATGCCAGCAAATTTGGGGAACTTAGCACTTGCCATAGGACTGGAAAAGGTCAGTTTTCATTCCAATCCCAAAGAAGGGCAATGCCAAAGAGTGTTCAAACCACCACATAATTGCACTCATTTCAAATGCTAGCAAGGTAATGATCACAATCCTTCAAGGTACGCTTCAACAGTATGTGAACTGAGAACTTCCAGATGTTCAAGCTGGATTTAGAAAAGGCAGAGGAACCAGAGATGAAATTGCACTCATTTCAACTTCTAGCAAACTATGCTAAAACCTTTGAGATCACAATCCTTCAAGGTACGCTTCAACACCTTGTGTATGCATGTCAAGAAGCAACAGTAAGAGCCAGACATGGAACAATGGACTGGTTCCAAATTGGGAAAGGAATACGTCAAGAGGTCAAGAAGCAACAGTGCAGTACATCATCTGAAATGCCAGGCACAAAGAAGCATAAGCTGGAATCAAGGTTGCTGGGAGAAATATCAGTAATCTCAGGTATGTAGATGTCACCACCCTAATGGCAGAAAGTGAAGAAGAAATGAGGAGACTCTTGATAAAAGAGAAAAAGGAGAGTGAAAAAGCTGGCTTAAAACTCAGCATTTAAAAAATGAAGATCATGGCATCTAGTCCCATCACTTCATGGTAAATAGATGGAAAACAATGGAAACAGTGACAGACTTTATTTTCTTGCACTCCAAAATCACTTCAGACAGTGATTGCGGCCATGAAATTAAAAAGATGTTTGGTCCTTGGAAGTAAAGCTATGACAAATCTAGAAAATGTGTTAAAAAGCAGAGACATTACTTTGCCGACAAAGGTCCATATAGTCAAAGCTACGGTTTTACCAGTAGTCATGTACAGATATGAGAGCTGGACCACAAAGAAGGCTGAGCACCAAAGAATTGATGCTTTCGAATTGTGGTGCTGGAGAAGACTCTTAAGAGTCCCTTGGACAACAAGATCAAAGTAGTCAATCCTAAAGGAAATCACCCCTGAATATTCATTGGAAGTACAGATGCTGTAGCTGAAGCTCCAATACTTTGGGCACCTGATGTGAAGAGCTGACTCATTGGAAAAGACCCTCATGTTGGGAAAGATTGAGGGCAGGAGGAAAAGGGCTACAGAGGATGAGACTGTTGGATGGCATCATCAACTCAATGAACATGAGTTTGAGCAAACTCTGGTAGATAGTGAAAGACAGGGAAGCCTGGCATGCTGCAGTCCATGGGGTCGCAAAGAACAGGACACAACTGAGCAACTGAACAACAACTCCTGTTCATGGAGATTTGAATAATGCCCTTCTTTATCTACCTCAGCTGCTGGTTAAGAGCTATAGATTTCAAAGTCATTTCACCAGGTTGGATGGTTCAGTCATTCATTAAATTTCACTTAATTCATTTATTCATTCATTTATGCCCAGGCACTGTGTTAGAAGCTGGAGATAGAGCCAAGAATAAAGAAACATATTTACTGCTCTCCTAGAATTCACATTCTGATGGTGATTGAGATAAGCAAGAAAAAAGTAAACAAATACACAGAATATTAATGGCTTCTAGAAGCTTTGTTAAGAAGGGAAGTAAACTCCATTCTGCAATGGAGACTGCTGAGTGGGGCCAGCTTGGGGAAGGTTGGTCATTGAGACCTCTCTGAAGAAGTGTCATTTAAACAGAGGCCTGGGAGTTCACAAGGTGCCAGCCATGAGCAGAGCCAGGGGAGGGACGTTTAAGGCATTGGGAACCTCAGTTGCACAGGCCATGAGGCTCAAGAATGCCTCGGGTGTTCTAGAACCTATATGAAGTCCTGTGCAAAGTGGTGGAGCAAGGCAGAGAGTGACACACGAAAAATGGGAAAGTGGAAGGAGGCTAGATCATGAAACTCTCCATAGGACAGAGTAAGAAAAGCTCAAATTGTTCTGTGAAAGTGAAAGTTGCTCAGTCTTGTCCAGCTCTTTATGACCCCATGTACTATATAGTCCATGGAATTCACCAGGCCAGAATACTGAAGTGGGTAGCCTTTCCCTTCTCCAGGGGATCTTCCCAACTCAGGGATCAAACCCAGGTCTCCCACATTGCAGGTGGATTCTTTATCAGCTGACCCACAAGGGAAGCCCAAGAATACTGGAGTGGGTAGCCTATCCTTTCTCCAGGGGATCTTCCCGACCCAGGAATCAAACTGGGGTCTCCTGCATTGCAGGCAGATTCTTTACCAACTGAACTATCAAGGAAGCCCCAAAATCCATTAAATGTTTTGTGCAGTGGAGCACCTCAATTTGTATTTAAAATTTCCATTCTAAACTGCTATGTCAAGATTGGATTATGGTGGTGGTGGGCGGGGAAGAGTTACAACAGGAAGAACATGAAGGATTCCACTGCAGTAGAGATGATAAAGGCAAGCGATGATAAAGCCAAAACCAACACAATAACTGTGGAGATGACTAACAGTGGGTGATCTGGAGATGCATTTTGAAGGCAGGAGTACTGTGGGCTTTGCTGGAAGATGTGTAAGACAAGAAAGGAAGGTGGATCAAGGATGATTCCCAGGCTTCTGAACAGTGCACAATAGCACTGCTTACTGAAACTGGGAAGGGGAGGGCTGGAGAAAGGCAGGAGGCAAAATTGAAATGCTTTGGGCAGAGAGTAACTGAGAATTCCATTTCAAATTTTATTAAGTTTCCAAGTTCAAGTAGATTAGAACACATCCAGGTTGAGATGTTGAATAAGCAATTGGATATGAGTCTGGTGCTCAAGTAGCAGCTCTAGGCTTGAGGTATCAATTGAATCTCAGCATGTCCATGTGCCGTAAGTCTCTGAGGTCAGATGGAATCCCCGAGTAAAAGTACAGAGAGACCAGTGGGCCCAGAACAGAGACATGTGTTATGATGCAAGAGGGAAATAAACAGTAAAAAAGGTTCGATATTTCCACATCTCTTCAAACTGTTTGAAATCACTCAGTCAGAACATGATTTAATCCACTGCAGAATATTCTTAGGCACTGCTGTCAAGCTGATTTGTGAGTTACTAGATTCAAAGGCTGTCAGATGATTCTAAGTATGTATATCTTGGAAATGTTCTCCATCTTCCACTTGACATCCCTGAATTCCCAAGAAAATAACACAGATGGGCTTCCAGACATCTTTCTGGTACCATCTTTCTTTTCCATCAACAGCTCTTCTGAAGATAGGAGTTAGGGAGTGTGAAGGGCTTCCCAGGTGGTGCTAGTGGTAAAGAACCCACCTGCTATTGCAGGAGATGTAAGAGACACAGGTTCGATTCCTGAGTTAGGAAGATCCCTCGGAGTAGGAAATGGCAACCCACTCCTGTATTCTTGCCTGGAGAATCCTCTCAAGAGGAGCCTGGTAGGCTACAGTTCATAGGGTCCAAAGAGTTGGACATGGCTGAAGTGACTTAGCATGTCAAGGAGTGTGAGGATCTAGGTTGGAAGAGTGGTGGGGAATCTATGCCTTACCTCCTCTTCTTCAAGTAGAATGAGCCGAACCACAACGATGTGAATTGCGTTGCCAATGCTTGGGTTATGGAACAACCCGGTGACCTAGAACCAGAAATGGAAAATCATTAGTCTCAGGTGAATAGAGAACAGATAAATGCTCGAGGAGGGGGAAAACAGTACTGTAATGCATTTATAATAATTCTTTATCTTACAGGTCAGAAATTTTTGGTGGAGTTCAAAGATGAGTGAGACATGACCACATTGAGAACCCATGGCTGATTCATGTCAATGTATGGCAAAAACTACTACAATATTGTAAAGTAATTAGCCCCCAACTAAAATAAATAAAAAAAAAAAAAAGAAAATATTACAATGCAAAAGGGACACTTGAAATTAAGGGTCATTAACTTTATTCCAATTCTAGCTCCAACTATCTTGAAGAAATAATGTTCCAGTTCTTTGCCTCAGTTTCATGATTTGTGGAAATAATTTCCTGTATAAATCAGTGAGAAAAAAATCATACTAAAATGATTCAGTCATTGATAAATAACTACTAGAAAACATACATGATAAATTACAGGTTTTCCTAGGATACATGTTTTTAAGAAAAACAGTAATTTGCTTTGAATTTCCATCCTTAATTAACTAAGCATGTGTGTGTTTAGTTGCTCAGACATGTCAACTCTATGCGACTGCATGGACTGTAGCACACCAGACTGCTCTGTCCATGGGATTTTCACAGGTTTTCACAGGTGAGAATATTGGAGTGGGTTGCCATTTCCTTCTCCAGGGGATCTTCCCAGCCCAGGGATTGAATCTGTTATATATTATGTATGTAGGACCAGGGAATTCCGTGGCAGTCCAGTGGTTAGAACTCTGCACTTTCACTGCCAAGGGCCCAGGTTCAGTCCCTGGTTGGGGAACTAAGATCCCGCAAGCTGTGCAGCCAAACAAATTAAAAAATTAACGAACATAAAAGGACCACAAAAAGGTCTCTCATTTCTTATTTTGGGGGTGGAGCATTTCTAGTGATATCTCTTCACCTGCTGCCCATGCCCCCACGAGGTCTGACGTACCATGTTCATGATGGTGAGAATATAGGACTCCACGTTCTCCCTCCCGTGGTACTCAATCATCTTCGTGTCGGCCACCAGCAGCGTCTCCACCCACCTCTCCTTGCTGATGGAACGCCGAGAGAGGCTTCTGCCTCGCAAGTGGCTCCTCTCCCACTTCTCTCGCAGTAGCTCTTGTTTCTGGGAGGTGCCAGGACTGTCTAAACATTAACCAGAAGATAATGGGTTCATTCTCTATCTCTCTCACATACTACTTACCTATGTTCATAAAGATATAAGGCTGTAAGTTTAAGTTATGTTTAATAATGGTCAAATATAACATTCTTATCTACATGGTTGAAATGGAAGAAGAATACCATTCTTCCACTCAAATGGAAGATAATGAATACAATAAAGATGAGAGAAATTGGAATGTGACAGGGAGGCTCAAAGTACAGTTCTGAAATAATTATTACCTATTTTATCAAATAGGTCCCTTATTATGAAAAAGATATTATAAGCAAGAATGGAAACTTTTTCTTTCCCTTCTCTTCCTCCTACTCCTCTAAATTAGTCAGAGCTTACTGAATGCAAGGCAGGGTACTAGGCTTTAAAATGCCAAGTCGTTTATCCTCTTGAACATCTGAGGTGCATACTGCTATGTCCATCTTGCAAATGTGGAAACTGATGCTCAAAGCGGCTGGTTAAATAACTTCCCCAAAGTTGCACAGCCCATAGTATCAGTGGAAGAACCAGGATTTTTTCTGCCCTAAAATCATGCATTTTCCTATACTCCACACTGCCTCCCACAGAGCACACGTGCATAAAACTGCAGAAGTGTACGCTGGAGAACCTGCATGTGGTTCAGGACATTCTATTCCAAGAGGGTGTGAGATGAGCTGGAAAAGGTCTAGCAAACAACAGTAAAACTCTCAAGGTGACTCATAGATTTCAGTATGGAAAAGACTTAATATATGAGCATCATAGTTTGGAAGGCAAAACCCAGGAGAGGATACAGAATCAGGAACAGAACTGAAAACATCTTCAAACTCTCAGAAGTTTCAGAAGCACTGCCCTAAAACTTGAAAGAGGTCTGTTTAAACCCAAAACAAGTATGAAGTGCTACTTCACACATTGAGAAGCTTAATGCCAAGTGGTGGTCAAGTCTGAAAGGTTTCAATGGGCTCAGAATGGCTTAGTAAATGAGTGAGTGAAAGTCACTAGTCGTGTCCAACTCTTTGTAACCCCATAGACTATACAGTTCATGGAATTCTCCAGGCCAGAATACTGGAGTGGATAGCTCTTCCCTTCTCCAGGGGATCTTCCCAACCCAGGGATCAAACCCAGGTCTCCTGCATTGCAGGCGGATTCTTTACCAGCTGAGCCAGCAGGGAAGCCAAAAGGAGTTAGGGAGTAGACAAAAGATGAATTTACCAAAAGAGTAAATAAGGCAAGAAGCCTGGGCTGATGGACAAGCAGAGTCCCAATTTTTGAAGATTTCTATCTAGAAGACAGTGACATACCTGCTCCCTACTCTCCTCAGGACCCTGGAGCACTGGCTGGGAGAACATGCAAGCAGAACAGCAAACCTCTCAACCCCTTCCTCATCCCTGGTGATGGCTACCCAGCCTCAGCCTGGATACTTCTGGTGCTGGGGGCACACATCAACTCCCAGGTCTCTCCTGCACTGAGCTAGAACTTCCCCCTTGTAACTTCCATTTATTAGTCTGGTCCTATTTTTCGAAGGCATCTATGACACCACCCACTCCTGAGGCCCTGCCTCCGACTCAGAATTGGGACAACCAAAACCACATCCTGCCTTCTGCCCACAGTGCTCTCTGGGTTGTAGAGTTGATTACACTCATTTGCTCTGTAACCCATCCTGGTTCCTCAATTTTGCTTCCTATGTGAAGTTAGGGCACACTGCACTGATTAATATTTACAAAAGAGATGAGACACAATCATCAGTTCAGTCACTCAGTCATGTCCAACTCTTTGCAACCCCATGGACTGCAGCATGCCAGGCTTCCCTGTCCACCACTAACTCCTGGAGTTTACTCAAACTCACGTCCAACGAGTCGGTGATGTCATCCAACCATCTCATCCTCTGCCGTCCCCTTCTCCTCCTGCTTTCAATCTTTCCCAGCATCAGGGTCTTTACCAATGAGGCAGTTCTTTGCATCAGGTGGCCAAAGTATTGGAGTTTCAGTTTCAGCATCAGTCCTTCCAATGAATATTCAGGGTTGATTTCCTTTAGGATGGACAGGTTGGATCTCTTTGCAGTCCAAGGGACTCTCAAGAGTCTTCTCCAACACCACAGTTCATCATAGGTCTAAATAAATTCAAATTCTATTCTTGGGCTTAATAAACTTGGGCTTTCCAGGTGGCGCTAGTGGTAAAGAACCTGCCTGCCAATGCATGAAATGTTTGTTTTAAGGGGAGAAATCTAGCCAAGGGGGCAGTGTAAGTAAGGATGATGTCCAGTCCTGACAGAGGACTGACTTCCTATAACTGGAAGTGGAGGAAGAGCAAGGATCTGGGCAATGTCTGATGAGATGTCCAGGATGCCCTGTGTGCCAGCAGAGCAGAAGCCTTGGAGATACCAGGGAAATGCAAATAACTGAGCTTTTTTCCTTTTCCCAAATGCTTTTGGCAGCTCTTTACAAAGCTCTCTCACATTTAGCGCTTTCTCAGGTAGCAGACAAACCTAGACGGTGTATTAAAAAGCAAAGGCATCCTTTGCCAAGAAAGGTCCATTTAGTCAAGGCTATGGCCTCTCCAGTAGCCACATATGGATGTGAGAGTTGGACCATAAAGAAAGCTGAGCACCAAAGAATTTATGCTTTTGAACTGTGATGCTGGAGAAGACTCTTGAGAGTCTGTTGGACAGCAAGGAGATCAAACCAGTCAATCTGAAAGGAAATAAACTTTGAATACTCATTGGAAGGACTGATACTAAAGCTGAAGCTCCAATACTTTGACCACCTGATGCCAAGAGCTGACTCATTGGGAAAGACCCTGAGGCTGGGAAAGATTGAGGGCAGGAAGAGAAGTGGGTGGCAGAAGATGAGGCGGTCGGGTCACTGATTCAAGCTGATGGTTGAATCAGCATCACCGATTCAGTGGACATGAACCTGGGCAAACTCCAGGAGATGCTAAAGGACAGGGAAGCCTGGTGTGCTGCAGTCCACGGGGTCAGGAAGAGTCAGACACGACATGGCATCTGAACAACAACAAGAACAGGTAGCAGGGCCATTGTCTGCCAGCTGTCTTAGACTCAGGGTTACCTGCAGACAGGGATAGACCAGCCTTGGGGAAGTTGCCTGGAGGAGGCTCGAGTATCATCAGGAAGCAGAGAAAGTGAACACAGAGCAGAAGATTCTGGAAATTATATCTTCCTGTATTCTAGAGAGTGCCTGTTTAGCATGCCAGTAGTTTCTAGAAGCTACCTCTTCTGCTTAGGGAATTGTTCTAGGATTTGTCTCCTACCATGACTCAACTCTTCCTTCATCTGGATTCTTTTCAGCTGCCTTGTTCTCAGAGTTCCCACGAAGAAGGAGGTTTAGAAGGATGTTTAGCTTAGAATGGTTTACCACTGATTGGATATTGGCCTTTAACTGGACCTACTGCTAGGTATGAGAACCAATTTCCCCCAAGAAGATCCTCTCAAGTTAGTCTTCTCCAGGCCACACTCTATAGCTTCCAGATAAGTGAGACCTAGTACCCTTGCTCCTACCTTCTTGCCACCAGCATGAGTGAATTCTTGGGACACAACCTGGCAAGAACAGAAACACCAACAGCACCTCTGATGGAGAACCTGGCCTGTGATGAATATTTTTTTAGATCTGATATTTACTGCAGTCATCCTTTAATATCCATAGGGAATTGGTTCCAGGGCCCCCTGCAGCTGCCAATATCCATGAATATTCAAGTAATTTATACATAATGGCATCATGTTTGTATATAACCTAGGCACAATCTTCTGTATACTTTAAAGCATCTCTAGATTACTTGTGATACTTCATATAAAGTAAATGCTATGTAAATAGTTACAAATACAATATACATGCTACACAAACAGTTGCAGATGAGCAATAAATTCAAATTTTTCTTTTTGAAATTGTCTAGGCTTTTTTCGGAGGGGGGAGTATTTTCTGTCCAAGGTTGGCTAACCTGTGGTTGGTTGAACCTGCAGCTATGGAAGGCCAACTGTATTTAATTCTCAACAACTATTTGAGGTAAGTCTTATTCTTATCATTTTTCAGTGAGAAAAATGAGATTCAGAGAGGTTATGTTTATTCAAATTTGTCCAAAGCCTTATAGCCATTAAGCAGCATATGAGCATTTTAGACAAGTCAGTCTGAATCTCATTTAAATTGTGGTGTGGAGATAGAAGTGAAATTCCTGGGCACGATTTGCCTGGAAAATGGAAGAAGAATGCCTTAAGTCTAATAGAACCTAGACATCTTGTCCAGGCCCACTATTTTTAAGATTTTTTGATGCAGACCACTTTTAAAGTCTTTATTGAATTTGTTACAATATTGCTTCTGTTTTTTTATGTTTTAGTCCCAAGGTATGTGGGATTTTAGCTCCCTGACCAGAGATTGAATACATACCCCCTGCGTTGGAAGGCAAAGTCTCAACCACTGGACAGCCAGGGAAGTCCCTGAGACCACCACTGACCACTACCCACTCCCTGTGGGCCTGGCTTGGGCCACTTCTGCACTGAGCCACTTGCAAGTCCCAGAACCTTGGACAAATGCTCTCATCACCATCCCTCATGTACAGGAAACTGAACTGAACTTCTACTTTAAATTTTTATTTTAGCTACAGAACACTTTCTTCAAACAAAGATTATGCAAAGAGCACAGAAAAGACAGCGACTATGATCAGGTGGCAGATGGCCCTGAGGGGGATTCCACGTGGCACAGGCTTAGGCCACCAGATGACGCCATCTCTTGGGGACCTTCCAGCTCTGGTGCCGAGTTGAACCAGCACACCTTCCCATTACCCATGCACAACTGTCAACAGTTGGCTGCCATCACACACCTGCAACCAGATCCCCTTCTTAGCAGGACACTGTGGCCTTTCCCAACAGACCTGAGTGTCAATGCTGGGGCCATGTCCTTTAGCAATGATGGCTGAACTGTCATCACTGTGTGTCCTTCAGGCTGGCTTTGGATAGATGTGAAATGTCTCAGCTAGGAAATTCATTTTCACTTAAAAAAAAAAGTTTACCTCTTTTACTGACAACTAAAAATATTTTTACACTTATGTAACAGACTATCCATTTCTCAAAACTGGTCACTACTAAAGTGGAAACAGCTGTCTTTAAAAATAAACAAGTGAAAAAAAAATAATAATAAAAATAAAAATAAACAAGTGCAGCTACATGAATCTAAGTGTTAGTAACTAGTAGATGTCAAAAGCAAGAACCCCCAGGTTTAGCAGTGTGGACATAAATATAAGCACCTGAATAAATAAGATGAAACATACTCTCCAAGGGCTGACTGGTCTTGCCTGATGAATCCTAACTTCACTCAGAACGTGCCAAAAAAGAGGAAGGAAATCATGGACAACTTTGGAAATGTAAAACTCCCTGAAATAACAACATAGAAATCAAATCAAGTCTAAGTAAAAGGGAGGCTTTGAGATCTCTCTGGAGAGTCGATCAGAATGAGAATTTATAAACATTTTAATCCATTAATATTTTATTGTAAATTACCACTTTCATTCATCGCTAACATTTGGAATGATGAGGAATTCCCCTGATTCGAAATCTAATCCCATACACTTTCTTTCCCTTCCTCATCTTCTAATAAAAATGTACTGAAGCACTTCTCACCATGAAGACCAGATGCAGGAGAGGCAGCTGGGGGCCGAAGGAAGACTAAGAAAAACTGAATAACCAAACAAGTGGATCATGAGTCCCAGCATGCTTAAACATTGGTGGAACTCTGGTGACACATTTTCCTCAGCTTCATGACTAAGGGACTGATGAATAAGTCAGGGACCTTCACACACACCCAAGTGAAAATGTTAGTTGTTCAGTGGTGTTTGACTCTTTACAATCCCATGGACTATAGCCTGCCAGGGTCCTCTGTCCATGGAATTCCCTAGGCAAGAATACTGGAGTGGGTAGCCATTCCCTCCTCCAGGAGATCTTCACAATCCAGGAATCAAACCCAGGTCTTCTACACTATAGGTGGATTCTATACCGTCTGAGCCACCAGGGACCCAAGGCACCATGCAAGGCTTCTGATATAGGCTCTAGATCCTCAGTGGTGAGCTCTCCTTTTCTGAAGGTATCAATAAAGAGTTCATTCCTGCATATTTACATTTTTATGTAAGCTGTGCAATTCTACCAGCCTATAAAATCTAACTATATTGGGAATTTCCAGATGGGAAATTTAGCACTGTTTCCCAAGGATTCTTGATCTTGGGACTGTTGACAGAGCTGCTCTTAATACTGAGACTTCCATGGCACATTACTTGGGAAATACAGCTTTAAGGAAGACAAGCTCAGGAAGGAAGTTAGATTACATGACTCTTTAGATTATAAGAATCTGTTATTCTAAAATTATCTGCATGAAAATAAAGGGGGAAAAAAGTCTTGCCCAGAAGCTACAGAGTGAGAACAGAAATCCGGGTTGCTTTAAGTAACTTATGCTTTCTTCTGAGGTTTTAATGAAGGTTTACATATTGATGGGCCAGAAAGACCTATTACATAAGTAGAGCCACTGAGGCAGTGGAAGAGACTGGAGATGAGTCTCTTGGAGAATGGAGTTCTCTTCAATCTGTGGGGATATGGGTGATGGCCCAGCATGGGACCATCTTACCATTTACCTAGGGCTGGTGTTGAGCTTCAGCAGGACCTTCCAAGGAAAGGGCTACTCTGAAACTCCACATCTACCTCCCTACATTTTCTGGCTATACTTTTTAAAGATTACTGAGCTCTCTAAACATATTACATGCTCAATAAATATGGTACAAACTACTTAACAGCCTTTGTCAATGCTCACATGGACCTACAGCCAAGCGCTGACACAGAAAGAAAAATGAATTGGTGCTCTCCAAACAGATCCAGGCCACTCTAAGGTGGCAGGCAACCTAAAGTGAATACCCTCATAGTTTCCCTTCTCCATTTGTCCCATCTCTGTTATTTGTATCAGGTCCTTAAAACTACCATGTCAAATACCATATCATGTCTAAGGCAATTTCTGCTTGCCTTTATGCTGACTGTGTCAGACTACCAGTTGCCCCAATATTTGTTCTTTCTCCTTGAAATTTTGCCTGGCAGCTGGCCTCCTAGAAGAAAAACTAAATGTCCCAGCCTCCCTTATGGTTAAATTCTGACCAATGGGACACGAGGTAGTGCTACATGAAACTTACAGAATTTAAAGGGAAGGCATGGATACTTCTCTTCTACCTCCTTCCTAGTCTGCATTGGGATGGTCTGGACAAGGAAGTAGAAGCCAGATATCCAAGAAGATGGAGCAAGATGGAAGACAGATGATAGGAGTCTGAGACCCTGATGACTGTGGAGCACTCTACCAGCCTTGGACATTTTATCTCCAGATTTTACTCATGTGAATGATAAATAAAGGTCCATTTTTCAACTAGAATAAAAGAGAACTGTTTTGTTTGCTCCTTTATCTCCAGCATCTAAAAACATGGTTCTTTGCACCCAATAACAATAATACTTTAAATAAATAAAACTTATACGGGGTTTTCTGCCACACATAAACATATCCTGAATGATATGATGACTAACCACCCCCTCCATGGTTGTAAGCATCTCTCCTCATTTACAACTCAGGAAGTGAGCTGCTTTCTTCTCCAAATGGTAATATTTGATCTAAACCCTCAGCTCAGCAAGTTGATTAAACATAAATAACTAGTGGGTTCTCTTTTAGTACCTCCACTCTGTCACTAGCAGGAATAAGGCTGACCCACACAATAGCTTCTAGAAACACTATATTCATAAAGGTTACATGTGTACTCTTGTTCTGGAGAAAACAATTCCATGAGTTCTATGTATGGTTTTCTTAAGAGATCTGAAAGTACCAAGGTTGACTGTTTGGGAACTTCAATTCACATGCATTTTTAAATGCAGCAAAAAAAAGAAAATTCTGGGTGATGCCTAGCAGATTGTTCATTTATTAACACTCTACCCAACGGCATCAGAGGCTCAGTGTGTGTTAATAAGAAACATAACAGTCAGCTACTTTCGCTGCTGCTACCTCTCAGATCACACGTAACTGCTTGATATTTCACCAACTTGACTCCAGGGCTTAAATAGGTCTAAGCTCTTCCTGCATCCCCAGAGTCCCTGAATAAAAAATGTTAACTTGGCAAGAAAGCAACAGTCAAGCTATAAGTCATGAGTAAAGAAATCTTTGAGTGCGCTAATCAGAGAAAGCGATTACAGAGACCCTGAGAAACCATCTGCCCCACTTTTGAGAGACAGCAACAGAACAATTCCAGCCTGATGAGATCATTTTTATCATATTTATATCTAGCCATATTTACATAGGCATGTGTGTACAACATACATACATATGGATGTATTTGCAGTTCTTTCCCTCTTACTAATGCTTAATTGTACATCAATATAACCTCTTGCATAAAAATTTAACTATAACAACTTAGATTTGTACAGGCTTCAAAATGTTCTGTTATTCTCCTGGCAGAGTACATGGCCTTCCTCCACCCAGACCTGGGCCAAAATTGGGACATTTCCTTACTATTTTCCTCTGCAGGTATTTTTTTTTATAGCTTGGTTGTTTGGTTCCTAGCACACCCATTCACTGAGAATGACACATTTTCAAAGTTGGGGCTTTGTGCATGAGTCTCTCTACACCTCACCACCTTCTGTGAGCTCAGAAATTCGTCCTCAGGACCTGACCTGTGAACGCTCAAACTCCTGAGCTCAGAGCTCCAGGAAGCCACTGTATTCAGCATTTGGTTAACCTCTGGTATCTGTATTCTCATTTTCCCCTCTTTTCTTTTATTTCCTTTCCTTCTTTCCTTCCTTTTCCCCTCCCTCCCTTTTTCTCTCTTTCTTTCCTTCTGAGAACTTTACTCATGTTCACGTCCACTCCACTATCTGTATTTAAAGAAAAGGACTGTTTCTTTCAAAGCTCTTTATCCAGAACTTTTAGGTTTTCCATACTGGAAGTAGAGACTAGGGGCTTCTAGTCTCCAATATCTTTGTGTCGTTTTTCACGGTAAAACTCAGCCTCATTAGTACATTTATTTTATGCAAATGTTTCTTTATTAAGGAAACATTACAGAGTATAGAGTTTCCCAATGTGTTATAAGAATTTGTTTTCTTAATACTCTAAAGGCAGTGACTACACTGTTGTGTTTTTTTTTTTTCTTTCTTAGCTCTCTGGGACATCACAGATCTGAGAAAGGAATTCAGGGCAAGGAGAACTAGGAGATACCAATTATAATCTTAGGGGACATTGTACCAGTTGCAATCATGGATCAATTTGCTCTTGTGACTAGTGACAAAAAGAGGGACTCTGCAGTTTGTTTTTTCTAATAAAGGTCAGAATATTATTTATGTTGTGAATCAAGGGCATTTATCTATTATCATATGAGCAAGTAAATGGATTTGTTATTGTTAATTCCCTTATTTCAAAGTTCTGTGTTTCATTTAATTTTTGTTCTGTGTGGATGAGCCGGCCATTTTGGAAAGCAACATCCTGAGGAGGAAGGTTTTCTATACAAGGAAGAACTGAACCAATGTCTCAGTCATCTGCGTAACTCAAGACTCAGCCTAGAGCCTGGCATCCTTTAATAGGCAACAAATATTTACTGAATGAGTATATGGATTCATTCACTTAATAATGATTTGTGGGAGTAGGGTTGTGCATAGAGAGGTAAAGAAAACAGGAAGTAATGGTATTCACGTTCTAGTAAATCTAATCTGAATTTTATTATTCATTCACCAAATGTGAATCCCTTTTGGCCTGCTTTTGGTACAGTGACAAAGATGAGTAATACTTTAGAGAAGCTGCAAGTACATATACCACCCAAAGGGTTCGTTTGGGCTCCACGAGATTCATGAATTTGTAACTGCTGAACTGGTCTTAAATAGCTGTCTGAAGACAAAGGATACATCCAGGGTGACAGGATACATCCTTCACAGGCCTGATGACAGGCTTCAAAGTCACCCTGGCCTGCCTACACAGGACAGGTCCCGTTAAGGGGCAGACACTGGAGAAGGGCCACGGCATTATCAGGCAAGCCCTCCCTGCCCATGTCAGTACCAGGCAAGGACCATGTCAGTAGCACGAGTCCCCCTTCATGTGGTCTCTCCTCCTCATTTTGGGGAGGAATCGCCAGTTGAATACAGTTGATCCCTGAACAACACAGGTTTGAACTGCACCAATCCGCTTACACATGGATTTTTTTTCAAACATCATACCTATATTTTCATTTTGTCCTGTGCTTAGTCACTCAGTTGCGTCCGCCTCTTCCCAACCTCATGGACTGTAGCCTGCCAGGCTCCTCTGTCCATGGGGATTCTCCAGGCAAGAATACTGGAGTGGGTTGCCATGCCCTCCTCCAGGGGATCTTCCCGACCCAGGAATCTAGCCCACGTTTCCGTCATTGCAGGTAGATTCTTTACCGTCTGAGTAAAGGGAAGCCAAGAACGGCTCTTGAAATTAACTAAGTGCAGCGGCGGGGGGGGTGGGGTTTGCTTTCAGTTAGAGATCACAACGTGTGAAATCAACAAAACTAGGGTTTGAGTCCTGATTCTATCCAAATGGTTTCAGCTTCCTACCCGTGGGGGAGTCATCGAACATCTCCTTTTTTGGGAGGCAGAGATAGCAGTACATGCATTTTCAGCTGCACAGGGGTCAGTACTTCCAACTCCTGTGTTGTTCAAGGTCATGCGTATTTCAAACGCTGAAGGCATCAGTGGCCTGAAGAGGACGAATGATCTGGAAACATGCAGCGGGAGTGTCCTGGACCAAGGGAAAGTCACTCACAGAGAGAACCAGAAACTATCCATGCAGCGCCAGGGCTGCAGCCCAGGATACTCAAGGCCACCAGCAATGGTCAGGGGCTGCTTCCAAGAGAAGACCCATATCCTGCAAATACTGAACTCATCCTCCTCTTACTTTCCTTGGGACCTTTCATCCATTCAGGAGACATGTCATTCAACATCAAATGAGCCATCACCTTGACAGTCATTTGCTCCTTCTCAACTTCTATGCTTCTGTCAGCACATTTTCCCACCTCCAGCTCCCAACCCCAAAGCAGTACTAACAACGAACACGCACACATGTCCAAACTGGGCAAGTTCTGTTTCCCAAAGGAAACACTATTCTGAAGTGAGGTGTCTTCCTCACTCTAAGGGCCAAGGGAACCCACAAAATAGGAGTCTAGTTTTGAAATTCCCTCTAGTTTTGAAATTTCTCAGAAGCTCATTAGAGAAAGTGAGATTGTGGGTAATTTTTTGTTTTATTCACTCTATTGTATTTTCTATATTGCTTTTATAGTTAGAAAGATAAAATTCAAAAATATGGTGAAGACTTTTCCTTTTATATTCTGCACCACAATTTTATAATTTAATAGCAACGTTTTTCTGACTTTCCTCTCTAATTCTCTTGTTAATGTCTGTCCTTTTAACCAAGCAATCAAAGGCTATTCTCCCCAACCATCTAAAATGCTACCCTAGCAACAGCAAGCACATAATAATCACCTATGTAATTATTGAGAAGTATAAATCTACCCAATTTGTCTATTCATTCATTTCCTGGTTCTCCAAAGGTAGAGAAATAGACGTGGGGAAAATGCAAAATTAAGGGGAATAAAAGGAAATAGTCCCTCTAAGCCATAAGCCAGCCATTCTTCTATGAAAGTAGGTGACTGGTAGAGAGCTTAGAAGCTATGAGCAAATATATCCATTAAGGAACTAGAGATACATGAAGTATAAAGGAAGACACTGAACACACACTTACTGGGGTGAAGTGGAAAGAATACCATGGCCCAGAGAAGCACAGGACAATACACAATCACCAGCCACATGTGGTGACAGAGCACTTGAAACATGACAAGTCAAAATTGAAATGTGCTGTAAATGTAAAATACACCCTGGATTCCAAAGAGTTGGCAGCCAAAAAAAGAATGTAGATTATCACATTGACAATTTGCATTGATTACATGTTGAAATAATAAATTTCTAGATATCTCAGGCTAAGTAAGTGATTAAAATGAATTTCACTTGTGTCTTTTCATTATTTCTCTCTTTTTTTTTTTACCTTGGCTGCTAGGAAATGGAGAATTACATATGTCATTTGCATCTGTGGCTCACAGTGTGTGTTTTTATTGTATAGCACTTGTCTAGAGTTCAAGGTACTTGTATACTAGTCCAAGGCCTTTTCATTATTGCTGTTTTGTCTAAAGTCTGACATACCGAATTGCTCTAGGAAGGAATAAATTAGAATGTGAGATGAACCTCAAGCATAATGCCTGGCATGTCCCAGAGTCACAATAAGTATTGTTTTCTTCATTCCTATTTGCAACGAAAGACATGATGTTCATTACAGGTCAAAACTCTAGCTCCTCTCATTTTCAGTTAAGTCTTATTGAATTCCACTGGCTGGGGAAAGCCATGACTCTAATCCCATCTCTGCCCTCGCTTTGTAGGATATGTCATTACTCACCCACTAGAGCAAAGTGACAAGGAAGCAGAACTCAGAAGCAAATAATTTTTACTTACTGTTTTTCCAAGCTCTTTTTGGCAGAAGAGGGAGAGATGGGTAAATTTCCAACACTGAGATTTACTTTAAAAAGTAACTTCCTACATTGTCAGAGAAATAAACAAATAAACAAAACATAGTAAACACATGGAGGAGGAAACGGCAACCCACTCCAGTGTTCTTGCCTGGAGAATCCCATGGAGAGAGGAGCCTGGCGGGTGCAGTCTGTGGGGTCGCAGGGAGCCGGACACGACTGAGTGCCTAACACAACACAACAGTAAATACATACAATGGAATATTATTCAGCCTTTAACAGGAAGGCTGACATACGCTACAACAGGAGCCAAACTACAGTACATTGCTGATGTTGTTCAGTTGCTAAGTCCTGTCTGACTCTTCATGAACCCACGGACTGCAGCATGCCAGTCTTCCCTGTCCTTCACTATCTCCTGGAGTTTGCTCAAACTCATATCTACTGAGTCAATGACACCATTCAACCATCTCATTCTCTGTTGCCCCCTTTTCTCTTTGCCTTCAATCTTTCCCAGCATCAGGGTGTTTTCCAATGAGTCACCTCTTTGCTTCAGGTGGCCAAAGTACTGGAGCTTTAGCCTCAGCATCAGTCCTTCCAATGAATATTCAGGGTTGATTTCCTTTAGGATTGAATGGTTTGATCTCCTTGCAGTCCAAGGGACTCTCAAGAGTCTTCTCCAACACTGCAGTTCAAAAGCATGACTTCTTTTGCACTCGGCCTTCTTTTATGGTCCAACTCTCACATCCATAAATGACCACTGGAAAAACCATAGCTTTGACTTTATGGATCTTTGTTTCCAAAGTGATGTCTCTGCTTTTTAATATGCTATCTAGGTTTGTCATAGTTTTTCTTCCAAAGAGCAAGCATCATTTAATTTCATGGCTGCAGTCACTGCCTGCAGTGATTTGTCAAAATAAAATTTGTCACTTTTTTCCCCCATCTATTTGCCATGAAGTGATGGGACTGGATGCCATGATCTTAGTATTTTGAATGTTGAGTTTTAAGCTAGATTTTTCACTCTCATCAAGAGGCTTTTTAATTCCTCTTTGCTTTCTGCCATTAGAGTGGTATCATCTGCATTACAGACAGTGTTTACTTCTTTGAGTTTCCCTTGGAGTGGCATTAACAACCCCTCACCCATCCCCACCTTGACCCAGCATAGCCCCTGAGAGCAAGTTTGGATCAGTAAGAAGTTATCCAAATCTGGATGTCTAGAATTACTGAGAAGCTCTCCTCAGATTTTATATGCTCAAAAATGTACAAGAAAATTATAAAAAAAATTAAAAAGATGGCCATAGAAGCAAAAGATAACCCATAGCCTTGTCCTTCCAAATAACCACAATCAGAACTGGCAATTGGGGCTAGTGTCTGAGTTCCATTGCCAACTGGAGACCTAACTTGTAGGGATAAAAAGTGGAGATATAAACCACATAACCATCAGCACAGTACCTTTCCCATCGTCTTAAATGGCCTTAAGCCATTTGAAAGGAAGATGGAAAATCCCCCACAGCCACAAAACCAAAACATTCCTGTCATTTTCCTTTTTCAACTTTCCTGCTAATGTCAATTTAAAGGACAGTGACAACCACCAGCTGCAACCTTTAAAGGATGTTGTAGTACATGCACTAGATCAAATGGATTTTCTGGGCATTCACAGATGGCTAAAAACAGATTAAGTCTCCCATAAGCCATCCCACAGAAGTATTATTAACATGACACTTAATGACTATGTTCATGGAATCTTGACAAGCACAAAGTTCAACCTTACACATAAGCAGGGCATCATTCTCCCCTTAGACACTTTTTTTACAAGAGAAAGAGAATTGGCCAAGTGATAAAGGCATTGATATCAATAATTTATATAATGCAATTTCCAGCATTTGTTCTAGAATCAGTCCAGCTTCACTGCAGGATATTCTTTCTTTTGCTACAGTATTCACGGCCTCAGTGGTGATCAGGAGTCTATGGGGGTCTGCACATGCCTTCTCAAATATCAAAGAAATCCTTGTGCTCATTTCTCTTCTTGAATTCTCTCCTAGTCCTGGATCCCAAAGGTTTTCTCCTATTTTTTTTCTTAATAATGTTATAGTTTTACATTTTATGATTAAGTCCATACATTCATATATCTTGAAATAATTTTTAAATGAGAAGTAAAGATTAAGTCAATACTTACAGTGTCTATGGCCTTGTGGAGTTTAGAATCTGAAGAAGAAAAGTCACTATAAATAAGACAATCAAACAGATCAGAGGTTGCCATATGCACAAGCAAAGATATGACAAGCAGACTGCTGGAATAGATAGGAAATTCTTAAAGAGATGGGAATAACAGACCACCTGACCTGCCTCCTGAGAAAATTGTATGCAGGTCAAGAAGCAACAGTTAGAACAGGACATGGGACAGCAGACTGGTTCCAAATTAGGACAGGGGTACGTCAAGGCTGTATATTGTCACCCTGCTTATTTAACTTATATGCAGAGCACATCATGCAAAATGCTGGGCTGGATGAAGCTCAAGCTGGAATCAAGATTGCCAGGAGAAATATCAATAACCTCAGATATGCAGATGATGCCACCCTTATGGCAGAAAGCAAAGAAGAACTAAAGAGCCTCTTGATGAAAGTGAAAGAGGAGAGTGAAAAAATTGGCTTAAAACGCAACATTCAGAAAACTAAGATCATGGCATCTGGTCCCATCACTGCATGGCAAATAGATGGGGAAACAATGGAAACAGTGAGACACTTTATTTTCGGGGGCTCCAAAATCACTGCAGATGGTGACTGCAGCCATGAAATTAAAAGACACTTGCTCCTTGGAAGAAAAGCTGTGACCAACCTAGACAGCATATTACAAAGCAGAGACATTACTTTACCAACAAAGGTCTAGTCAAAGCTATGGTTTTTCCAGTAGTCATGTATGGATGTGAGAGTTGGACCATAAAGAAAGCTGAATGCTGAAAAATTGATGCTTTTGAACTGTGGTGTTAGAGAAGACTCTTGAGAGTCCCTTGGACTGCAAGGAGATCCAACCAGTCAATCCTAAAGGAAATCAGTCCTGAATATTCACTGGAAGGACTGAGGCTGAAGCTGAAACTCCAATACTTTGGCCACCTGATGCAAAGAACCAACTCATTGGAAAAGACCCTGATGCTGGGAAAGATTGAAGGCGGGAGGAGAAAGGGACAACAGAGGATGAGACAGTTAGATGGTATCACCGACACGATGGACATGAGTTTGAGTAGGCTCCGGGAGTTGATGATGGACAGGGAAGTCTGGTGCGCTGTAGTCCATGGGGTCACAGAGTCGGACACGACTGAGCGACTGAACTGAACTGAGGGGAAGAGTGTATTTTAGATAGTAAAGTGAAGTCACTCAGTCGTGTCTGACTCTTTGCGATCCCAGGGACTGTAGTCTACCAGGCTCCTCCATCCATGGGATTTTTCCAGGCGAGAATACTGGAGTGGGTTGCCATTTCCTTTGGGAAAAGGACTTCCCAGGTGGTGCTAGTGGTAAAGAACCTGCCTGCCAACGTTGGCAGAGCAGGTGGGTTTGATCTCTGGGTCAGGAAGATCCCCTAGACAAGGGCATAGCAGCCCACTCCAGTATTGTTGCTTGGAGAATCCCATGGACAGAGGAGCCTGGCAGGCTATGGTTCATAGGGTTGCAGAGTTAGACATGAGTGAAGCAACTTAGCATGCACGCACCCAAGATCAGGAAAAAACACTTCAAGGGTGTGGCATTTAAGCTGAAACTTAGATGATAAGAAGCCCATGTGCAGAAATAGAGGGAGAATATTCCAGAAAAAGGAAAGATCAGGTGTGAATTCCTATGACAGAAATGAGAAACTATCAGAAAGATCAACTGGGACACAGTGAATGTGGAGCAAGTGATATAAGAGATTACCCTGGACAGAGGGCAGGGCTAGATGATATGTACCCTTGAGAGATGACAACCAAGGAAGCACCTTAGAAATGATGTGATCCTTGCTGCCTCTTCTCTCTTACACTGAAGATTTCTAAAAATTTGCACCCTCACTATCTTCAAATGCCATGGTCTGCCTCCTAAGCCTGCTTTATCCCCAACTTAGGATCCTGCCAGACAAAGCCCTTCACATTCAATTCAGAGTCTGAGGGATAACTGACTCGCTCTACTCAAATTATTCCCCGGACCCTGAATCTTCTTTCCCCTTTCAGCCCCACCCCAGCTTCCACTTCCAAAGAACATAGAACTTTTCAAGGCACTTTGTTACTGACTCCCCCCAGGGGTAGAAACCATTGGTAACCTGGCGCCGTTGTTAGATAGCACACAATTTTTACAGCTGATCTACTGTCTGTGCTTCCTTTTCAATGATTATTTTGAAACACATATGACATACTTTGGATGCACAAGTGGCTGAGAAAATTCTAAATTAAAGCCCTTGCTGAGCTTAGCTGCCACAAACTTGGGGATTGTGCTACACAGATAGATTCTGGTGCCCTTCCAAATACACAACACCTTCCAAACACCACTCCCTACCGTCAGTCTCTGAAAGACTGGAATTATGTCCACAGATACATAAGCAACATCCTCCCACAGGAACAAAATGTAAAACAAATGCCAGGAAGTAAACATCATCATTGCCTTCCTCATTGCTCTTCTAGTCTCCTCTTTGAAAATATCTGCAGTTAGAATTGCAGTATGTATTATCTTTTAAAATTCAGAGGTGCAAATACTGCTTAAACAATAAGAACACAATAGACCCTGGAGAGATGGAATGACCTGGAGGACAGGTACAGAACAGAGAACAGTATCGTAATCTTAGTTTTGAGCACAGAATGAGGTTCATGTGCAGACCTTCAAAATCAAATTAGCACTACTTCTTAGTTAACTCCTGAGTGACTCCGGGTAATTTATTTGGATTCTCTCTGCCTCGGTTTCCTCATCTCTACATTGGGAAGACCTTGGAATTTAACTTCTGGAACTATTACAAACATTAATGACTTGATGCTAAAATACCTATAATAGTAGTTGGCACACTAAAAATTTCATCAATGTTACTACTATTAATAATTGATCAAATAAAAACTGGCTGAAAAACTAAAAAGACTCAGTTAATACCAAATTGGGCTTTGGATGAGGAGAGATGTATTCAACATATCCCCCAAATCACATACTGCCCGCAGAGAGCTAAAGACTTTTTAAATGCCCTTCAGGGGTGGGCTTCAAATATAGATGAGGGAACTGGGGATGGAAAAGAACTGCCTAGAGTAGAAGGCAATGGCACCCCACTCCAGTACTCTTGCCTGGAAAATTCCATGGATGGAGGAGCCTGGTAGGCTACAGTCCATGGGGTCGCTAAGAGTCGGACATGACAGAGTGACTTCACTTTCACTTTTCCCTTTCATGGAATGGAGAAGGAAATGGCAACCCACTCCAGTGTTCTTGTCTGGAGAATCCCAGGGACGGGGGAGCCTGGTGGGCTGCTGTCTATGGGGTCGCACAGAGTTGGACACGACTGAAGCGACTTAGCAGCAGCAGAGGAGAGAAAGCAGGTTGGGAAAAGAAAATCCTGAAATCCTCATCTTTGAAGAAGGGCCTCTTGCAGGGGTGGGATGGGTTTACAGCACTAAGCTGTGAGAATTCAGATGAGTGTGAGTGAAGAGGTTCCCATAGATTTTAGGGATATCCGAGGTAGGGAAAAGAATCCAGGAGGTTTGACAATGCAAAGCCAAGGCCAAGATCACTGAAGGTAAATGAAAAGCTGTGATGATTTATGTAATAAACTAGCAAAGATGAACTAGTTTGGCCTCTCAACTTAAACCTCACTCCTCTTGGACCTACCAAGTCCTTCTTAGACCAAGAGATGAATCCAGATGAGATAACCTAACTCAGTGTTTTCTTGCTGGACCCTGGGACTTTGGCTCATTCAACACAACATCTGGTGCTTAAAATCACAAGGCTGCTTGTGGACCACTGGGTCATGGCCTGGACCCAACAGCAATTCATTGCAGAACAAGGAGACCTGGCTAGATTCATGGGATTTGGCCTCATTTCAAAATAAATTTGGGACTCAGTAGGGATTTTCATCTTGATTTTTAACAAATACTAGTCAAATACCCCAAATTCCACACGAGATTTGTAATTGTGGAAGGTCCATAATCTGGGGCCTTGAGACTCTGAATTGATGTTTCTGAAACTAAGGAGATGCTTTCCACCCACTTCTTAGAGCTTGATTCATAATGCAATGCAACAAAGGGAACAATCAGTATTATGAAAAGGGCCAATCAGGGAGCTATATATATACTCTTCACTGCATATTGTTTTATCAAGATTTATTGTATATAAATGTGTCCAGTCAGCAGCAGTAGTGAGTCCTATTAGCTCACTGCTTAGGAAATCAAGTTCTAGGGAAGCAAAAACAGAACAAAAAACCAAATACCACCAACATACAAAATAATATCGTTATCGATCCTCAGAAGAGTGTTTTGAAAGTACAGATTTAAAACTAGAACACGTTTTGCTTGTTCATTCCAAAGCACTTTCAATCCTCAACTACAGGTGCATCACAAACAGAAATATGGAAATGGATCTAGTATGGGAATTTTATTATATATATATATATATATATATATATATATATATATATATATATATATGTATACCCTGATTATTTCACAAAGGAGTTAATGTGCCACCCAGTTATAGACACTATGACAAGATAAATTAGAAGATAGCAAGAAAGAAAAAATAAGAGGACGAAGGTAAAATGAGTGAAAAATGATGTGTGTGTTTGCTCAGTAGTGTCCGACTCTTTGTGACCCCATCAGCTAGCCAGGCTCTGTCCATGGAATTTTCCAGGCAAGAAAACTGAAGCAGGTTGCCATTTCCTACACCAAGGAATCTTCTCTACCCAGGGATCAAACCTGTCTCTTGTGTCTCCTGCACTGGCAGGTGGGTTCTTTACCATGGTGCCACCTGGGAAGCCCCAAGGAACAGTAGGGTCTCTCAAGTCACATTATCCTGATATTATCTCTTTTTCCTCCCTTTCCCATTTATAGGAACTCAATGAGACTAATTTAAAACATAGTTCTTATCTTCGTTCTTTCCTGGCTTTGTTTGGTCTACAAACTTGGCTTCAGTTCTAGTCATTACTGAGAGAAGGACAATATGATTAGTTATTCGAAAAACCCACTAGTTAATAGAAGAAAAATCATTTCTGAGATCTGCAAAAAAGAAAAAAGTTAAGGTCTAGTGATTCTGTCTATTATCATTCAGAGTGAGTATCTTAAAGATCTTGTTTGACAACGATCTCCTTTCCAAAGTGAGAGCGTGGGTGACTTGGTTGGACACCTGTCCACCAGGTAGAGACCAAAAACCTGGGTATGGACTTTGGCTGTGCTATTGCTTGTTTGTATCTGAATGCCTGATTAAGTAATGGCCCACAGCTATTTATATGCTATGAGAAAAGCTTTTTAAAAAAAATGGAGAGTAATTATCCATCCTCAAGGTCTGCTGACTTTCAGGGCTTCTTTTTTTTTTTTTAAACTCTAAACAGGAGGTGGTTGGTTGGTTTGACTATATCTATGTCTCTATCTGCATTTCACCAAATTGTAGAACTGCAGCTGTAAGCTCCTGGCACATATACATGTAAAGCAGATGTGTATGCCTCAGTACATTGTGTTATATGTTCATCAACTTTGCTAGTCTACCAGGATGCTTCTGTATAACAGAGGGTTAATTCTTAAATATTATGTCCCAGTTTTCACTATGAAATAAAAATGAGTTACTTTAGTTAAAAGCTATAAATAAGATGAGTGGTTGAGACTACACTGAGAACAATAGTACCTAAGAAATAGGTTTACATTATACAAGATAGGCTTCCCAGGTGGTGCTGGTAGTAAAGAACCCACCTGCCAATACAGGAGATACAAGAGACAGAAGGTTCAATCCCTGGGTCAGGAAGATCCCCTGGAGGAGGAAATGGCAACCTACCCCAGTCTTCTTGTCTAGAGAATCCCATGGACAGAGGAGCCTGGCAGGCTACAGTCCATAGCACTGCAAAGAGTTGGACATGACTGAAGCAACTTAGCATCCACATATACAAGATAATGGGGTGTGTTTTGTTTTACAAATGAAAAAGGAAAGTATTTCTATCTTATAGTAAAATATCTGTTTGTGCTAGAATATGAAAAAAAGCTGGCAAAAGCAAAGACCTACATGGGAACAAGATACAGAGGGCTCAAAGGAAGGAAATTTTGCCTTTGTTGATAAAATCTGAAAATTTAAGGCTGAAAAAAAGAAATTTGTTTCAAATGTTGACAAAATTGGTTCAATTTTCACTTTAAAAACGGTCATAAATTCTTTATTGTCAGATATTATATTAATGCAAAATTAGAACATGATATTCTTCCCACTAAAATGATAAATCAGTCTTAGAATATTCTGTCTGCTCTCAACAGGAGGTAATTAAATTTGTTCTTTACCTTTGTGAAATCTGTCCAGATAACAGAGATTTTGCTTCTCCCCAGAATATATTCTGTGCTTTGTGCTGATTTTGCATGGCCCTGATTTTGAAAAAACAAAGGACAGGTTGCTGAAGGAATTAAAGTTCCTTACAATGAAATTATGTGAGTTTTGACATATTTATTGTTAAATATTGGATTATCACTCTGGTAAGTAGAAGTGAAGGGAAGCAAAGCCATTGTTGTTTGGCATGTAAGCTTCTGTTTGAATAAAGCACCTGCTCTCCTTTGATAGCTCTTTTTGATGCAATTTTTTTCAAGATAACACCATAAATTCAGAAAAAAAGTATTATTGGCAAAGTATTTTTAAGAGCCAAATCATTTTTGACACATACTATATGGAGAAAATGCCAGCAACCCACTTCTTCATCTTGGTACCAATGCTATTACTCTCTCGTGGCAACATATGCTATTTGCATAGATTATTAAAGATCTGTTTTGTTTTTTAACACAGATACAATTGAACAAATTGATTAGTAAACTTTAGGCCATACATGGAGAATCATACCTGAGTTAAATCTCATATCACCTGGTAGGACGAGCAACAAAAATTGAATGTTGCAAGTGGACCTAAGGTTAATAAAGACAAGCAGAGAAATTGGTATGTGCTTACAGGGGTCTAGCCTTATAGGCGGAGAAGGCAGTGGCAACCCACTCCAGTACTCTTGCCTCGAAAATCCCATGGATGGAGAAGCCTGGTGGGCTGCAGTCCATGGGGTCGCTAAGAGTCAGACACAACTGAGCGACTTCACTTTCACTTTTCACTTTCATGCATTGGAGAAGGAAATGGCAACCCACTCCAGTGTTCTTGCCTGGAGAATCCCAGGGACGGGGGAGCCTGGTGGGCTGCCGTCTATGGGGTCGCACAAAGTCAGACACAATTGAAGTGACTTAGCAGCAGCAGTAGCAGCAGCCTTATAGGCAGTAAGGAGAATCACTTTCTGGCAGCCAAGGAACTTTAGCAATTTGCAGTGTCTCAAGAAAAGGCAAATTCATATGCAGTTGTAGGCACTGTGGATGAAATCTAGATGGAAATGAATATGTTAATTTTGTTTTTCTTGCTTTTGAATAAATAAGCATATTATGTTGTTGTTCAGTCACTAAGTCATGTCTGATTCTTTGAGATCCCATGGACTACAGCACACCAGGCCTCTCTGTCCCTCACTATCTCCCAGAGTTTGCTCAAACTCAGGTCCATTGAGTCAGTGGTGCCATCCAACCATCTCATCCTGTCACTCTCTTCTCCTGCTGCCCTCAGTCTTTCCCAGAAACATGGTCTTTTCCAGTAAGTCAGCTCTTTTGCATCAGGTGGCCAAAGTATTGGAGCTTCAGCATCAATCCTTCCAATCATATTCAGGGTTTATTTCCTTTAGGACTGACAGATTTGATTTCCTTGCTGTCCAAGGGATCAGCATATAAGAATGATTAAAACAAACAGACATTTAGTGAGAAGATCCTTGGAATAACAGGTTATTGAGATGCAATCCTAGATTCTTTACAAATTTGCAGGATGAAGCTAATTCTCTGGCTTCTGTATTGCTTGGCTTCTCACAGTTCTTGATTTGTTGGCTACATAACAAGAACGGTGGTATGTGTTATACATGCTGCTCCTTTAAAAGGAAGCAGGTAAAAAACACAAAACCCAGTGAGACTAGCCTTTTTGCAATCAAAAATAATCTTAGAAGACTGTTTATGACCACACAAAGGACTATTAAGAAAAAATATCCAAAACTCGGAAGAAAAGCAAAAAAATAACTGAGGCAGTTGTCTAACAAGCCCACCCAAGGTTTGCTGGGCCCTAGGCTTGGAGATATAGCTTTGTTTGGCTTATTATTTACCACTGATAAGAGCCCAGGCATTTTACAACTACACAAAAACAGATGTTAATTTGTAGAAAACTTATAAACTACAATTGCTTTTTGTTCAATAGACAAGATAACCCCAAAGGTTATGGTTTTATTGTGCTCTAGGAAATGAACCAGTTGTGTATCAAACTTAGCAATTTCATTGCTGTTTCTTCTTGATTGCAGTGTTCTTTTTTGTTCTTCCTTCACTGGCTGTATACTGATACATGCTAGTTTATCATGTCCTCCTATGAATCAGCTTTGTCATCCTCCCGGTTTCCTCATTACTGCAGCAATTAAAACCTTGCACATGCTTACCATAATTTTTATTGAATGTGTTTTATTCATTGAAAATAATATTTTTGATAAGAACAAAGGATCACGGTTCAGCCACTAACAAAATACATTTAAAATAACTCAAGTAATTTACTTGCAATGATGAATCATCATGACAAGGATCAATCTCAAGCTCATAGCACCCCTCCAAAATTGCCCAAGCCCGAATTCTTCTCCATTTTCACCTTTCTCCTGATTCCACATTATAAAAGCCCCTAGAGAACTAGTCTAGTAGGACTAAACCCTACTTAGAGGACTGGAGAGAGTCACTGAGCTTGTCAAAACAGAATCTTTAATTTACTGGTTGGGGAGAGAAAAATCTAAGAACATGCATACAATTTTCATCCCATCACAGAGTTAAAGGAATTCTACGGATTTAGAGGCTGGAAAGTCAAGTTTAAGTAGAGATTGATAAGAAAAAAATCACATATTTTTTGGATTTTTTGTGCACACCACACAAGAGAGGTGAAACTGGCCAGGGAAGCCTGCAAAGGAAGATTGTCCTATGTCTTGGCATCATGGGGATTTGCAGGGCTTATATTTCCTTGCTGAGGGCTTGCCAGATGAGCCATGAGGAGGAAGAAAGAAGATACTTTATGCTAGTCACAGTGTTCAGCAAATAGTTAAAAAACAGAGGCTCATGCAGGCAATATTTTTAAATAGACAAGGCAACATTTGCACCCCTTCTTTGCAATTTTTCTTTCTTTCTTTTTTTTTTTTTTGGTAAATCCAATTTTGTTTTTATTTCTATTGGAAAAAGTACCAGTGGACTCCATTAATGGTCTACACTTATGCCTTAAATGTCAACATTTTCCATCTATAGAAGAAGGTCTTCATCACAGCCATTAAAATTTATTTATTATTGAAGTATAATTGCTTTACAATGTTGTGTTAGTTTCTGCTGTACAGCAAAGTAAATCAGCCACATGTATACATATATCCCCTCTTCCACTTTCTTTTGGCACCGCCTTGCCTGTTTTTTCAGGCAGAAAATAGTCATTTCAAGTAAACTGCTCTTCTGTGCATCCAAATTTCAGCTAGTCTTACAGAAGGAACTCAGAGCAGAATTTTCATCTTCTTATCAATGGAATAGTCAAGTCCACTGAAGAAAAGGAAGCAACGGACTAATAAACTAATAATAATGGCCCTGAGCCAGATTCTATTAGAAGCACTTTGTATATGTTAAGTCATTTGATCTACACAGTACGTGTAACTATTACCCCATTTACAGATGACATGGGTTGCTTGCCAGATAATCACACAGACTGTAAGTGGCACAGCAAGGATTTAAACACAACCAGTAGTCATGTATGGATGTGAGAGCTGAATAATAAAGAAGGCTGAAGGCCGAAGAATAGATGCCTTTGAACTGTGATGCTGGAGAAAACTCTAGAGAATACCTCAGACAGCAAGGAGATCAAACCAGTCCATCCCAAAGGAAATCAGTCCTGAATATTCATTGGAAGGACTGAGGCTGAAGCTGAAGCTACAATACTTTGGCCACCTGATGCAAAGAGCTGACTCACTGGAAAAGACCCTGATGCTGGGAAAGATTGAAGGCAGGAGAAGGGGGCTACAGAGGGTGAGATGATTGGATGGCATCACTGTCTCAATGGACATCAGTTTGAGCAAACTCTGGGAGATGGTGAAGGACAGTGAAGCCTGGCGTCCATAGGGTAGCAAACAGTCAGACATGACTGAGTGACTGAACTAAACTAAAACTAAAATAGAATAGAATCGAATAGAGAAAACCCTATACATTCCAAAACCCACAACAAATAAGTAAGCTGTAAAAATATGCGAAATATGAACCATTGAGAAGAAGAAGATAGATGCCAAGGAAATGCAAAGTGGCACTGGTGAAAGGAAGGCTCTATAAAGAAGCCAAGAACAATTTATTTTTGTGGCAGATTTTTAAAGAGGTGATGAGAGAAAGAGATACTCTGGTACACTGTGGGCTGAGTGAATAGTGATGCAACCCTTCTAGACCACAATCTGGCAACATTTCTAAAAATTTTTAAACATTCTTTGACCTAGTATTCCATTTCTAGAAATTTAGCTACAAAACAGTTGCATACATGATTAACTTGCTCTTCTGACCAGGGAGGCAGAAGATGGTCAGGTGGCTTGACTGTCCAATAAACATCTATTAAGTCCAGTGGTTTCACAGCACTGTCAGTTTCTAAGAATCTTAAGAAAGTTAATTATGCAAAGTGGCATTTGAAATCCCTTACCCATAGGACAACTCCTAGCCACTGGCTTCTGTTATCTTTACTTTCTAGAACTTAACTTATGAGTAAAGGGCAGCATGGAAAACAGAAATTTTAGTAGTTCCCTTAAAAGTAGAGAAGTTACTATGACATAGGAATGTTATATTTTTTTAAAAAGTCTTTTGCCCCAAATCAAATAAAAACATTTTTAATCATTAGAAGATAGAAGTGAAATACTCAAAATGGGGGAAGAAGAGTTAAAGCACTTATTTACATCCAATTTAAACATTTAAATATTACTTGTTGGTTGATTTGTATGGTGACCTTAGCCATCTGTATCCACAACTTCAACTTCAAACTCTTTATTTCACATGTTTGTCAAACATTCCACAAGAAAATACTCTGCTTGTAAAAACATGCAAACAAACATCCACAGTGGAAGCTATCCAGAGAGTTCTAAAATTGTGAACAACCCACATCCAACTGGACAATGGGATTAGAATGAATATTTTGTAGAGAATGAAAGAGATTTCTGGCATCAACATAGCAAGCTTCTTAAACAGGCTCTTCACAGCTCTCCTCCTCCTCAAACAAACAAACAAAAAAAGTGATTGCCAGCTCCAAAAAGTGGCTTCTTTTTCCAACTCCAGTATTTTATCCAAACTCAGGAAAAAGCATTTCAAGCCCTTTCACCCTTCCTGTTATAAACAGGCCAAGGAGATTGTCCTTTGATGGTAATCATCAAGAATACACACTCAAAAGGATTCTCAATGGTCAAAAGAAAACCAGAACCAAAGATCTGATCCATGTTTATATAATTAGGGACTTGATATATGTCTCCAAAGATAAATCTCATCAGAAAGACAGCAGCTGAGGTGAGTGGCCACAATGTTAGCTTCCACTTTAAAAAGAATGTGAAGTTGCCTACTGAAAGTAGGATTGCATGTTCCAGGCTATATGTGCTTATTCCATGTGCAGTCTGTCGGCCTGGCTGAAGGATGTAGGGAGACAACAGTTGAATGGAAAGAAAATGGAACTCCCATACGACCCATTTACGAAACTGCCAGCATCAACTGAAGGTGAGCATATGCATATTGCATGACCTAGCAATTCCATTCCTAGGTGTGAAGGGAGTATGTGTGTATGTGTGTGTGTCCCCAGTGAACATACATATATTCCCCCTAAATGTGCATGTGTGTTTACCAAAAGACATGTATACTAGGAACTTCCCTAGCGGTCCAGCGGCTAAGACTCTGCACTCCCACTGTATGGGGCCTGGGGTTCGATCCCTGATCAGGAAACTAGTTCCTATACACATGCCACAACTAAGAGTTCTTATGCTGCAACTAAGAGTTCTTATACCACAGGTAAAATATTCCACGTGCTACAACTAAGGGCTTCCCCAGTGGCTCAGTAGTAAAGAATTAGCCTGCCAATGCAGGAGCTGCAGGAGATGTGGCTTTGATCCCTAGAAAGATCCCCTAGAGGAGGAATGGCAACCCACTCCAGTATTCTTACCTGGAGAAATCCCTGGACAGAGGAGCCTGGCAGGCCACAGTCCATGGGGTCAGACACAACTGAAATGACTGAGCATCTGGCACTGTGCTCCAAAGACCCAACATGCCACAAAAAGATGGGAGACCCCATGTGCTGAAACTAAGACCTGGAGCAGCCAAATCAATAGTTTTTAAAAAGGCATGTATTAAAACATCTATAGCAACATTAATCAAACAGCCCAAACGGAAACTATTAAATGCCCATCAGTATTCTTCACATGATGGTATTCTCTACAGTGAACGATGACTCAAACCACACGCAACCTTGTGGGTGAATCGCACCAATGAAATGTTGAGGGGAAAAGTCAGGTACTAGAATCTGTATTGAATTATTCCATTTACATAAAGTACCAAAAGGGCAAAACTAATCTATTCTGTTAGGTTTTTTAAGTTGAATGATTACAAAAGAGTAAAAATTTGATGTCCAGTCAGTCCGTTGGAAGAGGGTGCTCAGGTCAGGAGGCAGGATCAGTCAGGACAGGGATCCCTGCCTCTTCCCTTCTCTACAGCTCCAAGGTGGCTGGAGCACAAAGCTCCCTGGCCTCCCTGGGAGGGTTCATTTTCCCTAAATCTAGATTTCCACCCATATGATGCAAACCGTTGGTATTTTAAAGGCTTCAAGTGTGGTAGGAACAGGGAAGTGTCAAGACAGAAGACACTGCTGAGACCATGTCAATGCCAGAGCAAATATTCTAATTATGCATCCTGAGTTGGATTGATCTCAGCTTGCCTAGGTCCATTCCACAGCATCCTCCCTTCACCACCTGCATCTTTCTTGGTTTGCTTTCAAGCAAAAGCCTTTTCTGACAGCAAAAAGCAGCAACTCAGCCTCCCATCTTACTGAGACTGCCCTTCTCTCAAAGGTCCTCTGAGCCTCCAAACAGCTCATCTCAGATGCCACCCTGAGACATCTCAGGGACATCTCAGATGTCCCTGCTCACAGGGACCTGACGCTGAGATTTCTTTATATAAACAAGCAGCAGGACGTGTGAGTGAAGACTTTTCATTCTGATGGAAATGTAACAAGATTTCCCCCTTATCCTGGCTTCAATAAAACTTTCCCTTATAACTTGAGATAAAAGCACTTCTTTGGTCGCAATATTTCCCATGGCAAGAATATAAAACTGCAATGCAACTAACATAGCAATCTCATTTCCATCAAACTCAGAAGATGCTTTTTTATATGTGAACTTAATGAAATGCCACTATAACCAAGATAACAGTATGATCGACCAGTAATTATGTGCTAGGAGAATAAAGCAAAGCAGTGACACAGATTTTCACAATGCACAAATAATAAAACCATTATCACTCTTGACCCTGTATTGGGTTACTTGTGTGTAACAATAATGGCAGTGAAAAACAGCTACATTATTCTTACCACGGTTTCAAGTTTTAGATCTATTGTATTCTAATGTTTTAAAAATATTAACAAGTTTTTTATAATATTATTTTTAATCACTTTTTTAATTTTAATTGGGCTTCCCTGGTGGCTCACAGTAAAGAATCTGTCTGCAATGCAGGAGACTCGGGTTTGATCCCTGGCTCAGGAAGATCCCCTGGAGAAGGAATGGAAACCCACTCCAGTATTCTTGCCTGGAGAACTCTATGGACAGAGGAGCCTGGCCAGCTATTGTCCATGGGGTCGCAAAGAATCAGACATGACTGAGAGACTAAAGCTTTCACTTTATATTAGTTAGGGTATTGACTTTCTCTATATATACATGTATATATCTACACACACACACATATATAGATACATATATCTGTATATACAGATATATATGTTTTAGGCTGTGCCATGAGGCATGGGGAATCATAGTTTCCTCACTAGGGGTTGAACCCATGCCCCCTGCATTGGGAGCTCAGAGTCTTAACCACTGGACTGCCAGAGAAGTCCCTTAACAAGTTTTAATGCTTAGAAACACACTCTAAAGTAGAAACTACTATTAACCCCATCTTCCAGGTGAAGGATGAGGGAGGCCAAGAGAGAATAAGTAATCAGCGTCAAGTCTCACAGTTGGTTGGGGTGGGCTGGGATATGAGCTCAGGCAGCCTCACTGTCCCCCCTCGTCCTACTTGTTTCTTAGAATGAATATCAAAGTGAGTTTGATTCTTTTTAGTGGATTGTAGCCATGTAGATAAGAGGACTATCGTGAGTACAGACGGGGCAACTACTGTAGTAACAAGAGCTCACTGGGGCATTTCCCTGGTGGTCCACTGGTTAAGACTTTCCCTTCCAGTGTAGGAGATGTGGGTTTGATCCCCAGATGGGGACTAAGATGCCACATGTCTTGCCACCAAAAAAACTAAAACACAAAACAGAAATGATACTGTAACAAATTCAATAAAGACTTTAAAAATGATCCACATCAAAAAAAAAGCTATAATAAAAATTCATCAGGAGTAATTCTGGAAGCAGGTGAGCCAAGGCAGGCAACTTAGGGATCACAAAGGCAGGACAATGATCCAGGCAGTGATCACCAAAGTCTGACGACACAGGAGCAGCAAACTGGCCTCCCTGAGGTGGGACAGGTTGTGAGCAAGGGGGAAGTACCCAGCACACAAACTCAGGAGTCAGAGGGATGTCAGGGAGAGTGGTAACCAGGAGGGGTGAGGTGATGGGGGAGCGCAGACCACAGGATCTAATGCAAATCTGGGTCACCTAAGCCCCCTGCTCTTCTCCTGTCCCCTCAGGGTGAGCCAATGCTTACCCCGCTCCTTTGCACTGTGATTTGTCACCCCAATCCCGGGTTTGCCTATCAGCTCCACTGATCCTTATATTCACAGTCTATAAACTACTCCCTTATTCTTTCTTTTGTGTAAGAGGAAGAGAAATAAACCCATCACTTTTCTGCTTGCTAACATTTTATCTGTGCTTTTAATCCTATTTTTCTCACTAAGATCTTACCCATCTTCCTTCAATCTCCTACACTTCAACTTCTTGCCCACCTGTTCCTACCTCTCTATCTCCAAAATGCATAGATGTCTCCTCCCTCATAGCCATGGCCTCCTGACAGGTCTCTTTCCCTAACAGAATAGGAGACGGGAACCCTAATCTCTAATAGACCTGGGGTCACGCACTGTTGTTCAGTTGCTAAGTTGTGTCCGAGTCTTTACGACCCAATGAACTGCAGTCCACCAGGCTCCACTGTTGATGGGATTTCCAGGCAAGAATACTGGAATGGGTTGCCCTTTCCTTCTCCGGGGGGGTCTTCCTGGCCCAGGAATCGAACCCATTCTTGTTGGCAGGCAGATTCTCTACCGCTGAGACCCTGGGAAGCCCCAGAGTCGTGTGCTGGCCACATCAATTCCAGCCTGTGTGGGGTTGTCAAGTGGCTCATCCTTGTTACTCTTGAAGTTTCTCCTCTGGAAACTGAGGGATTAAAAACAGCAGAAGATGGAGCACATGTGCACCCCCAAATCTGGGGTGAGGCAGAGGGAGTCAGTGTCCACTGAGTGTTTCCTGGGCTCCTCTATGCCTCTCAGCCTCCCTTGTAGTCAGGTTAGGGCCAATGGCCTGTACATGGATGTGACCTGTGTTTTCAATGGCTCTGGAGTTCAGGGCCAGCGAGTTAACCCCTTCCTGTCTTCTTCCACAGCACTTCGAGACCACGTTTCCACAAGGAAAACGGAAGACTTGGGAAAATTTCCTGACCCCTTCAGATGTGATGTAAGGGGGAGACAGCTTTCCTGGTGCTACTGAGGCTTCCTTGGTGGCTCAGTGTTAAAAAATCCCCTTGCCAATGCAGGAGACACAAGAGATGCAGGTTCAATCCCGGGGTCGGGAAGTAGGAAATAGCAACCCACTGCAGTATCCTTGCCTGGAAAATTCCATGAACAGAGGAGCCTGGTGGGCTACAGTCCATGGGGTTGCAAAGAGTCAGATATGACTGAGTGCATATGTGCTCACACACACACCTACACACACACCCCCACACCCACACACTGAGATTTGGGAGGTGACTTGTGGCTGAGCCCAGCATCACTCTCTTGAATTCCCCAGGGCCATGGTACAAGGCGAGCCCATTCCTCTTACATTCTATGAACCCACCGGGTGACTGGGGACAAGCAAGCTGTATCACCACTCTGAGCATCGGTGTTCTCTTTTTTAAATGGAGATTTTTATGGAGATCTGGCTTTTGAACCCCTTTCAAAACATAAAGCCCTTTCTTTCAATGATCTCTGCTGCAGAGAACCAAAATGGAAAACAAAACATACTCGCAGGTGGTCTAGCTGATTGAGGAGGCAGGGGAGGGGGAAGGGACTCACACAGCAACTGTCCCCTGGGTCCTGAGAACTGAAGTCTACACAATCCCCCTTATTTTTTTATGCTGAACTATACTAGAAACAGACATACATTTCTGCTCCTATCTTAGACAGTTCTATACTCAGCAGGAGGGATACATTATCTGTGTGTTCTGGATATTCCTCTTCCTGCAGGGCAAGGCTGTGAACCATGACTGACAGCTTATTTATCAAGATCCATTTCAATATGCGCACCTTGATGAGCCCACCAGTCTCAAGCTATTAGGTCATAAACTCTTCCAAAGCCCAACCAGCTCCTCCCTTATAAGACTTGCCTTGAAATCACCCACCTCAGGTTCCCAAATCTTCCCAGTGCCCTGCCCTGAGTTCCCCTATGCAATATTGCCCAGATCTGCTTTACCCCAGCACCCAGAACATCTAATCAACCTCGCTTTGCCTGCTCAACAGGCTGGTGGTCTTTGGAAAGTGGACAATCAGTAATCCTGAAACAGCTCCCCAACAGTTCTGGAGTAACACTGATTTTTTTTAATTTATTTATTTTAATTGGAGACTAATTACTTTACAATATTGTAGTGGTTTTTGCCATACATTGAGGTGAATCAGCCAAACCACTGAGCTGGATGATCTTGAAGCCCTACTAGCTTTACCATTCTGCTTTAAATTCCAATCCTGATTTCCTCACAGTAAATCTTCCTGGGTCACCTGGCTCGCTAAACACAATTTCTCTTTATCTGATCATATGAGACCAAATATTAAGGCAAGGCATTTAGCACAAGAGTCAGCCCTTTCTTCCCTGCCTTATCATCTCATCCAGCCCTAGAGAGGGAGATTTTTCATTACTCAGAACTCTTCCCTTTTACAATATCAAATTCTGTTGCCATCCCAGGGCTCAGAATTCTCTGCAATATTTAAAGCTTTGTGTGTAAACTTGCCCAGGCAGAGGAGAGAGGGAAAAGGGGCTGAAATGAAGCATCTGAAAGCAGACTGCATCGATCAAAAGACAGAATCAAGAGTCAGGCCCCATGTAGAGTTCCCCAAGGAAACAGCACAGGTACCGTAGCTGTGAATGGCCTTGTCAGATGGTCAGTGAGGAAACCCTGACTTTGTGGAGCCTGGAGTTAGAGCTATAACTCAGCTTGACAATACCTTAGAAATTGTGTTGTTCAGTCACTAAGTCATGTCCGATTCTTTTCGATTCCATGGACTGCAGCACACCAGGCTTCCCTGTCTTTCACCTTAGGAATACTCCATCTCAAAGTAGACTCCCAGGACAAGTAGCATTAGCATCCTCCAAGAACTTGTTGGATATTCAATTTCTTGGGCTCCACTCCAGACCTATTGAGCCAGAAGCTCAGGGCAGAGGGGTATCTAGTGATCTGTGTTTCAAAAGAATCCCCCTCCAGGGAATTCTGATGCATGCTCAAGTTCAAGAACCACTGCTATCTTAGAAAACACATCTCCAACTATTTAATTTACACATGAAGGAAAAAAATGGAGAACTCCAGAGGGTGAGTCACTTGCCCCAGGCCACACAGCTCGTTAGCACCAGGGCCAGGCCAAGACCCCAGGTGTTCTGTGTCCTGTTCTAGGTTACCTTCTACTATACAGCCTAAGCCATGGCCACCAAACAGACTCACTGTACAGCAGTCACTAGAAAAGTCTATAAACAAGAGGCTTGAGGCAGCAATCTGGTGGAAAGGTACATGTCCAGAGGACTAACCCTGAAGCCCCCACTACTTGGTGAGTACACTGATTTCTTTCACATTGGAGGCTAATTTGCAGAGGCCTGGGCGAAGGCTGAAGGGCTAAGATACGGGCTGCTAAAGAGATTCAGGGGCTGAACTCCAAGTCTCTGGTCAGGTGACCACCTCAAAATCATCAATTTGTCTTTGGCACCTTCCTAAAAATCATCTTTTATACATTTGTCTGATGCTGTGCACTTTATGAAGTGCCTTCACTCTCTGAAGCCACGTGAAACTACCCTCTTGGAAGGTCAGGTCCAGAAATCCACCTGTCAAGGCAGCACTTCCTTGACTTGGCTCTTTGCCAGCTGCTGTCTTCTGGCTCCAGAGGAAGTGCCAGCTCTAATCAAGGCAGTTCATCTCCCCCTGGACAGAGGTTCCACAAAGAGTCCTCTCTCCGCTTCCTCCCCTTGAGGGGTGTTTCCACCTCACGGCTGGGGCACCACAAATCAGGGCTGCCAGGGGCCTGAAGGTCTGGGTCAAGGTCAGGTCTAGTCTGGAGGGCTGGCCTAGGGTGAAAGTCTATGCACGCGTCTGAATTAACCCAGCACTTCTGAATAAACTCTCAGTGATCCAAGAGCAGGGCATTCAGTCTTGTGCCACTTTTTGTTCTCCTTGGAGGCATCTCGCAGCTTTGTGGCTGCCTCTCTAGAGAAACAGCAGTTTTCTGTGAGCAGCTCTTCCTTGAAGAGAGAATTATTCCAGGCAGCATGAGACCACCGTCTTCCCCCAGGAGGAGGCCCCATTCTTTGTCTACCGCTGAGACTGCTGAGGCTGGAGGAAGTTATTCTACTTGCCACGTTTATTGAAATAAAATTTCAGCTGAAAATCCACAGGCTGAAAGGGAAGGGGTGGGGAAACACTACCAAAGCACTGCCGCAGAAAGGACCCTACGAGGAAAGCCTGGGAGGGAGGCAGATTCCTGCCCACTGGGCACCTTCTGCTGTGGGTCAGATGCTCCCAGATGGTGAGATGGACATAACAAGTTTTTGGTGCTCCCTCCCTCCCAATCCTGCTCCTTTCCATCCATCCACAGAGTTGTGACCACTAGAATCATAAGCCGTCTGCCTGGTGGCCCCCACATCCTCTCAGTATGTGGTCTGATCACCAGCATCTGGTGGGGTCAGCCTGTCCCTGGACCCTCTCTGCTGAGGCCATTTGCTCTTTAAGCCTGGTGTGCCACAGTCCATGGGGTCACGGAAAGTCAGACATGACTGAGCAACTGAACAACAACAACTCCATAGTGAGGAAAGGACTGTGCCTGCCGGCAGAGACTCAGGTCTTGGGCTGTCACAGGCTCTTCCAGAAAACCTACTATTACCCCAGAATGGGAAAGGCCACCGAGCTCTATGGAGAGTTCAGACAGTGTGAAGCAGAGGGTGAGTCAATTAGAACTGGGACAGAAAGAAAGAATTTCTATAACCAGACAACTAACCAGGAACATCAGGTATGGCTAGACAAGTCATTTAACCTCTCAATTCATAAAGTATCTCATTACAAAGAAACACGTATCACTTGAATATATATATATATATTTATATGTGTGTGTACTTATACACATGGGCACATATACGTGCATCCATGCTTGTATATATGCAGGGCTCAGTGGCAAAGAATCCACCTGCGATGCAAAAGATGACGCAGGTTCTATCCCTGGGTCAAGAAGATCCCCTGGAGGAGGGCATGGCAACTCATGCCAGTATTCTTGCCTGGAGAATTCCCATGGACAGAGGAGCCTGAGGGGCGACAGTCCATAGGGTCGAAAAGAGTTGGACACAACTGAAGCAACTAAGCATGCAAGCATGCATAGGAAAGCTGATGCACGTGAAATATGAAATGTTAATATTAGCTCCATGTGATAAGAGCGCACCAATATCTTACATTCTTTATCCTTGCATGAAGTTTCCAAACATTATACTATGCAGATACAAGTTACACAATCCGAGAAAGACTTTAATGGGATAATAGTTTCCAGCTCATGGAGTGCACAGGTAGATATGTTATCCAGTGGATAACAAGCTCTAAAGTACTCTAAAGTACTCCAGTGGCTAACAAGCTCTAAAGTACTCTGAAGAATCAAAAGCATTGCCCAGATGAACATTTGGGATTTTGGCAACTGGCAGGCCAGGCAAATCCTACTTACTAGCGCGTAGTAGGGTCTCCCAAAGCTTCTTTCCAATGAAAGGAAGGGAAAATACCATGGTGAGACCCAGAACACCCAGTTTCAGGTGGCGGAGCAAGAGAGTTGGGAATGTGTATGTGTGTATTATGAATCACTGGTACAGAGGATATGTAGCTTTTCAGTAAGCACTTATTACATACCCAACTTTTCTAAATGTTGTTGTTCAGTCACAAGTTGTGTCCAACTCTTTGGATTCCATGGACTGTAGCACTCCAGGCTTTCCTGTCATTCACTATCTCCTGGAGTTTGCTCAAACTCATGTCCATTGAGTCAGTGATGCCATCCAACCATCTCTTCCCTTCTCATCCTGTCTTCAATATTTCCCAGCATTATGTCCTTTTCCAGTAGTTAAAGGTGTGCCTGTGGGCAAAAGTTCAATTCTGGAACTACAAGCTAAGTCACATAATAGAAGGTTCCTTTCTCCCACCCTGATGCTCTCAACAATGTCCTTCACCAGCCACCCAGGGTTCTAGTATAGACTGAATATAAATCTTTCTGTGTGAAATAGGATTATACATGTTTGCATATGTGTGCATGCATGCTCAGGCATATCCAGCTCTGTGCAACACCATGGACTATAGCCCACCAGGCTCCTCTATCTATGGAATTCTTCAGGCAAGAATACTGGAGTGGGTTGCCATTTCCTACTCCAGGGAATCTTCCTGACCCAGGGATCAAACCCTGGTCTCCTGCATGGCAGGCAGTTTCTTTACCGTTGGAGCCACTAGGGATAATACAGTTTATGCCAGTAGTTGCAAAAACAGCTTACCTGTGATATTCTTTAAGTATCAAAATTGCACAAGGCCACAAGATGGCGGCATTATGCTATCAAAGTCTAATAGGGTGGGTAGGTGGGTGTCTGCTGAGAGTTAATCCTCTTTGGAAGGATAGATAGAAAAATGAGAGTTGGGAAGGATCACGGAATCTTTTTCCTCCATCTCCCACCCCATGTCTCCTGCTATTGTACTTTTTCCTATACATGCTTAAAATATAGTTTGAATGCCTATTTGTGTTTTTCACATAGATTTTTTACTCTTTATCTTAATCTCTAAGAGTTGATAAAATCTATAATTTTATTGTTTTTTAATAAGAGGGAAATATACTAAAATCAATCAACAGTCTTCCAAAGACTGGTTCCCACTACTGATCTACAGGAAGCAAGTGCCAAAGATAGAAAAGTCCCTCTTCTATCTAACTATGGCAAGGATTATTTCATTGGGAAATCCCTCTTCATATAGTGCTTTCCACACTGGTATGATGCCATTACTTCATGGCAAATAGATGGGGAAACAGTGAGGTACTTTATTTTCTTGGGCTCTGAAATCACTGCAGATGGTAACTGTAGCCATGAAATTAAAAGATGCTTACTCCTTGGAAGAAAAGCTATGACAAACCGAGACAGCATATTAAAAAGCAGAGACATTACTTTGCCAACAAAGGTCTGTCTAGTCAAAGTTATGGTTTTTCCAATAGTCATGTATGGATGTGAGATTTGGACCATAAAGAAAGCTGAGCACTGAAGAACTGATGCTTTTGAACTGTGGTGCAGGAGAGGACTTTTGAGAGTCCCTTAGACTGCAAGGAGATCCAACCAGTCAATCCTAAAGGAAATCAATCCTGAATATTCATTGGCAGGACTGACACTGAAGCTTCAACACTTTGGCCACATGATATGAAGAGCTGACTCACTGGAAAAGACCCTGATGCTGGAAAAGGTCAAAGACGGAAGGAGGAGGGGATGACAGAGGATGAGATGATTGGATGGCATCACCGACTTGATAGACATGAGTTTGAGCAAGTTCCAGGAGTTGGAGATGGACAGGGAAGCCTGGCAGGCTGCATGCAGTCCATGGGGTCGCAAAGAGTAGGACATGACTGAAGGACTGAACTGAATTGATGATGTCATTAACCCTACTGATACGTTTTAACACATTCCTAATTGTGACCATGAAAGATAAGCAACTCTACATAATCCTTTAACTTTGCTTATTTAGGATAATTGAATTATTTTCTTGATGCCCATCAGCAAGGCTTAGGAATCAGACTGACCTAGAAACAAATTCCAACTCAACACTTACTAACTGGAAGATCTCTGACCTGCCTTGGTTTTCTCATCTATAAACAGGAATATCTAAAATGGCTTCAGAATATTATTGTGATAATTAAATATATGATATTTGTTCCCTGGTGGCTCAGTGGTCAAGAATCCACCTGCAATGCAGGAGCCACAGGAGACAGGGGTTCAACCTCTGGTTCAGGAAGATCCCCTAGAGGAGGGCACAGAAACCCACTCCAGTATTCTGGCTTGGAGAATCCCATGGACAGAAGAGTCTGGCGGGCTACAGTCCATGGCGGGGCAAACAGCTGGACAAAACTGAAGCTTTCATGCATGACGGTATAAAATAAATGGCATTTATTTTTAACCATTGTTATTATGAACTAGTAAACATCAGTTTCCCCTCTACTTATCTTTCTTTTCCTCTATAGTACAGCAAGTATTGAAGACAACAGGCAAATATACAGAAGCTCCCGCTGCCTTTCATCCAATCCCAAGCTTCATTCAGATGTGCTCAGACATGGCCTTTATCTAAGGCCTTGAATAGGTATGACTGATAATGAAGCAAGACAGCCAGGAATGGGCAGGTCATGGTATGCATGTATACTCAGTCCTTATGCCATGCCCTACTCTTTGAGACCCCATGGACTGTAGCCCACCAGACTCCTCTGTTCATGGGATTTCCCAGGCAAGAATACTGGAGTAGATTGCCATTCTCTTCTCCAGGGGATCTTCCCAACCCAGGGACCAAACCCACGTCTCCTGCATTGGCAAGTGAGCTCTTTACCACTGAGCCAACACCCCACAGGCCATGGTATCCAGCTCCAAAAGAGGGACCAGTGATGTCTACAAAGATGAGATGTCGAGTCTTGAGAGGTCAGATAAGACAGAAAGGAGTAAGCACCTTCTTGAGGATCACACTGACATCCAAAATTAAGGCCAGTTAGAAAGGCAGCATGAGCGATAGGAATAAGATGCTTTGTCCTAGCAGAGGCTGTCCAGCAGAAAGATGCCAGAAATCTAAAGAAGCCTTGTGACCCAGACTGAGAAATGTTAAGAGTGCTTCTTATTAGACTGTGTGCATTCTCTGAACAACATCAGAGAATTTGTTCTTCGATAGAGATGGTGGAAAGGTATAACCTCATGGTCCAACTCTGACCTGCTGGTCTTGGCTAAAGCTGCAATTGAGAAATATACTAGGGTTACATCCAGGCTGAGTGGTAAAGGATGCTGTGATAGATTAGTGATGTCTGGCCAGACACCAGAAGCAGCAATGCCTGTGCCATACACCTGTCATCTCTCTTCTCATTCAAAATCCAATTATAAGCCATGAAGAAAGTACCAGGAAAAAAAAAAAAGATGAATACTTATCTGATACTAGGATGAGGAGGAATTCTGGAAGCAAAAAAGAAGTGGGATAAATTGCAAAGAAAAATATCTAAGCAAAATTCTAACATGTTTAGGTATCAAAATTATTAAAAACATAAAAAGTATTTTTCCACAAATATGACAACGGTATTATATATTTACATAGGAAGCTTTCTTATGAATTATTAAGATAAATGCTAATGAGCCAGTGGAAAATGACAAAAATACATGGTGAGATGATTCTTTTTTTTTTTTTTAATTTTATTTTTATTTATTTATTTTAGTTGGAGGCTAATTACTTTACAATATTGTAGTAGTTTCTGCCATACATTGACATGAATCAGCCATGGGTTCACATGTGCTCCCCCTCCCGAACCCTCCTCCCACCTCCCTCCCCTTCCCATCCTTCTGGGTCATCCCAACGCTCCATCCCTGAGCATCCGTCCCATGCATAGAACATGGAATGGTGTTCCGCTTCACATATGACAATATACATGTTTCAATGTTATTGTCCCAGAACGTCCCACCCTCACCTTCTCCCTCAGAGTCCACAGGACTGTTCTATGCATCTGTGTCTCTTATTCTGTCTCACATATAGGGTTACCATTACCATCTTTCAAATTCCATATACATGCATTAGTATACTGTATTGGTGCTTTTCTTTCTTGCTCACTTCACTCTGTATAATGGGCTCCAGTTTCATCCATCTCAATAGAACCGATTCAAATGTATTCTTTTTAATGGCTGAGTAATATTCCATTGTGTATATGTACCACAGCTTCCTTATCCATTCGTCTGCCGATGGACATCTAGGTTGCTTCCATGTCCTGGCTATTGTAAACAGTGCTGCGATGAACATTGGGGTACACGCATCTCTTTCAATTCTGGTTTCCTCGGTGTGTATGCCTAGCAGTGGGATTGCTGGGTCATATGGCAGTTCTGTTCCCAGTTTTCTAAGGAATCTCCACACTGTTCTCCATAGTGGCTGTACTAGTTTGCATTCCCACCAACAGTGTAAGAGGGTTCCCTTTTCTCCACACTCTCTCCAGCATTTATTGCTTGTAGACTTTTGGATAGCAGCCATTCTCACTGGTGTGTAATGGTACCTCATTGTGGTTTTGATTTGCACTGGTGAGATGATTCTTAAGGAAGAATTCTAAATGACTCAAAAACTTAGGTTACGCACATGCATACTTACATTCAAAGAAACAAAGAAACAATAACGAGAGCACTCGTGAGATAACATACCTTATACATAACATTAGAGAAGGTTAAAGATACACTACGCAAACCTGGTAAGAATACAAGTAGATAATTATATATTGTTTTAAAAATATAAATTGACTTTTTGAGAATACTTGAAAATATTTCCAGTAATTCATTTATAGGAATCTAACCTAAGGTTAAACCTAAGGTTAACCTAAGGTTAGGCTGAAACTCCAATACTTTGGCCACCTCATGAGACGAGTTGACTCATTGGAAAAGACCCTAATGCTGGGTAGGATTGGGGGCAGGAGGAGAAGGGGACGACAGAGGATGAGATGGTTGGATGGCATCACTGACTCGATGGACATGGGTTTGGGTAAACTCCGGGAGTTGGTGATGGACAGGGAGGCCTGGCGTGCTGCAGTTCATGGGGTCGCAAAGAGTCGGACACGACTGAGCGACTGAACTGAACTGAACCTAAGGTACTATTCTTAAATGATGGCAAAATTTATAACACAAGAATAATAATCATACAGAATTTTATAATAACAAAATTTGGGGAAAAAATCTAAAATATCCAAATTGGAAAATGGTTAAATAAAATTTAATCTATTCAACAGAGTTTTAATCAATCCTTAAAACTGCTTTGGAATAATTTTCCTATAAAACCTGCCTGAAAAGATTCTGCACATCCTCATTGTGTGTTTCATTACTATAGCATGTTATATTTTATCCAATATTAAATTAAATTATATCATCATGTCATGACATATAGAAAACAAAATATTCACAAACAATGGTTTATTTTTGGTTGTGTGACCATGATTAATTTTTATTTTCATTTTATCATTCTATATTTTCCCAGTGAAAAATAATTTTATGTTTATTAATTTTTTTATTAGAAAAAAATTTAATTTCATTTGATTAAAACTGTCGTATGAAAAATTTTCAAGCAAATTGATCACAGAAGAGAGTCCTGGAGCACGGTGGGTCAGAACACGTTCTACAGTTACACAAGCCCTTGACACCTTTAACAACATGAGCTTGGGCAAGTCACTTAACCTTTTCAAGCCTCAGTTTTCTTGTCTGTGAAATGGGAATAGTAATAGTGCCTACTCATAAAACAGCTGTGAGTCTTAAGTAAGAGATACCCCCAAGTGGTTAGTGTTGCTTTTGGCCTATAGGGGTACTTCAATACCAATTACAAGCTGGTCTGAAGGGAACTGATCATCAGTTTTGGATGGATTGGATTCAGCCAGTGAAAGCAGCTGTGCACCCTGGGTCCTTACATTCCAAATGCATGCCACCAGGGCTGTGCTTTGTGGGAGCCCAGCTGGCCTTATGGTTGGCCACAAGAACATATACAAGCTGGAGTTTCCTGAGAATCACCATCAATGCCATTTCCTAAACCATCTTTCCACACGTAGTCAAGGAGACATGTCAGCAAGACACTGCTTCTCCCAGCCCCCATACCAGAGACCAGCACTTCCTGAGCTCTTAATCCTCTCTGACTCATACAGACACTGAGCCATGTGAGGACCATGTGCATTTTGCAGATGAAGACAATGAGGCTCCAAGAGCTTCAGAAATTTGTCTGAAATCACAGAGTGGCTCAGAGATTTCACACGCACATCATTGTGATGTTAAAGCTTGGACTCTCCCACCACCATCAACACACACACACACACACACACACACACGAGTCAGCTCTTAACATCAGGATACCTCCAAGGATGGCTTGAGCAGTCAGGCAGGGATGCAGCCCCTGAGCAGTGGTCAGCCACTGCTGGACAGTGGACAGCAGAGAGGCCCCATTTCCTCCTTTCTTTCCTCCATTCCGTAACCAAGGGATGTGCTCCTGCCTCTTCTCCTGGCAACTGGAGAGCAACACCCTTCTGTCTCCCAAGTGAAGTAGCCATCATTCTGCCACTCTTGTGGCTCTGGCAAAAGCAGGCAATGAAGGACCCCACCCCTCAGCAACCTGGGCTCTGCCTGAGCTGCTCAAAATGCTTCCAGGTCAGAGGTGAGGACACAGCCGTGCAAAGCTGGCCCTCAGGAATTACAGCAGAGAATGGAGGCCCAAAGTCCCTGAGGGAGCAGCAACATCAGCCAGAAACCACAGCTGACCAAGAGAGCTTTCTGCTTCTCCTGACTTTAACCAGCTTGAGACTCTGTCACCATATGTTTTTGAATAACAGCTACAAATTTTAAAAAATCATAACAAGAGCAGCAGCTAACATGTAGTACACATTCAATTCACTGTGCTAAAACATAGCTTTTAAAATTCCTTACAACTACCCAAGAGTGATTTTTATGAGCCCAAATTTCCTGATATTGATTCATGACAACAGTATGCAAGCTTATGTCCAGGGTGGGTTAGGAGGTGGGACCCTACTCCGAAGAATGAAGAATCCCAGAGGCCTGACAGGAAGGGTACTGATGCCAAAAGAGGGGAAGAGGGCTGAGAGGGCACTTTCTTGGAAGAAAGAACAACTGCGGTATTTGATCAGGGCTGGAGACATGCCCAGAGTCTGACTAGAGGAAGCGGGGTCTGGAGCCCTCAGCATCAATTTCTAGACCAGTATCTGAATTCCTCCAGGCCTACCTTGCTGCAAGGCGTCTTGATGAGTTCTACTAAAATCTCATATCTCTGGTAAGTTCTTGATTTTTAACTGACCTGAGACCTAAATAATAAATTTGAAGAACAACTAACATGCACTGAGCATTTACTTTAATATGTCATACTTGCTTATCTCTTTTAATCCTTACAGCAACCCTCCCTGTTGAAGAAACCCAGGCACACTGAGGTTAAGTAATTTGCCCCGGGTCCCTCCTTTTTTAAGGAATAAATCAATGAACTCATGAATGATGGCACTATCAGTCTCCATCAGTGGTTCTTAAAATGTTAACTTGCATCAGAACTCTCCAGAGGGCCAGTTAAAACACAGATGTGGGGGCCCCACCCTCAGAGTTTCTGATTCAGTAAACCTGGGGTGATGTCTGAGGGTGTGACTTTCCAACAAGCTCCCAGGTAATGCTGATGCTCCTGGTCCAGGGACCCCTCTTTATGATCTTGACAAGGAGTCAGAAAATCTTTTCTATGAAAGGGCCAGTAAATAAATGCTTTAGGCTTTGAGGATCAAGGAACAAGATCAAGCTCATTATATGAGTACTCATATGACCATTTTAAATGTAACCATTGAAAAATGTAAAATCTATTCTTAGCTTTCAGGTCAAATTTGAGCTAGTGTGTGTGCATGTGTACTCAGTCACTTCAGTTGTATCCGACTCTTTGTGACCCCCTGGACTGTAGCCCACCAAGCTCCTCTGTCCGTGGAATTCTCTGGGCTAAGAATACTGGAATGGGTTGCCATTTCCTCCCCCAGGGGATTTTCCCAACCCAGGAATTGAACCTTCATCTCTTTTGTCTCCTGCATTGACGGACAGGTTCTTTACCACTAGCGCCACCTGGGAAGCCCAATTTGACCTAGACTCTAGACTAATTCCTGGTCTTGATCCCTCTGTGCCCCATCTGACACCTGTTTCCTTCTTAAGATCCCTTCTGCCCAATGGCCTCCTCAGGAAAGTACACCTTACCTTCAAGTGGCTGAGAGGCCAGCTGGTGTCCAGCATAGGTCACACAGTGGCAGTGACGGTGGTACCAATGCCACTAAGGTCAGAAAACCTGCCCTGGAGCTGACCCCAAGCCTCTGGCACTCAGGGGCACCCTGGTCACTATGGATTAGAAATGTTCCATGAGGATGTCTGGAAATTGATCATGTTTTATTTTTTTCCAGGGCTATATATAATACGAAAAGTTCTCTAGTGTTGTTTTGGGGGAAGTAGAAGATTTCTTATCATTTTTTTAAACAGGAATGATGATAATAAAGACACCCAAATTAATGTAATCTGCTTTGAAAACACACCACTCTTTGCATATTTCAGATTACCTCAAAGCGGAAGATCTTGTACTAAGGTTTTGAGGTTTTACCACACTTATCAGGATCTGTCCATGTTCTAAATTTTTGTGTTCATGGGCTTCTCATTTATTGAGCACCCACTTTTGTCCCTGGAGATTATAAGCAGGGGAAGAAAACCTAAGCCCCATGCAGAGAACCACCTTTCCATCCCACCCCACCCCTCTGGAAGTTCATGAAATCAGTGGTGCGGAGGACATTCCAATAATGACACTTGGCTACTGACGGGCTTTCCAATGATAACCTTGAGGAGCCCTTCACTCCCACATGATCAGAGACATGTAAACAATTCCTGAACTCGATCCAGTTAGAATATGACTCAGAGCAGGTCTCTACGCTGAGCCCTCCTGGGGAATAACAAAGCAAGCGGTAGAGCTTTCCCTGACGTGCCTGGAGAGCTCTGCAAAACAGAGAAATCCAGCTTCAAAGGTCTCCAGTGAGGTCTCAGCGGGCTGTTAGCATCTTCCCCACAAGTTCAGTCTGCATGCTGGTTTGAACGCTTTCTCACTGTGAAAACATCCTGTATCGTGCCCCATGGCATGGGACTAAAATGCTGATGCCAGCACTATACACGCCACTCAACATTCCAGGAAAGAGTGAGATTAAGGGAATGACAGAGAGAGAAAAAAGAGAGTGTATTAAGTACTGTACTTCAGTACCCACACTCTCTTGGCTACTAGTCAGAATCCAGTGGTACGTGTTCTCCATGCTTTGCAGTCTTTTACAAATGGGCACCCGATGTGGAAAGCAGAGGGATAAGAAGACTCCTGTAGAGGAGAGGAACTGGGCTCTCGAGGATGATGATCTCACCGGTGGTACTTGTGTGCTCAGTCATGTTCGATTCTTTGCAATCCCATAGACTGTAACTCGCCAGGCTCCTCTGTCCGTGGGATTCTCTAGGCAAGAATACTGGAGTGGGTTGTCATTTTCTTCTCCAGGACTCTCAGTCAAATGTTGGCCAATCGCCTTCCTTCATTCAGGTCCATAAGCCCTCTTCCCAAAGCTTGGGGAAGTTTCCAAAAGTTTGTGTGTTGGAAGTCAAGATTTTTGCAATTATAAATATAATTTGGAAAGTAGAAAGGTGGTTGCCAGGGGTGGGGGCAGGGGTAGAGGAAATAGGGAGCCATTGTTTACTGGGGGTGGAGTTTCAATTTCCCAAGAGGAAAGAGTTCTAGAAATTGATCACACAACCATATAAATACACATTAACAGTATTGAATTGCATGTTTAAAAACTGTACAATGTTCGGCTTAATGTTTTATGTTATTTTGCCACAATTTTATTATAAAGCAATTTGGATCATATGATCTGAGCATCCCTACTAGGGTCTAGGGTAGTACCCTGAAATAAATATGTGGATTCTTCTGCAACGAAATGTACAACAGGTCACACTGATTAGGATGTATGAAAATCATACAATCTCACATCAATGCAGGTTATTCTGCCAATTAATTGTCAAACTGCCAAATATTCACTAAAAGACTTTTGGGTTTCAGCAGTCTATGGAATTTGGAATGGTAGCTCAGGAACTGTGAGTCTATAGCTCCAACTGACCCACCCTACCCCACACCTCAGTACGAAATGTTCATTATCCACAGTTCACAGATGAGAAAACAGAAACAGGATACAGCAGATGTAGGAAAACCACCACTGGCCAAAGGCCTGTTGACTTGTGGAAATGCAAACGTGCCTGGTTCCACTGCTGAGGCTTCACCTTGACCCTAGGCTAACATGGACACAGAAATGGTCAACAAAACACTGGAATCTGAAAGAAGTACTTTGAAACTCAAAAGAGATGCCAAAGAATCTATCCTGATATGGTGCTAGTGGAAGGTGTGTGAGATGGAGCCACTGGGGTTTGGACACTGGCCACGACTTGCACTCTCACCAGCCCAATTCATGTCCCTCTCAGAGGCAGAAACATGAGCAGGACAAACCTCTACCCTGTCTCTGGGAACTGTCCTTGGATCTTTTGTTTCTCAGGCCTGAGGTAAGGAACATCTCTGATCAGCGAGCTCTTCTCCCCTTCTCCACAACACTAATCATTTGCTTTTGACTGGGGCTATTCCCCATAAATAGAAAGCATGCAAAGGAGAAGTGCCTTTGATTCTCTCAGCTGGCACATCTCCTGCATATTCCTAGGAGAAATGAGGCCAAAGGAAATCTGAAGCCTGACAGAGCTAACGAGAAAAAAGCATCCCATTCTCATCTCTCACGTCTGAGGTCAGCCCTTGGTTTGGGGATGCTCCATAACTGCAGATACTATATCAACCGGTCTTCACTGCAGCAGCTCTGAGTTGATAGCAGACCTGCACTGACCACTGTCTGCCTTCTGCACATTTTCACGGGGCTCGCCAGGAATCACTGCAGATGTCACATCAGAGCGCTAAAGAGCCTGAGGAGGGATGGTACTCAGGGTCTCAGTGCTCGCTGACTCCAGTGGCAGAAAGCACCAAAGGGCCAAAGTCTGGGGTTCCAGAGGAGATGGAGAGAAGGGCTCTTGTTGTTCAGTCACTCAGTTGTGCCTGACTCTTTGCAACCCCATGGACTGCAGCAGGCCAGGCTTCCCTGTCCTTCACTATCTCCTGGAGTTTGCTCAAACTCATGAACAGTATGAAATGGGGAGAACAGCTGACTCCAGAGTAAATGCTTCCTGAGGGTGGAGTGAGCAGGGGGTGGCCTCACAGGCCACAATCCTCCTGCCCTTTTCTGTGCACCTTCAACAGCTGGGATCCCTGGGAAGCGTGGCTGCCCTGCTGAGTGTCTGCTGGCAGCATTGACGCCAGCACTGTTCCTCGCAGAACTTCTCAGCAAAGGAAGCCTTTCTGCTCAGGAGTGTGGACTCTCCCTTCTCTGTTAAATTAAACAAAGAGCTCCTCTGTTGACTGAGAGAGAACAGGCTTTCAGCATGGAATCTTTAACTAGAATGGAAAGACCATCCATGAAACCCTGAGTCATCACAGCTGAGCAAGCTGTCCTGGCCTCCTGGAGCCAAAAGTGCACGATGGGTGCATTTAAACACACCTGCACATGCACGCACACACACACATAACTCAGCCTGAATGTAGATAAAACATGATGTCCTCAACTAAGAATAACAGGCCCACTGTATTTGACATCAGTTCAGTTCAGTTCAGTCACTCAGTCATGTCCAACTCTTTGCGACTCCATGGACTGCAGCATGCCAGGCATTCCTGTCCATCACCAACTCCAGAAGTTTACTCAAACTCATGTCCATTGAGTCGGTGATGCCATCCAACCATCTCATCCTCTGTGGTCCCCTTCTCCTCATGCCTTTAATCTTTCTCAGCATCAGAGTCTTTTCAAATGAGTCAGTTCTTCACATATTTGACATTACTTAAATATAAATGGGAGCTTCCCATGTGGCACTAGTGGTAAAGAACCCACCTGTCAATGCAGGAGATGCAAGAGATTCAGGCTCGATACCTGGGTCAGGAAGATCCCCTGGAGGAGGAAATAGCAACCCACTCCAGTATTCTTGCATGGAGAATCCCATGGACAGAGTCAGACATAACTTAGTGACTGAACAGCAGCAACAAATTCACATGGAGTCTTTTTAGCTAGGCACCACATCATGCCCTAACCTCTCTCCTTTCCCAGTGTTAGATCTTGGGTCCAGATTCAGTGCTGGGCTGCCACTCCTTCCCTTTGATGCGTTGAGTATGATGATGGGCCAGATACACCCACTAACTCATGACCCTGAAGTTCTGTGGCCCCAGCTTAAGGCCCCTGAAATGCCGGTCCTGCAGGCCCTTCCAGGTCAGGGGTAGGGTGAAGAGAGGGAGCAGAAGCCTGTGTTGTTGCACACATGGCAGTGTGGGAAGGGGTGAGGGAATAAAGGGGCAGAAGGCCCAGAAGCAGAGAACACTTGGAGCCAGGCCCTAGGGACACCAGAGAGGTGGGTCAAGATCTTCGCTGTTTAAAAATGCTCAACATCGCTAATTGTTAGAGAAATGCAAGTTCAAAGCTATAACAAGGTGCCGCTTACAATGAATGGCCATCATTAGAAAGTCTACAAATAACAAATGCTGGTGAGGGTGTGGAGAACAGGGAACCCTTCTACACCGTTGGTGGGAATGTAAACTAGTGTAGCTACTATAGGGAACAATATGGAGGTTCCTCAAAAAACTAAAAACAGAGCTACCATATGACCCAGGAATCCCACTCCTGAGTATATAACTGAACAAAACTGTAATTCAAAAAGATACATGCATCCTTATATTCACAGCAGAACTATTAATACAACAACCAAGACATGCAAACAACCTAAATGCCCATCAATAGATGAATAGATTAAGAAAATGTGGTATATACACACAATGGAATATTACTCAGCCATAAAAAGAATGAAATAATGCCATCTGCAGCAACAAGGATGGACCCAGAGATTATAAGGCTAAGTGCAGTAGGTCAGAAAGATGAAGAAAAATACTATATGACATCACTTTTATATAAAATCTAAAATAAGATACAAATGAACCTATGAAACAGACTCACAGACATAGAAAACAGACTTGTGGTTACCAAGTGGGGGAGGTGGGGGGGAGTTTGGGATTAGCAGGTACAAACTATTATATAAAGAATGGAGCAAGAAGGCCCTACTGTACTGAACAGGAAGCTATATTCATATCATATGGTAAGCCATAATGGAGTAGAAAATAAAAAAGAATGTATAGATTTGGTAAAGAAAGATTGATAACATTTGACTCAAAATTTTAACAGTGCCTCTATATTTTTTCTTAAAAAGATAACAAGAGCATGAAAAACTCATTTCTGCTTCCTAAATCAAATAAAGCTCAACAAATTTTACAGCAGAAAAAATAAATCAATAAATAAGAAAAAAGAATGTATGTATAATTAAATTACACTGCTGTAGAGTAGAAATAAGGGGCTTCCCTGGCGGCTCAGTTGGTAAAGAATCCACTCACAGTGCAGAGGAACCGGGTTCTATCCCCGGGTCTAGAAGATCCCCGGGAGAAGGAAATGGTAACCCATTCCAGGATTTTCTGGCCTGGGAAATCCCATGGATAGAGGAGCCCGGGAGGCTACAGTCTGCGGGGTCACAAAAGTCTGACACGACTTAGCGACTGAACCACCACCACAGTAGAGATTAACACAACACTGTAAGTCAACTATACTTCAATAAAGTATATATATACACATATGCATATATATGGGAAAAAAGATCTTGACTATTTAAGTGTGAGACACCAGTGTGTGCAAACGTCGTGTCATGTTAACCCATACTGGTATGAATGAAGAAAGTCAACTTTACTTTGTTTCTTAATACTACAAGATAGCAGCAGAAACACACTTATGACATATGAGAGTTAAAAGAATCTGCTGAGATCTTCCAACCCCTTCATCTTACTGATGAGGAAATGCAGGCCAGGGCTCCTGGAACTAATCTAAGTTACAGAAAGACCAGGTGTCACAGAACCTGATTCTCCCAACTCCAGTCCATTTCTAAGTTCTACTGTGAAAAGAGAAAAATGTAAATCTCCTTTGCCTGTGTATATGCTGTGCTAATTCACTTCAGTCATGCCCAACTCTTTGCGACGCTATGAACTGTAGCCCGTCAGGCTCCTCTGTCCATGGGGATTCTCCAGGCAAGAATACTGGAGTGGATTGCCATACCCTCCTCCATGGAATCTTCCAGACCCAGGGATCAAACCCATTCTCTTACATGTCCTGTACTGGCAAGTGGGTACTTTACCAGTAGCTCCACCTGGGAAGCCCTGCCTGTAAATGAGCAAAACTAAAAATAATGCTTCATAATAATTGCTTCCTATCTCTGGCTAACTGTGCAGTGTCTCAAACATGTCATTAACATGTGTCAGATTCACTTTAACCTTTTGCAAGCCAAACAATTTTAAATACAAGGCCAGCTATACTTTTTGTAGCTGCTGCTGCTGCTAAGTCGCTTCAGTCGTGTCCGACACTGTGCGACCCCACAGACGGCAGCCCACCAGGCTCCCCCGTCCCTGGGATTCTCCAGGCAAGAACACTGGAGTGGGTTGCCATTTCCTTCTCCAATGCATGAAAGTGAAAAGTGAAAGTGAAGTCGCTCAGTCGTGTCCGACTCTTTGCGACCCCATGGACTGCAGCCCACCAGGCTCCTCCATCCATGGGAGTTTCCAGGCAAGAGTACTGGAGTAGGGTGCCATCGCCTTTTCCAATACTTTTTATAGAATGCAGAACAAAATGAAAACACACGGCCCTGGCCAGGGGCAGGGAAACCAATCTTTCCTTCCCACAGCCCAGCACCCCAACTCACAGCAGAAGGGCGACCCCTCAGGAATTGTAAATACCACGCCAAAATATGTTCAGTACCTGAATGGGAGGTGGTGGAGCAGTCCCTCTCCAAGCCACCAGCTGGATGGAGAGGAGCACTGTCACCTTTCCTCAAGACACTGTGGGATGCACACACCATCCTGAACCTCCTGAGTGTGCGCCCAGGCTCCCACTGCCCTGGTAGGGTCGCACTAGAAGAGGTGTCAGAGTGCAAAGCAGGAGGCCAGGAGGACTTACTTCAATTTAATACCTCTTTATGGATTCTATCTCCAAATACAGTTACATTCTGAGATACTAAGGGTTAAAAGTTCTAACCTTTGACATATGAGTTGTGGTTGTTGTTGTTCAATCATTCAGTGGTGTCCAACTCTTTACAATCCCATGGACTGCAGCACGTCAGGCTTCCCTCCCCAACTCCTGGAGTTTGCTCAAACTCATGTCCATCGAGTCAATGATGCCATCCAACCATCTCATCCTCTGTCATCCTTTTCTCCTCCTGTCTTCAATCTTTCCCAGAATCAGGGTCTTTTCCAAAGAGCCAATTCTTCACATCAGGTGACCAAAGTATTGGAGCTTCAGCATCAGTCCCTCCAATGAATATTCAGGATTGATTTCCTTTAGGACTGACTGGTTTGATCTCCTTGCAGTCCAAAGAACTTTCAAGAGCCTTCTCCAACACCACAGTTCAAAAGCATCAATTCTTTGGTGCTCAGTCTTCTTTAAACATAAGAATTGGGGAACACAATTCAATCAGTGATGCATACTGACCCTCAAAATTTGGATATTCTGTGGAAGTGATCTCAGGGAAAACAGTTCACTAAGAATATATACCCAGTCTATGGCTTCTCTCAGAGAGGCCTTCTCTAACCCCCCTGATCAATCAAGTTCCTCTTCTAGACATTCTTACAGCCTCAGTGCTCATACACATTATTTTTATAATTTTTAAGTTCTCCTCCCACTAGATTATATAAGTTTGTGAGGGCAGAGTCCAACTATGAATGTTAAGAGCTTTGTCCCTTAGTATCTGGTCCACAGGAAGCAACAAATTAAAATTTTCTAACTAAAGGAAGGTGAATCAATGACATACAAACCAATGGAAACAAACGCTGGAACCTTCTAATCTTTGGCTTACTGACCCAGGAAACACCCCGGGGACACACTTCTTGACCCTTTGGAGGAGAAAATTGGGAACATAAAGTGCATTTATCGTTTTCTCAAATATTTAATTTCAAATCTAACAAGTAAACTTCCTTCTCCATAACAAATTCGTGGCTATTTAACAAGACTCCCAGCTGCTACACAGAAATGGAACTGACTGAGTGTATGTGTCTGAAGCAGGAGAATGTTTGTTTTCCCAAATGCTGGCATTAATCAAACCGTGGGACAAACATATGGTTAACATTAATCACCAAAAAAAAACACATCTCCCTTGCCTCAGTGACTCGGAGCACTCCTGGAAGGCTGAGACCCCTAGCCCAGGTAAGATGCATATCCTGCTCACACCTGCAGGACCCCACTGAAAACACACATCATTCAATGGACAAACATTTATCAAACAAACAATTATGCATTAGACATTGGCCTTGGATACAAGTATCTCTGACACTTGGGATTCAAAGATGAGTCTTGTGGTGAAAACAGAATACAAGTTCACCAGAACAATCATGAATGAAGTTATGACCCACTCATTTATTTACTCACTCATTCATTCAACATTTACCAGGTCCTTACTATGACAGGCTCTGTCCAAGGCAGTGGGGATTCAGCAGAGTTTAAAAACGAGGAAGTATTTGCTCTCATGGAACACATATTCTTGTTTTGGGAGAGATAGATAATAAACAAACAGGTAAAATAACATCAGATGATGACAAGTGCTATGAAAATAAATAAAGCAGGAGAAACAGTTTACAAAGTGAGAGAGAGAAAGCTATCTTGCTTAGTGGTCAAGGGAGTTTTCTTTGATTGGGTGATTTTGAGCAGAGACCTGACTAGCATGAAAGAATGAGCCATGAAAAAATCTTAGGGAGGCGTATTCCAGGCAGAAGGAATAGTGAGTGCAAAGGCCCTGGAGTGAGCCTACATCCAGGAATGCCTGTGAGGCAGGGAAGGAGGGGCAGAGCAGTAGGAAGCTGCTCTGTAGAGCAGCTGCCATGTAGATGGCAACCAGAGGCCACAGCAAGACGCAAAGTGAGCTCAGGAAAGGGACCTATCAGTCCTACATGGAGGGGAGAGGCCTCACAAGGAAGGAGCATTTGAAATGAGACTGAAACGATGCCAGCAGTTTGCCTAGTGGACCACCTGAGAATTCATCTTCCCACTCTCCGCAGGAAGCTGGAAGCCACGTGTGCTCTAGGTTCAAAGACCAGCACTCGGCTGCAGATGACTGGCCTGGTCCTCTCTGACTCACTCATCTCCCAAGGCATCTGCTCTTCTTCTTCACCTCTGCTGAGAAGATGCACCTGTACGTCCCTAGCTGATGGTTCTCTCAGGCCTCCATCTCCACATTCCTGCCAGGATCACTGTTATGTTCACCATCGCCCCCCTAGATCTAGAACCGTACCTGGCACGAGGTAGGAGCTTGTTGAGTAAATAAATGTCTCTTGCTTTTTCTTATCTATCTTTCCATCCTCTTTTTTTTTTTTCTTTTTCCAAAACAAGAATTCAAAGTAGCTGCTTTCAGCTACAGCCTCAGGCCACATCTTTGTCTTGCATTTTCCTCTTCAACAGCAAGGTATCAGAGTATCCACTGAACTCCTTCAGGAAGGCATGGGTATTTTCATGGGTTAAACTGGCTCCACAGAGGTGAAAATACAAGTATCCAGTCAGCTGCCAGATGCAGCACAGATGGTCAGTAGGTTCAATACTTTTGAAGTTCAACATTTCTGAGTTCCTACCCTGACCAGGAAGTCTGCCAAATCAGGGGACACACCTGTGAATGAGCAGACCTGCTTTTTATCCTTGTTGAGCTTATTGCTTAGAGAAGGACACAGACAGACGTTCATTATATGATAAAGCCCATGGCAGGGCCAGTAGCTGGTAATAACAGTCACAGGAGAGACACCTAACACAGCAGAACCTAACGAACCTAACACTGTTCTTCTGGCAGTCTAGAAGGCTTTCTAAAGGAAGCCGTGTGTGAGTCCTAGAGATAAACAGAGCCAGGAAGGCACTGGGGAGAACGTGTTTCTGGAGAAGGGCTCTAAGTGCAAGGGCTGGAGGCAGTGAAAAGCTTTGAGATAAACAGTAGTTCAGGATGGCACAGACTATACTTGGAATGACAAGAGATGAAACTGGAGAAACAGGCAAAAGTCACACAGAGAAGGAGATCCTAAAACTCACTTAACAGCTGGGTCTGTCTCCTGAGGGCATGCTGGCAGGCTTTTAGCATGGGAAAGAGATGAGCTGATTTGCTTTAGAAATATTTCTCTGGCTTCTAATGGGTGAGATCAAGGGTGGGGAGACTTCGGTGATCCAAGTGAAAGCTTACGATGCTGAAGGCAGACGTATTTAGAAAGCTATTTAGGTAGCAGAAATGACAAGACTTGGTAATGTGTGTTGATTGAAGGCATGAATCAAAGAAGAAAACCCAGGAGTTTGTTTGCCACACAGAGCTTTGAAGCTAGAGACTGAGTTGTTCATTTTTTAGGGACAGTATCACAGTCCTGTAAGGGTCATTGATGGCTCCAGCAGTGAGCATACCAGAGTGGGATGCAGCGATGAGACAGCCCTCCGCATCTCTGCAGGCAGCAGGAGGGAGCCAGAGGTGGGTCAGAACAGGATAAATGTCCTCCCAGACTCACTGAAGGTACATGGAAACACAAGGATGACCAAGGGCAAAGCTAGGAGCCGCTTCTCATCAAGATACCTTGTGTGTATGTGTGTGTTTCCCTACAGAGTTGTGGGAAGGGAAGAAGAGTTTAACAGCTAACTACTCACATAACATTTCTTCTGTGATCTGAATGAGAAGGAAGTCCAAAGGGGAGGGGATATGTATATATGTACTGCTGATTCATTTCACTGTACATTAAAAACTAACATAATATTGTAAAGCAACTATACACCAATAAAAATTAATTTTTAAAAGGGAATAGGATTTCTAAGGGAAAAAAGGAACTTTCTGCTGTATGAGAGAATCACCTTTTAGCTGAAAGTGATCCCTTGCTCTTATTGATCCAAATCCCCTTTCCCAGCCAAAATGCACTCCCCAGTGTCCTTTGCCTCCCAAATTCTACCCCAAGTTCAGCACAGTCCCACTCACTCTGACAACATATGCCCAGCACAGAGCACCTGGAGGAAATTAAATGAACAGATGCCATGCTTCCTAGGGAAGCTGTTTCCTGTTTGGGGAATGGGAATGTATGGACCTGAAATGAGTCAAAAAATTGTCAAGTGCTGAGAAAATGCAAAGAAAGAAACTACCATGGTGAGGTCTGGCTAATGAATAAGGGCTTTTGACTGGATAAATAAGTATCTCATCACTACAGAGAAACATTCCTAAGGTGTTAGTACTCTGAATTCCTACAGTCTTGGTCTTGGATTTTGCTAAGCAAACAAAACTAACCAGGTTACCATTTTATTTTCCCAAAGCAGTATTTCCCCAAGTTCTTTCCAATAATTTCTTCATTCCTCTCACTGGTAAAATCTAGGAGCACTTTGCCAATCCTCCTACCAGTCCTGAAAGACAAGTCATCAAAAATAAACATCACTTCACTAAAAGAAAAATTAAAACTATTGAATAACAATTAAAATTTTAACTACCTCATAGCAAGGCAAAGCATGGATCACTGTAGAGTAGCTATAATCATATGGCAATCAGGAATTCAAGAAATTCAAGATAAGCCTCAGGCAGGTTGTACCAAGAAAGTGCGCTGTTAGCCAAGGAAAATTAACAGTGCATTTTAGACTCAACAGAAAGTATGGTGATTGCTTAGATCTTCAACTCACTGAATTTCCATTGAATCAGAACAAAACTATAAAGAATACCCCCCCCAAACACACAATATCAGATTAGTGATCTGATATGCTAATTCTAATGAGCAATTGTTAATGCTATTATAATAGTTAACATTTGTACAGACTACTTAGAAAGGAACATTTCCAAATGACTTAAATGAGAAATCCACCCAAGACTTCAATATGGTGGACTAGATACTCCAAAAAAACTCTCCCAGTATTAAGCCCCTAACAAAGCTTAGAGCATTTAAAAGGGGGACTAAAAAATCCTCAGAGGCCATAAATCAAAAAGAAGTCAGCAGAAATTCAGGAGAAAAGCAAAAGAAGCAGTGTGATGATTTTTTTTTTTGTCAACTTGCCTTAGCTACAGTCTTATTTATTCAGACAAACACTATTTTGGGTGCTACCGTGAAGGCATTTTGCTGTTGTTGTTTAGTTGCCAAGTCATGTCCAACTCTTTGCGACCCCATAGACTGTAGCCACCAGGCTCCTCTGTTCATGGGATTTCCCAGCGA